>JAXCHO010000030.1:25000-2425000 GCA_036630365.1 Acanthiza pusilla | reverse complement strand
ATTTACCTGCCATAAGAAGCTTTGGAACAATAAGGTGGAACAATGAGGTGAAGGAAACCTACAGACTGAAGTCAAAGGCTTAGAAACATTTAAATGTTGACATAAAAATATAGTGCTGATCATCGTAGGATCTGCCTCCATCCAAAATGAAAAGAAGAAAACAAAAGAAAGAATGGAACCTCAGCAGTGGTGAAGCACCAGGGAGAATTACCTCACCAAGGGATGACACTGCAGCCCCACCTCCCACTCCACTCTCCCAGACATCTCCTAATGGACTGGACAAGAAAGCTCAGGTGTTTTGGAACAGACAAGCTTTTCTGATTTCATTTTAACAATGGAAACACGAGCCAAAGCAAGAGAAGATCATTCTGTTTGACTGGCCACCAAAGAGCTCATAATGAATTTCCTGCCCTTGGTGTCATCAACAGTGATGAAATCCTAACGTCAGGAGGGAAAATTTGCACAAGCCAACTAAAGAGCAAAGGTGGAATTCACACATTTGACCCATTTGTTTACAGCCTCCATCTCAGTTTGGTCCCAAGATATTTTCCTGAAGAAGAAAATAATCTGTACAGTCACAAACAGGAAGACCAAGTGGTGGGATAGCACAATACTGCAGATCCACAGACTTTGTCAGACATTAAATCTTTGTAAGGCAATTCAATAGTAATGAAAAGAACCATGATTAATAATTGATTTTTTTAATGTTTACTGTTAGACATTTTGTTTGTGTTTCGGCAAAAGCACCTGTTTTCTTTTAATATTTTGCCTCTGACAATCTCCTTCATAAATATTTCTACTTTGTAGTATAAAATATTTAAGCTCTTAATTAAACTGTCATTGATGTTTTATGGCAATAAATGCATTGAAATAAATGGCAGCATTTAACAAAATGTGCACATTTTTATAGAGACGATCACTGCTGATGTTCACAGGGTAACATGAAGGATGGAAGTGTCTTCATGCTGCTCACAAGGAAGACTTCTTAATCACTGAGCTCTGAAGATTATTAGTTAAAAGCTGCTGGTGGAAAAAGAGAAAGAGGGAAGAGTGGAGGGGGAAAGGGATTGAGACATTCTGCACTGTGAATGTTCAAGCAGTTCTGAGTAGCAAAATGCTGCCTTGCATTACTCAGTAGACCCTTCCCCTTTGACCTTGGATTTTTTCAAAATCAGAGCCCTGGTTCTTTGCATAGTTATGTCTGATGTATTTTAGAATTTGGAATTATATTTTTATGATCTACAAGGACTCTGTAGAAGTTTAAAGTTACTGAAGTTCTTGCCTATACATACAGAAGTTTCTATACACAAAGAAAAAACCCAAGATTGTTTTTTAAAAAAGGTCTTTTAAAAGACAATATTTTCATAGTATATCATTTATATACTGAAATTTATGAGCTGTAAAGTTTCTTTGAGGGGAACCAGCTGCCAGATATAGGTGCCTGTTAGAAGGTACAAGGTAACCTTCTCACAGCAATTCAAAGACAACTCTTAGGAGCAGAACCACTAATCTTTGTATAAATTAAAAACAAGATTTCTCTTTCATTTAAATAAGTTCTAATTTTGAAACATTCATGAGAACTCTTTAGAGTGAAATTGCTTGTGAATAGCTAAACTTTATGGATGGATAAAGAAAAAAGCAGCTGCAATTTATACTTAGGGAAACATAGAGGGACAATATATGGTCCTGCTTCCCTAGGAATGCTTCCTTCTGCTCCTCCAGAGCAAGAGACTCCTGCAATGCTGTGCGCACATCAGCGAGAGGAATGAAGCTGTGCTGCTGATGGGGAGGTGCTGGAAGTTTGCATTCTGAAAATTTTCTAGTCATATTCTAACCAAAAAGAGAAAGAACTGCTTCCCACCCCTCGGCGCTGCTGGGACCATCCATCACAAAGCAGATTAGAAACCTTTAACCTTCTGTTCCAGCCAGCCTAAATATTTCCTAAGGCCATTTTATGTTGCTTTGTTTTATTCAATGGCAAGGTAATTAACAGCAAGGACAGGTACACACATGATCCTTTTTCTAATTCACACACTGCCCTGGAGACTGATGCCATAAACACCTCCTGTAAAGAATTAAGTGCTTTTGACTCCTCTGGTGATGTGGAGCGCTCAGGCTCTGTGAGCGATGGCAGGCACTCCCCAGTGCCCGTGTCCCAAGGGCAGGGGTGTGATGGGAGAGCTGCTCCAGCTATTCCCAATCTCCACTGTACACCTGCTAACTTGCACTTATTTTCATTGCTCTGCCTTTGTTTGGGGAAGAGGAAAGACAGCGCTTTGAATGCAAAAGCACAGACATGAAAGCAAATCAAGTCTGTGTTCCAGTTACATCAAGCCTGAGCCGTTCAGAAGAGCACCCAGACTGTGGGTAGAGACCTGATCAAGTGGAGCTGCCAGAGGCACTTTGTGCTCACTCGAGATAAATCTCACTGAAATATCCTGGAATGTTACAATTGGCCAGTGCTGCCCAGTCCACCCCAGGATAGTCCTTCCTGCTCTGTGAAGGCTGAGAGAGTGTTCTGGAAGGTGTAGCTGCTCTGTGTGACAGCACAGTCCAGACTGAAGGAAAATTAGTAATGAATTTAAATCTACGAAATGTCATAAATCAACCATTTTTTCCTAACAGACATTGAGATTAAAGAATAAACCTCCAACTGCACAAGCTGAGCGTTCTCTCTTCCCATAATGGCAGAGGAAAACACTCTTCTGGAACATGGCCTTTTACATCTTCTCTCTCCCATGCAGCAAATTCCATGCTTTAAACGCAGTGCCAGAAAATATGTGCAAGGCAGCGCCACAAGGTTCTCCAATTTCATCCTTGTCAACCCCAAAGTCAGGTCACACTGTCAGGACACTCTTGAAGGAACACGGTTGTCTTAGGAGACCAGAATTGAACATCTTCCAGCAGCTAGACTAATTAAGGCTGATGCTGATCTAGGCAGAATCCCCGCAGATTACTAGAAGTTTATTTACTCTTAATTTCTTAAAAGTTTTACTGAAAATCAAGATCCAAGTAATTGTTTGAAAGTCCATGAAGTCACAATGACACAGGGAAAGAATTCCGCCCACACTGAATTAGGAGTTAGCATTTCTGGTTAACATTCAAGGAATAATCCTCCTCATCTGACCTTCACTCACTCCCACTGGTTTGTTCCAACATGCGCAGTTCCACTTTTCTTTGTTAGGAAAAAGAAACAAACAAAAAAGAAAGCAAGTTGAAAAGACAACCCTCCCCAGTTTTGCTTTTATGTGAAAATCTCTCTCACCAGCTAGTTCCCACTTGCTGCTTTGGATGGCTTCGGTATGGAACACTAACATCCATCTTGGAAACACAAGATATTTAGATAGCTTGAGGATTTAAATGGAGCTCAGCTGGGGCAGGGTAAAGGTTGAAGTAATCTTCCAAAGCCCTTTTTAAAGATTAGATATTTGTTTTCTATTCCTGTTCTGCAGATAACCACAGCACAGTGAAGGAAAAACCAGCAGATGCTTGGCTGAAGTTCTCATTAATAAGGACATCGTTATCTCGATGATCTTGCTCCCTTTCTCTCTCGTGCTGAGAGGGAAGGACACCACACCAGACACAAAGAGATACTATACTCCAACACTTCATAAAGCATAACAGCTTTTTGTTAATCAGTGACTGTCACTGGGCTATAAATCTCTGAGGTTTGCACTCAGGGCTGGCAGGAGTTTTGCTGCTCAGGCAAGGACTAAGGCTGCAGACAGAAGTGTTTCCCAGACCCACCACAAACTGCCCATGGGATGGTGTTTCAGCTCCCCATGGCTCAAACAAAGCTTCCCACCTCTCCAACCTCTCAGAGATTTTGGATTGCAGGAGAGGACATCTTGCTTTGGTTTGTACAGTAACAGCTGTGATGAGCTTCTGCTCATGGCCTGAGTGCTGCCTTCAAAAACACAGTGACATTGCACAGACTGCTCACAACCAGGGTTTGGTAATTCAACGTTTAATGTCCATGGCAGGATTAGATGTTTGGACCTCTAAATCAACAAGATTTTCTAAGATGAGAAACAGCAAACAGTTTCCCTGATTTTTAATTTTCAATGGAGTACATCACATCCAAAGAGAAGCAGCAGTAGCAGCAGGGCTGAAATTGCAGCCTGGACCAGGGGCAGGAACATTGCTACCTCTGGGAATTACTTACTTCTAGTCCTGCATGACAGTGAGTGACTCACTCAGTTAAAAACATTTAACTCCCACAGATCTTAATAATTTAACATTCTCACATATATTTGGATTTTTTCTCTGCCTCAGCTATCTACAAAAATTACCAACACAACAATTGGAGGCAAAAAGCAAGCTAATGACTGTGAGTGACACAGGTATTCTAAGAACAGCTGCCCATTAAAAGAAAAAATAAAAGAGGTTGGCACTTCATTAAAAATGGCATCAAAGTGTATTGTCTGAGGAAAAAACCAACATAAAATGGAAGCCATGGAAGCTTGTCCTCCACCAGTTTTTATGAAGCAGAACAAACAGACCATGCTGTCTTAAGCGAAGCATTATCTTGCACTGCTTTGCATGGGTTATAATTGTGATTTTGCAATAATGTATTAGGTACTGCAAATGCTTAATAATTCCAGTGGGTAGGAAATATTTTTACTGTTTCCTGTGATTTTACTTAGCGCTTCCCCCTGCTAGGCAGCAGGGTACGTGTAGGAGTTAGCGGTCCCCATAAATAAATATTTGCTTTTAATTAAATCCTTCCTCTGCACTTTGCTCAGGACCAGGCAGGATAAGGCCCTCAAAAACGCCTGTGCAGTGAGGAAGCAGAATTTATACCGCACAGCAGAGGGGATAAATCAAGTTCATGAAACATGTTATTTCCTACTGTGATGTTACACATACTGCTCTTGAGAAGCAGCAGGAGCTTTCCTTTCCCCATACAGCTGCTTTCAGTATGCAAGAAAACGGTTTAAAAGTCTGAGAAGGCACTAAGAATCTTTTAAGAAACTGATACTGTGAAAGTATTTTTAAGAGGAAACTGGAAGTGGAGTAGCTGGCAATAAAGATGTCTCCTTATTACGTATGAGAACCTCAGCTGCCAAAATTGTCCTTTGCTAGTCTTGCCACCACAAAATACTCTTCCCGGTGTAACCTGTGGTACTCCAAAGATGTATCTCACCTTTGCTGCAGATTTTCCTTCTGGGAAATCTGTTCCCTGAAGTGAAAATCACTTCACAGTGACAGCAGGTGCTACTCACAGTGTGCCCATGAGCAGAGCGATGCCATCCCAGCCACGCACCCCTCCCAGCAGAGGTGGCAGGAGCTCCTGTGCATTTCCAGAGAAGATCACCTCTCTGGTTTTGCAGATGAAGCCAATATTTCTGTCTCTTTAGTTTCCACTAGCTGAGCTTGCTGAGAAAAACGTCTTGCTCTGCAGATGCCTTTTTGTGCTGGGAAGGTTCTAGAAAGCAGCTGACTCTTCTCAGTTGTTATTTGCAGCATCCTTTGTGCAGAGGTTCCCCACAGACAGCACACAGCCTGGGCAGCAGGCAGCCCTTCGCTGGTGGCTGTATCCTCCTGCTCTGCTCACATTTGCAGCCCAACCACAGCAGGAGGCTCAGAAGAGCAGAGCCAGACAAGGAACACAACAGGAACTTTCTGTGCTAGACCAGGAGTGCTGACACAAAAACCTCCGAGCCACAAGTCCAGGTGGGAGATCTCCTTACAATGCCAAGACCTCTCCAGAGCCTGAGGAGCTTCTCGATCAGATTTGTTCTGTCTTTGCAATCATCTGCTCTTTTCATCTCAATATGATTTGTTTAAATAAACAACCAGCATGGCTTCAAGTGCCATCTCACCCATTACATGTGCCTCTAGACAGATGAAGAGGCAGGAAAGAGAATAATAGAAAACTGATGAGGAAAGAGGAAAATAATAAATAAGACCAAAAGAAAGAATGAGCACCCTTAGGGTTCTAGTCAGCATCCAGCAGAGAGGTCTGTGGGTACAGAAAAGATTATTTACATTGAACTATGAATTTTGAAAGTACTATTATATAAGCCTTCCAGCTTTAACAATTAAAGAGAAAAGTAATTATAAGAATTACCCAAATGTTAAATGGTTTGAAAATAACTGAAATATTTCTGTCTCCCTAGTGGAATGTTTTTCAAGACCAAAAGAACAGTTTCGAAAAGATGGGGGGGTGGTGTTATGATTAATTTTAAAATGCAAATATTTTAATAGGTTTCTTTTAATATATATGTTAATGAGCTTATAGACGAGACACAAACCACAGGCCAAGTAAGCAGATGTCTTGTCAACAAGGTCTAGAATTTAGAATCATTAGGGCTCTTTTAAGAAACATACTTACTCTGACATAAAACTGAAGCATATTATAATATTTCAAATTCACACTGCTCTGTGTGACATTTTTTCCTCATTAAAATGAAGAATGACACAGCCAGAGAGAGGCCCATCTTCCCTGCTTTGTATTTGTAGTTCAAACGATGTCTCTAGCAAATTGTCCCAGAGAGACAAAATATTAAGCACCTTGAGTGCTGTTCTGCATGCAATTAATTTCACAGCCTTTGGAAGTTTTTAATGTGTTGTGGTGACCAGTGAAATAATAATTAGTTGCTGCTCATTGTTCCCATCGTGTTCACTCTCTCTTTTCTGCAACCTGTCAAATCCTGTTTAACTCTGCTTGTTTTTCTAGATGTCAGTTCTTTTACATTGTGCAGCTTTCATGATGAAATTCCTGATCTTCTTGTTTGCCCTTCAACTTTGAAAAGCAAAGAAGCAGAGAGACCTGAGAAAAGGAAACTCAGCGAAGGGTAACGAACACAGTGTCTCTGAATCCACAGCAAGCAAACTAAAAATATGATCATTTAGTAAATAGCATAAAACCTAGGTCTAGTTCCTGAGTTAATTACCTCTTGGAGTGAGGTTTTGTCAATCCACTGAAATCAACAGAAGCTTTCCTACTGCCCTAAGAGAATTTCTACCAAACCTTAAATTAAGTCCTCATTTAAACACAATTCCTTTAAAGCACACACACACAATATACATCCAAAGGGAAGCTCCATCCTTTGACTCTAATATGGTAGTGAAATTTATACCAAAAAAACAGCACTCATATAGAATATGTTTCTTGTGACATGGTTATTTGTCCTAAGATCTCCATAATTAAAAAGGAAGAGTGTCAAAAACACCACCACTGGTACAAAGAGAGGAATCTGCAGTATGAAGTAAGATTTGAACACAAAGACTCTGACCAACAATGTACTGTGAAGATGTCCTGCATATTAACTAATTGCAAAAAAAGAGAAGAAAAAAAAACAAAACTGCAACAGAATTATCACATTTTAAAGGGAAAATAAAGGGGAAAAGCACAGCACATACTGTTTTCAATATCTTTTTTTCAAAATGTGTATCTAAAAACATTGCAAATTTTCCCTGCATTCCTAAGAAATTAATCACAAAAAGCTCTTTTTCAAAGGACACCATCTTGCTCACACTTTGTCTGCCCAGCTGATGCACACACTCAGACTGCCTCACACACTAAAGTCAGCACTACAGGAGCTGTGGAAGGAATGGGAGCTCTCCAAATCATGAGCTGTGGAAGGAATGGGAGCTCTCCAAATCGTGAGCTGTGGAAGGAATGGGAGCTCTCCAAATCGTGACTGCAGGTCAGGGTGAATCCAGAGCTGTGTCAGTCATTATGGGGTAACCAAGCACTCTGTGTGATGTCACAGAGAACAGGGCACACTCTAGGGAAGCCTGGATGGACGTGGTCTATTTCTAACATAAGGTTTTTGTTTTCCTGTGGTATTGAATGACCTCTCAGCAGTAGGAGAGCAATAGCAATGAGGCAAACACATCGCAGCTCTTACCAAGACCACAGCAGTGCTTTCATGACACTATAAGAACATTACATCCCTTTCCCACCATCCATTTTCTACCTTAATATGGAAAAAAGAACCCCTTGTTGGTCAGTTTGAAACACAAAAGCACCTACTTATGTGGGGTTGGGTTTAACTGCTGCATGGAACCATTTCATCACTGCAGAGCCCAGCGAGTGTGAGATTCCATGTGGAGCAAAAGGATACCTGCTCTGGGAAATAGCCCACACTGCTCTGCCTTCCTAGAGCAGAGATTTCATTCAATGGATGTACACTAAAATATTTTAGGAAAAACCATCAGGAAAACATACAGAAGTCACATTAAACATCAAATTGAATAAAAACACAGTGAATCTCTAACCTACAATCCTTCACAGAGACCCTATACACCATAAATCCTAATTAATGAAGATCATTTTCCACTCACTCAAAGTTCACACTAAAACCACAAGACTTAGCAACCTTAACATAGCTAAAGGTTGAACGTGTGCCATAAGTCCATAGAGGGACAAGCCTGAGCTGAAATTCAGACTCGAAGGAGCTTGGACCTGTTATCAAAGAAATGGAAATGAAAGATCTAGGGCTATATTAGAAACTAAAATGTCTTAGAATCTTTTCCTAAACAATTTCCTCAGCTGCTGTGAAGCCCTTGATCCAATCCCACTGCTCCGTTTGGGTGTTCATCACAAATTACGATGACGACCACAGCTGGGATTTTCAAAGGAATACAACCTTAGAGTGAGCACTGACATCCATTGCAACTGCAGTGCTTTTGTCTCATGCCAGATCTTAAGATCTTTGTCTCTTTTTGACAGACAGGGCTGGGCTGCTGCTGAAAGGGTCACGGCAGCTCCTGTGCTCGGGAGCACACAAGAAGAGGACATTCTTTGAAAGGAAATGCAATATCTCGACGGAGTTCAGATAAGCCAAGGTTTTTACAAAGACCTTTGTACTCAGGTCTGTTGTATCCTAATCTATTTTGTTGGTTCTGCAACTGAAATAATAAATCAATGCTGGGTAGAGGTAGGGAAATTGTAAGAACAAACCAGTGCAATATTTAGGCTGAAAATCAGAAGGAAGACCCAGAATAACCACTATCAGCAACTGGAGGAAAACAATCTGAATACAGACCTGTGTGTAAAAATTAGACCTTTGTTTCAAAAAATACTGGAACTTCTAGCCATGTTTCAATAAAAAAGTTCATAGCTTCACAAAATTGAAGTGGTGCTTTTAATGAAAAGCCTTAAAGCTTTTTAAAATGTTTCCCCCATGCAACTCAGCCAAAACCATTTTGAAATAATTTTTGTTTTCCCCCAAGCGGCAGTTTTTGATGAATAAATGATAAAACATGACTGAAAGGAACAGACATATCCATAAACCAGGCATGTTGGTTTCAATACAGCTGAAAGGTCTTTGAATTCTCAGAAAACCTATTACAGACAATAGACTGACTGGACTTCAAGTGCAATACAGAGAGATAAAAAAAAAAAATTAAGGGGGTCAGAAGAGAGAAAAAAACAGCCCTGTCTGTTTGCAAAACTTACATAACAGAAAAAATTTCCAAGACCTTAATAGCTTCCCAAATTCCAGTTAAAAATACACATTTTATCAGATTTCTGAGGTATTGTCTTTTCAAATCATTCTTTTTGTGTATGAGTTCCATCTTTGGTGAGTGAAAATTGTTTCCTGCATCAAATACTGACTAACACCCTTACATTTCAAGATGAATGTGTCTAATTTCAAATCTTATTCTTCAACACAATATTGAGGTTCAATGGAAGAAAAAGCCTGCTATAAACTTTCCATCATAAAATTAACTGTCCAAAGTCCAGTTCTCTGTAGGATAACTTGGTTTAACACCCATGAAACTCAGGGAGTTATATGCTTTTCATGCATTAGTGCTCATCTTGGTTCTATTTATTTAATCCTGCACATGCTTACGCTCCTGTGAAAGCAAATTTTTCTATCACAGGGCCAGAAGACAGAGTAATGCACCTAAGGAAACAAGGCTGCTCCAGCTGAGCTCAGTTTTGTTCTTGTGGTTCTGTTTCAGTTGTGATTGAGTGAACCAAATATTCTGGGCCACACTGACTCATGAATATTTTAATGAGCTCTCCAATAATGAGGAATCCACCCCCAGCCTTAGCAATGACCTCCACAGAACATCATTTAGCTCAAGAAGAGCCCACGGCCAGAACCAAAGCTGCAGCAAAGTCCAAGAGCAGACAATGTGGGATGAGATTGTCTTGGGCCATATAAGATCAGCCCTTGTTGCTCTGATTTTCTGATATTCGTGGAGATTCGCGGAAGCTCGCAGGGAAGTCAGGCAGGCAGCACCAAGATGGCAAAAAGAGAAACTTTGATTACAAGAACTTCTTTATATATTCATTAATGGTCTAATAATTATTGGTTGATAGTTTTTCCACCCCCTGTAATGATTGGTTACAAGTCTAGAGCATCCAGCACCAAAACAAAGAGATTAGAAAGCACAAGAATGCAACTTATCTCTATTCTCCGTGAGAAAGAAGAGAAAGATTTTAAAACAGTGCAACTACAAGCCCACATTATTTAATTTACATTCATCGCCAACATGGCACCACTTCAGTCTCTCCATGAACAGTTTTGGCCTCTGGAGAGCTTTAATGACCTTGTAAGAAAAATGGCTTTGCTTTAAGGTTTATTCCCAGGAGAACATGAGAGGAATGGACAGGCTGTGCCGTGTGGATGGATATGAGGAGGCTAAACTGGGGACAGGTATGAACCTCAGAGCACTGAGCATAAGGACACGAGTAACACTCCCAGGGGTTTTCATATCAGCAATCTATCTGAGACCAAAAAAAGAACAAATTCATACTTAAAGATTAACCCCTGTCATTTTAAAAAGTAGGTGGATTTGGGTCAGCCCTTGATTTAGCTTGATCTCTTGTGGTAAAGCTAAAGTGTTGGAAAGATAAATTATTTCTCCAACTTTTTCCTCTATGCAAAAACCAACCAAGCCAAACCAAAAAACAAGCCCTCTGTGTGATTTTGGGCTATTTACCAAGAAGATAAGAAGAATACACACTGAAGCTACACAAGGAAGTGTTTCCTGGGTGGCACTGCAATTACATAAGACAGACTTGGCTTTCACAGGGGTTTGAGGCAATTCTTTTGTATTCCAACTGCAACAGCCGAGTGCCATCCAAAACACAACTAAGCTGAAAGAGGGAGAAAAACAAAAGCATCTCCTTTGTCCCACATGAATTCAACTTCGTTAGTTTTGGCAGCTTTTCAAAGATCAGAAAAAAAATATTTGTTTGATCTTTCCCTTCTTTCCACTTAAGGTCAATGATTAAAACAGGATCGGCTCAGTGACTACACCTCCAGTTCACAGTCTGTTGGATAAACATTCTAAGTACCATTTTGACAGCTGTGGAAAAAAATAAAAAAAACACCAAGGTTTTTTATAACAGCTTTAGCAAATGGGGAAGATTGCTGCTTTCTGAGGTGGTTAAAAGCCCAGGCCATGAGGCAGAACAATTCTGTTCTAATCTTCTCCCTGCAATAGACTTGCTTGTTGTCAGCCAGCGAGTCATTCCCACGAAAAATTTCAGAGAAATATGTCACCAGCTTGACACACAAACCAAATTCAGTTCTCAGAAAGTCAAACCATCTGCACAATACCTTAGGATCAGTAGCTTTCCCTGGTGGCAGAAATGAATGGAAATAATAGAAAGGGGTTCTTCATGAAATAAACAACAAGTCTTGTCTAAAAAGTTGCACCCAACATGCATTTTCCTGCCATTAAAGGTGCAATTTTCAAAGAGTCCAGACAAATGCATCAGTCCTTGAGGTGCACTGGGTTTTGAATTCTTATCTGCATCACTGGTACTAAAAAAATGCTAAATCCTGAAGAAGATGCATGTTTAGATAAGAAGATGCAGAAGATGCATGCAGATTGAAGAGAATATCCACCTGTTCCAAACACTATTTGAGTAATTCTCTAGAAACACTTAAGCAGGCAGCACTGTGGACTGGGAAAACCATCCTGTTACCAACTTGAGAGATTTAAGGATTAGACTGAATCCTTTAAGAGTCTTTAAAAACAAAAACAACTTTTCCTCTGCTCTTGTAATGGACTAATTCCATTTAGAAAAATCTTTTTCCCAAAAGAAAGACAATCTTTCTTTCAGGGAAAAGAAATCAAAACAAAGTAGTGGAAATATTGCAAAGGGAAATATTGTCCAAGAGGACCTCAGAGTGACAAAGTACCTCTGGGTTCCTCACAGAATTTTTAATTTTTCAGTGGAAAAAAAAGTATGGTCTCTTGTTCAAATACTGAACAGTAATGTTCAATTCATTCAGTCTAATTAGGATTTGAAATATTCATCCCAGACCATCATCATGCTCTGACAGAGAACCTATTTCTGAATAATAAAAGGGGGTTTGTTGTCTGATAGAATTAAAAGCACTGAGTTTTCACCTCCAGTCAGAGTAAAATGGTGAGTCTGATGAGCAAAGGTATTTTTAAGCCATCTTTCTGTCTTTTCATTGTCAGGCTTGCTAAAAGCCCTCCTAGGATAAGGTTGGAATAGTTGTAAACACACCTTAGAAGGATCTTGGTTCTATCCATTGGCAGAGTACAAATGGAAACCTAACTCAGACATCTGCAAAGTGCCAGAAACAATGCACTGCTCCCTGGCCCTCCATAAATCACATTCCTGGGAAGATCACCCAGACAAAAACCCTAAAGATTATGGAACCTTGGCAATCCCTTACCACCATCA
Organism: Acanthiza pusilla; assembly: GCA_036630365.1. Classification (NCBI taxonomy): domain Eukaryota; kingdom Metazoa; phylum Chordata; class Aves; order Passeriformes; family Acanthizidae; genus Acanthiza; species Acanthiza pusilla. The sequence continues at coordinate 2,412,366 of JAXCHO010000030.1, read as the reverse complement.
CCCACAGCCAGACCTTACCATGAACAGATACATCAGCACTTTTCTGGATTAAATCACCTGCATTTCACCAGGTACAAAACAAAGCAGAACCAAGCTCACCACCAAAGAATTTCTAAAAATATGGGACCATTAATCTTATACCAAGGGAGAGGTATACTTTAAGTGTGTGTGGGCATGAATAAGCATAGGATCATTACAATATGGCAACTTGGAACACAAATCTCTCATTTGTGGCTCAGGAAACTTCAGTGTCACATCTCCCAGACTGTAGCATGGATGTTCATTCCCCAAAAATATATTCTTATCTCATGTACTATGAGGACAGAAGTTTGGAATAACTTGTACAGATATGTATCCATAATTAAATAAAAAAGGAGAAAATACAGTAACAAGTTTTGGGACAGCAATGCTGTGTGCTCAAGTTGCTGATGCCTACATGAGCAGCAGCTTTAACCTGCTCAGGCTCCTGCTGGAGCATTCTCTTGAATTTTGCAACAGTCTCAGGGTGTGCTTTGAATTTGAGCAGACCAACCATAAAACTGCTCGATCTGATTTATTTAATCAGATTTCTCTGTTGCTGATAAAAAGTCTGATGCCTGTTTTTTATCTGAAGGGCAAAGACTGATTCTTAAAATGAGTAGGGAGGTAAATCTAGGTGGATAGAAAAGAAAAATATTCCTTCCTGCCATGTCACTTCTTTACTCCTGATTTACCATGTAAACTTTGGCCAGTTTGATGACTAAAAGAAAGAAAAGAAAGAGTCAATTCAAGTCTATTTTGCTCTTCTTTAAATAACAGAAAATAAAAACTTTCCCCTCACCCAAGAAGCATGAGGGAACAGGAAAGAACCCACCTGATACACTGCACGTAAAATAGAGAGAAGTAGCACAAATTCCAGAAAACTTGGGGAAAGAATGGCATGCTTGGGATTATTTTTTACAGTGAAAAACCCAAGAGAAATGCCTTGCTATAAAAATGCATTTTAAGAATTACAAAGAACAAAGCTCTAACACCAAAAAAAAAAAAGTTGAAAACATTTAATTATGAATTTTGCAATAATAAGGCGAAGGAAACAATTGGAATAACTTGTAGTACTAACAGCTCCTCTGGATTAGTGGCATGCAAAAAAACCTCTTGCTATTAGTCCAATCCTTTTCCCACTTAAAGGAATGAAAAAATTCTAATTACTTTTTTTAAAAGCAAAACTCAGATAAAGCACAAATAAAAATAACATAAGAATTATTACTGATGAACTCAGTGCTTGGTGGGGAAAACCTGCTGTGCTGAATGCCATGTTTTCATTTTAAAATTAGTTTTGTTTAAATCTCATGATTTGGAGAAAAAACCTGGTTTTCCATGCCAGTTTTATCTATCACAATGGATTTAGTTCATCCCCATCGTTATTTGCACATGATTTACTTGAGGACAGAATATATAATAACTTCTAAGCATTCTGAGAATTTCAAGCAGGTATCCTAGAAGCAGACCATGCACAGAACTTATTTCTAGTTATTGCAGGAAGTCACTGGAACTTCTGAAAAAATCCTCCCCAGAAGGATAAAATGAGATAGTAGTTCTTTTGATTCCAGTAGACATTTCAGTAAATAAAGAAAAATGGGACAAATTATTTTTAAAAAACCCCAAATGTTAGAGGCACAAAAAAAAAAAAAAAAGAAGAGTAAACTCTTGAGAACCCTCATAAACCTGAAACTCCTAGAGATCTAATAATCAAAAGAAAGTCTGTTATACCAAAAAGTGTGATAGCATCAATAACAGTTAATGAGCAACTCCAGCAGCTACCTGCAGCAAAAATAAATCATCTCTTACTTCCTGAGAGCTGTGGTTCAAGGCTGTCTGAGAAGCAGTGCAAGATTGCAGGAAAGCCAACGAAATTGATAACAAAACCTTGCCCATCAGCTTAGCAATGGGACATTTGAGATAATCAGGAGTTCCTTAGCCACGATGGGCCCCACGCTCCCACTGGGCTTTGCAGTTGCTAAAAATCATGGGCACAGCATCTCACCTTGGTCACCAAACTGACAGGAGCAGCAACTCTAAAATCAGCGTTTAAAAAGATATCTGGGACTTGGCCTCTGGAGATGAACAAGATCTCACCTAATTAGGGTTTACGTAGGATTGATTTAGGTTTATCTTGGTCAAAAATGGAGTCAGCTCGTTTACTTCCAGCTGAAATTCACTTTTGGCTGGTTTTTCATTAATACATTTCTATTCTGCCAGCAGGATGTGCAAATAAAGTATTTTCTCCAAAGCAGGAGAATATTGCCTGTGCAAAAGGTACAGCCCCAGCACAGCCCGGAACTCCAGCGTGTCTTGTGTTTTTGCTGTGTTTCACTAACATTTGGAACAGCAAAGGTCTCAAGGTCACCCTGAGGAAGGAAATTGATGCTGTTTGATAGTTTTCTCTAATTTGGTGCTTCCGGCACCATTCACTTTCAAGCCTGTTGTCCACTGGTCAGAAGTTGTTCTTGCAGAGCACTTTTCTGGCAATGGAGCTGTTCTGTCCCACAGTAGGTATGTTTGGAAACCAAAAGCAAGGAAGTTACTCAGATTCTTTGCGAATATATCTGGTGAGTTTAAGGGAGTGCTGCTGGAAAACTGTTTCCCCGTGAAATATTTGCGTAATCGAACTGCCAACAATAGCAGTGAACAGAAAATCTGAGGACAGTGGAAGAGAAAGAGCAAAAACACAAAGAAAACACTTCAGAAAAACAAATTTTAAAAAATATCCTAATTCCAACACACTTACAGTCTCACTGGGCCTTAAGAAGTAATTTTATAGATATTACATTGAGTATAATTGATGCTTCTACAGAAAACACTTCAGAAAAACGAATTTTAAAAAATATCCTCATTCCAACACACTTACAGTGTCACTGGGCCTTAAGAAGGAATTTTATAGATATTACATTGAATATAATTGATGCTTCTACCCAGCATTTGAAACAAAGCTCAAGCGTGGAAATATCTCAACAGAGGCAATATTTCCTTACACGTTTACAGACACAGGACTGGAAGACACTCCTTAGATCATGAGACAAATTTTGGACAACTGGTGGCAATCAGGCCTTTGGAAAGAAAATGCCAATATTCTAGATTGAATTGCCAAACACAACTCAAAGAAAATGCCAATATTCTAGATTGAATTGCCAAACACAACTCAAAGGAAATGCCAATATTCACTCTAGAGAGTGAATTGCCAAACACAACCCAAGTCTGGAATGTGCTCATAGGCAGCAGTGGTTATGGAGTTTTGCTCCCACTGAGAGACCAGGACGATGCTGAAGGAGCCTGTGAAACATTCAACTGAGTCAGTGTAAATCCCTTTATTGGGGGGGGGGGGGGGGGGGGGGGGTTCTAAAATCTATTTATTACACCATCAGGACAGCAACACTCAAGAACTAATCCAGTAAAGCTGATGGTAAAGAGCTCCTGCAGGTAGAAAATGAAGAGGTTGTCCCTGCAAGTCATTGTGGTTTTTGCTGTTCAAGACTTGTGACCAAAGAAAAGTAAATTGTCAGTTGTCAGTCACTGGAACTGGAAAACATCCAAGGACCTGCTATCTTTCATTTTGTTTGGGTTCTTTTTCCTTTCAGAGAATTCTCTGTACAAACATTTAGCCTAAATTAATTTAAATTATCTGAAGCACTGACTGTAGATTTGAGAAAACAGTGTCACAGCCTCAACAGAGCTGCGTTGTGTTTGATACATAGCAAAACAGAAACCTTTATACAGTTTTGCCAACGTGAGAGTTAGAATGCAGGAAGCATCAGTTCCATTCTCAAATTAGTGCCTCCAGTGTGAGGTAAAGGTAGCTGAAACCTTTGGGGATATCTGGCAGTGCTTCCAGAAATTGCTCCTGCTGTTTCTAAACTATGATGTAGCAATTTTCTCATTTTCTCCTGTATTAAGTGCACTGTAGGATTTATTCCCATTACTGATTCATGGTAAGAAGTTCTGTGCTAATTACTACTACATTATGAATAAATTTTTTAATAAATTGCAATCAGTATACTAATATCCCTGTCCTCAATCCCAAAGTTGTCTCCTTTCTGAGCAGAGGAGAGCCCAACCCATTCCCTGTCTACAAAGAACTCCATGACTTCCATTTAATTTCGAAACAGAGGGAAATGGAATTTTCTGTGGATTAAAAGAGAAGAGCCAGAGGGTTGTCTCAGGTCAGTTTAAAACAATGAAGTTGTGCATTCTTGCTGTGCTTTCACACCTTACAGTGATGCCCATCACAGCCAGAGACGATGGGGAATTCACCGTGGAATATCCAAGTTTTTCATTTTTTATGAACAACTAATTTGAAATCACAGAGGTTTGTCCTACTATTTTAAATAAGCAAAACACTCTCCAAAAATAATTCTGTTTTCTGAACTTTGCTTTGTTCAGAACAGAAAATGAAAAAAATCAGCCTAGAGAATGTTCAATTATTTTTTGCCTGTTCTTAGGAAAATAGATGCTAGCACAGTAACCAAGAAGAACACAAATTCCTAAGTATTTCTACTTTCAAAGAGAAAACACAAATATTTATAAAGCAGCAGCCTCAGTGAAAACCATTAAATTATTTGGAGGATCTTACAAGGCTGCATTTTGCAGCATAATAGAGGCAAATTAGTGAAAATATATGCAAATAATATTAATGACCCCTTAAGATGTTTTAAATTTTGGCACTGATTACTCTACATTTCTCTATATTTATGACTTCTCATATACTATGGAATTTCACTGAGATTAAACTAGTTTCCCATCCAATTGATTTTTTTAATCATAGGAAGTTATTAGTATTTGTAATTTTTAATCTTTATCACTCACAGTCTTTAAATGATCATTTTAAAGTTGCTGATTAGATGAGGACTACAGAACCCATTATGATGTGTCAAGACTAATTGTTAAAACATAGATAAAATAATTACTCTTATTCTTTGTGACTAAATATCACATTTAGAGTATGAAAAGAACATTTACTCTTCAGTTTAAGAGTTATTAGAGCACAGGTTGGGAGACCAACCACTGGTGAATTATATCCTTGGCAATGCTGCAGTCACCTCACTGGATTTGCCCCAGATCACCTGGATCAAAACCTCCAAGATCAGCCACAAATTCTGTGGTTCACAGTTTCTTGGAAGAAGTGGCAAAGCAAGGAAGAAATTGTCCACATCCCTGCCCCAGCCTTGTTTCAGATATGATATCAGCACCACATGATCAGAGAGATCCCAGTAACCAACGTGAGACCGAGCACAGGGCCACACTGAGATTTTCATTTTTCTCTCTCTGTTACTGGAGAGGAACAAATACAGATCCCTGGGTGAGCTCCTTTTGACCTGCAGCCCCAGATTTTGTCTCCCTGAACGAAGTGCTTGGCCATGCTGGAATAAAGGAGAGGCTCTGGTTTCCTGCCCCTGCTGTGTATGGCTTTAGGTTTCCCAGGATTGCAGGAGCTGGCAGAGAATTCAGCCAGATGAACCCAAGATGGCGAAAGGAGAAACTTTATTTACAAGAAACCTCTTTTTATATCCATTAATAATCTAGCAACTATTGGTCAGCAAAGAATCCACCTCCTAAAACCATTGGTCACAACCAAATAACACCTAATACCAAACACAGATATTAAGAAAGTAAAAGAATGCAGCTTATCTCTATTCTCTCTAAGAACAGAAAGATTCTAAAACAGTGCAACTACATCTGTGTCCTTGGCTTTTTGCACAATGGGTTGGAGACTGCAAGGAGCTTTTATTTTGCTGGATAAATGGAAGCTATTAACAAGGTCCTTGTAGTGGAACATTTAGGAAACATCATGGGCTCTTCATTAGCGTAAATGCCAATATATAGCACAGTCACTAATGTGAAAGAGCCAAAAACTTTTAGTAAGAAAGATGGAGGGAAAGGAGAGAATCAATTTTTTTTCTGCTTCATTTAATTTAAACATTTTACATCTCTCATTTGTGAAGTGAATACTAATTGAAAAACCCTCAGCATTAAGCTGTACACATAGATCAATCAAGTAAACTGCATGCTCATTTACACTTTGTTTATAAGTTCTTTCCTGGAGTCAGAACTATATGGATGTCTCTGAAGAAGCCATTTGGGATAAGTCCAGACTCAATGTTCGCTATTTGTGAATCACACACGGTTTGTCCTTTCACCCACAGGAATGGAAATTCAGAGCAACACCAGCAAGGTCAACACAAGAAGACAATTTCAGTCATAGCCTGCGTATTTGGGTTCAGCTTTCCGATAGTTGGCACAACTGCAGGGTCCAGCAGGAAATACTCAAGAACTGAGCAGAACTTGTTAAGATTGATCAAATTCACTTTTGTGGTCCCTCAAAGAATATTATGGATGGCAGAGCTTTTTGTCTCCTCTGGAGGTACCATTTCAGTGCCAAGCCCTTGAGGGCAAACCTCCCTAGAGAACACAGCTCCTGACTGGGATTTAACTCTTCCCAAGTGCCAAACATTCAAAGGGTCCTGCAGCTCACATTGGCCACTTGTGAGCGACACAGATATTCTTAATAAACACACGGTGCCCACAGCGCTGAACTTTGCTTGCCTTGTCATTTATCCATCTTTTCTTGGACAAAATTGCTTCCCAAATATTTAACCTTCTGTGTTTCTGTGGGCCAAATTGTACTCAGATCAGTGACATTCACATCTTCTATAATCGAATTCTCCTATCTGCAGACAGCTGGAAAAGTTTACACAATTAAATGGTAGCTGAGCAGTGCAGAATAACTTTGTAGGGCCCCAAAAAACAAAGAATGTCTCTCTCCATAGCAAATAACTCAATTGATTTCTCATGGCCAAGACAATACCTTGAGTCTAATTAAGTAAAATATTTTTCTTAAACAGTTTTCCTTTTTTCTATATGTTGTATTTTAAATTGGGAGGGAGTGACATTTGTATTTATCCAGGAACCATGTAGAAAATCTAAAACAAATATATAAATGAAGTACTTTTCCCTAAGAAAAACAACGTCCATGTAAAACTTTCCTTATGTTCCCTTTCACTTTTGCTCTAGTGCAGAAGACCAACAAGTCTATTCCATGGTATGAATACAGTATAATATACAGAATAATGCCAAAATATTTATGTGGCACATAACTCACAGACCCATTTCATCAGCTAATGATAATCATTATTTTTGGATTGCTTTGACAGCAAACTTGACAACAACACTGTAGAGCTTAAGAAAAAGAAATATTTTGCACATTCTTTTTTTGGCTCAACTTCATTTTTCAAAAACACAAACAGATGAGAAATTTGTACTGAGTGCTGTCTCCTGAATCTCTGTCCACGTGACATTGGTTTTCACAGTTTGTTAAGGATGAGATCAGTGCTTTTCTTCAAGGGACAGTTTGAACATTGTAACCCACTGCAGAAAGAAAGAGTTTTACTGGGGAGCAGCTGCATTTTGAAGCAGTTAGGAAAACTGCATCCTAGTTTGGGACACGCAAAGCTCAAGCAAATATTGGTTTATGTAAATCAGAATCTGTTGTTATTGTTGCTGTTAGCTTGGTTTGGATTAGGACTTTATCTCACATATTGGGTGCCCTTAGAAAAGATTTCTGAGGATGAGCAAATATTTTGAGACCTCTCCCCATCCATTGAAAGAAACCTCCTCGAATGAATATCCTGTCTCTAGGAAACATTTAAAGAGATATTATCATAGTTAGAGGTCCTAGCTCTAAGAAAAAGGAAACAAAGCAATAAGAAACATAGCTGAAGAAGATTTTCTTAACCTTGAGATTTCCCTCACCAGGCCATATGCTGCAGTTTCTCAAAGGGTATTGTTGCAGCACGGGGAGAACAATGAGTATTAGTTGAATAATCAGGATAGATTATCAAAATATATAAAATCAAAGTCTGTACCCTACAGCAAGTCATAAAGAAAAGCAGCCATCTGGAGCTCAAGAAACGTTTCCAGCTTTGTCAGTAAGACTTTGTTATGAGCAGACAATACAGGCTGCTAATTAAAAAACCTACAACTAAGCATTCTCCCTCTCTCCAGGGATTATTTCCCATCCATGCTTTCACATTTGTAATTGTGACCTCTGTAATCACCTCTTTAAACCTCTGGGGCTACAGGAGACTGACCCCAGGGACTTGGATTTCCCTAAATCACATCCAGTATCAAGAGCAAGTCCAGAGCAATGAGCACTAAGAAGTGTGCGTTCAGTCCTTGCCCAGTTCTTGTTTTAATGCCAGATTCAGGAGCATTCCACGTGGCATTATGAAAGCCAAAAACCACAGAAAATCAACTGGAAATTCTGATGTCATTCTGAGATTCTCAGTCCCTGTCGTTTCTAAATAATGCAAGGGCAAAAGGAGCTTGTTGGTCTCTGCATAAAGCATACCCAGAGAGAAAGTTACTGAAGAGTAAAAAAATCAAAATGAAAAAAAAAAAATCTGTCAAATTATTTTCCATTTTCATTTAGAAAGGAAGAAAAATGGCACTTTTTTTTTTTTACCTGAGTGGGAAATTTTGTTTCTGCTTTTTCTGATAATGCTGAAATTTTATCTTTAACTTCTGATCAGGAATAGACTTTCAAGAACTACATAATGCTTCATAAACATGCTTTGTGTGTTGCATTTAGAGCTTTCTGTATGAGCAATCATCTTCATAAAAATTTACACAAAGAATCAGGCCAGAATCTTTGCTCTTCCGGCTGATGCTAAGCCTATGAGTTCCTTGCATGCTCTTCCAGACAAACTTCTCATCATAACTTCCCTAGACAAATGTTTCCTTTCTTAGCAAAAAAACCTTTAATATTTACTTTCTATTCGGTTTCCTACTCTCTCCTCTACAATATATGTACCTCCAAGAGCCTGAAAAGCTCTGTACTTTTTCAGCTGAAGCATTTTTAAAACAGCCTGTGCTAGAGCAACCATTTTTCCATTCTTTCTCCTAAAGCACTCACTGGCTCAGCCATTACCTGAACTAAAAAGCTCTGAATAAGAAATTCATATTTAGTCCGTATTTAATCAGCAGGTTCTCCAGCCTGGAAAGATAATACAGGAGAAGAAGTTGATCTGAATCTGACTGCACCAGAAGAGCACATATCTGTATGGTATAATGATATGGGAGATTATTAAGGAAAATATAGGGTTTGGAATTTAGGGTTTGAATATAGGGTTTGAATCAACCACTAATTTTAAAAGCTGGCTTTTGTTTCTTTTCTCTTCCAAACACCAAAAGATAGACTTCCTAAACCCAATAGAAAAGGGAGAAACACAATCATGGTAGTACACGGGGCCATATATTCTTTTTGCATTAGAAACATCACAGTCTTGCTGAAAGCACTTGATATTTTCTCACTGCTTACATAAAGATCCTCCCAAAGCCATGCACGTCCATCTCACATGGTGCGTGTTTACAGAGTTACTCCTCAGTGCAGTAACTCCTCTGGAACTTGTTAGAGAGCAGAGTTTCTCTCCCAAGCCAAGGTCCAGCTTTAAAAAGAACAAATCACGGTTCTGGAGATGGTGTGGATCCAGGGATACCTCTGTTCCCTCCCCTAATGCAACAGCGTTACAAAAGAGAGATGCAGCAGAGACAGATCTGGGTCTGCTCAAAGGTGGCTTGCAGCTTTCCATGTCTTCCACCAAAAGATCTCATCAGTAGCCAAGAGAGGAATTTTGAAGAGCCAGACCTGTGTTTCCCAAAGGACACACAGAAGAGGAGGCATATCATTGCATGCTACAGGCATATATTAATTAATGCACATATTTCTGGGTTTTTCTAACCCAGAAGGTGCACCTCCATTGCTCCTCTCTCTCCCAGCCCCTCCACCAGAATAAGCCCCAGCACAAAGGGCACCCCTTCTGTCAGCTCAGTGAACATTTGGGGTGATCAGAAGGGCTGTGCACAGAGCTTTCCACAGATAAATGCTCTTCATGATGTGTTCAAATCTCCAGCTCAGGCACTAGTTTTAAAAAAAACCTGCTTTGTTTCACATGATGGAAGGTGCCCTACTTACTGAGAAGACAGGTTACTTTTGCTCTTTTGATTTCCTGCCGGCCAGGATGTACAGATGGGTTAGGAAAAAAAAAAAAAAGTGAGAGAGAGAGGAAAAAAAAAAAAGGACAGATGCCACTGAAGTAGACAAGAGATTAACAGGGTCACTAGCTTGCACTCCTGGGGCCTGGTTGAAGGATTCCTGCTTCTTCAAACCGCGAGCAGCGAGAGATGACGGAGCCATCACTCAATGAAAAGTGAGTTATGGCTTTGCAGTGTGAACTTCCTTGGCTGCTTTCCATCGCCTTGGCTCTGCAGGATGTGAAGGCTCATGGGAAAGTGCTACTTTGATGTTTTCCTGAATTTTTCTGTGGAACATGTTAGACATGAGGCGTATCAGACACAAGTTCAAAGCATCCAGGCTAAATTCACAGTCGGTATTGATGATTTTCTGCAGTGCTTCAGGTGACATTTTAAGCAGGTTATTTAATGTGCTAATAAGCACAGAACTCAGACTATTTGACTAGAAACAATAGGTCTTTTGTAAAAAGATGTATAACATGGAGTCACACTGAACTTGACAGATTCTAGGCTAAGATACAGAATTACCTAAGGGCTGTTGGTAGAGTGCATCTTCATCATGTGAAGGAGACAACAGAACTTGTGCCTATAACACAGAAATGTGGCAAGAGATGACAAAAAGTGTGTCACGTGAGATGCAGGACATCTCACACCAGGTATGAAGCTGCACCTTGAACTGCAATGTAATACGAAAAAAAACCTCCACAAAACTGGCATAGAAAGAAATCATATTGATAAGGGAAAAAAAGAAGTTAATCCTGTGGCATAGATTCTTTTTTTGTCGTACTTTGCTAGGCTATCTTTGCAAACAAAGGACTGTGCTTACCTATATTCATATCCTATTGATACCAGAAATAGGAAAGTAGGTCATGCCAACTGGTTTCAGGCTTGAAGAATACGGAACAAGTTTTCTTTAAGGTTTCAACCTCTAAAAATATATACATATCCTTTCCAGGTTCTAATAAGTTTGTAGGGATAGAGAGAGAAATTCTGGATTTTATCTGACCTTGGTCTTGCAAAGAACTTTTTGCCATAATGCTGCTGGGCTCATGTCAGTTCCTATCAACAGCTGATCAAAAAATCAGGCGGATTTAATCTCCAGTTCAATTTGTGTCTTTCATAAACAAACTTGCTGACAAGAGAGACAACACAACCCGCTCTCAAACCCCATCATTCTCCCAATTCCTGCCTGATTCTGATCCCTGTGCACCATGACCTAGAAGAGAGTAAGGAAAACTGACTCTCCTTACTTCCAAAAATCTCTGCCCAAACATTGTAATTAAATGTGTGAGTACGTCTCATTTTGCTGATTTTGTTGTAAAAGAATTCAATGGGATATCCCAAAACTCTGTGAATCCTCCAATGAAGTGAATGTCAGCAGAGATCACAAAGACCTGGTACCAAACACCATAAAATAACCCAGGGAATTCAAGGACATTAAAGGACTGTATATCACAGGCACAGGCTGTATATATCCTGCTGCTGCAGGTTACCAGCCAGCCCTGCTATTCCAGTTTGTAAAATTTCATTAAAATATACACTTCCTCCTTTTTTCCAGTGCCAGAGGAACTCAGGCTTAAATGAGAACTTAATGTGAGACACTGTGGGTCAAGTTTTGCTGACAGTATCAAAGTCAGATATAAACCTCCTGTTGCTTAGAGATGCTTAGAGATAGAGCATTAGAAGTCCTAAAATAATATGAAGTAATAATAGATCTCTTTAAAAAGAAATAGTGTAACTTTCACTTGAAAAACAGACAACTTCCAAGAGACTGGTTGATGTTGAAGTCAGAATATTGTGTTTAAACATTTCTCTGTGCAACAGAAGCCTTAGATGGAAGTGCTACATCTCTCGAGAATGCAGGGTTATATTTCTTTCTTCCTCTGAAAGGTGATTTCATGCTTCAGGAAGTAAAGAAAGTTTGTGCATTGACAATATAAATGCAGATGCCTCCCATAATGATTGACACCAGAGGTCGTGCAAGTGGAGTTTCATTTCTACTCCCTGTAGATCAGGCAGCCGAGCGAATTAACATCTCTTCAGGAATTAGAAAGTCAAACTCTTGACAGCTCTGGCTCCCCTCCTTGAAATGGGTTTAGTTCAGAAGGCCTCATTGAGGTCTGATCTGCTCCTCACAATTACCTTTTTTAATAGACAATATGAAAGTCAATGACACTCAAAGTGTGCTGTCACAGAGGCAAATTTCTTCCCCTGCAAAGGACAGAAGTGCCAATGAAAGAAACTATTGCATACAGGAAGCAGTAAAACACTGTCATAAGTATTAATTTCATAGAGCTGACAGAAAACTGTCTCTGGCCCAATCCTAAATAGATATCCCAAAATGAGAGACCGTTTCAGGCTTATTTCTGGAAGAATAATGCTGTTCATGCAAGGGATAAGCAAAATATATTCCTAACAAGTTGCTCTTGCAGTTTGTGCTCTCTCACCAATGAGGGAATCTTGCAGCACAATAGAAAAGTTATTCAACTACAACACAAATATCATGACGAATAGTAAACAATGCAGTACTCTCTGGGGTACAACAGGGACACAGCCATCCACAGAATGTGAGATTTTAAGACACTGAGATCCCTTAAAAATTTTTTCCAAGTCAAGGAAATTTGGCTTGTGGAATCTGTTTTCTACTTCTGACACTCTAGATTTGATTTTGACTCTTTCAAGCTAATTAGAAAGTACAGAAAATTTGTACAGTACTACACAAGTGTCAAGCAGTGTATGCCTGGATAAATCCATTAATAAACTCATTTCCAGTACATCCTCATCAAGACAAATACATAACTACCAAGCACCACTGCTAGTGAGAAATATCCCATTCCCTTTACAAGACTTTCTGACCTCTTTCCTTTGATTCAAGGAAATCATTGCACTGATGCTTCTAAAAAAATGAGTGAAAATACGTTTTAAAACTGTTAAGGCTTGCATTTGATTCTGCTGCCAATAATTTGCTGCAGCTTTTTGAGAGAGAGCCTGGACATTAAGTTCAGGCAAACACCATCTCCTTGCAGCCTCGGAAAGCACAAAGCACTTCAATCCTCCAGCTGTAAAAATTCCCTTTAGCAAAAAGATGTTCCCAGGGCCTTGTGGGATCAAGGCCTTCCAATCAGACCATCAGAGCGTGTGGGTGTGAGCTGTTTGGTGCCTGTAGCACTGATCAAAGAAATGAGTGACAACAGCCCAAGCGCTCAGAGCCACAGCCAAGGGAAGGATTTGCAGTGACAACATTCACTGTGCAAACCACGCAGAGCTGATCCCAAACCAGAGACAATCAGCTCTTTGTTCACTCGCTGACTGACAGCTTCGCTCAGGGTTCCAGGCTTTCACAACTGAATCCAAACTGGGTCTTTTTTTAGAGTATCAAAGAGTTATTCAGTGCTTCCATTTATGTAGACAGATGAAGAGATGTTGTGTGTACCTCTCCTACATCTTTGTCTTCAGGAAGGACAGTGGGAGAGGAGTGAGGACAGTGAGAGGAGCAAAGCACAAACACAAGTGACTCAATAAAACATCCTACAGGGAAAAAAATATTGACTGGGGTAGGCACATGGAGAGCAGAATACCTCACCTAAGAATCAGCTTATGTTGTGGCTGAAAAACCTGTGTGTGCACAATAAAAATAGTAAATATTGTTTATATGTATAATATTGAACATTTCATCCTGTAAAATCCTAAAGTTATTCACAATCGCTGGACACAAAAATCCATGCAATGCAACAGCCAGTGGAACAAAGCAGTAATTAGGCATTACTAAAATGAGAAAACACCAAATGCTCAGTTCTAGGAAATTGGCCAAAAGTACCACGAAAAGGATTCAGTAGAAGTCAGATAAAAACTATATAACAGTAACAGCATTTTTTTTGTTTTCCATTTTCCATGTTTCTCTGGTTTGTTACTCATTAATAATCTTTGGTAAGACTCAAAATCAGACTCTCCTCCTTTGATTCTCCCAGGGCACAAAAAGAGAACATAACTGATGTCCTGATCACTTGGCTAAAGCAGAATGTTAACTTTCTGTATTGCTAATTTTGATTTGAGATGGAAATCCCAAAGTTATTAACCATTTCCTTTCCTCTTCCATATTGTTATAATAATTTCAAGTTTTCTATTTCAGAGAATCTGAAACATTAGAGAAAGGAAGTAAATATGAAAGAAAATGCTAGTTCTTAAAAAAAAAAAAAAATCCTAGCGCATGTTCTACCTAGATAAAGACAATTGAACTTCTGTCAGTCACTGCAGGGTACCACAGAAGTGGGGGAAGAAAACCCAGCGAGATTAGGAGTGCACCACAGCCTTGCTCCTGCCAGTGATCTTGTTCCCTTTCCTTCTACTTGCCCTGTGGTTCACATTTTCTTGGCTCCAAGGAGGAAGGAAGCTCTTTAGGGGCTGGTGGAGCAGCTCAGCAGACTGAAGCTGCCAGCTCCTACCCAGAACTGCATTTACATCAGTGAGAAAAGGTTCAGCAAACCAAGGAGGAAGAAAAAAAACCAAAAGTTAAAATGTTAAGTGATGCAACAAAACCAAAAGAAGAAACAAAGGTGGACACAGGTAAACGTGTCCCTGTATTTTCACAGGATGGAAGAGGATTAGGGAACTGCACAAGTCAGATATGGAATGAACCCACTGTCTGAAATTCAGGTCATCCCTTTCACCCTGAATAGTTCTGCACTCTGGAAGCTTTTAGCTGAGCTTCAGCCACGTCTTGTGCATTTCTGTCCTCACATAGCCACCATCTGGAGAGGAGTTCTAAGGGCAGAGCTGGGGAATGCCAGCACAAGAAACTAATCCTTTTGGGGTTTTTTATGACTGAACTGCTGATAATCTGAAACACACTTTTATTGCAGCACAGTGAAACCTAGTGACAGATGGTAATAATCACTTAAATCTCCTTTATGCAACCAGCTTTTACATTCATTGAATAAATCATTAAATCCACAGTATATTTCTCTGTGTGTTGTGCATTTCAGAGGCACTGCAGGGCATTTTTTGTGAAGAAGCTCATGTTCACTTACCTATCATTACCAGTAGATATAACAGGTAAAGTCCTAGTCCTTACAAAGTCAATGACAAAACTCCATTCCTTTTTCAGTGAGGACCAAAATTTCACCTAAAAACCTCCCCAGCACAGATAATCTTAAATTATGCATTCAAATACTTCAAACTCTGAAGAGATGCAACTCATTAAATAGCATTGTGACTACAGCTGTAAAAAGGACCAACAGATGTGTGATTATCTATGACACAGCATAGACATTTTGGCCTGACAAACCTTCTTGCAGTGCATTCATCTCCACAGAACAGGGCAGGGTGAATCTATTTATCCAGTCCAGACTTAGGAATCAGCGGTTGTAGGTAAAGGATCCTATTATATGGATTAATTGAATAATCCTAGACACATTTCTATGGAATGTAGGTCTGGCTAAAATATAGGACATTTTATCAGCCAATTATAAATTGCTCTAACTAGAGGGAATAACTTTCTTTAGTTTGCAGGTGACAATATTGGGGCTCGTGAAGGCAGTTCCAGAGAAGCCATAGGATAAACAGCTTTTTTGACTCCCTCTTTGCTGGGCCTTGTGATGTTTAATAACCATATACTCCTAGAAGTGGACATTTAGGAGTCTACGACATCTCACCCCTTTGTCTCTGGCAAGACTGTCATGGACTGAGGCAACTTCCTCCTTCCTTTACACACAATAAAAACAAGTTAAGAGAAACAGAAATAAACTAAAGAACTACCGTAATTAATGTTTTCCATTAATTTTCTACACCATTTCCAATTTGGAAACTGGAGTTTATGGAAGGTAACATCATGTCCAAGATGCTGTGGAAGAAGAAGGTTTGAGCTCTGCCAGGCTGTTCTGGGTGTTAAGTGCAGGGAGCACCTTCCTGAAGGTTATAGTGTGGGGTTTGAGAGGCAAGGGTAGGTCCTGTAGGGTTGAAAGCGCTGTTTTTCAGACATGCAATGAAGAAGAGATTTTGGGAGACAAACCCCAGCTGGACAGCAGGGCCAGCCTGCAGAGCAAGGCTCACGAGCACTCCCTGACATTTAGGATCTCACAAAGGATGTTCCTCGGCACTGTGAAGGGACCTCCCTCAGGTCCAAAGGGCAGGCACCTTGAACGATATCACTCAAATGTAGGGATTTACAGATTTCTTGCTTTTTCTTTAAATGCTAATTGTTGGGAGCACTCACAGCTGGCTCTAAACAAGCACAGAAGGAAAATGGCATTTCAAGCTGCGTGTTGGTGTTTGCACTGCAAAGGAGCAATGAGCAGATTGGCAAAGTTTTCCTAAGTGATCTTCAAATGGAATAACATTGATGCCACATGCATTATGCAGAAGTGGATGGATTGATTAGTGGGTCACACAATTCCAAAGACCCATTATACAGCTTCCTTTAAATAATTAAACACAGGAAAATGTACTACTCCTGCAAAGCCAACTAGGAGCATCTCGCTGCTTAGAAGATTCACTGCCTACCCGATTGCTAAAAAAGCCTAAGCAGGTTCTCAGGGACTGGGGGCATTGCCCTCAGCTTCATGGGCACTGTTTTATTCCTTCAAACACCTCCTCATATCACAGGGACAAGCATTGATGTCCCAGTGCCTTGCCGTGTTCAGTGGGGGCTGTTTGCTTTCTCAAGGATTTGCCAGCAATACATTCCTAATGGTGAATAAGGAGCACAACTGATTTTTTTTTTTCTAAGCATTGCCTAGAGATTCAGGGTTATTTTTTGTGCTTCATTTCCTGGCAATGCCTTTGCACATCCAAAAAAATTCACGCACTTGACAACAGAGAAAATATTTTGGTTTGACATATTTTTTTTTAACCAGAACTGCCCATCAAGCCATGAGGAGTTAAGTTCAAATTCAACTATGTAGATAATGTCCTTTTCGTATCAGCTAAAAGGTTCAAACTTTGCCAAGTTTTAAGAAGGTTATTTGGTAGCCCAAGGAATTTAATTATTTAAAGCTTTAAAGACAGAGCTATTAACCAGCACCTTTCTGACGCCAGTAGGTTTAAAGAAACCTGTGCACATGAAAGAGTCGCCCTGCTTGTCATTTCAGCAACATTTTTATGAAGGCACAAAAATGAATTGCACATTCTGTAACTTTCTAAAAGATATTTAGAAGTAGACTAAAAAAGTATTGTAATTTTTAAAGATAATTCCTTCAGGACAATGAATCAACTGCTTTCACTTACCAGCAGGCCCTTAAAAAACCTCAAAGAGCAATGGGAAAAAAGTCAAATGGGTACAACCTTACATCTAAAGTGACTAATCTGACCCCTGTTAGCTAACAAGATTTGGAGGGATTTAAAAGATTTTCTGTATTTTTCTCTTTATATGTCAGTGTTGAGAAGAGTTCGGTTCTATATCTTCCTTTTACCTCTCAATTAGTTTTTTTTTAACTTACTGTATATCAAAGTATTTCACTTTCTCATCACCTGCTAATCAGATCACTATCTTATCACCTGATACAGGAATAAAATACGCAAAGGGCTGTGCAGGGATCAACCCTGTATAAATGATAGGTTTGTCTTATTCATATCATGGCATGAGATCATCTCCAAGCGATGAATCTGAAGAATCAAAAAATGGATTCATAAAGAAAAAAGGATTTGATTTAGTTTGACCAAGAAAGTTGAATTAATCACTTACATAACGACAAGTGGCTGGTTTGCAATATCCCATTACTATTTTGAATTTCAAAGAAAAAAGACCAGATAAGTTGTTTTGATGTTTCTGGATAAAATTCTCACTATTTTTCATCCAGCTCTATGGAATAAGATATTTAAATCACAGCTACTCTTATTCCTTTTTTTTTTTCTTTTTTTTTAGCAAATGACACACAAAGATATATATGGCTGGAGGTGATCTAGGTCACCTTTTTCTGTGGGGATTTTAGGCATGTTTAATAACCTGCAAGGAAACCATTTCCTGTGGTTGGGGAGCATGCAAATGGTCTTGCCCTCCCATCAGCACCTACTCTCCTGAAGAATGATGGATGAACTTAAACACTTTGGACATGTCCACTTTCCACCAAATATGGCTTAAATCAGTCCCTAGGCTCAAAATCTATGAGGGAAGCTGTTAACCTCTCACACACACACTCCATGAGGCTGTAATCTCATTTCCTTGAGGACACACCAAAGACCAAAGTCAGACCAACACTGCATGTGTAACACCTGAGTGCCTCAGCCACAGGAGACCACTGGGACTCGCTGGGGATTTTCTGTAGCTCTGTTGAGACAGTTTTCCCCAAGCACTGTTGCACTGAAAACAATTTCATTACTAAGCCACGGCAATCTGCTGCTAAAACACACTGCTGCAAGGAGACAACTTCCCGAGGGATTGAATTTGGCTGTAATGGCAACACACCTGGGACAGAGCGAGATGAAGACTATCTCACGAGTTGTTTCACTGAATCATTTTCTAGATGCTCTTGTAACCCAGTTTTGGGGTCTTTTTGTAAGGAGAAAACTCATTTCAACTGAAGGAAAATAAATATAACCCCATCTCTCTGCCTTACCCCATTGCCTCAGCCCTGGCAGAAAAAGAGCAGCCACGGGCCATCACTGTTATATTTTTTATGGAAAAATTTCACTGCCAACTGTAGGTACACAGCACTGAATCGATATCTCCTCCTTTTCTTTTTTAAAATTTTGCCTGATATTTTATCCTGGTTCCAGCTGGGACAGAGTGACTTTTCTTCCTAGAATCAGGCCTTGTGTTTTGTATTTAGGATGAGAAGAATGTTGCCAGCACCCCGATGTTTTAGTTGTTGCTGAGCAGCACTCAAAGCCTGTGCTCCTCACCCCACCCCACCAGTGAGGAGCTCCCAGAGCTCCCACTCACCCACAGGTGTCCCAGGACGAGGGCACAGCAGAGCCACCTCTGCCAGTGGCACCTGGCACTGCCAGGAGTGAGAGCTGTCACCTCCAGGGCAGCACTGCGGAGCCTTGGCCCGGGGTGATGTCACAGTGGGACTGTTTCCCAGGGGGAATGTCACAGTGGGGCTGCTTCCATGGGTGGGTTGGGTTGGTTTGGGTTGGGTTGGGTTAGGTTGGGTTGGGTTGAGCTGGGTTGGGTTGGGTTGGGGGGGTTGGGTTAGGTTGGGTTGGGTTAGGTTGGGTTAGGTTAGGTTGGGTTGGGTTGGGGGTTGGACTGGGTTAGGTTGGGTTGGATTAGGTTGGGTTGGGTTAGGTTGGGTTGGGTTGGGTTGGAAGGGACTGCAGGGATGCCACAGAGCACCGTGCCCAGCACCCAAACCAGGGGAAAGCTCAGTCAGCAGCTGTGTTAGGCATCACTTGTTTTGGATATTCTAATTCTCTTATCATATCTATTGTTATTTTCCTTCCTGCTTTGGTTCTATTTAACTGTATCCCAACCCATGAATATTAAGGTTTTTTCTCCAGTCCTCTCCCCCATCCCAGTGGGGACAGGGGAGTGGGGAAGAGGCTCAGAGTGTTTAGCTGTTTGTTGGGTTAAACCACAACACATTTGCACACATAATCACACCATCCACTGTGCCAGATGTTTTGCTCCCATGATCTGTGTGAGTTCTCATTGTTCAGCAGGAGGACAAGGGATAGGGCACCCCCACTCTGTCACAGCAGGATCAGGTTCAGAGTGCAATTAAATTTGCCAGCTATACTCCCACTTTCGTCTGTGCTACGATGCACATGCTCATCTCCTCAATGCACAGGGCAGTTCTCCCTGCATGGAAATCAATTTGATTGTACAACTTTACAGGTCTGTGCTAGAGGACTTAAATTTTTCACAGCTTTTTACTACTACATAAACATGAGCCAAGTCAAAATTCTCTTCTGTTTTCCTCCTACTTAACCCTTTTCATGTGACTTCAGGATTTGCCTGTTTACAGATGTGCCCATTTCCAGCTGAAGAAATGTCAGCTCAAGGTGGCTCATGCTGCCAGAGGCTCAATACCTGACAGTAATAATTCTGACATATCTGAAAGTTTGTGTTCCTTTGTTTCTTTCTTTTGATATGAAATATATTTAGAAACTTGTTCATTGTAGAAAAAAACCCAAAAAAACAAAACAAAAACAACTCAAGACTTAACAATAAAATCTTGAAATGGAAACAAAACATTCAGTTAACCAGAAGCAATTGCTTCATCACTATTTTTGGTTTAAGAACAACAACAAAACCTCTAGGTTGCGGGGGTTCTATCCTGTTTACAGAAAACATGTTTTCCAGGACGCCAGCATTTTTCCCAGAACTTGACAGTGGTGTTTCTCATCCCCTCTGAAACACCACTTCTCCTGCATGTTTAAAAAGGTGCATAGAGTGCATTGATTTCTCCATGACCTAAACATAAGTGGAATGTCTTGATGAAACACATCCAAAATGTTTTTCTACAAGAATGCCATGACTATGGAGTACACAGGCTAAATCACAATGAAATGACTGATGAACAAGTGAGACACCAGTTTTAAAAGAAAATAAAAAGCTAGTGTAAATACCAGCAGTCTTTTACAAACTGAAATCAATTATGTGTTATCAAATTCTAGTTCCTTTCAGGAAATTAAATGCTATAGTGCCCACGATCGTGCATTTCATACATCATTCACCTTCTAATAAAACTGGTCCTTTTGTAAGGTTATTGTTTTCTGTGATCTCAGCTCCTCTGCTCTCAAACTGCAGATCCCACGTGTTGTTTCAGTGAAAGTTCACTCAGCAATTCACGGAGAAAAGATGTTGCCACTTCACAGAGCATATTTGGTATTTTGACATTTTACCTGAATAGGAGTTTCCAGGCTGATGATGGATTGAATATGTGCAGTAGGGTACTCCCTAAAATTTGGGGAGAGTGTGGCATGTCCAACAATCACCAAAATGCTCCTGTTTTATTTCCTGCTGCAAAATGGCCTCACAGGTGAACAGATCAGCTTTCTGTGCAGGACTCCTTGACAGCACTTAAAGGTCATGTAGTGCTGAAGTCTGTGCAGCTCAGGCCTAGTGATGATTTTGAGATGCTTTATTCAGCTGTTTCAAGTGCTCACACTAGAGGAGAAAATCCAGCTTGCTGGTAAAAACACATTACAGACAAGGAGAAAAAATAACACTGTGGGAACAGTGCCAGGAGAGGAGATTGGTGCTCATACTGCCCTGGCCTGAGAATGTCAAGTATCTTCTCTCACCTCTCCATCCATAATGCTGAAATGAGTGCTACCAGAATTAAAGGGATGCTGTGAGGCTAAATCCACACAGGTTCTAAAGCACTTAGAGGACATCAGCTGGAAGGCGTGACAGAAATTAAACACTTTTTTATTTTTCTCGCTCACTCAAAGAAATATCTAAGAGGAAAGGCAATATTTTATGTAACTTATAAAAATATCAGAAACCTGACTCGTTTCCCACTCAGGTCAAAAGTTTTTCCCTCTGGCTGCCATGTGAGCAAGATTTGCACTAAAAGGCCCATAATTCCTCATAAACAAGGTCCCTAAAAAAGCTTACAAATAGCTGGCTGCTATTTGCCTTGGCTTTCACCCATCTTTCACCATGGAGACACGAAGAGGGAGAAGATGATGAATCTGCTCAGACATAAATGTTTGCATACTAAGTTACTGTCCCCTGTTAACACCGAGAACAAGAACCACTGGTAATTTTGTGGAGTTAATTTCGTGGGGTCCTCAAAAAGATGACACTCCACAGGCCCATCTCTGCCTACAAAGAAACTCCTCAGCTCCAAAGAGATGAACACTTCAAATCACTTCTCTCTACAGTATCTCCAACCACCATATTTCCACCTCGTGGTACTTAATTATTTCAACTCACTTTAGCTGATTTCAGAAGTCTGGTGAACTAAAGGACATGTTTACATTTCAGATGCAAGCTTATTTCCCAAACATTATTCTGCCAGCATTGGAAAAAACAGAAGCCCTCCTTTCTGGAAGCAGGCCAAACTCTCATCACTTGAACTCCACTCACAAAGTGCTAGAGGAAGTTCAGCCACTGCATATATTTGCTTTGAATAACTTTGCTGCTGTTTCAGCTAGGAAAGACTCAACATGATTTGTGTTTCTATCAAACTGACACACTCTGCATTGTCCTGAACAGATAGCACTGCCCTGGCACTCGCATTGTTCTGCTGCATTATCCAGAGAGTGTTTCTGCCTGAAGAAATATTCTTGCCTCCTACTCAGCTAATGCTGAAAACACCCCTAGTCTTTATAATGGCATTAATTATTTCCTCTTCACCTCCACTGCTCACCTATGACATGACAAAGCAGCATCCCAGCGTGGGGCACACTTTGCCTCTGCAGAATGGGATCCACGAGGGTCCTCCAAACACCTCCTGGGCTAGAAATGTCAGAATCCATACCCCAGATCACACCAAAAACCCACAGTGCTCAGTTCCCTGCCCAGTCAGTGGGGGACAGGGGACAGAGAGCCCCCAGGAGCATCTGCCAGGAGAGCACTCCCAGCAGAAGAGGCAGCTGGGCTCAGGCATCGCTTGGAGGGGCAGCCAGAGCCAAGGCTGGAGATGGAGGGACAGAGTTGGGACATTCACATGCTGCAGGATGGGGACCCCACCCCACACACTGCCACCAGCTGGGATGGTGCTGAGGCTCCTTGTCCCAGAAAACAGCACAGTCCCTGGGGTGCTGGCACCACAGCAGGGCTGAAAGAGTCTGGCAGAGGCAGAGCCTTCCCATGCTGGGTGAAGGCAGGCAGAGCCAGCCCTCCATGGAAATTGTGGAAGTGATCAGTGAAGAAGAGATTTCATCTCCTTCTACCTTGCTTGGGTGTAACCACATCATTCAGTGTTGCTCACACAGTATTTTTGTTCAATAACTGCAATCTAAAAAAACCAAGCTTGTTAATAGTCGTCATCTTAGAAAAATTAATTTTTAATTAAATAAGAGGTAAGACATACAGGAATGTTTCTACCATTAAGAAAAACATCCTCTGAAACAAAACGGAAGTATCTTATAAAAAGTGTTCCAAGATTTCTGACCTACATTCTGGTTTTACTATACTTAGCCATAAACTAAATCTGCCTGTGAATTTTGCTACTTTAATGATTCATGACTACAGAATGTGTCTTGAATGTAGAGGACAGAAAAGGATTAGTGATGAAAAGGAAAACACACATAACATTTTTCAGTGTCTTAAGTTTTAATCACCAGGAAACAAAAAATAAATGAGCTATGGGCATTGTATAATTGCAATAAATTTTGAGAAATGAGTAGTGTCCAGAGAAACCCAATTAAGTTTAATAATTTTGTGCATCAGAGACTGGGAGAATGGGGGAGGGGGAGAAATCTAACAAGTTACTGAATATAAAGTTTTCAACTGCAGAAAACAATGCTTAAATTAATATGACACACAGTGGTACTTCTGGCTGCCTTTCTAATTGATTCTTCTTGTTAAATCAAGAGGAACTTGTGCACAATAAGCAGATTGCTGAAAGGCTCTCCCCTACACACAGATAAGAGTTAACTCACACTGAGTGGCTTATTCATAAAAGAACAGTCTCTTTTTTAATTTAGTGGGGCTTTGCTCTGGGTTTTCTAGCTAAAGGTGCAATGTAGCAGCAAGCAAAGACCAAGGAATTGCAGTTCTCTCCAAAACCCAGCCACCAAAAATTTAACCACTATTTGCCTCATATGCATTGCTTTTCCTCCAAGTGAAATGTGGAGCAAATGCTCATGAAGCAACAAAAGAAGAAGGTCAGGCACTTTCCTCTGTTTGCTGATTAATTCTTACATTCATTATAGTAAGTATCAATGTAACAAAAAGAATGGTCTATATGAATGCATTATCCAAGCCAAGGAATGCTTGGAATACCCACTGCCAAATATCAAACTTTTGATATCATTAAGTTGCACATCAGAGCCCTGATTTTCAAATAAATTCTGAACTGCAAACCCAACTAAGAGAACAGAAGATGAGCCTAGATGTATAAAACAATACAGAGATAAATAAGAGACTTCTGGCCTCGATTTTACAAAGTTTGTCTTTGGTATTAAAATGAGCAAGTCCAAACGGCCAATTCTTGTAGCTGATCTCCAAGCTTTCCAAAGTATATTTTTTTATTATTAAGAAAAAAAAATTATATCTTTTGGAATTCCATTGATCATAAACAAAAGCAGAGTGCAGCAATTCCGAGGTGTTAAGAACACATCTGGAATATCACTCCGAGACAAACTGTCCTGTTTAACTCAGTGAGGTGTCCAAGGATGATAAATTATATGTCAGCACTTATGATCAATTCATTCCTGGTGCAGCAAAGGGAAGGAAACTCAGCTATCATGAGAGCAGAACTGACAATCAGGAAATCCTGTCAAGTTTTATCATTCTGCCTGCCCCATTTACTGCCTCCAGTAACACAGATTGACACTGAATGCAAAGTGGAAGATCACTTGGCTGTAACATTATTTGGGAACATAACACTGACATTTAATTTTACCCTGGGCAAGTTCAGGAGCTTGGCAGAGCTCAAGGATATGGCAGGTTCATGGAAGAGAACCTTGTTTGTGGGCACAGAAAAAAAAGATTTTGAGCAACTGTAGTATCCAGTAGGTGTTACAACTCATTTCAGCAAATCTGACAAATTTTTCATGTAGCAGAATAAACTTTGAAAAAGATTGTATATTAGGAGGCTTATATAATTTCGGTTAATTAAAAATAAGATTTTGGAAAGACTATAGGGTTTTCTTCACATGTGGGAGGGTCCAAAACTGTGAAGAAAGAAGGGTGTCTTGTCAGTTTGGGACACTAACAATGGGAAGCAGAGAACAGAGAAGCAAACTTCTTCATGGTAAAGCATGGATTGTGATTTCTCTCAGCTAAAATTAGAGACATTAACAACCACTCTGTTCTCTACTTTTTGGTCTGTGTTAATTACTTGGCAATAGTAGGACCAACTTCAGTTTCAAGAGCACAAGAGGGGAATTTCCCCATTGTTCAGCAAATTCTCCATTTCCTATTGTTGTTCAGTGCTTGATTTTAATTGTGAAAGTTATAGTATCTTAACCATTTTTCACTTCACCTTTTATTTTACAGCTCTTGTTAAGGAAAATGTTCCTCTCACTGAAGTAACAGCAGTACCAGCACCTCCTGAAACCTCAAGATAAGAATTCTCACCTGACTACTCATAACAAATGAGACGTGCCTTGCAGGATTCACCTACTTTATTCCAGGAAGAGAAAACGTGTGCACCGGGAGAGAGAAATGAGAAATGCCAAGTGACCTTGGGCAAGTCATTTCACTTCTTTATTTCTCCTTGCTGCTGTTTCTCCTGCTACCTTTGGTCTGCCTTACCCAATTAAAGATGTGTGAAACAGAGATGCTCTTCACTTTTCAGCATATCTCACCAAAAGGTGCTGATCTCACTCAGCTACAACAGTAATAACTAATAACCATGACAACAATTTACAGGTGATGCCCTGCATTTCTAATATTCTGGCTCAGAAGTGTTTCAATTACTTATTAAAGCACATGTGTAGGTTCTCTTTACAATGGGAAAGTGCTCTTAACTCTTGTCAGCTTTAATAGAACTTAAAAGCTTAGATTTTCTCCCTGACAATTCTTCCTGGATGGCTGGTGCAGAAGTCTACTGCTCCACTGGTCTGAGAAAAACTCTTCTAATTACAAACCCAAATGCACTCTTGGACAGCTCTCACCCTTTACTCTTAGGCCAGCAAGGTCTTCTCCTCCAGTGTTCATGTGCTTTATTTAGAAACAAATCACAGCTCTTCCAGGCCTATATTTGACTAAGTGAAAGAGGCCAAATTCTCCTCTGAGTTACATATTAAGCCTCCGTGAGGACCTCTGCTTGGAGCTCCAATCCATCTCTCATGAAATCATTATAACCTAATTATGGACTTAAGCACCTGTTGGGCCAGGTTAAAATCTCTCAGTGTGCAATGGACAGAGCAGCAGGGTGACCAAGCCCAGCTCTCCACTCACCTCCCCCAAAACACAATAAAGCAAACTATGGATTGTTCCTCAAATCCATCGCTCAGTGCTGTCCTTGCCTGTCAGTACTCAGCACCCATCCCAGGAATGGCATAAAGAGAATAAATTCCCCTTTCAGAATATTCTCTCCTCCTCCAGCCTGGGATTGTCTTTATTCTCCTATTACTATGTTTAACTGGGTCTAGGGTGCAGAATTTGGTGGCATTAATGACATTAAAAAGCCCAAACAGCCAAGAAAGACATTGCAGCTTAGAAGAAAACACTGTTAGATATATTTGCAGCAGGAAGGATGACTTTCAAATGTCCATTGGCCGGATATATTTAATATTATCTTTTCTTTCTCTGTCTTTTCTATTGACAGCATATCACTTTTAAACATCATAATTCTGCTGGGTGAAAATGTATGCCCTCTTTAATAGAGATAAGTCACTTGCCATACATAAGCCTTGCTAATTTAGGATTAATGTTGCTGAAGTAATTAAAGTGACCTTAGGCAAAACACAGGACTGTTGCTGTGCACTGAAGTCCTGCTGGTTATCTTTAGGGCCAACTTCAGTCCAGTGGTATTAACAGCTGGCTTGGCTTCAGCCTTACAGCTTCAGAGCTCTCCAGAACCCTCTTTACATTAAAGGTCTTCTGCTAAATCTTCCAAAGACAAATGAATGTCAGTCGGTTGTTTGAGCAGTTGACTGAGAAGTATAAACTCTCCAGTAAGGCTTGAAGAGCCAAAGATCACAGACAGAAGCCAAAGATGCAAAAATCAGCCACCAAAAAAAACATGAACTGAAATGAATCAGTGGACAGAGGTGGCGTTGAAATTGTTATCAGGTAAGTATTGCCACATGCATTAACTTGGAATTTGGTGTGAACTCCTTTGTCTCCAAACAGAAGCTCAAAAGAACTCTCCACTGTACTGCAGAACAGCACTTTTAGTATGACAGAGAATAGTTTAGCAAGCAACTGTTGCCAGATTAATAATTTATCAAGTACAAACTATGGTTAAATTTGTACAGTTTCTCTAGCAAGAAAAAAATCTACTAGGAAATTTAAGTAAAAAGAAACATCATAGGAAACCAAAGGCTCCTGCACAGGCAAGGATATAAAATACTAAAGGTTTTGTTTGATAACACTTCAGTTTGGTGGTAATTTAAAATGCTTTTCATGCACTCAGCCAAAGATCAAAGTATTAGCGGCGACAATTACAGAGCACTATTTGAGAGCACCACAGCAATCAGTACTGAGGCTGGAAAGTTTACTGTAAAATAGTATTTACACCCATAAAACCCCACTGATTTTCATGTTGCAAAATAGTTTGACCTCCCAAGCTACTATCCCTGATTACTGCATCTTCCCCTAGGAACAGGATGACTGTTTCAAAGAAATTCCCCCTTGAAGATACAAACATCAGCTTTGTCCACTTTGCAGCTGACACAAAATCTGTTCAATAAAATAATTCCTTTATTTGCATATGGTTTCCAAGGACTTTGTTGAAAAACCTCTCGCAGTATAACTGTCATCTGCTCTTCCCCTGTTCATTAAATCTGCATTATTCACTGCATACAGCACCTTTTGTTCACCTTCTTGATATCAACAAAGCTAAAAAGGGACAGACTGACCTCAAAAGGAGACCGCATTATTATAAATTTCAAAGCAGGGGTATTTCAAAGACTATTGCCTAGGGTCACTTCTGATACAAATTCCAGACATTCACATTGAATTTTGTAAGACACTGCTATTCAGTCAGAGCCAAGTTCAAAAGCAGCATCCCTTTATGTGATATGTAGGCTATTTCTGATACAGGAGTCATTATTAAAAGAAATGCACCCAGCAACGTGCTACAGAACAAGAACCACCATTGTACAGGGCTTGTAATTAAAAGAAAAAGGGATTTTAATCTTTTCCAGAAGTTGCCTGTGCAGATGCAGTGAAACAGATATCTTGAGATATGGGATACTGAGTACCCAGCAGCTGTAGAAATGGAGGTGAAGCCAGGATAAACCCTACCTGCACAGAGTTCAGTGCTCCGGTGTCGAGGTGAGAGGGTCTGCCCCAGGCTGCTCCCGCCTCCCGGCCCAGCTCCGCCTGCCATGGGAGGACCTTTGGGGTAGAAGCTTCCAGGCCCGCCCCTGGCTTGTGGGCATAAGGCGTGGCCGGAGCTCCAGACCCATCCCTCCTTCCTGTACCTTCCTGGCCGTTGGTTGTGCCATTGGCCCTTTTGAATTGTATTGAACCAATCTGAATTGAATTTTGAACCAATATGTACTGATTGGTTCGCGTATGCTGGTACCGCCCTCTCCCTCTTTCCTCAATGGCTGTTCCTTTCCCTATTTAACCAGCTGCTCTCAGGCAGTCGGGGCCATTTTGTCACTACACCAACGCTGCAGACATGGCCCTCCTTCCCCTGCTCTCCCTCCCGACCACCACGAACCCTCTACCTCAATAAAGGAGAGCTTGGGAAGGAGCAATCCTCCCACCACCCTTCGTCTCCTCGTCGTCTTCCTTCCTTTTCGTCTACAACACTCCAAAGGCTGACATTTGTGAAGAGCACGTGTTTGAGTGGCCACATTGCAGCATCCACCCAAGCAGTGCTGCTAAGCAGAGAGACCCTCCCCACACATGCACAGCCCCACCCTCCCCACAGCGCAGAGACCCTGCCCACAGGGTCTGAGGACGTCTGAGGGAACTGGGGTTGTTTAGCCTGGAGAAAAGGAGACTCAGAGGCGACCTTATCACTCTCTACAACTTCTTGAAAGGTGGTTGTAGTGAGGTGGGGGTTGGTCTCTTTATCCAGGCATCAACTGGCAGAACAAGAGGACACAGTCTTAAGTTGCACCAAGGGAAATATAAGTTGGATATTAGAAAAACGTTTTTTACAGAAAGAGTGATAAAATATTGGAATGGTCTGCCCGGGGAGGTGGTGGAATCACCATCCCTGGACGTGTTTAGAAGGAGATTGGATGTGGCACTCGGTGCCATGGTTTAGTTTAGTTGAGGGTTGGGACATGGGTTGGACTCGATGATCTTGAAGGTCTCTTCCAACCTGGTGATTCTGTGATTCTGTGATTCTGTGACCCAGGCCAGAGCAGGACAAAACTGCCCAACGGCAGGGGGAGCAGGACATGTATTACCCAATATGAGTTATAAGCAAGCTCCAAGTTAATTTTGCTGTTTACTACTTTTATACTGTCACAGTTTATTATGCCTACTAGTCATAAGGTCATTGGTTATATGCAAAAAACTTCATTGACATATCTCCCACAAATGGGGCCCGAGCTCTAACACTCTCCTTCATACTTTTAACTACAAGTAACTCTTGGCCTGATCTGAGGGTGCTTTCCACAAAGCTTGAGGTCATGGTGACCCTCAGCCTGAGTCACGTACACCGGTCAGCCTACACCTTGCTTTGCTCGCACAAAACCTCTAACGATCCATCTTGCAACAATTTTGGAACACAAAACCACCTTGCTCAGGGAGCCCTTTCTGAGCACTGTGTGAAATTCTCTTCGCAGGTTTTATGGCCAGCCATTGCTCTGCACTACAGTCCACTCTGTCCTTAAATTATAACAATCATTCCTGCTCCCCTTCAAATTCTTTATTAACACAGACATAACCAAACTGTTAAAACAGAAACACACTCTCCTTTCCCACTTACAAATTCCCCTGAAGTATCTTGCAAAAATTGCTGCCCACAGAGAACACCACACTTGCTTTTCTTTCTTGTTTTTTCCCCTCCACCACCTGATTTTAACACACCAGACATGTAACAATGCCTGGGGCATCAGCCCTGACTCCAGGAGTCTCCAGGCAATCTGCAACCTCTGTGGTTGTGTTTCAGGTGAGAGATGAGCAATAATAAAGGAACATTACAGTGTGGAACCTATGGGGGTTTTGCGAAGAGATCAAATAAATAACTTTCATCAGGAGCTTTAGAAGGAAAAAACCCTCCCCACTAAGCTTCATCTCATCAGATTTCAGGCTGGAATAAAAAAAACTTCACAGTGAACCAAAGCCTCCTCAAGGCTCATCTGGGTTTGTAGTTTTGCTGCTAAGTGATAACTCAGACAAGATTCATTGAGAGCCCAAATGTATTTGAAAATGTTTGGACTCACTTTCACAGAACCCTGAGCTGACAGATGAGTTTGTGTCTAAATTTTGGTAAAACTCAGATTAGCATGGTCCAAACTGCTCAAAGATGGGAGGGAAATTACTTGATATGGGAGGTGCACACCATTGTCACAGCTATGGAACTGTAAAGCCTGAAAGGTGGATAGTGCTGGAAACATGAGGGTGAATTGCTTGCCAGGACTATTTCTTCATATTTTCCTGTTAAGTAATTTTTTTTTCAATCTTTATTGCAGTGTCACATAAGAGATCACAGATCAAGATTCTAAGTTTTTAGGCACTGCAAAAGCATCAGTGTGAGTCCTTGTCTCATATAATCTTGAATTTAAACTCGATAAGAACAAGGTATCTTTTAGAATAAGTGATGTTGAACAAGCAGGCAGTTCAAAAACTCTGTTAGACCAGAAACTGCTATTGCAAACCTGTTCAGCATGGATCAGGGTTTTACATATGAGTGTGTCTGGGGTTTTTTTAATTTGCAATGGAAAACAAAGAGGGCCAGCAGGTATCTTGGTGTTCTTTGTTCTTCTCTCCTTACAAAGCTTTGTTAGATATTCTTCTGATTCACCCAATGCAAAAGGAGTTTTTAAAAATGTATATATGTAGAATTAAGTCTACAAATACAGCAGTGAAGGTTGGGAGGTTTTATCCCTTTTTTTCTTCCCTGCTTTACGATTTTTAGGGAGTCTGAAGTCAAACTTCAACATACAGCACTGTCTGGTGAGTACTGGCTCATCTTTCACAAGATGAACACGCTGACAACAAAATAACTTCCCTTGACAGAAATAGGTGTGCAACAAATCCCTAGAAATCATACTGTAAATACATCCCTAAGAATCCTTCAGACTTCCTAAAGTAGAGTGGAAACTCGAGATATGTTTAAAATCCCAAAAGTATTGTGTATTGTCAGCAAACAGGCTAAACTGCTGCTTCATGGGTAATGCAGGTAAAGTACCCTGAAAATGACTGTACCTGCAGCAGAAAAAGCAGCAATTTTTATGACTTATGTCACACCACATCAAAACAGGTCAGATGATGCATTTTGTGGAGTCGTTTTGCAACTGACCCCACAAAATCACACGTCAGATGATGGATAAGACGATTTCTCAGGAAGCAGTATGCTGCAGGTAAAGCCAGGATTAAAGTGAGGAGCCATCTTCCACAAAGTAAGAACTACGTGACAGGACAAGGTACCTTTTTCACGCCTCAGTAAAGCATGCCACTATTTCAATAAATGGTAAAAAAAATGACAGAAAATAACAGGAGCAATCAGGAGAGTCATCAAAACAGAAAATGCCTGTCCTTCTTCCTCAGTTTGACCCAACAACCTCAAACCAAAGAACATTTTGTCTAAATATTACTAAATCACTGTGGATGGTAGTTGTAGATCTAGAGCAGCCTATGGCTATTCCCTTTGCACCAAAGATGAACTCTGCAAGAGGAGCAGGACAAGGTTTGTAGGAAGGAGGTCCATTTCCATTAGACAAATATAGTTTGCAGAAAACATAAAAGTTTCAGGCTATAAACCCTTGTCAGTGATTCAGACCTCTGTCCAGCTTTTACTCCATTGTAGTACACTTCAGACTGAGTCAGAAAAGTCTACAGGCACACAAACCCCTGAAATTTAAAGCATTGAACAAGAAATTGTGGGCTTTCCTTCAGGCAATAGCCTAACAACAAACACCTGGGCTGCATTAACTACTGCAGCCATGCAAATTAAATTATTGTTCTAAAAATTACCATCTCTCTCCATTTCAGTACACAAGGGCAACATCCTCTTCTAGTTCTGTGAACCAGCAGCTAATTATCTCTCTGCAAGTGGAAACAACAAACTCTTTTAGTTGGACAAAACTGTGTTTTCATAGAAGGGAACGCAAGCATAAACCTAACATCCGAGGAAAGCAAATTCAACCTAATAAAAAGCTGAAGGAACAAGGGCTGAGGTTTAAATCAGTGCTCCTCACTCAGTCATTGCAACACTCTCTGTCATCATTCACTCTGCCATGAGGATGTGGCCAAGAGGAAGCTCCATTTTACCAGAAATTACCTGTTACAGGGTCAAACCACCTGGAACTCCTTCCTGTTTCCCATCTGTAAGGTACCATATTTTAAGACCAGATTTTTACCATGAATAATAGACCTGTACAGGAGCCTGAGTTCCCTCCTTCACGTCCTTTCCACGGGTCAGCAGCTGAGGAGCAGAGGTTGACAGGGGCAGGGGAAAGGCAGACCCTGGATTTTATATATTTTTCACTGGATGGGAAGGGGCACATTCACATTTGGGGCTGTGACAGGACATTCATCATCCTGCTCCTTCTGCTGGAGAGAAAGGAGAGCAAATAATTGCCAGTAAAAGGAGTATCTCAGAGCTCAAGGAGCTGCTCCTCAAGTCGCAGGTGATGTGTTTCCTCCTGCCCAAGGTACGATCTAACTCACAGCACTCACTCCTGCACTATTTACCTTCCAGAATGGCACAGATGATTCTTGCTTAGCTCTGCAGAAAAGGACATGGCACACCCCCAGTGCCTCACAGCACCAATGTCAGCGACAGCATCGCCTGTGGGATGCTGGATCTCAGCTCAGAGTGAGCAAAAACAAATTAATCACACACAGCACTCCCAGAGCCCTGTGATAACAATGACATGTGCATTGGACAGATGTGTTTGTTTCCCAAAGGACACAGTGACCCAGGACAGTCATTGAAAACACAGAAGAGCCACTTCCTTTTTTATTATTTTCTCTACTAAGGCCTTTCCCATTGTTCTAGCAGGTCTGTTTCATCTGAATGCACAGGAAAACAGGAAATACTTACCTGCTTCTCAATGCCAAGGTGAATTTAATCAGAAAACTAATTGCTTTCATTTTTTCTGCTATAAAGTCTTCAATTTGCTGTAGAAATTACCTAGGTGAAAATTTTCTGTGAGCAATGAAGTCCAAAAGGAAATGGTCTGTGTTGTTCCTTGGGAGAAAATTGCCTTTAGAAAAATCCTATTTCTTTACTAGTGTATCAAGGAGAGGGATGGTGGAAGAAAGAGATGCATAGCTTTTGAGACTGATCATTAGGATGAATGAAAGAAAAACTGAAGGCTATAAAATATCTCCACAGTCTATCACTACTTCTTACCCAATAATTGCACCAGTAACTGCCATCTTCACTATTTTTATGTAGATTCTTTCCCTGCCAACTTGGCCCCAAAAGAACTGATGTATAATATCTAATTCTCTATACACAGGTCTTAAACGGCTGGCAGCTGCAAGAAACATGAATTACAACCAAAATACAATATTAAATTATTTCCAAACACATTCGCAGCCCATAGAATAGTCCTCATTTAACAAATTAGCAAGAATTTCTACAAACAAAAATGTGAAGTGAAACACTTATCTTTTCCTTGATACTTGATACTCTGCTGCTTTTGATTGGGGTCTATAAAGCAGCATTCAAACATATGATTTTTGCAGTTTATTATCTCCTTGAAGTCTATTTTTTCCTAGAACATTTTGTTACATACCACATGGAAGATGATGATCACTAAAGTGTGCATTAAGGAAACCACAGAGCTCGTAGAGCCCACGGATACACATCTCTGAGAGAGTCAGGAGCCCCAGATCTCACACCAGCACCTCCACTGACACAGAACAGGTGCCAGAATTCATCAGTGATTCAGGAGGGACACTCACACCACTTACACTGACATTCCATAGAACAACCAACTCTGGGTTTCACTCAGAGAAGGCACTGGCAAACCCTCAGATTCACATTGGCTTTCCAGGAGGAGGATTTCCATCCCCTTCCACAGCAGCCTGCTCTAATGGGTAATCACTGGCTGGTAAATAAAACCTGCATCTTGTTTGTAATAACTCTGGACTCAGCACCAGCGCAGAGAAAGGGAAACGGGAGACAGTGCCAACACACTTGTGAGGAAAGGAAACAAGCCAAAGGCAATCTGGCTGCTTTGGCCGAATCTATTTTCCTTATATAAAAACAGAATTAGAGGTAATTCAGCTGCTGAATTATCTAATTGCAGCAGCAAGATGAGGACATTTTTCTAACTTCCATTGTAGCGAACCTAAGTGTCCTGTTCAAGGAGGAAGGAAAATGTGAATTGAGTGGAGTCCAGGAATTCAAGTGCACGAATGAGAAGAACTCCACACTAATTTAATGCAAGCCCCAACCTAATGAAAACACAGATAACTGGAGGTAATGAAGAGCCTAGCAGTGGTAAGAACAGAAGGTTACACAGGCACAGAAAAGCACTTCCCGTGTACTCTGTTAAATGTGAGTTCCAGAGTGCTCAAAACCACTGAGAGCAGCAAGGTAAATCAGAACCCTCGAGGCCAAAGAGCTCCTGGATCTGAGTCAAACTCATGACTGCCACACAAAGATCTCCAGTGGCTCCAGTTGACTTGCAGAAGAAGCAACAACAAAAACAGCAATTGTTAATAGACTGAAGGAGGGCTATTTTTGGTATCAGTAATCCCTACTGACCACCTGTCTGTGTGTTCTCAGCTGACAATGTTCCCTCGACTCTGCAGGAGCAGAGTACCCCGAGGGAGAAAGGGAAAAACAATGGGAATGAATGAATGAATGAATGAATGAATGAATGAATGAATGAATGAACAAACAGAAGGGAAAGCTGATAAAACACAGGTGGGGAAAAATGCATGCAACCGACGTGGAAGAGAAAACATGAACAGGGGAAGAACTAATGCAGAAGCATTCTGCAGCACAGAGAAAAAAAATCTGCCAGAAAGAAAGAAGCAGTGCAAAAGCAAGAAAACCAAGTGTTATAAAGGATACTAATGTGGAGGAGCTGTTAAAGCCAAAGCAGAGCTGTTAAATGAAGTCTCTACTGACATCCTTGCACAGAGGATGAAGGATCCTTGCTGAGTGAGCTGTGAGCAGCAAAGGGTTACAGGCCCTTGAGATAGTTTCACAAGGATAAAGTCTGCTGTCGTCCTTAAAGAAGTGGAACTATCCATTCAGTTTGTTGACAGGAGAAACTGAGTTCTCTAACAGTGAGAAGGGCTTAGAAAGAATCACGGAACCACCTGGAAAGTCAAAGAACTGGTTTTGTTACCAAAATAGAGACCTCATCTCATTGCCATCTCCTCTGAAGAGATTACTGTGAATGGCAGGCTGGAAGCTCACATCTAAAGGTATATTTTAGTTACAAAGGTATATACATATACCCCAAATCTGAGCATTTCTCAGAAATTGTCTCATTACGCCACTGGCAAAGAGGAGCACAGGAGGAGAGAGACTAGCCAGAATCTAAAACTTAAGTAGGTGCAAAAGGTAGCAGGGATTCAGGGAATAGAGAGGGCAAATGACAGGACTAGGAGCACAATTTACTGCTTGAGTCCCTGCGGAGCTAACAGAAAGACTATTCATTTATTTCGATGGACATTGGATCAGGCCCCTCACTTCTGAAGAGCTTTGAAGTTGAAAAATGTTAGATGAGCACTCAAAATTCTTATCAACAGAAAAATGTGGCTAAAGAGGTGTCTATGAGTGCCTTTTTACCTTGCTTGAAAAGGTCAGAGAATTGAGAAGAATGTTGGCACATAGGATGTGGTTTAATGGATTTGAGGGCAGCACTTCAGACACAACGTGGATAACACATGAAATAGGAGTTGAGAATTTCTTTCAAGACTTTGTGCACTACAGACTCATCAGGGATATCTAAGAGCTGCTCAAAAAGCAGATAAAGCTAAATCAGGGTGTTTTTCTAAATTTTGAATGCCCTGAATGTTTGCTACCTTATCATAAATCAGGGTAAAATATTTTGAGTAATTTCTTTGGCAGAAATGCTGATTTAGCAAACTTTTCCTACCTGTATCTGCCCCAGCAGTTCCTTGTCATCCCAACATCACCCATATGCCTTGAAAGCAATTTTTTCCCATGTGGGGAGGAAGCTGCTGCCTGAGGTTCACAGACATAAATACAAGGAAGGCCTTCAAACACAAAACAATTCACCAAATACATTTTCCTTCCAGATTTTATTATTCTCTGAGCAGTGTTGGAGATTTCAAGAAATCTGAGATGTTTGTGAGAGCTGGCGACATGCCTCAGTCAAGTCACAGACCATGCTGTAAGCAGACAAAGTCACCAAAATTTCACCTGAGAGATCTGACTTTGTAACAGACTCCACAGGTGAAGGAGCTCAGCGTGGAGCTCACTTTATCTCCCCACGCTAAAAAACTCAAATACTCAGCAAAGCAAATGGTGAAGGGCAGGAGGCTGAGTGGGCAGGAAGGGTTTTGGACTGAAGTACAGCTCTACAGGCAAATCTAAGCAGTGCTGCCTGTCAAACCTTGCTCCATGGGTGAGCTGCTGCAGAAGGATGATGTTTACCTCCACACAAATCTCTGCTGAGTGTTCCCATATGGCACATACTGAGTGAAGAGTGACAAAAGCGATGGATAACTCACACAGCACCTTCTTCAGGGGTGCCTCTGCAGCCTGGAGCTAATTGCACATCCTGCAAATGTGCTTCATGGGTTTAGAAATTTCTGGTTTCCCCTTTTTTTAATAAAAAGAAATCCATTAGGGCACCCCAGTCACAGTAAGTTTTGATTTCAGCTCATTTATCTAAGTTAAATTAGCTGGGATGGAGTTGAATAGGAAACAACACTGACACCATAAAACATGCAGAATAACTGCAGGATGTGGGCTGATAATGGTAGAAAGTTACTGTGGGTCTGGAATTTATAGTCACTAGACCAGACTGAAAAGCAACTACCAAACTAAAATCTGTCAGCAAATCACCGCCTAGGTAATTTCCTATTGTTTTATTTACCATGTCTGAGTGAAATTTACTGTGGTGGCACTATACATTTATAATCAGCCTGTCATATTTATTATACATAAAGCTTTGCAAAAGCAGACTGTTTGCTCTCTTTAGGCTAAAAAAGAAAAGGTGAGGAAAACCAACCTCTTCCTAGAGGAGAGATGTGGTTAGCTGTGAGCCTGACGTTACAGGATGGACATTTTTGACACACAGGAGAAATTTTAATACGTGTATTTTAATACACATTGACATAGAATCCAGAAGGAAATGGATTTTAAGAAAAAAAAACTAACAAAAAACCCCATGAAAGCCATCCTCTCTCATTAGCACACAACGATGGACTCCCACTGTTTACTTCCAGACAGAACTTGGATGAGTCTCAGTGGGTTCAGTGTTTACAGGGAAAATGGCAAAGTTCAGAAGGTTCCTCATCCCCCACACACCTATAATTATCCTGTTTTCTGCAGCTCGGTCAGAAGGGGGATGAACGGTAGTTCTTTCCAGCAGTTCTATTTTCATTCTCGCATCACTTTTTGACAGTAAAATATGTCAGAATTGGAAACCATCCTGTGTCAAATGACATCTCATTTGCCCTAAACCAAGAACTCAATCACCTTTCCCACTCGTTCTGCACATCTTGTCCTTACAAGGGGTCAAGAGCAAACAGTTGTGCTCACCTGTATCACCTGAGAATCCAGCCCCAAATATGGACCTCGATACCTCCCTTCTCACCTGAGCACTGATCCAAACCTAAGCTGACATCCACATCCAAAAAAAAACCCACGTGATGGAGATAAGATCTTTTTTTCCCATGCAATCTTACTTTGCTTTTTATTTTTCTTTTAACTAAGGAAGCAATAACACCCTATTTTCTTGCAAGAATATCTACCCTCTTGCTCTTCAAAAAGATGTTCCCAATGGTAGGAATGCTTATTCTGATCATCTCCTCAGTTTTTCTGGCCCTGATTTCTTCTCTTAAAAATATGCTCCTCATATCCAGCCCTTCAATCTTTCAGAATGCTCTACTAATCCAAGGAAATGCTTGAATCTAACCAACCTAACTACTTCTCTGTGTTTTACCATTCTGTGCTTCTGGAGGCAGCCGCTATTCCTTCATCCCTCACTAAATAAAGATGTTTTTAACTGCTCCCTCATTTAGCTTGAATGAAATTTCAGTCGTTATGCCCATGGTTTGAAAGTGGTTCACAGCAATGTTCACATTTATTAGCTGCAACCAATAACAAACCAAACATTTGTCACTTTGCATTGCAGCTCTGATCCTATTTTCTTCCTTCTTCAAAGCTATTAAAAATAAATAAATCAGATATGAGGGCAAAAAGTTTGGTAATGGCTCATGATTGTTTGTATTCTAGGAGCGGTTTGAGGGTTTTTGTTTGGTTGGGTTTTTTCCCTCACACCTTTTCTGATTGTCATTGAAATGCTTGACTGCTTTTGCCATCGTATTAATTTAGTTTAATTCCATTCTCTGCTGTCTATCAGAATATATCTGACATGCCATCAAACCACCAAAGAAAATTGGTCAAGAAAGTATAACAAGAAAAGAAGGAGGGAAAAGGAAGTTTAAAAAGCGTTATCTTCAGAAAAGGCCACTAATGTTGGAACTCAAAAGATGCAAAGGAATTCCCTGCTCTGCCACAAATCCCTTCAATGGCTATGGGCAAGACACATCAATCTACCAACTCTGGCATGCCGGGGATGTCACTCATTCTTTTTGCCACACCATCTGTATTCCACCAGAAAGAAACCAAAATTCTTGGGGAAGGAAGAGTGGAGAGGTTGCCCTTGTCCAGGATTCAGTAGGAAGTACCATCTGTCTTTCTTTTGAGTCTGCTCCACAGAACACTACATTGAAATGGAAAAGTTTAGCATTTGTATCCTAATTTTGGTAAATAATTTCCCCTTTCTGTAATAACTGTGCTGCTGGAAAGCAGGGTCAGGGTCAGATGGGGAATGTATCTTCCTGAAAGTCAAAACTGGGACTGGAACTAAAAACAAAATTAAAAAAATCAAATAACTAATGTAAAAGCGGATTTCTAAAATTATTCAATGGTCTCACACATTTTAGCCACAATAGTTTTTCTTTAATTGACAGAATTTCCTCCCTTACTTCTTCTCTTTCTTTTCACCTATGAACTTGGCAGAAATGGGAATACTCCTGAATGACTGTCCAAATGCCTCCCAGAAGTATTTAGAGTAAGAAATATTATGAATTAATGTGTTTGTTTAGTTGGGCATGAGAAGAATATTCCTAGTTTGACGAATTATGTTTGTTCTCAGAGGAAAAGAGGCTGCTCCAGGAAAAATTTTTTAAAAGTATGTTTTCTTAGGAACTAAAGGCAGATCTACCCCTACTGATCTGCTGGAAGTACATATTGTGCCCCAGCTGTTACTCTATGGCTCTTGAGGAAACCAGCAGCACAGCAGGAAATTAAACAGCAGTTAAAATAAAAAATAAACATTCTTCCTGAGGTATACAGTGTATTTAGGCAACATGTAATTATACAAATGTGAAGATGAGGAAAGCCCAGGGATAAGAATAGGCCCAACAGCGTGGGATAATTCATAGCCAGTGGCCTGAGGGAAGCGTGGGACATGGAAAAAGAGTTCAATAAAAAAAAGTGATTTACAGACTGCATCTTTCCAATGCTAGCATTCCCTTTTGACCAGGAAAAGCTGTGTATATCCACTCTCCCACACAAGAGTCTGTGCTTGCATGTAGCAGCACCTGTGCATGAAAAAGAGAAGAGAGAAGAGAAGAGAAGAGAAGAGAAGAGAAGAGAAGAGAAGAGAAGAGAAGAGAAGAGAAGAGAAGAGAAGAGAAGAGAAGAAGAGAAGAAGAGAAGAAGAGAAGAAGAGAAGAAGAGAAGAAGAGAAGAAGAGAAGAAGAGAAGAAGAGAAGAAGAAAAGAAGAAAAGAAGAAAAGAAGAAAAGAAGAAAAGAAGAAAAGAAGAAAAGAAGAAAAGAAGAAGAGAAGAAAAGAAGAAAAGAAGAAGAGAAGAAGAGAAGAAGAGAAGAAGAGAAGAAGAGAAGAAGAGAAGAAGAGAAGAAGAGAAGAAGAGAAGAAGAGAAGAAGAGAAGAAAAGAAGAAAAGAAGAAAAGAAGAAAAGAAGAAAAAAAGAAAAGAAAGCCAGGATTCAGCTCTGCACCAGCAGAATTTCCATGTGCCAACACATTCCTTTGGTACAGAACAGAGACATCACACAATAGACTGTGGAGGGCAATGATTTTGCTCCAGCAAAAAAAGACAAAAATACATGTTCCTTTCTGTGTATACCTCTGTGCACTCTCACACAGAGCTTGAAGAGAGGTTGGGTAACAATTTACCAGCAGACACTCAAAATTGTAACTCCTTTAAGCACAAGCATTTTCAGTCCAGGCTAAAAAATGCCAATGGAAGTGTTAGTAGCACCTTGCCTACAGTCAAGTCCCACTGCCTTAGGTTTTTCTAAGGGACCTATTACACTGGTGCCTAAGTACAAGCAATGAAAAGACCATTCTCAAATAATCTGAACAATTTTAAAGCCAATTTTGTTGTCGGTTCTATACAGAATGAACATTCTTCTACAGAGCCTACAGAAAAAGGTTTTTAAAACATATGAAACCTTTACTGTGCAAAAGGACTGTTGCCTGCTGCACACAAAAGGAGGCCAGTTCAAATATCAACGGCCAGCAAGCAAGTCTGAAAGGAGAAAAAAAGCTTTAAAATTAAATAAAATTTTAAAAAAACAACTCAATTCATATAGGCTGCATTTCTTCAGAAGTCAAGGGATTTATACCAAGCAACAGATAATTCAATCCATTGTCCTTGCCTGACTGACAAGAATGAATTCCCAAATAGAAACCATTACTAAGAGCACTTATCCCAGTCCAACTCCTCAGTTCACTGCACATCAGCAGGAGAGAGTCACCAAAAAGCCAAGCTGAACATATTTACTGTTGCTCCCTGAGGAAAACAAAGTTCTCCAAGCATCACTGTGGTCTCACTGTGAAGTTACAGTTCATATATTGCTGCATTTATGAGATAGTGGTCATTCCAAATTTCAGCCCTGGACTGCCTTGCAAAGGACTGACCGCTGACTGTCCATGAAGAGACAGAGGCAAGGGGTTCTCACAGAAAATATGGGCTCATGACAAGTTATCAGTCACACTGAGAGGGCTCTCATATTAAAATTGCCATTTCTGCAACTTTCAAGCTCTATTTTGGGTCTCAAATGAAAACTGAAGTGGACAGTTCATTCAGGAGGCAGAATTCACTTTGAGGCCACCAGGACTTTTCAATGATCACTCCAACTGCGACTCTCTCTAACCTGTCCTGGTTTTTAACTTCCAGGAATGTGTTTTGAACTGATTATGCCTGGAAAAAGATTCAGCCATTACACAGCTGGCTGGAAATACCAAACCCTGCTGCTGCCTCAGCCACTTCTCCCATGGGAGACATCACCTGAGCACTGTTACCTCCGACTCCATCGCACAAAAGGACAAGGGTGAAACATAGGGTTTTCTTTTAGACACTTAAATGTAGAGATTTTAGATAAAAGTTAGTTCTGTTACAATTAACTAGAATAGAAAAAGATGCAGAACTCAGCTGGAAAGAAATTAATGATTAAGTGCAGAGTAGCCTTTGATTATCTGATTATCTGATACTTACTCAGCTGTGCTTATAATAGACAATTAATAATCTTAAGAAAAGAAGTTCAAAGGAGAGCCTAGACAGTTACAAATTCTGCCCAGATGCAACCTGCTTAGAAGCAATAGAAGAGAGCATTGGGAGTTTTCCAGGGTCAAATGTATTGTCAAAAACCAACAAAGTAAGAAAGTCACAGTGAGGAAGACCAATTTTACTTCTTCAAAAGCAGCCCTCAGACTCAATTAGTGACCACCGACCCAATTCCATTGCAGGAACTGCGCATGCTTAATGACTTTTTGGTAATTTCCATAGAAAGCAGGGAATGGGAGGTGCTTATGCTAAATATGCATTTTGTGTTAGATAGATAAGTTCTGTGTTGCATTGTTACTCCGGAGCTGTAAATTTGGGAGCTCTCCCTGCAGCTCAAATAAACACACACTTTCTAACCTTAACAAGTTAGAGAGTCTCTGTCCATCTCAGGTGGATATCGATATTAGATCTATATCCGCATTTTAATAATTCAAGGGAAATCACTCAGCTTCACCCCCCAAACTCCCACTCTAGCAAGCGGCAGCTAAAGCACACTTTGGGAAGATGATCTGTCACCCTGCAGACCCACAGAAGTCACTGAGACCCCACAGGGGACCCCAGGTTGTGCCTTTCCGAGGGCACAGGCTCCAGGGTGAGGGTGACCATCCCGCTGTGCACAGTGACACCACAGAGGCTCCGAGGAGCGCGGCTGTGACAGTGGCAGGCTCCAAAATCATCAGCTCATCTATTATTGCGGCCATTAGGCTGACAACACCTGGCTGGGAGGCAGCAGGGGAAAGGAGAAAAACACAAAAATTGGGGAAAGAACTGCACGGAGATTATCATTAGTGCGTGGAGGAAGCAATATTGGGAGGTGTTTTGTCGTGTGGCTGAGGTACAGAACAGCTGCTTAGCTAATAGCATTATACAGGATCATGACAGAAAAGAGCATTAGCCATATTATAGTGCAGGAAAGAAAAGAATTATGTGCTGCATATTCTCTTCCCAAAGACTAATATAATGAAAAG
This sequence comes from Acanthiza pusilla, assembly GCA_036630365.1. Taxonomy (NCBI): domain Eukaryota; kingdom Metazoa; phylum Chordata; class Aves; order Passeriformes; family Acanthizidae; genus Acanthiza; species Acanthiza pusilla. Next base: position 2,369,712 of record JAXCHO010000030.1, on the reverse strand, counting down.
GGTTCTGCTGAAGCCACTAAGGCACCCTTCAAATCACATACATTATAAATCTGCAAAGCCCTGAGGCATCATGTTTATATAGACACTTAAATTTAAAACAAAAATACTCAATCTTCATTTCTGAGTAGAGATTCAATTACTTTGAGCTTTAGAGTCTGAATAATATGAAGCATAAAACTAAGTTTTGTCCCCAAGGTATCTCTCACTTGTGGACCATTTAAATCACCTAGTTGCATGAAGCAGACAAAACAAATTACGCCAAAAAAGCAACAAAATTAGTCTTTTATCTGTGAAATCCAATACAAACTGTGAAATAGAAAAACACGCAAAAAGCACTTGGGCTGTGAAGCATCATGAAGCCCTCGTCAGCTGTACTTCTTCCTTCTCCCTAATTCCATAAAGCTCTCCACAGAAAGGCAGGAAATATTTTATTACTTCAACTATTTGATAAGCTGGTCTTAATACCCTCTCAATGTCTAGGTGAATCAGTGCCAGAGTAGAGTATAATGAAATTTCAAACATAATGCAATAGAAGTTATTATGACGACAGCTAGAAAGTTCATTGAGACTATTCCAACAGAGCGAGTTATTTTGTTTTCCTTTTCTCCTCTTCTTTTTTCCCCCTTTTTTTTCTGTTTTTTTAATCAAATCAGAGATTGCCCTCTAAAGCCTTGATTCTCCAGCTGAGAAGAGGAGCACACAGTGCTCCTGCTACCTCAGATTAGCTCAGCTGAGTTCAGCAGAGTCCAGCAGAGAGAATTGCACCACCAGCAAGTTAAAGGAAAGGAGTCAAAAGTTCTGAGCTTCCCTGAAACTCTAGGTTTGCAAAGCTGGGGGCTCCTCCAGTCCCTGCCACGTGCTGCTGTATCAGCACGGTGCAAATCCAATTGCTTCTTCACCCAACCCTTTTACAGCCAATCCTCTGCTCCTGCAATGTCATCTAAGGTAGCTCTGCTGCTCCTGCATAACTCTTGCAGGTTATTGGAGGGACAGGAAAATTGTAGAATTTTTTCATGAGGCTGGTAAAATCCAATTCCCAGGCTCCTGAACTTCAACAAGGCTTCCACGAGCATTAGAATAAAGCGAGATCCCCGAGGAAGCTGCCAAAGTTATGGGTTTGAAAGGTTTCTCAGAATCAGATCAATACCTGTCTGTCTGCAACCAAACGGAGATTCACTTACCCGAGCACAGCAGCCAATGTCACTTTATGCATCTCTGCCAACTACATTAGATCCCCCCTAGACTGTTGGAGTTTTATTTTTCTTGGCCAGCCAATTTCCTTTCATTCTGCCACTACTTAAAGTTTTTCTACTTCTAAATGATCAAAATAACTTCCTCATTGGAATGTACAGAAATAAAGATCTTGAAAGTAACTGCCTTTTCATCAAACCACACAACACTGTTAAAATAATTGCAAAAGTCCAAAGTCTTCAGCGAGATAGACAGCAACAGACAGACCCTGAGGGGCTGAGAATTCAGCTCTTCTCACAACCGCTCTAGTTTTGCAAGATTTTGGGCAAAGCTGTGCACAACACTCCACTCCTGCTCTATGCCTGTGCTGCAATGTCCCAACAGACCCAGGTGCTCTGTCCACAGACACTACAAAACCCACATCTGGTTTGGCACCTGCTGATGTGCAGAACCGTCAGCAGCACCAGAGAATGCTGGACTGCGCCCAACACGTACAAACAAATGTATTTTGGAGTGTGGGGATTTAGAGTAGGGTAAAGTAATAAAAACCAGGGACAGTTCTGCCAGGATGGACTTGCAGGCACTGCCCAAGACTGCAGGTCTGGTCAGCACTGGAGCTGGCAAGCAGCACACTGGACTTAGAGCAAACTGCAGCATGGCCTGTGACATGGCCAGGCCCACCAAACTCAGATAAATCCAAAAAAATTCATTGCCTGGGACCTGCAGCAGGAAATCAGCACAAGGCTTTGCTCTTGAGCCTAAGAGTTTTCCAACCACGTTACAGTGGTGCAGTGCAATGATTGGAAAGGAACTTTCTGAAAAGTCTCTGTGCAGAGCTCTCAGGCTACAAAGGATTCTGCTAACAGTCCTCTGAGGCTGCTGAATGTCACTTTACACTGCTCCAGAGGTGCAAAGGAGCCTTATCTGGACCAAAAGCATGGCCTTCAGGTCTCCAGAGATAAAAGGCCAGAGCACTAAAACATTCTGTCTTGCCAGCCACAATAAAGACTCATTTAATTTAGCCAAACTCATTTAAAATAAAGATTGATAAAGAACAGGACCAGATTATTTAATAACAAAAATGAAACTATTCCTCTGGGTTGGATGACACTCCAACATTCTTGCAAGAGAGAGAAATGGTAAAATGTTTAATAGAATTTACAGCATTTCATTCAGATAAAGGAGGATGCTCAATTTATGGGCGATGTTTGGCTCAGAGCAGCAATAAAAGTCAGGTCAATAAGTGATTCTTTTTCCTGACTTGGAAAAATATTCTGACTACACAAAGAATCACCATAAACCACAAACAGGCAGAGAAAGGAGTCCCCTGATAGCACGGCCCCCACTGAAAAAATAGCAAAAGGTGGATTTCTTTTAGCTAGCTGGAAAATGTCAAAGCAAAACAAATCACTTACGTGGTGTCTGTAAATAAAATATTGTCTAGGAAATAAGAACACTCAGAACACTCAGTTGGAAATAAGTCACAAAGTCATTCCCAGGAAAAAAAAAAAAAGAGAAAAAGAAAAAAGGAAAAAAAAGCAGCTGGTATTTTAAATTTAAATTAAAAATCCTTAACAAGGTCATCTGTGAGCGCACAAGTCTTATTTGATTAAATTAAATGCTCCAAACTTAGGAAAATCCTGAAGAAAGAAATAATAGCAAAAAAAGTAAAGGAGTTTTAGGGCAGTGTTGAGAGATTGTTGCAGCGCAGCCATGGAAATCTCACTTTCTAATGGAGGAAAACGGAGGTGCAGAGGATTTTAGCAGAGAACTCAGAACTAGAGCATGCTCATCTTCTCTGCTTCTCAAACACATTCTAACAAGGCACTGAAAAGCCCTGAGTGAACTGTAGTTAACACTTTGGTAAATATGGAAGAAAAACTTCTGCAAACTTAAATGGCAGCAAAGTGAGCTCCAAGTCCTTGAGTTTCTGTGGAATGGTTTGCTCTTTATCCTGCTAGCAGCAGAATTATATTTAGGTTCCACACTCTATGTGGGACTGAACGTACCCAGGGTGAGAAATGGTGCTCTGGCTTGAAGTCTAATGATCCAAACTAGAGCTGGAAGGGGAAAACCTGCATGAAAGACAGGATTTGCCCTATTTTACAACTGAAAACCGTGGCACAGACAGATTAAATGAGCTGCCCAGGGTCACGTGTACTCTGCAATATAGTCAGAAACTAAATCTGAGTCTCTTCAGTTTCATGTCAGGGCTTTTTCCTTAGACTTATTTCACTGTTAAAAAATACAAACTAACCAAGCCCTGCCCTATCCCAGCAGCGAGCTAAACCATCCTGTTCACGTGACAGGCAAACTTGAGAGAAAGGAGAATTATAAGCAATGAAATCTGCCAGATGCTCATTTGTTTTGAAAGGCAGGTCACTAATTTAGGTGCTTAACTCAGGAACCCACTCAGAAACTCTTAATCCCAGAACTCACTCTCAGCTCACTTAATATTGCAGAGTTTTCACTGCTGCTGTGCACCCCCAGTGTATTTTTTTAAATCACTCCATCACTCTCTGCAGACATTCCCCTGGTTCCTAGGCTGGAACTACTTGAAACTTATTTAGTAAATACCCACAGCCAAGCAGTAACCCTGTTCCATTTGAGCTGGAAGCAGAACAGCCAAGCAAGAACATGACTCAAGGCTCCTCTGACTAAAGAGAAAGAGAACAAGGAAATGGAGAAAAACCATAAAGGGAAACTTTCTGGTTCACCCGCACCAAACAGCAACTTATTTACAAAACAGGTTGTTTGCAAAGATTTCGTGCCAAGTGCTGGCAGGCAGCTCCCGTGGGTTGGAGTCAGGCCGCGAGTGCAGCTGTAATGAAGATGAGGAATGGGCCAAACAAGAATTTAGCTGGCTGGGAAGTTGCTGCTTCCCCTTCTGCCTGGAACACACATAGAACTCTCCTGAAATGCACGTGTGTGGAGGCACAGGTCCAAACTCATGAGTTTCCCTCCCTGAGGTTATAAGCACGCCAGACGCCGCGTCCTTTGAATTACTGCATTTATCAAAAACATTCTTACAGACAAAAAAACGTCAGTTGAGTTTCTGGGCTCGGATTTTTTAAGGCACTACAGAGTGAACAATGAGAATAACAAGACTGAACGCAGTGAGGTGGACAGACTATTGCCTGGCAGTAATCTCAGTATAAGAGAAGCCTCTCTGGCTCTCTGGGAACCACCCTGAGGTTTGTTTGCATCAGCCTTGTAACGCTGTACACGTGCCCCAAGCCCTGCAGTTCTCAAGAAACTGCCACTGATAATTGCTGATTTGTGCTCATAGACTTGGAGAAGCAGGTTCAGTTGGGAAAGAAGATTCACTGTATGTTTCCTGCTTAGGCTATTATTATTTTTAAGGAATAAAAATAAAAGGAGGACATGATTGGATTACAATCCGCCACTATGCATATGATTCTCTATCTGTTTTGCCTCATGATGTTTTCTAGGACTTTGCAGGGTATGGACAGTCCCTCAATGTCATCAGGGTAAGCTGTGGTAGAAATTGGATATTTAAAGTGTTACACTTCAACTTGAACTGCAGTTTGGCAGGTGGAACATGGAGATTCCTAAAGAAAATATGCAGCAGAACTGGGGATCAAAGTACCAACTCTCATCTGAAGTAAAGACAATGTGAAGTTTGCCAGTTACAGGTGAGACATAAGGAGCTTTTGAAAAGTCTGAATTCACACAGGTTTGTCTTAGGATGCTGACTTGGGGAGGGATATATTTTAGTAATGTCATTAATTACAATCCCTAAAGCAATATATCAGAATACAGTAACAATCTGTACACAGGTACCCCCCTCTGTGTTCTAACACGTCAGAAGTCAAGTAGGAATATTAACTTTGCTTTAATCAGGATCCCAGACACAGCGAAGCTGTGGTTTGCAGGTGTGTTTTCTGAAGAGAAACATCAGCAAAGCTTCAAATACAATGACTCCATTTACTCCTAATCCTCTTGCATTCACAAAACGAGTCTAAGTCTGCCAAAAATTGGAAGATGCCCCACACAGCTTAAATTTGGACCTGAAGCAAGCAGGATGTTCCTACTCATTACAGCCACTACCCCTGAAAACTTTCCAACTCACTGATTGTATTTGTAGCTCTGGGAACAAGAAAGGGACAAACAACAATAGGCAGCTTGGCTGGAGAAAAATTACCAGTGATAAAAGACGACAGGTGATCGCTCTAATGGTCCAAGCTGTCTTGGCTACCACTTCTATCCCATTGTTCAAAACCACAGGAAGATTTTTTTAAGGGGAAAGGAAGCTCTAACACCAAGTCCTTGAAAGGTCAAGATGAGCCAGTGGAAGGTATTTGGTGAAATAATCAGAAAGAAAGAGAAATAAAAATATCTAGGTGGGGAAAAGTGAGAGCCATTTTCACTTGAGCATCCACTTTTCCACTCAATACCTCTAGAATTTAGCGATGTAAAATCACTGATTTCTTAAAAGTTGTCCACAGCTTGAGTGGCCCATTAAATACAACAGTGGTTTCTTGCACAGTCAGTGACATCACCCCACAGTGTCCCAGAGCTGAGGTGTCAGAGAGTTCAGTGCTTTTTCCACTTGCAGACACACACTGGATCCAAATGGGTCAGACCCGAGTCAGGTAACAGACACTTGCCAAAAGCTGAAGAGAAAGAGCCACTTCTACACACTTGACACCTAAATAACCCCACGGTCAAGCAGTCCATCTCATCTGGATTCCAGGGCTCTGGTTTAGAATGAAGCTTTCTACAGTCCTCATCTTCTGTTTATAAAGAAAGGAGCTTTGTGAAGTTAGCTTTGTCTGAGATATAGGTTAAGAGTCGAATACAAAATCAAAACTATTCATTTTTTTACTCCCCTTTTTTGTGCAAGGCTATCAGAACATCTACACTTCAATGTGGAAATGTGTTTCATTTTGATAAATGTCAGTACAGATTCACAGATTAATATTTAAGCAAAAGTTAAACACCACAACCTAAATCATTAATTCAAAGTGAGTTTAAATCAGTATTCCAATTAAAACTATTCCATTTAAATAACCATTCTGATATTGTCCTAATAAGAGGTGGTAGAACTGATCTGACACTTTTTTTCATTTTCATTTTCAAGCTGCAGGAAACACTGATATTTCTGCTTTTCATTTTAGGTTGGAATTTTTCTCTGAAACAGAGGTTCCAGTAAAAGAGAAGCTCTTACTCCTGAATAAGAGCTTCACTTTTCCTTGGGTAAGGACCATGGCACAATTACTGTGTTTGTTTTGCTTTCCCAAAGACCATTTCTGACATCAGGGGTGCAGTATTTCACAGCCACCCTCGGGACTTTACCCTGACACTGTGAGAACCCTGAGCTCACTCAGGGTGAGAGCACAGCCTTGTGGAAAAGTACTCATTAAATATCACAAGACAAACACGGGCAACAGAACTTTGCAAAGAGCTCTCACCCATCCTCGGGCGTGGAACAGACAAGAAATACCCATAATGCAAGAACAGACACTGAGAAGAAGGTTAACCTTGTCTATACATGTGCCATTCTTGCCTTTAAATCCCCACTGTAAATACAGAACTCAAAGCTATGTAGGTCGTTGGTGTTTTTCTGGGAAGTTGACTCATTCTGGTGTTAACATTTCCAGAAAGGACCTTGACTCTACCTCAATAAATTGCCACTGACATACATTCCATCAATTCCACAAAAAGGTAATTTCATTAAAGAACACACCAAAAGACCAATTTAAATGATGAAGCATTTCCTATTAGTTATAGCCCATTGAAAACACGTGTCAGGTTGGGGTTTTTTTTCTGGAGGTTATTTATTTAGTTAATAAATTGATGGCTGGATTTTCACTACTGTCCATTATGTGGTATATTCCTTTGTGATAAGCTTGCAATAGGTTATTTACAGTAAGAAAAGAACTCTCAGCCCTGAAACTTCAGAAAGCTATCTTGATCCTGTAATCCAGCTGACTTCTCAATGTTGTAAAGTTCTTTTTAGCAGATAGGCTCTGATAAAACTCTCATGGATTTTATTTATTCCTTCCTGCAGGGGAAAAGGTCACCCAGGCAAGACCCTCCACTTAGTCCTCTTGACATACAGAGGAGAAAAGGAGGCTCTGTTATACCAGAGAATGCAATGTCAAATCCCAGAGTAGGAGATTTCCTTATAAAACGTGAGCAATCACTGTTTTTACCCTGCCATTGTCACACAAAACATATATAAGAAGCTGTTGAGTAGTGCTATCTATTTCCCAATTCCACATGTAAAATAAATCACTGTGCAGGCAGGTATTGGCTCTTTGGCACAGAGCAACCTGACATTTGAGGAACCAATTTCTAAAGAGAAGCCAGAAAATCAACCTCCAGAAAGCAACATGTCTTTATGATTGAAAACAAACCTTGGTCAGCATTTGTGCCTATACTACATCAACTCTAAGAACTGTGCCTGTGTAGAGAACTGCCTACAAGTGCTGCAGTTTAATCATGTCATAAAAACCACAGGTCAGAACACGCCTGGTTAAGTACAGCAGGGCAAAACACCCAATATCCTTCACCCATTTCCTTTGGTCATTGCCGGATAGAAAGCAGAAGCAGGAGCTATAACATCCACAGGCCACTTCCTTCCTCCCAGGTTTGGCCGTCATCTCCCCTGACCACACGAAAAGCTACCACATTATGTACATACATCATTTTAGATCTATCTTTGGAAATAATAAACTAGAACTCAGTTGATCAGTTTGTTCCTCACAAACACCATAATTAGGCTGAGACATATTTCCTGGCTCTGACAGATGAAGTGCATGGCATGTCTGAAAGCAATAGCTACAAAACAATCATGGGCACAGTTTACGAAAAGTACCTCAGAGGAAAATGACATTGACAGCTACCAAATGAAAATGATATAGGCCTGATTTGTCTCTCAGCTGGAAATATTTAGGGAGGAGTGAGTGGATTTTTAACTAGAGTCTCTCATTTTTGGTGAACAGAAAGGGAGAAAGGGGAATATAACAATAGTTCAACAAGACAACATACCAAAAGCTACTGGTGAAAAGCTGTGATACAGGAACAAAAAAAAACCCAAACAAAACTAGGAGAAAGAAACAATCCCTTCCCCTAGATGGTATATTAAGAATGTGGTAGGTTTGAAATTCCCTTATAGGATCTACAAAATAAAATCCTTTCAAGAAAACTTGCCCATATTTCCATAAAGGAATAGCATATGGGTTTGGAATGCAGACAGAATTTCTTCAGTACTCTGAGATTATGAAAACAAAAGGGTCAATGTATAAGTTTTGTGGAATAATTAATAGAAACTTGCTAAGTATGTTTGTCATATTGGAAATACGCACTGCCCAGGAGTCCCTTTAAAGGCAGGATACATCTCAGGGTAAATGCTGATTACTCTACAGGAAAATGTACATACTAATGTGTGTTGAGACAAGAGCTTAAATGGATTATGGACTTCAGGACAACAGTCTCGTATTGACTTCTCTGTAACACAAATCCCTGCTTCTCTGCCTGACAGATTTATCCTCTGGTGTTCACAGGATTGGTCCTGCTTCCTAGTGACTAGAGTTAGTAAGTCAATACACTGATCTGTCTGAAAAAATTAAGTATCATAAGCAGAAATAATTTGGAAAGAAAAAATACTTCATCTTCCAAAACAATGACAGTGCTCCAGTAACCATGTGAGATGTGAATGACAAAGGGCAAAACCTTCCAAGGAAAATCTGTGCATGCACGAGATGTCACTCTGCAGAACACCCACTCAACCTTTTTATTTGAGAAGATCAGAGAATTTATTGGTTATTGACGTATCGAGGCCATTTTCATTATATTCAAAAATCAAACAAAAGTCAGGCCTAAAACACCAATCCTTCCAGACTGCAGGCTGTCATTCTCATCCTCTTGCTCCCAAAGACATTTACTCTCAGCTAAAAATTAAATTATTGGTATTTCAGTGCAAAGCCAAGCTAGAACACAATGCTACAAGCAGTGAGCTAAAAGCCTTTTCTCCACTCCTGAAAGATTAGAAAATGTTGCTGCATGCCATTTCAAGCCATTTTCCAGAAAACAGGTTGTGATGTTGTCCATCAGATCTATTCTCTTTCATAATTTTTTTCCTTTCATACAACTGCTAAATCTCCCACTGTTCTCTTTGGCCATACTTCTTGGTTTGTTTTTTTTTTTAAACATACATTCCATTTGTGCTCTGTAGCGGTGCAGTGCGGTGCGGTGGCTGAAACCATCTCAGAGGAACCGAGAGGTCCCAGAGCAGCAGCATGCTGGCGGGACAATTCCAATATAGGAAACACCCCCTGAGCGTTTATTGGATGGTCTGTCACTAGATATGCTAATCCTCCTATGCTGATTGGCCTTGACCTGGTCCCTTGCTCAGCCCTCCTATCTTCCCATTGGTTGTTGTATCACTTGCTCCACCCTCCCTCCTTCCCATTGGTTGTTGTATCACTTGCTCCACCCTCCCTCCTTCCCATTGGTTGTTGTATCACTTGCTCCACCCTCCCTTCTCCCCATTGGTTGTTGTATCAGTTGCTCCACCCTCCCTTCTCCCCATTGGTTGTTGTATCAGTTGCTCCACCCTCCCTTCTCCCCATTGGTTGTTGCATCACTTGCTCTGCCCTCCCTCCTTCCCATTGGTTGCTGTATCACTTGCTCTGCCCCTCCCTTCTCCCCATTGGTTGTATCACTTGCTCCACCCCCCCTTCTTCCCATTGGTTGTTGTTTTATCTCCCCACCCTCTCCCCAGCCCTATTGGCCCTGGCTCTCTATATCCATAGTCACTTATAGCCATTCCTCCTCTTTCGTTGTTGGACACCTTCAGGAATAGACCATCCTGGGAGCTCCACAGACTGAGCCCCATGAGCTCTTTGTCTCTGGTAACACATGAGCTATCGAAGCTCTCTCTGTGTGTGTGTTTGTGCCATCCACCGGCATGGGTGAGAGAAGGCTCTGCCTGAATCTCTACTGCCGAGGTGATCTCTGATAAGCAATAGAGACACTTTGGGAATACACAGAGGACTGTTCCACCCCCCACCATCCTTGCATTGGTAGGTTATGCTTTGTGGAGAGGGTAAGACTTGTATAACTTCCACAAGCATTTGAGTATTTGCCTTAGCTCCCTTGAAAACCTAAACAAATGAGCTAAGCCCCGGGGACTTCCAAGGAGACGTGGTCTTAGAGAAACAAAATGTAGATTGACAAAACTATTCAAGTATGTGCTAGAATTATTAAAAGCACTTTGCCTCCTACCTGAAATTCAGTGGCTGCTTGGCTATTTCTTGGTATTCATGCCCTGTACATCCTTGAGGCAGTTCCCTCCAGAAGTGGGGATCTCCTGGTGCCACGCACAGCTGTGCTAGAGCGAGGTGAAGTATCCAGCCAGGACAATTTTCCATCTAGGAAAATTGCCCTTTCTCACCTGGAGGAGTGATTTCTGGTGGATACAGTGCCAGTGCAGGTACATGGGCAAGGTGTTCACCAGAGTGAAACACTGCCAGGCTCGTGCCAGGCTCTGGCTGAGGCCAGCGGCACGAGCTGAGTGTCACACCAACTGTGGGGACCATCTCTAGAACTGAAATGGCACAGCTCCATTTCTAGGCATGGTTAAGGGCTGGGCCACAATTGCACTTGTGAGACACTGATCAGCACTAAATAAATCAGTAAAAGAAGCATTTGCTATAACAAAAATGAGGGAAGGACACAAGCAGTCTCAACCGAGGAAGGCAGAGAGTTCAGCAATCTGACAGAAAAATACAGACATTGCTTCCTTCTCTCAGTAGCAAAATAATATTCTTTTTAAATATGCCTCAGAATTGCTGCCTTAAAATCCTCAAACAACCAGAATTAAAATGTTCCTCTTCAAAGATCTGACATTGAGCAAGGCAAAATTGTTCTTTCTCAGGTTAGAAGAAAAAAAATTTAAAAAAAATATTTAAAAAAGAGAGGGATAAATTACCAAAAGAGGGAGTTAGCTTCTCAGATGAGATACAAATCTATCCAAAAACCCATTTATACCAGAGAGTAGGAAAGGTAAGCACAGCATGAAACAGCCCCAGGGGAAAACCCTCCCTCACTTTGCAACCTGCGCATCGTACAGATAGAAATACAACCCTGGAAACACTGAGATACTTGGTTTTGCCATTGAGGAAAAATCGTACTGACCATTTTTTAGACAGTCTGCCGATAGAAGGAGAGCTCATAATGCTGGTTATCTTCATAACACTCACAAACTTTATTATATATAAACATTTGACCAAAATCAGGAAGAAAAAATAGCCAGCAGAGCCAGGCAGTAACTCGAGAGAGAGAAAGGCAGTAGTAGGATGTCAGCAATGCCAGAATCCCAAGTGTGGCCCACCTGCCCTGCATCTGAGCAACGCACTTGGGCAGTGCCAAACAGGCCTGGATTTAGGATTCACACAGGTCTAGAAGGAACGTGAGGAAAAACAAAAATGTAAGGAATTCTCCCAAACTAATCATACTGAACAGCAAATCATAAACCTTCAGATCCTGTCAAGGGACCGACACTTCTGCTATGTCCTTATTCACCTCAAATCACATTAGGTTGACTTCAGGAGCAATGGTTTGCACTTTCAGAGCCTGGAAAATTATACATTCTGAATTCTCAGAAATACCCCCTTGCAATCTGAAGGCACAATAGACCATGCTTGTTCACATAAGCAAACCCTTACTTGCACAGCTTCCCCAAAGGAGCAAAGAGAGCTCTATGACAGAAGAAGGCAGGCCTGGGATTTAGATCATGCACAGCCCCAGCTGAGACAGCTTTTAATTTCTCAATTGTCACAAGAGTGAAAAGAAACATCCCTTTCATAAAGACAAGAAGCAGAAGGTTACAAACTGTTCTGTTATACAGCTACAATCAACACGCATCAGATGTGTGAAGCAGAGTGGCACTTCTCATAACAATTAGCCCAATGGTGATTGCAAATCCTGAGACTGCCAGAAACAGGAGCAACAGTGCGACCGAGCTGCCTCTGCTGTGCACTGCCAGCTGGTGCTCCCAGTGCAATCCGACAGATGTGAGCACATGCTCTGAACTTTTAGCTCTGTGTGACACTCACTCCTTCCTCCTTTATGGCTTTTACCTACCCAGGGCTGTGCAGTTGCTGCCTTGTCACGTGCATGGACCACCAGGCTCTGCTGTGACACAGGAAGGATATGCAGGGATGTGATGCCACCTGGATCTCCCACAGTGCAAGTCCCAATCCCACCAGAGTGAATATAATGGTGTTAGAATTGTTTATGAGTGGGATGTGACTGCCACAGGACAGTCGAAGGGAGCACACCATGAATTAAATCCTGCCACTCTTCCCAGTGCCAGAACTAAATATGTGATCCACTGGGGATAAGGATAACCTTCAGGTCTCTTTTAATCCCTCTCCCAGGCTTCTGCCTGCTAAAGAGGAAAATTCTCTCCTGCTGAGAGATTATATTAGGGGAAAGATCCCCTCTGGTCTCTTCCCCCTGAACACCAGAGGGACAGAAAGGAAATCTGAGGCACAAATCAAGAAACCTTTGAGCTGTTATTTTACTCCATTTTGTACATTCCTCTTGTTGTACAGTTACATTTCAGTTCTCTTAATTCATGAATAGCCCATGCTAAAGCCTGGATTTGCAGAAGCACTGAGTGACCACAACTTGGGCAGTTATTTTAAAACAATGGTTTTGACAGCCTTGTCAAAACATTGCAGGCCACTTCCAAATTTCATTAATGAGCTAGGTCTGCAGCTTCTTTTGCCTTTCACTCTGCTTCAAACAAAATTCCTCTTCCTAGGCTCTCCATGAGGAAAGTTCCTTACTGAAAAGAGGTTTGAAAATCAAGACCTCACACCAAGTCCTGAACTTGAATCTGCAAGCAAACCTGGAGATTTTCGATCCAGACACTTTTCAGAATGCTATAAAAGTGGTTACCCAGAAACAGGAGGTGTTGCCAAGCGTGTTGGTCCATTTGCTACTTTTCATTCCTTCTATCCTTCAGGCTCCACATAAAATTTTTCATTCCTTTCCTATCCTTCCACTTTGCCACATTAGCAGAGCCCTGGGGGATTGGCTGAGGCCACCAGCATGTACAGAGTGTCAGACCAAGGTCAGCATTTCAAAACCAGATGGGCGTTTAGTGCAACCACTGGTTTCAAAGAAGCCAGTATGGCTTGCTAGCTGGTACAACATGTTTTACATCCTTTCTCTAAGCATCCTGACACCAGGGAGTGCTCAATGCTGGGAATCTGATTCACTGAGACACTGCTTCTGATTTGAGAGAAAGGAACAATGACAACCTTGTGAGGAGATTTTGTTTCTTTGTCTTCTGTTTATGTGCTTTCCACAAAGGGAAGAGCCTTGCATTCTCAGACAGTACAAGGCTAATGACTGCTACTGTCTTGCATTATTCAACAGGAAGTACACAATTAGATTCTTATGTTCAATTTGGTGTTCACATTAGCATCAGGTTATCATAAAATATAATTATGTGAAGTTGTAAATATGTGCTCATCTTTTCTTTGCTGAAAACCAAGGGCAATACTTGCATTTCTGAAGAAAGGTCACAGCTCTCTAAGCAAGCACAGCAAAACTACTGCTTGAGCAAGTTCCCAGGGCATGTTCCCGTGTGGGAGGAGCTGAAAAATTACCTACAGCACCTGAAACAAAAGGACTGCAAAATGCTCCCTTTGGGCATTGTGGAACAGCAGAATAGCACACAGCAATGCTGTACAACACAGGAATTGTCCAGCCAGTGAATGTGAGGATGAGATGACGAAGGAACCTTCACCTTTTACAGACACCTTGGGCTCCTTCTCCCCCAGCTCCTCTCAGTCAGCCTCGTCAGCTCACAGCAGAGCTCTGGAGGTCAGGCTGCCCACCTGTGGAATGGGAGGCACAGTGACCCTGCCCTGTTTGAAATCTCAGTCAGTCTGACTGCTGCAGAGGAGAGCAAGCTCTCGGCAGCTCTGAGTGCCAGGGCTCTGTCCAGCAGCCTCCCTGCCCTCACCCATCCCTCGAGCTGCATCTCCAGTGCGCAATCCTCCGGAGGATGCTGCAGCATCTACCTCCCCCTCGTGGCACTCTCCACGAGCATCCCAGTGGCTCGGGTGACCGGACAGCCTGGTCCTCTTGAGCCTCATGCCCTGCCAAAGGCCAGCTGATCATAGCAGCACTGCTAGAAACTGGGCAGACTCCAAGAACCTGTGCGTGCAAGAGTACAACTCCCTCTGTGCCATGTGGTGCCCTGGAGAAGTGTGTGGAGGGCAGACAGAGCTGTGCCAGGCTATGGCAAGGTCTTAACACAGCACAGGCCACTGTTAATGGCTTCCTATAGGTCTAATTCATTAAAATAATTTGGGATGCAGGACCTTTATTATAAGGCTCCTATCCCAGAATAAATAAAAAAGAACTTCAGAGTAAAAGAGCAGAGCTCCAGGGAGCAAGCCTTTGCCCAGGGAAATCCCTCCTGAGGTCCAACAGGAGACCTTACTGATTTTCTCAGAGTATTGGGGCAGTGACTGCAGACCCAGCCATCGGTGCAGAGGGAACTGCTCATCGTTCTAGCTTCACATCAGGACACCTTGCAAAGCCTGCAGGAAGCTGCTGATTGCTATGGAACCATTGGGACTTTTGTCAATTTGCAGCAAAGCTTTCTGCTTATCGAGTGCAGAAACAAGACAAGGAAAGAGAACACTGGAGCTGTGTAATGTCCTCCAGTGCCATTGCTAGGAAATAACTCTATTCAGGAATTGTTAGAGGGACTGGATGGAGATGGCTGATTAACCAAAGGTCTGTGGGCTTGAGTCTCCTTTTTCCTCAGGTCTCCTTTCCAAGTTATTCTATTTGCCCACTTGCTGAAAAGCAGCGCAGCTCTCTTGTCCCTTGCTGATGGTGGTGTCCATGCTCCCCTCAGAGACTGCCATCACTCACAAAGAGAAGGAACAGGAAAGAGTTTCAGGAATGCATCTGTATTCCAGTGCTGACCTTATTGAACTTAAAATAAAGGGGTTTTTTACCCTGTAACTACCCTGTACTGCTGGCACTCCTCTTCTCCAGATCCATACAGCTGGTTTAATGGCAGCTTAGACAACATCTTCACTGCTGCAGCAGAGTTAGCATAAGCCAAAGAAAATATTTTTAAATTACCTCCATGCTTTCCCATACCAAGGCAGCTATTTATAAGGAGATTCATAAATTAAATCAGTCTAAAAATCTCCCAGTTACAGGCTTCAGAAAATAAAGATTCAGAAATACATTTTCTCTTTCAGTGAGAAAATGACCACTGTTTCAGAGAAAGCATCATCCCACACCCAGAAGAATCTCACTACACCTGTCCTTGCTTTCTTTCATTTATGGATATTCTGGTAACATGAAGGCACAGATGTTCCCAGAGGTTTGTGATTTTCAAGTAGGTGATGTCTCTCAAAGGGACAAAGAAACCTTCTCCAAAAGATACCCAAAATGAAATCTGAAAGGAACATACATTGTATTGTAAGTACATTTTCTTTTAAGCACACAATAGCTAAAGACCTCCCAGAAGGGATCTGCATTTCATCTAGTCTGGTGGCCAACTTTTTAAATGCAAGAACAGGATTCCATATCTGGGAACAAACCACTTCCATTTTTTATTTGATAACTTCCTTCTGCCTTTAACCAGGATGAAAATTAAGCACAGGAGTAATTACAGTCACACACAATTACTCTCATAATTACTAACATGTAGGCAGAGGAACCAATCCATTGTTTATTAAAATCAAAGCAAAGAAGTCTGTGTTCATTTGAGCCAAATCAGAACCAGCTCAGGTGTCATATTTGGACAGCAAGTTTCAAAAATCACAAAAGGAAAAAACCTGCTCCTTATTTATTGTCAGTTCTCCAATCATCTCCAACATCAGTCTATGGACAAGAAATCAGAATGGATACTATGCAAAGTTTCAACTTTAAATGCTTTTACAGAAGAAGCTGAAGTCTTCTCTCTAATACATTGACCACAGGCAGAAGAGTGTTTGGGGTCATAAAAACACGTCATGAGCTCTGAGACTCTTAGAAACCTTAGCTCACGGATCCAACATCCTAGGGATGGTCTTGAGCTTTATAAGCCATTTGTCCAACTTGCTATCACACACCAAGAACAGAAAGGAACAAAACCTGAGATAGAAGCACTGGCCCTTGGGATTCAGAAACCCTCTGCCCACCTCCATGATCTGGAGATGTGGGTGAATGTTGAAAAATGGCTTGAAGAGTAGGACCATGAGGTGCTAGAGGCTCTGCTTTTGCAGCCTGTGCCACCACAGAATACAGACTAGGCATTGTGTGAGCAAAACCTTGAGGGTAAGCTGCAAGGACAGTGTCCTTGATGGTTTGGGAAGCACCAAATTTTATGAAAGAGAAATTGTGGCCAAAAGAATGCAGAACATCAGATTAAGGCACCACGAGCTGGGAGGGACAAGTGATGGAGCTGTGTGCAAGTAACCAAAAATAGTGTGGCAAGGAGTCTTACTAACCAAGGACATAATGACATGAAAAACCTGCTAGCTGCTGGAAAATGCACTTAAGGCTGAGAATCTGAAAAAATAAAGAGAATAAAGCTTGTATTGATCACATTGATCCTGTATCGCTTATTCTCCTCGTCAATTGCCGTGTGCAGCCTTAAGTGGGATTACCTTAAATGGTGAATACCTTAAATGGTATTACCTTAAATGGTGAATACCTTAAATGGTGAATACCTTAAATGGTGAATACCTTAAATGGTGAATTTTTGTACCACTTCAGGTGAATGAGCACAGCCAGTACAAGGATATAAGCAAGGCACCTCCCTCTCCATATCCATCATTGTCACACCAATGTGTCACTCTGCAGGTTCCTTGTGCCACTCTGCAGGTTCCATGCACTCAGAGCGTGTAAGCACCTGCTCAGGAGAGGCTCCCTCTCCCCAGAATGGCTCATAAAGCTCCTGAAGGCCATCTCCCATCACCAGCCAGGCTTTTGAAGCCAGACCCAACCACAGCATTTAACCACAGCAATAGCAGGGACCCAACGAGAGGCATCTCCTGCTTTCCTTCATTTTGAGGACAAAAGCTTTGTGGGAATGAAGTTTTAGCAAAGCCTAGTATAAAATCCTATTCCTAATGAGGCAATGGGAGTTTTGCCGTCAGCTTGCACTGGAGAACTGCCAGGATCTCATTTTCACTGCCTGACTCCAAGCACACTGAAATCAGTGGGAGCCCTCCTGCTTATTCCAGTGTGTACAACCCGAAAGTCCCTAACAATTTGCTTTGTATTAAATGCCTGGTAGTGCCATGTTTGAGTTCACCTCTGAACAGCACATAATAAACTGCAGAAGTCCTATTCTTCTAGCAAATTTCTACAAGGCTATTTAAAGAATGTTCTCTGATTTTCTTTATTGTTGCAAATTTCAGAAGAGAGACTAATAAACACCATATTTAAAATTCATATTTGCTCTTCACTATGGTAAACATTGACAAGCAATAACAATTCTTCAATATCTTTGTTTAATAAAAATGAGACCTTTTTTTCTGTTTTCATACAGGTCATTAAAATATATTAAACTGATCTTATTGGTTGAGTCAAATTCTAGAAATGGCTTATTACTTAGAGCACTTTCAAAATGTCTCAGGATTTGAATATTTAATATAGTCCAAATATTCTTATTTCTGACCTGTTCTACTCTCTTGCTGCCTTCAGTGTAAGTTTACTAATCCTTTTATAACTCAGACTTTGGGCACTTGAAAATTCTGCAAGCTTAATGCACTGAAGTCCTGATTCAGAAAATCTCTAAGTAAACATCTTCAAGCAAACCCTTGTGTGAAACTATAGATTTGAAGAGTTCTCAAAGATAAGAACAGTATTTTCTTACTTAGCTCTTTAGGAGATGAAACCTTGCTCTAGATATCAAAGAGTCTTCTGAGAAAACTACGGTAAGTGCCCATTTTTCACCTCTCAGTGTTGGTTTCTGAGTGAAACCTGAAAAAAACTGAGATAGTAGTTAGGAAAAGCCTGTTGACACCTATTGCATTGCCTAGAGAAGCACTAACAGGAAGATACCCCAGTCGTATTTTAAGCAGTTCTATGATTAAATATGCAAAGCAGACATTCTCATCAATTCAGTAATGAACGGCAAAATGGATGATAAGAGAGCATAGACACCAGCCTATTTTTCTATTACTCCAGCTTTTCTTTTTAAAACAGATAGGACAGACCAACTGATTAAAATCCCTTTAATTTCCTCTTCTTTTAATGTCAATTAAACTTCTCTAACATGAAGGGAACATAGGGAAAGGCACAAAGCAACAATGCAATACTAATTACCTAGCAAGGGAACAAGATGATAATGATTAACCATGAAATTTTTTATCTAGAATAAAAGGATTTTGAATGAAGGAGAATTTTGATCGGCCTCTGTGTGTATAGCTTATTGATACAGGCTGAAGGAGGCCTGCCCCAGCCACCCTGGGTGCAGAGATGCTGTGGTGGTACTGTTGCACAGTTCTAGGTTTTTACAAAACAGAATTCCTATTTTCTGGTTGATTGTGCATTCGATCTGCATAATCACCCCACAGCTATGCAAATCTCCATGCTCTGAGCAGCTGACGGCAACATTTAATCCAAGGTCAGTGATTTCCTTTAATTATTTTAATTTTAGCTTTTTTCCAATCAGCCATACACTCTGCATGGTTCTCTGCTCTCCCTGCTGGAACTGATACATTTCCGCAGCTCACTTAAAACAGAATCTAAAAACCCCAATACAGCCCTGGGCAAATACTCGACAGCAAACGACCCAAACTGTCCAAAAGGTGCACAGAAGTAGAAAGGAAGAAGATTTTATCCACACTGTTTCCCCATGGTTGTCCTTCCTGCCCTGTCCACCAGCACTCCCCGTTTAAAGAACGTACAGCTGGTTGAGAGGAATGAGAGCTGGGCTGCTCGATTTCTGGAACTTAGGAAAAGGAAGAAGATCTCTCTAAAATGCTCCTGGATGGAGAGGAGCACTGGTGATGCCTTAAACAGGCTGGTAAAAATACAAAGCAGACACAGCAGTACAGGGAAAAGGGAATTTACCTCGGTTTAATAGGATCATAGGTGCCCAGACCCATCAAAGGTGGAAAACGCCATGGAGCGAACGACGAGTCGGGGACCCCCCGTACAACGCGTACCGGATTTTTATGGATTTCATAAAATTAGCATATCTACTCAAAATCCCCCAATAAGAAACTTAATAAATGAAGTAATCGCCCCCTATTCTAATGAAACCCCCCCCCCCCCAAATGAGACTACAGCCTAGTTTACAAAAACACATTCCAAGAGAGAACAGGCTGGAGCCTCTAGTTCTGAGCGAATATGAATGTTTGGTCTTCCTCGCTGTGCAGGACCCCAAACTAAGCTAAATATCAGAATACAAGGGTTGTAAACATGTGGGGCTAAAGTACAAGGAGTGTTTGTGCAGGGTGCAAGGAGTGTGTATAGAGGGTAACAGGGAAGGGAAAGGCTATAAAAATATATAAAAAGGGTATAAAAAGAAAATACAAAAATCACCGGCATCACTGGGGTGGTTGCTGTTCTAGAAGTTCTGCTTCTCAAACTCCCAGAGTTGTCCCTTGAGAGCCATTCTGCTCCCAGAGCAGCCAGGAGCCTCCCCAAAGCAAACTCACGGTACCTCCCCATCGCTGTGCTGCTGTACCCACTCTGTCCCTGGCAGGGCTCCTGCACGGGAGGGGACAGCAGATGGGACCTGGAGGGAGGTAAATGTATTTCCAAGCTCTGTAACCTCCCATGTGGGTTCCCATTTGGAGTCCCAAACACAGCCATAGATGGGTGCTGTGAGAATCAGCTTCTCCCTTGTGCTCCACGTAGAAATCACCAGGGCCCCTGTGGAGGAGCACCATGCTGGGACAGGCAGAAGGACGGAGTTTTCTCTCTTGGAGTTCATTCAAACCAGGATACACTTATTATTTCCTCAACAGGAAGCCCTTTCCAGTTATCATTACAATAATGAATGTCTCCAGGGATACATGGCTTCCTTTATAATAATTCACCCATGAAAAGGCAAGAAAAACACAGTAGAGAAAGCACTGAGCTCTTTTTTATTTTTGTTTCGGTCTCAGTGACTGGGAATTCATTTCATGTTTTAGGAGTCATTAGGAGCCTAAAGACTGTTGCAGTTTTTAAAAAATTGGCCAATTAAAACTGAGTTTCAGTGATGTTACTGGTGAGGCTCAGTAAAGGTGGCCCTGCTTAAGAATGAGCGAGTGTCCTCAGAGAGTGAGCTGTGCAGGAAGCACAAGCAGACAAACCAACAAGGTGACCCTCGCAGCCCCAGCTCGGGGGACAGTGTTCTTGGGCTGTCCCAGTGTCCCCACGCTGCTCCAGCTGGCAGGACCCCAGCCCTGGGAGCAGATGGGGTCACACAGGGCAGCAAATGCCCCTGCAGCCAGGACAGGGAGCTGAGGTGGCCTGACACCATCTTCCTTCTTTCTGCCAAACTCAAAGCCAGAGACAAAACAGCCACGGGTATCATAAAACTCAAAACCTACTTAAATTTTCAGTGCTGCCACAGAGTCAGAGTGTTGACCAGCTAATAAACCTCCAGGGGAAAGCAAGCCAATAGTCCAAGTGAACCCGTGAATCCTGATGATGAATTTTAAAAATGCCTCCAGAACCATTCCCCCACTCTGTCCCTGCAATAAACTCTAGATTTCTCAACTTGTAAGAGAAGATCCAACCCTTTTTCAAACTCTGATTAACTGAGCCTGTCTTAAATAGGTAACAAATATTCTTTCACTGCAACCATTCTAACCACATATTGTAGCATAAGAATTTCGAAGTGGGAACC
Source organism: Acanthiza pusilla (assembly GCA_036630365.1). Lineage (NCBI taxonomy): Eukaryota > Metazoa > Chordata > Aves > Passeriformes > Acanthizidae > Acanthiza > Acanthiza pusilla. The sequence goes on along the minus strand of JAXCHO010000030.1, from coordinate 2,348,666 downwards.
CTGTGAAGAACTAGAGGGTGACCTAACACAGCATTATTTTGTGTGAGGCAGTAGTTTCACACACCAGGCACCAGAAGAGGCAGTCCTGCCCTCCCCTAAGATTCCAATTGTTTGTTCCCAGTTCCACTCCTTCATCCATGCTGACAAGTGTCTGTGTGGCCCTGTGGGGAAGGGGATCAGGGAACTTATCTAAATGAAAACAATACAGTTCACCAAAGAGGGCAATTCTGGGATGGGAAAAAGTAGCCAGGGGCATAGGGAGGGTTGAACTGCTGGTCTTGGCAGCAATATCTGCTTATACTGGCTCAAAGTGCGTGTGAAACTTCGCTCCTATCACTGAGACAATTAATGGCATCGTTACAGAAATCTCTGCTCTCGGCAAAGCCCCTGCTCCTTCCTGCTCCCCCAGAGAATAGTGCAACATGGCTATTCCCTGACAGCAGCTCTCAAATATCAGCCTCCTGAATGCTGCAAACCCTGTGGTGAACTGAGGGCTGGAAAACGATGACAAGAAGGGACTGTATTGTGGCTTTAAAGTTCCTGAGGGTGCAGGGGCTGGCAGAGAGACTTCAGGCAGATGAACCCAAGATGGCGAAAAAGGAAAATTTATTTACCAGAAAGGTCTTTTATATCCATTCATATTCTAGCAACTATTGGTCAGCAAAGAATCCACCTCCTAAAACCATTGGTCACAGCCAAATAACACCTAATACCAAACACAGAGATTAAGAAAGTAAAAGAATGCAGCTTATCTCCACTCTCCGTGAGAACGAACAGAAAGGTTCTAAAACAGTGCAACCACACTGTATCATAAGGATAATCCTTTAATTGGGCTCAGTAGCAAACGGAGCTGAAGGAGACAGATGAGCTCTGTCTCTGTGTGGGTGTGGGTAGGGAGGTCTGGGTGGGCAGCAAAGCTCCTCCTGTGTCACCAGAGCAGGAATGATTGTGGTGCTCACAGCCTCCTTGCCCAGCCTCTTTTGGGAGCCCGAGAGCTCCAGTGAGACCCTTCCATGGCACTGAACCAGGGCTCTGTGCAAATGAAAGATCCACTTCCAGCCACGGCCTGGGCAGAGCTAACGAGGCTTTGATACCATAATTGGATCCATGCAAACATGTTCCACCCACACCCCGAGGTCTGCTGTGCACAAAACCAGTTGGACTTTCACCACAGGCAACCACTGCAAGAGCTTGGGCTTTGTCCAAATGGCCATCAGGAATCTCCGTGGGTGTGTGCTGCAGAAAGTGTTTCTTGTCTTAATTGATGCATTCAGGTTCATTTCTCAAGCTGGGCAGAGCAGGCAGGAATCAAAATGCCAAGTTTTCCAGTCCCAGTGGAGATGAGAATGCACAGTGCTAAGAGCAACCTGTACACAACTGGACCAGGGAGACAGGGCAAGGAGGGAAACTTGGTTTTTGCTCATTTTTCATCATTTTCTCTTGTTTGGCAAATCCAATATTAAGTGTTGTACAGATGCTATCCCTTCCCTTCAAATTTCAAATTCACATATCTCCAGAAGTCACGGCTCAGATTTCAGAACATGAATATGTCAAATTTAAACAATTTAGAAAAGAACTTTATCTGAACCCATACGCCTTGGATGTGAAGACTAATTTTCAAAGAAATGAAACCACAGACCAGAGCTTTCTGGGACTTTATGCAGCTCAAACAAGCACAGGGCAGCGGTGGAAGAAATATGGATGGGGGAAGAAAATTGCTTGAGCACAATGTTTAAGTTTTAGGAGCACCAACAATGTGATAATGCCTATAAATAAAATAACTGAGTTTCTTTAATGCTGCTTCTGACCTGTCTGTAATCAAAGCAAATCACCCCAATTTTTTCCCCAGTTAGTTACTGTAGAAAACTCAAAACATGTATTTACAAATATATTTGCCAGCAAAATGGTCAGAGTGAACAGCTTAGTTAACTCAGCTTCATTTATCTTTTAATTCATTCAGAGGAAAAAGTAGTTGATTGCTGGTTTTCATTTCAGTTATAAAGACTTATTTTAAAGTATACTAAAAAATTCTTTGATACATATGTAAATATATACAGACATTTAGCTAGTATGTCGTTATAATATTCAAATTAATTGTAAAGATTATAAGAAAAGAAGGATAACTTACTGCCTGGAAACCTTATGCTTTGTTTTTGATAATGATAAACCAATGATAACAATTCATATTGTTTGCCATTTGCCTGACTATTTTGTATATTATCAAAAACCTGACAATAAGCCTAAGGAAAGGGAAGCAAAAACATGACCTGAATACACACTGCATTTAAAAATGCAGATAAACAACTGGAAGCTTACAAGTATTTTTCTGAAGGAACCAACAAAATAAAACCCATTTGTGCAGAGCACTACACTGTTAATATTAAAAAAAATCAAATTAAATTTTAAAAAACTAGAAAAATCAGTCCTCTTTCGAGGAGACTGGCTACAACTTACAGCTTGATGCTCTTACTTCTTAGGTTTATAGATTAAATTACCTATTTTGATGATCAAGACAATAAGAATTCTAGCAAAGACAGATTTTTTCTGACCCAAATCCCAGACAGCAACGACAAGTGGACATTTTTGAATGTCTCTGAGCAAGCAGTTTTATTCATGTTCCTCCTTTAGAAGTCTCCACATCATCAAAGCCATTCAGTGCTCCTGGCATTAATTGGCACCTGTCTCAAGGGAGCAGATGAAGATTGAAGAGCTCCAGCACTGAGCAGTCCTCACTGTCCTTTTGAGCTGACTTTGCTGTTTCAGAGCCAAGGCACTGACAGCATCACCAGCACCATTACCTGCTGTGCCACATTCTGGGATTAAATACAGAATATAAGGATTCAGCTTGGCCCTCATCATATAGAGAGGGGAAGAGGGAGGAAATGCAAGAGAGAATGTGCTTTTTTTTAATCATGTGACTCCTGAAATCTTGGTAATTAAATTTATTTCCCCAATTCAAGTCTGCTTTGCCTGTGACAGCCATTGTTGAGTGAGCCTTCCTTGTCCTTACCCTGACCCACAAGCCTTTTTGTAATATTTTTCCCCCTTTTGCCTGAGGAGGGGAATGATAGAGCAGCTTTTTTGGGCAGCTGGTGTCCAGCCAGAGTGAACCCACCACTGCGGGTGAGAAGCTAGACCTGGGAATCCAGCAGGATATCTAATGAGCTATTGGCTCCCTGCATGACCAGAATAGCAGTGGGAGGGAAAAAGAATAAAAAATCAGGAACTTAAGAGAAACCAGGACAAACTAGGAGTGAAAAGCCAAAAACAAAAATCATATGGAACTCTGAATTCACCTCTCCCTCTCAAAAAGAACTATTTCCCACGGACACCTTGTAACAGCTTTAATGCAGTTGGAGACTATTGGCACCACAGTAATAACACTCTACCTGCAGCTGCTATCCTTCATTCCCAATGACCTAAAGCAGCTCCATTTATTACAGAATTTTCACAGAAATAAGAATAGATCCAAGCCTGCTGCAATCAATGGAAATCCTTCCAAGAGCACAAGAGGGCTGTGAGTCAGGCTCGTATTTCACAGCAAGCACAAGCCTTTGCTTCATCAGAGTCACAAATACACTTTCTGACTGACTTACAAAACAGACCTCTAGAGCAAACTGGAGCTCTCCGAAATTAAAAGACAATGAAAACTCAGCAAGTAAGAAGCAGCTGTTCTGCTGCAGTGTGCCACTGAAGAAGGGAAATCTCCAGCACAGGACACATCTCTGGCTCTGTCCTGTCCCCCAGGGTGACAGTGCAGGACACAGCACTCGTGCCCAGGGCTGGAGCCACAGGGAGCTTGGCACGGGTGGGACACGAGCACAGCCTCATGGAACCATTCCAGCTGGAAAATCCCTCCAAGATCTTCGAGTCCAACCATTAACCCAGCACCACCATGTCCCCAGGTGCCACATCCACGTGTCTTTTGAGCACTCCAGGCATGGTGATTCCACCACTTCCCTGGGCAGCCTATTTCAATGCCTGGTCACTCTTCCAGTGGAGAAAATTTTCCTAATATGGATCTGGAGTAAAAGGCCTGGTGTCAGGACGTCCTTGAGCTGTGCAAACACAGCCTCTGAGGTAAGAATTCATGTTAAACAGTTAAGCTGTGTATAATAGTGGAAAGAATCACTTACCAAACTCTGGAATGAGGATTGAATGTTTACAGATGTAAAAGGATTTTTCTCAGAATTTATTCTTAGAGTATAATCACAAATTGTTTTCTTTCATATCCCATTGCCACGCTAAATACTGTTCACTGAAGAGTAACTTCCTGCTTTGTTTACAATTCAGGGTGGAAAAAACCAAAGAAACAAAAAACCAAACAACAAAAAAAACCTCAAGAAAAAAACCAACAGACTCATTTTGGTACATTGTAGACACAAACCTTGGGAAACAACAATTCTCATTCTTCTGAAGTTTGCACAACTATAGTTATTTTCACAGGTTTTCTCTATCATATGGATTTATTTATGCTTCTTTACAGCATTAAAACATGCTAGTGTTCCGAACCAAGAAACACAAGAATGAACACAGCTCTTGTTTCCAAAGACAGGAGGTTTCCAAAGTCAGCACCCCGGCTGTCATTTTGGGTGCTGTCTTTTTTGTTTCATAATTACACAGTAAAAATATTCCTCCTGGACTTAAATGACCTGTTGTCAGGCTCTCCAGTGTGTAGAACTGAAGAACATAATCTCTTATTAGTATGCAGACATGTCCACTGCTTTTAAGAGAAAGATCCCTCTCATAAATTGAATTACAGCAGAATGTTTACCCAAAACAAACACATGGTATAGTTTAGCTATCAACATCCTTGTACTTATCTAAGGAAAACAATCCTTTACAACATCAGTAATAAGCTCAATGCCTCTCTGTGCAGTGACCTTATTTCCTTCTAGTCAATACAATCAACAGAGAATTCTGTGTGCAAGAATAATGCAAGATGGGGAAGCATTTGAGCTCCAAATTTGTGTGTTGGGACAGCGATCTTCCAGTTTGTTGGAAATAATTCTGTGTACAACTGTGTTTTCCTTCTCAGTACTCAAAAACTGTTATGGCACTTTCTTCCACACTCCATACTCATGGATATAAGACCAGAGAAGGCAATGACTCTATCCACAAATGCAGATAAAGCTATGGGAAAGAAAAAATGCTGTGATCTACAGAAAGTCTTTCCACAGCCTCGGTGCCAAAGCTGGCTAGTAACTATTATCCACAGACTCTTCCAGAGCAGTGTATTTTTTCCTTTCCCTCATAAGTTGCATTACAAAGGAAATATTTCTTTGCTGATGTCAGTGATAAGGAAATCCCAGCCTGATGGTACTCGCTGGGTGAGAAGTGTCCCTGCTTTTGTGGGGCTGACACAATATTGCTGAATGATTTTGGGCCACTTTGAAGAGGAGCCAGCTTGGGCTGACTTAAATGTGTATAGGAAAAATAAACCAACTTATCAGTTGAGGACTGATGGCACCTGGAGACCACCAAGGACTTTTAGATCTCTGATTTATACACATCACCATTTTTGTAAAATAATCTTTAAAGGTTTCAAGAGCAAACGAGCTTTTTCCAACAGACTGAAAAGCCTTGGTGCATTCTGGAATCTGAATGCATGGGGAAGAGCAAGGAGCTAGGTGGAAACAGTAAGGAGGTGGAGAAACTAAGGATCTGACCCTTTTTGCACTCTAGAAACAAGTCCTGTCACACTCAGCTCTTCCCAGTTCCCTGTGCTCTGGGTGTTGTCTTCCCCCAAGGTTGGCAGCCTTAGGCCACAAGAAGACACAAGGCTTGCCCAGGGAAGTTCCCATCTCCACTCCCAAGAATTCCCCCAACACAGACAAAGGGTCATGTTGAGCATTCCTCCACATCAGTGAAACTCCTCTGATTTCAGGTGATTGCAGAAATTTGCTCATGCAGCAACTCCACACCCCAGACCGAGGGAACTATAAATAGACTGCCTGGGTATCCTGATTAATGGTAGGCACCATCTGAGCTTAATTAAGAGTGAATCTGTTAAGTCTATGTAAGGTTTGCCTCCTTCCCTGGGTTTGACATATGCACCATATGGTTCATTTTCCAACTGGGAAACCTGCTCTATAAACCGATGGCAGCTCTCCCAGGTGAAATACTGTGCTCACAATTCTATGGTATAACACAGCTAAATTACTTACATGATCAAACACTGAATATGGAGAAAGTTTCCCATTTATTTTCAGGTATGCATGGCCTATTTTATCAATTTCACATTACCTTTTTCAGAGGCAACTGAACCTGTTAACTTGCTCACCAATGTCCATAAACAGAGGAAGCAGCTTCCCCTTCTCTTGCTTTCTAAATACTAAAACACAGGTAAACAATCTCAGGATTAAATTTAGTCTTTATAGTCTTTTGTATTCCAAAGTTCTCATTGCTGATTAGATGGAAACAGGTTTATTAATCATCCCTGGCATTTTTTGTGCTGCATACAGAGACTAATCTCCATCCTTTGACTTTACAGTACTGAGATCAAGTGGCTAAATTTAGATTTCTACCTAAATCACTCCTCCTCTCACATCCCAAATAAATCACACCTGTGTGAACACACTGTATGTTTCTTTGATAACTGAGCATAAAAGAACAAATTATTTTCAAAGGAATCAATATTGCTGAAGTAGCTGTCCAGTGATATCAAATGTCAACACCACCCCAAACACGAGTCGAGCCTGACTTCTTGGTTAGAGCTGCTCAATGTTTGAAATTTGAAATATTAATACCATTTCTGAACTTGAAAAAGTTTACAAAATACCAAAACTCTCTTACCATCCCCCTATATTTCTGTGTAGATACATATATGAAAGAATGAACCCTTTAACATATTTCAACATTGTAAATTCTACACACTGGAAGGAAAAATGGGAACATTGCTCCCACCCCTTCACATAGAATGAAATGTTAAACCTCGAGGTGAATTTGTCAAGCAGGCTGGAAGGGGTTAGAACTTGACTGGAACATTCTTGCCTATTATATAGATATTTAGAATACTCAAGGACCTCCTATCTCAGGTGACAGAGACAAATTATCAGTCCACCCCCCCTCCCCTGTCTAGCGTGGAAGCAGAGCGACTGCAGCCAGCATTTGCCAGCTGAACCGTGTTATTTTGCATTACTGAGGGGTTTCGTGTTCAAATGATAAACTGTGCTCAGTGACATTTTCTGTCACGCTCTTTTGCACTAAACTGAGCTCTGAAGAAATCAGCTCAGCAGTACCATTTGGAAGAGGAAAGCTGTACGGAGAACGAAGACACAAATTACTGCTGAAGAGCTTTTATCTGTAAGTACCTGTCTGTATCTGCAAAGCTGCAGAAAAGTTGACCAAGAGCCATGAGAACTCTCTCACAGCTGCCTCAAAACAGGAGGCACCAGCATGCCCTACCTGCAAACCACAGAGTCATGGGGGTGTGCAAATGAGGGAGGCTGAGAGAGAAGGAAAAATATTTTTGAAGTCTTCCCTTTTGTACCAGCTTCCTACACTACCTGTAGTTTCATCATGTGAGCTTTCCTAACCATCTTTCAGTGATATTCCTTAATTACACAGTAATGAAATACTCTCAAAGTCAGGCAGAAATCTGCAAAGCAAATAGACTGTGTACAGCACACGGGGAGAAGGGAATCGGCTCAGCTCACACTATTCAAACACAAAAACAGGCAATTCCAAGAGCTCTACCACTGCCAGGCTGCAGCACGGCAAGGTTTTCGAGTTAAATCATTGCATAATATGATGGTAATGAGTTTCTCAGCAATCATTATGTCTCTGTCAGATGGTAATAAAATGGAGTATTTGTCTCTGCTCTTGGTGCGCTCGGAGAATATGCAGATATGCCAGTCCTCATTATATCTTGATAGAAACAAAATCCATTAGCCCAGGTGCTATACATTTTAATGAGGGAGACATGTAGAAACAAACCCAGGTCAATTATAATAAAATGGTTACACATAGCTGAAACCGATAAAAATCTAAATAGGTCCATATCAATGCACTGCCTCATAGATGCATGGTGTTGATCTGCTCATGGCAGGAGTGCATAATGGGCTTTCAACTCAATGACTCCACATAATTGGTAGGTAAGGAATGATGTTTTCATGATAGGTGCTGGTTTCCAAGTGTGTATCAATATATCATGAAAAATTAATCCTTTGGGAAAGAAATATTTTTAAACTCTTTTTTTTTTTCCCTCACAGTGAAAAAGGAGATGCTTATGAGAAAAAGACAAATCTTATTCTGTTGATAAGTTATAATGGAAACAGCTTGCAGCTTTATACACACCATTGATCCTTAAGGTAGGAGTTGTAACTGAAATCACAGTCACAATTCTCAGGATTAGATCAGAGATACCCAGACATTAATGTCTTCACTCTTTTCAGCTGTACTACAAATAATTTAGCAAGTGGCCATATTCTGCCCATTGTTTCAAGCTACCTCACCATGCCAGGCCTTCCCAGGGCTTGTCCTTGCCAAGCAGACTTGGAAAGGAGTGGAGGGTGTTAGTTTAGTCAAACACAGGACGGCGGAGCTGTGCTCACCCCAGGAGGGAGGATACAGGACAAGAAGTTTCTAAACTGCCATCAGCCCATTCATGGCACTCACCATGTGTCAGGAAGCCCAAATTTAAACTTTCAAGAGGTTCAGGCTGCCCTCAGCAGGCAGCAGTGTCATTAGCATGAGGCTTGCCCAGCCATACTCTCACAGCTCTGGCTGAGCCCTGCACTCTCCAGAGCTGGGAGGGTAAATCCCTCCAGAGCTGGGAAGATAAATCCCTCCAGAGGAAGTGATGGTGTACCTGAGTTTGCCTCCTGAGCAGCAAGCAGAATGTGTTTTGCCCTGAAATGATCATGTGAACGGGTGAAATGATGCCTGATTTTTCTTTTTTTATGACTTACATCCTAAAAGGAAACCCAAGCGCTGCTGTGAGGCTGCTCCAAATGAACTCCAGATGAAATCTCCAGCTCGCCCAAATTCCCACTGACTTCACTGGATGCTTTGAACAGGCACAAAGGAGCGTCTGATAGCTCTAAGCTGGAAAATATATTCACATATGGCTGCCCCATTTGTTCCTAACTCACTGAAAGCAATGGAATTGCTTCCATGTTATACATGTGTGCGAGCAATTTTCCAGATCACAGCCACAAAGCACTAGATAAAAATAGTTGTAGAGCCTCATACCTTTAAAGTTGTCTGTAATACATGATTCATATAATTCTTTCCTCCAGTTATCCATTTATGTGCTTCCTTCACCTGCTTTAATCCTTCTGTGCTTCTTTTTGCCTAAAGAAAAGTTGCTTTAAGTTTGTATTTTCAGCACTTTTACCTATTATGCTTCAGAGTCACAAGGTTAAAAAAAAATATTTCCTCTTTCCGTTTAGATTACAAATCTACGCCTGATGCCAAATGACACCAGATTTATTTCTGCCATTTGTGAAGCATCTAAATACACCTCCTTCCTTCTGAGACAAGATGCAGTTTACTGAGAGGGCCTCCAGGTTTCTCCAGGCACACTATGTACCATTCCCCTAAAGGATAATGATGGAAGAATTGCAATCAAGTTTACATATTTCTTTGGAAATGGGTTATTTCAAATTCAAATTCACATTAAATAATAATAATTGTTTAAGTAATAAAAAATCTCTTTTGCATAAGGGAATTTGCCAAACAGGGATTAAAAAGTCATTTTTCAAAGTGCCTACAAATAATAGTTTCAAGGAAGCATGTTTGTTTTCTCACATACAAGGATTCTTGTCTTCTCACACTGAAACCTTACAGCTGCTTTTTAAAGTGTGTCTTTATCTCAGAAGCTCAGTGTGGGACCAACTTAAAGAACCCCAAAGCTGCTCTGTGCAGCCAAAGAGGGCAGTGGGCCACGGGAATCCTGTCCAGAGCAGGACAGAGCTGGGCAGGACACAGCATTTCACCCTTTCCATCATTCCCTGAGCCAGTCGCCCCTCTGCTCTCGTTCCTTCAGCTTCAGCCATCATCCTGTGAGTGCTCTGCTCCATGGCCAAGGACACACCGAGGTCTCCAGGAGGGTGTGGAGCCTTGCTGCTCTCATTTCACAGTCCCCTGACACATTCCCAGCAATTTGCACGTTCTCAGCAACTGAGTCAGTCTCAGTGCACCGAATGTGAAAACTGCTGAGCAGCTGAGCTCCTGCAGTGGGAAATCCAAACTGAGCCTCTTTGCTGGATGCTATGAGAGACCAAGAACAGGGGAGTGGAAAGATCAAGGGGGAGAACCACGAGGATGAAGGTATTTCCAACATCACCAAGAGATTCAATAGCAGACCCAGCATTTTAGTGGTTGCTCTGCACCCAAAGACCAGGCTCAGGTGTGCCCCAGGCTGTGGGGAGGTCTAACCCCACCCACAGAAACCAACTGACCGAGAATTTGGCCTCTAACATCTCTGAGCCAAATTCTTTGTGCTTTCAGGTGCTACAGACAGGCAACACAGCCATTAAATCCCAGTTAAGTTGAACATGGACGTGTTGCCATTTGGGTGCCCATCAAACAACCATCATACGTCAAAAGAAAATTATGAGAATCGCAACATGCATTAAACAAATTCCTCTCTGTCCTCTGAAACCTTAACCTTCATTTGCTCAGTTGCAATTACAGCAGTAACAACACTCTTTCTGTATCTCTGTCTTTAAACCTGCTAAATTTTCCAGAAAAAAGGCAAAAACAGGTTTTTTCATCTGCTGAACAGGTAGCCAGATTCCTGGCATAACATGAACATGAAAAATATTATTGTGAAAGACTTCATGTTCTCTACAGCAGAGAGAGCTGTAGGTGAGAAAAAAGTGAAACCACATTTGCTGCTTATATATTCTGTCAAATTAACAAGAGATAAACTGTGGATGGTCTGCTGCCTATTAATATTGCTTTGCAATTTAAAATGAGATCTGGGGCTTTGAATGTCACTGACTGAAACTAGCTCATGTCATTACACAATACCTGACAGCCTTTGTGGAGCTGGGTCTGAAGGGGCAACCTTAGTGCAGAGCTGATAAATCCTTTCCAGACTCCAACAATCAGTAAATAGCCTTACAGATTTACTCGGTGCTTTATTTTCTCCAGTCAACCCCTGTATAAATTACGAGGGCCTCTTGTCTTTTTCACTATTATTATTTACTTTAAAAGAGCTTATTTTGAAGTTATCAAGAATCCATACACACTTATTCACCAGTGTAATTGCCTGGAAACTTTTCAGCCTTTCTGGTGTGACATTTCTCACCTTGAAAAGGACATTTGCATTGAGAGTTGAAAACAATTTTAAAACTCAAGGCTGAGAACACCTAGGATTGCTATTACTCATCTCTACCAAGCACTGACAGTTTTAAACCTCCTGAGCACTGAGATAGCTCTGCAATTTCCTGGGGGAGTCAACTATTGTGCGACACCATTGTTTTCGTGTGATAGCACTTTCAAATCATTAGTCTACAGAATTCTGTACATATCTGTAAACAGGTATGATTTATAGCTTGTAGGATGGAAAATCAGACTTAAAATATTACATTTAAAAAAAAAAAAAAGTACTAAAAAGCCCCTCTGGATTTCTGAGGAAAATGCCTCATCATTTTACTATTTACATTGGGACAGCTCAGATGAATAAAAACCCCATTGTGGTGGGCAGCACATAAACAAAGAAAATGACAGTTGTTTCACAAAAAAGTTTAGGCTCTACACTTAAAAATATTTATTTGAGACATCACAAGGGATTGATAATTCAAAAATCAAAATGTAATTAGTTATTATCTTAAAATAAATGTGGATCCATATTTTCCCTTTTCTCTTTAAAGAAAAATAAATGGGAACAGTATGCTCTATAACATTTCAAGAAAAATGGCATTACAAACAAATTAGAATTTAAATAAACTCCCAATGGCCACCAAAGCTGGATCCACATGTGATTTGGGATGTTTTCCGAATTTTGGAAAAGGGCAAGTTTGGGATGAAAAACTGGGAGAGAGAGAAATCAGGCATAGACATTGGACAATAAAATTTGTTTTAAGGGGCCCAATGGCCCTTCTAATAAAATGGACTAAAACAAATCAAGAATAAGCATGAGACTTCTGAATTGCACCAGTGTAATTAATAATAGGTAACTAAAAACCAAAAATCCTCAAGGAGCCACACTGCGAACACAAAACAGAGATGCCAAGAGGTATTTCTGAAGGACAAACTAAACTCAACCTTCCCCAAATCCTGCCAATATTTACTTAGGAGATGTTCAAAGGCCTGCCCCATTTAGATCTCAATTAACTTAACCAGATTATGATAATCCACCCTACTTAAATTCTCCTTCACTTCTAAACCATCAGCTCCATCCCCGGAGTTTTCGCAGCTCCATCCCTGCATGGCCTCCGGCGGGAGGCAGCTCTGGCACAGAACCCTGGGCAGCCTTTCCATTGTAATTAACAGCCAGGAATAAGAAGCTTAGAATGAAATATCACAATTTCCTCATTTCTTTCATTTTTCTATATATACCCCTCAAATATAGTGAATGCTCCTTCGTTTACTCGGTGCTGCACTCAGGATGTGCAAGGATTCAGCATTTTCTGGATGAAACTTTTCAAATTCTGTCTTTGTTAAATGTCTCTCTGTCCAAAAATCTCTTTGTTTTTTTACCTCATGCACATTCATACTCTCAAAATAACTCACTACCTTTAGTCACAGTGATCTGCTCCCCCATCACTGTAGAAGGGTCAAAATTATTTTAACTGGGTAGCCCCAAAGCATAAGGTTCCTTTAAATAAGAGCTGCAGATCAGCTGAAAATATAAGCCAGCATAGTAAAAAAAACCCCCAACTTTTCTACTTTTTTACCATTTAAAAAATAAATATGAGTTTTGGTATTAATTTGACGTGAAATGGAATGCTTGTAAAATTGAGAACATCCCAACAGCGTCTCACCAAAAAAGTTGTAATTGACTATGCTTCTGGTTGAACTGAAAAAAAAAAAAATTTACTATTTTTAAACTTTGAAAATAAAATCTTCAATATAAAATGCATTGAATTGAAAAAAAATCATAATTATTTTCATTTTAAAACAATTTTTAAAAAGAATAACAATTATATTTTTTTCTGAAACAAAATTTCTGAAAATAAAACTCTTCTGGGGGAATAATTACCATACTCAAGAGATGGGTAACGAGAAACTGAGCCTTGGTGTGTCTGCTGATAAGAGTGCCCTCACCCAAAGATTAGTTTGTGTAAATAACAGCAAGACAGTCTATTTGTAAGGCTTAATCTGTCAAACTTCCATCAGTCTTTTTCCTATTTAGCTCAAATAACAGAGCAGCATAAAAAATATGCCCCTCCGCTGCTGTAATCAAAGTGATTGTGTTTCAGATCAAAAACATTTATTTACTGCATGGATTAAAGGATTAAATTGCATAGGAGTACTCTGCCCAACATTTTGTGCTTGTGCTGGAATCCAGCTGCCCTTAATCTCCATCTCATTGACACAGTGTATTGATAAAATGGTTTTCCCATTATGGCCTGTTTGGTTGCGATGTATACAGAATTAAAGTAACGAAAATAAGAGTGCAGGGTCATTTTCTGCAATGAGGTTAACTCCTGAGCCAGCTTTGCTGGCATCCCCTGCCCGTTCTGTCCCCACCCTGGCTGTGCAGGACACCCATGGGGACACATGGCAAGGCCACCTCTGTCCTGAAAGCACTGGGGACAAATTTCCTGTTGTTCCACCATCCATGGAGTGGAATCAGGCTGATAGATCACCCAGGGACAATGTGACATTGCTCCCAGGTCTGGAGGTGGCTCGAGGACCTCATACTCAGGGCAAAACTGATGTGGTGCAGCTCACACACACACCAAGATGGTTCAGCCCAGAAAAATGAGTAAAGAGCCAAAATCACTGCTGAAAGAGCAAAAAGCCAATGGGACGAAAACTGTGCCATAACTAAATATAAAATAACCTCTTACCTAGACCAGTGTCTCTAGTCCAAGATACACTGCTCTTAATATACTGCAAAAGACACACCTATGGTGACACTGAAGCACTAAAATTCTGTTCTGCTTCCTGTACCTCCAAGGCAAGATAAATACTGAAAATGTACCCAAAAAAGGGAAAATATTAGAGATATTCATTCACAGGCAAGAAGACTTAATTTTATTTTGATTATTGACTGACTACAAAAGAAATTCTCTTGCTTGATGACAAGAATCCACCGAGTGACTCTTGCTCTTCTTTCATAAGCAGGAGCACAATTCACAAATTAAAAAATCCATGGCTGACCTTGGTGTCAGCAGTCAGTTACAAAAGATGAAGCACTTTTCCCCTCAGGTCTATCGTTGCAGGCTCTCTGCAAATTCAGGCAGACATCAGTGCAGCAGGTTATATCTATCACACAGGGAGAGCTGCCCTAAGAAAATATAGATAAAATCCCCTCCTTTTTTATTTCTCCAATAAGAGGAGGTGCCATCCACATATCCCAATAAGTTTCCAGTTCTCTGCAGCTTTACTTCAAGAGTTGTTGACTTGGTAAGCAAATATGGTAAGCTGATTTAGTGCTATTGCCTAATGATCACGAAAGAGGAAAATAAATTAAGAAGTGTCACTGTTTTACCAATCTTTTTCTATTTTACAGGGCACATGTTGGTGTGTTGCTGCTGTTGTTTAAGATTATGATGGCTTTAAGGTTTATTTTGTGTCTTCAGGCTTCTGCTGCTTTGTGATTAAATGCATAAAAGCAAGTGGAATAATAATTAAGTAATTTATGTTCATACACTTCCTCCCACTGGCAGGTTGCTTCTCGACTGAAATTGTATTATTTGATTCATGAACAGCTACCTATTAAAGATGGCAGGGACAGATACTGCAAATCCCTACGAGCAATCATGAAAAAATATTTCAGCTACACCACTGATGTCAGGTCCATTTGCACATTTTTATCACTGATTCATGTTCTGTAATCTACTGCTTCAGCTGAGAGCATTTATCCCTGCGACTTCTGAATAACATTAAAAGCATACAGAGAGGTGAATCACACAACTCTAAGTGTGCAGGTTACCATTGATTCAGGCAAAATAGGAATATAATTGTTAACCAAATTTGCAAATACAGAGAGGAAAATCTTGCAGCTAAGGCAATTAACTTGCGTGTTTGTGTTTTCTTCTGCTCTGGGGAAACTACAATACCTCAGAAGTGCCAAACACAGATAAATTAATTGGGAAGAATTCTGCTAAAGAGGAAAGGGGTAACATTTCTTTTCTGTCTGTATCCAGCTCCGAGGTTACGAAACTAAGCACAGCTGAAGAGAACACGTTATTTACTCAGCAGGGACATTTAAAGACATGGTCCTGCACTGGGCCTCTCCTTGTGCCAAGCTCTGTCCAAGTTTTCTTTAAGGACAACACAAAAGTGTAGCAGGGAGAGCAGAATAGACAGCAGTGAAGTAACCAGACCAATATGACAAAGTCAGAGGAACAGAAAACAGATATTGCCATTTTCCAGCCTGTGCCATGGCTGGCAGATGTCAGGGTTTCTCTCCCATCCTCAGATGGAGGAACTGTAAACTAAGTTCCAATCCATTCAGCTGCACTCCTCCAGGACTGAACTGCAGTCAGTGGAGAGTTCCAATTCTGCATCTATGCCTAGGTCTGTGTAAATAATAGTGAGGTTTTTAAATTTGTGATCTGACAAAGATACTCAGTTCTTTGGAAAGCTCATGACTATTCTTTGACTGAACAGCATTTGAAAGTAAGAGAAACACTGAGAGGTTGAAGGCAATATTTATCATTGCAAAGGAAAAGTGTCAGTGTTTTGTCTTTTTGGAATCTGGAATGACGGAATGCCATCAAATTCTGTGAATGTTGCTCTTAACAAAACCCCTGAAATATATGGTTCTCTTACTTTAAAAATACTAAAAATTGGTGAAAATCCTCTTCTCAAGCATTGCTTATGATGCTGAAATAAGTACCAAGTGCTACACAAGCACAGCCTAACCAAGTATCCAGTCTTATTCAAAAACAGCCTAAAAATTTACAAAAAGTTTTCTAAAATAAAACCTCCTATTAAGAAGTGGGTGTATAGTCACTAAATTGAATTATATTGGCATTAAATCTGCCCACCTACAGAGTAACTATTGTGCCAATCTATGAATTTATTTCACAAAGAAACCACGTGTGGGGTTAAAAGCACAGTTACCAAAGCTGAGATCTCCTTCTGCGTTTATTTGCAGAAGAGTGGTGCAAAGGAAGCTGAGCACCCTTGGATGGAAGTATTCCTACAGCAAAGTACCTTCAGAACTTCATTCAGATCACAGAAGAGAACTGATGAATCTCATGGCACACATACTCCTAAAAAATATATGTGAATGAAAGCTAAACTGAGCTAGGTATCTTTCCCTGCATGACTGACAGCCTTTTTGAGAGCTGAACACAGAACTCATCTCTGCTGAACCCTCCCTCAGCTCTACAGCATCACATCTGTCACAAAAGGAATAAAACAAGCATTTTGGCACTCTCAATAGTTTCCTCATTCACAACACACCAGCTCAGTGAAACAGCCAAGGTGGAAACAAGCAAATCATCATTTCGCCCCAAACTAATGCTTATTTTCTTGCCAGACTGTGAAAGGCTCAGGAAGTTTGAGTTTTTCTTTTCCCCAAATCACCAGATCAAAACCAGGCAGTAGATGGTCAGAGGAAGGGTCCCCACAGTCCCTCAGCATCTCTGTTTAATAAATCTTCAGTTCTAGATCCATCTCCGGAATACAACAGAATCCCAACATTTTCTCCTAGAGTTTACAGGCCTCAGTAAAAAATTACTATTTTGTCTCCAGAAATTTCCAACGGCTAAAGCAAGAGCAACACATCTCACACAGGGTGCCTCCAGCTCCACATCTGGAAACCAGATACAGCCTGCAGGGCAAATGGATCTGCCCTGCCTCTGTTTTATTGTCACTGTGCCATCTCCTGTGTGTCCCCATGTCCATACAGTTTGTCTCTCCTAGTTGTTGCAGGGAGAAGAGGGCAAAGGGGCTATGGGACATCACAGAATTCTGGACACTGTTTTACAAAAGTTTCTCTAAATTCGTTTAATCCAAACAAAATTGAGTTTGGACCACCCAGACTGCAGTACCTAAACAAGAAAGGCAAGAAAATTGTTTTAACTGGGAGACACTTCACTCACAGACTACAAAGCCACTACATTTTACAACACACACACACATCCTAAGCATCAAAAATATCAAATCTTTTTCCCACACACATTTACTTCATACCACAGAGGTTGCACCACACACAGAGTCAGACAAGGGACCCTGAAGTCCTGACCCACAGAACCTCACAAAGATGGGAAAAAGTTCCTTCACATTCTCAAGCTAAAAAATAAATGATAGCATAGTTTACTGTGTGAGACGTTAAAAAACAGACTTTACAATAGTGCATGCAGCTAATTTCCTGAATTTTAATATGGCAACTTTCTCTACTTGATAATTGCTTTTTTTTTTCCTTTTTAATATAACAGAAAGAGGTAGTGGTAGCTATTACACCAAGAAACAACATTTCAGTGACGCCACCAGACCTCAATTAAAAGTTCTGTGCCACTCAGTATTGCTTCAAGGGGTGGTAAAGCAACACTGACCCACTCCAAAGTGGTTTATGAATTGCTACTGATGTGAACTCTTGCTGAATAAGCAGAATAGGTTCCTCAATGCCAATTCCTTACAAACAGCAGCAAGCAGTGGAGAGAGACAGTAATTAATGTGTTTCAAGACAAACAAGGAGCCTGTAAAGGTCTGTCCTTTCCCACTAGCAGACTGAGAATATAGCTCTAATACAGCTGGTACTGCTCACAGGGGCTGAACAGAGTGGGCAGTGGCTGATTGCTTAAGGTACAAGCCTGGGAGCATCTTAGAGCCTGGATAAATATCCTTTCCCCAACAAAATAAAATAAGTCTGCAGGCAGCAAGTGAAGCCTGGTGTTAGGGTATGGAGCA
Organism: Acanthiza pusilla; assembly: GCA_036630365.1. Taxonomy (NCBI): domain Eukaryota; kingdom Metazoa; phylum Chordata; class Aves; order Passeriformes; family Acanthizidae; genus Acanthiza; species Acanthiza pusilla. Next base: position 2,330,678 of record JAXCHO010000030.1, on the reverse strand, counting down.
CAAGAATTTAACAAACCAAAGCTAACAGCACCTCCAAATATACCAAACACCTACAGCATGTTCAGCACAAGCATCAGGTGGATTGGAAATGGGCTTTTACCAGTGCTTTGCTATGACAGCTGATTTTTGGGACTGTTAAGAGTTTTCTTCCAAGAAATCCAACCATTGTGGATCACATGGCAAGGTAAGTGTCCACACAAAGCCCTAAGGAGGTTTGCATTGCTGAACACAATGAGAAATGAGCTGCTCCTGCCCAGACCACAGTGCCAAAATGGGGCAGAGGAGAAGTTCCCACGTTAGTCAGTGCTTCTCCCCTGGAAGCACAGCCACAGCCAATTCTGCAACCTCATTTCTTACAAGAAGCGTGCTGTGACCCTCCAGGCTCTGACAAGGTCGGGGCAGGTTTTACAGCTCACTCAAGAAGGATTTCCCAAGAGTATATTAACCACTCCAGCGGAGTCAGAGGGAAAAGCATCACCAAAGGACAAAAACACCCTCAACAAAAACAAATAAACAAACAAAAACACATTTTGTAACACCAAAACCTCCCTTAAAAAGCTTCCATGACAATGCCCTGAGTCCTGACTGTGCCAGACCTGCCATCAGAGCAAGTTACCCCAAAAAACATTTGCCAGGCTGTCCTCAGCAGAACAGCCTGGGGTGGGGGAACCCATTCGATTTGTTGGCAATTAATATAAAACCTCATTCTTGAAGGGAAACAAACAGTGAAACAAACAAAGAAACAAACAGAGAAACAAACCAAGAAACAAACAAAGAAACATACCGAGAAACAAATAGAGAAACAAACAAACCTTAAGGCAGGCACTTTCTTCCCATTTCACCAGGCTCGGCTTCGCTTCTGCCACTTCTGCTTCCTTGCCTGAAATTCCCTGTTTCTGCAGTGGATTCCCCTTGGCGAAGGGCAGGGGAAGAAGCTCAGAACGGTGTCCATCAGCCATCCCTCCCCTCTCCCCTTCTCCTCTCACCCTGGGCTCCCCCAGGCCTGGGTGGGCTATGGCTGCAGGTGGTCCTGAGAGGCCACACCTGCCACTGACACCTGGGACAAGCCCACCTGATGCCTTCCCGTGGGGGGGAAATAAAGGAAATTAAAAATTCTCAGAGTAAAGCATTGGATTATAGCAGGGGAGGGTGATGTTGGTGATTTTTGTATTTTCTTTTTATACTCTTTTTATGTATTTTTATAGCCTTTCCCTTCCCTGTTACCCTCTATGCACACTCCTTGTACCCTGCACAAACACTCCTTGTACTTTAGCCCCACATGTTTACAACCCTTGTAGTCTGAGATTTAGCTTAGTTTGGGGTCCTGCACAGCGAGGAAGACCAAACATTCACATTCTCTCAGAACTAGAGGCTCCAACCTGTTCTCTCTTGGAACATGTTTTTGTAAACTAGGCTGTAGTCTCATTTGGGGGGGTTCATTAGAATAGGGGGCAATTATTCATTCATTAAGTTTCTTATTGGGGGATTTTGAGTAGATATGCTAAATTTGTGAAGTCCATAAAAATCAGATACGCGTTGTACAGAACTTCCCGACTCGTCCCTCGCTCCATGGCGTTTTCCACCTTTGATGGGTCTGGGCACCTAGGATCCTATTAAACCGAGGTAAATTCCCTTTTTCCTGTACTGCTGTGTCTGCTTCATATTTTTACTAGCCTGTTTAAGGCATCAAGGGAGAAGTTTGGAAGCAGAGGGAGTGCAGCGCGGCTGGCGCAGGAATGGCGATTCCTCTGCTCTGGTCTAGGAGCTCTGGGGAAAGGCAGTGCTCATTTAGAGCAGATGAAAAGGGCATCAAGAGATGAAATTCTAAGTTAACAATTTCACAACTTCCTTTTTTTTCAGCATTTCAGCACCTTGAGCCCCAGTTTAGGAGACCCTAGGTGATCTTTGTGTGTCCTTTGGCTCACACAGCTCATGGCCATGGGGACAGTGAGACCTGACACAGTCAAGGGAGGATGATGATGATGATGATGATGATGATGATGATGATGATGATGATGATGATGATGATATAAACCACATACAAGCACCAGTTGTTCCACTCGTGCTCTCTTGAACTCTTAAATGTGAAATGTACCCACACTGAGCTGATTAAAAGCTCCTGTGAGTGCAAAATCTGCTCTCTGAATAGGTTTCTCCACCACAAAGGAACGTTTCACACATCATATTTGAAACAGATCGGAGTCTTAAAAGCAACTTTATTCCACTGCCATTATGGAACAGAGCTTTCATTGTCTGCCACTGAAATGCTTTGAGTCATCATCTTCCAGTAATAACTAATCCCTTGCTCACTCTCTGTCTCTGACAATTCAGGGACAGCCCAATTAGGAGAGGAGAGGAGAGCGGCACACCAATTTCAGAGGGTGGACTCAAACACTCAACTACTGTTCAATGCTTTTGTTCAAGAGTACAATTCACTTAAGCAAACAAATTCTGATAATCTACTTTGGGAGCAGACTGTAATAATAAAAAGTTAAATTGCAGCAGCTTCGTCTAATAAAGACAGAGCCAAACATGATTACAAGAGTCAGGACACCAATAATACAGTTAATTTGAGAAACCTGACAACTATTTATTCTCCATGTAATATCCACAACTCACATTTTTTCATGCCAAATTTGCTTCTTTGTTATTAGGATTTCTGTGCCTTGAGTGACCTCCCATAAAGGTCACTTCACACCAACAGAGACATGTGCCAAAGTCAACCAACTTGTACATCTCTGCATTTGATAGATTTAAATTATGGCTGGCACAACTTTGGCATCAAGGACTTGTGACAAGTTACCCTGACGAAGATCTGGTGAAATCTGTCCAGAACTCTACAGGGGTTAAAAAACGAACACAACAGGAAGAATTTTCAGAATGGCGTAATGCTCATGCACACCATTGTAGCTGCACTGTTTTAAAGATTTTTCTCTTCTTTCTCAGGGAGAATAGAGATAAGCTGCATTTTTGTACTTTCTTAATCTCTGTATTTGGTACTAGGTGTTGTATAGCTGTGACCAATGGTTTTAGGAGGTGGATTCCCTGCTGACCAATAGCTGCTAGATTATTAATGGATATATAAAGAGGTTTCTGTAAATAAAGTTTCTCTTTTCACCATCTTGGGTCCTCCTGCCTGCTTCCTCTGCCAGCTTCTGCGAATCTCAGGAAATCTAAACCAACACACCATTTCAGAGAGAATTTTACATTTGACCTCTTTTAACTCTCAAGTGTTTGACTTCACAGAGTAATGACATGGGGGGGGTTTTGTGTAGTATCTAATCTGAGGCAAGAGACCTTAAAGGGAACACTTAGGGTGAATTGACAATTTATGTAGTTCACTTTCAAGTATCTGCTCAGCGAGATGCATTCTGAGAGTGGATCTCAACTAACAAGACAGAGGGAACTCTTATCTACAATCATAAAAAATTAAATGCAGCTAAGATAGATGCCACATGCTCGTGAAGATAGTCAGGAACTTCATACCCTGCACTTTGTCAAACCACGTACCTGCTAATGGACGGCTGCTGCTGATACAAGAGATGGCAGATTTCCCCCAGGCTCTGCAGAATGCTCATGTGTAACTAAAAGCTTTCAGATTTATCTCCTGGAGCTGGTGGTAAGACTCTGGGTTTAGACTGAGAGCCTTCTCACAAACTGAGGTACAGCCATAGCATAGGCTCATGAAAGAGAAGCAGCTATTAACATTTGCACATTAACACCATCAGGGAGCTCATTAAAACACTCTCTGCTCACACCAAGTCTTCTTTCAGGAGTACATTTGAGATGACGTCATGAACAAGAGAGATGTCACAAATCTAAAGACAGCAAAGTTTGTCTCTTAACTTACATTCGCATTTTCCTATTAAGATCTCTATCATGGACAGAAAAGTGGCTGAATTATCTGATGACTTCCTGCCAGGGAATGCTGTCATCTCTCAGACATATCCAAAACATGCAAAACATTAAGAAACGATACTGCAACTCCTCTGATGCGGCATGTGCTGTATTTCACAGCTGCAAACATAAAAATCTCAATAAAGGGAAGCCAACAATTCCCTTCAAGTCATGAAAGCACTGAGCTCAGCTGTGAATGACTGCAGACAGAGTGTGTTGTGACACATGCAGGAAGCACTTTGTTTTGTAAGATTATTCTTGCCAACATGATTTTGATAAGGAAATAAGTCTTGGCTCAAAAAAAAAAAAAAGATACGTTTGTTTTCCGAATCCTTATATAGTCCTTAGCACTCATTTATTTGAGCTTCCCCAACTCTCTTTGACACGAGCACCAAGCATGGGAATGAAGGGCTGTGCTTGATTCATCCATCACACCAAAGCAGAATCATAATCACAGGATAATGTCAAAAAAGTTATAAATAAAATTAATACCACAGAGAGTTTTACAAAATATTTATTTTGAAAAAAATCACTCTGTACAAATTTAACCTTCTCAACACCAAAGTTTTATAAAAATGCTAACACAACAGAAAGACGAGTGAAACATTAAACTGCTCTTTTTCTTAAATTACAAAGGAACAGATTCATTCAAAGAAGCTACTGTAATTCTAAACAGTAAAGAGACCTTGATAAGATTTTCTTTTTCTCTATTACAGACAAATACAGGTATTAAAGGATGACTTTTTCCATCCTTTTATAAAGTTCCCCGCCCCAAACACTGTCCACAACTAAACCAAATACTCTAAATGGTTTACACTTGTACTGTACATAGCTTGTGCTCCAGGAAAAGTCAGCACAATTTGATCATCATTTTCTCAGTGCCTAACAAAATCTCACCTCTATAACATTTGGTACAAAATTGTCTGTACAAACCAACATTGCTCATGTAAATTTGAAGCAAACTTAAAAGTTAAGAGCATTTATCCATGCCTTCAATTTGGCATTATGAAGAGAGAGTGATTAAGTAAAATTTCACAGAGCAAAATTCAGTAACTGGGATTACTGTATTTTTCTTTTTAAGTAATTACTATTGTATAAAAAATTTATATACTGTAGGTTATTAGGAATGGAGGACCCTAAATCTAACAATGCTAGTTTCGTAGTCTTCATCATAAAATTAGATTTTTCTGTATATTATTTTTCTCTCTTCATTTTAATCTATTTGTGAAAGCTGCTATTGCATATCAACTGCTTAAACAGGAGGAAATGTCTTCTCACAAAATTAAAAACAGTAAAAATGCCATACTACTGTAAACACAACCAGAATGAAAACTGACAAAATGCAGTGTGACAGGTAAGCCATCGTCTGGAAAGCTTTTTTCACATTTTATCAACACAAAATATGGCTCACATCACAAACAACAAGAAGATAAGAAAATAAAAAAAAAAACCAAAACCAACCAAAAAAAAAAAAAAAAAAAACAAAACAAAACAAAAAACCCCAAACTATTAAACTTCCAAGTCACAGCCAGGGGTGCCAGGCGGGATCCATGCGGCACAGGTTGTCCAGGCTGTTGGCAGCTGCCACCAGAGTGTTGACTTTGCTCTCCCCTCCCTCGAACTGCGCGAGGTTGTGCAGCCGAGTCATGATGGCAGTGACAGCTTTCTGCACCAGGGACACGAGCTGCTGGCTGTCCATGTTCTCGGGCTGCCCCGCCGCCGACAGCGGAGACGACGTGTCCTCCTGGGTTTTCTTGTGCCACGCGATGATTTCGTCCCGCAGCACGGTTTTTAGGATGCCATCGACCTACGTGAAGAAGGAAAACCAGACTATTGAACTTAATCCGAAGAGCAATCGGGTTCTATCAGATTATAGGATTGTAAGTAGATTTTATTATAGGATTGTAACTATATTTTATTATAGGATTGTAACTAGATTTTATTAAAGGATTGTAACTAGATTTTAGTCAACAGCGTTTTGGTGCTTTTGGTGCCACAATGCAATTTCAGACTTTTCAAGGCGAGTGTGGCTTCCAACTATCTTTATTATTTCCTCTCAAGGTGTTTCTCTTCATAAAAAGTTTCCATTACAAAACCACAACCCATTGGACTCCTTAAGAAATTAATAACATATATTAAGATATTGATACACAAATACAGTCATGTACATTCTATTTTTAAATTACTCCACTAAATTTATGGTTTTTCCCACACACATGCACACAGAAGTCTTGGGCAAAGATTTGGAGCACTTTGAAAAGCTGCGGGGTTTGTTGCAGAGTCATTACACTCTTGGGGAATATTGTTTTCTGCTGAACAGGGAAAGAACACTGACTACAACACATATGTATCCAGTATATACATATATATGTTATATAGGCCAGTTCCATCCTTGGATTAAAAAAAAAAATGCCTGCAACAAATATTTTCCTATTTTTGCTCAACATTGAGTTGAGTTACTGGTATTAATCTGTCAAACTCCAACAGCCTCAAGCTTCTGAAACAAACTTTTATGTGTCCAGTCTGAGTCAAATTAAATGTTTGCACATAACAAATAAAACATTTCCAAAGATTTCCAACATTCCAGGTGGCCTTTGTGATGACCTCAGGGTAAAATTTTAAAACAAATATGCACCACTCAGTTCCAACCTTCACCAAAAAAGCTCTGTTTAGTTTAGAAATTGTCAGATACAAGCCTGTAAATAGCCTTGCAGAAGGTATACCAACCTTGAAGTTTGGCTGTGCAAAGCAGCGAGCCACTGCAATCATGGATGCAGTGAGGGGCCCGGACACCCCAATGGTGGTCAGGAATTCCGAGATGTTTGGGGTGAGCCGGAACGGGACCGGACGATTGGCGTCCAAATCTCCGGTGGCATCGTTGATGTCAAAGCGGAAGTAAGCCACGTTGAGCTTGCCAGTGTCCTGGATTTGAGAGAAAGATGCACAAAGGCAATTAAAGGAACAGATTTTCGTTCATGGAACCAAAAGCAGTTGGATTTTTGTTTACTTTTTTTAACCAAACACCTTTTGAGCAAAGAAGTCATAAATAAAGGCACGTCCAAAGACAGGTAAGCGTTTCTCTCAAAAAGTTGTATCCAAACCCTTTACTAAACACATGCAATACCAAACTTAAGGAACAGATTCTTCTGGATCTTCATCTCTAAGGAGCCAACAGATCTCTGGGACAATGTTCAGTGTCCACCATGGGTAAGCAGCTGAACACTGACCAGAGGCACCAAAGGATCTTCATTGCCACAAGGACTACAGCCCTCCGTGTGTTAAAATGACATTGAGACTTTGATAAATACCAACTCTGCACTTCTAAGGTGGCAAATCTCGTTTAAAATGTTTGGTTAAAACAGGAAAATCACTATTAAAAGGAGCTGCAGCTTGACATGATGACAATGCTGAAAAGAGAATGATATTTGAAAAGGGGTATAGCCCTGAAGAAAATAAAGCTCTAAATTTTATTTTTCTTACATCTGATTTAATACAGAGGTATTTTCAAAGCAATATATTTGAAGGAGGACTAGAAAGAGAGACTTATTGGTGATTTACATGAAGAGTTCCAATATCTAAGAAGGATTTCACTAAGTTCTGAACTTTCCCCACAGAAGGCTGAGTTGATGTCCATGGGGACTGCAGTTTAAATTACTCCCTACAGGATGTGCAATAACATATAAATGAAAATGCACCGATAATAACACAAGTTGAACTTTGACTCATTTTGAAAGCATAGTCCGAATTTCCACCTGATCCAAGACACCAGGACAAACAAACTGAGCAAAGGAACAAACCTGGGCAATCTGCAGCATCTCAGGGTTGAGTCTGTTCAAATGAAAGATGAATTCTGCAAAGCCAATCAGGGCTAATTGGATGGTGAACATCTTGCGGAAGGTCCAGTAATCCGTGGCGTTGGGGAAGGTGTGCAGAGCCCACTCCTTGAGCATGCTGCGAGGTACCATGTTGCTCTGCACTTCCTTCAGGATGTCTCTGAGAACCTGCACAGCAAAAATATTCGTTGGAAGAGGCCATTTTTAATGCACTTCTTAGCAACAGACAAACAGAGCAAAAGCAACTACCGGTCTGGTCTTAATTGCTGTATCTCGTTCTAGGAAAAGCATAAAAAAAAAGAGAAAAATCTACCAAAATACTTAATTACTATAGCATATACTAGCCTAATTAATTAGAAAAAGAAGTGAAGTTAGGATCTGTTCTGTCACACCAGAAAGCATGTTAGTCATGTTCAGTTCAACTAAATAGTCGTTAAAGTTTCAAAATTAAGAATTCTGAAAAGAGAAACAAATGTTGTGCAACACTTCCATTTTATTTTGTAACTAAGAAAGTCTCAGACAATTGTTAGAATATGTCTGTAACAGATATATATACTGTGTATTTTTTAATAGCTGTATTTGAAATGGGACTGGCATTTTATGTATGAACTTGCACTAACCCTAAGATAGAAAACATTAAATAATCTTATATATCACAATTGGTTGTGTGAGGGATGTAATAGAGGGAACTTTGTTCTTTCTGAGTACTTCATTTATTGGGTGAGATTGCCCAACGGCTGCTGTTTGGCTTAGATGAAATGAATCCAGTGGCAATTTTAAGAGAAACATTAGAAGAACATGGGAAGCCTGCCTCACATACCATGCTGTAACTGCTTATGTAAATTAGGAATGCTGCTTCCCATGCTGTCAATTAATTATTTTTAAAGCACTATACAAGAGAGAAAAAAATCAATCAGCACCCTGCCTGTTTTCAGTTGCATTTACCTAAAACAACTTCGAGTAATACAAACACAGCTTTTTTTTTTTTTTTTTAGATTAGCTTGGAAAGATTAAAAAAACGCCAAAGAGATATGAGTTCTCATTATTCAAAACCAAAATGAACTGGAAAAAATCCAAACACCACCTGTGCACTGTGTATTTGTCTGACCCCTAATGAGAGATAAAGAGCTGAGCCAGGGGGAATTGGCCCGGGGAAAACCCCAGGGCAATTTGATCACCATTTTCTCAGCGCCTAACAAAATCTCACCGCTCTACCATTTGGTACAAAATTATCTGTACAAACCAACACTGCTTATGTAAATGTGAAGCATAAAATCCCTACATGGGATGTGTGGTACCTGGTGGCTGGCCTGGGTGCCGCGGGCCTGCACCGTGGCCAGGCGGTCGTAGTAGCGGGAGATGGGATTGTCGTGCTCGATGCCCTTCTTGGCGCAGCGCTGCTTGTAGATCTCCACCAGCGACAGCGACGAGGGGTTGTCCTCCACCAGCCGCATCTGCGGGGACACGGCCACCACCCGCGGCACTGCGGGACAGGGACAGAGAGAGGAAAACTGAGCACTTCATCCAGAACCTAAACACCGACACGGCCACCACCCGCGGCACTGCGGGACAGGGACAGAGAGAGAGGAAAGCTGAGCCCTTCATCCAGAACCGAGCCCTTCTTCCAGAACCCAAACAGCGACATGGCCACCACCCGCGGCACTGCGGGACAGGGACAGAGAGAGAGAGAGGAAAGCTGAGCCCTTCATCCAGAACTGAGCCCTTCTTCCAGAACCTAAACACCGACACGGCCACCACCCGCGGCACTGCGGGACAGGGACAAAGAGAGGAAAACTGAGCCCTTCATCCAGAACCTAAACACCGACACGGCCACCTCCCGCGGCACTGCGGGACAGGGACAGAGAGAGGAAAACTGAGCCCTTCATCCAGAACCTAAACACCGACACGAACACCACCCGCGGCACTGTGGGACAGGGACAGAGAGAGGAAAACTGAGCCCTTCATCCAGAACCGAGCCCTTCTTCCAGAATCCAAACACCGACACGGCAACGCTTAAAACACAGCCCCGAGCTTCAGCTGAAGTGCATTGAGAGGAAGTTTTTATTGCTATGCTCATAACTGATTCACAAGCTCAGTTAAAAAAGTATTACAGCAGATTTTTTTTTATCTTAACAGAAATATCAACTGTGTTTTCAAAAAAAATTGAGTGCTCATCATTCTTCCTACCTTTCTCTACATTTAGGAAAAAGGGCAATACTTTGTTCTGATGTAAACAGGTTCATAATATCTGATTACATGATATTGGAATTATTGTATATTTCTTCTGGGTTATGTGGAAGGCATAAAAGAAATTCAATACTCATATATCACAACTCGGGGAGTAAAGGTTTTGTTCTGTCCCTCTTCAGTTATCTCCAAATGTTTATTCTGAAATACATGTAGCCATTCCACACCAACAGGCCCAGTGGGCACCTCTGCCTTAAATATTCACAAGTGCACTTGATATCATAAGCAATGCACATAAGCACTTCTAAAAACACCCCAGATCCCATGCAATCAGCTGCACTTCTCCAGAGGGGTGCTGCAGTTCCAGACACGACTAATCACCCAGACAGATGTGAATTTACCTTCTGAATATTCAAAACCTCCACCGATTACAAACTCTGAGTGTAACTTATATTCAAAAGCAACACAGATATCTCTCTTTTCAGTACCTGTGAAGAACAAATGCCTTTTGGTGGTCTCCTTCCTCTTCTCCAGGCAGGGGTTGAGGAGGCGCAGGAGCTGCAGGACCCTCTCCTCGCGGCGGGACTCGGTCAGGCAGGCATCGTTCATCACCAGGTACGGGTAAATCTTGCCGTTGTGCCCGCGGATGTAGAGCCTGCGAGCGGCCGTGTTGTGCTTCTGGACGATCTCCACCCTCGGCATGAACCTGCCACCAACCATTGGGTGAGCCCTTCAGAACTATTTTGAGCAATAGTATGTCTAATGATTACAGTAAAAGCATGAATTGCAGCTTATACCAACACAGCAAATATGCTCTGAACCAAATATACTCTGAACGGTACAGCTGCTCAGTGATGAAATGGAAAATTGAAAAAGGATAAGTTAAAAGATGTTGTATCAAAGTTTGACTCTATATAGGTGATACACATGTATAAAATATATATCTACTATAAAATATCTACCTACTTTTGCAGGGTGGAGGGATGGATGGATGGATGGATGGATGGATGGATGGATGGATGGAGGGATGAGGGATGGATGAATGGATGGATGGACACATGGATGGATGGGTGGGTGGATGGATGGGTGGATGGATGAATGGATGAGGGATGGATGGATGGATGGATGGATGGATGGATGGACACATGGATGGATGGATGGAGGGATGGAGGGATGGAGGGATGGATGATGGATGGATGGACGGATGGATGGATGGATGGGTGGATGGATGAATGGATGAGGGATGGATGGAGGGATGGAGGGATGGATGGATGGATGAATGGATGGATGAGGGATGGATGGATGGAGGGATGGATGGATGGAGCTTTAATTTTCTTCTCTGTTTGCAGAATTACAAGCTACCAAAGGGTATTTTTAGGTTACCTTGCTATCTTGATGTAGTAATGAGTTGGCTTTGGCATAAGGAATTCTCCAGGTATCTCTACTTCTGCAGTTTGAGCTGAAAAGTTACTTAGAAAACGGCACTTTTCCTCTATGAGGAAGAACTTCGGAAGCTGTTTAGTTTTGGCCTCCAGAATTTTGATCCATTTCTTTAGTTTGGAGATAAGGTTGTGGAGTTTCATTGATCCTGGCACACTGAAGTCAAAATCTAAAAAAAAAAAGCCAAAACAAAAACAAATCACTCAGTTCAATAGTGTAAACGAAACACATAGATCTGTACAGAGCTGAACTGTCTTTAAAAGACAGTTCTATTTTCTACAGGAAACCTTTAGCAAAGTCCGAGCATCATACATAACAACTTCAACATGTCAGAATCTGCTACCTCTTTTCTGTATAGAGCTCCAAAATATTCTGTTATTTAGTACATAATGAACTTCCTAAGATTTTCCTGTTTTGCAGTCACACAAGCATTGAAAAGCATACTGTGAAAAATTTAAATACTATTACTGAATTATCTGTATATTGCAACCAGACATACTGCACAGAAAGAATGCAGTAAAAACCCAAATTATTGTATCAGACTACTTAGTGAAAGAGGAAAAGTTGGCTTACTTTACAGCACTATAATTTTCTGCCTATTTAATCACAAGTCATTTATTTATTTATTTAAAATTAGTGGAGACTTTTTACTTCTAAAAGGGATGAAAGAGCCTCAGTTGAGGATACAACACAGAACCTGTGAGGAACTGCAAGTCAAATAATAAAATTGTTATTATTACTATTCTCAGATTCCAAGCTGCAAGAAAATTCTTATTCTTTCCTGTCTTAGACAACAATTGAAAGGCACTACAGGAAGAACAGCCATGACAGCCTAAGTAAAAATGACATTATGCAAACAGCCTGCTCTTTCCACTGCAATGTTAATAATATTACAGAGTGAAACCATCTCCTTTAATCCACATGCAGGTGAAGAGAGAACTTTCTCAAGGTCAATCCATGGACTTCAATGCATTATGAAAGTAATTCTGTAACAGAAATCACTGCAATACTGATCATTTTTAGGGTCACACCAACACCATCTTCCCATCAGTGCTCTCATTAGTTTCAGAACAAAGCAAATAAATAAATAAATAAATAAATAAATAAATAAATAAATGTCTTTGAATCTCCCGAAAGAGGGAAAATGAATAAACCACATACATGAAATGATGGCTCAGCACTTCAATGCCAAAACAATGAAAGATTAAACACACTTGGATAAGAAGACAAACTGCTCTCTGTAAACCTCATTAGCTATGGCATCCCAAATCGTGCAAGTTAACCAACACACTTGAATTTTTAAACTCATCTCCACTCCATAGAAGATGCCATTTTAAGTTCAAGATGTCTCAAGTGAAAAAGCAACAGAAAAAAAACCAGAGAATATCAATTCCATATTTCTGCGATTTACAGCTAGGGCAGAACAGAATCTTCACTATTATTCAATGCAACAGAAAATTAAGTCTTAAAAATGAGTTTAAATTTTATTGCAGAACCTTCATTTCATTATGTTATGTACACTCAATGTTTTCCTATGTTGACAAAAATACCAAAACCCAAACATGAGTGCTGCTTGGAAAACCTGACCACATAAATATGCTACAAGCATCTGCCTGCAAGTGTGCCAAGAGTGAATTCAGTATGTGCACACAGCAATTACTGCATATAAAAGTTTTTTTCAGCCACAATTAAACCACTCAAGACTCTGATTGTCCACAAGACTTACAAACAAGCCTAGAGCATTCATTTAGCCAGCAGAGCTCCTGCCATTCTGCACATACACTCTTCTAAGTTCTTTCCTTTAGTCCAGGGTGCTAATGCCAAAGAACACAATGCAGCCTAGGATTGCTTTCTTTTTGCCTTTCTGTTACTTAAATAAATATCAGAGAACATATAACCCAGCATATTTCACTGTGTATCCACAAGAAAATGTTATGCCAAAAGCTTTCAGTGAAAGACCTAAGTTTACTAGCCTAAAACAAAACAAAAACCCATACAAAACCCTTTCCATTTCTTTAAGGAAAAAAGTCTGTAATAAAAAACACAGTTTCATATTTATGGATGTAATATTCCCTTTTCTTTCTCTGCCTGCTGTGGGCAGTGCATCTATTGCAATATCACTGTAAAACACTCCTATTATAATCCCAAGCCTACCCTCTAGTGAGCAGTGGGAGTAAATCATTTCATCAAAGTGACAAAATTATTGCATCATTTATCTCTCGAATCTCAGAGGTGCAGGAAAGTACCCTCGAACTGCAACTAGTTTTTGTGCTAATGTGAATCAGCCAAGTGGTAAAAACACGCATCAATATATTTTCCTTACAAAAAAAAGTCACTCAGTTCACCACAAGAGCAGCTCTAGTTTGTTGAATGCCTATTTTAGGATTTTTGTTGTTCTTTTGTTTCCCAGTGGCAGATGGGAAAAACAGAGAGTTCAATTAGTCTCTCTGCTCGTGTCACAGAGAGCCCATCTGAGAAGAAAAATCACTTCAGCTGGAAGAAAGGGAAATACAAGAGCAAACATTATTTGTGTACAAAGTCTCTCTGCTTTGCAGACATCTTAATCTATACAAACAGTGGTTTTGTTTCCAAAAAATTCCATTTCTTTATGCTTAGTACTGGAGAATATCTTTCTCCAGCTAACACACATGGGTCTGAGGCACTTCACTACCTGCACCACCTATTCCCAAACAGAAGGGGAAGTTTTCCCCTCATCTCTAATGGAGATTTTCCCTGAAGGCCATGACAGACTGCAGTGGAAGCACTTTGCTCTGTCTTCTCTGTCCTGCTGAAGTTTCTTGCCACTCTCCATGAAAGGAGAAATGGGGCACAATTTTCCTCCCAGTGAGACAGACCTAAAAAAATCCTGATGGATATCACACGTTTTGATTGAGGGCTGTACCATCACTTGTCAACACCAAAAAATACACTTGAGGTAGCAAAATCAGAGCACCAAACCCTCTGCCTCCCCAAACACCATGACCTACAGAACATGAACGTGGCTTTAAGAAAACAAAGACTCCAAACTAAGACTCCAGAGCTATAGAAAAAACCCTTCTGCTACACTGGAAGAAAATAGCTCCGATCAATGGAAAGCAAAAGGCTATTAATGCTTTTAGAGCAAGTGACAGTACCCTTGAAGATTTTAAAGATCATTCTGACCATAGGAAAAGCCTGGTGACATTAAAGGTTCACTCCTCAAGGATCTCCAGCTAAAAAGCCAAGACATCCATCATGTAAGGTACCACTGAGGACTCAGTTGTGAGCTTGACTGAACAGAGAAGGCCAATTCTTTATGCCCAAGACACTGAAGAAGATCCAAGCAATCTCCAAAACTGAAGTGCTCTCTTGCTTTTGAAGTTATTATTCAAACATTGACATACTCTACACTCTCCCAAAACTTCTTCCTAATCTCACAAGAACTTCTGGGAAAAAACAATAAAGAGGAAAAATCTCAGTGCTAGGAAAGCAGAAATATGGAGCAGGACTTGTGGTTTATCACTCAGCTCCAGAAAACCAAGAGTGCACAGAGCAGACACCAAGGTCAAATCTTATCAATCTCTTTATCTGGATTTTCTGGATAACAGAAAATTATTATCCAGAAATTTTCTGGATTCCCGTTACCTAAAAATTACAAGGGAAGCAAGGAAAGAGCTACTAAAGTGATGCTATGCTCACTCTTGTGCAAAATAAAAAAAAAATTTAAAAAAAAAAAATTTAAAAGGGCTTAAAGATGCTGCAAATGAACAGAGCTCTTTCCCCGCCCTCTCCCACAGTTCAGAGCCACACTTGGGTTTCAAGCGCTTCCTCCTGACTCCAGAGCTTCCACACACAGTGAAGAATTCATTGTGCTGAGTGACAAAGACTGCAGGAAATGATCGTGCCCTTTGAGGGTGTGTTTGGGAACTTTCCATTCCTATTCAGCTGGAGTGGAGAGATGGTTGCAGAAGAAGCTGATCCAAACTCTGAACTATCATCTACCCACAAAAGGACAATTGAGACAGCTTTTCTGCTGCTTTCTCTGCTGAGAGAGCTCTCAAAGGGAGCATTTTTCAGCATTTTGTATTCTTTGATGTCAAAAGGTTCAGCAGAAAAGGAGAGAAAGAACAAAGAACAGATGGTCAAAGAGCTATGCATTTGAAGTCCTAGAAAAAAAAATTCAAAGTAAAATTTGTTTTTATAATATAACATTAGGATGGATAAAGATGACCTATCCCAGCTCCAACAGTCCAGACTGCTGCAGACAAAGAATTCAGAATATAAGGAATGGTGTGAGAGTCCCCAGGAATCCAAACACGAATCAAGATACACCTCTGACGTTGAGGGAAATGACTGTGCACCCAAACCCTGCTGAAAGTGTCTATAAAACATAGCTGTCAACATTAATCTGGAAATTATTGACAAAAAGTGTTTATTCCAAGGCAGCTCCTTAGCTTTTGAGATGAAAGGCAAGACTATAATTATCTGTCCATCACCCAAATGCAAGAGGTACTGAGAACGGGGAAAACAAACATTGTGGTGTGACAGAGGACACATCAGGCACAGCCTCCAACTGCTTTCTCAAAATGTTCAAACAGCCCTTGCAAGCTTCACCACAGCAATTACAATCCTGTTCACTTATTTACATATATTTTACTGTTATTGCAAAATCAATAAAAAACTTATTTTCATTTTCTGCATAGCAAATTAAATTACAGGAATTATTAAGTATGCTGATTTGTTTAACTTCGTCTGTTTTCCCACATTTAATTTGTAAATTTAAGCACTGAATGGAATAGATTAAAATAAAATCTAATCCAGCACTAAGCAAAATAATTACTTGAATCCTGCAGACATTCATATTTCATCATACTTAAAAAATAAAATATAAATCTTCAACCAGAAAGTAATTACTGTTATTTAACTTTAGTTTACTCAGAAACACTTTGCATTTGATGCCTTTACACGATTTTTATGACCAGGCTTCTGAAGTACTTTGGTTTATACATTGTTCCATATAATCCTTTAATTAAGAGAGAAAAGCTGAAAACTTTAACTGCCATTTATATATCATAAAGACATGCAAAACATAAAAAATTGCATAAAAAATGGAAATCCCCTCAATTTTTTAAACTAAGAATTGTAACTGAATTATAATTAAAATTTCATAAATGTTTCTCTAGAAATGTTTCAAAATATTACTTCAGATACTACAGACTTGAGTCTGGTGTTGTATTTATTTTTCCTTTACACCTTGGAAACCCCAGATCTCTCTGATGCTCCCAGGAAAGGATGTAGGAGATACTGTGACAGATCAAAAATAACTCAAACCCAACCCAAACTGAGCGTATCAACAACACTTATCGCAATAAAGAATTGCCTATACTACGTTGCAACATAAAGATTATAAACCATTATTAAAAATTAAAATCAAGTGCCAACTTGCATTAAATGTAGAGTATTTCAGCTGGAAGGATCTACAACCATCCACCACACTGAGCCTGCTGCCAGGGCTGCTCTCCTGCCGCTCCTGTCCCACTCACACCTGGACCTGCCCTTATTCCTCTGTTCTAGGTACAGAATCCTCTCCTGCCACTCCTGAACCTGCCATTGCTGCTCTGCTCTGGGTGCAGAATCCACTCCTGTCCCACTCACACCTGGACCTGCCCTTATTGCTCTGCTCTAAGGACAGAATCCTCTCTTGCCACTCCTGTCCCCCCTGCCATTATTCCTCTGTTCTAGGGACAGAATCCTCTCCTGCCACTCCTGTCCCCATTCACACCTGAACCTGCCATTGCTGCTCTGTTCTAGGGACAGAATCCTCTCCTGTCCCCATTCCCACCTGAACTTGCTCTGCCCTAGGTACAGAATCCTCTCCTGTCCCACTCACACCTGAACCTGCCACTGCTGTTCTGCTCTGGGTACAGAATCCTCTCCTGCCACTCCTGAACCTGTCATTACTGCTCTGCTCTAGGGACAGAATCTTCTCCTGTCCCCATTCACACCTGTACCTGCCATTGCTGCTCTGCTCTGGGTACAGAATCCTCCCCTGCCACTCCTGTCCCCCCTGCCATTATTCCTCTGTTCTAGGTACAGAATCCTCTCCTGTCCCACTCACACCTGGACCTGTCATTATTGCTCTGCTCCAGGTACAGAATCCTCTCCTGTCCCCATTCCCACCTGAACCTGCCATTATTGTTCTGTTCCAAGTACAGAATCCTCTCCTGTCCCACTCCCACCTGAACCTGTCATTATTGCTCTGCCCTAGGTACAAAATCCAGCACCTGAACTGCTGAAATTCCATCCCATTAATCATTATCCAACGATTTTTTCCCCCGTATGCTCCCATTAAAGACACACAGAATGTTTCTACTTCCATTCCCTCCCTAGTACACTTCATCCAGTGAAAATTTAATCATATGGTTCAGGACTTTCATTATCTGCTGTCATGCAAGTGCTGTGCCTCCAAAAGGACATCATGCAATGCGTGGCGTGCTCGAGATATGTAGGTCATTTCTACCACTGAGTTACTGTCACAAGATTCCCATCAGTTCCCTTATTTTCACAATATTATCAGCAAAATGCTTGAAAAACACCCCAGCTCTACTTGTCAAACACTCTCTGTTGTGTTTAAGGAAAAGCTGAGGAATTTATGCAAAAGTCAAAATGCTGGCAACCCAAAACACTGATGCCAATCAGTGTCACTTGCCGTCAGAGATGAGCTCCGTGGCCTTAACACATTTCATCAAACAAACCGAGCTTGTAAACAAGCTTTTCTTGGAATTTTAAATCAAGATCAGATAGTGGAATATGTAACCACTGGTTAAGAGAAAATGAATGAAGCAAAAAAGCTACTTCCCTTAAGTATCTTTTTTATTAGATCTGATTAAAGTTATTGATTCAATTTACCAGTGATGTAAATTTGGGTAATAGAATTTTTATAATCTAGTTATCCAAAACACTGAAGTAATCTTACTCATCAGAAGTAGGCTGTTTTGAAAGACTTCACATAAAATCATCAGTTTGGAGTTCTGGGGTGAAAATTTCATTAAATTCTGGCATCAGAGAGAGACAGAGATCATTATTGTCCCTCACATACAGCAGGCAGTTCTGTGCAAATTGCAGAAATATTACAGTGAAATAATCTAATTTATCTTTAAACACATATGTGATCAAACCACAGTTTTCAGTAATAAAAATACAACAATATATTTATTCTCTAGGTTGATGTCTGTTTTCCACTTCAATTACCTTTATTACTCCACAGAAGACTGGAATAAAACTATTTCAGGTTTGCTGAATGACAGAAAGGAGCTGTTTTCTACATTTTCTCTCAGAAAAGATATTGGAATAAAAAATCTGAATGCCCTCACAGCAACATTTAAAAAAAAAAAAAAATTAAACACTTACCTGTTGTAAATTGCCCTTTTAGCTTCTGGAACACAGGGTCTTGAGCTGTTGCCTGTGCTCTCCTAGCTAGTGACTCTGAGGCTGCACTAGAGAACATGGTGGACACATTGGAGACATTCTCAAGACCCACTCCAAAAGTGCTGACTAACTTCTTGACAAAATTCAGTGTATGAGGAGTGATTTTGGCATCCGAAACAGCTCCGCTTTTCTCAAAGGCAACGGAGTAGCACTTGGCCAAGCCCTGCTGGAGCTGTCTGAGAACCTAAGGATGAAAAATAGAAAAGGCAAAATGGTCAGGAAAATTAGGCCATCTGATCTGACACCAAATATTTATTCCCACACTGCGTTTTATATACTAAAATTATCCTCTCAGAAACATCTGCTTAAAAGTCTACTTTTAAATTGCACCCAAGGGTCAGTCAGAGTGAGAGCAGTGACTTCCATTAGCATTGCAAACAAATGAACTGGGCAGGGGAAATGCTGCATCACAAAGGACAACTTGCTCTTTCAACAGGAGGTAACTTCTAGATTTCTTATTTTGAGATGTACAAAAAAAAATGTGATATGAGGAAACCTTCAAATAAACACTAAAGAATAGTCCAACACCGAGAGGCAAAGAACAGCAGAGCTGCAGGTCCATCTGCTCTCTGTTGCAATTCAAATTTCCAGTAGAAATCACCACTTGCCACAGACCACCAGATCGAGAAGGATCAAGTTTGGTATGTCCCAAACTTAGTGTAAAAATATACATTTTCAGTTAAGCAACAACTTAAATCCTATAGGTATTCCTCACATTAACAGTTCTGCAAAATCTCCGTGCTGCTTCCAGAAATAACCAAGATCCTTAAACTCCAATCAGAACAGGCAGTTCCACAAACACATCAGTTTACCAATCAAAACAAACAGTTATGCTTTGATGCTTAAAATGAATTCTGGATAAATATTTTCTCAGATGATCCATACATATGAAGGTGGTGTTGAAGCCAAATACCTCTTCATGCCAATTCTCTCTGAACCAAACCATCTGATCCACAATGCCTTCCAGGGAGGACAGAAGGGTTGGGTGCAATTCCCGCTGCATGTGCATGATCCTGCTGCACCTCCACATCGGGGCCGTGGCTCTGATGGGCCCAGGGTCTGAGGCAGAGTGGGACTGATTTCCAACTGAGCTTGGCTGCTGCTGCCCTGAATCTGGAATGGGAACATTGAAAAGAAAATAAGAATTGCCGTTCATGAACTTGATACGTGCCTGTTGGAAATTAAATAAATTGTTCCAAGAATTGGCTTGATATTTACATTAAGTATTAATCATGTATTACTTACTGAGTTTCAGAAAAAAAAAATCTTAGAAAGAAAATTGGGGTTTTTTAGACCAAAAACTCTGCACCAAATGCTGTCGAGTAGTACAAATTTCCCAACATTAAAGCAAAATAAACACTTCTCCAAACCACGCAGGAGGTGCAGCTTTTACATCACCAACCTATGCTCTTGCAGTAACAGACATTGTTTCAAATATCAAATTATCTGAATTACAGGTGGATTTTCCTTTCCATTTTGGGGACACCTTTCACACCTAACAAAAGAATAAATCTGCTGATGCCAACGACAGACAAATTGTCATAGTCTCTATCTTTTAGCACAAAACATCTCTTGCATGACAACTCCACCAGACAGTGATTAAGCAGAGTTTTGTTTTATCAGATGTCCCTCACTAATTCACACAACCCACCCACCCTGCAGTGGTTTTCGGCACAACCTATAGGGAAATATTTTACTTTTTATCACAGATGTGCATATGGCAATACCAAGAACTTAACACAGAAACCTGTTGCTGGGTAAGAACAAATTATTAGGGTATGTGGGCATCTCCTTCTGCAAAATAGAACCCGAAGAAAAATAAAACATTATTTAATTAGTGCCCTTCCAAATTTTATCCAGAAATTTAGTGAACTAATTCCCAAGTGGAAACGGCAATTAAATAAACAATGCACTTTGTAATAAAGAACACAGAACTGAAATGAGAGCTCTTCAAGTAGCTCTCCTGGGAGTCCCAAGAAATTACACGGGACAAAAGAACAACTAAATTCTCTGGAATCATTTGACATAACTATTCCAGATGTGATCTGTTCTTGGGAAAAGAGCTGTTGTGCAATTTGCTGAATGCTTTCCCCATCTCCCAAACATTTCTCAAAGCCAACATTGCTTTTATCTTGTGTAAACTTAGATGCTCATTTTATTTGGAAATTCACCATAAGAAGTTATTGTGGACATATTATTTTTGTAAGTGTGGCTCCTTTGAAAACAAACTGAATGTTGCATGATTTATGATTCCAATGAAAATTAGACTAGAGAGTCTTAGAAAACTATGACACTCTCCTGTATTTATACACCAAGAATTTCCTACTTCTCCACAAATTTTCAAAGATAAACATCTAGTAAAGAATGTATGATTCTCAAAAATTAAGGCAAGACGAGAATGAAGGAGATGAAACTCAATGAGTATTTTAGACAAAAAAATTCAAGAAAGCTCAAGCCATCTGCAGATTTAACTTCACAGAAATAAATCAATGCAAGCCAAGTTTATCAAGAACTTCCTTCCTTAGCCTTGCTAAATTGGTATGTTTTCTAAAGACTCTTGGTTTTTTTGTAAAATCCAGTGAAACTCAACACAACAATGAAGCCACAAAGAGCCCAAAGAATTCTCTCATGCCCAAGCTCACCGCTCTTGTAGCGCTCTCGCTGCTCTATCTTCAAGGTCAAATAAAGGGTCCTGATAGGGAAATAAACAGCCTGGGGATAGACTCTTCCCACCTGTTTGGAGATACACATTTCTCAGTGAAGGAATACTGCCTGCAGATCACATCAACACGTACAGATTCTCTTGTAAATGAGCCCACTTCAGGAATAATCAGCTCTTTGTGATATTTAACAGCTTATGGAAATTAAAGATTCTTTCAGTAACAGAAACCCGAAGAGGATGAATCAGTAGCTCCCTGCACACACTGTTAAGACATTACCTAATTAGGGCTTCCAGATCATATTGCCTAATAAACCTGAAAGCAGCATAATGTCAGAGCCCCAGCTGGGCCAGCTCAAAGATCTTACTCATGTGCATAATGGAAGAAAAACAGACATAATGACAGCGGTTAGTCTGTAAATGAGGCCACAATTCCCAGCAAGCCCCACGATAGTTGATAAGAAAGCCCATTAGAGAGTAACTTTACTCCACCTAATAGTGGCACTTAATGTAAGGGGACACCAACTGCACCCAAAAATAAAAACAGGATTTTATGGCTGCCATTAAAAAAAGAAACCCCAAAGAGATGTTGGCATTCAGCATCCCATTTGAATCTGTAAATCTCAGTATCTATTAAAGGGAAGAAACCATGTGTCTACTACCTGCAGTAGAGCACATCTTGAGACATCATTTGAGGCTTCTCCAGCCACAATTTTATTGAATCATAGCTCCTTTCTCCATCCAAATGGATATGGTAAATGGTAGAAATGTTGCAATGGGATTGAAGTGGTCAGAAATCTGATATTTATGGCAGATCACTAACCTGACACACATACACTTCCTGCTGTAACTCAAAAGTTATTTGAAGAGAATTGTAGAGTTTTAAAACAGGAACACAGAAAATACGGTCTTTTTTAATTTCATTTTTTTTCTAGGCACCTGAAGTTTCAAGGCAAGACAAGCAGGAGTATCTATGACATTTATGCCAACAAAGATTACAGACAATAAAGAATTAGACAGCATCTCCTGCACCTGACTGATGAGGTTGAGGAGGAGCTTGCCCTCGGAGCCAACCAGGCAGGTCAGCAGCTGTGGGATCCAGGCCAGCCACTGGATGGGTGGGACACCAATGCAATACTTGTCCACTGCATCTGCCAAGGTGTTCTTGTCATCATCGAAGCTCAGCAGCCAGAGAACCTGGAAGAGAATTCCAAGAGGATCTCTCAGTGTTTAAATTCGAGACATGTCAATCGTTATGATGCATAAAAGCAGAGAAATTTTATTAATATGACTGTGGAGTTCTTGTCAGTGTTAAAGCTGCCTCAGAGACAAGAACTTACATTCATTTTGCCTCGCCAATGTTATTGTTTCCCTTAGAAATAATATTTAAAGGATGTAAAGAATTAGTGTAAGTGTACTCCTTGCTATGAAACGAGACAGAGAAAAGCCAATGAACCTGACAGCATTCCAGGAATTCTTGGCGTTTTTGGTTAGAGGATAGAAAATCAAGCATGTTTATAGAACCTAAAATATGGTACTCAGATAAACGAACCTTGATGCAAGAACTTGATTATTTCTTTGGGTGGTTTTAATTATTTTAACTGTCCACCCCAAATGATCCTTTTTTAGTTTAATTTAAATGTAAATATATAAAGCATCGACTAAAAATAATTAACTGTTATGCACCCAGACAGGGAGACTAATAAACTTCAGAGTGCTATTGAGGCCACCTTTAATCTAAAAAAACTTTTCCTGTGGTTGTTTCATGGTCACAATAAGCTGTCTTCCCTGGTCTGGTCCAACTTTTTAATTTTCTTTATGAGAGAGATTAACTAGCCTCAAATAGAGAAATTTGAGACAGATTAAATAGCTTCAAATAGAGAAATATGAGAGAGATTAAATAGCCTCAAACCGAGAAATATATACTACAAATAGCTTTTTTTAGCCAAAAGTTTTCTGAATTTCAGAGTAAAACTGTACAGAAAAGGCTTATCTGGAATCAAATGCAATACTAAGGTAAAAGTCAGTATTATCTATCCATAGTAATGATAAAGAGATGTCAAACTGTGCTATTTTTTAAAGGACCAAAGGATGCCTTTCTGCAAGTATTTCACCACATTGTGTAGCAGAAATGCTGATGAGATTTGTTCTCTTCCTCCTACAAAAAGGTTCCACATCTCAAGGAAACCCCAGACATCCCAAGAGAAGTAAAAAACCCCGAGATGAGTTATGAGCAACCAAGAGCCCTTCCACCGAAATGAAACCTTCCCATTTAACTCTCTCCAATTGCAGAGATGCTTCCTCGTGTCCTGGGGTGGCATAATGATATTTTGTATTCCCTATCGTTTGTATACTTGAGCAGAAATATGGTCCTGGAGCTTTAACTGTGTCCCGCAGCTGGGAGAAAGCTCTGCCCGCGGGATGTTTGAAACTTTCTCCCAGCTCTCCTACTGGGGAGTGAGAAGGAGGAAGGGACACTGGTTTTACTTTTTTTTCCCTCAGTCAGTTGCTGCTGCTGGTTGATGGTGCTACTGGTGTGGCTGCTGCTTGGGTTTTCTTTTTGATTTTTTTTTCTTTTTTCCCTCTGGGATTGTTTTTTTCATCGTTTTTGGTCCCTTTACTTCGACTTGCTTTCTCATCCGAGAACCTGAGGAGCCCCAGAGGACAGTGGACGAGAATCGTCCAGGGAGCCACCAGAGGAACTCCACCCAACCCCTCCAGGGACCCCGGAAAGGGAAGCTACACCTGAGGAAAAGGACACTAAAGTTCATCAGCTGTTTGTTCAGGTTTAATGACTCCTTTTCCCCTTCCACTGTGTGCTCTGTTAATTAAACAGTTCTTCCCACTTTAGGCTGAGATATTCTGTTGTTGTGGGGGGAAGGGGTGCCAGAAACCTTTGTGGGGAGGCACCTGCTCAGAGTGCTTTCCACCTAGGAGATTTGTCTCTAATCCAAGACAAGCTCCTCGGCCTCACCTTGGCTAAGTATTTCCTGGACTTGCTCTCGTTCTGGTGGCGGCAGGCGTGCAGGTAGCAGGTGATGGCAGACACCCCCAGGTGAAGCTGCCGCTCCTTCACGAAGATGTTCTCCAGGTAATCGCCCCACATGGCCCACGCCTTCACCAGCACGTCGTGCATCTGCACAGCTGCAGAAAAAGCTTTGTTTGCTTCTTCAGACCTGCACGGGGACAAGAATGTGGGTTTTATATGATTTAGTAACTATTTGTTAGTGTAAGGCAGATTTCTGATAGGGCAAGCAATGACTTTCTTAATACTCAGTGATATTTTTGTATTAAGTTTTCTAGCAAGGTCCCTTATGATTGTTTTGTCATTGCTTTCTTTTAAGTTCAGCACCTAAAAATAAAATTCTTCGTAATGGAAACAGTTTTGTGAGTGTTAAAAAAATCTCCAGATACTCCTTTAAAAAAAAGAAAAAAAACATCTTTCACTGCACTGCAGTGGGAACCCAAGCAGAGAAAGTGGGAGAAAGAAGAGTGAATGATAACACAATGGCAGTGGAAGCAAAATTATTTAAAAATGCTGCTCTGCTGAGCAAAAAAAATGAGTAAAGCAACATTGGGAAGATGTTATGTAAGTTATCTTTTAGAGGACTGCATCTTTCTTAACTCCTTTTCCAGCGAAGTCATGAAAAATTTTACAATCAACAGTTTCTGGAAACAGTCAGTTCCTCATCCCCACAGCTGTAAAAGTTTATTTTTTTCAACAGGAAAAGTGAAGGAATTTGAAGGTTAATCACACAGTTCTGGGTAACCAAAAGATTATTTGTTACATCCGAGGTTTAGTCCATGTTTGCTCAAGTGTTACAATTCTAAAATCTAGCACGATTCATCCCAATATATATACAGCCCTTGAATCTATGTCACTTCTTAGGCATAAAAATAAAGGATGAGTAAACTCACACAAGCATTACCAAAATGAAGAGACTTTTGAAGTATTTCAAGACTCCTTATTAACAGAAAGAGCTTCACTTCTCCCTTACAGAATAAGCATTGAAAAAACCACAAAAAAAGTAACATAATGCTTGTTTGACTCACTTTTAAAAATTAACTTTTTAAAATTAATTACCTGTAATGTATTTTTAACATAACCGTATCAGCTTGGAGGATTACAATACTAAATTAAAATGACCAGCTACTGAGGCATGACTCCAAACAGGAGAACAGCTTTGTCAGTCATGTCTCAGTTTCTGTGCTACAATAATGTCCTTGCTTGCAGAACCTCTCTGCACTCCAGATGAAGGTGTGAGGTGAGCCAGCCCAGCAGCAGCCTGATAGATGACTTTGTATCACCACTTCCCCTTTATAAAAGAGGGACTTCTCCATTTTCCTTTCTCCCACTCTACAATCCATCACTCTTGACACTGAGGAGATTTTTTTTAATGGTTTCTATCACCTTGCCCAGCCAATGGGCAGCACAGGAGGATGCAAGACCAGAGGTGACCTTTAACTTCAGTTGAGTTGACACTCAGGTAATCAATCAGCAATTCCATTTTCAGGTTCAACACTGCCACTGGTCCTAACTGAAACCTTCCCAAATTCCTGACCTCAGCTGCAGTGCTAAAAAATGCTTGTGTGGTTTCTGGTAAGATTAAGAAACTGTAAGTACATCAGAACTGTGTTTTAAACAGAAACCTTTATCCATTTTATGCTGAAGGAACAAATAGCGACAATTCTCTGCAAGAATTTTTTAAAAAATTTAAAATATGGGGGAGGCACACTTTCTTTTCTTTACACCTCAGCTACAATTAAGCCTGTGACCATATAAAAACCCACTGGACTTTCCATCACAGTAATTGCATTCTGCCTATTTAAAATTCTCTCTTGTATCCACAGAAGAGGATATTCATCATTTCCTGACTTGAATTGCTATGCAGAGTTGCAGTGTACAGCTTCAAACCTGATGGATTTCATTCCATAAGTGGCCACAATGCAGTGGCAAAGGAATTAATTATCTCACCCGTATGGAACATGCAGCAATGCTGCCATTAAATCCCATGCCCACTAAAAGCTGCTGAAATCTGAAGGTGTAGTTGCACTGCTTTAAAATCTTTCTCTTCTTTCTCATGGAGAATAGAGATAAGTTGCATTCTTGTGCTTTCTAATCTCTTTGTTTTGGTACTGGACACTCTAGCGTTGTAACCAATCATGATAGGGGGTGGAAAAACTATCGACCAGTAATTATTAGACTATTAATGGATATATAAAGAAGTTCTTGTAAATAAAGTTCCTCTTTTCGCCATCTTGTGTGCTGCCTGCCTGACTTCCCTGTGAGCTTCTGCGAATCTCCACGAATATCAGAAAATCAGAGCAACATGAACGGGTCTTTTTGGCACCACCAAACTAAATTTGGCTGGTGACATATTTATTTACTGAATTAAAGAGAGATCTTCCTCAAAATAGTAAAATGCCTGTCAGTGCAAAGCAAAACCATTACAAAAATAGCTGTGTGAAGCAAGGCTTGCACTTAGGTGTCAAATTGCTGCAGTGCAAGATGTCTCCAGCACACAGCACAACAGCCTTGCAGTTCAATTATCTGAAATGAATGGTGCATTTCCACACTGCATCACACCAATTTCTGAGCTACACCACCACACACTTCCCTGGGCCTTCACCAGCTGCAGCTGTTAAAGGGACAGTCAATGGCAATGAAACAGGAACGAGAGGAACAGAGGTTAATTTTGTTTAAGTAGCTGTAAGCTTATGGACTGAACCTTTTTGCCTTGCTTTTATATGTGATAATTATTAAGAACATAATTAAAGCAACCTCCTTTTGCCAACTACACCAACAACATCAGTTAGACATCAGTTTGTCCAAGTGCTCACGGAATAAGGGAAGAAAAAAAAAAGTACCGCGAGCTGCAAAGCTTTAAGCAAAGCTATTCTCCCTACCTCACCTCATCCCTTGAAATATAAAACTTGGGAAAAAACCTAACTGTTGCAATATTTACAGTAACCACTTCTTTCCTAAAACACTTCACTATATGACCAATCATTACATCTTCAATCTGCAAAGGAAGTCTCACACATACCTTTACTTTCTTACACTTTTTGTGAGAAATTTTATGAGAAATTTGAGGCTGGTATAAGCACATGGAACAGCTTTTCTGCTCAAATACTGTATTGAAATACTTGAGCTGCATTTTTCTCAGATGCATCTAGTGCCTCTTGCAGCCAGTGTACTCACTTGTTAATCTGGGCCAGGAACATTCCCTTCAAGGCATAAAACTCTGCAGTCATCTCCTTGGTGAAGTACTTCAGATTGGTTGATTCAATAACTTCAAGACCCTGTTAAACAAGCCTTAGTGAGAAAAGTCTTTCAAAAAGGTAAGGTTCTAGTAGATAAAAGTGCCATAAAACAACAGCCAAAATAGTCTCCTGAAATTTAAATAGCATGACTTTCTAGTATTTTGTTTTAAAAAAGACAGACTGACAACAATTTTAAGTTTCCACTAGCCTATGCAAAGCAAATACTACAGACAACATTCATCAGGTTACCTTTTCCACCTTGTTTATATTATAATATTATGTTATATTACAAGGTTCCTTTGCTAATCAACCACATGCCAGCGGGTTTTGCCTAAAATCACATTTTCTCCCTTTGGGCACATACAATTTCACTTCAGTTTGACAGCATCCACCACTCATGAGAGAGACACTCAGAATTAATTTAGAGCTTCGGTCAGTCTTGCAGCAGGGCTGTTTCTTCCCATTACAAACAATGCCACTTGCAAAGTCCCTTCCATTTATTGATCTTGTGAGATTTCAAAAAACCTACTTCTCCTTTGCTTCTCAGTCAGCTAATTTTTAATATATTCACAGTACCCAGTTCACAGAGGACGTTAACTGTTTGGGACTAACAGCATTACTTAAAACAACAGAGAGGATAGTTGCAATGTTTTAGAAATCTTTCTGTTCTTTCTCAGGGAGAATAAAGATAAGCTACATTCTTTTACTTTCTTAATCTCTGTGTTTGGTATTAGGTGTTATATAGCTGCAACCAATGGTTTTAGGAGGTGGATTCTCTGCTAACCAATAGTTGCTAAAGAAGTTTTTTGTAAATAAAATTCTCCTTTCACCATCTCAGTTTTGTCTACCTGCTTCCTCTGCCAGCTCCTGCAAATATTGAAAAACCTAAACCCACAGGAGAGTACAACAGAGCCAAGGAAATTCAACCCCTGCTGTGGATAGAGGCAGCTTGTTTAAATTTAATTTCAAATTAAAATATCTGCTGGCCCCTGTGATCCCTTGAATCCCAACAGCTGCAGGGGCAAAGCCCTACCTGCATGCACTCATTTTTGCCCATGACTCCAGCCAGCTGAAGGTAGCACTTGACTTGCTGCCGGATCTTCTGGAAGCAGTCGACGATGGGCACGGTGGGGATGGTGTGGATGCGGCTCAGGATATCCAGGGCCACGTTGACCAGCCCTTGCTTCCGAGCGATCTTGCCGTACTGGATGATGGCCGAGGCCGAGGCGTGGACCCCCAGCATGGCGTTGTTGGAGCTGGGGTCGTGCTGGGAGCTGTTCTCGTACGCGGTCACGATGGCTGCAGAGGGAACACGGAATGTTGTTTTTGTAAATGGCATCGTACAGAGAGCAGCAGCTTACACAGCCAACACACAGGGAATGGGTGGCTTCAGATAGTGACACACTTGAATAAAATCAAAATCAACATTCTTGTATGTTGAAATGCAAAAAAAAACACTAAGAGCGTATTTTAAACAATGTGCTGTAGTTGCACTGTTTTAGAATCTTTCTCTTCTTTCTCATGGAGAATAGAGGTAAGTTGCATTCTTGTGCTTTCTAATCTCTTTGTTTTGTAACAAAGAGTTGTAACCAATCATTATAGGGGGTGGAAAAACTGTCGACCAATAATTATTAAATTATTAATGAATATATAAAGAAGTTTTTGTAAATAAAGTCTCTCTTTTCACCATCCTGTGTGCTGCCTGCTTGACTTCCCTGCGAGCTTCTGCGAATCTCCACAAATATCAGAAAATCAGAGCAACAATGTGCTGTCTGGAAAATTCTATGATGAATGCCTGGTGGAGCAGGCAGATTTACCCTGGTAATGATGCTGTCTCCACATGAAAATGCTGCTCCAGTGGGATAAATCGTCTGACACAATAGGTAACCTGTTCCTCCAAGTCTTCACTACAGTCTTCATATCGTGTAAGCTGTTGTTCCTCCCCAGATTAGTTGGTTGCAATCCTGCATTTATTTGGGCTGCTTCTTGAAGTTCAATTATTTGCTGTGCTGCCTAGAAAACATTCAACAACATCAATACAATAAGTATCAATTCCCTGGTCATTTATCTGATTTCTTGACAGAAACATGAATGCAAAGAAATAATATCTGCATATTCCTGACATGTTACTTTTAGAGATTCTGCAAAGACCTGAGCTTTGAGAAGTTACCTAAACTTAGAATAGGTTTTCCCTGGCATTTCCTCTCCCCAAATTCAGGAAAGGAACAAACAGAAGAGAGCAGCAATCTCAAACCCACTCAGGGTAGCAGACAGTTTCTCAAAACTTCAACCACCTGAAGAAAAGGCCCACAAACTTTCATGGAATTTAATTACCTCTAGTACAATAAAGCCAATGTAGTATTCTCTAAGCTACCACTTGGCAGATAACAGTTGTATTCATTGTTAATCAACCAAATGAGATAACTATTTGAGGAAAAAAAAGGTAGTCTGAATTTATAGAGTGAAATCTCTTGAAACAAAATAAATTAAAGTAATATTTTCCTACAATCATCTCAGTATCAGCTCTCACAATGGCTTAACCTTCATCCTACACCCATTCATCACATAAATTTAATTTTCTCATGGGTATTTAATCACCTACTATCTGATATTAAAAAAAAAGTAATTACTGCAGAGCAAATTCAAGGCTGCATTTGTACCTCTGTCAGTCATTGACTAATTTATCATTTCTTCATGAGGGATATATACAAATTAGATTGTTTTAAAAGCTTGTTTTAATTGATATCTGAGAGCACTTAAACACATTATTTAGCAATATTAATCTTTTCATGCTGCAGATGCTGCTATTCTTGGGCAGGGGAGGGGAAACTTGAAATATGGGTGAAAACTTAGCAGGAAGGAATTAAATTCATCGAGAATTAAATTCATCAAGAAGCCTTCTAAGAGTATTGTGTGAGCCAACAAATTGTACCTATTTACTTGATAACTTCTTTGAACATGGAGAAAACTTGCATATTCATTTGCTTTATCTCATGCATCGATTTATATTCCAAAAATCCGAAGGTAGAGCTGCTGTGAGATCCAGTCACAAGAACAAACATTTTATAGAGGTCCCTTCGTATATCGTGTGGATTAGTTAGGAATCACACACACATTATTGATGGTAAACAGAATCACAGAGGCCACTGCATCAAAGAGGACTCGAAGCAAAGTCCTCTGCATTTCCACAGGCAGGGCTCAGGCACAGATCTCTGAGCTGTGGCCATCAGGAAATGATCTCTTGTTATGAAATTTCAGTTCGTGTGGCACTGAGATATCGCACGATTTCTCCCCTGGAGATGAAAAGTTCCCTCCACAGAAACAAGAGCTCATCTTTGTCAGGTGTATGCCCACAGGACACCTGAACAGGGACAAAGTCAGCCCAAATGCCAAATGAATGGCAAGTTTTGCCCAAATTCCACACTGCCCAGCCCAGCCCAGTCCTGCCCAGCCTCACTGCCCCACTGGCTCCAGCTGTGCCACAGAGCACAGGACACAAGGCTCATTTTCAACAAGATCTGAAAGCAACTCAAGGCCAAATCCAATTTTCTAAAGATGGATTTTGGCTCCTTCTTCCATCTGATTATACTTGGCAATAAGGCCTAATCTCAAAAATCCTTAAGAGTTGCAAAATTAATTATTTACATAATTAAATCCAAGAGAAAACAACAGGCTGCTGATATTTTATACATTTCAAAAGGAAACAGAAGTCCATTTTGTTTTGGTAAAATGTGTCAAATTTGCAAAGGACACAAGCCATTCATTTTTCACCATGGAATACATGTTATTTTGTTCCATGTAATACTGCATATTCCATATAATATAAGTTCAACTGCATATTCCATATAACCAGAATTGAGCCAGCTGCTTCCCAAAAATACATCTGGAAGTCTGAAAAAAAAGGTCTCAATTTCTTACAAGCTCTCCCTGACAAGAAAAGTAACAGGAACATTGAAGAAATAGAAACACGCATTCTGAACAAAAAAAAACCGTGATGCAAAAACATTCAGTACTATACACGAAAATATTTTTTAAAAATTTTTTTTAAAAAAATTAAATATAAAAAATTTTAAAAATAGAAAATTAAAAATTAATTAAATTTTAATTTAAAATTTAAATTAAATATAATAATTTTAATTATGAAATTAATAAATTAAATTAATAATTTTAATAAATTAAAAATAACCATATCATTCATTTAATTAAAATAAATTAAATTTTTAATTTCTTAAAAAAATAAAGAAAAAAATTTTTAAAATTTAAAAAATTAAAGCTACTCCAAGCTCTGAAAGCTGCCGCTGGAGCGGCAGTGAGGGCTCGGTGCGGTACCTGGAGCAGGGGGGTGTGCACGTGGGACACGACGTGCGGCAGGCGCCGCCACTCGCGGATGGCCAGGCTGCTCGCCATCTCCACCAGGCGCTCGATGAAGTTCAGCTGCTGCTCCTCGGGGTGGCAGATGGCCAGGTACCCCCGGTACATGTTCACCTTCCAGGCCATCTCTTTCGGGCAGCTCAACTCCACCTGGTCATGGATTAGGAAAAACAAAC
This sequence comes from Acanthiza pusilla, assembly GCA_036630365.1. Taxonomy (NCBI): domain Eukaryota; kingdom Metazoa; phylum Chordata; class Aves; order Passeriformes; family Acanthizidae; genus Acanthiza; species Acanthiza pusilla. The sequence continues at coordinate 2,298,384 of JAXCHO010000030.1, read as the reverse complement.
AGTAAAGATCGTTTCTAAGGAAAAATGTAATTTTTTTTAAAGCCTTCTCAAATGAACAGCTTTAATGTTTTAAAAGTCATCTCATTTTTTAAAGATACCAGATTGAAGTATTAAGATTTATGTCACTAGAGGGGTTTCAGCTCTCCTGAAGCTCCTGGCGAGGGCAGGAATTGCCAATCCAGCCCAAGAGCAGAAGTGCCTGTGCCCAAGCTGCTGCTGGGGTGATTTTACACTGACAGAACGCAGCTCAAAGAGCTGAGCCAGCCCAAAGCAGCCCTGCCACAGGAGCAGGGAGCTCACAGCAAATAATTCACCCTGTGCAAAGCCAAAAATGCTTCTCAGCAGATGACACAGTCTGAAATGCTTCAGGGGCTCCCAAACACATAATGCCAACTTCTCACCTAAAAGGAGCTGTCCCTCCCACGTTATGCAGCTTTATACTCCCTGCCTGCTCTAGGACACTGCTAAGTTTATGAAAATAAGCAGCTAATATTTTTGCAAGTAATCTACAACCAACCTTCTCATTTATTAAAATTAATATTTTTAATTATAAAAAAATATTTTTAATTATTAAAAATATTTAAAATTCTTTTAAAAGTATATTTTTATTATTAAAAAATACTTTCTGAGCACAGGTGTGAAGTCAGGTCATAGTGCTGAAATAATTGATAAAAAAATTTTAAACCATTATCAAAAGTTCTGGAATTTAGAAATACAGCAACTAAACCCAGTAAAACACTTGACGTGTCCAGCACCTCAATTCTGTGAGCATTTTTCAGCAAACTTGCACCGAGCCAGTGCTCACCAGCTGACACTGCACACCTTTAATCTACAACTTTTTCACTTCTTTTTCCTTGGCTTTACATCAGCTCTTTATGGTTTGATGTGCACCACAGAAATCCCTCTGCATTATCCTCTTGTTGATAAACTGTACAGTGACCATTACAATTGTTACTCCTGTTATCCTCAGCTGACTTTTATGCCTGAGCCAGCAAAGAGAAAGTGCCAGGTAGCATCCTTCCACAGTGAAAATAATCTCCTTCTTTATTATGTTATCCTCTGGATCATTAAACACAACGGCAATGTGAGCAAATGGAAATGAGTCTTGGGTCCTATCAAAGGCTACTTGCTGTTTTAATAGCTCAACTTTAATGGGTAGATTATTAAAAATCTTTCACAAAGATTTACGAAAATTGATAGATATTTGCCATCCTTTCTGGTCTCTCTTGTGAGTCAACCATGGAACTTGACAAAAAAACAGCCACATTAAAGAATATCAATAAAATTGGAGTAGTGAGTACAGCAGCACAGAATCAATTATTCTTTCAGATCCTAATAGTTATGCAAACATGTCCTGACACTTTTACAAGAACCTGAGAAGAGTCACAAAGGCTCCATATATGGCTTCAGCAGCATCTTCTCCTTAGTCATTTGGTAAAAGTCTCATTACTGAAAATACCTCATTTAATGTAAGTGCAGCTAAAGCACAGCAGCACTTACTCAGGGCTGTCACTTCCACTCAGCTTGCAATTGTCCAAAAAGCAGAACCTGTCAGACGTGATCCATTTCATTCTGTCCAAGCCCAAGGTTTATAATATACTGCACAATATAGTTCTTATTTTAGGTTTTAAAGGTTTCTTGAGTAATATTTCTACACTTAGCTTCTGATGTTGCATACTTAAATAGGACACAAAATACTAAGCACTTTGAGAACAAAAGAAATTAATTAAAATGTAAATAGCACCCATAAGATAATTTTTGCTGCATATGCAGTTTGCTACTCAGAGATTTGGCTTCACATTGTATTTTAAACATGTACTTCACCCGTTTATTGCAAATTCTGGCACCTTTAGCAGAGTAATTGCAGTAATGTCACACTGTATAGCAGCAGTGCAAGGAAGATCTGCAAGCTCCTTTCCACCTGAGATTTAATGCAATATTCTCACCTTTTAGATTTCAGTTTTACATCTGGTTAATATTTCTATATTAACTCATCACAGATGAACAACTCTACCCACCATGAAAAGATATTTCCTTAAAATTGAAACAAAACAGAAAAAACAAACCAAAGACAAACCAAATCAAAACACAAAGAACACATCTTCTATAGATTAGTGACACCATCTACAAGGCTAAAAAAATAAAATTCCCAACAACCTACTGGCAACTCCAACAGAAGTCTGCCCTTTGCCCCAAGAAGTCCATACAGCCTGGTAGCTTAGAGCAGCCTCAAGAAAAAAAAACAGCAGCTTATTCCCATGAGATGGCTCTAAAAACAGTCAGGATGGAGATACCCAAGACAGGATGAGGAGAAACTGAACACGAGCACAAAAAGGCCTCACTCACCTGCACCAGAGCCTCCTTCATGGCAATCCAGTTGGAGACTCTCCATGCACACTTCAGCACCAGGTAGGGATTTATGTGACCTTTGGACTGACCATATTCTGTCAAAGGCTCCCACTGGTTCAGCTCCTTTGAGCAACTAAAGAAATCAAATACAGTGTCAATTTGGTTATAAAAAAATACCAAAAACTTCAAGAAAGTGACAATAAATGTTGTGTATCAGAATATTATCTGCATATTGGTTTGTCTACAAACAGCTCTGCAAGCACTGCAGAAGTTTTATCCAGATGGGAAGACTATTTTTTTTATTTTATTTATTTATTACCAGTTATAATACAGAAATCTGTGAACAGGGAAGCGCTGCATTTTGTGTCTCCCAGAACAACCATTTTAAATAGGAAAAACAAATTTTAGCTCCAGTCTGTTTCCACCAATAGCAAATTACATTTTCACAGCAATTCAGGCATATCACTTCTGAGGCTCTGTTAAGGGAATACAAAATAGCTTTTTTTATTCCCCTAAGTTTTCCCTGTATCTGAGCTAAGTCTTGAGATAAGTTTATTCTTGTAACTAATACTTTAAACCACCAGCAGGGATTATTGCTTCTATTGCAGGGTAAAATATTTGTTCTACATCAGCTTTCAAGCCTTACCGAATCCAGTGGTCCTCCCAGAGCTGATACTCAGGAAAGATGGAAGGGGAAGCATTGCTCCGTTCGTGCTCTTTTTTCGCTTTCTCCATTGCTTTTTCGTAAGTTTCTTGTGCCTAAAAAAATTCAACCATTCCACGTTTCCATCTGCTACGTACACAATAACTCAACACTCTTTTCTTTTTAAAAACAAGTGATAAGAAAACCTTCATAAATTTAAAAAAAACAGAAGTCAAACGTGTTAAACTCATTCCTGAATATAGTCATTATTTGGCAGCTTTACAAATGTCATGAGAATCTGGTGAGCATGCACAAAAATTTCACTTTACCTCAGTATTACATGGCCTTAAACTACTGCTGTAGACAGCAGGAAAGCCATGGCACTTTCTATTTTAGAAGACTGAAGTTAATAATTAATATTCAGAGTTTTTTCTCGCTGACCAGAATATTCATCCTGACAGCAGAACCACTCAGATAATCTCTAAAATCAAGAGCGTACCTGTTCAAAAAAGCCGTGCTGCTCATAGGCAATGGCTGTTGCTGTCTCTGGGAATTTGCAGCGTTTCTGCCACAGCCCAGCCCACATATCCTCTTCTTGTAACAAGGAGTAGAGCTCAGCGAGGGAATCCAGGATTTCCTGCAATGTTAAGAACAGATATTTCTCCACAAGCTGTCTTTATAAAGCATAGCTTTATATCTATATCTATTTTATATCTATATCTTTTTATTTATGTCTTTTTATCTGTAAGTAGATAGCTTTCTCCAAGCTGTCCTTGTAAAGCACAGTAGATTGCAAATCCCCATATTCTGCACTGAGACATGGAAATAGAGAAGTGCTTATCATTAAAACTCTCTTTAAAACTCTAAAAGGCAAGCAATTAGTAACAACCAAGTACTGAAAATAGCAACATTGCATGACAAAAAATCCTAAGGCTTGTATGCTCTTGCCTGTGTTCCCTAACACAACAGATCGAACCACAGAAAACAAAATTTTTCAACAAGTCAGTAATATAATAGGACAAGAGGAAAGAGCTTCAAGTTGCACCAGGAGAGGTTTAGATTTGATATTATGAAAAATGTCTTCACTGAAAGGGTTGTAAAGCACTGGTACAGGCTGCCCTGGGCAATAGTAGAGTCACTGCCCATGGAGGTGTTTAAAATACATGCAAATGAGACACTTAGGGACATGGTTTAATGGAAGAATTGTCAGGGTTAGGTTTTTCTCTTCATATTTCATAAAGTATTTCAATAAACATAACGCTACCTGTTGAGGAGGAGTTATGCTTTCCTGCTCATAAAATTCTGTTGTCTGTTTTGGCTTAATCTGCAGGCTCAGTCCTTTTTCAAAAGCTTGATGTTCCAGCATCAGCGTAGAACGAAACCAGAGGTTGTGAGTTTTACCCAAGTACTTCAGGACACAAGGTCTGATGGGAATGGGGGGAACACACTGGGACATTGCCTCCACAAAGCAGTTCAGGGCACTTGGCTGGCAATCTCGCTGCACCTGGTGGCTCCCACTGCACAAGAAAGGGCTTATTTCACCTGCTAGAGCCTAGAAGATAAAAACACAACAGTTATCTGTCCATTCAGATTCTTCAGTCAGAGAAATCAGATTTAAAATCTGTTTAGCACAGGGAACAAATCCATTTGGTAAGTACATTTTGCTTTGTAAAAAGATTGCCCTATTTCTTTCAAGAGATGTATTGATGCAGGTGTATGGCATTCACCAGTCTCAGAATGGCAAACTTATCCAAGAAAGTGAAAAAATCACCACACAAATAGATTTTCCTGGAACAGCAGTCATTTACAAAGAGGAATCTGCAAGTGGAGAGAGAGAGAGAGAGAGAGGTTCTCACATGTTGCTGTCTGTCAGACAAGATCTTCCAGAGTCGTGAAAAAAGCTGAATCCAAGTCTTCTCTGCCAAGGGTGTGGAAATATGGCATAACTGAACAAAGGCACTCAGCAACGCTCCTGTCTGTATAGAAATAGGAAAATACAATTAATTCTGTGGCAAAACAGTTCAGTTATTCAGTTGTTTAAGTAGTAATGCAAATGCCTTTTCAACAAAAATATGTTTCCTTTGGCAATATAGACTTGCAACAAGAAATTACTCCTATTTTCATGTTGATCAAGACTGATTCATTACCGTAACCATCAAAAAAAAAAGAAGGAAAAAGAAAAGATGTTGATTATCTTGGTAATAGGAATAATCAGGTTAATTGGACAGAACTGTTACTAGCATGGAGTTATTTAAACATAGCTTTCAGCTACAATTATTTTCTTAGAAATTATTTAATCATAAGATGCTGATACACATTTTGGATCCTATATCCTGTGTTCGCCATCACTATTTCCTGAACTGAGCTATTAAAATGCACTTACAGGTGAAGGAGGATGAAATTTAATTTTGTAGGAAAGGGATACAGTGATGAAATGAAGGCTTAGGAATTTTTTACCATATGCAAATAAGAAATTACAGATTATAAGAGAGGATTACGTAAAAAAACTCAGCTAAAAAACAGAAGTATGAGATAGAAAAACAAAAAAAAAAAACTCAGATCAGATTAAAGATTTCAGCATTAAAGTGATTTGTCACCAACCTTCACTTCGCGAAGGGAGTCCAGGAATTTGTCGTGCCGGTTGGTCAGCATGTGCAGCTGGTTGCCAATGTCCTTCTCTGAGAGCTCCTTGGTTTTGGGCGTGCTGGTCTGATCTCCTGGTGCCAGTTCAATGTCTATCTCAACATCCTGAACAAAGCAAACAACTCAGTAAGGAAACACAGGTATCTTCTATGTACTTTTGCTTTTTTTCCACAATAGAAAACACTCTCCTCATCAACTTATTTCGTGTCTCACTCTTTCTGCTCCTTCTTCAGGTTCAGCTATGGAATTGCTTAGAGTGATGAAAGTAAAGCTAAATGAATGAATGAGAGCTCTGAGAAATCCATGCTTCAAGCACAAGAACCACTAACAATGTACACACATCATCTTCATCACACATTCCCCAAATTATTGAGTGGGAAATTAGGAAGAGCCATATTCCACCACAGAGATTGCTTTTTCCCCAGTACTTCCTGTGAGTTACTGTTGAGGAGTTTTTACTAGAGTCAGGGCATTGGGACCTGCACAATTCGGCCTGTAACCTAGCTGAGTAAGATAAGGGAGAAGGCAGATATGTCCTTGAAATGCAGCTGTGGAAATTAACTACCAGGCATAGCAATTCTAAGAATGTCCACAGCAGAGTGTGAGAAACTGCAGGCTGTAAAACTCTAGCAAAACAAAGCAACAGCAGCGGGGTTTGTGTGAGAGGCTCTTTTCACTTTGGTGACTTGCTTAAATGTGTAAACAAGTAACCCAATAACCAATGTGCTGTTTAAATGTAGCGACATAAAAAAATGTATTTAAGCATATCACAAGGCTCATGGGCAAAACTCTGAGCCCCACGCCGCGGTCTCCTGCCACGGCTGCACGGCTAGCTCAAGCGTCGCTCGGCGGCAATAACACACCAAACGTGCGGTCGCTCAGAGTTCGCGGCGCAGCGCTGCAAAGAGACTCTAGAAGGTAGGACAAGCTGGGAACCAGAACGGTACAGAGCAGGCGGGCTCCGAGGCTGGGTCTTCGAAAGGAAAGGTTTATTGCAGGAAAACGGGAACACGAAGACGGGAACACGAAGACGGGAACACGAAGACGGGAACACGAAGACGGGAACACGAAGACGGGAACACGAAGACGGGAACACGAAGACGGGAACACGAAGACGGGAACACGAAGACGGGAACACGAAGACGGGAACACGAAGACGGGAACACGAAGACGGGAACACGAAGACGGGAACACAAAGACGGGAACACAAAGACGGGAACACAAAGACGGGAACACAAAGACGGGAACACAAAGACGGGAACACAAAGACGGGAACACAAAGACGGGAACACAAAGACCGAGGCGCCAAGCGAAGAGCACCGGTCAGCAAGGGGTTAAGAGGAAGCAGGGAATGGGCGTGGCCAGCATCGGGAACCAATCAGGGAGAGGGGAGGGGGCGGTACTAAGGGGATACAGCGAATGGGGTTTTCAGGGGGAGTAACCGAAACCCAGGGGTTTAGTAAACATTACAGCAAGTCGAACTTTCCCAAAACCTAACCATATAAGGAGAAAAGAGGGTAGAGCTGCAGGGAATCATGGTTTCTCCCCATGCCCAGGAGGGGTGGTGCTTCCAATCTTATTGCCACCAGTCGCCCCCCTGGTTCTGTCTCCTCTGCGGTTGCTCTTCCAGGTCCACCCAGACCTGTGCCACCACAACATAAGCAGCCTTCTGATTTGTAATAAACGGCTTCACCTGATCACATTGGTCTGTGTGTGATGACCGTGCCCTCGCAACAAGTTACCTCCTCTTTGGATTCGCTGTTCTCCCGCTCCCGCGGCTCCTGCTTGACGTGTGTCACCATGGCGAAGGCAGCCCTGTCGTGACTGTCGGCGAGGTTGATGACGTTGGTGATGGAGGGCAGCATGGCCCCCTGGCAGCTCGTGCCAATCGTGGTGTTCCTCTCGCACACCGCCAGCAGCAGCTACCGCAGTGGGGAGGAACAACATCCTTTAAACATGCATTGCACTGCGGTATTTCACATTAAACATCACTAGGGTGTAATATTTAAAAACAAGATAGAAGCTGCAACAGTAGGTTTAAGGTCTATTTATCACCTTTATTAACAGAATCTCCTATGTCCTATAACAGAATGTCCTAAAGTCTGTATTTTGTACTTTTTACCCATGTATTAAGTGCCCTCAATCTGCTAATAAATACAGACTCTGTTACCCTAAAAAGGATGCTCACAGGCACCTTAAATTCATTCTTCAATATGCAAATTGCTAAAAGAAAAGGTTTTGTCTCATTTTATTTTAAATAAACCAAGCAAAGAGGCAATTTCATTTCAATGCAATCCCACCTCACAGCTGTCACACTGCTAGAGGAGACATCCCAGCCTTAACAGTTTTCTTGAAATCTTCTTCTATAATGATTCGTGGGGTTTTTTGTAATCACTATCAATTGTAAGAGACTGTTTTCCTTAAGAAGTATTAACCTGGTCATTAAACCTTTGGCAGAGAAATTCGATTTTAAACATTTATATTAAAGCCACTTTCCAAGCATCAGCATTCCCCTGTTTAGACATTGGATATATTTTTAAGCACCACAGGAGCTGAGGCAGCAGACTTGGCATTTTCAGCTTTGATACAGACAATACACACTACAATTCGCACATCACGTAATGCTCTTACAAGAAAAACGAGGAATAAAACACATTTCTAATTGTATTTCTGACACAAGTAGCTTCCCTACCTCAATACACTGCTTGATCCAGAAGTGATTTCCCATTGCCTCCCAGTTTTGGGAGCAGGTGACATAAAGCAAGCGCTCGTAAACGCGACGTTTCATGGAATTGTCAAAGACCTCAAAGAATTTGGCTCGGATGAGAGGCTGGGCACAGCGCAAACCAGAGAGGAACGCCGGCTCCAGTTTAGCTGTGAGCTCACTCCCAGAAAGGTTCTCATCCCTAAAATGAGTAAGGATGAAATAACAGAATGAGAAAAGTAGCTGCACTGTTTTAGAAATCTTTCTCTTCTTTCTCAGGGAGAATAGAGATAAGCTGCATTTTTGTACTTTCTTAATCTCTGTGTTTGGTACTAGGTGTTGTATAGCTGTGACCAATGGTTTTAGGAGGTGGATTCTCTGCTGACCAATAGCTGCTAGATTATTAATTAATATATAAAGAAGTTTCTGTAAATAAAGTTTCTCTTTTCGCCATCTTGGGTCCTCCTGCCTGCTTCCTCAGCCAGCTTCTGCAAATCTCAGGAAATCTAAAACCCCAAACATCCTAAAACCCCAAAGAGGTGACATTCTGTAAAAGCCCTCGTGGGGCAAACATCCAGGTGTGGTTTTTGAGAGAAACAGTAAAGAAAATACTGCTGCTTGCTAGAAAAGTGCCCCAGAAGTACCAGAAATACTCTTTGGGGATAAAATCTTATCATAGTTGTGAAACACTGAGCCACATCTATATTCTGTTTGAAATGACAAATGTTATTGATTGATAAAAAATTCTGAGCACCATGTACACAAAGGCTTTGCACACTGAACCAGCAGAGTACAGCAGCAACTGACTGCAAAATAATGTGAGGCAGCAGCACACCTTTAAATACCTGTGACTGTGTAATAAGGTGACTATTTTAATTATTTCATTGTGATTCAAAATCTGCAAGTCTACCTAGCAAACAAAAAAAAAGAACTTTCAGTTCTCCTGAAAGTCTAGTTTACAATAAAGTCTCAAGAGAAAAAAAAAATCTTTATGTCCTATGGATGTGAAAAGATAGATTTCAGCTGTCCCCACAGTGTTGAATATACAGTCAGGTACAAGGATGCCTTAGGTTCTTGGGAAAGGAAGGAGTTGGGATGGTGGAAATATTTTATCAGCGTCAAAAGTAAAAATCCTTTCTGAGGAACTTCTTTTTTCAAATTGCCTTCCATAAATATGTACTGTGGTCTCAGTGTAGCAAATTGATTTTGCATTGATTTAGAAAAAAATACATATATATATAAAAATATCCCTTAATTCAGACCTAAAAAGATTAACGACATGTTATAAAGTTCATATATGGTACAAATTATGAACCAATAAGCTGCAGTAAATGATTAATTGCTATAATTACCTATAGACATAGTTAACAAGGTCTAGGAACTGAGCATTTAATTCAAGGTCTTCTGGAAAACGCTTTTCAATGTAAGTCATCATTTTCACCAGTAAAATGGACTTCTCCCGGAGAGTAGGTGTCTGTGGTAAAAGAAGACATGATTAATTTTGTCAATTCATCTTAAAACATGCACAGGCCTAGCACATTCAAACTACAACTCAGCCATCCTTTGTATGACTCTTTCACTTCAAAAGTACTGAAAAATAGTTTGGTAGGTCATAGTTCTTAACAAGAAAAATAACTCAAGCACTTATCTTTCTAATATATGGTGGAGAATTTTAAAATTGTAACTAAAAATAGGTTTAAGTTGTTCAATGATTACAAAATTCTAAGATCTATTATAAAAAGTGCAGGTCCTTTTGTACAGCATTAGACTGTCAAGTACTCAACTCTGAATTGAAATATGGCAGATTGGGGAGGCCACAAAAAGTTGCAGAGTAACACAATTTATACCAACATTAGTCATCTTCCTCCTGAGCAATCTATCCACGTTAATGTGAAGCATATTTTAAAACTTTTAAAGGAAGTTCTCCACAAAACAGCAGTTGAGATCAAACACCCAACACAGGACTATAAAATGCCAAGTATCTATAGCTGCAGCTATTTTCATAGGGGATGAAAACAGTCTAAACATCATCAAGGGCATCCAAACATAAATAACAGATCACTACAAACCTCATTGTCCAAACTGATAAATAACAGTGGCTTGTAGTTATTCAGAATTTGAAAGCAATGATGATTTGATCTGCTCCATTTACCTGATTAGCTGCCATCGGGGAATTGTTTTTCACCCACTCCTCCACTATTTTCACCACTGCACGAAGAATTTTGGCATCAGTGGATTTTTCAATGAGAGATGTTAGAATAGCTTGGATAAAATTTTTCCTCATTTCCATGCTCATCACAGCCAGGCGAGTTTTCACAAGATCCAGACTCAGCATTACCAATTCACTCGTACCTGCTGTGGATACAAAAAAAAGGATTCGAGTTGTGTGTACACCTATAAAATACCTAGGAAAAAAAATTTCCAGGTAAGATGGTGTAATTTGAAAAATACCAACAACATCATCTATTGCCTGGAAATACTGTGCTCAGAATTACTGCTTTACTTTCCTGAACAACTAAGACAGAATACAAGGCCAGGCTTTAGCAACTGTCTAGTGGAAGGTGTCCCTGCCCATGGAATGGGGCTGGAAATAGATGATCTTTAAGGTTCCTTCTAACCCAAACCATTCTATGATTCTGTGACTCTTTTCAAAACCAAATCTGTTTAAAAACTGAAAGGCAAGCCTGTTTTTCCTTTCTGTAAATCTTTAGTAAAAGGTATTACGTACCCCCAATACTGAAAAACTACAATTAACTTTGTGGAAGAAATTGTCTGTGATGCAGCTAATGCTCTAATTCTGTTCAGCTAATTTCCTGACTTGCTTATCTCTCAAGTTTAATAATTTTCCAATTGTTTCTCAGTGTTAATAAAATTTACAAGGTTCTCATTTACCTAATTAAAGTATGGGCTGGGAATTTAACAGCAGCAATTCTTTCAAAGTGTTTTCTTCAGCAGCTTATTCATTAGTAAATTACAGGGCCCTTTACTAGCACTGAATTTTCTTCTACAAAAACATCTGAGTTTTTCAATGACTCATGACCTAATTCATTTAACAACAGCCAAAATTATACAGACTGAAAAAGATGTTATTTTAAGACAAAAACTAAAGCATCAGCTCCAACAACTTTATTCAAACACAGTTGTTCCAATATTATAAAATAGGAAGGAGTAAAAAAAAAGCGAAAGCACAGAGCAATCAAAAATTCAGCTCCTCACCCCTCAACACTATAAAGCCTTGAAGAATTTCTGTTTATGCTGCATCTCAACTAATGTTTTACTAACCATTCACTGAAAAGGTTGGGCTAATACTGAAATTCATATATTAAGCAGGTAACTGGAACTCATAAGTGCATTTTGAGCTTTCAATACTTCGGTAATACTACTCACTAAGGCTGAAGTATTTTTCAATAAGTAATAATGCACACAAACTCTGCAAAGCCACCTGAACCCCTTCAGAATGAAGATATTTTAATAGTTTATATCACTCCCAATCATTGCCAGACTACCTAAGGTAATACCTGTGTTGGCTTCTGCTGTTCCTGCTGTCGCCTGTGGGTTCAGGTGCTCCCTGACCATTTTCTGCAGGGAGCGCATGAAAACTGAGATCAGCCTGTCGATGTAGCTCGGATTGTTGCTGCAGGCAGACTTCAGAATCATCAGAGTCCCTGCAAATAAAAACCAGACCTCAGGAATTAAAACTTCTCTTGGGTGGGACCTGAGTAAGGGACAGATGCCATGAAAGAAGCACAGGACTACCCAAGCTCCGAACATTAGAGATCTGGAGAGACTTGAAGAAAAATTTCAGTCTCAGCTTTAGTCCTTAGACTAAGTCTAAAAGGTTACTTTTGCACTAATCAAAATATTCCAAAGTTTTGTATCTCAGTGTGTGATGAACAGCAAGGGGAAAAAGGGAAGACAGGAAGAAAGAGATTGAGAGCAAATACTTCCCCAAGACCTTGAAAAAAATGTAACTACTCCTATGTTGCGCATTTGTTTCAGCAGCAAAAAGTAGAAAAACTTTTAGATTAGCAAGCCTGGGTTTAGTAATTATAAATAAAATAATTTATAATTTTGGTTTTCTAATCTAGAAACTACATGAAGTTTCATAAATCAATTTCTGTAGATTGAAGAAGTTAACTCAGTTGACTACTTCACTCTTTAAAAAAAAGCACACACATCCCATAAAACTATACCCACTAAAATAAAAACCAACTGCAACTTTCTAGTTCAACATATCTACAAAGCATACCTACACAGAAGCATGCTTTGGTCATTGAATGGCTCCTATGAAAGTTTTGATTTCTTTTTATGCCCAGATGGGCACAAAATTTGGCCCACAAAGTTCAGCCTCTGAGGCACAGAATTACAACAAAATGCACCTCCTGACAGCTTGATTGTGGTGCTGCTTTTAAAGGAGCTCTGGACAAAATGTAAGAAACATCTTTCATGGTTAGGCTGATGTAAAGCATGTCCTGACATCTGACAAATAGGCAATTCCCAGAGTGAAATTACAACCATCCACACAGCTCACAGAACAGAACAGTGAAGGACATTTGCCATTTAAATCAGCAGATTTTCCAACATTGTACAATTTCAGGTCTGTATTACCAACACAACCACTTCTGGGCCAAACTCTATTAGTCCAATATATCTTTGTCATTCTATTATGTAGCTGAGTTCTCTAGAAGTTCAGTAAGTACAAAAAACAAGAAAAGAAAAAAACATTTCAGCTCTTCAGAATGGTGTACAATAAAAATTCAGATTTTGTCACTCAAGAAAAGAATTTTTGTCATTTCCTGGTTATTGAAAATTGAAGATCTATAAATAGACAAATCTTCCTACACTATCTAAATCAGCTGATAAATGAGGTTTAAAAAAAATTAAAAGAAAGGCAGTAATACATAATCATGTTTACAGATTCCTTGAACAATTCTTTTGTCTCTCAGAGGACCTGCAGGATTTGGTTTTTGACACATAAGAAGCTTCCAAAAACTTTTACTTTCTTTTTTAGCTAATATCAACACTGCACTTTTTTTTCCCATTCACTTTGAATACAAAAGGCTTCCACCCAGCAGATCTGCAGCTCCCCACCTCCAAAAATTGCTCTTGGGAGAAGACAGAACATTATGAGCCCCCCTCCATCCCCCTTTCTTCACAGATGTGACATCCCAAGTTAGCTTGAAATGCTTCCCACATCTCCCTGTGCACCAGATCAGACTGCAACTTCCTCATGGAGAAGGGAAGCTGCTGACACAGACATTGCTCATTCAGGGGCACTCCCAGAGCTGCTGGGGGTGTGGGGCACGTACCGAACAGCTGGGAGGGGTTGGCATTGGTGGCCTTCTCGTAATTAGTCAGTCCTTCGTAAATAACCTTCCCAACTGCAGCATAAAGGCACTCCAGCTCTTCGTACTTGGAGGCGACACTGGAGGTACCTGCAGGGTTCAGAGTGTGTTATTTTGGTGGCATTATCCACAGGACAGACAATCAGTCACTACAATATCACTGCAGCTTTATCCTCTCCTCCAACCAAGGTAACACAGGAGATCCCTCACTTACATAAAACTCTTCATTATACCTTCATTATATTATATTATATATTATAGAATTATATTACTATAATATTATATATTATATATTATATATTATATATTATATATTATACATTCTATTATATTTATAGTAATGCTATATATTTATATTATATTCTACTATATTATATATTATTATATTATATTATATATTATTACATTATATATTATTACTTTATATTATATTATATTACTATATTATATATTATTGTATTATATTATATATTATACCTTCTTCATTATTCTTCTTCATATACATTAAATGTATGTCTTTTATAATAGTGAACCACTTCCTCTGAGTAACTCAATTTGATGAGCAGTCTTACATTACTGATTTTACCTTTTTTCCAAGAGAAGATTATCTAAATTAGTTTCTATTAAGACACGGCATATTACCTATTGCCTTTCTTTTTTACACTTTATCTCCCTTCCTTGTTTCAGCAGAACAGCAAAGTTTAACAACTAAAGAATTTCACTTCTGAAGCCGAAAATTCTAATTGCAAAAATACATTAAATTTATAGCATGCATTTCTTGAACTAAAGTTATGACAGCCACAGGTTATTAAGTCTTTATGTCAATGGATAATGATGTATTCCACATGATTACTTATTTCAGCTTTTCTCTTTTTAATCAGAGGTTGAAAGTGCAAGCTAAAATGGACCATTAAACGCAGGAATCGTAAAACAGAGTATTAGCACATTCCAAAAAGTGCCTTCATCCCACCCTCAACTCCTTAAGTGATGCAGCAACAAAGGATGAAAGGAGGAGGAAAACACTTGTTGGGGAGGAAGAAATAGGAAAATCTTATAAATATGATTACCTGGCAAAAGATGCTGAGAATACAGAAACTATAAACTAGATTGAAATGAAGACAAGCTTTGAGATACCAAACCCCAGTGACTGAATAACAGGAAAACAATGGTATGGCCACTGAAGGTAATCCACCCCTTGATTAGACAATGCTCCCTGCTTACTCCAGGTCCAAGGGTCAGAGCAGACCCTACCAACTCAAGCAGAGAGCACAAAAAGCAGTTTTTAGAGTTTAAAATGTAATGCCATATGATAATACAAGGATGCTCATAGGCTGTATGTAAATACTACAGAATTTGTATCTTGTCCTAGATTGGTTAGTGAAAACTAGAATGTTCAGCACAGAACATGATTTATTGTAAGCAGCGACCACGGGACCCTTGGACCCTTATCCCTTACCCTTCTGTATTCTGTATTCTGCATTCCCAATTCCTGTACCTCTCTCTCTCTCTCTCTCTCTCACCTCTCTGACCTGCTCTGGGCCGCGCCTGGCGGTTCATAGCAGATCTCTCACCCCCACACTCTTTATTACAATAAACCTCATGCTCTAAGACCAGACTCCAGAGATCTCTGTCTCTGTCCAAACTGATGCCTTTGAATATTTCTAGTCCCTTCTAGTCCCTTAGGAATCCCTTCCTAAACCAGGGATTGTGGGTTCGAGTCCCATCTGGGGTGCCAAAACTGATGCCTAAAAGAGAAGCCAAAACAAATTAGGAGTATAAAAATGCGGATAAATTTATTCGAGGCCTTCAAGGTACGCTCCGGGCAGACGAACGTCCCCCCCCAGGGACCACACCCGAAATGCACCCCGGGTCATGAGCCCTTCACATTTTATAAGTTCTGTTTCATTAGCATATTGGCCCCTAATTCTCCAATCCACCCTCAGGTGATGATGTTCACCACCCCAGGCCTGCCCCCCTCCATCTTACAGTTGTTTCCATATTTTCAGGCCCCAAGGCAACGAATATGTCCTTGAATCTGTGTTCAGAGAGCCTTGTTTTGGTTAAAGGTGCTGGGAACAGAGCATTTTAGCACTTAGTAAGAAGCACTAAACTTCAGCAAGTTACAGGTGCATTAAGAGGAAAAACTAGAAATATTCAAAGGCATCAAAACCGCATCCACACGCCGCAGAGCCATCCAAGAGGCGCGCAGATTTCTACAACACTCACTCGGCTCGGTGGGGAAAATGCCCATCAGGCGAGAGAGCAGACTGTGCACAGCCCTCAGGACCTTGGTGTTCCCGCAGGTCATGCACGCTGCCACCCCTCGCTGCAGGGGCTTGAAGCTGCTCAGGATGGCAGGAGGCTGCAGCACGGTCAGCAGGAAACTCAACACCTCCAAGCCAGTGCAGATGTTGGCAAAGTTGGCCTGATTGGGCTGCTCCTAAAGAGAAAACAATCAGAAAGGCAGTGAGGAGGAGAAAATAAGAATTACACAGATTGCTAAATTCAGATAAAATCTGTTAAAACTTATAAGACTGAGGTTTCTGCAGTAGTTGTGTTTCAGGTGAATCTTCTGAATAAGCCATGCACTATAAAATTCTAAAAATCCAGGCGCTATAGAGTTTCTAGCCACGTTATTAAGCAGGTACAGGGATGTTCCTTCTGGTGTTTTTTGCCATCCTAGGGTTTGAAGTCTGTCTGCAGCCTTGCTGGTTAGAAATGCTTTCAACAGAGGATTATGTTTTATTTCTTTGTCAACATCTTTGAAAGACAGGCCTTCAGTGAAGAGCTAAACCAGAGTATTTTATAAGTTATAAAGGACAGAAGAGAAGACATTTGGAACTAACAAAAACGTTCCTAATGCATCTTTGTAAATGAATTAAATTATCATTAAAATAGTAAATTATGCCTAAATTATCATTTTTAATGGCAATTTTCTCTCACGTTGCACACTAGTTGAGAAAAGGTGAGCAAAGCGACAAATATGGGCTCCCTGGAGCAAAATCAATGCTCATAAACCCAAAACAAATGGAGCCACACCAAAAAAGTCTTCCAGCAGAATGATGAGAGCAGACACATTTTCAAGGACTGTCTCCATAAGGACAACAGCAGGATCATAGTATAGCATGCATAGGTCAACAGTTGGAAAAAATAGGACAGAGCAAATTTTCATGTAATCCTAGACATATTTAAGTTTCCAAAAGTAATATGTAGCACTCCTTTATTCAAAGAAACAAAATAGTGACACCAACAGAACTCCTAAAAAATTACCACAGTAATAGTTACTAATCTATTAAGTAGTACGATAAAATTAAATTGATACAGAAAAATTTATTATAAGGCAAAAAGCACATGAACACCATACAGATTATATATGAAGTGCCAAATCACCTATTACAGGGAGCTTGCCTTTCAGTGAACTTCACACTACCATAAGGTAGTCAGAAAACTAGGAATCAATAAAATCAAATCTGTAAAACTTCCCACGAAGAAAAAAAATTCCCAGAAATTAAAATACACCAAGCAGTAAGTACTGCAGCTCTACAAATCACAACCACTGATGCAACTCACACACTTAACAATTTATCCATCTCACTCCAAAGAAGCAAAGATTAGTCCTGTAGAAATCTATCTCCAGGTATCACTAGTATTCAACCCTCTCACATGCCAGGGAAACCTGAAGGACCTACAGGACTGGAGTGTGACCTACCACAGTCATGAGCAGCTTATCAAACCACTGCAGCTTCAGCTCTGACTTGGGCCACATGTCTGGCCTCAAAGCTGTTTTCAGGAGGTTGACGCAGCGGCGAGACAGCAGCTCCCCAGGGGATCCAGCAGTGTTGGAGTTGTCATTTACCTGGCAATTAATCAGAGTTAACAAAATGACACCCTTTTGGAACCAGCTCATTCATTTATTATGCATTCCAAGCAAGCATATAATTTCTTATTTCTGAAGTGGACGAGCTTAAGTAGCTTTATCAGTACAGTCACACAGTATTTAATGCAAAAAAAGCTGACAGCTAATAGTAAACACCAGAACTGGTGTCTAAATTGCTTGCTAATTAACCCAAATCACCCATCAAAGGTGTATTTAAAGAAGTTTCATCCCACCCTTTATTACCACAACTCTGAAGGTACTCAAGATGGTTAATCTTTACTGTTTGCAAGGTATCCATAAACATGTGCAGCTCTTTACTCAATTCATCTTTATACTTAAGAGCACATCTACTTTGTGCAATGGACTGTGGCATATAAAACCCCATGCTACTTACCAGCTGAGTCTGCTGCAGGAGCAGAAGCCATAAAATTTGTCAGCCTTGAGGTAAACCCAGATAATTTTCCCCATTCTAGAAAAGTTAACTCCCTCAGTATTTGGCAAAAAGCTTTAAGTTCTACACGCTGCAGGAAGTAATTCCATGCAGTGTATTTTGAAAATAAAACTACAATCATTATCCCAGTCATTCCCTATAAAACTCTCTAAATATTTTGGGATAAAGTATTCTTGGCATTTAACCTAGGCAACAGAACAAGCACACTTCACAGCATCACCCAAACGTATAAATGAATCAAGAAAACCAAGAATAGACAAGGTGAATCCAAGCCTGGGAGGACCTGTGTGAAAAGAGAGGTTTATGGGTTTTGGCTGCTAATGCCACGCTGGTAGTTCCAAATCAGAATAAGCAGAGTACCTGGCAAGCGATCCGAATCAAGAAATTCACGACGGTGTCGGTGTGCTGCTTGTCAATGGGCTTGGCCAGAAGGGCATCAGCTCCTGGCAGGGACTGGCTGCGCCCAAACACCTGCACACACAAAAAAACCACAGGCCATCAGCAAGGGAAGGAGGGAAACAACAAGAATAGATATTTTGAATATTTTCTGAAGCTAAAATCTTCAGTTTAGGGAGTTATGCGGAAAAACAGTTCCACTACACTGCTCAGAGTGTCTGAACAAACCCTCATTTTTTCTTACAGCACTTATTGCTCCTGTAGCTGTCCTGAAGCGTTTTACTTCTTGGCCAGAATCCACAGACAATCCTCTTTTAACAGCAGATGAGGCAGAACTTGCTCCTTCTCCACTTGCACTTGAGTCCATGTCTGAATCTGGCTGAAATATCAGCAGTGTGCATGTTAAAAAAACTACACTTAACCATGGAACAGTTCACTCTTTACCCATTTATTTCGACTTCCTACCTGCTGGTCTTTAATTCTTTGCAATTCCCATTTAATAACAACTTCAGCAAGATCCACAGCTAATTTTCTTTGCTCTATTGTAACACTGGGAGTGAAGCCCAGTCTCTGCATGGCACTAACCATATGCTGAACCAAGTGATGTCTCACAGGATAATAAACCTGAAAAAATGGTTTCACAGAAATGGTAGTCATTAACCAATAAAATTCTACACAAAACCTACAAAGTTGAAATAAAGCAAAATGGCAAACAGTCATCAATCCCAAAGTTTGCTAAACCTGTACCACTCCAAATTTTGCAGTGTGGAAGAGTAACTGGTGCACTGAAAATAGTATTTTGACTTCAATTTTCAGTAGTGACTACTGATTTCATGTACCCAAATGAGCATGTCCTTTTAAAGATCCATTATTTTTCTCAAGGACCAATCACACCAATTTTTTTGCCTTTTAAAGAGCTTCAACTCACATTTGAACACACTCAGATATTCTTTCAAAAACTGTTGAGGCATCAGTTCCTGAAAAGTGCCTCAAATGTGTGTTAGCTCTCCCTTCAGATTGCATTTTAATACATGCTTTCAAAACGTTCCTGTGTTGACATTCTGCACCATTCCCCCATTTGTTTAATGTTTCCCAACACATATTAGCTGGAGATAAAAGTTATCTAGCTAATTCCACAGAATATATGAAGTCAAACAAACAAGGATTACTAGAGGATGGCAAACAACGTGGTTCTGCGCTTTTTTAAAAGAACTCTTAGAGAATCTTCACAGCCCTGTTAAAGAGCACTGCTAATGCATGTGCAATAAATTCATCTTGCAGACTCTAACCTGACATTTGGAGTTCTAACTTCAATCACGAAAGAGCTAAATCAATTATTTGCTATTAAGTAGTTGTATTTAGCTATAGATAAGTATCTCTACAGACAAGTGATGCACTTTGAAGCTAAACCATATAAATCAGATTATTTATTATTATTTTTCTAATCAAACTGCTGTTTACCTCCTTGATACAGGAGACACTGTGAGTACCAGAATAACAGTACAAGTACCTTGAAATGCTGTACTATCAAGTGTAAGATATGCACTAGCTGGGGCACCGTGTGACCCTCTTCCACGATGATTTTTCGTGTCCAGTGAGTGAGCATCTGGTGTCCATCCTCCATCCGAGCAGGCACAGCTGGAGTCAGGATAGCCATGGCCTGCCTGACAATAGTCCGAGCCTCCATCGCATGAGCTTTGAGAAGGCTGTGAAAAACCTGAACAGCCAAGTTTCTCATCAACATTAACACTGTATGTATTTACAAAAACAAAGCATTCCTAAACAAGGGGAAACTACAATGGATGTTTTCTAAAAAATAGCTTTTCTCTAAAGGCCCATAATTTGTTAAAAATATGATGATACATCATCAGCAGAAGCACAGAGCAAATACTTCTGTTTCCTTTACATTCTCTTTCCTTCCTCCCTCTCCACTGTCCAATTTGAAGTTTCCCCTTGGTCCCCACATTGTGAATCAATAAAGAAACATTCCCAGTTTTGCTAATTCAACCAAAAGGTCTACTTGTCCTACTTACCCTCCCTGTTTTCACTCACCTTCCAACTTCTTTCTATACTCTGCTAGCCCCAAATAAATTTGTATTAAACACTTGGCCTGCCGCTTCTGCATTTTCTTGTGGAGTTTGAATTACACTAAGTATCCAAAACTACCGTGCAGCTCCTACTATAAAAGAAATCCCACCATAGAACATAACACAAACCCATGGTCAATACCTGCAGGACTATCTTCTTGTGAATGGCAAACTTGGCAATGATGTGGGCCAAGAGCAAGTGGCCACTGTACTTGCAGGCTGGGTCCACGCAGGCCTTGGACAGGAGGCAGGGCCAGGCGAAGGTCATCAGGCGCCGCAGTTTGCTGTTCCTGTTCTTGTTGTTGTCGTGGATGTGGTGGGGAGCGTGCTCCACCAGCAGCGTGGCGAACTGCAGGAGGTAGATCCTCAGGGAATCCAGCATGTCAGCCTGCTTTTCTGGATCAAGCACCTGGTTCCAGGGATGATCAGAGAGGACAGAATGAAGATGACCAAAAAAAAAAAAAAAAAACACTTTCATGACTATAAAAGCAAAGTCTCAGATTTTTGCTTTTTCAGTGATTTTTAAGAAGAATAAAATCTGTAATTACTTTCTTGACTCAGTTTAGTACCCACAAAACAACCTCGTGAAGTGTGAACTTTTAAATAATGAGCACATCTGGGAACCCTCAAAGTGCTAACCCATAAAAATAAGCAAATCAAAAACCCCAACCCTCATCTTCAACGTGTATTTTATAACTGCTGACAGGTTCCATGAAATAGCAGTGAATCAGAAATTTACTGACGTTGGGTCATGCAAAGCTTTCCTTATAAAAAGACTGGGATTAGAGCCAAGTAAGGCCCATTTCTAAAGCCACATTCAAGTTCTGGAAACAGCATAAACTGAAAATTGTTATCCAGTCCTACTGATGACTGATGGATCTCACACTCAACACAACAAATCAATTTGATGTAACAGACCATAATATTCAGAACAGAACAACTAATTCAAATCAGGATGAAAAGCCAAGTGAGAGAAACAACTTGTCAATTTTCAAATACTTCAATGTAAACTAAGATCGTTACCTTTGTAATAAAAACGCTAGTGATGCTTTCTGGATTATCTCCTTCTGGGTTTGGGGGGCCTAAAAGCTGTTCACCTTCTCCTTTTTCAAAACTGTACAAGAAAGCAGGATTCAGGATATGTTGCAGCACCTACAGAGAATAAACAAAGTAAGTTTTACTGTATTATCACATTCTTCTAAGAGCAGCCAATATTCAAGTACTCTCACATGCAAGCCTGTCTGTTGGACACACTCACTGCAACACAAAAGGAAACTATAAATAAAACCCCAGGAAAAAGTCACAAGGGTTTTTTTCCCTCTCTTTCTTCTTTCCAAGGGCAAAGATTCTTAGAAAGTGTAAACTAAAGCAGTCAGCACTGAAAGCAAGATGAATTGCTGTCTCTGTTTATTATCGCTCTTCTTCAGGTATGATATTTTCACCTAAATGACTCCGCCAATTACCAAACTCGTTGACATTTAAGTAAGGGAGTTTTGTTGCCCTAGTTCCCAAGAAGAAAATTAAACCTAAATACCAGGCTTCTTTGATTTAATTGCTTTAGTTACCTTGGCTTTGAGCTCATCTCCAAAGTTTGGGTCATTCAAGTCTACAAACCGGAAGAACAAAGCCCTTTTTTGGGGAATGCTGTAGTTTTTGGGGATCTCTTCTTCCATATATTCCTTTAAGAAAGTCATATTGCAGAGAAATCGACCTGTAAAAGCTCGAAGCAACTGGAAGAGTAACTCTATATCACCATAATTCCTCCTGTGAAAACACATAAAATGCAAAGCTTCTGTGAAAAAAATACACAGTCTACTATGCTGATGAAATTAATCTTTTAAAGGAGCAGAGAAGCAAGAGCAGCCACTACCACAGGCATTGTTTCAGAGCTAATGGTAATATTATGAAATATATTACACTTTCTCTTCAATATCTGCAAACCATTTTTAGTAGCCCTATATAACTTCACAGTATTTTCAAAATTAAAATTTTAAAAAATGCATGCAGGGTCTAGGAAATAAAGGTTTTTACGTACTTGCAGTAATTCAATAAGCAATAGGCCAACAGCTTGGGCTCTTTCCAGTTTGTTGCAGCCATATTCTCTTTCCTGTGTCTCTCCTGAAAAGCTTCACTCACCCACACACGTTTCAGCTGATTCACCAAGGAGTGTTGATTTGCTAACCAACATTCATCATTCTTAACAATAATACTTATGATCTGTCCAAAGCAAAACAAGACAAATGCACAGTCAACACACAAGAGATCTGTCAGGAGAAACAATGATATACAAGCACTTGTTTAAGGTCAATTAAGGGTTCTAAAATATTCAACAGCAAAACAAAAGAGTGAAATACAAAACAGTTTAGATTAAAAAGTACTATCTTTCCGTTTTTGTTGTCATGCTTTCCTCTTGTATCCTACCTGACAAAAAAAGTATAATTTGAGTCTCTTTTCCCTTCTCAGAGCAACACTGACTACAAACACTCCACATTTTTACAAACGGTTTTCTATGAGCTGCAATACACACATTGAAAGCCTGGAGGTAAGAGGTTTGGAGCTGAAGAGGTTTTCACTATCCAGTGCAGAGACAAACGAGGATAAATGGATACCTTGATAGCCTGGAACTGCAGGTCGAGGCGCATGGTGGTGGTGCTGGGGGAGCCAGGTCTCACAGCTGCCTGGGTGCCCACAGGCAGCAGCAGGGTGATAAATCGGTTGGGATTAGCTGCCAGTACATCCCGCAGAGGTTTGGCATCTTTATGTTTCAAGAAACTCTGCAAAAGGGGAAGAAATAATTTTAATAACCTTTAAAAGCCAAACTACCAGGTGGTTATATCATCCTGTAGCTTTTACACTCCACAGTAAAGTTGCAGAGGTTGTATTTCACATATATAAAAATAACATCTACACTTCAGTAACATCCTTACATGATCTGGAAAGGCATAAAATCACCACTTCAGGACAAACAAATACAAAACCATGAACAGGAACACTGCAGTCAAGAGTAAGACCATGATTAAGGACCACAAGGTCATACAGGAAAAAAAGATGCTAAAGACAAAACCTTTCTGTTCATCAGATTTGTCAAGTTGAGGGTTTTTTCCTGCTCCCCTCCCCACAGAACTCACCATAAACATTCTGCTCCACTGTGGATCGTTTAAAGTGGCTTCCATCATGAACAGCTCCACAGTCTGGGATGGATGACGTGTCAAAAACTTTATCAGTGGCTCCCTGAATGGACTGCCAGCCTGAAAAATCCAGAAACCTTAAATTAAAAATGCAGAGTATAGAGTATTTTCTACTAATTTACTACCACTTAGGAAAGTACATTAGACTTGGCATTTATGCAGACACAGAATGTTCAGAACTTGCATGATAAGAATTTATTGGCACTTTCAAAACTTCACTTCTAACAGTGGAAGACAAATGCTAACATCTCCTAAAGGCTTGAAGAGCATATTTATTACATCAAATGTTCTCACACCATATTTTAAGTATTATAATTGTTATGTACTAATGTTTAAGAAAACTCTAAAGCAAAAACTTCAGCAATGTTAACTTCCACTTTTACCTCGATTAACATTGCTCGTTCTGTTTTCATAACAACTTCCAGAAGAGGTTTAACCAGAGTCTGTGGGGCAGCTGGGATCAGATGGAATAAATTTATAATTGCTGAACAGATCTTCATTTCCTACAGGTAAAAAGAAAATAGGTTAAATAAATATTACTGGCTATAATGTATAAAAACAGTATTACACATTTTACTTCTTTTTACCTCTCCGTATTTGCATTCCTCTCCCAAATGCAGAGGGTTAACATATATACAGCATCTACTTACCATAATGTATGAAAAAATGGCATTTGTGGAAGCCTGCCCTATTTCCCCTTGTAATATCAATTTTATTTTCTTGGCCAGCAGTGTTTTACAGGAGTTTTGCTGTTGGGGAGTCAGAGAGTGCTCACTGCTCTGCACCAAGCACCTCAGGCATGACACAGGCAGATCTCCCCACCCAAAAATGGCTCATCCACACCCCACACCCCAATTACACCCCAAGGAAGAGACACAACTTTCTCACACCACTGCTCAGTCTATCTTGCAAACAGCTGCTTACTTCAAAGTCAGCTCTGTTCTCCCACTAGACATTAAATTCCCCAGAGTCCAAAAGAATTTCGGTTTTTTTCTCAGTCTGATTTAAATAGAGACTATGATTTAGTTAGCTAGAGTGTGGATTTCCTTCAGTAAGAAAAGGGAAAGGAAAAAACAAAACAACACATCCACCCTCACCATCTCTCTAAAACCAACTTCCAGTGTGCAGTATCCAAAACAATTTTATCGAGCACATTGCGTTTCCTCGACTGAATTTAAACATAAAGCATTAGTCCCCACTCCTTTAACCTGATCTGCCCAGACAGACCCCACAAGACTCCTCTCATGGATTGAAGTGCGGGGCTGAGAATACATAAAATCTTTAGAAACCACTTAAGCCTTCACAGAGACTAAAAATCCTGCTCTTCCTGGCACAAACATGCTCAACATCCTTAACAGCAACATGATCAAAACAGCTCTGCCACAGGCAAACAGAAGACAATTCACAGCACTGCACTCAAAGGCACAATGCACTCTGCCCAAAACACAATAAAACTAACAAACCGTACGTTAAAAGAAAAAATAAAACCAAACAACAACAACAAAAAAAGGAACCATGACAACAAAAAAGTTCCTGGTGCCTCCACTGAGTTTCTCACCTCTACCCCTTCCGCAGCAGGCGGAACCAAAACAGAAGTCACAGCATGAAAGGAAAAAACCCACAAAAATATCAAATAAATGCACAAATCAGTACACGCTATTCTTCAGGCTGCAGTCTCACTTCAGCAAAGCTACTTTCTCATCTCAAACAGAAAGAATGGAGACAATGAGTATCTCACAAGCTCCAAACTGCCCTCCAAAGAACCAGGGTGAAAAACATCCTTTTTTCTATTTGTACATTGATTAGACATAGCTTTTCAAATATTTATACAGAACAAAAAGATAACAGACTTGATTAAGTCACGGGAAACAACATTTTAGCATCTACAAACACAAATTTGGCCAGCATCAATGATGAAACCACTTTCAGTACTTGAGCTACCAAGCTAGGAAGTCCTCTAGAGCTATAAAGTCCTCTTAGGCTGTAATGCAGAATTTCCACCATGGAACTTTCCACCTTCTCACAAGAGGGACAGCTAGAGGCAACCATCCACTCACAAAACTTATTCTTTCAATTACCAGACCTGACCTAAAATCCCATGCCTTTCCTTGGAGAGGCAGGGAAGGGAGGAAGAAGGATTTAAATCAAATATTTTACTCTCAGGGCCAATGAATTAGATTTTAATCACTACTTAATATATTATGTCTTAATTTGTTCATTTCTCTAAACAGCCACATCACAGCTCAGGATCACAGCAGGACTGACATAAATTATTTAGGTGAACAAGGCTTAGTTACTCCAGCATTAATGTGGATCTTCACAATAATCATCAATTATTATGCAGCATTTCTGAGATGTCTGAAGTTTTTAGTTTGTCTACAGTTACCATTTCCATCTGAAAACTCACTCCACAGATCTTTCAACCATTCATTAAGAGGCCTTGCTGACCTTGCAGCCACTCTCTGCACTATGCTGGAGAACACATGGCACCATCAGCAAATGGCACATTGACCCAGGGCTGCTGGAAAAGGATGAAATGATTGGAACATCACCAGGACTGGTAGGGACCATCAGGCTTTCCTCATCAATCTGTCTTTGCCATTTCATCTATTTAACCACACACTCTGGATGATCCAACCTCCTCCCCAGGTGAGTCTCATGTGCTGGAATCTCACCAGGATCAGGCAGAAATGAGAGCAATGCCAGCTCCAGTAACTGAGCACCAGTGTCACCATCCCAGTTTTCTACTTTTAGAGATACAGCACAAAGTACATCCAGACATGAACACAGCCTGCCACAGCAATGTTTGCCATTTCATCTATTTAACCACACGCTCTGGATGATCCAACCTCCTTCCCAGGTGAGTGTCTCACGTGCTGGGATCTCACCAGGATCATGAGAGCAATGCCAGCTCCAATAACTGAGCACCAGTGTCACCATCCCAGTTTTCTACATTTAGAGATACAGCAACAGCACAATGTGCATCCAGACATACCACAGCAATGTTTACCACCTCATCTATTTAACCACACACTCTGAATGATCCAACCTACTCCCAGGTGAGTCTCACATGTTGGAATCTCACCAGGATCAGGCAGAAATGAGAGCAATGCCAGCTCCAATAACTGAGCACCAGTGTCACCATCCCAGTGCTTCTACATTTAGAAGATACAATTACAGCAACAGCACAATGTACAGCCAGACATGAACCCAGCCTGCCACAGCAATTGTACAAAGAACAAGCTGTCTGTGTCCTCCTCCAGTTTCCTGGAGTTTTTATTTTTAAGGAAACTTTAGAGCAACAACCTGGAAGCAGAAAAGTAATACTCAATCAGCTTTGCATTGACACAATTCTACTTGAAATGTTTCCAGACTTCTCTCCTTCCTCAAGATGTGACAATAGATTCTTTCTCAAGTGTCTGCTGTGCACGCTCCACTCAACATATCTCTCTAAACACATAATTACATAGAAAACATCCACAAAAAACATTAAAAGCAGGAGAATTCCCAACCAAACGTGACTTAGGGACAACTAAAAACTGTTCTAGAGGTGCCACATTGTGGTCTAAAAGACTATTGCTATAAAAGAGCTGCAGGATATCTCTAATCATCACTTGAGGATAAGTGAATCCCAAAAGAAGAATATGAAGGCCTTAGAACTGACATGAATAAAATGTGGTTAACTAAAGAATGCACAGTGTTTTAGTTAAAACGTAAGAAACAAATCTTATTCTACTTCATTAGAGAACATCTAGGTCTAATATAAAGCAATGACCAAATTCAGATTAAAAGCTCTCTTTGCAAAGACAGGAAAGAGAAATGAAAAGCCATTAAGCCATTTCCATGTTTTGAGCGAAATAAAAAGCCAACATAATTTCATTCTAATTTGAAGAACAAAGATATTAATAAAATTCCCCCCATTTTTTCTTAGGTGTAATAATAAATCTCAACACTTAATAAAGGCATTTAGTAAAACATTAATAGAATTATGGGACTTCTGGTAATTTACAGGAAGCTGCACTGAGGCAGGAATTCCCATCAGTATTGCTAAGAGCACTCAGAATTGACATTACACTGCACATTTTCCATTTATAAGATCAGTTTCCCATGCTCAACATTGAGGCCATTAGCTTCAGTGGGAGAGGGATTTTAATGTGATCTCCACTAGTAAATATTGAACTTGGTTTTAATAAATTAAATTTAAAATTAACTGGGATTATGTTATCATTATGTACAATTTTCGAAAGGCTATGTTACGAACATCAAACATATTAATGAAAAAAGGAGGATTATGCTGCTGAGCTCATCAGCCATTCCAGTGAAGAACAGATTTCTATGCAGAAAATCCTGAGGGGGGGAAAAATAAAAATGCTTGAGCTGTTCCCACCCCAACCTAGAACAGCCTTTAAAGTAACCATTGTCAGCAGATAAGAAGCTCCTCTTACTAAGAATTCTAACAGATATTCAATACTCAATTCACCAAGTTTGTTAGCTTGTAACAAAGCAGCAGCATGTCATCAGTTATGGCAGCATTCACAACTGAATGAGTTCTGCAATTCCAAAACATTAATACTACTTATTTCTTCTCTTCTCACATAAAAGTATTCATTAACTCACATTTCCATCACTCCGCTGTCCACCTTTGTGTGTGATAACTACAACTTCCATCCATTTACGCAGGTGTTGCTACAAAGAAAGGATAATTAGTATTATTCTTCTAATTAGGCTGCTCCATTTTGGCATATGCTACACGAGAAGATGTAAAGGCAGAAATGATTCTTTGAAGGAAACAAAGGGAAGAATTATTAGTTATTTTCATTCCTTCAGGTTGAAAAGTTGCTAGAAGTCCTCTCCATCTTCAAGAAAGCAAGGATTATAAGAGTACATATATATACAAAAACCTGAATCTGATAGTCTTACACTTGTTTGATTATTTGCTTGACATGTATGCATTTAAATATTTAAATATCCATGCCAAAAGGATAAAGAATTCACATATTCAGTTTAAAAACTGCAAATTAACAGGGCAATACCTCCCAAAATCCAGAAAGCACCAAGACAGACTTAGTGCATTGGAAAGTCAAACTTTGAAAGGTGCTGGTGGCACCTTGCTTAAAGATAAATTTGTCCAAGCAGACCTTAGCATAATTAGGTATGTCTTCAGTAAAAAATAAAATCCCTTAATATTTTGGTTTAACAGCCCTTTAGAAACTTACTCAAAATGTTTAAAGAATTTGGGGTTTTTTATTAATTGTGAAACAAACATCTTTTACTTTCAGTATATACATTGAGTCACTACTGAATTTCTTGGATTTTTCACCAAAACAAATAGTATCTAGAAGAAAATTTCTTGTGAAAGAGCTAAAATAACAACTGGGATGGCCTTACCATCATCTGATCACAGAATTTATCGTTGAAAGAGTTTGGGAAAAGTCTAGTGACTGACGTCAGACGGTTCACAACATTGAGGGTCAGGCTCCGATAGTCTCCCAGCATCATCAGCAGTGGCCTCATGTGAGTGTGAATTTGATCAACTTCTATGGTAGCTCCTTCCAAGAACTGCAAGAGTGCACAGGTAAGATACAGGGGGAGAGGGAAGTGACTTTTTTGCAAGCATCTTTCTTAAAGTAGATTCAGTTAACATGATTTTTCTTTTTATTTTGTTCTTTCAGAATGCAATAGTTCAAACAGCATCTATTGCTGGAAATAGATACAGTTACAAGATGCATTTGGGAAGCACTGAAGTATTATTAAGTCTAACTCTGCTGTACTGATTTATTTTTCCAAAATCAATTATGGGGTGTCCACTCCTTCTTCTAGAAAAAAGGATGAAATATGGGAAGAGCTTTTATAATAAACCTAGGCCTGCATATTTGCAACACTGCTGGGAAGGACTGATGCTATTTAGAAAAGAAGATACATTTACAAAGACCAGACCAACAAAAAGAGGTAAAGACTGGACAGAAAGATTGAAAGGTTTACCATGTTCCTTATCCAAGAGCTTGTAATACTTAATTGCAACCTGGATAATTCTTTATGGCCAAGTTCAAATCCCAAACAAACACATCTGTCACAAACTTTTGTCAACATCACTAACAAAAACTGAACAGAGCAACAAGATTTCCTGTAGAGAACTTTCCCAGGAAGTTTTGTACCAAGGAAATGAAGCAGAGAGAACAATGGCCTCAAAAGGAACGTTGTTTTAATACAGTCACCTTCCTCATGCACGCTTCTCCTGCCTCCTGCAGCTCATTATTTGTTGAATTCAGTGCCTTGAAAAGTGCAGCAATGATCTTCTCTCTTGACTGAGGCAAGTAATTGCAGGCAGCTAGAGCATCTGCAAATATCAAAGTAAATTTGTTCCCTTTGTTAACTCAATTTCAAAGGAGAGCAGAAAATAAACCCTAATTCTACACTGCTTCTCTTCTAGTTTCTTTTTATGCCATCTCAAATTGCAGACAGCTAAAGCACTGTATGCATTGCCAAAAGCAACAAGCATCATAAAATAGTAAAAAAATAAGAATTCTATTAACGTTCTGTAGTTTTCCTAATGTGTTATAACATAATTAATCTTAAAATATTTTGGGTTCCTTTCAGAAAACTAAATTCGAGTCATTAAGAAAGCAGCAGATACTTTCCCATTATTCTCTCCATTAAACTGTAACCTCTGGAGAACAGTCATCAGTCTTCCAGGGCTCAGGTTTTCTGCTGATCTCAGGAAGCAGAGTGCCTGTTGCTCACAAGGACACTTAACTGCACCAAATTTTGTTTAGGTTTCACTTACTTAAGGCTGCAATTCGAAGAGGTACAAGTGATGGAAGACTTTTGTAGCACGGTAGTTTCATTAAGGCAGCATCTTCAGCCTCACACAAATTCAGTAACTAGGGAAAAAATCATCATTTCAATATTGCTACTCACATTTGAAACACCACTATCTCACTCCCACCTTTACAGATATTTTTTCATCTACAGCACTTTCCTTTTGTCTGAACTCAAACCCAGAGGATCTTCTGCATTGACAATTACATTCCATATATACATTGCCCTTACACCTGCAATTGCTCTTGGTATCAAAAACCTTCTGAACTTATGTTTGGACGAGTCAGCTGGGAAACCAAGGGACAAGACAGCTTCTCTAAGTTAAATCTGCACACAGAATTTACATTCAATTTTATTCAAACTATTAGGGACTCAAAAACCTTAACCAACAACGTCTATGTTTTGGTGGTAGTAAATTTTTTTTAATATACTGTGTAAAACATAAATCCTAAATATTAAAGTCAGGGCTACTAGACAAGTACTGTAACACCAAAGCTCATTTAATATATTCTGTTTAGCTATTATGTTGTAAGTAAAGCTTCACTTTATGTTTCTAAAGGTAAATTCTTACATTTCAGTGAAAATTTAAAATGCCCAAAGAAAAGTATATATTTATATATTTTTAACAATGAAAGCACTAACACCATGACTACATAAGCATCTAGATTCAAAGATGAGAACATAAAAAGAAAGTACCTCTGTGTAGAAAACCTTGTGCTCCACAACATTCAGATCCATTGTAAACAACCGGGGCTGCAAGGTGGTGCAGAATGTATTTCCCTCCATCAGGCCAATCTGGGCATTTGCAGGTTGGTGCCGAAGTAAATGCTTTTTAGGAGGAACCATGTCCTGGAGAACCTACACGATGTAATTTAGATGACTGAATTAGCAGCCTATCCTAATGAGCCCACAGAGCCAGCCACTGAGAAGGCACCATTAGTCATGGCTGCAGCTTTGCATCCATTTGCTATTTTGGCTCCATTTGCTATTTTGGCTCCAGATGTGTCTTGTGAAATCATTAAGCAAGAGGAAAAGTAATTCTCTGAATTACACTGATTCACATTCAGTTCACAAAACAATGCAGTAGCTGTAATTAATACATATTCTCTGTGAACAGATCTATGACATTTAATAACTTCACACAACATTGTGAACAACAAAGAAATTCATAAACCAAAGCATTTCAAATGGTCAAGAAACAAGAATATTTTAAGCTCCTAAAACATCAGAAAAACAAAAGTGTTTGTGTAACTTTTTTCCATTACATCAACTTCTCACTTTCCTCATTAAACACCTTCAGCAAAATAAGACATCAATTAGGGGGCTTCTCTCTATAATTTGGTCTGTTGTCATGTCCCTTCAGGCTTATGTACATTCAATTATCTTTCAAAAGACTAATTGGTATTACTTTAAGGAGCATCTAACAAAAAGTTAATTTCAACCAGCTTTGAACTTTATAGTCTGCTTCTGGATAGGGAAAAGCATAGCAATAATGCCACATATTTAGAGAATAATGGAAAACTGAGGCTCAAAATGCAATATCTATATGGCCTATGCCTGATTGGCGGTAGCACGAGCAGTCCAAAATTTCAGGAAGCAAATCCACCTGAGGGCACTATAAATACTGCCTAGGAGTCAGGCAGAGCCTGTATGAATCTCTGTAGTGCTCCAGCCATTTTATATTTTAGAACAACAAAACTAGGCAAATGACAAACACATGCTATCAAAGCATTAAGAACTTCATTCACTAGTGTGGAAAAATGTACTCAGAAAAGCATTTCTGCAAATCCAGACTGGAAAACAGCTTTAAGCTCAGGTTCAGTAAGTATTTCTGCTTACCTCTTTGTGTGGCTCCATGATCACTGTGACACTTTTGCCAGTGACCTGTGCAAGCACCTGCAAGGAATGCATGGCTTGCTTTCTCACAGTGGAGTTTGGAGAGGTTACTTCTCGAACAAGGTCATGTGTGACGTGGTGGAAAGACTTTTCCTGTGCTGCAAGGATTTCTTCTGTTTTTTCTTCATCTTTTAAAGGAGTTGCACATCTAATCAAGAGCTGTTCTAATGTGGTTTTTGCCATAGCGACTGCTCCATTGGAAACCTGGGGG
Organism: Acanthiza pusilla; assembly: GCA_036630365.1. NCBI lineage: Eukaryota > Metazoa > Chordata > Aves > Passeriformes > Acanthizidae > Acanthiza > Acanthiza pusilla. The sequence continues at coordinate 2,265,775 of JAXCHO010000030.1, read as the reverse complement.
ATGAGAGATTATTTTTATTAGCTAAGTACAGAACAAAGATTACAAATCCACACATTACTCATCAACAAACTTAGGATTTGATTTTGATGAATTCTGTGATCCTGATTTCCAACAAAGCTTGGTGATTCTGCAATAAGTGACAGTGAATCTGTGTTCTTCTGTGATCTACACGTGGCTTGTACATTTTTACTCTGAAAGCAGCAAGTGTAAACCCAAAAACTTCAGCAAAGTTATGTGGAAAAATCTCACCTCATTCCTAACTTCAGGTCTTGATTTGAGTTTAAATTACTAAAATTCACTCCTAATTCTTCCTAACAATGCATTCTGAAGTTCAACAAAAATCAAGATTTACTTAGTAAGAGTTCAACCTGTGTGAATTTAAGGACAGAAGTTTTCCCCACACTATTTGATAAAATTCGTTCGTTACATACCTCTCCAGTTAGGTCCATCATAACAAAAAGAAGTGCCTTCAGGAAAGTCTGCTGGTTCTGGAGGACCCAAATCAGTGGCAGCCGTTCCATAAGAAATTTAATGGACACAACACCTCCTAGTTTAGCGTACCAAGCTTGTTCATAGCAGCAAGCACACAAACGTTCCACAATGTACGAAAACAAGGGAAGCTGACAAGCCTGGAAATGCAGAAATGGATCAAAATGTTTCCTTTTCTCAGCTTGCTGGTAGCCTCCAAAATTTTAGAAGCACAAATGCATTGGCCGAACCTTGATCATTTCAATACATTTTTTAAAAAACTTACCCTTTCCTTTGAACCCAAGATAATGCTTGCAACATCAAATATCACTGCCAGGGCCACCTCTCCTATCTTGCAGAGCTCCTTCTCCTCATAAGCCATGCAGATTGCTATGGCATCGATGAGCACCAAGGGATCCATGCCTTTGGACCCATTTTCTTCGCTGTGGAACATGGCTGTGCTGGGCTGGCTCCCAACCTGATAGCACTGCAGCAAGAAAGGACCTGGAATTGTGACGGGGAGAAAAGACGGGGGAAATAAAGATAAAACAATGGATATTTCAATATTAATAGTCTTTTAATTAGATTTTACTACTCCTTGGACTAGCTGATGGCAAAACCAGTAAGCCCTGTGCCTATTTGCATATAAATGGATTGTAAGGTATCCTTCACTCCTAGAAGAAGAAAAGATTACATCTACTTGAATATTTTTTTCTCTGCAATAGAATATGCACTGCAAGAAGATTTAATTAAAATGAAGAGTCATAAAAATTCAAATTACATTAACGTGACAAGGAAGAGTGATATGCTTATAGGATGTCTTTTCCCAATTCACTTGTCATACAGCCCAAACAAAAAGTTTTCTTCATAGATATAAGACACTGCAGTGCTCTAAACATTCACTTGGCTCCTCTAAAGATCCTTCAAAACCACAAGTGGAAACAACTCAATTAAAGAGCATCTGCAAATAGTACTGTGAGTATTAAGTTACACAAATCCTCTAGAATTGTAAACTGCTCCATGCTGCAGTTATTTCATTAGCTGTGGCACTTAAAGAGTATTATTAGGTGATTGACTGATTTAAGATTTGTTTAATAATTTCCACTGCTCTGAAGAATTAAAACATAACTCAGCCATTGTGGCAGGACGTCCCCCCCCATCTCTCTCTCCGTGGCTGATGCATAGATAACTCAGATTCAGTCCAAAGCCCATCAAGAAGTTATCTCTTGGTGCCTGACAGCCTGAGATCTCCAGCCTTGAATCCACATCTTGGTGTGGAGAGAGGATGTGGAGAGAGATGAAAGAAATGAGTACGTGACCAAAAGACACACTTTTACACTATAAAAGACACACAAAATATCACAGAGGCAGAAGCTTTTCTACACGGACACTGAAGCATGAAAAAGCTTCTCCCCAGAGTCTGGACACAGCCCTGTGGTAACTTCCTTGAGGACTGAGTGAGGATTCTAATGTCACCAAATTGGGGTTTGGTAAGATACATTAGTTTCCTAAATTGTATTTTCCTTGCTAGCAATCACAATAGGTACCTTTATGAAGGTGCACTTCATTCTTAGCTATTGCATTTGTTTTGTGTAGTATGTGGTTTTGTCCCAAGTCCAATGTCTGTTATTTACTTTGTCTAATAAATGATAATTCATGTCATATTAGACCTAATCGGCCATTATTAAAGAACTTACGAACGAGACCAGGTCTTGGGGTGCTGGCCACCCCAATAAGAGCTCCTGCCTGCTGCCAAAGGCCTGGGCAAAGGCAGAGATTTAGCTAAGCTCCTGCCCCCATTCGTAACAGCCATCAAACAAAAATACAATACCGTTAATTAGCCAGAAACAACTGCAATATTGTGGCTTTTTACGGAAATTGCTGTGAGTCAAAGCACGAAGCTCTCCACGCCCCTCCTGGGGCCCCAGAGCCGTGTCCGCGCACTCACCGCACTGCTGGGCCACGGCCACCATGGTGTAGTGGCGGATGAGGCTGGCCACGAAGGGCAGCGCGCTGGGCCGCAGGTCCTTGATGACAGCTGACATGAAGGCGCCGGTCAGCGCCTGCTCGAAGGTCTTGCGGGCCGGGGTGTCCTGGGCCTTGTAGCGGTGGGAGATGATCACACTGGGGATGGACTTCTCCGTGAAGCTGGAAGAGAACGCTGTGCTCAGCAGAGCCCAAACTGCACCAGTAGATGCCAAACTGCAGCGCCAGTACCACCAGTAGATCCCAAACTGCAGCGCCAGTACCACCAGTAGAGCACAAACTGCAGCGCCAGTACCACCAGTAGAGCCCAAACTGCAGCACCAGTACCACCAGTAAAGCCCAAACTGCAGCGCCAGTACCACCAGTAGAGCCCAAACTGCAGCACCAGTACCACCAGTAGAGCCCAAACTGCAGCGCCAGTACCACCAGTAGAGCCCAAACTGCAGCGCCGGCACCACCAGTACCATGGACAGGTACTCAGTTTAAAAGTTGGCTCTGATCTCTAACTCCTTGTGCACCTCCTGTTTTCCCCTCATTTTGATGGAGCCAGACCAGTTCACTCAGCCCATATGAATTTTGTCAGCCACTGGTCTCCAGCATGATGGATAGCTCAATTTCATCAGGAGCATTTAAAGGCAGTGTTTCAGAAGAAGCCACATACACACAAATAACAGGTACACAGGCATCACACTGCAACTCAATTACAGAATGTCATTCTCAGTATTTTGACATTTTTGCCTATTTTAAATGACATTTGATTTTAATCTTGAGCAGTTCAAACATTATTTATCAAATCACTGCCCACCAAAGCTTGTTCATTGCAAAGCTATATTTATGTCAAGTCTAACAAATCCAAACTGTGAAAGCTGCTATGCTCTTTAGCTACTTTTACTACATTGCAAGAGTCAAAGTCAGCCCACGCTTTTTGGGCAAAGATGTGAAAGTTGTCTAAAAGCAGTAAACTCATTTAGTATCAATGACTACAGTTGCAAAAGATGTAAGATAAGCTTCAATAAAAGGCTCCCACACCAAGACAAACAGTGGTTATGTGTGTGACTGTGCTAGAGCTTAGTCACTAAATGAAACTGAATTTCTTCTTTCACTTTAGTAAAAACTTCGATGTACGTACAAAACGTAACAATTTAAATTAATCTTTAAAATACAATTAAGCACCAGAATATTCCAACTACTTAAACATATGAAACTAAAATGAATCATATTGATCCTATGTAATAGATGACAGTGCAGTGTGTAATTAGGGGAAGAAAATTAAACTATGAAACATTAACACATCATTAGCATTAAAAAACACGCTAACAAAACTCCTTTTTACCAGGAGGCATGACTTGCACAGACTAATCATTGTCTCTGAACTCGGTTGTGCCAAAGACACCATAAATTCCACACACACATTCACATTTCAAGAACTGTCATACTTAGGATGTGCGAGGAGCTGGTACAACGCATGTTTGTTATCATCCAGGCTCATCATGGCCACCAGGAAGCACTTGATGACCTCCCACGCCTGTCTCCGGTAGTAGGGCTCTGTGTTGGCACTCTTCAGACAGTCCAGGGCGGTCTCGATCGCCTAGAGCGGAACAAGAGAGAAATTAGACACTTCTTGTTCTTGCCATTTGCCATCAGGTCATGAATCAAGGGAATGGTATCATTAATATGTATTAAAAGTAACTTTTAAACTATGTACAATTGGAAGTGCCCAAAGTTAAGAAAAGCAGAGAGGATCTGAGAGCACAGTTTGAAACTACCACAGTATTTTCTGCGCTTTTGTGCATGCAAAGTTTCAGGGCAAATACATTTACTTCCACGGACAGAAAGCATTTCAAGTTATGAGTGAGGTAAACCTTCACTCTCTCTCTCTCCTTCCCCCCCCAAAAAAAATTCCTCACCTTCCCTCCAGCAGTAATTGCTGTGTCTAATCCATTTTTACTTATGTATACAATGAATTTATACCCATATACAAATGGTACCTTTCCATGCATGATGGAATGTCCCTGTAAGCATCTTCTAAACACTATTTATTTAATGGAAATTGTACTCTTCCTTTGCAAGAAGATTTAATACATTTGAGAGTAATTCAAATCAATCTTTTAAGATATGAAGACGATTAAAAAGGGGAGTATGTCTCTTTGGGAAATTTCTATTTTGTGTACTTATAAATATACACAGAGAGATAAAAATACATAAAAGCACAACTGTCTAATTTCTATCCTTCCACTACAAAAGAAAGGAAGAAATTAAAGATAAATGAGATGGGCTTTAAGTGGAAAAAACCATGTAAAAATTGTTCTGGAATGCATGAAATAACAAATTTCAATACCTTATCAATTGCAAATAAAATCTAACCATCCATGTTTAATACATTTATGCAGAAAAAGGCCCTGCTACAAATTGGGAATTTTCCTTCTTTGGTATTTCCATTTACTTAACTAGTTGTCACCCCAAGTTTTTATCAGCATCTCAATGAAAAGAAAAATTAGCTTTACACAGACCACGAAAGTCTACTGGGGCACTAAAAAAAACCCAAGAATTTCTTTTCAATTTATTCCGCTTTTTTTTTTCTTTGTATTTTGACATTTCCTTTTCATAGATACAAAGCATTCAGCAGATAACACATTCTTTCTTGGTGAACACCAAGATTGTTCCATATCAATGTTAGATACTTGAATCCTTCGGAAAACTTAGTTTGAATTAAACCCAGCAGGACAGGTAAATGCCAGCAACTACAGTATTTATATGTATTCCATTCATCAGCTTCAGGACAGTGGAGAAATCAGTAAATCTGCATTTCAAGAATCACTTTACCAAGCTATTTTTAAGCCTGCTGGCTGTACAGAGCCAGAGAGCAGCTGCCTGTGAAGAAAATTGCTTACTACATTCAGATCATACCTACTTATGAAAGTCTAATTGAAAAGGTAAGTATTAAAATTCTACAGACCAAATTATCTCAGAATCCAGCTTCACTCGCAGAGAAGATTAGATTGCTGTAATTAGTGAGAACTGAGCATTTGTGATACACCGTGACTGCCAGATGAAAGCCAGTACAGCACAAAGTGATATTGCAGCACTAAGAAGTGCTGCTGGAGACAACAAACAAAACCAAATCACTGGAGTCATGAGAATAATCAGCACTGAAGAATTTCTACAGTAAATTTTTGGTGTATTTCAAAAAGAAAATAGGGACTTTAAAGGAGTTTCCTGCTCCTAACCTAAGCAATACAGCAGAATTTCCAACCTTACCCATTCATTACTTGGGGCAGTTGAGCTCCTTATCCTATCACTGCATAAGAGCAGAACAGCATGCCTAAATCTGCAATTTTTAGACACTATGATGAAGTGTCTACATGACACTTTCTAGGGGAAGTAAAGAAAGAACCAGCAGACAGGTATTTATAAAGTTGGTTTTCCATTTTAAGCCCTTACCTTTTCCATTGGGAGCTGAATGGATGCTTTACAGTCTGAAAACTCAATTGTAATACTGGGTCCTTGGATTTCTGTGACCACATATTGCAGTTTCTGTGATTCCTTCAACATCTTCCTGTTACTTCCACCAAATTTGCCAAGCACACGATAAGCCACGTGGGAGATGCTGTCTGCAGGATTGCGCAGGGTTCGCCACAAAGCCTGGGGGTTAAAAGGTCCATGGGCAGATCAGTCTTACTTCAACATTTTTCAAGTTGTAAAGTAAAAAAAAAAAGTCAAGGAACACACCTGTTCTTGTGTCTGGGTAACTGATCCTGTGTAAGTTCAGGAATTTACTTATCAAGGTTGAATAGAAGCAGTCTCAGTTCAAAACAGCCCAAGTGTTTTGTAACCAAGTTGTCTAAATGCAGTTTTAGATTAGATTACTGTCATGACCTACAAAATCTTTGCTACACTGGTATGTAATTTCATGTTTATGATGAATATTATGATGAATAAACAACATTATTAATTTAAAAAGCAGGCCAGTTAAGGCTGAACTGAATTAAACTCAGGGCTAGTTTTGAAATGTAATAGGCAAATTAAGTAAATAGAATATAACCATTTAACAAAATGTACAGAAGGATTCATTTCTAAATTTTCAGAGTTTTCAGCTTTACAGCACAACACCCTTCTACTCTCATACCAGACTGGGTCTCATGACAGATTTTTCAAGGTTTCATGACAAAACGCCACACAAATTTCTAACAATATTTAACAAACCAATGACCTCTTGTGGTGCAACAGGAAACAACACATTTACCTGTTGAAAAATGGCTTGAAGAGCAGGACCATGAGATGCTAGAGGCTCTGCTTTTGCAGCCTCTGCCACCACAGAATACAGACTAGGCATTGTGTGAGCAAAACCTTGAGGGTAAGCTGCAAGGACAGTGTCCTTGATGGTCTGGGAAGCACCGAATTTATGAAAGAGAAATTGTGGTTGAAAGAATGCAGAACATCAGATTAAGGGACCACAAGCTGGGAGGAGACAAGTGATGGAGCTGTGTGCAAGTAACCATAATAGTGCGGCAAGGAGTCTGACTAACCAATGACATAATGACATGGAAAACCTGCTAGCTGCTGGAAAATGCACTTAAGTCTGAGAACCTAGAGAAATAGTAGAATAAAGCTTGTATTGATCACATTGATCCTGTATTGCTTATTCTCCTCGTTGATTGCGGTGCACAGCCTTAAATGGGATAACCTTAAATGGTGAATACCTTAAATGGTGAATACCTTAATGGTGAATACCTTAAATGGTGAATACCTTAAATGGTGAATACCTTAAATGGTGAATACCTTAATGGTGAATACCTTAAATGGTGAATACCTTAAATGGTGAATACCTTAAATGGTGAATTTTTTGTACCACTTCACTTACCTGCATGAGCTCGGCTCGAACAGGCTGGATGTGGTCATACAGAAAGTCTGGCTGGAGGTTATCCACGCACAGCTCCAGGGTCCTCAAGCCCTGGCTCACCAGGGTCTGGGAGCCATTCAGAGCTGACACCAAGGGGTCCATCAGCATGGGCAGGTAGGGCAGCAGCGAGCTCAGGCGAACGGGCACGGTGAGGCACAGCTCCACAAACAAGTCTTTCATGTGCTGCTTGTGAAGGCCACTTTGTAACATGTTAAGTCCTGAAAATTATGGAAAAGTTGTACACTCACATGAGAAAAACCATCCACAGTTTATTGTTAAAAATTGCTATTTCCCAAATTCTGACATTTTAAAATTCTATAGAGCTTACAGCTCTGTAAATAATGGATTTACAAAATATAAAACCATTCATTATTCTAACTTACATCCAAGGATTTCATGCAGTGAATGCTTTTTTATGCACACACATATAGAATAAAAAGCCTCTATTCATATTTTAAAGTTTAGTATTAGACTCAATAAGGCAGCATTTGAATACAGTGGATAAAAAACTGAAAAAGATAATTTGACTCAGACCTCAGCCTTGTAACAAAAATAATCCCACAAATAACAATTGTTTTTAAAATATCTAGAATCCTGAAAAAAAATTTTTTGTGAGTTCAAGTACATTAATTGCCCATACAGACTAAGCACGTTCCCCAAGTGATTTTTCTCCCCATAAAGATTTCACATATTCCATAAATCTACCAACCTCTTCTACACTGAAGTGAGTTTTACAAACTGATTTATCAATAACACACATATTTGCTAACTACAATAAAAACTGTCCCTACAGCTGTAGATGTGAACCAGTCTAAAGGCCTGGAATAGTTCTGATTAGCTTGTCCTTAGGTTTAAGTAGCTCTCCACATTTCCTTGCTCACCCTCAGTACTTCTGGAACACAGTTCTTGCAAGCACAAATGCTCAATTAATCAAACTGATTGTTATTTCCATTTCTTTTTGCAGACTGGCACTACTTGAATTTCTCTTTATCACGCCCTTGCAGGTACACAGAGAACTGCCAGAGCTTCACTGCCATGCTCTTCCCACAAAACCAGGGATGGCCTGGCAATGTTCCTTCTCCTACTCACTTATCCCTCAAATGCTTTATGCCAACAAAGTTACCCACAGCAAAAAAACCCAAACAAGTGAAAAAAAACAAACAAGAAAACCCCAACAGCCCCACAATGAAAAGAAGAAAAGCAAGCAGCAGAAATTGTGAAGCAGCCAAAACTATGGAGCCTGAAGCAGCTGATAGTAAACGAAAATAAGCACATTCAAGATATTTAAATCAACCACTAAACTCAAAAGCAGAAGCTACAGATCAGGGTTAGGGCTTTAGTTTTGAGGGGGTTTTAATTACATAACATAACTTTATTACTACTATTCACATAAAAAAATCAGAAGCTGGGGTGGGGAAAGAAGGTATTGTTCTACCTTGCAGTAAGTTTGGTAACAGCGGCAAGAATTCTTGGTATAAGAGATCATGACTGCCTCCTCCAATAGATCTGAACAGTGCTCTGAGCAGCAGGAAATAGTTATAGGGCTCTTTGGCAGTCTGTGCAAGTTCCATAGAGCTGTTCACAATCTTGTGCAAATGGGGCTATAAAGAAAATAAAGCTTGGAGATTAATAAAATACCCATTTTATCATCATCGCACTGTACAAGAGTTTAGCGTGAGATTCTGCAAATGAAAAATATTTCCTCTAAAGTACTTGGGAATGTGGAGCAGAAGCTGATGTGACTTCATCACTAGTTCTTAATTTTTGTGAATGCTAAAATTTCATTTTGAAAGCAAACTCTTTCAAGTAAAAAAGGTTATGAAACTGGTGGCCTTTCTAGAGCAGAGGACATGGACACCTTGCAGGAATCATTAAAAATAGCTGATAAATACAGGTATTCTCATAGACCACAGACAAACAGTAACACATTTCTGGATATTATTGCCATCTAAAAAGCTTTCTACATTGCTATGCAAATGCTGCAAACAGCCTTCATCATTCAATTAAATTGTCTGCCCAAGGCCCCTATCATCCATCCTCCAGAAACAAAAAAACTAACAGAAGCATGAAACTGTGAAGGTAGTAAATTACACTCTTTAAATTTCATCTCCAGCTTATAAAATCCAAATGACCTTGATTCCAATGACAAACTACAGGAATTAAAGCAAGATTATATGAATATTGTTTCATATTACTGTTAGTTTTCAAAGCTTCTGGAAAACTGCTAATCCCTACTCTGCTCTACAGAGTTACCTGTATCAAAAAATTTGTTTGTTATAAGGTACAAGGAAAAAAACAAAGAGAAATGATGAGGGAACAATCAATGTTCCATTAAAATCTTAATATCTTTTCTAGATACAGGCAGCTGCTGCTTTTATGAGGAAGGTGCACTCCTGCTACAAGCTCAGCATTTCTAAATTCACTGAATAATGAGATGATCTCATCAACATAAATAGATCCTTGGAATGCACAGACAATATGTTGTCAGTAGGAAAATTAGCATTCCTTAAGCCCAGACTTTTCAAGAGCATAGAAAAATCTAACTCAAGAAGGACATGTCACTGAATATGACATGAGTGAACAAGATTCACCAACTCACAAAAAAGTCATTTCAATCCAAGCAAAACTTTAAAATCAATATGGAAACAAAGGGAGAAAATATGCAAGAATTTATGCATGTCCTGACCATGAAGTTACATGGGCTTACAGCAGTCACATATCAGCCATTTATACCCAGAATTAGTACATCACTTCATAGTTTCAAATATGTAGCAAATATTCACAGAAATCATCTTTTATAAACCAGACAACACACTTGGCATTTGGAAAAAAATGGAGATGTATCACAAATAGTGCTTCAAACATTAAATGACTCTCAAACGTTAATGCAAAACTCTTAAAACAGACTTATTTTTAACACAAATGACCTTTACCTTCAGCATTTGCTCATTTTCAGCTGCAAATAGTGAAACTGAGCCAAAGACTAACTTGAACAGCTTGAGATACAGATTGGAGAGCTCCACATTAGAGCCCATTTCTGGCAGCCGATCCAGAAGATACTCCACCAAAATGGTTGCAAAGAGAGCAGAGGTAGTAGGGTTTGCCAAAAAAGAATTGGCAACAATCTATAAAAGGAAACCACAAAGAAGTTATTATTGCTATAATAAAAAGAACAAAAGGATAAATGCATTTTTAAAAATCCATTTAAAAAAAACAACAACCTAAGACAAATTTCTTTCCCCATATTCACTGCTACCCAAGTGATTCTGTTTGTCCTCAGTGAAAAATAACCATGTATGCACATTAATGTTCAAGTTTTAAGTTTAATTTTAAACAGATATGATAGGACTTGCATTCTGTAAAACAGTAGAACATTGCACAACAACCTGAACAAAACAACAACTCCATAATGTTCAATATTTTTTAAGAATGAAGCCCATTCATATCTTCTAAACTGAAGTGCTCATGTTTGTATTGCATCACTTAGTCTGGCAAGGTTTTTTGAAAATCCATCTTTAAATTATTTCACAGACTATTTTTATATAGACTGCTTCAGATCTCGCATGCTAATTTCAACATTATTATTTCTAATTCCACTTCAGCCATATGGAGCTCAAGGCATAAGCTCCTTCCAACATGCATTTATTATCAATTTCAAAAGTAAACAATAACATACCTGAAGAGCATAGTTTTTTGAGATCCTCTCCACCATGTAAGGAACAGTAGTTTGAAAGATTTCTTTAAAAGTTAAAGGGTTCATCATGGTGAACACACCAGCAAAATGCTCCAGAACTTCCTTTTCCTCTTTCATCCTGACTGTCTGACAGTTTGCCACTCGAACATATGTCTGTCCATTTCCTGCTATTTGCACCTACAGCAGTTGACAAAACATAGACAGAATTTGAGTAGCTTCTTCCCCATCATTCTGAAAATACCTTCTGAAAGTTACTGAAATTTAATGGGTTTTACATGCAAGCCCCACACAGTTAGAAGCTGGGGACAAGAGCCAACCGTGACAAAAATACTGAGTGCTTTCAGAACAGATTTTAAAACTATGAGGTTACAAATGGGCAAAGACAAAAGTAGGTGATAGCAGTGCATTTGTAAATTACTTAATACCCAAACACATTTACATTTCATTAGTGTTTTCTGCAACTACAGAAGATAAACACAGACACGAGAATGCTTCAGTGATAACTAACCTAACCTGTCTCTTTCAAGGAAAGATTTCATTCACTACATGAAAGACAATTATTTTTAGTCTAACCTGGCTGCATCAACAGACAAAAATTGCTGTTAAAATAATCTGTTGTTACAAGTAGTAAGTACTTCGAAATTCACTTCTGAAATTAATTTTTCATAGAGCATTTCTCAATAGTTGTGGTCCCAATTAAAAATTTAGTGAAAATATACTACACGTGTAATTCATGGTTTAGCTGACAAATAAATCCTTATTAAAAGATCTAACAGACAGTAACTGTATAAATAGAAGTGCTACGTGGGCAGTCACATACCTGATAAATATCTAATGCTTGCATTGCATATTTTACCAGCTTGATATAGATCTGAGTCTCCTTAGGTTGCAACTGCTTATTGGGAATGAATTGTGCTTCTGAAAGAAGAACGAGATAGCAGTTAAGCATTAAAAATACTATTTGCTTTCATTCTAGAGAAGTTTTTTTTTGTAGAATTACGAGAGATAAATGTAATTAAATAAGCAGTTTTACCACCAGGAGCTTTGCATGAGGTGATGCCCCACGTGATCGTCTTGACCCCACACACCAAAGTTTTCACTAAGCTCCGGCAATCCGTGACCTGAAACGTCTGTTTATCTTCTTTTTCCTTCTCCCCTTGCTTCTCAAACACAGGCACAGGTGCAGGGGCCACGGGAGTGGCTGGGGCAGGAGATGGGACAGGAACAGGAGCTGTGTTTGCTCCTGTGGGCACTCCAGGTAACGCAGCTTCAGCTGCCCCGAGCTCCGACTGGGGCTTGCACTTCTTAAAAATGACCGAGAGCTGGTAGCGTGCTATGGTGTGGAACTTGAGAACAAACACCTAGGGCACAGCAGGAGAGGCAAATCAAAGGCAGGGAGGTGGGTGGAATAGGAAAAGAAAATAAGTTTCTTCTTCAAAAATTATCCTAAATTTAACAGTGCTAATACTTCAAGTCAACATTTGGAGATCAATAAAATTTACAGCTCTTTCTGAAGTCATTCAAATGACAGCAAACATTTTCAAGGCTATCAATAAATTAGTTTGCCTTCCTCAAACAGCTGGTGCATCCTCAGTTTTCAAAAACACAAAAAAAAACCCCCTCCATATAAAGATCCTTAAAAAGGATCATTAGGTCTTCAAAGTGCAGGTATTTCTAATTGTACAGATTATATTGTGCTATGCCAAGGACCTGTGGGAAGATCCTCCTTCAAGGTTTTAGAAAAGAAAACCCACACCAAAAAGTACACCCATAACCAGAAGGCATTAAAAAATACGATTCCTGCATACTCTTAAGCAATGAAAAAAATTATAACTAAAATTTAATATAAATTATTTTAAAAAAACACATGTTAAGACATTCAGTTTCCTGCTTTGAATCTAGTCACTGAATGAAGCAGAGTAGACAAAGCCTCTCCACTACACTTGAGATATTATCCCAGCTGCAGAGCATTTTAAAGAGCCCTTCTCTGAAGCATTAAAGTGAAATACAGAACACAGGCTGTTTCTATATATTCTCATTTCTGAAGAAAGGAGAAAGTAAAATGTGATTGACACACTATAAAACAGGATAACCAAGCTATTATCAAATGCTTTAAACAAATCAATACCTCCAGCATTCTCATAAGGATGTCTCTACCATTTCCATTTTCCTGTTCACTTTTAGACCGGATACAGTCCACCAAATTTAGCAGGAGCTTGCAAGACATGGTCTGGATACTGCTTGGCAAGGATTCATCATCAATGTTCTTGGCAAAGAGCTGGACAGCCAGGGAGAGGTCATTGAGGGGCAAATGCTGCCGGACATGATGCACCAGGTCTGCCAGGGTGCTGTAGGCAAGGGGCCTGCAGCCAAAACAAGCAATGAGGAAAACACGCTGAGCATCATTAAAAATGGTGTCAATTGAACTTAAATAATTACTGCCTGGAGATACTTCTGAATTTCTCAGTGTAAATTTTCTATTTCCATATGCAAAGCCAGAGGTCACAAGGTTCTTTCAGTCACACAAGGGAATTTTAAGCTGTGCAATCTGACCAAAGGTACATCAATCTATCCCACAACTCTGGGATTGCCTCTCTGGTATTTCCTCCCCCACAGAACACCCCACCACATATTTTCATCTACATGCAGTTAACATGCATGCTAGCCACATTTTGGGCAGTGTTGCTGGTCTGTTTCACAATTAATCATCGATTATTCTGATTTCAAAAGCAGTTATGAAAATGGATTGTTTTTCAAAATAATCTCTTTTCAAACACTGGGTTAAGAATCTAGGAGAGCAAATACTTCTTAATTTAATATATGTCAATGAGGTACACTTGATACCTAAGCAAGAGGAAGTAATTCTCCTAGTTCAGGTACTAATTTGAACAGCAAGCTCAACTAACTTGTAGACTACTAAAGACAGAAAGTTAATTATTCTCTCCATTTACTTTCCCAATTGCAAGTAAGTTTTAAGGTATTCACTGACAAAGCAAGTTCAATCTCATTCAGATTTTACACTGGACATAAGATTTAGGGTGTTCCATGAAATATTGGGCAGATACTGAGTTGGTTTTTCTGTGATCACTGTTTTCGTTGTCCTCTATCCAAAAACATGAAATCATCTTCTATCACCCATTTTTGTCATTCTGCCCCACACTCACAGTACCATGTTGTGCCATCAAAGTGTTAAACAAAAGCCACCTTTACAGCAGCAGAAGCTCTGCCAATAAAACAATCTAGCCAAATTAGTTATTTGAAGCAAAGATTTAGGACCGTATGGAGAAGCTGCTGTAAATATTAATAACTTTGAAAGTAAGCAGCCCCAGCAGGCACTCAGTTATTCTGAATTTTCTCATACCTCAGTGTCTCCCGGGCAGTGTATCCAGAGCCAATCAGTATAGATTCATCAAACAGCTTGTCCATACATGGAATAAATTCTGTAATTTAAAAAATAGAAACATGAAAAAGCCATGCATGACAATTGGTAAAGGAAATAATCAAAGTAAGATCGTTAAGCATTAAACCACTTAACTTAGGTATTTAAACCTAAAGTCAAAAAGTTATTTTTTCCCAAAATGAATTCCTGAAGCTTATAAAAGGCAGTGCCATTTACAAGGAAACTTTCAAACAATCTCTTGTGACTGTTAACTCCACTGACACTTGCCCCGTGAGCAACACTGCAGTACCCAGTCAAAGCCAGTTACATTTGCAAAGAGAAAAAAATATTATTTTCAATTCCGAAAAACTTTTTGTATAGAATAAGTTACTGGAAGTGTCAAGTTTGGGCAACCCAGCACACAACAATTCTGTTTGGCCTGGCACCCTGTGCTAGTCCAATATAAACAAGTAATATGCCTCTTAAATAGCCAGAAATAGCTGAAATCTTTCCAGTGTACAGGTACAGGATAAAAAGTGCTACATACGGCTCCTCAGGTCTGTTGTCAGGATGTGCTTAGCAGCAATCAGCAGCTCCTTCCTGAGGTGGGCTGTCTCAGCTGGACAGTTGGACAGCAGCTGCAACATTCCTTTTACCATTTGCTGAGAATATTTAGCCACCAACTCCTGCAACAAATAGAACAGCATGAGTACAACTATTATGACATTCTATTCTTAAGGTTTGCGTTGCATTTGCAAAACACCACTCCGTTAAAATTCACTTGTTTCTCTTTCAAAATCTACTCCTAAAACTAAAATACAATAGTTATTCCACACATGCCCAGGAAGGAGCAGTGGCACATTTTCACCTTCTATTCACATGAGGATACTTTTGAAAGGATAACCAAGTACAGCCTCACCTTCAGATCAGCTACATAAATGCTCCTGTCTCCAATCCCTGATGCACTGCAGTCCTGCTGGGCACTTGCCTGCCATAAAGCAGCTAGAAACCTGATGCATTAATTAACAAAGCAATGGAAATGCATCCTACCTGGTAAATTCGGATGATGTAAGCCAAGAAAGATAATGTTTTAATCTGAGCAGCAATAAAATCAGCATACAGCTCCTTGTTGTAAAGTTTATGTTGTCTGAAATGAAATTGAACAGTGGTTAGGATTTTGTTCCTCCTCTTTAGCACCCTCACTCAGAAAATTCAGTGAAGTTTCAAATTTCATTATCACGTAGTGAGGTTCTTGCTTCTTAAACGAACACAATCACTGTGGAAGAGCCCATTTCCAACAAGCCCTCTGCCATTCCAAATCCCCAATTTCTACAGCAGGCCAAGCCAATACAAAGCACCAAACATTTGCCCCTAACTGGGGCTGATTTTTTCTCCAAGCAATATTCCCTCCCACAGACTTGTCTGTCTCTCTCCACTCAATCAGATCATCCAGGCAGACAGGGAGAGGCAGAGGTCTTGCTCCCACTGCCCTGGTGAGAATCACTTGCTGCTCTTCAGGAACTTCCCTCTCTGAGGCAGGAAAAGCAGTGCCCATTCCTGCAACAGCACAAGGCTTCACATCAGCTATACCTTGGAAGAGCAAACATCTATGATTGATGGAACAGCAAAGATTAAATAACAGCAAGTGTCCAAGCTGCTGCCATATCACTATCTGTGGCAATATGGGCTTTTGTCAGAAACTCTATTTTAAAAAATCACATTATCAAATAATAAATTGGGATCTACTGCACAACTATGGACTTTATCAATGACAGGCAATGTAAATATGCAAATTTCCCAATCACTTCATCTACAAAACTTTAACATTTTTTAGTCAAATAATCCTTGCTACTTTTGAGATTAAAAGCAGTAAGACTAGAATCAAAAATCACAAGATATAAGACAAAAATATTTTGAGAAATGCTTATTGACAGGTTTAAGTAGTTTATCCCAAATATCATCAAAATACTGTAAAATGTTCTTACCTTGCTTGAGCGGAAACTTGTATGATAATTGTGTTCATAATCAAGGGCACAAATTCAGCTACTACATTGTGAATGTTCAGTTTGTAGAGCTTAAAAAAAATAAAGTATTATTAGAGAAATTCACAAGTCACACTTGCAGTCAACTTAATGGAGAGCTAATCAGAAAAAAATTAAGACATCTCAGCAGCTTATTTTTAAGATGATATTTTAATTTCAAAAATATATCCCATTCATTTTTACTAAGATGCTAACCAGCAGAAGTTACACAAGCCATTCAGTAATGAAGTATTTATATGTAAAATACTGATGTGTACTAACCTGATACATGAGAACAACAATGATAGGTAGCTCAGCCAAGACCTTTAGCGATAAAGATCCTCTGGGAATTATTGAATGCTGAACGAAAAAACATGTGCTTTATAAACAGTTTAATTATTAAGTCAAGAAAGTATTTAAAACAGTTTTACAGAAAGCGCTCATTTTAGTAGCACTGTACTTAATAACAACATTTAAAAAACACAAAAGCATTTGGTATTATATTAAATTAAAATCCTGTAATTACAGCTGCATAGAATATATCTGAAAAGTTTCAATCAGAACGTTTTGATAAGAAAAACAAGCCAAAAGAAAGTCTATTATATTTGCCTGGCCTATGATTTGTGGTGCTGTGCTCCAGGCAGACACCAGAGAAGTAAGGAGCACTCAAAACACTCACAGTTCTTGTTTCACTGTCCTCCCGCTCAGGGTTCACCTTCACCACAATGGTTGTGATCATGCCAACCATTTCAGGAGTGGGAACAGTGTTCTCTGGAATCACCTGAGGATTCTCAAAATACCGATTCTACAAGCAAAGAGCAGAAGAAAAGTATCATCATGGCAGTAACAGTCAAAAGGCCTTCCATCTCCTTAGAACTCCTCCAGAGAATTTCCCCGGAGCAGTTTTCTCCCCTCTGCCCGTGATGTTTGCAGTGCAGCATCCAACTGGGCCAGACACAGAAACTGAAACCCTTCCCCCTGAGGGAGGAGCAGAAAATCCCCCCAGCCAAAGTGGTTCTTTTGGGAAGGGAAAACATCCCAAGAGTTACTCTGAGCAAGGAGCAGAAAGCTCCCCCAGCCAAAGTGGTTCTTTTGGGAAGGGAAAACATCCCGAGAGTTACTCTGAGCAAGGAGCAGAAAGCTCCCCCAGCCAAAGTGGTTCTTTTGGGAAGGGAAAACATCCTGAGAGTTACTCTGTATCAGGGAGGGAGCTCAGAGCAGGGCCTCCACTCGTGATTCCACCTTTCCCCCAAAAACAGATACATTTGGCTATATGGACACAACTGCAGCCAACCTGACCCCTCCAGGACTTCAGCTCACCTCAGTTTTCTCAGACCAGTAATAGTGTGCTAGAAACTCAAGGTTTTCCAAACCAAGATCTAAATATCTCCATTTTTAGACATAGTTTTGATAATATACTCACTAAAACGATATTTACCTCGTACCGCTAAATACAAAATAATTGTGTCAGAATTTGCACAATTCAAAATAATTATGTCATAGCAAGGGCAATTTAAGAAATAAAAAGCTTACCACTACTTTTGGAAGTTCCTTGTAAATCTGTTTCACAAAGTCCAAAAAATGATGAATCTAGGAAGGAAGAAGTCAGTTTACCATATAGAAATTTTTTTAAAAAAAATTTAAATAATCACAATTTTAAAATCTCTGTATTAACAGTACAAATACATAAAATCTCTGTTCATCAGTACAGTATATATTTCCTGAAAACTGGAAATAATCTCAAAGCGCTCTACCTCCGTCTGTCAGTATTAATTCAAGTTTCACTTGGAAAGAATCTAATCTACCTCTCACCCCTACATAGCTCCAATACAGTATTGTTAGGTATAATTACTATGAATCAACTAAGTCTTCCCAAGAGAAAATCAAGGCGAAAAGTCAACAGAATAACAACACAAACTTCCAAATTCTCCTTGATGAATCGCAGGAGAGAAGAGGGGAGGTAGGGAGAAGTCAGTCATAGCAAATTCCTCTTTCAGGACTTTCCATTACCAACTAATCAATCAATCATCAATTCTCTTTCTTTGTGTGGAAATTTTATTCCATCATCATATTGTCCACAAACATTTAAACCAAGTACAACTAAGCTTTAACAGTTTGATTTTTTTCCTCAGGAGTGCTAGCACTATGCAATCCTCTTCCAAAAACTGCTTTATGGTAAAAAAAGGAAAAAAATTTAAAATATGGTTACCACAACAGGTCAGACAACATAAAAGGACTGCAGCAGGACAAACCAATCAATCCACTTGAAAAAAACAGCAATTCTGAAGAGCATGGCAGTAAGTTTTATACCATGTAACAACAGCTATGACCTACTTCTTGAGTGATTGCTGGTCGGAACTGTTTGTGCAATTCAATAATTATTCTTAAGCAAATCAGTACATTTTCTTCATTCTCTGTCTGGAAAAAAAAAAAAAAGAAAGAGACTTTTTAGTGAGCCCACTGCTGAATTCTTCAACTACTCAGTGGGTGCTTCAAAACCCTGTAAAATTATACTCAATCTAAAGTGCTCCATTAATATGGATTTGTGTGAGCAAGATGCCTTTCCTTGGACACCCTGCAGCCCTCGAGTATGGCTGAAATTAATTTATTCCTCTATGGGAATAAACCCCAGACATTTCAACCTCTCTGCTCCATCAGATCAGCTCCTATCGTGCCTCAAACAGAGACCCCCAGGTGAGCTTCAAATGACAGAGTTGTGAATTCCAAGAAAGAAAACAAACACCCGAGAAATAAGCTATCTGCCCAGTATGAGAACAGTTCCCTGCATTTGTAAAATCCAGGTTTCTAAAGGGCAGAACAGAACATGCAGGAAACCTGGAGGTGTTAAGAGAGAACATGGGTGAAGCTTGAACAGAATGTCCTTCCACTCCTGCTCCAGCAGCACAGCTATTGAAAATCCTACCCCCGGCAAATTTTGGAGATGAAGAAAGCAGAGGAAAATATTTCTGAAAATTCAATGCAGTTTTAAGAGTAAGAAGATAATACCTCTAGAAATCTAAACATCACAGACAGGATATTTTTGGTATGGAGACGAAGATGTTCATTTGTTGGTATTCTGTGAATTATTTCAAGTACAAGCTTCCGGAGTTGCTGTAAAAAAACAAACAAAAAGCAGGAAAAACAATAAAGATATGACCATTTTATTTCATGTAGACATAGGCTTGTGTACAAAGACATAGTCCTTCCTACCACCCACAAATGTGAATGAGGCAAATTTAACAAATTTACAGCTGAAAAATCAGACTTTTTTAAGGAACACAATTTTAAATATTTAACGACAAAGATTCAACTTCTGCCTTTCATTTCTAACCTTCAGTAAAGTCAGTAATTTTTAACAAGGTGTAGTATTCCAGCAAAAAAAGCCAATTCTGTTGTACCTAGTTTTCCTCACTTTTCACTGACGCCCAGATTTGCAAAGTTTATAAGTAACTTATTTAGAAACAGGACATTTCAATTTCATTCCAAATGACAGATCTATTTTTAGCAAGTCTTAAATCAGTTCATTAGGTTAGTCAAGGGCTTCACTGCAAAAAGGAGGGAGATGCTCCACACAGTTTACCTGTGCTGGCTTCTCCTGCAGGAACTGAACTTCCCCATCCTGTAGGAAGGTGAGGAACCGAGGGATGATGTGCTCCAGGAACGTGGAATATTGAGGGGATGATGTCACATTCTAATTCAGAACAGAAAATGGGGAGATACAAATCAGACATCACAAAGTTTATATTTAATCACATTCAGAGCCGCTATGAAAGTCACTATTTTCTGTGAATTCAGAACAGATTCAGTGACTATGTATCTGCTGACACTCTACAGAACCAAGTGAGTTCCAAGAGAACATTAGCAAAACAAATACCGAACAAGTTCTTCCCTATTG
Organism: Acanthiza pusilla; assembly: GCA_036630365.1. Lineage (NCBI taxonomy): Eukaryota > Metazoa > Chordata > Aves > Passeriformes > Acanthizidae > Acanthiza > Acanthiza pusilla. Next base: position 2,245,432 of record JAXCHO010000030.1, on the reverse strand, counting down.
AAGACAAAAGCAAAGAGAATCAATCAAACCTTCAGATTCTAAACAGATCACCAGACTAAGCACTCAAAACTATCTTTTTAGTCAGATAAATTGTTTCAGAGATGGCAGGTCAGCTTAAGCAGATAAAAAAACTCCACGAGAATGTTTTTTTAGTTTTCTATAATTTCAAAACAGGCACATTAACAACTACATATTCAACTAAAGTATAGCTCCTGCTAACACAAGGTTGGGCTAACTTGTGTTGCACATTTTCTCTGCTGCTCATCTAAAATGATGGTCCATCGCCATGGCAAAAGATGCCACTGGAGACAGCTCCACTGCTGATGTCAGAGTCTGCACCTGACAACTCCTCCCTCATTTCCAACCCACAGAACTACTCAGAGGAATCAGAATGGACTCTGTTTCACAAGGGCACAATACACACCTGAACTAAGTAAAAGAAACCTTCAAATACAGAGATTTCAAAGCATTCAGAAACTAGAAGAAAAATCTCTTACTTCACTTTTATTTAAATATTTATTTAATAAAGATAAGGCAATGAAAGCTCTCTAAGTCCAAATGTAATTCTTCAACAACCTGGCTAATTCCTAAATACAAACCTAAAATCAGTGACTTGTAACCGTATAAATCATAAGTCACAGGATATTACTATTAATCTTTTAACTGCATAACATCAGAAATTCAATTAATATCCATTAAGCACAAGAAAGGCTGCCATTGCAGAAAGTTGAGGGGTTTTCGTTGGGGTTTTGTTGCCCAGGATTTTCTTTTTACTTACCTCAAAATTCTCACTGACTTCTTGCATCATTTTCAATTTGGTTTCATCAGCTGAAAATGAAAATTCAAGTTTAAAAAAAGTGAACGTAGAACTAAGCTCATAAAGGAAAACACCAGCCTAACTGATTAAAGAAGCAATCAGATCTTATCAGTTTAGCTATCAGTGCCCAATTATAAGACACACAGTTCTCTCAAACAACCACCACACAATTCACACACACACAGCTCACTCACTTTGGCTCAAGCAAGTGCTTCTCATCATTTTGCTTCTTCAAAAATCAAAAGTCGATCAAATTTCACAGTGAATTCAACAGACTTCACTGTTTCATTTATCAACTGTCTGAGCAAGACTGCCACACTTGTGAAGCAAACCACTGAAGAGCTGTAATTTTCAGTAAGAAAAAAGTCTCTTACGTGTATTGACATCTGTAAGAGCAGCCACAAACTGAAGGTATTTTTTCATCAGAGTGGTTTGGTCCACCACCGTAGGCCCTTGTGCTGAAACAAATGCCATCTTGGAGGAAGAAAGATCAGCCTTCAGTACATAAAATCAAGATCAACACACCTACAAAAGAATAAAGAAGTATTTGTTAGTTTATGTGGCTGGTTAACAGCAGCTATCCCATCACCTACATCCATCCTTCTGACGTATTGAAGAGGGCCACCTTTTCCAAAAACCACTGCTGTCACCTTTACTTAGGCTCACAAATACAGCACCAAGCATGGACAGCACTCACTGACAGGACAGCACTAACAGATAAAAGGGGTTATTGAACTCTTCACACCACAGCACAAACCTTCACGGATTTTGCCCAGCAGCAGGCTGCAGGCTCAGGGATGCTCCCGACACCTGTCACCCTGCCTTCCACCCCAGCGGGATCCCAACCTGACAGCTCCCCCGGGACACCGTGCGGGACCGCTCCCAGGGGCGCCAGCAGCTGCCCTGCCCTGCCCTGCCCTGCCCCACGAGCTCCCTTTGTGGCTTGGAAAGAAAGCTAACATCCATCCAGCCTGCGGGACCGGCGCCCTCCCTCCTCGCCGCGGGCTCGTCAGTTTCGCCCCCGGCCGGGCCCGGCCTGCAGGGCTGGGCTGCACAGCCCCGACCCGCGCCCCTCACCTTCCCCGCCGCAGCGCCGCTCGCCCGGGTCGCTCCCCGCCGCCAGAGCGCCATCACGCCGAGCCCATTTCCCTGCGAACACGGGCACCGTGAGCGGCCGCGGCGGCGCTTCCCCCGTCCCTCAGCCCTCCCGGAGCCGCGCTCGGCCCCAGGCCTCCGGCGGCCGCTCCCTGCCGCCCGCGGCGCGCCCGTCCCGCCTGCCCGCCCCGTTCACCGCGCCCAGGCCCGGCCGCCGCCGCCGCGCTCCTCACCCCGCGGCTCCCCGGGCCCGCCCGGCCGCGGCCCCCCGGCTCCCTCCTTTGTTGCTCCCGGAGGCCGCCGGCAGCGCATGGGCGCGACGGAAGCGCCCGATCTCAGTTCCGGCCGCCTCCTCCCGGTGCCGCCTCCTCCCGGTGCCGCCTCCCGCGCCTCTCCCCGGGCGGAGGCGGGCGCAGCTCCGCGGCACCGCCAGGTCCCTTCGCCGGTCGGACAGCCCCGCCTTGACCCGGCCCGCTGGGCGCTGCCCTGCCTGAGGCCAGCCCCGCCCGTCCCCTCGCCCCCGGAGGCTCCGCTCCGGCGGTGACAGCGGGAGAGGAGTTACCGGGCAGCGGCGGCCGCGGCCCGTCCCTCCGGCCAGCGCCGGTGCCCCGCGGGAGCACCGAGAGGAGCTGCTCCGCCACGAGAAACAAAACGGCAGCCAGCAGTGGGAAAGGGCTTCCAACGAGGAGTTTAAGAAAATAAAAGAATTAAAAGCAAACGAAGTAAAACCAAAAGGTACAAAACAAAACAGGAGAAAATGAAATAAAACGACAAAAAAAGAACACCAGAAAACCACATCCCGGCACTTTTGGTCGCTCTCTCTCCGGCAGCGCACCCGTTAGGGGCCGTTCGGAGCGCCGCGGGACCGGTAACAGCATCCGAACCGCCCCGGCACAGGCGGCCCCGCGCCACCCCAGAAACGCTCCATGTGTGCCTGCCGCCGCCAAAGCACGGCACAAACCCTTCCCCACGCTCCGGGGGTCCGCACGCCCTGGGCAGATGTGAGCCGATTGTGCTGTTTGTTCACTATTCGCTCGGAGCCCCGCGGGCTCGCAGCCCGGCCCCGCAGGCACGGCCCCGGGGGAGGCGCGCCGGGCGCTGCCGCGGGGGAGCGGCCCGGGGGCGCGGACAGCCGAGCCGCAGTGCCGCGGGCCCCGCGCGGCCACAGCCGCTCCCGGATCCAGAGCCGGCCCCAGCCCGGCCCCGGCGGCACCGACCCGCGGCCCCGGCATGCTGCGGCTGCTCTGCGCGCTGCTGCCGCTGCTGCGGCTCGGCCGCGGTGCCGCCCCGGCCGCAGGTAAGGGCTGCGCTGGCACCGCCGCCGGCAGCGGGAGAGGGGTGCGGGGGGCGAGGGGCAGAGCTCCGGCGTGAGCTGCATCACGGGCCGGGGTGGTTCCCTGCCCGAGCTTGACAGATGTGACAAGGGCTGGGAGCAGCTCTGGGCACTCTCCCACCCATCCCAGACTTTATTCTCAGGCGCTGCGATCTTGGTGCCTGCAGTGAACGTGGGGCATCCCGGGCAGCAGGGGTTCTGCTTTGCACTTCTAACCCAAAAGCTGCGCTTCTGCTTCCTCCGCTGAGCCCGCACCGCGGGGCACAGGGCTCCGGGCAGCCGCTGCCCCTCGCTCTGGGACTCACAGGGCTCCACTCTCACAGAGGTGCCAAAGGTAGGAGAAATCCCTGAGCTGGATGGAATGCCTTGCTGTGCCGGTCATTCCCTAGGTGACCTTGGGACAGCCACTGAAGCTCCAGCTGCAGCAGCTGTTGGGCCGGCGTGGCCCTGATTTGTAAAGCACCGCGATAACCTCCAAGGAGAAGTGCTAGATAAGCATGAGGTAGCTGGCTGGTTTTTTTTCCAAGTTCTGCTGAAAAGAAGTGGAGCATAGCCTGAATCTTCGCGAGACATGAAGCCTCCCTGTGCCAGATTTCATCAAATCACAGGCATTTCTCTTTTAACTCAAAAAACTGAGCTCAGGGCCATTTCCTGTGCTGTGAAATGGGAACAGTGGAGTTCTTTCTCAGGCAGTAATGTTGCAGTTCATTTCTCAGAGTCCTCCTGCCTCCAGAATTGCTCAGCACCGGTGATGTGCAAAATAAAATAATATGCAGGCACAAAGCAGAAGCTTTGCAGTCTCTTTTATCCCGTCCCAAGCTGATGGGTGCAGAAAAGCCAGCACAGGAGTTAGTTTGCCCCAGTGCTCCCTTCACATTAGAGGTCATGGGTGATGAGAAATGCAGCTTCTGAAGGCCAAAGATTTGGGTTCCTGTTAGCAGTCTGGAAGAGAGGAGAAGGAAAGGCAACAGCATTAGAGCTCCCCAGCTCTGCTGCTCTGCCCAGCACTGCCAGTGAGAGGAGAGCCAGGCAGAGCACTGATACAGGGAAGGGAACACACTCCATGTTAAAATGTGCAAATAAATAAATGAAATTTAAAATTCAATGCAACCAGGTTTGGTTTACTTTTTTCTTCTGATTTCCACAGAGTGGTTTGGTCTGGAAATAACCAACAATGGTCCCATCACAACAGGAGCTCAAGCTACCATTCAGGCCAGTCTAAGCATGGAGAAGGAAAACGTCACATCCAGCTTGTATCACTTCAACTGGATTTACGCTCCTCTGATTCTGATAGAGAAATCCGAGCAGCGGTTTAATTCTGTAATTAACGTGACCGGTGAATTTCCTGGGATTTTCCCTGTGTCTGTGTGGGTGACTCACAGGAACTGCTGGTTGTGTCGGCCGGTGGCGAGGAACATCACCGTGCTTCAGATCACAGGTAAAACGGCTTTACAACCTCTCCAGGAACGCAGGATATATGCCAGCCAGAGTAAATATGGATTCAGGCAATGGAGTTTGATCTGTAGTCCTGTGGCTGAAGATGAGTTTGGGTGGCACAGTACAATTAATGCCATTAGAGCCACGCTCCAGTCTCTCTAGATCCAGGAAGAAAGTGTCACCCTGCCCATGTTCTCCTGCCTCTGTCACTATGAGAAACTGAGCTAGAAACCAGAGGCTTCGGCAGCTGCAGTTCACACATCAGCGTGGTCAGTGACGTCCAGACTCCTAAAGCAATGCTGCTTCTGCTGCCTCCCAGGATTTCCAGTCCCAAAGCTAGGATGACTATCAGCAGTGACTATCTGCTGCTCTTCTCTGTCGCATGACACAGCAAATCTTAGGCCATCAGCACAGCAGAGTGTTACATTGCCTTTTAAAACTGAGTGAACTCAAATTGGATATGAAATCATGGCTGCATTTTCAATGTTGCTAAGTGTAATTTCGTTTTACTGGGAATATTCATAACCATAAACATGCTTTTTTCTTTTTTTTTCTTTTTTTTTTTTTTAATTTTTACAAATTAACCAATGGTGTGCAATAGTTAACCTAATCTCTAATACAGGGATTGACAGCTTCATTCTGACACTAATTGTGATTATTACTTGTGCATCACCAAGAAAAGAGTTAACCAGATTTAATGAATTGTTAATGGATAAGAGTCTGCTGCTGGTAATCAATAGCCCATTAATTTTATAATGAGCTGATAAGTGTCTCATCATAATACCTCTTTATTCGTAGGTTAGAGAGGATTTTTTAGATCAGTTTTTGCCCCTCCTTGTAAACAAAGTCAAACACAGAACCTCTCACAGTCATAAAAATTCCACCCTTTCTGTATTCACAATATATAGCACATCTGTTATTCATAGTAGTCACATCTTAATTTCTGTAGAAGTAGCTAAAACCAAGGGGAGAAAAAAAATACATTAAAAACCTGCACAAAACAAACAAAAAACACCATCCCAAACATGAACATGTATACCAGTTTGATTCTGAATCTAGATGCTTGGTGTTAATACCAGTTCTTTTTAAATCCATAGTAAAAGTTTATCTTGACCTCAGTCAGTCCAGGATTATTTCTCTTACTTCTATTAGATGCTTTATCATGACCCATTGTATAATATTCATATTATAAATATAATATTCATTATATTTATAATATAAATATGATAAATATTTTCATTTTGCTGCCTCATTAACACATGACAACACTGAGTAATAGAATAAAATACATTTACCCACTTGGACTGGACACAGAAGGCTTACACAGTGCAGCTCAAAGAATGTTTGGATGCACACCCCGAGCATGCTGGGGAATCCTGCTGTCATTCTTCTGCCATATATGCTGTCATTCTTCTTCCTCCTTTTTATTCTGCAGAATTCATCACAGGGAACCTCACCATTGCCCAGATAGAAGACAGCAGAATTACCACACATGGTTTGAGCTCCTCCACGGGCACCACGACCCGGATTGCTTTCTCTCTTCATGACCCAAGTCATTACTTCAAGTCAGCATCGTTTGTCTACAATTGGGATTTTGGAGATGGGTAGGTGTGGTTACTTTGCTTTAATGAGTATTCAAGACGGCTCCAATTCAGATGTTCATCTACATAAAAACCCCAATTAAATCAGTTAGTTAATAGTCTGCCTGCTATAAAAGTTGTTTTCATAATTTACTGACTATTCCTATTCCATTTTGTGAGTTCTTTTAGCATTATCTTTGGTTTCTTTAATTAAAAATGCACAGATTTACTCTGGATCTTATACTAATTGCAGTTCTACAGGTAATACCAGAGACACAAATCCTCATCAATAGGGACATAAAATAGAATTAGAACTGCAGCAACTGGAGCATTGTCTGTACAGAAAATATATGAGAAAATACATTAATATATTAGAAAATACATTACACTTTTTAAACCAGAAACAATCAAGCACTCGGTAAAAGGCAACGTCGATTCTAAATGTTCTCCTGTTGCACACAGAGCTTACCAGATCACCAAGGAACCTTTTGTGTTCTGCAACTGCTCCTCGGTGGGGAACCGCACCGTGCACCTGAAGGTCGTGGCCGAATGGGAGCAGATCGGGAGCGTCATCCACGAGAGAGAAATCCTGCAGAAAACTGGAGATTTCAGCACGGCTCTGGAGCTCTTAGGTAATTCTGAAATGTTTGGCAGGTTCAGTGCAGAAGGGGCTGGATGTGTACAGATACAATTTAGCTCTAACAGGGTAACACAATTTCCACAATGTTTCACATGCAATGGTTTGTCAACATCATTGGGTGAAGTGTTTCCATTGTAGAATCAACTTCATGCTCTGCTAGTACAGAAAAAAATGAGTGGGAATAGATAAAATCTTCAGTTTCTTTTAATCAACAGACAATTTTACTGTCTCTTGTAAAAGCCTCACATATAATTAAAACAATAAAATATTTACCGTAGCTTATGATGGATTTGTTTGTTCAATTTCCACCAGCTATCCCTAAGCAATAAACTAGTTAAAACAAAAATTAGGAAAGTCTCATTGATTTGGTCAGCTTCAGGACTAAATAAGCACTAAATAAGAAGTTAAAATGCAAAGAATTAATAAAGTAATTGATTATATATCTATTAAAAAGAAATCAGAGGAAAAAATCAGAAAACCTACAACATCTCTGCTGGTAGGTTTCCTTTTCGGGTGTGAGACAAGTATTATTATTTGGGTGACTGATGGAGCTCCAATCTGCAATTCTGTGGCAATGAGCCTTCAGTGGGATGGCAGTGACACTCAGTTTACATATGGAGGGTGACACGCTGGCTTTTCATTTCTTCTCAGATGCTGTTAAAAGTATTAACGTTGTGGGCTCCACAGAGACTCACGTAATGGAAAACTTGAATTTATCTCTTCATATCAATGGCACGTAAGTAGCAAACACAACTTCTTTCCTCCCCAAAATTGTTTAAGTGTTTTTACCCAGAGTTTCCTTAAAAGGGTTGGCTGCACCCCACAGAGCAGTTTCTTAAAACAAAACAAAACAAAATAAAACAAAAAAAACCCTCACCAAAACAAAACAAAACAAAACAAAACAAAAAAAACCCAAGAAATTTCTTTGAACAAAATACTGTTGAATATTGCATTTTCTTGGCTTAAAATATCATGAGCTCTAAGAGCCTGAAAGAGCCTGCATCCTTATGGAAAAGTAGAATCCTCCTATGTAAAGCAATTTTTAAAAAAAATTTTGTAAAGAAAATGTTAAAAGACCGGTAGCCTCAGAAACAGTGGGGGAAAATACATTTGAAAACCTCTTTTTGAATTTTTCTCATTCACCAATTTCCCCTCAATTAAATCGAAATATATTCCAAGTTTTGTTGCACAGTAGCAAAGCTTGACTGGTATAGGCAATTGATTAATAGGTTTGGGGAGTAATTCTGGCAAAGCTAAGATTGCCACAAGATGAGTAAGACACAGGAGCTCCCTGCAGTGAGGTTTATAGGTGAATAGGAGAGTTGTGAGTGCCTCAATCCCAGCACAAGCTCCCTCAAGGTGCAGCATTAGGACACAGAGGAGTTTTGAAGTGAGCAGCCCCAAACGCAGAGGATTTTGCCAAGGATGTAAATAAACAGTGCCAACAGACAAAGCAGCAGAGTTTGCACTCAGAAGGCGAATGGCATATTGGCAGGAGGTGGCAGAACAGTCACTGTGAACAGCCAAAGGCTGTGCCAGGCAATCCTGGGGTCACAAAGAGCAGGCTTGGTCACCTCCCAGTCTGTCACAGGACTGCCACTGGTGCAACAGGAGCTTCAGAGAGAGAAGCTGTGACAAAGGCGTGAGAGATGGGGTATCAAAAACAAAGCTAGAAAATGAGCTAATCACACAAACACGCTGCTTTTGTTAGCAGAGGAGGCTGTAAAAAGATAAGAAAAAAATACTAATAAAATGAGGTAAAGAAAAGCTCTGTCTGTTGTCAGGATCAAAGTCCACAGTACCTAAGGCAAGAATTGGCTGCAACAGAGGTCTGGAAATGTAAATAAGAGACATCAATTAGGTATGGTGAGAAGCCACATGGCCATGAAGTGCATTGTGCTAAATTGCTTGATAGCAAATAAAAACCTTTTCGTTAATGTAAGGGAATGCTGTGATCCTTGGGATTTACTTACATTTCCAGCCAATAGTCCATTTTACAGAGCCCATCTTACATCCTTTCCAGTTTCAGTTGTGGGGTTTTTTAATTAGAAAAATCTTGGGTGTCCTTCAGTGGTACAGACAGTGATTTCTGTGTGAGAAGGACAAAGAAAAAACAACCTTCCCTTGGAAGTGCAGGAAAGAAAGATCCTTTTATCTTCATTGAAGAAGGACTATGGAGTTTCCTACACTCCGTGGCCTGCTGATGACCTGCACAGGTATTCAGCTCTCAGCTGAAAGACTTGCATTTATAGAAACTCCACAAAGAGCTTTTTCATTTGGCAAATGCTGTAAACCAAATAATTGTGCAGTTAATTACTCCTTTATTCCTACTTAGATTAATTTCATTAGTTTCAAAATTATCCTGCTATTTTAACTGAGCCCTTTGCTGCAATTTTTGCAGAGTTTTCACCTTTTTTTTTTCATTCTGCCCTTTTGCTCTCCTCATTCCAGCCCACCCCTGGCACTGTGCTGGCTTATAAAATCCGAATGCATTCCTCTGGAAGGTGACAAATGCCATCTGGTGGAGATCAGCGACTCCTGCTACAACCTCAGCCACACCTTCAGGGACGCAGGGCAGTACTGCCTGAGCATCAGGGTGGAGAAGGGCGTGACCATGCTGCAGACCTACCATGGCATCCGAGTGCGGCCAGCAGGTGAGGTCCCACCTGGCCGGGGAGAGCTCCAGCAGGGCAGGGATGTTGAGGAATAACCAACCTGCAGATGAGGTTTCAGGATGCTGGTGTAGATCCCTAAAAGGAGGGGAATAAAAAGAGAAATGAGAGCTTAACGTGCCTGCTGTAACTGCTCTGAGCTTCTCGTGTCCAGCTGAACCCTCAGTCCCAAGAGTCTTGAAGCTCCTGAGTATCCTGGGAAGTGAACTTAATGTATTACATTTAAATATAATTATATAAATATTTATTTCTGTATTATATATATAATATATAAATATAATTATATAATTAAATATACTCATGTATTACTTAAATGACACATTTTTCAGTTTAAATAATACAGATTTTGTAGTTAGAGAGGATAACTAGGAAAACACAGATATCTGTAATGCTGCCTTAATTAAGCAGTCTCAATTCTTTTTGCTTAGTTTAGTTATGGATTTTTGAGGGTATATTTTTCTAAGCCTCCATTTCATTACAGGATCTTTCAGCCCACCACTGGCACTGTGCTGGCTTATAAAATCCAAATGCATTTTATAAGCATTCTCCCACTCCTGAGATTTCAGAGAGACCTGGAGTGATCTAGGCTGAGGAGTTTATTCCCTCTTAGATGCATCTCCTTTTTTCTAAAAATATTCCTAAAACTTCTTCATTGTTTCCCTCTCACCGTTGCCTCTTTCTGGGGCATTGTGTCACTCCAGGAATGCGTCCTTGTGTTTTTTCCTAGGAATCCACCCAGCTTTCTTCGTCCTGCTCTGCACTGCTCTGGTTTCAGTGATGCTCTTACTGGTGCTGTACACGACCTTTCGAAGTAACACACAACAAAAAGATCTCGTGGAGGTATTCGGTTACTCTTCCTTTGAGCTGGGATAATAATTAGGTGTCTTTCAGCCATGAAACGTATCTGACATGAAAGGTTCTTTAATCCCCAGTCAAACAGAGCAGGAAGGAGCATTTCCCTGGTGTGTGTGATCTGTTCCACCAAAAAATCCGAGCAGTTTAAGCAAACAAATCAACAGGCAAATTTCTGGCTTGTTGCAGAGAACTCTAATTTCAATTGCCAGGATTATAAGGGGCAGTTTGTTAATATTCCCAAGCAGATGCTTGTATTGAAATATCCCTTCCAGAGGATCTACCTCAGAGTAGTTACATGAAAAAATGCAAGAAGATACAGGATAATAAAAAAGGAGGGGTATGTTCCCTAAGCAGCCCCAAATTGTCACCTACCCCTCATATGTGACCTTCATTCCCCAGCTCCCTTCCCTCTCTAACACACCTTTCACTTGCTACAAGATGTATTTGCAACAAGCATGAGTTCTTGAATCAAAAGTCGCTTTCGTGGTACTTTGGGAAGCACCTAACACCCTTTAGCTGTGCCACAATATCAGTGCTATACCTCCAGAGACACTGCCTGCAAGACACATGCACAGCATCTATAAATCAGAAGTCTATTTGAAGTCAGTCACTGACTGAAAATGGTTGAGGACCAAGTGCCATTTGCAGCCCAAGAGATTCTTGCTGGACTGGAGCCAGCGGGAACTGAACTAAAAATGACCTTTTTGATGTTCCTTTTCCAGGTAGCTGACTTTGACTTTTCTCCACTGGCTGATGAACACCAGTCTAATCATTCCAAGTCAGGCTGTGGCCCAGGATGTTGCAGATCATGTTTTCTTCTACCATCAAAAGAAGATGCCTGGGAGAGTCATGAACTTCTACATTCGTTTTACAAGCCAGTCAAAATGTACACGCTGTGAAGAACACAATTGCACTTTGGTTGCACTAATTAACTTTCTCACTTAGGATAAGTTAAAAGCCCAGAGCTGCATGAATGGTTTGGTTTTGCCAATGCAATGAGGTTCACGACTTTAAGTCCAGCACTTGAGTGCTTCATTCTCTGAACTAAAAAAGAACAAGAAACACAGTAAAAGAAGCTTTGTATTTTTAACTGACACGGGTGTGTACATTTACAGCTGTAAATGCAGCATTTTATTCTTATGAAAGTTTGTTTTATGTGCAGGTTTGCTAAATTCACTACCTCTTGTAATTTCTCGGTTCCTTCTGCTGTCTGAAAGAAGAAAATGCCTAAGACAAGCATACCTCCTTTCCTGTGTACAACAATAATATTGGAAATGGAAGTCACCAAAATGCTGTTGAATGTGTGTTTCTTCCATCAAGGAACTGATGTGTCCTGGTTGAAAATGCCTGAGACGCTTCCCATGAACCAGACAACCTAATTCTGTTGTCCGTTTTCCTGTCTTAAAAGATGCCTTTTTAAGCTAATGGACTTCTGTCAGATTGCAGTGGTGGTGACCTGCCCGCAGAGGCAGTAGCAGTATTTTGGTCCTGCAGAAACCTCCACATGTGCAACACCTTCTGAAATAGAACACCACTTTAATTTCTATAAGCAGCTTCTTTTTTTTTTTTTTCCAAGCGATGCATTCTTATTTTTTTTCCTCATATTTCTCCCCAACTAGTCATCAAACCTCCTCTTCCAAAAAATGCAACAACCAGTAGCTCAAAGCTGCTCAGCAAAACGTATTTAATTCGAATTCCTAATCAATGGTTAAGATCCATGCCTGTTGTAGAATATCATCTGCTGTCAGCTGCCTGCTCAGCCAGGCTTTGCCTGATGGCATCTCAGAGCACCCAGGAGGTTTTTAAATAAAAGTGCCTCTGTGTCCACTTCTTTTTAAAATGTGACACACCTTCCCCACCTCTGATTTAAAGCCTATGGGTATTGTGGGCTTGGGACTTCTCACAATTTCTCAAATGATTGGAAGATAATTGCCTGAATGTGAGGGGATTTACCATGAGGTTTTTGGGGTACTCATCTGACACACTCAGGTTCTGAGTTTCCTCAGAGAAGCCCAGAGCCTCAGGAAGAAATTACACTACCCTTAATTAACTTGATACATTTTGAATAGAACAGGATCATCTAAGATAACAAATCCTATAAACCCAAGTTTTTGTCCCAAAGTACCTTCCAAAGCAGACTTTCTTTAGGCTTTTCTTGTTATGAGAAACTATTTCTAGGCAAGTTTGTTGATAGGAGTCGTGTCCTTTGTATTCTTTCTCAGTGCTCTGGTATCAAACTCTTATCTTCAGCCATATTCAGTTACTGTAAAGAATGTACCTCTCTTTAGCAAAGCAGCTGCTGTGCCTGAGAGCCTCAGTTTTATTGTTTATTCTGAGATTCCAGCCCTCCTAGCCATGCCAAAGGCAGTGACTTGTTCTGGGATGTCATTGTGGTTTGTAAATAGCTACACAGTCCTTGGGCCTCGGAAAGAAGAGATTTCTGATATGCAAAATGCAGCTCAGAGTGACAGTCCTGAGACACTGCTCAGGGGTTTCTGCAGCCAGGATTTGGTTTGGGCTTCTTTTATTACATTTGTGAAAGACGTGGCCCTTGCTGTTGTAATACACTTAAAGACACCCCTTGACATGCTAACAAATGTGTAAAAAGCCTTTCTCTCCCCATTGTACTCTAGCAAAGGCAATATCTGTGAGAGCACACTCAGTTATAGACACACAAAACTGGGATCCTTTGGGTTGGAAACAGATCATGTCAAAGTGTAAGATTTGTGCTCAGCCTCCTTCTCCATTGACACCAGATCCAAAAAGTATCGTGGGGAGTCAGGCCATGAGCTCTGCTGCTTTGGGGTTTTGCCTCTGTGGTCTCCTCATATGTCCAAATCAATATACAATTCTTATCTCTGACTCCATGTCCCACTTTTTTTGACTGGCACATAAAGTTAGAGATATGAAAGACAGGCCTAAGAAAATCCCCAATTTCCTATTGAGAGAAACAGAACGAATGTCCTTCAGGAGAATATTGGCTCTAACTCTCTGCCTAGAATGAACAAAGGATGGCAAAGGAGTCAAATGATTCAGGAGGGTAGAAAAGATAAAGTGCTGCAAAGTGGAAAGTCAACACTATCAAATACTGGAAGATACCACTTCAAGAACAGAAAAGAACAGAGGTTAAAGAGAAAGACATCTCTGGCAAAAAAAATAAGCAGTGGAGAATGTACACTTAAAAGGGTATGTCAAGAAGCAAATTAACCAAGAAAATTCAAACAGCCTTAGCAAATTGAGACATAACTATGAGAAATATTCACACGAATATGTTCTTGAATCCAGTCTGAAACTGCTTCCTGCACAGGAGACTGATCTGTGGGTTTGATGAATGCATCTGAAATTGAAGACAAGAGGCAATTGAGCAGTTCAGGATATAGCAATGAGAGCAGTGGGACGTAGCTAGGATTAGGAGGAGGATTCATTTTGTTAACCTTAGAAATCAATGACCTGAGAAAAGGAATGTTCAGCAAAACCATCAAACTCACTGATTCAAAACAAGAGCCCAGTGAGTGCAAAGCCAAAGAGCCATTAAATCCAGGTGATAAGCAAGAATGTGGGCAGATAAAAAGTGCATGCAATGAGAATTACTTACAAGGAAACGCATTTGAGCACAAAAAGATTCTGGAAATGTGTAGCAGAAAAACATACAGTAAAGCAAAAGAACTTCTGTTACTCTGTAATTTGTGATATAAAGAATGGTGCTGGTTTGTGCAGTAGTTGTGGGGACAAATCAGCCTTTTGTCTTTAAAGCAGAGCATAAAGCTCGGTGGCTGAATGGGTCAAGGCTGAATTCTCTCTTTCACCTCTGGAAAGATTACACAGCCCAAGTTGTGACAACAATTTGAACACAGGAAGCCTCTACTGCATTTGCTGGGTGCTGTAGGAATGGAAGGCAGTTCAGCAAAAGGAAGGTGAAGAACTTCAGATTTAAATGCTCGGCTTTATTATTAGATAATCAGCCAACACTTCACGTTGATTTTCGTGCCAGTTTCCCTGGAAACTGAAATGCCATCCTGCAGCTGTCATAAAATTGTTCAGATCATGCAGATCTCAGCTTTGACAGCACATTGTGCACTACAAATGTGGATTTTTAAATTGCAGCCTCTAAAGTGGGGAACGCAGAAATTCCAGAAACTTCTTTCAGAGCTGGGTATGCTCATCTCCAGCATGTGTAATTCCTACAGCAGGGAGCACAAAGAGAGCAGTCGCAGCAGGTTGTAGAATCATAAAATCAGAGAATGGCCTGGCTTGGGAGGGACCTTAAAGATCATTTCATTCCACCCCCCTTGCCATGGTTGCTCTGGACCAGGTTGCTCCAAGTCCCATCCAACCTGGTCTTGAGCATTTCCAGGGATGGGGCAGCCACAGCTCCTTGGGCAGCCTGTGCCAGAGCCTCACCACCCTCACAGCAAAGGATTTTTTTCTGGTGTCTAAATTAAACCTCCTGACTGACAGTTTGAAGCCATTCCACCTTGTCCTGTCACAACGTGTTCTTGTAAAAAGTCTCTCTCTACCTTCAGGAAAGGGAATCAGGTCACTCCAAACCTTCCCTTTTCCAGGCTGAGCAATCCCAATCCTCTCAGCCTTTCCTCACGGCAGAGCTGTTCCATCCCTCTGACCACCTCAGTGGTCTCCAGACTCATCCAGCAGCTCCATGTCCTCCCTGAGCTGGGGGCAGCTCTGCAGGTGGGGTCTCACCTGAGTGGGGTCTTGTAGTTGAACTGTTTTAAAATCTTTCTCTTCTTTCTCATGGAGAATAGAGATAACATCCATTCTTGTGCTTTCTAATCTCATTGTTTTGGTGCTGGATGCTCTAGCGTTGTAACCAATCATTATAGGAGGTGGAAAAACTATCGACCAATAACTATCAGACTATTAATGAATATATAAAGAAGTTTTTGTAAATAAAGTTTCTCTTTTCGCCATCTTGGTGCTGCCTGCCTGATTCCCTGTGAGCTTCCGCGAATCTCCACGAATATCAGAAAATCAGAGCAACAGGGTCTCACCTGGGTGGGGTCTCACCTGGGTGGGACAGGAGCCCCTCCCTCGATTTGGGTGTTCTGTAAAGCACTGCAGCTGTACAGCTGTCACAGCCACAGCAGCAAATCATACCAGAGCACTAGGGAAACACTTCCCCAGCAAAATAACATTCTAATTTAATTTAAATCGTTTACTCACAGCAGTCTTGGGAGGCAGGGAGGTGATATTGTCACCATGTAGAGATATGGAGCTTGCTTCTGCAGAGGCTGCTGCAAATACCTGCATAAAATTCGAGAATAAAAAGATTATGACCATCTACCAAATCCTTGTCCTTCTCTTAGAAATGCCATAACTTTTCTAAATTTTTTTAATTAGTGGTTTTAATTAATTTTAATTAATTAGTTTTATTTAATCATAACAAGCGTATTAATTATAAGCAATGTGTTAATCTTAAATCACTTTTAGCCAGCATTTAGCAAAATTTATCATGAGCAGGCATCATGGGGATACACCTTGGGAAAATTACAGAAACTTTTAGTTTTGCTAAGCTAACTTTGATATTCTTCAACGAGCAAGGCCTGGGAGAGAGTGATGTATTGTTGAAATTGGGTACACCAAGTGCAGAATTTATGGACTACAAAGATGTTTTGCAAGAAGCAGAAGGTAAAGAAGAAGATAGCAAAGACTCAGTACATGTGTGTTGGAAAGTCCTGCCAGAGAAAACAAGATGCTAAAAAGACAGACTAATTACCGGGAACAGTGAGAAATCCACAACAAAGAGAGGACAGAATACTAATTAATGAAAGAATTTTGTACTTTAGAATCGGTGAGCATTAATTTATTTGTTTGATAAAAATACATAAACAGGCAAAGAAGCTATCAGCATCCCTGTGGAGGCGGGCAGGTTTTGTCAGCCACAAACACCTCTTGAGCGAGAATAAAGTAACACTTTACTCTCTAGCACTAAAAAGGTGGTGTTGGAGGGTCTGTCTATCCAGGCCGATTTAAAAAATCAGTGTTGGAGGTTTACCCCTCCCGGAGGGTTTAAAAAAATCGGAGTTAGAGGTTTATCCCTCCCGGAGAATTAAACAATCAGAGTTAGAGGTTTTTCGCTCCCGTAGAGTTTAACAAATCGGAGTTAGAGGTTTGTCCCTCCCGGAGAGTTTAACAAATCAGAGTTAGAGGTTTGTCCCTCCCGGAGAGTTTAACAAATCGGAGTTAGAGGTTTGTCCCTCCCGGAGAGTTTAACAAATCGGAGTTAGAGGTTTGTCCCTCCCGGAGAGTTTAACAAATCGGAGTTAGAGGTTTTTCGCTCTCGGCGTTTCCCGCGGAGCAGAGCGGCTCCGCACCACGGCCGCCAGGGGGCGCTCGCCGCGCGGGGATGGCCTTGAGCCGCGACAGGGACAGGGACAGGGACAGGGACAGCGACAGGGACAGGGACAGGGACAGGGACAGGGACAGGGACAGCGACAGGGACAGCGACAGGGACAGCGACAGGGACAAGGACAGGGACAAGGACAGGACAGGGACAGGGACAGGGACAGGGACAGGGACAGGAGGGGACAGGACAGGGACAGGGACAGGAGGGGACAGGACAGGGACAGGGACAGGGACAGCGACAGGGACCGGGACAGGGACAGCGACAGGGACAAGGGCAGAGACCGGGACAGGGACAGCGACAGGGACAGGGACAGGGACAGGGACAGGACGGGACAGCGACAGGGACAGGGACAGCGACAGGGACAGGACGGGACAGCGACAGGGACAGGGACAGGGACAGGGACAGGGACAGGGACAGGGACAGGAGGGGACAGGACAGGGACAGGGACAGGGACAGGAGGGGACAGGACAGGGACAGAGACAGGGACAAGGACAGGGACAGGGATAGAGACAGGGACAGGGACAGGGACAGGGACGGAGACAGAGACAGGGACAGGGACAGGACAGGGACAGGGACAGCGACAGGAACGGGGCAGGGACAGGGACAGGGACAGGCACAGGGATAGGACAGGGACAGGGATAGGGATAGGGACAGGGACAGGGACAGGACAGGGACAGGGATAAGGATAGAGACAGGGACTGGGACAGGGACAGCGACAGGGACAGGGACTGGGACAGGGACAGAGACAGGGACAGGGACTGGGACAGGGACAGGACAGGGACAGGGATAAGGATAGAGACAGGGACTGGGACAGGGACAGCGACAGGGACAGGGACTGGGACAGGGACAGAGACAGGGACAGGGACTGGGACAGGGACAGGGACGCCATGCATGGATGGACAGGCGGATGGACGGACAGAGAGCACGCTGTGTGCTCCTCGGGCAGAATTTTCTCTCCATTATTCAGTGCACTTGGCACGACAATGTCCTGTCCCGTTGTCCCTTAGCAGAACACCTGCAGGATTGGGAACTGCAGAGACCAGACCCACCCTGTGTGCGGAGCAGTGCCACTCTCCAAGGAAGAGAGATGGAAGAGAGCAGCTGTGAATTATAGAACCACTTCTGTCAGAAATAAGATAATCAAGTCCAGCCCTTCCCCACACCACAAAGGCCACCAAAGAACCACATCCCCAAATGCCACATCCACACATTTTTTAAATCCCTCCAGGTGACCCCACTGCCTCCCTGGGCACATAGTTTTTAACACCAAAAAGCACCCATTCCAGTGCTTGACAACCTTTCGGTGAAGAAATTTTCACTAATATCCAATTGAAACCTCCCCTGGTGCAACTTGAGGCTGTTTCCTCTTGTCCTGTTGCTGGTTAATTTGGAGAAATAGTGATGTTAGTGAAGTTGCAATCTACAATGACTTAAATTAAGGAAAATAAAGAAAGCAGCCCACAGTACAAAACACAGCTTAGTGTAAAAGTTCTGGAAATCACCTGAAGGTGCCCATGACTTCAGTGAAGGTCTGAGAAATGGAGAAGCAGAAGAAGCCACAAAGAGGCACGTTCTGGTTTAATAACGTCTGTCAGATTGGTCCTTCGTGGTAATATAAATAAGGACTTTGTCATTTAAGGAATCTTTTCAGGCATAATTAAGATACAAAATGAGAATAGACCACAGCAATAACAGTTCTTTTATCTGATCAAAAGCATGCACTTAATAGCAAAAAAATTAATATTATGCCATAGGTTTTTAATGTCTTTTCAGTCGCGTGTCCTTAATCTAGTCTTCTTTCATTATATGCAAACCACTTACAATATTTTGAATAAAATCAAAAAGGAAAAAAATAATCTAAAAATCCAAATGCACTTGCTAATTAAATATCAATGCCCTTACTTCCATCAAGGCAATCTCGATAAATTACAGTCTTCCCATACTAATTAACTTCAAGTTTAATGGATTTCTCTCACCACTGCAAGCTATGTAACAAAACACAACACGCTCAACTTTACAAAAACAAGTCAATATTGAAACTGGCCGCTTGGCTCTGCTTCAGCAGAGCTCTCCAACACGTGTGTCAGTGCAAACAGGGGAGGAGCAGCTCCTTGTGCTGGGGGAAGGTCCCGATGGAAAGGTGAGCAGCCTCACGTCAGCACAAGAGCTCAGTGCTCAGGACCACACCAAACGTGAGCACCTGCACCTGCAGAGCTGATGTCGAACGCAAAAAAGCACCTTTTAGCCACTATCAGATTTTTTCCACCTTCAGTGAATTCTCTTGCAATGAATCCAGAGTATTTTCGTGGGTTTATGGCAGGCAGCGTGGCCTGCTCTGCCATCCCAGGCAAGTGCCCCATGCAGGAGCACTTCAGCCTCAAATGTAGATAGAGATGCATTTCTGAAATGAACCCCATCCACACAGAGCAGTTCTTGGGAGGCTCTATATTTGCATGTTAGAGAGTTTTTTTTTTTTATTTAGCCAGACCGTTAAAGTAAGGTATTTCTGTTAGTAAATGATCTGCTTATTGGGGAGTTGATAAAGGTTTTCAGAAAGTAAATTTGAGTTAAAACATTGTGAGAAAACATGAGATCAGTCACCCAAGATGATACCAGAAAATTAATAGCAGCCCCTGATCCTGGGGAAGAGAGATGGATCAGCACAGTCTCCCTGAGCCACCAGGGAAACACTTAGAGGGAAACAGCTTGAGTTTTGAATGTGAAATTTCTCCAGGTAGCTCTGCTTGAGGTATTTTGAGTTCTTTGAACGATTTTTTTTTTCCTCCCTCTAACAGCAGTAGGATATTAATGCTCCACCCTGTCAAACAACTGCAAGACTCCACTTATGGATAAGATTATTCATACTCAGTAAATTAGTGTTTCAAACCACAGCTCCACCTCCACAGAAGGAGTGAGGCATCCATTTCCCACAGATACCTCAGACAGGACCTGAGTTCTGAAGGATCCCCAAGACCACTCCAGACCACACAGCTTGCATGGGGAGGGGGGAAATTTTCACAGCAAGTAGATTCGCAAATAGCCATTATTTTATTAGGTACTATTCTCTTTTCTGTTCTGTTTTTTCCTTCTCTTTGGCTCGGTAATAAGCAGTGGGGAAAACCTGCTTGCAGACAGGAAGACAGCCTATAATTAAAGGTAAAGTATTCTATTTAATTCTGTAGGAACAACATCAATTTTGCTAATACAGTGTGTGAAATGTGAAAAATCAGGTAAGCAGTGCATACATTTTTTATGAACACGAGGACCCTGAACTATTACTAATGAAGTACAGAAAGAAAAGACAGGACTCTCAGTAGGAAAATACCATCCATTAAATGTCTCCCTGGGGATCAAATGACACTTACAATTGAAAGACATTAACTACCTCCTACATTTCAACTGGTTACCAGCAGGATGCCTATTTGTAGAGATTTGTGCTGCCTGTACTCTGTTAGTGTAAGATGCCACATTAATATTTTCTGACCTTTGCAGTAGATATTGCCCTTTTTTTTTTCCACAGACCAGCAGCCTGATTTTACCTTTTAAAACCGTTGATCCTGTTAAAAAATGAGTACAAGAGCAGGGGCCTGCTGAAGCCAAAAGCCCTGCTGAACATGTTCTGAATGTTTTCTGATACGTTACCCTTTACAACAAGACTTCCAGGGTTCCTTTTGTAAAAACATACCTGTCTTTTACTAAATGCCTATCACCAAAGATCAAAAGGCTTTTGAAATATTTCCCCTAAGAAAAGCAAAAAATTAGAACTTAAGGATTCATCTATTTCAAAACTGATTAATCAAAGGCAGCTCTTTGATCAGTAAAGGAAGTCCTCGGTTCCAGAACAATGAGCACTTTAAACAGGGAGTGATCACACCTCTCTGGGTCTGTTGTCCTTGAGGCATGTGCTAGGCTCTCAGGGGTGTCACCACCAGGACACCAAGACACGCCTACTTTTTGTTACTGTGCCATCTGAAAACTCCACACCTCCATCCCATGCCTCCGTATCTGCTGCCTCCATTTAGCTTCACAGCATGTGGTAGTGTTTGCCTTGGTGCTCCCTGTGGTTTTATTTACACATATATATATATAAAAATCTATATATATCTATATTTAGCTATATATATCTATGTATCTGTATATCTAGATATCAGATACAAAGATATATATAGATATATATAGATATATATAGATTATCTATATATCTATATATATATCAGATTCATTGACCTGATATAGATATATATCAGATACATAGATATATATAGATATATCTAGATATATATAGATTATCTATATATCTATATATATATCAGATTCATAGACCTGATATAGATATATATCAGATACATAGATATATATATAGATATATATAGATATATATAGATTATCTATATATATCTGTATATATCTATCAGCTACATAGATCTGATATATATATCAGATACATAGATAGATATATATAGATATATAGAGAGAGATATGCATATATTATCTGTATATATATATCAGATACATAGACCTGATATATATATATATATATATCTCAGATACATAGATAGATATATATAGATATATAGATATATATAGATTATCTATATATATCTATATATATATCAGATACATAGATATATAGATATATCTAGATTATCTATATATATCTATTTATACCTCAGATACATAGATAGATATATATATAGATATATCTAGATTATCTATACACACATACACATATATATGTGTGTATATATGTGTATATATATATATGTGTATATAGATATACACACAGAGGCACATACATGTATTCCTGCAATACCTACTGCCATTCAAGTGAGAAATGAGCAGTGATTCCTTCCTGCAGTGGATTTTACATGACTCTTATAACAAAAATAAAATAAAACCAAAACTGTAGTCACAAAGAGCAGAGATTAAACAGCAACGTCAGGGTCTGCGAGATGACAGATCGCACACCCCCAGATGTTTGCAGCTGCTGACAGTCCAGTGATTTAAGGAGCTGTTCTCCTACCTCATCACAGGACATGCAAATGTATGCCACAATCATCAACAGATTCCACCTTAGAGCTTAGTTTGGATCAAACAGAGCCTGTTCAGTTCTTGCCGTGACTGTTGCAGAGGTGGTCACAGTTGGGTGACAGGTGAACTGAAACTGTCCTCTGGTGTCCAGAGCCCTTCAGGACATGAGGGGCAGTGAGGACACCTAGCAGCCACATTAAAACACCAGGAATTCACCCCTTGCACGCTGCTCATTTGGAGTTTGCTACAAGGTGATGAATTCAATGACTTTGGGGAGGGTCACGGGGGCGATAGGAAAGCAGTGGATATGTGGTTGTTATTAGCAGCCAGTGTTCTGCTGGTTTTCACACCACAGGCAGAGCACAGATGTGCACATCATGTAAAAGTGAAATAATTCCTGGGGACTGACTGTCATGGAAGGTGAAACAACTCCCAAAGCAAGCTTTTAAATCTAAAAAAAAAAAAAAAAGCTGCAGTATAAGGACATTACAAAGGGACTTTCTGTCCAGAAAGAAATGTAAGAAGACATTGCATCCTTCAGGGAGATATCAAAGTGAAGCAAAAAGCATTAGAAGTATGAGGCAATTCTACAACTTTGGAATTTTCTGGGTTACATCTGTGCTTCTGTAAAACATTCATAATCCTGAGAGCCCATGAGGAAGACAACGATAATCAAGGCCTGTGTACAACACAACAGGGAGCTTTCAGGAAAGGTGGGTGGGTGCCATCGCTCTCTGGCAGTGCCACAGCAACCTAATCACCCTCTGGACAGGACAAAGCCAACTCACTGCAAGAGAGGTGTGAATTCACAGCTCAGCTGCTCCTCAGCAATGGTTTTTCAGGTGGATGCTCCTCCACGCCATGAGCTGCTGGCACCTGCCCCTGCACAGGATCTGCCGCACTGAGCAACGCACGCGAGCATTCCCTAATTCCCTAAATCAGCCAATCTCGGGGACCCACGGCCACTGACCAGCTCACACCAACCCATGACCACTGACCAGCTCACAGCCACGGCCACTGACCAGCTCACACCAACCCATGACCACTGACCAGCTCACAGCCACGGCCACTGACCAGCTCACACCAACCCATGACCACTGACCAGCTCACACCCACGGCCACTGACCAGCTCACACCAACCCATGACCACTGACCAGCTCACACCAACCCATGACCACTGACCAGCTCAAACCAACCCATGACCACTGACCAGCTCACACCAACCCATGACCACTGACCAGCTCACACCCACGGCCACTGACCAGCTCACACCAACCCATGACCACTGACCAGCTCACAGCCACGGCCACTGGCCAGCTCACACCAACCCATGACCACTGACCAGCTCTCACCAACCCATGGCCACTGACCAGCTCACACCAACCCATGACCACTGACCAGCTCACACCAACCCATGACCACTGACCAGCTCACACCCACGGCCACTGACCAGCTCACACCAACCCATGACCACTGACCAGCTCACACCCACGGCCACTGACCAGCTCACACCAACCCATGACCACTGACCAGCTCACACCCACGGCCACTGACCAGCTCACAGCCACGGCCACTGACCAGCTCACAGCCACCCACAGCACTCTGTGCCAGCTCTGCTGATGCTGCCTGGCCAAAGGTGGCCATGCTCGGGCAAACCCTTCTGCCAGCCCAGAGGAAGGGGCAGCAGCCTCCGGCACAGGAGTGCTGAGGAGCCCCTGCGTCTGCAGCATCCTCTCTCTGCTCAGCCCAGCCTGCAGAGGGGAATCAGCCCAGGGCCTCTGCACCTTCTGAGTGAAGCCAGCTGCTCCACGCAGGAATTCAGGGCGTTAGCTGATGTGCTCGCAGCTCACACCCTGCTTTACCTGCTGCTAATTGTTTCCAGGAGCTTTGAGTCAACCTTTGTGGTTTCTCCCCTCTTTCCCTAGAACAGCAAATTTAGTCTCAGTAATTCAGGCAGCACAGTGTCTCCTGAATAAAATGAATGTACAGCTGTCCCCCTGGAAACCCCAGATGAGTGGCCACTATTCTGCTGGCCATTGCAGCAACACATTCCAGCGTTGGAGCCAGCAGAGATACTGGAAAGAAAACAGAGCTGAGCAGGCCTGTCAGACTCAGTCAATAAATGTACAGCAGGTCTGTCATTTCACACACTGCATCTCCTGTTATGTCCCAGAGTCTTTGGGAAATTCGCAATACCAAATCCCTGGTTAGTATTTGTAGGTCTGACTCCCCCCTGGTCAGCTCTGGTTTACATCACCTGCAGTCTAAAAAATACTCAATCCCAAAATGTGAAACTCTCCGAGGATCACACAGGGCAGTTCAGGTTGGAGGGCAGCCCAGGAAATCGCCAGGTGCCACCTGCTGCTCAGAGCCATGCCAGCCTGAGGTCAGCCCAGGTGGCTCAGAGCTCTGTCCAGTCAGGTTCTAAAAGCTTCCGAGAATGGAAACTTCACAGCCCTGCTGGCAGCCTGCGCCACTGCTCGAGAGTCATCCTGGGGAAAACAGCTTTCCTTTCACTCACTATGGATCTCTCCTGTACAGTTTATATCTGTTGTCTCTGATCCTTCCACCACGCTCAGCCAGCGAAGAGCCTGGCCCTGCCTTTTGGAGCCTTTACTGTTGCAAGGCTTTTTCTTCCCAGATGAGGAGTTTGTATTGATCCTTATTGAATTTTGTATGGCTCCTGATGGCCTTCCAGCCTGCCAAGGTCCCTCTGAATGGCTGGTCTGCCCTCGAGCTACAGACAGATAGAAATTGGTGTCATCTGAAAACGTGATAGAAGTGTGCTCCACCACTGTAGTTGCAGTTTTAAAAATCTTTCTCTTCTTTCTCATGGAGAATAGAGATAAATTCCATTCTTGTGCTTTTTTAATCTCTGTGTTTTGGTACTGGATGCTCTAGGGTTCCAGCCAATCATCTTGGGGGGTGGAAAAACTGTCAACCAATAATCATTAGATTATTAATGAATATATAAAGAAGGTTTTGTAAAAAAAGTTCCTCTTTTCGCCATCTTGTGTGCTGCCTGCCTGACTTCCCTGTGAGCTTCCGCAAATCTCCACAAATATCAGAAAATCAGAGCCAACACACCACCTCCTGCAGGTCGCTGGTCAAGGTCACAAAGAGGACAGGTCCCAGGACAGATGTTGGATGCACTTGTAATGTGCCTGAGTGTGCCTGGGACTCTGAGCTAAACCATGCAGATCTTTTATCTGTGGAACTCTCTGTCCATCCAGAGCACAGTGTCCCACACGAGACACAGAACTGTCTCAGAGGCTGAGGAAAGCCTTGCTGGAGTCAGGGTAAATGGCAGGGAGGATCCTCAGCCACCCAGAAATGCTTTGGTTCATCCCTGGAGACAATCAGGTCAGACTGTTTGCTCCTGAGCACCTTCTCCTCGTGTCCACAAGTGTGTCCAGCACAAACCTGATGCACAGAGTGTGGAAAATACAGATATCACTGGAAATTCCCATTCAGCACCAACTGTGGGGTGGCTGGGGCCAGGGAGAGCCCTCTCCCAGCGGAGCAGCACCTACCAGCTAATACAGCTCAGCCATAAAGCGTGAGGAAACACTTCCATCAGAATCAGATCTCGAAATAATTCAAAATTAACACCAAAAAACTTAGTAGTTTTAGGCAATGAGTGCATTTGATCAACTGCTTCAAGAAGAGACATACAAAATAATTTTTTTTGAGATCTTCTTTCTACCCTAGAAATTGCTATTTCTTATACAACATCCCAAGTTTTGATATATACTGCAGCTGGTTTGTAGCGCTGTATAATTTTTAAAACAGATGGGGCTTGTTTAGCTCCAAAGCTCTGGAGTATGCTGGTTTTAAATACAAATCTGGAGAATTTCCACCTAATTTGTGCTGCAAATTTAGCCTGATTCCACAGCAGCTGGACATGTTTCCCTAACTCATGTACTCTGTGATCATGGTCTGTACCTGAGCACGCACATTGATCTTCAAGACAGACACAGAGCCATGGAATGCCAATGTTTTCTCAGTGTACATGTGGGACAGCATTACTACTTTCATGAGATTTTACTTGGGTTTTTAAGGCAGGCATAGCATGAAGGATTCACATTCACTCCTTTATCTATGCAGCACATGGCACACTTGTGAAACTGTTGTAGAATTTTTTGAGAATTTACTTTCTTATTTTAAACAAGACGATTTTTTACATTCCTTTAACATTATAACCAAGTGCCTTTGTACCATCTGTCGAATTACTCACATGGAGCCATAAAAACTTTCTAAGATAAGCTAATATATTTTTTATATGCTGGTCAATACCATAATTTAAAATATTTCTAATCCAGATTTGACACGGCTACTAATCAGTGCTGAATATCGGAGGACAAATAAGTATTTTCTCTTTCCAATGATATACAGCACTGCAAGATTTCAAAAAAATACAACACATAAGTTACCAGCCCAGCACTGAATCTTACAAGTCATGAAGTTTTGGAACATGACATTGCATTGTTCAGATGTGGGAGAGCCTGCAGAGCCAAAGCCACAACATTTTAAATGTGATATATTTTTCAGCCTAGAAATGCTGGGGATATATGTGGCTATATATTTTTTAAAAATTGCTTCTTTTCTCTTGAAAGGGAAGAAAGATTGTTAAGTTTTATTGTGGCACAGAGGGAATCACATCGGCTCTGAGAGGAAATAACACTGCAATCAAAGAGCCTTCAAGAGTGCATCAAGGATCCAGCAAGGTGCTCTGGAATGACTCCTCGCCCTCCCTCTGTGGATTCGAGGAGGATGAGCTCTGGAGGAGTCAGAGACACCACGAGGGGAGGGAGGAAAACAAGGCTCCTCACATTCCAGCACCTTGAATTCAGTTTGCCTAAGAGCCCACAAAACATTCTGAAAGCTGAAGTAATGATAGCTGCAGCTGCATTATCCTCTTCTCCCTAATACCTGAATACAGCATTTAGTGTCACAGCCTGATGACAAATGCCACGTAGACAATCTGACAAGAAAACAAAAAAAAAAAAAAGTGGCTTTATTTTAGTGGTTTAAGAGCAAAGTGCACCCAATAAAGCATTTTTATCTTCTATCACAAAATTGTGTCGATAGTGCCTGGTTGTTTTTAGAAACCCTGAGAGCAGGTAAGGCCATGGGTGCTCCTAAAAGCCAACAAAGCAGGAGAGGTCCTGCCAGGAACAAGGTCCTGCCAGGAACAAGGTCCTGCCAGGAACAAGGTCCTGCCAGGAACAGCCCTACCTCTGCTTTGGAAAGCTGTCCCTCTACTTTCCCGTGTATCAAGACGGTTTTTATGAAGTGGGTAATGCAGAACTGCAGAGTTCCATTATTTTGAGTGCATCTTTGCAGTCCTTTGTCCTTTTTGGGACGCTTATAACAAGTTATTAAAAATGTTTGTCTAGCACCATGCTGGCTGGACATTCTCAGGTATTTGGAAGCCCTGCAGATCTGCCAAAAACACAGGGCAAGAGCACAGATGCTCTCAGAGCAACAAACTCCACAGACACACAGTAAACATATGTGTGCACCAAACATAGTAAACATACATGTGCATCAAACATAGCAAACATACATGTGCACCAAACATAGTAAACATACATGTGCACCAAACATAGTAAACATACATGTGCACCAAACATGCTAAAGTGCATGCTCCACTTGTCTCTGAGTGCTCCCCAAGCCCTGCAGATGAACTCGGCCAGTCTCTGCTCTAACACTCAGAAGAACGCAGAGATTTTTCAACAATGCCATAAATAATACAGACCTCCAAGCAAGAATAGCATTTCTAGTTTTCTGTACACTCTATGCAAGGTCTCCATTAATGCCACTTCTTGTCTCTGGATAACTCAGCTGTGCTCCTACCTCAGAACCTGTGGGAGGGATAGATCCAGACACTGCAGATGGAAATGGCAGCTAAGTAAAGCACTTTACTTCCAAACCTGCCTGGCTGCACAGGAAACTCCTGCACAGACAATCCTTAGTCATCATTGTTTAAACCCAAGTCGAGGATTTTCATACACTTCCTCCTCTCTCCGTCATATGTACTTTCCTTCAAAGCCCCAGACAATATTCACAGATGTGACACAGTCACACAATTGTAGTCACAATAGTGACTAAATTTCTAAATAATCTAAATAATGTTCCAGACAAAGATTTTTCAGAACTCACACTGATGTCAAAAGGTGTCCAAGGACAGGAGAGTGGTGACCAGAAAGGTAAGGCAGGGATGGGAAAGAGGATAAAGCTGATATTTTGAGCAAGCTGTGGGGCTGGTGCAGGAATCACGGCAGTGTGAGAGGTACCTGAGTCAACAAGGAATGGTCCCTAACCCCTGGGTCCTTTATCTGACATCCCCTGTGAGCCAGGAACTGCAACCTGCTGCCTCCCCAAGGGCAAGGTACTGTGGTGAGCTGGATCAGCTCCTGTTGACTTTTGATTGGAAACATCTCCCATTTGTTCAGGTTTCTGCTAACACACTCAGTGTCCAATTTGCAAAAATGTATGTGCATACTTAAAGACTATCCTTGACAGGCTGCCAGCTCTTGTTCTGAGGAATGCAATCCAGAAATCCAGAGTTGCTAGGCTCTGCGTGGCTTGCTCTCCTCTCTCTCTCTCTCTCAAAGAGCATTTCTCTTTGGAATAAAAGGTTCCTACTGGACCTGAATCTGTTGTGGGAATTTGCCATCCCTCCTGGGGCTGCTGTCTTGTGGAGAGCCCTGATCTGAATGTGACCAGGTCACATCCTGTAGGTTTTCATGCTCCATATCCAAGGGGTGTGGGTGCTGCTGCCCTTGATGCCTTCAAGTATTTCTAGTTTTTTCTCTTCATGTATCTGTAACTTGCTGCGGTTCTGTGCTTCTCACAAAGTGCTGAAATCCTCTGTTCCCAGCACCTTTGGCCAAACAAGGCTCTCTGAATAGATTCAAGGATATATTCATTGCCTTAGGGCCTGAAAATATGGAAACAACTGAGATATGGGGGAGCAGGCCTGGGGTGGTGAACATCATCACCTGAGGGTGCATTGGAGAATTAAGGGCCAATGTGCTAATGGACAGAACTTGTAAAAGGTGAAGGACTCGTGACCCAGAGCCCATTTTGGGTGTAGTCCCTGGGGGGACTTTGCTTGCCCATTTGCCCAAATGTACCTTGAAGGCCTCGAATAAATTTCTCCGCATTTTATGCTCCTAATTTGTTTTGGCCTCTGTTTCAGGCATCACCCTGGAGGAGGGACCTGCCTCCTCCTCAGTCCCTGGGGCTGTGTGTGCCAAAGGATGTGCCTGTGCTATTCGAGCGATGAGAGCAATGCCAGCCGTTCAAATAAACATGGGTGTGTTCTGTCTTTGTGTTTGTGCTGAGCCTGGGCTGGGCAGGGTGACCAGGCTCACACAGGGCAGGAGGTGTAATAAGGCAGAGAAACATTGAGTAAATAGGGACATTTCTTATTTAGAGACCTCCCATGTGCTGTACACTAAAGAGAAATGAGATTTTCCATTGTTTGAAACCAGTCATAAAGATGCTCCTCCACCCTCAATCTCTGCCTATTGCCAATACACCACAAACTTCTGTTTTCAGGCTTGAAATGGCATGAGCTCTGCATGCCTTTGCACTCCTGTGCTCCGGGGGAACCTGAGAATTGTGTCCTCACAGGAGTTTCAGCCCAGGTTTGAACACCTGTGACGTTCAAATGGATGAGAGGAGCTTCAGAGAAGTGTCTGAACTTTGGGCTGCTCCTCAGATGTCAGCCCCTAAGGAGTCCACCCATCAATTTTAGAACCTTATTAACTAGAGCTTAAGGGAAATAGCTATAGATTTTATTCAGCAGGGACATTCTGCCATGTGGAGCAACGCTCTCTGCATTCATTCCCCTTTTTGCAACTTTTCAGTATCGCACATTATTTAGGCATCAGATCTGAGCACAAATAATTGTACAATAAAAAGCAGTGACTCAACAGGTTATTGCCACAATAACTCCTACATCCCCACAGTGTGCAGAGCTAGCTTGGCTGCTTACCCCAGAGATGAAGGCAGTCCCATCCCTAATCACTGATTTATCAACCCCAAGGCAGAAGGGCACAGAGCAGGCAGAAGCACTTCCATCCAGCCACACTCTGCTCTGTTTTCTGCTTTTTGTGCCCTCTTCCATTTGACATTGTACCCCACAGACGGAGGGAGGGGGCACAATTTCCTGGTCTTCCTTACTAATTTTAACAGATTCATGAAACTGAACAGGAGAAAAGGAAGGAAACCCTTTTGATTCATTGGATTCATTTTGATTCACTGGATTCATTGATTTAAACACACACTACACCTACAAGTTTGCCACAATACAGGTGGAAGAACACCGACCCAGAACCCCACAAAGAGACTGTGCTTCAGGAAGTTTGCAGAATTGCAGAGCCTCACAGGCCTCCGGATTCACACAACATGATGGAAAATCCTCTATCTCTGCATCACAGCTCCAGCCACAGCTACAGCAGACGAAAAGACAGCTGTAAGCCTGGGAAATAACCTCACAGCTTTTCAGTGGAGCGCAGGCACCTCACTCTCCTCTGCTGCTACAGCTTCAGAGTCTGCAGTTTACATTTAAAGACAAAGAAAAAACTGAACCAACAGTGAGAGAGGAAGGTGGCCAAAATGCAGAGTAAGCCTGTGTGGGGCAGCAATTCTCTCTCTCTCTTTCCAGACACCTGAGAGCCCCCTAGCCCCATGGAACTGCAGAGCAGCAGCACTGAAGGGCACCCTGGGCACAGGCAGCCCTGGCAGGGCTGGAATCCTCCTGCACACTGTGGTTCCTGCTCATTGGACTTTTTAGTGTTGTGGCTCCCCTTCCAGGAGCTCATTCAGCTCAGCGTGGCAGCTCTGCTCTCCCTGCCACATCTCAGAGCACCAGAGGAGGCTGCCCTTTCATCTCTCTGGTTTTTTAAGCTAAGCTTTAGCACATCAGGGGGAATGCCTTTGAAATCCTCACTGATTCCCACTGGAAACGGCGCCGAGTGAAAGAATCATTTCCCACAGACGATTCCTTTCCCCAGGGCTGCAGGCAGGCTCAGCTCAGCCCAGTCCACGGAGTCATCTAGAACCAAAACGAGCCCAAAACAGCTCGCCCTCCCTTAAACACCATTTTCTGGGTCTGTCTGGAGCCAGAAAACTCTCCCAGCCCAGCCCAGCCCAGCCCAGCCCAGCTGAAAGCACGCTGGTGGCAGAGGGCAGCAGCAGAGCTCCCTAGACAGCTCTGACAGCTCTTTGAAGCTCATTTAGCCTCAGCTTGGGCACTTTAGCCCAAATTCTGTGCCAGGGCTGGGCAGGAGAGGTTTGTGGTTTGGTGCTTTGTGCTGGAGCATCCCTGGGGTGGGGACAAAAGGTACCTCAGACACCTCCTGGGACACGCCAGACCCCAGGGCTGAGCTCCCCACGCCCACCACCCTCAAACTTTGAATTTTGGAGCAGCACTGGGAAGAAATATTTAGCTACAGAGACAAACCTTGTCTCATTATCTGTGTGGCCTTTTTGATGAATTATAAAGAGCTCCTGCTGCTTGCTAAGCATGTTCCAGATGCCACGCCACAGGCAGATTTTTTTGGGGTTTTTTTTTTAAGTGAAAGAAATCTTTTTCCAGAGGTTTGCTGTAAATTATAGAATGAGCTCTGTGCACTGTGGGCTGGGTGCTCTTGCCAGCATGGAAACACTTGTACAGCACTCATGCCAAGCATCTATTCCAGGATTTGTTTTAGGGAATACATGATCATTCTATCTATCATATCTGCATAGCCTCATAGTCTTTTTTTTGTGTTGTTTTTTCACAATTTTTAATTTCTTCTTAAAAGATCCCTGTGAGACAAGATATTTTATGATTCCCCTTTTTTCCCGAAGATAAACATCAAGATTTTTACGGATCACAAAGAGATTTAGATACTTAAGGAGAAAGTGGATCCTTAAATCCCACTGAAATGAACCAGAAATAAACCCTCAATAGGACTGAAATTATTTAATACTTCACTAAATTTCTGCCTGAGAGCTTTGCCCAAGGTCCTGAAAGACTTCTGGGAAAGCAGTCCCCAACAGCACCACTCGCTCAGTAATTGCTGTCCCTCTGAAAGGTGGAAATTCAGCAATTTTACGAGGCCATTTGGGACAACAAGACCCACCTGTTGTGATAGCTAAACACAACATCTCAATGCAACAGTTCTGCTTTGCAGCTTGTCTGGAGCAGCCTGGAAACCTCAGCACAGGAGAGTTTTGTCTCTGGCCAACATCACCCAGAGCAGGGCAGAGGCTTGAGCCAAAATCCCAGGAGTTCCACCCAATTCCTCACCTCCAAGGGCAGCTCTGCCCACGCCATCCCTCCCATCTGGGGGTCAGGATGAATGAACAGAGCTTTTTCAAACACCACAGAGAGTGTTTGATGTGGTGGGGCCTGAATTGACTCTTTCAGAGTCCCTGAACCTCTTCCACCCTCGTAGAAAAACAAAAACCTTCAGATTTTTTGTTTTAAATTCAGATCTAGTTACTGCTGAGCTCTGGAAGCAGCATGCACACACAGAAAGCTTTATGCCTTCCTGACTGGTGTCAGGCAGAAAGTAAATTATTTATGAAAGCACTCCATGCAATATTTTATTTTGGATTTAAAGGGGCAGGAGTGATGCGAAGGATAGTTAAAATGCATCCAAACCTGAGTCTTTTAGTTTTGTTCAGGAACCACTCCCTACTAAGACTCAGAAGCACAAATGTGATCTCATCTCTATTTGCATGAATAATCCCATTCAGTTCGGTGGAGCTGCTCCTAGTTGCCACAAATTTCTACAGGATAAAATTCAGGATTTGCCAAAACCTCCTCTGGTACCAGAGCTTTGGGGCTGAGTGGGTGTTTGCAAACACAAAGCCACTTTTCCTCCCACTGTCTGATCCACTTGTAGCTTTTCATTTCCCATGCACAAAGTTCCTCAATCCATCCTCAAACTCGCAGTAGCCAGGCAGCCCCAAGCAGCCTTTGCTTCATGAAGCAAAATTACTTGAAGTGCTGTGCTGCTGCAGAAGGACTGAAACCCCAAAAAATGGAGTAAAACTGCCAGAAATATCCTAAAGTTTGCTGGGTGTCATACAATCAAATATTTCTAAGTGATTGTGGCTTAAAACAAAGCCCAGCACCTCAACCGTCACCAAAGGTTTAACTTCTAAAAGGACACGAAAGACAGGATTTTGGAAAGGGCAGAGCAGAGCTCATTCCTTGAGATGAAAGTCTCTACCTGTCTGGTACTTGCATATACAGTGAGTCTGGCTGGAATTTCAGAGAAAAGTTAAATTATAAAACAACTCAGTAAGTTTTTAACATCAGGGTCAGGCCACTGAAGCCAAGGCTGAACCCCACAAGATGTGAAGCTGTGCACGAGCTCCAAGCACTCCAGGAAACACTTCAGGAGAGCCCTGCAGGGAGCAGACTCCAGTTTGCCTCTCTCCCCATTGAGAAATCTCTCTCTCAGGCCTGGGTTTGGATCTTTAAACCATTGCTTTTGCAGCGTTTCCCCCACGTCCATGGCTAAGCAGCAGGACTGTGCTCACACTGACGACAGCTAGAGCTGCCCTCAGTTTGTGAGATCATTGTGTCTCCAACAACATCTTCCTGGCATTGTCCTAGCCCAAAAATACCGGTGAAAAACAAGGAAAGAAAGCAAGCTGAACTGTCATTACACATTCTGCTACACGTGGCAGGCTTTACAGTGCCACAGTAGCAGTGCAAGTGGTGCACAGCCTGGGGATGCACTCAGAGGGATTCATCTGGTCCCAGACTGAGGGTCCACACCTGGACAAAGGCTCCTGGGCTGGCATCACCTGCCATGTTTGGACTGGCCCCACCTTTGAATTACAAAACCCAGAGAACCTGACATCCCACCTTGTGTGAGTTTGTTTTCTGCATCACAATATAGAATAATTCAAGTGTCCTGGAGAAAACCTGAGACTGGCACCTGTTTGTGTCATGAGCACCCATAGAGAGCAATCTCTGTGCTAAAAAGAGCTCCTGCCCTTGACTTGGATTTTTCTCTTTCCAAATGAGCAGTGCAAAGCACTGTGCAGAGCCTGCAATGTGCCCAGCACGGTGGGTGCATGATTTCATTGCAAAGCTTCCCCAATCTCATAGGGAAAACAGCTCTGTATTCCTCAAGCTCCTTTGATAACTGAGCTGGCGCAGAGCTCTCCTGAGTCTGGAGGATGTACAGAGTGCAGATTCTCCTTCACAGCAGATAAATGAGCTCTGAGCTTGGCACGTTCCTCTCACCCCCACAGCAGGATGAGTTTCCAGGGCTGGCGTGTCTGTCCGTGATGGACAGCTCCTCTGGATTTTGGGGACAGCCCTTCACTCCTCTGTCCTCCTGCACCGTCAGCCTCTGCTGGCCCTTCACTGTCCGAGTCATTGACCTGCTAGACCTGAACAGGAAACCTTTCTTCCCCTTCAGAAGGGCTGCAATAAACTTGGATTAACTTTTGTTTTGAGCTTCCGCACTTCATTTCCTTCAGAGTCCACGGTGATAACGAAACAGAGACTTCTACACTCAGAGCCTCCTTTCTTCTGTCTTATGTGGTCATTCAGGCATTTACACTTTTGATAATTTAGAGCCATTTATTCCATCAAGGAGGACATGACATTTTGTGCCAAATCAGCCCCAGGATGTGCAGGCAGAGCATTCAGCTCTTCCTTGTCTGCTGCTTACCCACAGACCAAAGAGCAGATTTGGCCCTGCTGGGAGAAAGATGAAAATTCCACTGTAAAGGCAATTTATTTTGTAGCTCAAGCACAGCTATAAGTGTAGAATTACTGTATCAATCCAGTATGAAATAATACTTTAATTTTAAAAATCGCTAGCATTTAAAATAATATTCCTCTGGTCGATGTGCATAGATCTTTCTTCTCCATTTCTTAGTTTATTTAGGTAGGATGTTTATTTCTGCTGCTGTGCTCAGATCCTGAATATGAAGATTTTGACATGTTTGCACCTTTCCCTGTTTTTGAGCTGCATAACGGCTGTGCCACCATCTTGGCAATAAGGCTACAAGATTTCCTGTCAGCATAAAAACAAAAAAAGGAAAAGTACAGATAAACTTTCCTGTAACATTTCAGCAGCTGTTACCATAGTAATAATTCATTTCACAAAGCCAGCAAACATCATTTCAAGGATTTCTCCAAGTGCCCATGGAAGAAGTAGCAGCCATCAATAACCTCCTTCTATAAAGCTTCCCAAAATTGTCACAGACCTTTCTGTTATTTGCTGAAAGCAGAAACAAAACAATGAAGGCTAGAAATAACATCACTGTTAAGATGGATCGACGTGAGGAGAAGTAGACATGAAAAACAAAAGTGCTGCATCTCTGTGTACCCAAGGCCTAAGTTTCTCAAATAGTCACTGATGTTGATTGTCAGCTCGAGAAGAATTGATGCCCAGGTGTTCAGGATCCTAAACAGGAAGAGATTGATATACCAAAGGCAATTCTTTTAATTGTCTGGAGGGTGTCACCCATGGGGCAGTCTCTCAGGCAATGCTTCAATAGCGTTTTTCACTGCTGGAAGTTCCAGGGTGAGTTTTGGGGCATTTTTCACTGCTGGAGGTTTCTCAGTGAGTTTTGGGATGTTTTTCACTGCTGGAAGTTCCTGGGTGAGTTTCAGGGTGTTTTTCACTGCTGGAGGTTTCTGGGTGAGTTTTGGGGCATTTTTCATTGCTGGAGGTTTCTGGGTGAGTTTTGGGGCATTTTTCACTGCTGGAGGTTTCTGGGTGAGTTTTGGGGCATTTTTCACTGCTGGAAGTTCCTGGGTGAGTTTTGGGGCATTTTTCACTGCTGGAGGTTTCTGGGTGAGTTTTGGGGTGTGTTTCACTGCTGGAAGTTCCTGGGTGAGTTTTGGGGTGTTTTTCACTGCTGGAGGTTTCTGGGTGAGTTTTGGGGCATTTTTCACTGCTGGAAGTTTCTGGGTGAGTTTTGGGGCGTGCTGCAAAGAGGGCAGAAGAGATTTTCTAGTTTTCTCACCTCGTTTTCTAGTGCTACAGATGTAATGGCAAACGGAATCCTAGTGCTGGTGGAAGAAGATCACGTTGTGCCATTTCACCTGCAGACACAGAAAGCTGAATCATCTACCCAGCGGTTTTTTTCTAAATTCACTGGGATTGCAGGTTTAGAGAAACAGCAGAGTGGGCAGCATTAAGATCTGCAGCACCCAACAGCACTTGGGGAATACACAGGAAAAATTCCCTGCCAATTCAGAAGTGGTGATTGCTTTAACTTTGTGTGTCTGCAAGAATGAGCACAGTTTCCCCCCTGGTCTCTCCAGCACACCAGGAAGCACCACGGAATTCTCAGCACCTCAGTCTGGGTTTGTCAAACCCCTGTAACTCAGGTTCTGTGGGTGTCTCCTGGGACAAAGAAAAACAAAAGGGAGTTCTACCCCCTCAGTTTAAAAAAATGCCATAAATGCACACTCAAATATTGGCTTTGTAATGTTCAGAAAAGTTAATTTCCCATAAAAGTTCACTTCATGCACGTTCCAGGGCAGAGATAATGTAGGGTTAAGTACACTCCTAATAAATTCCTCAAATATACTCTCATTTTTCTCTCGTGTTCAAACACCACCAGCACAACAGATCCTGTACTACAACTGCAGTACATAGCAACCAGAAAGACACAAATAATAAACAGAAATATCCAGCAAAGCTCTGATCTTACAAGAACTTAAACCTGCTTAAGGAAAAACACTGCAGAACCCCAGCCACGCTCAGAACCAATCCCCTCCTGACCTCTTTGTCAGAAGGCATTTTTTAGCCCTGCTGTTATCTCAGGAGTTTGTATTCTGGAACTCGCAGCATTAGTCATTTCCCCACATCATTAGAGACAGAGCTTGCAGAGAGATGTCTCAGTGATCGTCATCTGCCCGTCCGAGCCTCCTTCTGCATCACTTCTGTAGGATTGCCGTCTGAGGGATTTGTCCCTGGTTTTGTTTTGGACAGTCAGGATGGAGACGAGAGATCTCTGGAGTCAGGTCTTAGAGCATGAGGTTTATTGTGAGAGGGTGTGGGTGTAGGGGACCTGCCAGGAGCTGCCAGACACAGCTCAGAGCAGGGCAGAGAGGTGAGAGAGAGAGAGAGAAGAAAGAGAATCAAATCCTGATAGAATACAGAGAAAGAATCTCATGGTTGCTGTTTCCAATACAATAAATCATCTTCTGTGCTGAATATTCTAATTTTCACTAACCAATCTAGAACAAGCTACAAATCCTACAACATTTACATACAGCCTAGGAGAGTCATTGCATTACCATACGGTGTTTTATTTTAAACTCTAAAAACTGCTTTTTGGACCCTCTGCCGAATTGGTAGGGTCTGCTCTGACCCTTGGACCTGCCTGAAAGCAGAGGGGATTGTTTAATCAAAGAGGGGGATTGTTTAATCAAAGAGGGAGATTGTTTAATCAGAAGGGGATTACCTTCAGTGGCCATACCATTGTTTTCCAGTTGTTCAGTAACTGAGGTTTGGTATCTCAGAGCTTCTCTTCATTTCAATCTCACTCATAGTTTCCATATTCTCAGCATCTTTTGCCAAGTAATAATGTTTATAAGGCTTTCCTATTTCATCTTCCCCAGCACCTTCAGCCTCAACCCGTGGCAGAGAGAGCTCCTGCACACCGAGAAGGTCAGCAGAGCGAGCTCATGGCTAATGCCACCATATGTGCCTGGGGTCACCTGCTGGGAGTGAGCAGCGCCGGAACCGAGCGCACAATTAGCCCTCCTGTTGCACGCCAGCCTCTGCTGAAAATCTATAATTAAACTGGTGCCATGATAACAAATAGGAGGTTTAAAAAGCAGATTTGGGAACTGCAGAGACGTAAAGACGTGCTTAATTATATGAGTTTTCCCACTGGGTGTTACAGAGCAGCTTCCACTGGCTCTGTGTAAATCAGCAGAGAGGATTCTAAATCAGAGGAGGATTCCAAATCTGCCCGGAGGGGACTCCTGGCCACAGCCCAGAGTCAGTGTGGGACCAGGCTCTGCTGCCTCCCTGCCCTCTGCCATGCTTGGCCCGGAAAGGAAAAACAGTGGAACAAAATAAAATCGGCAGACTAAATAAATCCTAAGTCTGACCATCATTTTTCTGTAGGATCGGGGGTTTATTGTTTTCTCTGTCTTCACCTGGTCAAAAACTGAGCATTAAATGGGGTCATGAAAACAGTCAGACAGCGAACAAACAAGAGAGACAATTCTATTTAATTAGAATAAATATCTGTTCAATTGATACTAAAATGTAATTTTTTGCATCTGGGCAGGTTTTATATTTTCACAGGAGCACGTTGACCTAACTTTCTAAAAGCAAGCTTGTTTTCAAAACAGGAAACAAAAATATTTAGCATAGAACAAAACTACTCAGTTCTCAGGCAGCAGAAGCAGGCAGAAGGCTGAATTTGTTTCAAATGAGTCTACATTCAAACTAGAACTTCATTTTTCTGTAAAACAAATTTTAAGCAAAAATAACTATTGTCCCGATTATTAAACTCACAAAAGTCTCTAAAACCACAAGCACGGGATGCAACAGCCAGGCTGTGCTCCTGCAGACTGGAGCAGACTCCTGATCTGAAAATGCAGAGAGGAAACATCAAATCCATTCCATCCTGTGGATTACACACCTACAGCCAGCACTGAGTGCAGATTAATGACTCCCAAGCATTTCTGTGTGCATGTAACATTAATCCTGGGAGATATCACTGATTCTGTGTTACTCTAAAGAAATCACATTAGACAGTGAGAAAAAAATATTTGTAAACTTCAAGGCAGCTTGTATGAAATGCTATTCTGTCAAAAGATCTTTGTCCGTGCCAATCACACAGCTTCAGGATAAGGAATAAGAAAGTGGTTTAGATATTCATTAATTAGTGCTTAGCTTTATTTGAAAAATGCATCCTTCACAATGTGTCATGTTAATATGCCATAGCATTTTGAACATTATTAGTTTTATGCTTATTAGGCATATCCTGCTAGAAGAAAGCATTTTAAATTAGATTAAATCTTATACATGTTTAATGTGGTGTTCTCACAATTTAAAATGCTACTCTATTAAAATAGCAGAGAGAGAAATTGACTCACAGAATAAGAATGTGAAAAGAATAGATCATGAGTGAAATGAATAATAGATTAACTGAATAATCATATTACTACCTATATGAAGAGCATAAATCACAACAATCTAGTGCTGTCACAGCAGAAAAAGGGAGAGCAGGCTTTCCACTGCTGAACTATCTTCATTATCTAATATGAAACTAAGAGGCAATATTAGCATTAATGAGAGGCCATTTCATTGCAGCTGATGGTGAGTATCAATTCCAGAGCATATTGGACAGGAATATTGCTCTGGAGATGTTCTTTCCAACCTGTGGAAAGTCACCACACCCTCTCTCATCCCTAAACAGCCCAGGCTGCCTCATCCAGACTGAAGGACCAATCTCCTGCACCTTCTGCATCACCAACAGATGTTCCCTTCCAGCAGAGAACACACCAACCTGACAGCCCTGGGCTGCTCGTGCCAAAACAGCCTCTGGAAAACTTTCAGACAAACCATTGAGAAGCCAAACCAAAGACTACCGACAGTTGGAGTGGATCATCTCAGAAATCTTTTCCAACTGCAATGATTCTGTGATTCTACGACAGCAGTGGAAATATTCCCAAATATCTAAAATGGATTCGATTAGAACTGTAAGGCTCCATACACACCTTCACAATACAATTTTTTAATCACCCTATTATATTTTTTTATATATACATTTGATTTATTCAGTTATATAATTGCTATTTATATTTATTGTTATATAGCTACATCTATATTGATATACAGCTGTATATAGATATATATTGATATATATATTGATATATAGATATTGATTATCTATTGGTGCATATCCAAAGCCAAGCCTGCAGCACTGCGTTAGAGATCCTGTGCTCATTAGGTGAGAGGAGACACAGCTCAGGTCACAGTAAAGCTCTTACTTCAGCCTATAACCCAAAACCAACACACCAGGGAGTTTATTTCCCTTGCTGGGCAGGATACAGAGCTTCGAGGTACTCAGCCGAGCTGGAGTTCCTTGCAAACTTCAATGGCCCTGCTGGTGGATGAGCAGAGGATGCTGAAGGGGTAGGAAAACAGGAATTATGGAATCTGAAACCAGGACCCCTCCACACAGAAGGAGTTTCACTGAAGCAACACAGCTCTGGGGAGCAGATAAAACCTGCTCAGGATGCTCTGCAGCCCTCCCTTCCTCCCTTCCCTGACATCTCCTGCTCTGCCACCCCATCCCTGCTTCCTCAGAGAGCAGAGAACACTCAGGGTCACCTGGAAAATGGGATTCAAGTACAAATTCCCATAAAAGCCACGAAGAGCTGAACACATGCGGAGGGCCCCGGCGGCACTCACGCCGCTCCGGCATCTCCAGCTCCTCAAACACAAAGCTGCAGAGCAGAGCTGATTAAAATGGTAACTGGCACACACAAAACAGGAGCTGCCACCCAACAGCCTGGCTGTTAATGAGAAGGCAGCATTTGTTAGAAGTTTCTAAACTTGACCTTGTCGGCATCAGACTGAAGGAAGAGGATACAAAACAGGAATAGCTGCTGGCATTAGGAGCTGATTGTCAGCTGAATTCAGCGTCAGAAGGGCTCGCAGTCAATCTGCTCCGTGCTCTGCTAGGACGTGTTTGGATATTTAGGGACACGTATTCTGAGGGAGGGGAAAAAGCAGGGAGAGATATTGCACCAAGGCCAAATAGAAGACAACATCACCACGGGGAGGTAGGGCTGGATTGCACCTTCCCAGCTGCAGCTGCTCCGGAGGAAAGGGGGAGAGGAGAGGCTCAGTGGTGGCAGACCTTAATCAGGGACACTCATCGAGTCCAGGGCTCCACAAAATTTTCTGTGAAAGCCTCACAGGCATTGAAAAGCCCATAGTGAATGCTGTGTAAGCCCGAGCTGGCTGCTGTCAGCCTCTCAGATACAGCCTGGCTGTGCTTCAGGATCTCCTCCAGGTGGGTTTATAGCTCGTGCAACACAGCACAAGGACCTCACTCACACCTTGGGAGCGACCAGATGTCGTCTGCCTCATAAAAAATCACAATTCCCCCTCAAATCCCAGAGAAGCTGCTCAAGAAAGGTACTTCTGGGGAAAATGCTGCAGGAAACTATGGTTGTGGTGTTCAGTGGTACCACGCTCAGCACTAAAGCATTCTTTGGGGCACATGGCTGGGCGCAGTATGAGGGAAGTAAGGATGTGTCTGTGTAGATTAGGTTGACTTGAAGAACCTTCCCAATCCATCCTGGAGCCCAGGATCCCTCAGCAGACCTCTGTGCAAGGCCTGGCAGCTGTTGCATAAGAAAAAATTTCCATCAGTTGTCGGTGATTCAGCCATGACAAGGCAAAGTGACTCAGGCCCTGCTCGGGAATGCAAACTCCAATGGCCACGTCCCTGAAAACAGAGAGTTTGGAGCTGCAGTGTGCTCACAGCTCATGGACAGCCATACAATAAGGACAAGATCATTCTTGCAGCTTGGGCCAGCAGATATTACCCAAAATCACTGCCATGAGAGCAGCAAATTATTTCATAGTGGCTTTGGATGCTCATCTATGAGCGAGGGTTGAGTTTGTGCCAACCCTCAGCATCTCACAGGAACAGCTCTCATCACTCAGCACCTCAAAGAGGTTTTATCCCTGGGATAGTCTCTTCCACTTATAAAATTACCATTGCAGAAGTATATTCCTACTGTCAGGAAACCTTGCTCAGTGCAGTCTGCTAAAAAGGATTATAACCAAATCCTCTTTTCCAGCAGTGTAGCTGTAGGAAAGAGAGGATTCCAGCAAGGTTTGTACAAGGAGGAATACCCTTTGTTATTCCAAGTAATGTGTGCAGGAAAAACCCACAGTTGTAGCCTGAAGAAGCTGAAAGGGTACTTCTTCAGGGCTGAAATGAAAACAACAAACCAGCAACAAAATTCCTTGGAGTCCAACTTCACTGCACGAACTGAGAAAATTATAGAATGGAATGCAGACTCTCCAAAGATTCTGGACCACAAAAACACAGGGCATGGTGTTCCAAGTGCTATTCAAATGTATAGGTAAGGCTGTTGCTCATTTGGATATTGCAGTTTAATGGCATACTGTGCAAAAAGTGACAAAAAAACTATTAAAAAATGAGGGCAAAAAAGAAAGGAGAAGGGTAGATGCAACAAACACAATTTTATAGCTGAGGCCTCAAAAGAACTGGTGTCCAGAAACTAAAGGACCCAAAATGCCCAAAAACTGACAGAAAAAGTAGATGGGATGAGACTGGGGAGCTCTTGGGGAAAGATTATGAGATGGACAAGAGACATAACACCACAATTAAAAAAACCCCCAAGTTTGGCTAAAAGCAAATTCTCCTTTGGTGAAAAGTAAAGGAGGCAATTAGCAACAAAAAGCCAATATAAAATGAGTGAGAAGGAGGAAATCAATAGGCATTGCTGTAAACAATATTAGAAAAGATGAAATATTTATTAGGAAAACTAAAACTTGCAGAGGAAAAAGTCATCTCAGGCCTGGCTGAGGACAGAACTTACACAGAGCAAAGGAACTTCAGCAGAAAAACAGCTACAAAACCAGAAAAGTTATCAATAAAATGCAGAAGAGGTAAAATGTTCAATACATATTTCTATTCCATATATGAGAAGGACAGTAGGAAAATTCATTGTTTTCCAATCCTTGAGTAACTAAAGAGGATGTTAAAAGTCTAGGAATAAACATATTAAGCCAGTTAAAGAGAGTCTGCACAGAGGAGCTGGAGCAGAGTTAGATGAGATCTTTTTAATTTTTAATAAATCTTGATATCTCAGTGAAATTCATTCTTATTCACCAGGTTCATTTGAAGCCAGGTTTGTGGTTGTGTATCCAGGAACAAGAAGGCACAGCTACAGAATAAGGAACTGCAACCCAGAAAATGATCCTTAGATGTGTGAACAAGTCAGTGACAAATAGGGAGGTAAATAGAGCTCCATTTGCAGCACTTGTGAGAATGGTGATGAATATTCCACAAACCCCAAGCACCCCAATTTTAACAGATAACATTGCAAGCCAGAGATAAGAGAACATGCCTGGTTTTGTAGTCTTAGAGCCCAAAACAGAGACCTGGAGCTGCCTGCTCTGCAATGTATGGAGACCTTGGAGAAGGAGAGGCAGAAGGGGAAATGTTGTTAATAAAAGGTTCCTTCATCTGATGACACGAGACAAATCCAAAACAGTGCCGTGGAGACATGTAACGCAGAGAACGATAAATGTTTGAGCAAATACCAGGGAAACAGGGGATTGTTGAGGGTGACAGGACCTCCTCCCTTCCCTCCCTCCCTTCCTGCATCCCCCCTGTGCTGAAGCCACCAAGTGTCACTGGGGAGCAGCACAAATCCTGCAGCTCAGCTGGGTGAGGAGACAAGACCTGCCTGGCTGAAAGGAGATGGGCTCCTGGCTGATAATAAAAAGTTTGTCTGAGTATGGCACAGCCTTTGGGCAGCGCTTTTCTGCTTCAGCAGGGCCTCATTTTAGCTGGTAAGAAAATGTTGTCAGTGAAGGCCATCAATACCTTCGTATTTGCAATCAACAACGTGCTTCTAAACAGAGTACAGCCTGGAGATTCCCTGAGCCCTTTGCCTTTTGGTTCTGGGTTTGCAGAGCAGGGAATCCTGGCCTCTTGCAGAGACATTGCTACCCAAATATCCCAAACCAACACTGAAGGGAGGACAATCACAGATTTTCTTCAGAAGATGATGAGCCATGAGCCCATTTGTGCATCTCTGTCAAACTCAGCCCGAGGAAGCAGCTGAAGGCAGATGATTTGAATACAGGAAAGCAAATTGAAATGGATCCAAGCCACAGAAAT
The DNA here is from genome assembly GCA_036630365.1 of Acanthiza pusilla. Classification (NCBI taxonomy): domain Eukaryota; kingdom Metazoa; phylum Chordata; class Aves; order Passeriformes; family Acanthizidae; genus Acanthiza; species Acanthiza pusilla. The sequence continues at coordinate 2,201,699 of JAXCHO010000030.1, read as the reverse complement.
ACCAATTTTCTATCTCCTGAGCAATAACTTAGCAGAGCAGGACACAAACAACCCTCCCTGAGCGCTAGCACAGCAGTGTGCTGCTCATTTATTCATTTCCTGGCTCGAGGGCCTCAGCCCTGGTGTCAGTCTCTGTTTCCTGAGGCACCTCTGTGCTCCTCACCCTCTCTGGGCCATAGCACTGCTCCTCTTACAGCTGAGCCGTGTTGAAATAACTGCATTAATCTGGTGCTGCTTTCTGCAAGGCACAGGCAATAAAAATCCACCCGAGTTCCACACCTTAACAACCTGTGGAATTGGCTACAGCAAGGCAGAGGACCCAAATAATTTGCCCTCATAAATGGGAATTCACATAGGCTTGGCTGACCTTCCTGAATTACTCAAGCCCTCGACTCAGCGAGGAAAATGTGCAGCTCCAAGACGGAATGGCTGAGCCCAGGTAGCACCGCTGAGCGTTGGGCTGCCTGTGATGAAACAACGAAAGGCAAGGAGAAAGCACGTCCTTTGTGCATTGAAAATGATATTTCGCACTTCATTACGTGCAGCAAAACTTCCTCACGTCCTGACAAATCTGCAGGGCATTTCTCTGCGCGGCTGGCGGGGCTGTGCCGTGTTCACGCTGATGCAATTTCCCTGACGTGGGCATCTCCCCAAAACTCTCGGCCCGAGGATGAAAGACATGTCAGCTTTCAAACGTTCTACCTTGTAAAATTAAAGTTATTAGAAAATGTAATCACCCTCCATCTCGCCCGTGTCTAGCGGATATATTTACGCTCCCGAGAGGGGTTAAAACAACATTTTTAGCAGCTGCCTCGAAACGCAAATCAAATCTTTGTGAGATGCTACATTGATTTGCATATCATTAACCGTGATCCTTCCCTTCCGCCGCAGTTCTGCTTCACTGTTTTGCTCCCGTGTGAAGGTTGCCACTCACGGCACGTGTGCCACCGTCCCCCGCGGCCACCTTCGCCAGCAGCGATGGCGCTGCCATGCTAATGAGTCCCAGCGAGACCCGCGGAGCTGCGGCTGCAGGCTGAGCTCCAGCACAGAGGGAGAGCGGGAAAACGCTCCTGGCAACTCCTGGATCCACCAGAATTTAGTCATTTGGAGAGTGTTTACACACTGCTAGCATTGAACCGGGCAATTCCTGGCCCCAGCACGTTGGGTTTTTGTTTAATAGGTTCTGCGGCGCGCAGAGTGTGACAAGGCACCGCAGCAGGCCAGGCTCCGGGCGCTCGCTAAGTAGGGCACTGGGCACTTTGTCTGCCTCCTCCTCCCACCCTTTTGCTGTGAAATTCTGCAGTGTTTACACGTAAGCCTCAGATGGGTCTGGGTAGTGCTCACACAGCCCTTGGACGTCAGCCTGCAGCTCAGGGACATGGCGCTCGCCCTGCGCATGAGAGGCTCTGGCGAGGACACGCGACAGCAAAGGCTTCCAGCTACGAGCCAGGGGCGTTTTCTCCTCCTGCCAGGAAACAGAGCTCCGAAGGGAGCACATGAAGGGCTGACAGGCTGCTCACAGTTCAGCAGTGGATGGAATGAAGGCTCACACCGAGCAGAGGGCGCGGGCGCTGGGGAGCTGTGCAGAGCCAGCGCACACAATGTGTGCCCAGCCCAGGCTGGGTCACACCTCTGGAGCTGCACGGGACCAGGAGGAGCTGTGATGCATATCAAAGGATGAATTGTAGTCCCATTCGGGGGGAAATCCAAAATAATTCCCTGGTAGACAGATCGCTGTGCTGCTCCAGCCTGTGGAACATTTCTATTACCATATTGAGCTTTCCTGCAGAGGTCCCAGCTGGGATGTAGGTCCCAATTTTCTAGCACAAAAGGTCATGCAACAATTGAAGACTCACTCTCCTGAGCACAAATCCGGCCCCACACCCTGGGCTACCCCCACAACACGCCCCTCTCACACCCTGATACCTTCCCCAGGCACAGCCCTGTGCCCTCGCTGAAATGCCTCAATGGCATTTGCCTACCTCACAAAGCTGCTGCAAAGCATAATTAACATTTGTCCTGCTAAATGCTCCAGGACTTTCGGATGCCAGGCACTGCAGACGTGTTCCTGCCACAGACAGGATGGCTTTGCTTTGGCAAGCGGCGCTGCCACAGCTGAACATTGACACGCACAGTTTTGTCACAAGTAGCGACAATGATAAACTTAGTTTATATGCACACATGACAGGACTATAAACTCAATTTTCCTTTGCTGCTTGCAGGTTGGTGCCCCATCCTTTTTTACATCTCTGAGTACTTTTGTGATGTGGTTTCCTAAATAAAGGCCCTCAGCCCCTGCCCTCCCTGGCATGAAGCCTCTTGCCTGTCGAGTGCTGTACAGCTGAGCCTTCTGCTGCCTGTGAGTCCCAGGGCTGTAATGGTCACAAAAGTTAAAAGCTGCTTAACAGAGACTGGAAAGTCACAAAATTGATTCAGAGTCAGAAAATCGTGCATTTCACCCCTCCAATGCTGCAAAGGATGGTGTCCGACACTGAAAAGCACCTCTAGATGCCATTTAAGTGCCCAGTATAAACCTCCGTGGAAATCATCCCTCAAAGCACAGAAGTGGAGACTCCACGCAGATTTCTCTTTATTTTTCCATCAAACTAGCAAAGGGAAGCACTTTTCGGCAGGAGTCCCTTCTGTGCCACCACATAACATTTTACCTGATAAAAGCAGGCACTAGCAGAGGCTCAGACCTGGAGCCTCTGCAAAGTCTGACGTGCTCACACTTCAAACAAAAAAGCAGCTTAAAAACACAGAGATGGATTCTGGTGAATCATCCATCTGTACACAGCACTGACACGTAAAGTCCAACTTTTTTCATGCTGGAGCTTTTTAATCATCCTTTTTCCTATCAGTCTTTTGGGGGCAAGAAATGAGGAGCTGAGGGAGAGAGGTGTGATTCATTTTTACTAGAGTGAACCAATAAAGATCTTGTAAAGTGTGGTCACCCCTGTGCTCCATTCAATAACAGCAATAACATCTAACCTGCTGCTGCTGCTGCCGTGCTCTTACCCTCCACATGATAATCTGCTTGTTTCTGATCACCGGCTCCTACTGCACTCATAAGGACGTGGAAATTGTATTATTTCTTTTCTCTTTTTTTTTTCTTTTTTTTTTCTCATTTGCTATGATGAAGTGAAAAGCATTCGGTGAGTCACTGATGGATCATCGTCTCTTCCATATGCACGGGGAGCTGCAGCCCTGCAGGAGCAGAGTCTGTCAGCCCAGCTCTGGAAAGCCCAGGGCACAGTCCTTTTTCCTACCAGGTCCCCCTTTGCAGTGGGCTGAAGGAAGCCTTGTCCCACACAATCCCATGGAAAGTCAGCAACAGTGCTGTTTCAGGGCTGCAGGCTCTGTCCCGGGGTGTAATTAAGATGTTCATGACCCAGGCTCTGCCCAGGGGTGTAATTAAGATGTTCATGACCCAGGCTCTGCCCAGGGGTGTAATTAAGATGTTCATCACCCAGCTCTGTCCGGGGGTGATGGATAACTGCCCAGGGCACTGCACCAGGCTCCACCTGCCGTGCCTGCACCCAGCCCTGCACTGGCCACACAAAATCAAATAAACCCACGGCTCTGACCGTGGGCTTGCTGCAGGCAGCCCTTCCAGCAGGGATCCCTATGGGAATGGAAAGTCTCTCCCCACCTCAGCCAGGTCCTGCAGACCATTCCCACCTCAGCCAGGTCCTGCAGACCATTCCCACCTCAGCCAGGTCCTGCAGACCATTCCCACCTCAGCCAGGTCCTGCAGACCATTCCCACCTCAGCCAGGTCCTGCAGACCATTCCCAGCTCAGCCAGGTCCTGCAGACCATTCCCAGCTCAGCCAGGTCCTGCAGACCATTCCCACCAAAGCCAGGTCCTGCAGACCATTCCCACCTCAGCCAGGTCCTGCAGACCACTCCCTCTGTGGGGTTCAGGTCTCACCCCAAAGGAGGTGACAGGGACAAGACATAGGCTCAGAGCCTTTCAAATGGCTGCATCTGCTCCAGCTGCACACATCACAGCTGCAGACAGGCCCCAGCAAACCCAAACCACTCCAATCACCACCAGCAAGTGCCTACTCCAGTTTGCCATCCTTGCTGGGGACCACACGCACACCGAGTCCCATCTCAGCAGCATCGCCGACAGTGGGAGAGGCTCAGAAAACCAAAAACCCCTGCTGGACACTGGTCTGACCCTGTCTCTGTGCCCTCCTCTCCAGTGTTTCAGGCAGAGACAGCACTTCTGCTCCCAGAGCAGTTTGTCAGAGGGTCTGAAGTGTTTCTGTGGCTCACACAGGTGCTCCAAGGTACAATATTGCTCCTCCACAAAATTCCCTTCCCAGCAATGCTCGAGCTCGCACAGTCTGATCTCACACACTCTGTCAAAAGCCCTGTGCAAAAAATACTTGTAAAAAGTATTAATCTCGAGCTGATTCACTCTGAGCAAGTGCCTGCAGGAAAGGCAGTGATTGTGGGGAGGAAAGCAGAGTTTCATGTTCAGAAAGTTGTTTTCCAAGCCATGGGGCACCAAACAACCATTCTTTATCTCTAGGCCACTGCACTTTGGTTTCAGTTCCTCGTATAACTTATCATAGTTCTCTATTTCTTTTTTAAGTTCCCTAGAAAGAAATATTTACAACGTGAAAAAAATCTCAGTATTTTGAAAATTTTCAACTGCGACTTGTTTTATGAGAGTTAAACACCAACAATAACATGATCTGATTTCTGGTAATAAATATTAACTTTTTAATCTTAATTACCATGGCTTTTTATCACTATCTACTTTGTTTCTCTCAAATCAGCCCCTTGGTTTACAAGCCTGAGAACTCTGTAATTCCATTCTCTTCTGGCAAAACCAGTGGATCCTCAAAGGAGGAGTTAACTTCCAGGGATCCTCCATGAAAACAACAACAGAAAAGTATCTTTCTTATTGCTGTTAGTTTACATTTATACTGCTGATTTTCTGCAGATTTTTCTTTCTCTTTTTTTTTTTTTAATCTCAACTAATCAATTTCTTGCAGAAGTGATATTTGTGCATTTTTCACCAGCTCTACTCCTGCACATCCTGTTATCAATTCTACAATGCTGGAGAGATTTCCTCCCCACTGCCACCACCACCTGTCCCCTCCAATTAATGTCAAACGTAGTGAAAACTTTGTGAGACTGGAACTATATTAAGACACATGTACATCTGCTTGGAAAAATGGATTTTCTTTCTGCAGGAAAAGTTGTCATTTCAAAATTTGGTTTTATTTTGAAGTATAAAATCAAAATTTTTATTTATCTGCAGAATGAGAATTCCAATAAAATAATTTGTTACCAACTGTAAATATTTCAAAACTGACAAAACTTTATAAAATAACAATATTGTTATCAAAGGTTCTAAGTATATTATTTAAAATATAAATTGGGATGGAAATGCATGAAATCGAGAAAACACAAAATTGATTTATATTTATTCTGGTTTTTCCTTATCAGAATTCTCGATCAAATATTAACATGTTCTAATTAATATTTAATCCTGATCCCCACCCTTCAAGCTTTATTTTCTAGTGGAAAAACTGTTTCACCAAACGTTTCCAAGTGGCTTTAGTCTGGGTATCCTGGCTCCCCACTCTCCCTGTTAGAACTTATAAAAAAGACAAACTATATTTCATATCTTTCAGAAAGAATTGTAACAACTGAAAGTTAAAATTAAAAAAAAAAATTAAGGAAATAATCAGATCCTAGTTATGGCCAGTGTGAGTTAGATCCTGGCTCTTTGGAAAACCACGAACTAATAATTATCTGAATATCTCCAGGGGTTTTTCCTTTTGTGAGGAATAGCTGAGCCTCACTCAATTGTTTCTGAACCTTCTTGATGAGATTTTTCTCATCAGTGGGCACTTTCTTCACTGCTAAAAGGCCCACGAACCACAGGGATGAGAACTCCTGCTTTTAATTTCATCTCCTCTGAAATGCCCATGGGTTTCAAGGAGTAATTAAGCTGCTACCTATATCAGAAAGCAGAAACAACTGAAATACTTCATTTGACAGAACCCAAAGAGGAGCAGTTAAAATTCTACTTAAACAGTGTATAAAACATCTAAGTGTTCCATAGATTTGTGAGAAAGGAATCACTGCAGAATCTAAGCACTTTCGTTTGTCTGTAATTTATATATAAACCATCACAAAAGCAGTTTATATATAAAATAAACATTTTCATTCATTTCTAGTCCTCTACAACATCTGTAATAGTCCAAGAACTTCAGTGCAGGTGTGACATGTCGTGACACCTGTGGCACCTCTTAGTGACTCCTTAACCTCCCCATAACTTCTGTGAAATGTTAATAAAAAACTGATTAAAGGATCCTCAGGTAAATTTTTTTTTTACTTTTTCTATATTAGGTTTGATTCAACTGATCAGGAAATAATTTGGTTCTCCAAGGTTTGAACTGACAAGTGATGGTGGTCTAAGGAATAGACATTACAGTGTTTTTAATTATAAGAAAAGTCTCATGTTTTAGTCTTCTAAAGAGCAAGAAATTCCACACATCACATTCTGCATCACCTTCAGGCAGGGAAGAGGGGATTTTGAATTTCACCATCTCTTTTCTTTGTGCCCTCATGCAAGTTCTTTTATTAGGAGGAAATGAAAGCATTAAAATCTTGAAAAAATACAGTGCAAATAAAATTACGCTCCTTTTTTTCTCTGAGTAATTCTCAATAAACGATGAGATCATTCTCACTTGCTAATTGGTTTTTAAAAAATCTAATTACAATGGACTCTCACTAATTCTCATAATGTTCAGGGTAAGCATTACAAATTACTTGCTAATTTGCAAAATTCAGCAAGGAAACTCACAGAAAAAAAACAACAGAAAATGTTCTTCCTTCACTGAGATCATCAACTCTAATTTATGGTTTCTTCAATTATTTACAGTGTGATAATACCTCCTATGATAAAAACTAATGTATTACATTGCATTTCGCGAGAATAATTAAATCTTAATTTTGTAAGAAATTTCTGCTAGGAAGGCACTGTTAATAAGTAGAAGGAAAGGAATTCTGTGTCTGTCACAGAGTTTTTGAGTGAATATCACATAGCCTATTTGAAATGGTAACTGGAAGAGCAAATTCAGACCCAAGCACAGCAGTGAAATATTCAAGTGTCCTGATGTTAAAGAGAGGTCATTGGCCTCCCTGTTCAGCCTTGTCCTCCCTCCCTGAGCAAAGAAACACAATGCCAGCAGAAATTCTGAGTCAACAAAGAGGAATTCCAGGTCATAATATGAATTTCAGATATATCTCGTGTTTACATTGAGGATTATTAGAACGTTTTTGTAAGTGGAATGTATTTGTAGATTCTCGTCATCCAAGACATGGCCTGAAATCTGACTTGAACCTGGAAAATTTAATTATTGGGAAGCAAGAAAAGCCCAAGACTCCAGAGAGAGCTGTTAACTTATGAATCTACTCTGGCTGAGAGGCTGATAGGAGTCTTTTTCTCTTTTTTTACACTGTACCATTCTTACACACACAACCAAATCCCCAAACATCTCTTGGAAAGACCCAGAGGAGACTGAAGTTGTTCCTACTCAAGTTGCTTAGAAACTTCATTCATTCTGAGAGCTAATTATAAACACATCATTGAGACGTCAAGGCAAAATAAATCTCTGAAGGGTCAGGGACAAATTCCCTTTGTAATACCCCCACAAAAACCTGCCAGAGCAAACCCAAGATAAAGAAACAGTTGTTTCATCTTCAGGTACAGAAATATATAATTATATATAGAAATATAGAAATATAGAAATATAGAAATATATTTCAGCTGTTCCACTATTCTCACACTCATTTCATTGGAGACATTTCTATTGCAGCTAAATCCTTACAACTCTAATCACTGTTTACCTAGACAGAAATAAAACCAGCATTTTGAAACACCGGAAGAAAACATTTATACTTTTCCCCTCTTTTTGTCTGAAAAAATCTATTTCCAAATAACCCAGATCCTTTCTTTTCAAGGCAACCAATATGACATTTTACTCAAAATGGTTCTCAAGTTATTTTTTATTCACCTCCTCTACCACCACTGTGAGGCTGATGACAATGGCAATGCCAGGCTCTTCTTGGCCACCAAGCAGTGAAGTGATGACACAACACCACAGACAGAAAACATGACCCAATTCTGCTCTTTTGCAAGGGTCAGGACATAAAATGAAAATTGTGCAAAAGAGCAAAACTGTATTTCCTTGGTTTTTCCAAGCCTTGTTTTGCATTAAGTGATGACAACTTGAAAAATGCCCACAGCAAATGTCTCACTAAGCACATTTAACCAGTGAGCAACAGTGTGATGGCTCAGTAGAAAAAGACTTAACTGAAAGTTATGGCATAGCAGAATTGTTTTTTGCTTCCCTGGAGTAAGAATGGAGAACTTCAGATCTATAATATTGGAATAAAAATAATAGACCAGACAGAAACACAGTTGCTGCTGATTTACTGACAAAAATGGTGCTATAACAACAGGACTGGTTCTGTTTTCCTATTACTCTGATGCAGTCCAAGACACAGAGAGTGATTTTGGAAGATGAGTGATTAGCGTTTAATTTATATCAGTCCAAAATTGCATTAGTTCAGTCTGAATAACAAAGATTTCCTCTGAAATCAAATACATACAACTTGCACCAAAACAACAACAGAAAACACTCTGCAACAGTTTTGGTGCAAATGTGTCTGAGCACAAATGCTGGAGGAGAAACCCTCAGCAGTCCCCGGGGAAAAACAGAAATACAGAACTGGTGGAGCATCGAGTCCAGTGAATGAGTCTCCTCACTGTCAAGAGCACATCTGCCAAGTTAATGCAGTTTCTGCACAGTCAAGAGCAATTCCTAAAGGTTATCTGTGAGCTTTGTCCCTCCCCAAAAACCCTCCTCAGGTCACGGCATTTGCAGAGCCGCGGGACAAGGAACAAACCCATCCCTGCTGGCCACAAATGCTGCTGGGGGATTTTGGAGAGGGGAAATAAATCAGAACCGACAGAGCCAGAAAGAACTGACCCAGTCAGGATTCAGCCATCATGCCCAGACCGTGGGGCCAAACCTGCTGTAAATGATGAGGGAAATAGAGAGGGAAGTGTTCCTTCCCATTCCCAGCCAAACCTGCTGTAGATGATGAGGGAAATATTGAGGGAAGTGTTCTCTCTCATTCCCAGCCAGAGCCGCAGGTTCCGTGGCTTTGGGAGCAGCACAGAGCTCGGACATCCTCACCTGAGTGAGGGACAGCAGCACCGACGTGGGACACGAGGGACACTGAGACAAAAAGTGTCTCTCCCTGCAGCTGGATTTTCCTTCTCCTGCTCCTTGCTGATTAGTTTTATTCATTTTTACCCACTCCAGACAGCAGTTGAGACAAGCTGGCAGTGCAGGATGGCAGCCCTGGCACACAGGGGTGACAGCAGCCTGTGCCACACTCCTAGAGACCAAAGCAAAGTCACACATCTGCCCAAGAGTCTCCTACCTATGGCTGCTTTCTCCTGGAAAAGAAGCCTCAGCTGAGAAATGGAGTGGTAAAGGTCAGCAGAGGTTGATTACATATCCATTTAAAGAAGAGAGGGCAAAGGGCTCTTCTGCAAGTATCTCTCATTTGATTTCTGTCCCAATTTGTTTCAATATTGTCATTTTCTTCTGACGTAAATGCTTTATAAAAGATTCAATAACATATATAAGGGCCAAATTAAGGGCAGCCTGTGCACAGGAGCCTGGAGTGCTCCTATAAAGTAACTATACAGAATACTTCCAAGATATTCCTACCTAAAAATCCTGCTGCTCTTTTGTCCTCAACACCTCACAACATCCTCACATGAAGAACACGCTCACACTTCTCCCTTATTACAGTTCCTCATTGCCTATCAGCTATTCATCAGCACAGGGACAGATAAAGAGAACTATTCCTGCCCTGAAGAGCTGAGAGAGACAGAGCAGACCTCAGATTTGAGCACTTTCACAACCAGGTTTCTTTGCAGAAAAAATCAGAAAGCAGAAAAGGCTCGCAGGTGGGCCAAGCCTCATGCCTTGGAAGAATTCCAAGCCCAACATCACAGGGACCCTCAGAACAGGGGCAGGACCAGGCACTACATCCAGGCAAACACAGCAAGAACCTCCAGAGGGTTTGCACATGGGGACTCTGAAGGCTCCTCCATTGTCCCTCATTTTTTCCTGTTTTGCTGCTTTGTTATCTGTGAGGTGTTTTCATTTCCACCCGACTATTCATCCCTACCCAAACTTCTGTGGAGTTGAGAAAAAACAGCGCTCACTTTCATTGAACTTTTTTTCTCTTCAGGCACTTCACTGTTGCAAGTTTGCATCATGTTTCTTACTATTTTTTCCTCTCATACGCCAAACACAAGAAGACTGTTGAGAGCGTGACAAATATTACTCTCCAGTCCCTTTGTTCTTTGTGGATTTTTTTTATCACTTATTTCATTTTGCTGCAAACAGCACCTTTGTACCCCGGACAAATTCAATAACCATGACTCAATCTAAACCCATACTGAGCTGTCTTCTGTTTCATCTTGCCTATTAAAATCAGCCCAGAGCGTTTGATGAGTGGAGAGGAGCCTGGCTCCAGCTCCAGGAGCTCCACCCGAGCGGAGAGATGCGTGAGAGCCATGAAAGAACCGCGCGTCACTCGCGCGCTTTCAACACAAACTCTTTGTCACTCTTTCCACCTCTGGTCCCCAGCAGCCTCTCTGTAATGATGCACCTCTTTCAAGTGATCTCCCATCAGCTGGGAAGGATGGCTCCTCCTGCCTGGTGCTCTCACAGCCACTGTCCCCAGCACCGCTCGTGTCACTCACAGAGTGACAGCAGTGATATTTCGCCGCGGCTCAGGTCCTGTTCCCTGCGCTAAATGTCAGCGCTGGGGTGGCAACAGGAGGGGGGAAAGAGCACCACAGTTTTTATTACCCAAAGCCATCATCCTTTCAACAGCAGTCAAAAAAAGTACCTGGGGGCTCTCATTTTCATGGAGGTGATTATTTCTGCTGGATTCAGTCCTAGACTCTTTTTTATTTTTTTTTTCCTCATTTTTATTTCCTTTCTTTTTGTTTGTTGGGGAGCTTTTGTTTGGTTGTCTGGTTTTTATGTTCTTAGGGAGAAGTTTTGGTGGGTTGGGGTGGGTTTTTTTGTTTTGGGGTTTTTTGCTGCTGTTGGGTTTAGTTTAGAGGTTTTTTAGGTTGGGTTGGGTTGGTTTTGGGAGGCAGGGATTAAATATTCCAGTCCAAACCATGCAGTGCTGGAGAGGAGCAGAGCCCAGGCCTGTGCAGGCTCTTGCAAAGAGGTTTGGGGGCAGCAGTGTCATTCTCACAAATTCTCACACATTCTCAGCAAACATCACTGCCTCTCTCCAAAGCAATGCTTTGCAGACACCTCCATATTGCAGTTCAGCACCTTTAACTCCATGGATGGCCTCAAAGCACTTTCCCAACTCTTCAAAACCTCAATCAGAAGCAAGTAAATCTTATTTCATTATACTCTCATCCATATTTCTGCTTAGGAGGAAGAGATTTGCATTTCCTCTAAGGAGTATCAGATGACTTTCAGCAGGATTTGGGCACTAACTCCTACCACCACTCTCAGTGGCTGTAAAAATGGAGCACTCAGCTTATCACCACCGCTGACCATCCAGCAGAAAGTTCCAAACCCCTCTATCGCAGGCAGCTAAACACAAAAATTGTGTTATCTTTGATTTTCATCAGCCCATGGGGGCATTGAGACTTTGTGCTATTCAGTTTTACAGTGCTTGGTTCTACAGCTGCCAATAACCAGATAATCAAAATGGTGTCAGCTTCAGAAAAAGAATTTTTGGTGTTCATACATACACAATATCAATTATTTCTGTTGTATTAACACTGCAGCTCTGTGGATTTACAATGCTTATTATGAAAACAAAATAATAGTGATGGACAACATTTAAAGAAGCTTTTGCAAGCATGGCATTAATGACAGGATAAAGAAAGGATAAAAATTGGACAAAAATATTAATGTATTCAAAATTCTCCCAATCAGTGAACTCTGTCAACACAACAAACAAAACCAAAAAACCACAAAACACCTCTAGAAGTGGAATATTTTTTTAGGTAAGCCTCATATATATTCAGATATAATAAGCATCTCTCTTGAATTATAAATACTGCTTAGAAATCCAGGAGAGGATACGTCCTTTAGTGGCCTAGAAAGTTGCAGTTATGGTACCTTAACAATTACAGCAAACGTTCCACAGAAGAGTTACCAAACGCTACTTGATCCTCTGATTATTATTCCTTCTAAATGTTAATGCATGAGATTTTACAGCAGACTGTGGCTGAAGCTGCAGCTGGAGGATTTCTAGAGTTCTGCAAAGAATCAGTCCTTTCAAGAGGCGTCAGAAAACATACAATTTACTCATCTAATTTCTAAGGCTGCGTCCAAGAACTGCTGCGGCGTGCAAAGAAGAGAGAGGAAAAAATAAAGAAACAACAAACAAAGGCACAGCTAACAAGACACCAAATGAAAAAAGCCAACAGGCTGTGCTGGTAGGAAGGGGAAGGTCAAAGAAAGTCACTCTGCTGCTCAACAGGAAAGGATGGCTCGATAAATGATGCTGAGCAGACCAAAGAGTTTACTCTTTCTTCTGCCTCAGTCCTCACTGAAAAGGTTAATTGTGATCAGATGAATAACAAAATTGATGCTGGCGCGGAGAGATTAGCGTATGAACTCTGACAAAAGCCAAAAGGGTTTGAAAAATACTTGGCTAAGTTGGGAGTTTTCAGGCCTGTTTTTCAGGGGAAAAGAATCAAAGAGGTACTGAGGGAACGAGCGCAGTTTTCGGAGCAGGAGTTGAGATAGGTGAGAATGCAGATTGCTAGAAAATAGGCAGGAGAGCACCTGGGGATTTATACATCTTTCAGTATGCAGAGAAACACTGAAACTGAAAACCTGTAGGAAACCAGAAGGTGACGTGGAGATGAGTAATAACCAACGTGGACTTACGAAGAACAAACACACGAAGCAAATGTAATTTCACTCTCTCTGGCATTTCTTCACGTTGCTCTACTCAACAGTTCATCAGCAACCCCGGGAAGCACAGCCTAGAAATATTTCCTGTAGCCTGGTCAGGAAAACTTACTGTGAGCACTGTTCCAGGGAGCCAGAGGGTGCCTGAGGAGCTCTTTCAAGGCTTCTCTTGCAAATGGAAGCCTTGGAGTAAAACACTTTCCAGCACCCAAAAGCTCAGGAACACTTCATTAACTGGGAAGTGTGCTCTCGGATTAATTGGCAGTTTGGTTTCAGTTGTTTGGCTTCTCTCAAGACCTGTATTTATGACTTCATTTGTGAGTTTATTGGGCACGTGGGGAAGGGCTGCAGGGAGATCTCTCCACACAAAAGGCTCCAGTTCATGCAGGAAGATAATTCTCACCATCTCAAAAAAACATGGAGTGTTTTCCAGCCACGTTTTCACACACATGATGTCACCTGTGATGTCACCTGTTTGGATTCTCTGCCTGCCCATAATTTAGCCTTTTCTAGAGCCATTTTAGAAAGATTTTCTATTCACTGCGTAATATTTTACAGCTCTTGATGCATTTGCCATTGTTATATTGGTATTTATTCGAGGTTTTTTCACCTCAGAAATAAAATTATGACTCAGGGCGCCATTTCATCATTTCACTGCTGCTTCTTTCTGCTAAACACACTCAGTTCCTTCAGTGTGTGTTTGTGAGTTCTAGCCCTAACCATGTTCTTCCAGACTGATGCAATTACTCTTGAACTTTTGAAGACCAATTTTATCTGTCCTCAATGTCTCAGGCTCCTTTTCTTTTTCACAGGTTTTCAAATAAAATGACTCAGAAGCATGGTATGCACTGAACTTCCAGGTTTCAATATAACACCTTTCAAAATATGAGCAGGTCTCCAAAACATTGCTGGGGACAGAGAAACAAGTAAAGCCTGGGAGGTAAATGAAGCTTTATGGCAGCTAGACTATAATGGTTACCAAGCAGTTTGAAAGCAAAAAAGTATTTTCAATGCACATTAAAATTAATTCAAACCTGTTTCTGAATACTGATCTCTCTCATTTGTGGTAAGACATGCAGAAACCACTTCAATTTTATTACACAGCAAGGATTTTCACATAATTAGATTAGGTTTTTTTTTTTTTTTCCCTGTATTCATACTTCCTACTAATTGCCAGTGCTGGATATTCCTAAATGAATAGCATCAATTTTCTTTATATTTATCAGGACACGATCGTATGTTTTATGCTGAGAACATTCCTTCTGCAGAATAAATGAAGTCCCAGGCACAGGTTAATGGAAACTTCGCCACTAACTTCAAAGGAAGCAGAATTTTACCCACAGATCTAATGCAAAATCCTCAGAGGTTAATGAGAGTCTTTCCACTGACATCAGTGTGGTTCGAACAAGGGTAAGAGAGTTGCTCTAATTCACTACTTAGGCCCTGATGAAAACACTTAAGCATTTCTCTAAGTGTATGCTTCAGTGCTTTCCTAATTTGGCCCATGTTTATCAGTGAAAGGGAAGGAGATATTTTCTTTTAAACATCTTTACTTTGCTCTGTGGGCTGAATATGAGAGTAGATTCTGCTCACATTATATTTTTGTAAGGTTAGTTAGAAAGGCATCTGGGAACTTTCACTCACAAGTGCTTTAATCTCATAAAAAAATTCTCTCAACTTAGTTATCTAGTTTCTAACATGATATTTCCTGAAATGCATCATTATATATGCTAAAATAATAACTTATCCCTTGATTATTTCTTTTAGAAGGAATTTTTGCAGAAGTGTCAAGGCCATGTAAGAATTAGCATTAATTACCCCAAGGCATTTCAGACCAACACTTGTTAAGCAGATCTATTAAAACCAATGATGAGTTTTGAGTAAAACCTATGAGATTTATACATGACCAATTAAGTAGAAAAGTTTTAAATTTCTCTTCCTCCCCTCCCACCCAGCCCCCAATGAATATAATGTTTTCAAAATTCAAGTAAGACAGCACTGAATAGAAAACAGTATCATCCTCAATGACTAGCATGCAACAAAAAGATTTGAACCCCAAAATGTTTTCTTACAAAAATAACATTTGGAATCTCATTACAGAGAATTTGCCATCCTCTACTTATTGGTAGGACAGCAGCAACCAAAAGTTCTATTCTGCATTTCTGTGTGTTTATGTGCATTAAGTCCAGGTCCTTATCATAAACATTCAATATTCAATATATACAAAGGAAAAGGAGCCATTAGCTGCTTTCACAAAGATGGATCAAGGCAGAGGGAGATAAATGACCTTCTGTAGCTTGCACAGGAAGAATCTTTCTGAAGGG
The DNA here is from genome assembly GCA_036630365.1 of Acanthiza pusilla. Classification (NCBI taxonomy): domain Eukaryota; kingdom Metazoa; phylum Chordata; class Aves; order Passeriformes; family Acanthizidae; genus Acanthiza; species Acanthiza pusilla. The sequence goes on along the minus strand of JAXCHO010000030.1, from coordinate 2,186,355 downwards.
GAACACAAACCTTCAAAACCAGCCCTAAATCCTCTCAATCATAGCACTGTCCATCTTCAACCATTTTGTTCCCAAAATCTTGCAAGAATTAGCCTGACTAGTCGCTTTAAAAACCCTAATATTTGAAATACTGCTGGGGGAGCAGAGCCAAGTCCCAAAACCTGCAGAGGAGGGTACCACTCCCCTCTGGGGCAGCAGCAGGGCTCCTTCCTGCCCTCCAAACCCTCTGCCAGCAGCAGCTCCATCCCAAGACAACATTCTGCTGATGATGCAGCAGAGTTATTGCAATTGTCCCTTCAACTTCCAGCAGCAAGGGACCCAAATGGCCGCGGTGACAATCTCTGTGTGGAGCTTTTCTGAAGCCTAGGACATTACCAGGGGTAAGGCAGGGCAAAGTGTCTGTGAGGAGAACAGCAATGTGAAAATGTTGCTGCAAGCACCACCCTTGCCATGTCCCTGGTTCTGCCACCCAGAGGGAATGGCAGCTGCTGGAGGATGTCCCTGCTGGAGGAGATAAGAGTTCCATCCCAGACAGCAGCAACAGGGAATGAAAACTGAACACTGATTTTCAAGGGGGGTTGTGATGTCCAGTCCCCGTCTGTGATGTCCACTCTCCATCTTACAGGCTCATGTCTGAGACACCAACCTCTGATGGAGTTTTTAGATGTGTCTGAGCCCCAGAGACAGAAATTCAGGCCACAGTCAGCACCTGCACACCTCTGTGGCTTCTAAGTCCCCGTGGGTGCAGAGGCTGGCTGAGAGAAACCAGGCAGATGAACGAAAAATGGCAAAAAGGGTCGTTTATTTACAAGAAAGGTTTTTTATATCCATTCATACTCTAGCAACTATTGGTCAGCAAGGAATCCACCTCCCAAACCCATTGGTCATAACTAAATGACACCTAATACCAAACACAGAGATTAAGAAAGTAAAAGAATGCAGCTTATCTCTGTTCTCCGTGAGAAGGAACAGAAAGAGTTCTAAAACAGTGCAACCACACACCTCAGTGAGGCCAAAGAAGCCTCTGCTCCCCGGGCACATCTCGGGCTCCATCGCATTAGTCACGCTCCCGAGTAGAAGTTGTTTTGTTTTAATTTAGAAAAACTCTCACACTTATTCCGCTGAGCGGGAGGGGGAAGCATCGCTGCCCTGCTCCAACCTCAGATAGTGACAGGCAAAAAACATCACCATCTGTCTGGGGGAGGCACTCGGTAGCACGTGGGCTGCGCTGAGTGAGTATTTTACTGAATTTGTGCAGTCCTCGGGACGTTGGGCTCTTTGGGCCCCATCCAGTGAGGAATTACTGGAGAATGATCCAAGTGGAACTCAAACTATTTTTTTTTTTTTTTTGGAGCTTTGGTGGTACGGAAGTGATGTTTGGCGCTTTTCACTCATTTTTTCTAGATCCAGGTCTTTCCAGGGATCTGTGCAATACCCCACAGGAGCTGAAAACAAAACACTAGAACACAACAACCCAGTTTCTAAGTATAAAGCCAATTTTGACAAATGTAACAACATTTGGAACAGAGAGATGGTCACAGAATCATTTTCCAGAAGCGGGAGAAAATGTGAATTTCGGAAGATTGGTATTGATCTCCGTGCAACCAAAAATAGTTGGTTTAGCTAGAACTTATTGGCCTCCAGGTAGACACCAGACACTTTTGGGTGCCTGTGGCTCAGCCCTGGCTGAATAAATCACAGGGCAAGGTGGCCCAGAGCTCCCTGTGAGTGCCAGGGGGACAGCCCTGCACCTGGAGAGCCCCACACCACTGCTGGTGGCTCCAGCAGACAGAGCTGGGAAGTGCAGAATTGGAAATTCAGGCTCTGAGTGCTCCCGGGCTGGCACAGGAGAGCTGCCGAGGTTGCCAACAAACACATTTCCATTCTGAACCGCTGGGATTTTGTGATTTGCGAGCACAGATTCCACGTGTGGGGAAAGCATTATTCTCCTGTTCAGAGTTATTTTTCAATAATTGATGAATAAAGCTGAATTCTCGGTGTATAATGAAATGGAAGTGTCATTTTGGCAGATGGCTAATTGTTTTGCAGTGCCACCAGCCAGCTCTTCTCAGTGCCCACTGCATCCTGATTTCAGGTGTATTTTCTGGACACTCCATTTATTTATTTTTTCTGATGTATAGCTCTGCAAAGATTTACATAATAGCATGAATGTTTGCTGGTAACACAAGCCCTGTGTTTCACTGCAATACCTCGAGCAATTTGCTGACAGTATTTTTCTGCAAAATTAGACATGGAATTTAGAGCAAAAAGCTGCTGCCTTGACAGACACATATTCCCTTGTTACTGAACAAAGGGTTCCTTTTTTTTTTCCATGGCAATAATGAACCAAGAAGCTTTAAGGGAGGGAAATAACATTGGAAGATTAATGATGATGAACCGATTTGGAAAAACTCCAGCAGACTTGAAGCTTCCTTCCCCCCTGCCCCTCCAACCTCTTCCAGTGTTATTAATGCAAAACAAAATGAAAAAACATCCACAGAAAGAGGCTGAGAACTCCCCCAGGAAGATCTGAAACAATGAGACAGAAACAGAGGATGTGAGGACGCACAGCTCTGAGTGGGAGGAAAATACCCAGGTGGATTTCAAGGCTGGGAGTGATCTTCAGACAGCCACAGAGAATGTTTCCAGCAGCTGAGGCACAGACCTGGGCTGGAAGAGCTCAGTATGCCACAAAGTGCCTTTGCTGCCTTTGCAAGAGCCGGGGAATCTGAGCAAAGGTGAGGAAGAAAGATGGAGACATGCGAGCCCAGCGCTGCTCTCGGGAGTGCCAGAGCTGCTGCTCGCAGACAGAAAAATGGGAGTGTGAAAAAAAACAACAATCCCAGCCTGGTCAACGTTTTCCTTTTGAAGCTGAAACATTCCAGCACTGTTTTCAATTTAAATTCACTTGAGACACACAAAGGTGATTTCATTTTTTTTTCCCCATTAGCCACAGAATTACCTGCGTGCACTTAACATCTGCTTCTGTAGGAATAGGTTCATGAGACACACATTCATGGCAATTACTGTTCTGTAAGAGTGGTGCTATTGCACCAAAATCCGAGCAGCAGGGATGGCAGAGCAGAGCCACGCTCTGGGGATGAGTGACAGATCTGTGCCTTGTCCCTGTGCACATCCAACAGCAGCAGAGCCACATCGGGAGTGCCACAACAACCGAAACCAGAGCACAACTTTTTAACTTCCATTTCTCCACCACAGCACACATTCTCCTGTGTGGCTGCACTGTTTTAGAACTCTTTCTGCTCTTTCTCAGAGAGAACATAGATAAGCTGCATTCTTTTACTTTCTTAATCTCTGTGTTTGGCATTAGGTGTTATTTAGTTATGACCAATGGTTTTAGGAGGTGGATTCTTTGCTGACCAATAGTTGCTAGAATATGAATGGATATAAAAGACCTTTCTTGTAAATAAACTTCTCTTTTCGCCATCTTGGTTTGTCTGCCTGAATTCTCTTAGCCAGCCTCTGCAACCCTCAGGGACTTTAAAGCCACACTTCTGTGCAATTTCCTTTTTGCTCTTTTCCCCCTCACCTTCCCTAAAGCCTCACGATCCCTCTGTCTCTCTCAGCAAAGCCCTCGACAGCTCCCGTGACTGCATCGTGCACTTTCCCCATGAATCCTCACTGATCACCTCTGGAAAATAATTTGGGGCCCATTTTCCTCCTCAGAGATGTGTTTTAACAGGAATCAGAGCTACCTCGTATCTTCAGGATAGAATGTAGGCTGAACTCTCCCAGCCAGAATTTAATGCTATTTCAAAGCAAGTGTGTCCTGTTTGGATTATTTTCTCCCCTCAGGAAAATATGTCAAAATAGTTAAACTCATTAAGAAATCCCCACAGCCTCGGCTTCGATGGAGCAGCGCTTTTCCAGTCAGCTCCACTGCCAAGGCTGCACTTACCCCAACCACACACTCCCAATAAAAAAACCATTGAACCTCCCCAGAACAGACCCTTTTCCACGTGAAATCTCAGACCTTTCAAACACATCCCAGTTCTCATCTGCCCTCCAAAGCTCCTCTCCTCATGCCTGTAAAATCCTCAGGTGAAGTTTTCTCAGGGAATGGGGAAATGGAAGTGGCAAGGTCAGGCAGGTTTGGCCACAGACACAAATTCATCCGAGGTTCTTGTCCATCAGTGCCACTCTCGTTCATATCATCACACATCTCTCAGCAGAACAAAAGCTGCGATAATTTACAAATCATTTACAAATACTTTCATTTACAAACACTCCAGGCACAGCTCATACATTTTCACGAGCTTTCCAAAACATAGATGCTGCTCAAGGAAGCAGTGACTGCACCTGAGAGTGTTTTGGGATGGCTCCACGGGAAAAGGGAGAGAGGACAGAGAGGAAACCATTCTGAGATGTCTGCACAGACTCTCAGCACAGCACCAAGGCCGACAGTAGGATTGTTTTCCCAACTGCAGTTTCTGTGCATGTGGTGTCTGAAGGAATTTCTGATACCAGAGGGGGTTACAGAATCATCTGAGTACACTCGTGTTATTTTTGGTTTCACCCAGGTCACTCGTTTGTGCTGTGACTTCAGTAAATGTTCTTGCCTTGTGAGGAGATATCAAAAATATCTGAGGCACATGATAATGGAACAGTTTCTGTTACCAGAGATTTTCTCTTGAACGTTTGTTGCAAATTGCAAGTATTTATCGCGCTGGCTGTAAAATGCATTGGCTAAAAAGGGCAAATAGACAAAATTATTACATGAAATTTTCATTGCAGAATCACCTGCTGTGCTATTAATGCCCAAATGTTCAGTGTAATTCCAAGAAGAACCTTCCACCCACAGAGGTAATGCTCTGATATTCTTATTTACCTAGTTATTGCTGTTGCTCAAGGTCATGGATATTTAAACAATTGCATAATTACAGGGATATATTCCCTTTTATTAATTGTGACCAGTCTGGTACCACAGATACCAAGATATGTATCCAACTGGCCAAAATCTAATTAAACACTTCCTGTCTAATCATGTAACTGCTGTGGAATTAGACATCAAATTCTAAAGAAAATTTTTATGACCACACAGTTGAAAGCAAAAGCTGCATAAAGATGAAGAACACAGGATAAAACAACAAACTAATACTAGAGGATTGGGCAAATCTATCATGTAGATGTGTGCAGAATTCAGAATAAAAAGCCCAAGCCAATTGCTCGTAGAAAACAATCAGAAACCAAGACAGTGAGGTAAATGAGGACCTGTCCCAAGCCTGCAGAAATTCTGAAAGAGCACCAGAGAGGAGAAGGCAACTTTCTGTGCTCATCTTTCTTTGCCATTCCTTGTTCAGAGCTCTGCTTCCTTCTGCACTCTTCTGGGGATGAGAGAATTGAAAACACAACAGGCAGGAAAGGAGAAATCACAAGACACACCAGCTCATGGGTTTGGTTTTCAGACAAGCCTCAGAAGGGTAGCAGAGAAGGATTAAGGCAGGAAAAAGCTTGGCATAAACCAGAGCTGATGGAAACACGGGAGGGAGAGCCAATCACACACAATTAACATGGAATTTACAGCACCAGAGCCAGGATTCCTCACCCTCAGCTGCCACCAAAAAAATCAGGAGGGCACCATCCCACCACTGCCACTTTCTCTGCAGGAGAGACCTGCAGAAAGCCAAACTGGATCACATTTTGCCAGTGACTGTAAAGCACGTGGCCAGAAGTCCTCTGGCATGCAGGTGGAAAGGTGAAAAAAGAAAAAAGCAAACAAACAAACGAATGACAGAACCTGCCAGCGCTGATGAGGTTTACCTCGGGAACAACACATTGTGTGCAACCCAAATCAGCAACTAAAGAAGGTGGAAGAGCTTCTCTAAAACAGGCAAGCATCTTGGGGAGGTGTCAAGGTAGCAAGAGACTTTGCATTGTGACAGAGCAAAGATAAACAATGAATGAGAATTGCACTCTGCAGTTAGAGCTCTCAGAAGGTGAATTTTTGCTCATCCTCCACAACTTTTCCCCAGACAATCTAGAAAGTTCAGTTTCAGCTCTTAGATTTTGTTGTTGGCACAAGTCCTAATGACTTTGTGGGATTATGAGAGCGCTTCCAAATTCCCCATTGAATAATCACATTTAAAAAGAAAAAGCATCTCAGAAAGAACTGAGTGCATGTTGTGGATTGGAAAGAGAAAATCAGCTGAAGATAATGATGTCCTGCAGGAGGTCAAGAAGTGTAGAGTTACACGAGAGAACTGCACAAACTCAGTCCGAATCAGACCTTGCAGGAGGCTTTACAACAAGTAACGAAAATTCTTCTGGCGTGCGTGTTGAGGGGTTAAAATAAAATAAAAATAGTTTAAAAAAAAAACAAAACCAAACTAAGGATGTTAGGCAGCAAAGACAGAGATGGGAGACAATCGAGTGACAGCGCCCAGTCCCTCCTTGAGCCTGGCCCAGGGGGCACAGGGCAGTGCCTCGCTGTGCCCACCCCAGGAGGGGTCACAGTCCCTCTGAGCTGTCCCACACCAAGCTGGGCTGGGTCAGCGCCACGGCAAGGGCTCTGCAGAGTGGAAACACTTCCAATTCAAAGGCAACTCAGACAAACACAGAATAAACTGTGGTTTCCTGCTCTGTCCTTCTCAGCCTTCCCAGTCCTTCCCAGCCTTCAGCTCCCACTTTGACAAGGGATTCCCCTGCAAAGGCAAGAAACTGAACCTCTGCACAGCCAAAGGTCTATCCACACTCAGAATTAGGGGTGTGCTTTATTTATTTAGTGCAGATATGAGTCTACCAAGTGTCAGGAGACAAACTGGAGATGGTGGACCCTCCTCCAGACAGAAATTAAAAGTTTTTCGTACCGACACAGGTGAAATATGTGCTGGTGCTGACCATTCACATCTCAGTGAGTTCACACGCAGACCTGCACCTCAATGTCACAATTAAAGTGTCTCGAGTCTCTCACATTAAAAAGAGCTTCCAAACTACCCCTGGTTAAAGGCAGGCCAACAGCAATTTCTAATTCCCTGTTGTGTGCCACCTTTAATTCCAGTCCTTCAGCAAATTTTCTTTAGTCACATCCACTCTAAAATGCATGGCGCGTTCCTGGGAGTCTTTCAGCTCAGCTGTGCCGGCTCCTACTGCCTCAAAAATAGAACCTGAAGTAACAGAACCTAAAAAGACATAAACCTCCTTTATTGTGTCTACTTGACTATATTAGCAGATGGCCGTGCCTGAGACGATGAAATGCAAATAACAAATATTCTCTTTACAAGGGGGAGGAGAGCCTTTCGAGATGCAGTAGAACAAACAGCTCTGGGTACCCCCAGCACCGAGGGCTTGGTGGGCACCACCTCAGCAGCTCTGGAGTGGCCAATTCCCTGTGCCCCCATCCTCCCCAGCTCTGTCCTGGAGCATGGCTCACCTGGGGACAGGTGGGGATGCCGTGGGAATGCCCTGGGGATGCTGTGGGGATGCCATGGGGATGCTGTGGGGATGCCATGGGGATGCTGTGGGGATGCCGTGGGGATGCTGTGGGGATGCCGTGGGAATGCCCTGGGGGTGCCCTGGGGATGCCGTGGGAATGCCCTGGGGGTGCCTGTGGGGTTGCCTGTGGGGGTGCCGTGGGGATGCTGTGGGGATGCCATGGGGATGCCGTGGGGATGCCGTGGGGATGCTGTGGGGATGCCCTGAGGATGCCGTGGGGAAGAGGCTCTGGGAAGGCTGTCCATCCCTCCCGGCACACCCTGGCACAGGGCCTGACCCTGTCCTGGAGCCACCAGGGCAGCCAGGGGACACCTCTGGCCAGAGCTGAGCGTTTGCTCTGCAGCTCCTGCTCTGCTGAGCAGCACAGGCACCCACAGGGAGCAGGGGCAGCTGAGAATGCTCCAAATCAAACACAAAATGTTGGTAAAAACAGCCCAGACTGCACCCAGCTCACGGCAGGCAGAGTCAGGGTCCTCCTGGGACAGGTTTGGGGTTTGATGGCCACAGCATGGCAGCTCTGGTGGCAGAGCAAGTCTGGGGCCCTTGCAATGAATGAAAAGCTCTGTTGGCAAAGGCCAGGGCAGGGCTGGCACCCCTGGCAGCTGCAGAGGGACAGGGAGAGTGGGAATAACCCACCCTTTCAGCTTGGAAATAACCCACCCTCCTTAAAAACAGCTTCGTGTGAGGAAAGTGTAAATTGCGTTCCCTTTCCCCAGCTACAGCAGCTACACCCCTGACACTCCTGTTTCATCTGCAGCAGCCACAGCAGAATTTTGGCTATCAAATAAATTAATTTAGGGGTACCATTACTGCATGGAGTAGCAGTAATTTGGACTTAACTCATTAATTCCACCCAAAACACTGTGTTTGTTCCTTTGACATCTCCCACAGTCCATCCCAGTTCCACTAGCTGCAGAGAGAGCATGCCAAGGGACTATGAGGAGCGAGGCAGCTGAGAAGATGTGAAATTTCAAAAGGAGCCCAATCTGCAAGTCCTTTGAGGCATTTCAGGTTTTTGCTGAACTGTCCTGGGAGTTAGGATCATCATGGAATATCTCAGGTTGGAAGGGCCTGTGAGGATCATCACGTCCTGCTGCCCACAGGATGAGCTGGAACTAAACCACAGGGCTAAGAGCATCGTCCAGGTGCTCCTTGAACTCCAACAGGCTCTGAGATGTCTGGGAGCTTTGATTTTTAAATTTTTTTCTTTATTCATTTAAATCAAAACACGACAAGCAGCAATTTGGCGGGGGCGGGGGGGGGAGATTTGGGACATTTTTTTAAAAAGCCTTTCTAGCAACTCAGCAAACCCATTTTTTCTGAGAAAAAAATACAGTAATTACATGATCCTGCAGGCACCAAGAGAGCCAAGGCCAGACCTCCTCAATCCCTCAAAGCAGACAATCCACCAGGAAGATTTCTCCACCAGGTTCTTCAGCAACAGGCTCATTTTGCCATCAGAGCCACGAGCAGCAGCTTTGATGGATTATTTCAGACAGGTATCAATGCCCACGTCCCTCTGTGGTTATTGGCACTCGGCAGGAGCACAGCTCCCTCACCCTCGCCCGTCCTGAGTGAGCCTCGGGGCTGTGATATTGTGAGCTGACCTTTGGGTGCATGAGAAACATTTCTGTTGTTCTTTTCAGCTCTGTTTGCTTTACCCACAGAGAGGAGAAAATCCCTTCCGAAGCAATGAGCTGTTTTCACAATACGAATGCACCTTGATGAATGGAATTTTCATTACAAATGTGTCTGACCTTTTGTAAATAGACCTGCTCCTTAAAAAGCCTGCTCTGATATCTATTAAAGACAAGGGAAGGACTCGCAGAAATTTCAGCTGTAGGTTCAGCAGACACAAAAAAATCAGCGCTGGGTCTTCAGCTTGATATTTAAGACTTTTGCATTAAATTTTAATGGATCCTTAAACTTTAATATTATGCAATCAGGAGGTAGTAATTCACTGTCTTTCAAAATAAAATGCGAATAAAACCTATGGTAGGCAGATAATTTTCCAGATTAATTTTGTTCTTACCTTTTTCACAAGACTTTATTAAACTGTATTCTCTTCTTATTGCTAGCTATTTTCATGGTAAGAGGGGCAAAAGAGAGCACAGATACAAATCAATTCTTGCAACTCTCGCCGTGCTGCAGATCCAAACTTTCTGCAGAAATAAGTTTCTTTTTCATCTGAGGTGTTGGCTTGCAAGAAGGATTTATGCATGCAAATGCACTGGGCAGCTGTCAGTCAGAGGGAATGAAATGAGAGCTTTTGCAGAGACTTGCAATTGTAATTGTCAGAGTTGGCAAGTGAGGAGAGCTGAGCACCACCAGATCTCCAATTCTATGTGATAGCAAGGTAAGCTGTCCTTGTGTGGTTCTTATTCAGCTTCATGCACAAGTTCTGTCCCCTCAGCTGGAATTTAATTCATGTACTGAGCAAACACTGAACCCCTCAAGCTCAATAACCAGATATTCTCAATTGAGGTGCCAATTTTCCAGACAAATTCTTTGTCACTACTGAAGTATCATTAACTAACACATTTCGCTCCCTTCCAAAGCACAGATTTGGAGAATGAGTAATTCTAACACTTTATGGCATCCACAGATTTTGTTCAAAACATTGACAGCTTTCACATAGTCATTCCCACTGTAATGAAATGTATTGCTCTTTAAACAGCATTTCCTCACCACGAAGAAATATTCACAAAGATGTGCTACCTACATAAATATTTAAGCTGGTATTTTATATCTGCATCCCTGCATGAACCAACAGAAGAGTGCTGGTCATAAATTACAACTCTAAGTAGCTCTAAAGGTGCCTGAAATCCTGGATCAAGCTGCTATTGCTGACAATCAGTCCTTATAAAGGACCAAGGTGCTGGCATCACTTTTTATTATAAACCCCAAAACACCAGAAGTAAACAAGTAGCTAATATACATTTTGTGTAGGAATAACAAACCACAGATGGCAAAAACCTAATGGGTTTTTTTTTTGCCTCCATTAGATGTGTCAACTTGCTACACACTTTTTTCAGAAGGACTGACAGCAGTTTTTAGAACTCTCCATTAGGAAATATTTGTTCCATCCTGGGTGAGTCAGGGATTTCAAGTGGGATGGTGAGGTCTGAGCAACAGCTCTGCAATAACAGAGAGACTCAAACGCTGGATGGGGGCAAGGCATGGGCTTGGACAGAGCCCCACACCCGAATTTCCCAGCTTGGGGATGTCTCCCCAAGATATCTCTCCTGCTGCTCTCCACTGCTCCCAGAAAAGCTTTATAAGAGCCTAAGCAAAGAAGTATTTGGGAGAGGGGTGGAAATCACAATGAGTTTTTGGGACAGGAAAACCTATCCCTACTCAGCTCCATATTAAACTCTTAAAATCAAGCCCTGCATCCAACAAGCTGTGCCATAGGTGGTAATAATGATGCTATTTTAGACCGAGTTATCCTGCCAGCTATCCTGGAGCAGATTCAAATTAATTCCACTAAACCCAGCCTGGTTTGTGGCGGAGCTGTGGCAGTGCACGGAGGGTTCCAGGGACCACATGGAAGCACACAGAGCCAAGGCTGAGGTGCAGCAGGTGGAGGACCTTGGAGCAGCACGTGCTCTCCCAGGCTCACCATGCTCCTGGGGTGATGGGGGAGCAATATTTTAAAATAAATTTTAAAAGCAGCAAACCGAAAAAAGCCTGAATTCTCCTTGCCACCTGTCAACACTGCCTCTTCAGCTCAGCACCGTTGCTTTGCCCACACACTGGGCCATCAACCACACTGCCTTGGAGAGGAGGAGACCTCACCAGACCCCCTCTCCCTCCAGTTCCGTGAGCCTCCAGATGGGATTTGCTGGGAACAGGAGTGCAGGGGAGCTGGGATTCAGCTCTGGCTCCTCTGAGGAGCAGCAGACTACTTATTATCGACCTGCTGCATGATCCCCAGGGCAGCATTCCATCCTGGACACTGCCAGCTCTGTGTGCTGCTCCAGGGAGAGCAAAAACACCCTGCCCGTCCTGCCAGAGCTCCAGCTGCATTGCCACAAAAGCCATGAGGAGACTCTCCAAACCCTTAAAAATTTATATTGGTCTTCAACAATATATTGGTCAGCAATAATATATTGGTCTTCAACAATATATTGATCTTCAACAATATGTTGGTCTTCAACAATATATTGATCTTCAACAATAAATTGGTCTTCAACAATAAATTGGTCTTCAACAATAAATTGGTCCTCAACAATATATTTTCCTTTTGAGTGTTTTCTGACTTGCTGCTGCAGTGAGGCTCCCCTATGGAATGGAAATTAGGGAGCACAGAGAGGAGAGGGCAGAGCAGGAGCAAAGCTGTCCAGCCTGGAGGGACAGAGGGAATGACCTGGGGCTGGGGTCAGGCTGGAGGGCACAGGCACACCTTCCCTCACCACTCGGTGCTCCCAGGCTGAGGTTTGCCACGAGGTGAGAACCTCTCACAGCAAATGCCCTCCTCAATCCCAAATACGCAGGGAAGGGAGAATTCCCTGACCTGGGGGACACGGTGCAGATATTCCTTTGTCACCAGGACGTGCTTTCTGTGCAGACTGGAGTGTGTCATGGAAACAGCCTGGGTATTTTTAGATGTGAAAATGCATCCTCACAGTAAACTGGGACACAGAAAAGAAAACGAAGGCCGTGTCCAGCAGCAATGCATTCTGAATGCACTAATTAAGGAATTGTACTAACTGAAGTGCCATTATCTCTGCTCTGGCTGGCGCTGGTGGATTTATTCCTGCCAAGGCTCGTCCTCTTTACAACGCTTGGTGGTTTCACTGTGCATCCACAGCTGCCTCAGGAAAGGCAGCCCAGCTCAGCTCAAATGAAAGGCAAAACTCTAAAACAATATTGCCTATAAAAGTTGATTTTACTCCAGAGTAAAATCTAAGCTGCCGGAGTGTCAAGCCAGGCCAGGGTCACCCCTCAAAATGGCAAAGCAAAGGATAGCCATCAACCAGCAAAACATTTTTATTTTCAAAGTGTACCTTTAAAGTGTAGAGGAGAAAAGCAATTAATGGTAATGTCCATATTTACTGCACTGATTTTAACTAAACTTATTACTCCACAGGACAGCACTTATTTGTTTGGATACAATTAAGTTCTGGCCAAGCACTGTTGGACACATTACAAATTTCATTAAGCACAGTCCAGCAGAGGTTCCAAACTGCAAGTCAGAGTTAGTGACCTGCTCCAGGATTAATTTGGATCCAGGCATGAGGACTTCACTCAGCTCCTACAAAACTGGATGTGATGGGATTTGGAGCCCAATGGGATAAGAGTGACCAAGAAATTAAAAAAAAACTTCAAGAAAGACAGGAAAATACTTGAAACTCAGTTTTCCGAGACACTGAGGTCTCACGGTTCTGGTGTCAGCTCTTACTGACATGGCTGGGGTCGGTGGCAGTGCCAATATTAATAATCAGAGGTTTAGTCCATGGGGGTGCCAATATTAATAATCAGAGGTTTAATCCATGGGGTGCCAATATCAATAATCAGAGGTTTAGTCCATGGGGGTGCCAATATTAATAATCAGAGGTTTAGTCCATGGGGGTGCCAATATTAATGATCAGAGGTTTAGTCCATGGGGGTGCCAATATTAATAATCAGAGGTTTAATCCATGGGCAAGGTCCCAAAGGACTGGGGACTTCTTTATTCAAAGGCTCTCCACAGCCTATATTTATCCCCAGTTTTGGGAAAAGCAGATCATTAATGGGATCAGCAGTTGCTGTCATACCTTTCTCCTGGAGAAATTAAATGCCAGGCCACTGAACTCCATGAGGACACCGATTTGAATTTAATGTTAAAAAGATTTTACCTTAGGAGCACTGAATAAGCACATTTGGCTGTGGATAACTAGACACACAAGAGAGTCCCTGTGCACGAGTAATAATTAAATATCTACAAAGCTCATTTTAATTATGCCAAGTACAGCATGGACGGACCATGAAGAAACAAGCACAATATTATGCTGTTGAACTATACAAAAGGACAGAAAAATGGGGAAAAAAAGGAAGAGGAGGACCCAAGCCTTTTGGAAAAAAAAACCAAACTGTTTTTAGACCTCTCAAAATTAAAAGGTGCAGAAGAAAACAGAGACATTTTCTCCTCTCAGTGTCACTTGCACTGTGGTAACTGTGAAATCTCACCTAGGACAAAACTGGTATTTCTGCTAAAAATAAGAGAATATAGACTCTAAGAACAATGAGGAACAAGGCACTCTATCTTCTGTTCATGTTCCAAATGTACAAATTTCCTCCCCAGCTCATTCTTTTCAGCCATAAGCCAAGCAATCTCATGATAAAGCATTTGGATGACAGCTTGTTTTCTAACTGCTTTTAAAGAATGAAACTTTTATAAATATCAGAATCCCTATGATAGTAAATCCCCTCTAAATTCCCCCAAGTATCTTCCAGTCTTGAAACACCATTGGATCACTTGGGGATGGCGCAACATGAGCACAATTTCATTGAGTGTGACGGTGATTTCACCAAGGAATTGTAACAACTGAGACACTCCTAACCAAGGAGTGGGAAATCAGATGAGGAGGTGCCCCCTCCTCACCCAGGTCTCTTTGGATGTGGAAGAAAATCCTCATTTTGGTGGTGGTGGAGCTGCTGTGGCACAGCCCTGGGCACCAGGAAAGCTCCTCCAGTGCTGCTCAAACTCAGAGCTGTGCAATTCCCTCCACAAAATGACATTCGAGTCTACGGCTCTCGACCCCATTTCAGACACACATAAAAGTGAAACGAGAAATTTCACCGAAATAAAACCTGAGGAGCTGGCCAGGCTTATCCGTGAGGTTTGTAGCCAGCTAGGATGTCCTTGAAGCCCAGCAGCTCGTTTTTTCTGGAAGTCCAGGAATAAACACAGCAGATGTTCCAAGCAGCAGCAGCTCTGCCTCTCTTTGGGGCCAGGGCAAAGTCAGATGCGACAGAAGGAAAAACCAACCACTTAAACCCTCCAACATCTACAGATACCTCCCCGAGGCAGCAAAGACAACTATCTTACATTCTTACAGGCCTTTTTCCTCTCATTTGGTTCATGCAGAATACAATTCTAGATGTTGTTGTTTCTCTTCTCCCCAGCTGTAAATATTTGGTTCCATTTTCATTGCTCCTTGTCTCTTATCTCTAGTATCATATAAATAAAAACCTGCCCAGTTTCTCCATCTACAAATGCATGAAGATTAATTTGCATGCTGAAAGCTTAAATCAAATATTTTAAACTGGATGTGGATAAAACAATAATCCACTTCTGGGCTGAAATCCAAACAAATAAGTCAAATAGATTTCACATGAAAGCAATAAACAACAGCAACGCCAATTACTCATTAGAATTCCTGCTCTGCAGTCATGACTGACAAATACTTTACAAAAGCAATGAAGGCAACAATACAAATCTAAAGCCCTCAAAGTGTCATTACTGTTCAAACTTTCTTCCTCATCGAGTGTCCTGAGGTGGCATAATGATATTTTGTATTCCCTATCCTTTGTATACTTGAGCAGAAATATGGTCCTGGAGCTCTAACTGTGTCCCGCAGCTGGGAGAAAGCTCTGCCCGTGCGGGATGGTTTGAAACTTTTTCCTTGGCTCTCCTACGGGGGACTGAGAAGGAGGAAGGGACACTGGTTTTACTTTTTTTTCCCTCAGTCAGTTGCTGCTGCTGGTTGCTGCTGCTACTGGTGTGGCTGCTGCTTGGGTTTTCTTTTTGATTTTTTTTTCCTTTTTTCCCCCTGGGATTGTTTTTTTCATCGTTTTTGGACCCTTTTCTTCGACTTGCTTTCTCATCCGAGAACCTGAGGAGCCCCAGAGGACAGCGGACGAGAATCGTCCAGGGAGCCACCAGAGGAGCTCCACCCGACCCCTCCACGGACCCCGGAAAGGGAAGCTACGCCTGAGGAAAAGGACACTAAAGTTCATCAGCTGTTTGTTCAGGTTTAATGACTCCTTTTCCCCTTTCCCCTTCCACTGTGTGCTCTGTTAATTAAACAGTTCTTCCCACTTTAGGCTGAGATATTCTGTTGTTCTGGGGGGAAGGGGTGCCAGAAACCTTTGTGGGGGAGGCACCTGTTCAGAGTGCTTTCCACCTAGGAGATTTGTCTCTAATCCAAGACATCGAGGCAGTGTCGATATCTGCTTCACAAATACCCAGAGCTCAGAAGGGGTTGGGTTGGAGGGGCTGGAGTCAGGTAAATACTGAGATCAGCCTACGTGACGGGAAGGGAATCAAAGCATTCCCATTCCGATCCTAATTCACCTGCAACACAGCAAAATGCCTCAGCTATTCTTTCTCTGAGCCAGCAGCAGCATTTCTCTCAAAGTTGTGTCTGCAGATCCCCAGCTCTCCGTGGGGACAGACGCACGGAGGGTTCCAGCTCTGAGCAAGAGCCACTGTGACTCACTGCCATCCCCACGGCTGAGTCACAGCTCCTCCTCTGCTCCACTACTCCTTCCAGGATCCGGGGGAGGCGATTCACTCACAATAATTACGCCCGCCCGGAAAGCCGCGAGGATGGCGATTGCCAATCTGTAGTATTCAAATATTATGAGTCAGCCCCACCTCCCCTCCCCGGAGTCAGGTGGCTGGCTTAAAAAGTCACATCGTTTTAAAAATATTAAGTCTGTGGGAAATTTTTTATTCACTCTCTGATCGATATTTTGAGCCGGTTTAAACGCACGCTTCTCCCTCCCGCCTCCTCTCTTCCCTGCTCTCCTGCAAAATGAAAGGCGAGATTCTCACGGATTGACTTGATTTCGTGCTTCAGAAAAGACACTTCATAACACACCGCACAGGTCCAGACCGTGTGAGGTGACACCATGGTGAGAGAAGGTCACCTTCCATGACCTTCAGGTTCAAGCTAGGAAGCCAAAAAATTCACTCCAAATCTCAAATTTTTTTTGTTTTTCACCCCCTCAATGCTCTGGTGAGGAATATTTATCTCTGAATATTTGGCTGCAATAGCAGGCTCCGTATCTATCTATATCAAGGTTTTGAGGAGGATGGGAGAATTTATTTCAAGCCCCCAGAAGCAGGAACACCTACTGAGCAATGGCTGTCACCTGTGAAATCTCTCAAATCTCAGAGCTTCCACAGGTACAATTTAAACTTTCAGCAGCAATTTTTTCACCCCCTCTGCCTGGGATGTCACCTCACAGCCAAAATCCATTAACACAGGGTGACCCCAAAAGCCCCACGGCCAAAAAAGAGTCACTCACAGTCCTGAGTGACCATCACTGACACGAGCAGAGAGCAGGACCTGCTCCTGTCCCTGCCAGAGCCACCAGCCTGCAGAGCCACAATCCTCACTGCAGCCCCGCCAGGCCAAGTGGCCAGATGGGATTTTTGGCCTCCAGCTTAATGAAGTCAGACCTAAATGTTACATATGGGAGGGGTTATTCAGGATTTGTGAGTACCCAAAAGAGCATCTCCGCAGCAGGATGGCCTTTTGGAGTGCCTGCCTTTAGGGCTGTTCTTCTTGGGGACATTCACAAGGGTTTTTGTAAATAAGAAGGAAAACCTCAGCCCAGTGCTCTGCAGACCTCCACAGTGCCCCCCCGACCTGTGAAACACAATCAATGCTCCAGTCAAGACCGACCATTCCTTAGGAAAAACAGTTTTTATACACTTCTAAACAACTATTTCCCCCACCAATGACGGTTTGGAACAAATAAGAACAGCCTCTCGTAAGTGCTTAATACTTCAGAACAATGACTCCCATAAAAAACAAAAATCATGAATTTCAATAGGTACAGGCACCAGCTCTTCCAAGTGGACTTTTGTAGTCACTGTACCAGGACACATCTGTGACTAAGTTGCAGTGAACAAGATGTTCTCAAATCCATGAGTGAAGAAGAAAATTCTACAATAGGGTAAATACTAAACCTATTTGGTGGGCTGTCTGAGAGTGAATACTGTTCTCCTGTATTTCATTCCCAGTGACTCACACAGTCCAATATTCTTTAGCAAAGAGTGTGTTGGCAATTTTTAGCCCACCTCCCCAAGGCACTGTCTTGCTGTCAGGAGGTTACCATAAATCCCAAGTGTCCAACTTGCTCTCATCAATGTCAGAAAAAATCCCTTGAGAATTTTTCCCCCTGCAGAGAACCCTTTGCATCCTCATCCCAGAAACCCTTGAAGCTCTCTTTTCAGCAGTATCAGTAAGAAATAATAACATTAAAATGCTCTAGCAGATAACTTTAATGTGCCTGCTGAGCCCTACATGAATCGAGCTGTGTAGTTGCACTGGTTTAAAATCTTTCTCTTCTTTCTCATGAAGAAGAGAGATAAGTTGCATTCTTGTGCTTTCTAATCTCTTTGTTTTGGTGCTGGATGCTCTAGAGTTGTAACCAATCGTTACAGAGGGTGGAAAAACTATCGACCAAAAATTATTAGATTATTAATGAATATATAAAGAAGTTCTTGTAAATAAAGTTCCTCTTTTTGCCATCTTGGTGCTGCCTGCCTGACTTCCCTGCGAGCTTCCGCGAATCTCCACAAATATCAGAAAATCAGAGCAACAGAGCTGCACTCAGGCTCCACTCCCAGTTCATCAGTGCTGCTCACAACTACTGCAAATGAATTAATCAAGTAATTTTGGTTTTAGGACTTTAAACACAACCCTGAACACCCTAACCTTTGATATGCCTCCTGCTTCCCACCATGCCTCTCACAGAACTCTGTTCTGTGTTGTGACACGTGGAATACAAAGGAAAAGCAAAATATTTCCCATTTCCTGACGGGGCTCCCTGTTCTCCCAAGGGCTGCACCCAAGGTGGGGCAGGTCTCAGCAGCTCACCTGCTTCCCAATGGAAAGAAAACAAGCTGAGACAAATCAAGTGTTTCTTCAGTTTGGTTCTGCTTCTGTACCACAAAAGAAAAAAAAAAAAAAATGGTATAGCACAATTCTGCTTCCTCAATACACCAGAAAGAAAAACCCCAACAATGAGGTTTTCTTCCCAGAAATCCAAGATTACCTTCCCAGTGAGCCCAATTCCCACCAGGAGCTCTCACTGCGGCTTTCTCTCTGGCTAAGCACGGCCTCTCTCCCTTTTTGCAGTGCTTTTCCTTTTTCTTTTTTTACTTCTCAAACCCATGGAAGGATACACCACTGACCAGTCCAACCAGAGTCCGCAATTAATCCCCAGGAAAACCCACGTCCGTTTGGCTGCGCTGCTCATTATTTTTGCACAGCTCATTGCCTTGGGTCCCAAATGGCTCTGGTTTCATCCATCACCACACCAAGGAGCCCTTAATTGCTCTCTGCATTTCCCATAAACGAGAGGGGTGAGTTTATCCATCACCGCTAAGCAGCCCTGCGAATAAACAGAACATCCACCCCACAGAACTGCGCCATTAATACCTCCGAGCACCTCAGGATTAAGCCCTTTTTCATTTTGAAAGCATTAACAACACAATCGCTAACTAATTTCGGTTATTAATGCTTCAGTCCCGCAAGATTTACGCAGGGCCATGAGGTCCTGCAGCAGCTTTATGTACCTGGGTACAGTACTCTGAAAACAATGCCACATTTTTTATGTTGTAGAGCATTTCACAGTCATAATCCAAATGTCAGTTAGCTACTTGACTTTATATACGGCATTATTAAAAGATTAAATATTCAGGAACATTAATTATTTTTTTTTTAATATGCCGCAAAATCTGCACTTGATAATTTCAAGGGATTTGTGGGGCTTTTTAATCAAATAAAAATTTGGTGCTTTTTCAAGAAATAAATCATTGTAGTGGTATAGTTTGTACAGGCAGTGAGAAATACTGCCTAGCATTCAGGGAAATAATAAATTATATGAAATGAAGTACCACAGAAACTTCTGCTTGTAGCATATAAATCATAAAGAATTCTTATGGTCTGAAACTCACAAACTAATGCCCAAACTAAACACAGCAAGTCAGGCTTGGGGTGCCTTGAAAGGCTGGGGGTAAAATTTGGCCATTGTGCCACGAGTCCTCCTCAGTCATGCCAGTGAAATATGGATGGAAAATATCACCAGGCTGGAATTTTACACTCTCAGTGTCAAATTGCTGAGCAAATTAAAAATCTGGCATTTTAAACCTCTCCCTTTCACAAACACAGCAACTTTTATTTTCCTTTCTCAAAGAAAGAAAAAGAAAATATATTTTAAAACAAAACCAAAAAAAAAGTCTGTAATGTAACTGAAAAACAAAGCAGCTGGGAAAATGAGAGCACTATTAGAATCTCCTCGGAAGAAAGTAGGTAAGATCTGGAAATCCTCATGGACAGGGTCAATTTTTTAAATCCTTAACAAAACTGAGCTCAATCTGCCATCCCTCTGCTCTGATCTCAGTCCCCTGTCACCCTCAGTGACAGCCACTGCACGGCAGTGTCATGAAGATACAAAACATGAATCTATATCGATTTTTCCTCTCAATACTGAGACTATTCTCCCAGGGAGAAGGTAGAGAAAGACACATGTAACACCAATATTAGTTTACTCTGAGTTTAAATTAGAGGCACCAAAATTGAACTCCAGATCCTCAACTGTCAAAAATGAAAGCCAATATATCTGTGCTGATTTGCAGCAGCCATCAGCCTAGCCCTGTGCAATTACCCTGGCAGGGTCTTTATAAATATTGATTTTTAATTGGATAGACCTATAATTTCTCTTCCAGCTTCATACAGAGACATACATACACCTTGGAATATTTTTTTTTCTTTAACTGTTCCCACTTTTCCAAAATAGTGCCCTTAGAATTATTATGTCCAAAATATTTTTTTATTGCAGATAAATCTGAAAGTCAAAGCTCCACTTGGACTCATTTGTCAATGCAAAATAATAAAAATAAATCAAAGTTCAG
This sequence comes from Acanthiza pusilla, assembly GCA_036630365.1. NCBI lineage: Eukaryota > Metazoa > Chordata > Aves > Passeriformes > Acanthizidae > Acanthiza > Acanthiza pusilla. Next base: position 2,166,044 of record JAXCHO010000030.1, on the reverse strand, counting down.
CTATCACAGCAGTAATCATTTCAAAAATGCCTCCTTTTAGCTTCAGGTTATATTCCTTTTTTATGCTTGATGGCACAGGGAAGTTGCCAGGTAAATTGCTGGCCTCCACATTGCCTTTTCCAAAGTTTGTATGACTTCATTGTCCATTTCCTGAGCAGCAAAGTTCCTCCTCCAATACAAGAGGAGAAACCTGGTGCTTTGCTTCATGCTGCCTATAATTCAAAGTTTATTTTCCTTCATTCAGTAGATTACTTTAGGAAAAAAAAACAATTCAGAGAGTGTCTTTTCAGGGAACAGAATTTCTCCTAACTCCTCTTCTGTTTTTCTGTTACAAGAGAGACGTTGGTACTATGTCATATTTAACAAAGCACTTTGTAAGCATTCATTAATCATGCAGTGCCCCTGAGAGGCACATTATGTAATGTTTAATCTGCTCGGCTGAGCCTGTAAGTACAAGAAACCTCTCAAAATTTTATCAGCTTTACAATAAGAAGAGATGGATTTTAAGTGCACTCAGTAAAAGCAATTAGTCACTCTCTGTCCCTTGGGTGCCTCCAGATTTGCCCCAGGGGAACAGAGCTGTGCAAAATCCTTATTCCCTCTTATTTTTGGGCAGGGTCAGCAGTCCTGACTCTGCACCAGGGTCAGTGCAAGCTTTGGAAAAAAATCCATCCTTGGGAAATGTTAAATAGGAAAAGAACGCAGCTGTGAGCTCCATACACAGGCCTTGCATTGCCTGCCTCAAATAGGGTCCAAAAATGATGGTGGATAAATTAATATGCTGTTTTGAAGAATTTTTACTTAATATTCCTATAAAGTATATAGTGTTATATTAACTATATAGTGTTATATTAAGTACATACTGTTATATTAAGCATATAGTGTTATATTAACTATATAGTGTTATATTAAGTATATAGTGTTATATTAACTATATAGTGTTATATTAACTATATAGTGTTAAGTTTCAGTCATATTGTGACAAAAACAGGAAAGGAAGGGGTACAGAATTCACAAAAAAAATCACAGGAAAGAGGTCCTTTACATCTTTTGTTTTATATCTTTCTTTAAATATACATTATGAGTAAACACTTTGTACAATGGTATAAAAGCCTCCTCTTTCCTTTTCCTCCTTGCGACCAGCTGAAAAAATTCTAAATTCACATTTAGAATTTCCATGACAGTCAGCAGATACTTTGAAATCACCTTGACAGAGGAATATAGAAATATTATATACTATGTTTATACGATATATATATATTGTATATATAAGATTTATATGAATATAAACGATATTTGTGCAGGAACGTGAAGGAAATCACCTCTGCAGATGAGCCATTTGTGCCCTCATGGCCACTGCCCCCTGCTCCAAACCACACAGTGCTGCCCTCAGCCTGCTTTAGCCATGGCCCTTCCTTGCAGGAAATAAATAAATAAAGACAGATCACCTTGGAATGCACAGAAATATTGCAGCCAAAAAATATTTCGATTTTTCTAGCACATAGGGCAGCTCTAATCAAATTCATCAGCACACACTAATGAATTCGGGTTCAACACTAAGACCACAATAAATCCAGTGGAACCACCTCAAATGGAGCTGGATTTTCCTTTCCTGGTGAGAACAGAGCCTTGCTCAGCCATGTCCTGCACTGTGCCCATGCTGCAGCAGCCCTGGGGTGTGGGGCAGGGCAGGGCAGGAGGAGGAGGATGAGGCTGAAGCACAGAGCGGCACAAGCCCAGGAGGGGTGGAGTGTCACTGAGAGGAGCAGGGATCTCATCCCCATGGGCAGCCAGAGAAACTGGAGAGCTCAGGACAGTGGCAGAGCTCTCTGCAGAACCCTCAGGGCAGTGACACCAGGGGCAGAGCTGTCCCCAGGGGCTCACGGATGGAGGAGCCTGCGGCAGGTTCCTGCTCCAGTGGGGAGCACCGAGGGGAGCTCACAGCCTGCTCCTTCCCTTCCCCAAACACTCAGCCAGTGTTTTCTGCCAAAAAACAGTGCACACCCTGTCTCCAAAGAGCCATTTCCTAACGTGTGTTTCAGGATCAGGGGGTCCTTTCAGCTATTGCATTTTTCTGAAAATTAACGGAGAGGTACTGAGCTCCCTTTTCATACAAACTGATCGAATTTAAATCATTCCTGATTTAAAAGTGGACAGCTGCCTTCATTCCACAGTGCACACAGCTTTCTGGGAAAGCAATCGCCACCTCTAGGCTCTCTCCATTCCTTATGTTCCCCTCTGCTCTCCCAGTTATCAATATTTCAGTTCCACTACATGAGAACTTTCTTTGCCACTTGTGTTCCCTCCATTACCATGAATCCCTATGTAGTCTTTAAAACCTCCATTTTAACCTGTTCTCTATTTCAAAATGTCTCGCTTTGTAGAGCACAAAACTCTTCTAAACATTCATTTTGTGGGCACGGACCTGCTCCCCATACTGCTTTTATTATTACCTCCTACATTCAGGCAAAGGCTGGACAATAGAATTAAGCTGTCAAGACAACAGAGCTGTATATTTAAAGCCTGCTATCTGTCCTACCAGTCTTTAAAAAAAAAAAAAATCAGCAGGTTCACACTCATGAGCTAGTTATAAGGGTTTCTGCAGCTCTCCGTCTTGAAAGGATCTATTTAAATGTTGTATGACATCTATTTTCTCCCTGGGAATATCTTTGTAGTGTTTCATCTTTCTTTGCCATCAAAAAAAGCGAGCTGGCTATGCTGCAAACCACTGGAGATTGCTTATTCTCAGGCTCCCTGGCAGCTGCTGGCTGCTTTCACGTTTTCTGACATCACTGAATCCTAGCACCCTTTTTCACCATTATTCCACAGAAAGTTCAGCAGAACAGCTTAGGTTTTTCTAAGTTTCTTGAGTTCTTATTGTTCATTCATCACTACAGAGCACCGGGGAGCTGCTGGCAATTAGCAGGAGCAGGAAATGAGGACACCTGAGCTCTAATCTCAGCCTGGCACTGGCACTCAGCAGGGGCACATTCTTTGGGGCAGGGCTGGGAAGGGTTTCTGCAGTGCCCAGGAACACTCGGATAATTTGTTTGGCAGGGGGTGAGCTTTAAAAAACTCACAGAAGCCCTGGAAAATATGAACCTGGAGTGTCCTCTTCTCAGGGCACATCATGTGAGGTCCTTGAGATCAGGCATATCACAGTGCTGACTCACAGCTGTGCCACCTTTTCGGAGAAAAAAAAGAAATAACCTAGCAATGTATGTAAATACCTCTGAAAATTCTAGAGGCTGCCTGAGTGCCATCCGTGCCTTTAGCATAAAGAGCACTTGCCCACATTACAGGCAAGCTGCCTTCTTGTTTAAATAATTCATAGTAAGCCTGAAACACAAGACTTGGGGAATGGAGGTTGACCAGAGTTTAGAGCAAGATATGATTCTTTAATGCTGGACAGGGGAGAAGCAGAGAACTTGAGCCCAAACACAAAATATCAGATCACAGGGCCCAGCTCAGTGTCAGCGAGCAGGCTGTGCCCTGGGGAGAGGCAGCCCAGCAGGGGCTGCAGGATTGTCCCTAAAACAGCAGCCCCTGCCCTTCTTCCTGCGGGCATTTCACTGTGCTGGGACAGGCACAGCTGTGCAGAGGAAGGCTCTGTCCCAGGGCAGCATCCCTGGAGCCTCTCAGCCTGGAGCTGCCTTTTCCCAATGCCAGAGGCTGCACCCATCCCATCCCATCCCATCCCATCCCATCCCATCCCATCCCATCCCATCCCATCCCAGCCCATCCCATCCCAGCCCATCCCATCCCATCCCATCCCATCCCCGTGATCCCATTCCATGGATCCCATCCCATCCCATGGATCCCATCCCATCCCATCCCATCCCATGGATCCCATCCCATCCCATGGATCCCATCCCATGGATCCCATCCCATCCCATGGATCCCATCCCATGGATCCCATCCCATCCCATGGATCCCATCCCATCCCATGGATCCCATCCCATCCCATGGATCCCATCCCATCCCATCAATCCCATCCCATCCCAAGGATCCCATCCCATCCCATGGATCCCATCCCATCCCATGGATCCCATCCCATCCCATGGATCCCATCCCATCCCAAGGATCCCATCCCACCCCATCCCTGCCCTGCTCACTCTGCTGACCCCAGAAATGCCCTCCCCAAACCCTCCCTGCCCTCAGCACCAGCCCAGGTGTCCCACGCCAGACCCCAATTCCGAGAGCTTGGCCAGAGATCCCCCACGGTGCCATCAGCCATTCATTGCCACAATCAGGGGGTTTTTCACTCGAGAAACACTTTTTCTTCAAAGCTCTGTACAGCGAGATTTTCTAAATTGGAGCTCTGGGACCAGGAGACCTCTTTGGTCATGGTAGCAGCAACAGAATATAAATGTGTCCGTTTCCCTGAGAGCAATTCAGGTACCAGCAAAGGAGAATTTCTGCTGGTGTGTCTGCTTATTTATTCCCCTTTCCCCCTCCTTTTCTCCTGTGCTGTTTGCACAACAGAACGGAGTGTTGTTGAACAGAATGATATTATACAATATAATGTGTTACAATAAACAGCCTGCAAAGAAAAACATCTTTGCTTTAAGAGATCACTTCCAAATCGTATAAGATGTGGCAGTGGATGTGCAGAAATAGATTAACCTCTGGGAGAGAAAAGCAGCCCACTTCACTTATAAACTCAAATTACAAATATACCTTTCAGCATTTCATCTGATGTTTGTATATACACACACAAAAGCCTCACAGTAAGCTGGCATGCAAAACCTGTTATTAAATATACAAACCCTCAGAAAATAATATCTCAGGCAATGGGGAAAAAAAAATCAGCAACTAGAATGTGAAGAAAAAAACCTAATTTCCTAAAGCCTGCCTCATTTCAGCCATGCCCAAAAGCAGCAGGGACTGACTCCATCAGGGAACCTTCTGAGCTCAGCAAGGCTTTTTGGAGAGCACCCTGCCCTCCCTGGGGTGGTACCAGCACAGAGAAAGAGGAGATGCTGCAGTCAGGGGAAGGTGTCCCATTCCCAGTTAAAGCAGGGCCCACCAGAAGGGAGAAACCAGCTCCCAGTTGGGCAAAACATTAAAAAGAAAGAGGTGAAATTCAGTGCAGCTGAGCTGCAAACGCAGAAGAGACCCTGCAGAATCTGTGGGGACCAGGGATTTGTTGTTCATTCTCACCCTGAATTTCTCACCCCACCCTGAGAGAGTTTGCTCCCACATTATGAATTAGGAATAAGTCAAAATTCTCTGTGTGTGCTGAAGGCAGCCAGGCTTCCAGATAATTGACTGAGCAGTGGCCTGGCACTCCTTGGAGCTAATGCAGCTGAACAAGGGCTTTGTTGAAATGAGAAAGCCTAAAAGAGATTTGCTCAGATCAAGATTTAAGCTTTGTCGGACATGTTCGCTGTGACTCGGAGAGCTGCCCAGACAAATTGCAGGCAGCAGGGAGCTCTGGTGATTAGAGAGAGGGAAGAGGGGAAAAAAAACAAAGGACAAGAAAACAAAACAAACCAGAATTGGACAGCAGCAGCCTCATGTTGGTGGTGTGCTCACACCCAGCTGTGTCACACAGCACAGGACACCTGTCCCCACTCTGCCCTGCCAGAGCCACTCAGGGCCCCTTCTGCCACCTCTGGGGGACAGAGCCACCAAGACACTGCCAGAGCAAGAGGGGCACGGATGGATTTCACCCACAGCCATCTCTGGTTGCAGCTCTCCCCTTTCTGCCAGCCAGAAAAGCAGCTCAGTGACCCAACTTGGCAACATAATCTGCATTCCCAGGGCGCATCTTCTGTCTCAGGCAAGGATGGGTTGCAGGACACAGCCTTCGGTTTGGCTTCACATCAAAAATAACACCACTGACCATTCCCCAAAGGTAAGCTGAGCTCCAGAGCAAGAACACCTCTGAACACAGGAGAACCTCACCATGGCCCCACGACTCTGCCCAAGCAATTTTTAGGAAATGCTTTCCCAGCACTGAGGGGTCTCTGGTGGGATCACAGCCCAGCTCCTGCTGAAGGCACTGCAGAGGACCTTGGTGTAGCCTGGACTTCTCCATCCCAAGGCTCATCTCAGCTGCTTCCCCCTCCTCCTGCCCGAGCAGGAATTCCCAGCAGGACATGGAGATGAGCAGCAGTGGCTCCACCGCAGTCACCCTGAGCATCAGCAGGTCCAGAGCTGAGCAGGAGGAAATGCTTCAGTCACCTCTGCAATATTTCAGCTCTTCCATCGTGAGGATCCACTCTCCCATCAGCCTCCCGAGCCCATCTGCTGCCTCCATTCCAAGGCATTGCCCCCCAGCCCAAAGGGGACCCCTCTGATCAGCCATGCTGCACGGGGTCCCTGCAATGGCTCAAACCTCACAGGACTACATTTGAATTATGACTGCGTTAGAACAAAATCAGTTGCCTAATCAAGCTGAAATTAAACGCATATTTAGCAATTTTCATGCTAGCATTCCCAGAAATGTGATACTTGCATACTGAATTATTTATATTTTCTAGATCTCTGGTATTTTCTAAGAACAAAACCAGCAAGCCAACACTCCAGGAAGGTAGGTAAATAAATTAACCACACTTTTCTGAATGGCCATGCTCCCCATTGCCTTGGCTGCCATTCACCAAGAGTTCCTACAGCAAAATAAATGGAAAGCATTCAAACCCTGTCAACCAAATTACTGCAAGCATTTCCAGTGTAAACATGAATGGAAGGATTCTTCTATTAACAGCAGCCTACAGGTAAATATTTACTTTGTTTGCAGGGCTGGAGCTCCAGAGGGCAACTTGCTCCAGCAGCTGCAGGAGGCAGTCCAAAAATAGACATTTCCCTGTTAGTTGGTGAGTTTAATGCTCATGAAAGCTGCTGCCTGGAATGGCAGAGGAGAATGGGAGCAGCAGGAATTCTGCTCCATGAGCTGCTCCCAAGGACATGCCCTCACCTGTGCCCCTCCAGCAGAGCAGCTAACCTGCAGTGAGCAATGAGCCTGGCTGCAAATTTCACTGATTTCCTGTGCGTTTTAGGAAGGATCATCTGACAGCTAACCAAATTGACCAGGAATTTTGGTTACACAGATACAGATTTGGTCAAATATCCAAGTGACTGAACAGGGCTAGAATTAAGGATGTGCTTCAGCCTATGGACACAGACATGGCTTTGCAAGGCTGAGGGTGTCACATCTCTGCCCAAATCGCTGCTTGTCTCTGCTCCAGCTCACCTGCCTAAAAACCCAGGATACAGCACTCACTGGGCCATTATGAAGCATGAATAATATTGTTTAATACCTCAGATCCCACAATAAAAAGTGATATGAGCACAAAGTGCTGCTGTATCACCACAGAATTACACTGTAGAAATAATAAGTGTTACTAGAGTTATACACAGGAGCTTTATTTTAATGCTGTGCAGTTTTCTGCTGAGTCCATTAATGATCAGCCATTACAGCAACAATAAATTACCTTTCACAGCCGTTAAGTTTTTCCCTGGTACGAGCAGTAGTCAACATTTAACAGAAGCGACAGGTTGAATTCCCAGGGACACCTGAATTTTGAGCATCAGCTCCTTTTGACAAACAGCAACGCAGAAAAAAAGAAATCAATGTAGTAAAGCTTTCACTGGAAATAGAATGATCTTATTTCAGTAATCCATCATGTTTCCCACTAAAATCATCAAGAATGAGGGGAGCAGAGAAATCTGTAACAGGATGTTGGCAAAAGCAAAAGGGGATTTTTTTTTCCAAGCTCCTAAAGCTACATAGCCTTTCCTGAAGCTTAATAAGGTATGTTTTAATATTTAATGTTGATGCCAATCAAATCCCATTGTGATTGCAGGCCTGGGTGCAAAGCTATATTTCCCCCAACACACTGAATCATTAGTCAAAGTCCAATTCTGAAATTATTTTAACATTTTGAGCTGGTTTCAGATAAGAATGATTCAGATTTTAAAGATCTTCCCTTAAACAAAACCCACACACGTACGTGACAGATGGTGTTAGACACAGAGCGTGTAACCTATAGTAATGTAGCTCTATATATATATAAATCTATATCTTATCTGTGCATGATTTTAGAAATAAGAATAGTTTGCATCACTTTGTGGTTAGTCACAAGTCTGGCAGGGGCCCTGAGAGCTGCAGAGAGCTTGGACAAAGAGCTCTGGCATCAGGGGATTCCCAGGCTCCAGAGGTTTGCATCGCTCCCTTTTATCCCAAGCTTTGGAAGGCAATTTCAGCCAAGTCACGGTGACAATTCACAGTAACAATGCAGGTGACAGTGTCCAAACAAAATGGTGCAATGTGGATACTGCCAGAGGGGAGAGGGGCCTGGACTAGTTCTCATTCAGATCACCTCAAAGCCCTAGAAGTGCAAACTCCTGATCAGTTTATCCTTAGAATTTCCGTGGCAGACTCCAGGTTCTTCACAGACTGAGCTAGCTGAGACTCCAGTCCAAAGGGAGAGTGAGACAGAGCAAATGGAACACGAATTTGATTAACAGAGTGAAGATTCAGTGTAAGGGAAAGCAGCTGAAATTACATCTTGACTCAAAAAATCAGAACGTGCTAGTCCTGGGTGAGTGCCACACGAGGGACAGGAGGGTTGGCTCCATTACTCACAAACCAAGACAGGCAGAAGACAATTTAGGAAAAAGGAACACTCACTGTTTCAATGCACCTAATCTCGTGGATGGCTGGTAAACACCTAAAGGAAATTTGGAACTTAATATTAAATAAGACCGCTTTTACCAGAGTAAATAATAGATTAGTCTCTTAATGCTTCAGAAAACTCATCCCAATCTTCTGTAGCTGTGTCTTTGGATATGGACAAACAAAAAACACATTGGGACAGATGTACCCAAAGCACCTCTGCTGGCATCAGACACCAGTGTGACCTCCAGCATTTAACTGGGGTTACCCTGATACTAACTCACCCATAAGCCTGATTCCAACCCATTTTTAGGGAGCACAGAGGCTGGAGCAGATGTCAGTGACATTAGCATCAGGCTCAGTCACTGAGTCACTACATTTGGAGCAGGATCTACTTATAGCCCAGCTGAGATTAACTGGAACATGTGGTTACCTGTCAGGAGGATTGTGCTGCACAAATAACAATCGCAGCAGTGAGAAATGCCACCTCCATCTCCTCTGCATGTCAGACAGCTGCAGCATCAGAACCAGCGTTAAAATCAGCATTGCATGAAAGCAAAGGTTAAAATGCTGTCCTCTGCTTGTTCTGCACCCAAAGCCTGCATTTGTGATATATCTGCCGTTTCCCTGACCAAAGGGGGTTGGTTTTGTGCTAGTGGTGCGCTGCTAGACACTAGAGGTGTTTCAAGGATTAATCTTTATTTATTTGTTAAAATTGGAGTTACTCCCCTGATCAGCATGTTTCCCCTTGCAAATATTTAGTTCATGCTCCTCTATCACTTCATTTCTTCTGCTTTTCCTTTTTTTGAATCACCTCAACTCCCACAACTTGTACAGGCTGATTTAATAAGTTCCCAAATCCTTGACAAGTGCAGCTGCACCAGCCAAAGCCAGCGAAACAAAAGCCATTTGTGCATTATCTCCGAGAGAATTCCGTGTGCCCCTCTGCAGGTAGAGCTGCTCCTGGAGCACAATCGAAGCAGCAGCAAAGCATTCCTGATTTGGTAAAGCACTCCCACCCACACGTGGCCTTGCACCACGAAAACACTCAAAAAGAAAATCACTGTTAGATATCATGAATCTTCAGGAGACTGAATTTCAATATGGAAAAAAATAGAAGTCTGAATATCCATCTGAAATTCCTAGTAAATAGCAGGGAGAGTTCACTACCAAGACTTTCTTTAGCAAACCTGCATGTGTCAGACACAGATAATCAACCAACCACGCTTAGAACTGCCATGAATATTTACCACTTTGTGCCTGGACTAAAGGACCAGGTTTTGTCCATACAACACAGACACACTCTCGAAATGCTGGAATTGCCATGAATATTTACCACTTTGTGCCTGGACTAAAAGATCAGGTTTTGTCCCTGCAATACAGGCACACTCCTGAAATGCTGGAAAAGTAGCAAAGCTTCTCGAGGAGCTAAAACAAATTTGGAAAGGATGTTGGTAAATACATGGAGCTATCCACCCCAGACCACAGCCTCCACCCTGGGCAGTATTTTGTGGACAGATGAGCTGTCCGTGGCCTGAGGCAGAGCTTTGCACTCAAACCTCTTAAGGAGATGCTCAGGAAAGCTCTTTCACCTTCACCCACGCAGGGCTGCTCGCTCTGCACCTCGGTGGATGTGCCCCAGCGCACAGAGGATGCTGCAAGCCCTGGGCTGTGGCACTAATCTCCTTATGCTGAAGGGATGGAGGGAATAAAGCGCCGAAGCTTTGGAAATGTAATTAAAAATATGTTGTCTTCCAAATGGCTTCATGATCCTGGGGTGGTTCTGGGAGCATTTAACTGAAAATGGGCCCTGTCAAAAGAAGGCCACAAACTACAAAAAAATTGAAAAATACTAATGAGGTGCTGCTTAATTAAAGTCTGGATTAATTAGTAGACTGTTAGGTATTTGTTTGTAAATACGAGATGTCTTCAGTACTGAGTATGGTTCATTCAGTTACCACCAAGGCTAATACCAAAATATTTAAGCAGGACTCGAGTTTGACAGGAATATATGGTTATATAAAAATCTCTTTTTAAATTTCCTTTAAAGAAGAATAATTTCCTGGGAAGAGACTTCAGATAATGGCCAAATGCTGGGGAATCTGAAGACAGAAACACTGCAAAATTACTATATATGTAATGTCCATATTTGCATTTTAAACCAAACTTGTGATTTCCTTGGAGGACCTAATGCTGATGACACAAAAATTTTCTAAAATCCAGAAGCATCCAACAATTTGGAATGGCTTTCTCAACACACACTAAAGATGCTGCTAATGGATGCGTGCCAGGAGCACAGATTGCTGGACACAGATTTTTTGTTGTGCATACGACTTCTCTGATACAGCACTTTGGATTAGATATTAAAAGGGACTGTCATATGCTAGGTCCTGCACAAAAAGTCATTTCACGGCTCTCTGTAAATCTAATTAGCTGACTGTGCTTCCCAAAGAGAACTCCAACTTTTACTGCATTAAAGAAAAGGCAAAAATCACGATTGCAATGCTATTTTTGAGCAGACAGGCTGACACGCAGATCACCCCTGAACGCTGCCATTCTCACTGCTTTAGTCCGGGCTGGTTTAATAATGCCAGAAAATGTTTTATTCATATTCATAATAAAGCTTTTGAGGAATGCACATTTCACTTGTGTGACTGGCCAAGTATTCAGGACTCAGCTGGTGGAGCCTGAATTTGGAAACAACTTTCGGAAACAAAAGGATTTTGGTAACAACTTTGGAAGGGTTTCACATCCAGGAGAACAACTTCCATCAATATTCTCTTAACTTGGATTCTTTCATCGTTGAGACAACAGAGGGGCTGAATTTGACCGTGGTGAACAACTTCCCAACGCAAGAGGCAAAAAGCAGCTGGAATTCTGTGCCTTGAAACTCCAGGAGCACAGGACTGCTCTCATCAGAGGAAGAGCAATGTGCAGCCCCAGAGCTGCTGCAGTGCCTTTGGGGACTCCTTCCACAGGAAAAAGATCAACACTTCTTTCATTCTGATGGATTACAGTGAAAGCTGGCAGGCTAAGAACTTGGAGAAGTTAGTCCAAACCGCTGTGTGCAGGGCGCAAAAATAATCAATCCATGTCTGATTAGTTAATTGAACAAGTGAATTAGTTAATTGGAGCACATGGCTGCACCTGCCCTGGGGGCAGTGATCCTGCCCAGCATCCTCCCCAGACTCTGGGGCTGTGAAATGCACACAAACACTCAGAAATTGTTGCTAACGTGGTCCCTGGTACAGTCCCAAAAGGCACCTCGAGGTATTCATACCAACAGGGCTGGGTCACAAAGAACACTTCTTCCTCATCCTGGAGTCCTGTATTCTATAGAACAGCACAGGATTTCACCTCTGGGGTGGCTGAAGCTGCCAGGGCTGTGCCCAGAGGGACAGCAGCAATGAGGCTCAAAGATCTGCTCCTCAACAGTCCTTGATCAGCCTTGGGGGGAAATCCAGATGGACCCCAGGCTGTGCACCTCTGGTTTGGCTCAAAATGTGCAATTAAAACACACACTACATTATCTCCAGATTTGCCAACCTCACAGGCACTATCACCACCCTGAGGGTCACCTTTGATGTCCCAAGGCACTGAGGGTGCTGGACCCTACCTCCCACACCCACAAGGATAAATCTAGAACTTTCTGCTTTCCAGGGATTGTTGTTTTTCACCTCAAGGAAAGCTCCAGCATGGCAATTGTTCATCTCAAAGTGTTCACAGACTGGAGCCTTTCTTTCCATTGCGTTAATCTAAATGCCTTGAATGTGTCAATGTCCTACCAAATATTCAGAACTATGCACTTTTTGCCCCAAATATTAATCTCTATTTCATTCAGGTGTTCTTTATCAGTGCCAGCTGAAGTCTTACAAACTTGGAAAATGCTGCTCCTTTAGCCCAGGGGAGCTTCTCAGGCTCCTGTCCTTCTCTTGGGAGATATTTCTTTTTCAAAAGTATTTTAGGCACAAAGGAACACATCATCAGCTACACCACTGCTCCTACAAAATTCCTGTGCACCATCCCCTGCCTTCCAGCCATCTCAGCAAGCACTTTTATTTGATTTTTCAGAGAGAAGTTGTGACATGAGCTAATCAATGTTATGCTCAAGGTAAAAGCAGCAAAGACCTAATCTATATTTAACCTACTGAGAACCGCACAGACACTTCCTGGTGCAATGAGCCCTTTGGGTGTCTCACGGGAGTGGTTGGGGAAGAAAAACCTGACACAGAAATGAACAAATGCAAAGTTCATCTCTGAACCCAAAGTTTGTGTCAGCAGGGTTACAGAGCTGCAGGTTGTCCTGCAGTGGAAACATTTTCCAGAAATATTCAAACATCCTTGAGGCAGAAAACATCTCCTCCACACATTTCCATTAGTCTCAAACCCAGAACAGCCAAAAATCCCACAGTGGCCTCTGATGGCACGAGGCTGACAACCTCCTGTGACCTCAGTCCTGCCCCTAAAGCAGCGCTCGCCGCTCCCCAAAATAGAGCATGAGCAGCTGCTGGGAGAAAAGAAAGCAAACATCTGTCCTGTCGGAAGTGTAAATCCTCCACAGCCACTCCACACTTGGCCCCAATCCACTGCAGCTCCCGCAGAGTGTGGGGGACACAGGGGACAGCCTGGCCACGGTCACTGTCACGGCTCTGCTCAGGGTTTGGGGAACGCAGGGCAGGGGCACAGCCCGAGCTGCTGACCCCAGAACCGACCCTGAGCAGCTGGGGGGACCCAGATCTGCTTTATCCAAAGGGCAGTGCCAGGGAAAGAGCTCCCTGCAGTGCCAGGGACAGGGATGAACAGCTGGATTGTGTTGCTCTGATTTTCTGATATTCGTGGAGATTTACTGAAGCTCGCAGGGAAGTCAGGCACTCAGCACACAAGATGGCAAAAAGAGAAACTTTATTTACAAAAACTTCTTTATATATTCATTAATGGTCTAATAATTATTTGTCGACAGTTTTTCCACCCCCGATAACGATTGGTTACAACTCTAGAGCATCCAGCACCAAAACAAAGAGATTAGAAAGCACAAGAATGCAATTTTTCTCTCTTCTCCATGAGAAAGAAGAGAAAGATTTTAAAACAGTGCAACTGCAGGATCGTGCCCTGCCACGTGTGCCGTGTGGGATTTGCTCCGTGGTTTGTGACACAAAATAAAACCCAACAAGTGCAAGGAGGCACGGGAGTGCCAGGAGGAAAATCCTAGCTGGTGCTTGAGTTGCAGGAGTGCTTGTTTGCTGTGTTCTCCGCTGGCAGCACGAGCATTTTAAATAAAACATGGCCAGTAATTTATTTAGCAAGCCAGTCTTTGAGAAGTTCTTTTTGCACAGCTCTTACTAATTTATACCAGCCAAGATTAACCCTCCTCTCCCTCCACATCTCCATATGCTTGAAGTGATGGGGGCAAGGTCCCACATTAAATATTTCTCTAAGATACAACACTTGGACACAACCCTAGCTCTGCTCCACCACCTGACTGCCTCAAAGAGCTCCAGAAAAATGTGATCCAGCCAAGGATTCGCTCCCTTGCTCCCAAGATTCGGTTTGAGTCTTCTCCCAGTCACTGCTCCTTCTTTGGGAATATACATTACTGATTCTCTGTATTGTGGTGCTGAGGAGTGCCTTCAGTGCACAGACAGCTCTGCACAGCCACGGAGCTGCTCAGCTCAAACTGGGGACAGGAGGAATCAGAATGGGAGGAATCAGAAAGATTAAAAAAAATAAACAAACCCATACATGTTCTAAGTCCAAAGCAGTCAGTTTATCCTTCTTCAAAATGGCATCAACACCTGAGGTAATGGTCACAGTGGCCAACAATTTATTTGGCATTTACAGGCCGGCTCATTTTCAATTTTTATTTTCTATCTTTCCAATATTATTATTGAAATGCATGCAGCATTTCCTCTGCTGAGGAGAAACCTTAATATTTAAAAAATTTTATGATAACTTTATGCAACAACAGGGCTAAGTCATCACAACTTAACCTTACTGAATCTTAGGAGATGCACACTTTATTGGGTAGCCTTGAGATACCAGCAATAGTTGTTTAATCACAACACTTTTAAAATTATTCAGTAGAACTTCAGAAACTTCTTGCTATCTTCGACCAAAGTCTTCACCTCGGTCAGCTGAGGGACAAAGTGTCAAAATGATGATAAAAGTACATGTGTCTGGTCACATGCACAAAATATGTGTATTTTAATGTGCTATGTTTTTATAGTTATTATTTTTTTATTATTTTATAGTTATTTATAGCTATTATAGTTTATAGTTATACAGTTATATAGTTCACACAGTTATCATTCAGCAATATTTGTGCGCCGTGTCTCACTTCTTGCAGCATTTGTTTTCAGATCACGTTTCGGGAATGGGCAAGAGGCAGCTCTTTGGATTTGTGTTTGTCCTAGCATACGTCACGCAAATCTTCGGAGCAGGTGGTAAATAAACTGAAAACAGAAATTCACAAAAGTATAAGCAATAATGTGGCTGAAAGTCAGAACTGTCACCAAGAGGAGAGCACCAAGATTTGGACTCACCTCCCACTCCTCACATTGGATCAGGTCACAGTATTTCTATCAAGAAAAGAATTCTTCTAGATACTTAAATTTTAGTTTGGAGTTCAAATTGGGTAGAGAACTGTAAAGACTTGAACAAAAAGAAATCCCCTGAGCCCTAAGTCTTCTTGCACATAGACCATCTCCCATACACAGGTTCTTATTTTTCTGGGAAATGTCAATTTGTTTAAGGCAGTTTCAATGTATCTCATTGGAACTCTTTTTATCTTATAACCACTCTGAACTTCCCAAGCTCCATGTTATGAACTCTGCATTCATTCCTAGCCAGGCTCTTTCTGAGATATCTCCTAGGGATGTTCCAGCAGACCATCAAATTCAGAAAGACCAGCTGGCAAGGACAGCACGTGAATGCCTTAATAATCACTTAAACTCTGACAATGTTCAAGAATAAATTAGTTATATTAAAAAAAACAAACAATTTGACAGCCCAAGACACTATAGGCTTCCAGAACTTGTCAACAAAGATCTCAGTCAAGCCTTGATGAACCAAGAGGCAATTTCAGGACCAGACCCAAAGAGAAGGAAGCTGAGCTGTCCATGCAGGGATGTCTGAGTTCCCAGAGCCCAGGGCAGGCTGGCAGTGCTCAGGACTGCTCAGCACAGCTCGGCACAGCTCAGCCCTCCCCAGCCCCCAGGGCTGAATTAGAGATTCACGGCAGCTCCAGTGGGGCTGAGCTCCAGGAAAGCTCTGCTCTTCTCCTTCCAGCATTCCCACCCAGGACAGGCCACCCTGCAATGACATTTCCAGCATTCCCACCAGGACAGGCCAGCCTGAGCCACCCTGCAATGACATTTCCAGCATTTCCCCCAGGACAGACCAGCCTGAGCCACCCTGAGCCACCCTGCAATGACCTTTCCAGCATTCCCACCAGGACAGACCAGCCTGAGCCACCCTGCAATGACATTTCCAGCATTTCCCCCAGGACAGGCCAGCCTGAGCCACCCTGCAATGACATTTCCAGCATTCCCACCAGGACAGGCCAGCCTGAGCCACCCTGAGCCACCCTGCAATGACATTTCCAGCATTTCCACCCAGGACAGGCCACCCTGAGCCACCCTGCAATGACATTTCCAGCATTTCCACCCAGGACAGACCAGCCTGAGCCACCCTGCAATGACATTTCCAGCATTCCCACCAGGACAGGCCAGCCTGAGCCACCCTGAGCCACCCTGCAATGACATTTCCAGCATTTCCACCCAGGACAGGCCACCCTGAGCCACCCTGCAATGACATTTCCAGCATTTCCACCCAGGACAGACCAGCCTGAGCCACCCTGCAATGACATTTCCAGCATTTCCACCAGGACAGGCCACCCTGAGCCACCCTGCAATGACATTTCCAGCCGCTGCACTTGGGGTGTGAAACATCATTCCTCCTAAAACCTCTGTATTAGCAAACACAGGCATACAGAATATTTAAGGCACAGTCTCAGGACCTATTGCTCAGTGTGCAGAGCCAGCAGACAGCAGAGCACAATCTGTGAATGCACAGCCTGGTTTGGTTTAAAGGATCACCGAGGAGCAGTCAGGGTGGAGCAGAGCTCATATTTAACAATAATAAAACCATGTGGAGGCCCACGGCTTTGGTGGCCTCAGTTTTATTGTCTTCAGGAGCTGTTTACAGGGAAATGGTTGTGGAGAAGAGGGTCCAGCTCTGCTCAAAAGAAGTTGTGCAAAAGCTGCTTTAGGAGAGATCAAATCTCGTCGTAATCTCACCCAACTCCACTGAAGTTTTTATAACTGTGTAGCATAAAATCAGAAGAGATCAGCAGTAAGGGCAACACTTGGAAATCAAAATGGAAAGAGGAGGTAAGGAAAATGTCATCCATCTCTTCTGAAAAATGTTTGTAAAAATCAGGTGGGTTTTACACTCTAAAACAAGGAGCTACCAACTCAGAATGTTATATTTAAAATGCACTGTTATTTCAGACATACTTTGTTGGCGAAATAGGTGGGGATGGACTAAGAAGGGAGAAATTCCTGGATCTCTACCTCCCCCAGACATTTCCCAGACATCTGAGTGCCCAAAATATACACAGCTTTCTGTTATTCGATTCCATGGCAGCAGCAGCTCTTTCTCCACAGCTCCTGTGCTCACAGGCAGCAAAATCCCTTCGTTCCCTCCCTGCTCCCACCCTTACTCTGCTGATCCCAGAAAATAAACCTTCTCACTGTGCCCTGATCGATTCTGCAGGGCAGGAGCATCTCGGCGAGGCAGAGTCTACAACTCAAATAAAGATGATCTGATTAACTCTGCAATTGTACTTATTGCTACTTGAGCCCTTTTTTCTTCCTAATGGGAGTATTGATTTAGAGTTTAGAGCGAGTTAGGTGTAACAGCAAGACACGCTGTGCACAGAGATAGAAAAGAGAGAAACGCTCGCTTTTAACGAGGAGGACACAACAATACTCTGTGAGCATATCAGTGGAGACAGAACAGCTTTTGAACAAACCACAAATCAGTGGTTTGTTGAGTATTTTCTTGGAAAACCCAGGGATGAGTGTATCTGGTGCTGTTCCAAGGGGCAGAGTGGCTTTCACCTCTTTGTCATGGTCCCTGACCGTGCTCCTGTCCCCCCAGGGTGGCTAATCCTGGCCTGTGGCAGCCCTGCAGAGACCTGGCAGGGAGGGACAATGAAGAACTGCCTAGGGACTACACACGAGGCTCTTCCTTTGGACAGCAGAGCCCAGAGAACACAAATTCATCGCTTTCCCTCTCCCATAAATGAGGTTTGTAGAAAATCCGAGACCTCACAAAGGCACACGTAAGAAAAATATACCCAGATTTAGCAGTCAACAGCATTATTGACCCCTGAAATTTTGTTTTTAAAATTATTGCAGACAGCAGCACATTAACAGAAGTGTCTTTGGAGTAGGGAACAACAACCAGATGATATATATTGTGCAGCAGAAAAGCACAAGTTCTCAGGGCAGATACTCTGCAGAAATTTTACTCAGAATTAGCATTGTTTTGCAGAACTAAAATTCAGACTGGTTCTTCAAGGAAAAAAGACAAATCTTCTCCCCCTCAAATTGCTGCAATTCATGGAGAAAGAAAAAACCAAAAAACAAACAAGCAAACAAAAAAATAAAACATAAAACCCTCTGCCTTGAAAACTATGCATTTACCATAACCAAATCCCAATTTCCTGTCCAGTTCTACAGATCAGGACATGCTGAAGTGTTTCCCTGAATTAGGACGGGGCCATTTCCCAGAGATACAAAGCAGCCCTTCTATTTCCCCTCCCACGAAAGACAAAGTGAAAATGTACATCCACGAGAGTTTAAAAAAAATGGGTGGAAGAGTTCAGAGCGATGTCAAGAGGAGCTCAGTGCTAGAACCTGAGCTTGCTGCAGAATTCTCAGCAGAATGTTAATGTGAATTCCTATTTGTAGGGAAACAGTACACACAGTATTGAACAGCCTGAGATCCAGCCTCTAAACAAAAGGGGAGCAAAAAAAAAAAAAAAGAGAGAAAGTAAAAGTGAGCAGGTATTGATCAGCTCTGGGGGAACTGCTGGGAGGAAAGACTGCGCACAAAAATTCGGCAGCTGAAGGCTGCTGGGGTTTCAATTTTAAGGTATCTATTGTACCACTTTGTCCTTTCAATTAAAAGTCCATATTAAAAGAATTAAGGGTGGGGTTAAGGACAGATCTTCAAAAGTAGATCTGTGCAGGGAAGCATTAGCAAACAGCTGTGTGTTCCACAGGGATCCACAGCAGCCCTGGCATGCTCACCACTCCCCAGACTGAAATAAATATGTGTTTGTGGGTTTAGATTTCCTGAGATTCGCAGAAGCTGGCAGAGGAAGTAGGCAGATGAACCCAAGATGGTGAAAAGAGAGACTTTATTTACAGAAACTTCTTTATGTATTCATTAATAATCTAGCAACTATTGGTCAGCAGGGAATCCACCTCCTAAAACCATTGGTCACAGCCAAATAACACCTAATACCAAACACAGAGATTAAGAAAGTAAAAGAATGCAGCTTATCTCTATTCTCCCTGAGAAAGAAGAGAAAGATTTCTAAAACAGTGCAACTACATGTGTTCTACAACAGAGAACTTCCAGACTATACAAAGGACAGCACAGCAATAAACTGGGACAGAAAGAGGCCAACAGAGTGACCTGGGTGGCTTAAAAGTTTGGGCTCTTTCCACCAAAATAGGCTTCCACAAAGCTCCGTGTCTGGGAACAAGCACTGAGCATGAGGAGCTGCATCCTGAAAGCAGAGGGAGTGAAGGGTGTGGACAGCAAAAGGAATAAGCAATTTGTGAGGCACCCCCAGGAAAAGCTCTCTGATATCATCCCTGAATGGACGAGCCCAAGAGCAATGTCTGGGAGTGCAGGTGAGCTCTGACCTCACTGTGGGATTGGCAATAACCAATTCCTGCTGCAGACCCAGCGCTGGGGAAAGACTCAGGAGAGCAGAGAAGAAAAGGCCCAGAAGTGCTTAGGGCAAGAACAGCCCAGAATGTTCCTGGTGATTTGTGCCACAGCCCATAAATGGCACAGCTGGCTGGCGAGGAGGAAAGGCGCACGGCAAGGACCAAAAGTGCAATTGAAGGCAGACTAAATCAAATCAGGACAAAAGACCTATGGTCTGGGGCTTGAGAGAGCTGACAGGGACTCACTGCAAAGGGAAATGAGGATTCTGCACCTGCTGACATCCTCAGACCTCTGCCTAGGGAACACAATCCGCAGAGCGGATTGCAGGCTCAGCACAGAAATAACAGCACCTGGGAGAGTCTGCAGAGACTTTCACTTGGAAGGTGTTTCAAGCCAAGAACTGCAATTTACTTTTTTTGGTACCTGTTGGGAGTAAAGAGTTCTCAAATTCCTGTGCTGCAGTTTCCAAGAGCACACAGTGTGCAATAAAGACATTTCAAATTCTTTGCCTGCAATGCTCCAATCCAGTCCATCCAATGTTAGGCACCTTCTGTATCCCCAAGTTAATAACTCTGGTGAATGCCAGCCTCGGGAGAAGAGAGCTGATCCAAATAACATCTCAGACCTTAAAGGCATCTTCAGCACATCTCTCTTTTCTGCCCCTCAAGGAGAGTTTTCACAATTCCTCGTTAGCTCCCCAGAGCCCTCAGGCAGAGCTGGTTCTGTGCTGAGCTCCTGCAGGGCACCAGGAAGGTGCTTGGGCCAGGCTGGTGACCTCACTACGATTTCTTGTAGCTGTAATTTTCTTCTAAAGATTTTTTAAATGACGTCAAATATTTCCATTTCATTTTTAACCCTTGTGTAATGGCATTTTTTCCCTCCACGATGCACCTCTCCACATTATTAATTTCAGCACATGATGGTGTCTGCTGTTAAAAATTCCATAATAAATATTATTGCCAAGTGCTGATGAGCAGATGTTAAGCAGCATTTAAAGATTACAGCACCAAGGTAGGTCAAGTTATTTTCGTTCTCTCTGGAATCTAGAAAGCTCTTTTAAGCTGATTTTATGATGAACCCGATTGCCTGCTTTCATTACTAGAAACTCACCATATCTAATCCCCTTGTTCTGTGGGGCAGAGCGAGCTGAGTGACACACGAGGGTTCCTCTTTGTTTCGCAGCTCCATCAACCATCTGCCCTTGCATTCCATCACCTTTCCTGCAGAATGAGAATTCCTTCATCTGCACAATAAATTGGTGTCCACATCAGGGCTGCTGACAGCTGTGCTGCAGTGTTGATTCAGGACACACATAAACAGTTTGTCTTAGCACAAAATAATGGGAAATAATGGGAGATAATGTGAGCTATTCCAGCCTGAAGCTGAACAGAGCAGCACCTGGGCTGCTAGTCTGTGTGGAAATTCCTCCTGGTTTAGCTCTCAGCACCTAAAGACTCGAATGACACAAACAGCTTAAATAGGGAGGACTCAAAAAAGCTCTAACAGGTCCCACTGTCCTGATTTTTGTACCAGGAGGAAGTGTTGGGGCAGCAAAGTCTGTCAGGAGACACAAAATTTTTGGATAGAGAAATCCAAAGGAGCTGTTTGACTGAGATTTGGAAACTTCATCCACCTCCTCTCAGTAGCAGCCAATATGAAGTTGTTGTTTTTTTTTTTCTCAGCAGCTGTGTGAGCTCAGAGGAAGACAGACATCAAACCCAATTTGTGTGTATTTAAGTATGACCTCTGCAACAATTATGGCAGCAAAACAGAGCAAACTAGAGCTTAATGGCTCTATTCAAGTACTTTCATCTCTTAAGGGACTGTTTCAGAAACGCAGCCCAACTCGGAGACATGGGCTTTGATTTCCTTCCCCCACCCTTCCAATTCAGAAAATAATTTGAATTCCGAAAGTGCCAAATTGACCTTGCATTCTCCTCTGCTTGCCTTTAACAAGCAGTGCTCCCAGCCCTGCTCAGCACATCCAAAACAGAGAGTGATGCAAATGTGAACTGATAGGATCAGAGAGCTTTACCCTGCCATCAATTTCTGTACAAACCCAGATGGGACATCCACAGGAACTCTGCAGACAGGAGATGACCCAAAGCCAAGACCAAAGCAGCACTAATAAATCTTGCTGTTGTCATGTTGTTCTGTTACACTCCCATCCTCTTTGAGGTTTAAAATATTACAGCAATTCCCATCTGGGGCGAGGCCCAGAATGTAATTTCATTCTCTTCTAATGTTTTCAGCTGACAAGGCTGTCAACAGGCAAGTCTCAGTCACCGAAATCAGCGTAGCTTCAGTGAGCCACCGACATTCCCAACCTCAGAGATAAACTCTGCATTAGCAAATGCAGTGCACCTCAGCACAGCTCTCCATTAAATCAACCTGCAGTTCTCACTTAAGCATTGATAATGCAACAAAGCACAGTGATTTTTCCAGGAACCAAGCAAGGCTCTCTAAAAATTTCCCACCAGGCCTGATTTTCCGCTCGTGATGGATTTTTAAAGTCCCGTTTGGAATTCACCCTGCTCATTATACAATATCCATGCACACTGTTCTTAGAGGTATACTTTGATTAAACAAAGACTTACAAGCTTTTGTTTTGAATTTGTATTTTTCAAAGCCAAGAAGCACACAGAAATGTATTAATAATGTCTGAAATGCTGCTCAGAGAACACTCAAATAATACCTGGATTTGTGCCGTGCACTATTACAGCAGCTCTGCTCAGCCAAGAGGATGCAGAGCTACCAAAGAGATGCTGAGGAAGTGCCACAGCAAAGTTTTAGGACCAAGAGGTGTCTGTCAGCTCTTCAAGACACACAATTTATAAACAATTGTCATCAACAGCCTCGGATGCTTAGCAGGGAAAGGAGAGGGCAGTGCTGTGGAAGTTTCCTGGGAGTTCTTCTGGAATTTAAGCAAAACCTGGGATGCAGCACATTGCCTCTGGCACAGACTCCAGCAAGCAGAGGCACTAAATCCAAAGCCTCCAAAGGCAGTGGAAGGTTCCCAAAGCTGTACAGATTCCTGACCATCCCAGCACGGTCAGTTCTGTGCCTCTCTGAACTGTAGCACACACCTACCAAAAGCACAAGAATCATTTCTCAAAATCACTAAAAACCAGAAATCGTTGAAGAGTCTTTATCAGCAGCATATCCTCAGGAGCACACAGGAACCACTGGCAAGGCTGGCATGGTTTCTACAGCAACACTTTCACCTTGGCCTTTATTTCAGATTGCCCCAGAGCACTCCTGAAAAACTCTGGAACAACACCTTGTAGTTGCACTGTTTTAAAATCTTTCTCTTCTTTCTCATGGAGAAGAGAGATAAGTTGCATTCTTGTGCTTTCTAATCTCTTTGTTTTGGTACTGGACACTCTAGCGTTGTAACCAATCATTATAGGGGGTGGGAAAACTATCGACCAATGATTATTAGATTATTAATGAACATATAAAGAAGTTCTTGTAAATAAACTCTCTCTTTTCACCATCTTGTGTGCTGCCTGCCTGACCTCCCTGCGAGCTTCCGCGAAATCTCCAGAATATCAGAAAATCAGAGCAACAAACACCTGATTGTCCTTCTGGGAGCAAATCAGGATTTGGTACTCACACTTGGTGCCCTCCAGGACAGGGCAATGATGGCAAAGGTGTCTGAAGGCAGCTGGGGCACTCCCGAAATACAACCCTGACTTACTGCCAGAGCCCGAGGGGAGAAGCTTCTTTCACACCTGCAAGGAGCACAAGCAGCTTTATTTCCACATCCACTGCTGAATTCAGGCACAGCTTCCCCTCAGCTCCCACCCTGCACAGCCACAGTCCTGCCACCTCTCCCCTCAAGAGGTTTTTGCTGTTTCAACCTCTCCCTGTCTTTTCTCAAGCGAGAATTCTGCTGCCATGAGCAGGGAAAAACAACTGCAGGGAGAGAGCTGCTTCTCCTCAGCTCAGCGAATGCCACGGAAATTTGCATCCTTCGGTGGAAAAACAAGGAGATGAGTGGCCAACCTTTGAATTTAAGCACTGAAAGGAAAAGCAGGACGGAACCAAGGGATATTAGCAAGATTCTGCTATTACCTATTGCAATGAAGGGAGATTATTTTTATTTTTATTTTCAGTCCCCACCCTCAGCTGTCAGAAATTTGCCCCAAGGGCTGGTGCAGGATGGGGGAGAAAGAGGGAGACAATGCCTCACACAACTCATTCACCAAAGATGCTCCAAGGTTTAGTCTGCAATGCCAAGCAACACCCATTTCCACACATAAATATTCAAGGAAGACAGCAAAGCTAATATTTCAATTAAAGCAATAAATCCTCCACCCTCTCTCGTTTTCTGAAATGCCTTGGTATAAATTCTCATCCACAGCTCTTTTTCCATATCAGAAAAGGGACCTGCTCATTTGGCAGTGATATTTATTGTGCTCAGCAAATGCTAGCACATTTCCCCTTTTAACACATATAACCCAGCTCTAAAAACTTGCCTTCTCACTCTGTCCTTAAAACTGAGTGAAAATTTAAAAAAAAAAAAAAAAATAAAAAAAAAAGACATAACAGACTCCAGTGATTCAGAGTAACCCGCTCCAGCTTGTGTTTTTAAAAATAGCTTCAAAGTCACACCAGATTTTTTTGTTTCAACTCTACCATTCTTACCAGCATGTTCAGACTTGTCTCAAACAGTTTTCTGTTCTTTTCCCATTCAAGTCTAAGGAAATTTTGCCTTCAGGGTAATCAGAAAATCAGGCATATTCAGTTCTCATAATCAGAAAGGCAATAAAGGGCACAGCCTAGGGAGGGCACCACTGCCCATCTCTAAATTCTCTTTACAGTCATTCTTTTCCAAACTCTGCCCGTGGTGAAACACAGAACAGATGTCACTGAATTTCTGAGACCTAAACACCACCTCGTGCCAGTTCACCTTGATGCCTTAAACAGGCTGGTGAAAATATGAAGCAGACACAGTAGTACAGGGAAAAGGGAATTTACCTTGGTTTAATAGGATCCTAGGTGCCCAGACCAAAGGTGGAAAACGCCATGGAGCGAGGGACGAGTCAGGAACCCTCGTACAACGTGTACAGGATTGTTATGGACTTCACAAAATTAGCATATCTACTCAAAATCCCCCAATAAGAAACTTAATGAATGAATAATTGCCCCCTATTCTAATGAACACCCCCCAAATGAGACTACAGCCTAGTTTACAAAAACATGTTCCAAGAGAGAACAGGTTGGAGCCTCTAGTTCTGAGAGAATATGAATGTTTGGTCTTCCTCGCTGTGCAGGACCCAAACTAAGCTAAATATCAAACTGCAAGGGTTGTAAACATGTGGGGCTAAAGCACAAGGAGTGTTTGTGCAGGGTACAAGGAGTGTGCATAGAGGGTAACAGGGAAGGGAAAGGCCATAAAAAAATATAAAAAGGGTATAAAAATAAAATACAAAAATCACCAGCATCAATCTCATGGACTGGGAGATTAAAACCATGGCTCCAGCCCCTAACAGGTCATCCTTGCAGCTCCTGCATCCTCAGCCCCTGGGAAACACCAATCCCAGTGCCCAGGGGAGAGCCCTGAGCCATCAGAGGGCACCTGAGCTCTGAGGGTGCAGTGCCAGCCCTGCCCTGCCCAGGTGTGGCCGTGGGCTCTGCCCAGCGCAGGGACAGGCTGAGGAAGCCTCTGCTCCTGCCCAGGGGCTGTCAGCTGTGGCTGTTTTCAGCCCTGCCCAGGCTCTGCCCAGAACAGTGACAGGGCTGAGGAAGCTTTTGTCCCTGCCCAGCACAGGGACAGGGTGAGGAAGCTTTGCTCCTGCCCAGCACAGGGACAGGCTGAGGAAGCCTCTGCTCCTGCCAGGCTCTGCCCAGCACAGGGACAGGGTGAGGAAGCTTTGCTCCTGCCCAGAACAGTGACAGGGCTGAGGAAGCTTTGCTCCTGCCCAGCACAGTGACAGGGCTGAGGAAGCTTTGCTCCTGCCCAGCACAGGGGCAGGGTGAGGAAGCTTTGCTCCTGCCCAGCACAGGGGCAGGGTGAGGAAGCTTTGCTCCTGCCCAGGCTCTGTGCTCACGGAGCCCTGGCAGCCCCAGGCAATTCCCAGAACAAACAGGCTGCTTTCTATTTTCAGCAGGAGCCACTGTCATGGCTTGGACTCACGTCAAGACAATGTTTTCATTACGTTTTTTCCAAACCCCAAGAGCAGGGAAAAGAGAAAGGCATTATCCCCACGCAGTTTGCTCAGACTGATGTGCCAGCTCCTAAATGAACAAGTGAGAGCTGCATTCTGTCCCAAATACTTCGTGTAAAGCTCTTCCAAGCTGACCTGTGCAGCCAGGGGTGCCTGAGTAACCATAGCAGCACATCTGAACAAAGCCAAACCTTCTGAGCAGAGCCTGGAGCTGCTGGAGGATCTGCTGTGATTCACCTCGAGCAGGCCCAGAGACACTTCAGGGACAAAGTCAGAGCAGTGGGGATTTGCTGTATTCGGCACTGGTTGTGGAGATTCATTCCTCCAAACACACACAGAGCACTGCCAACACACAATATTATAGGTGACACTCATGAATATTCATCACATTCCCTGGGATAGGAGTGGTTATACAAATCATTTTTCGGAGCTCATTAACATCATTAGCATGTGTGCCACATGTCCTGGTGGTCTTTGGGGTCTTCTCGTGATGAAGATCTGTAGTCTTCATCACAGTGCACTTTTCACCTTCCTCTCTGGAGCATGGGCAGTCCTTGGTGGGTGATTCAGGGTTTCTGTGCTGGCCTCAAACAGATTCTTGTCCCTCTTATCTTGACAAGATTAAGGGAATTCTGTTTTCCTAGGTTTTAGAATTCACATATTCTGTCTCTCCATAGTAGACTTGAGTTACCTGTCGACCACTCCTTTCCCAGCTGCTCACCGAGAGCACAGTGAGAGTGGCCATGGGCAGGTGAGAGAGCTGGAACAGCCTTGGAGCACAATGAAAATGGCCCAAAGCAGCTCTGGGAGCCTCCTGGGCTGTCTGGACACCTGTGGCCACCACGGACACCCAACCAGCCAGGGGTGACCATCCCTTACACAGCCCTGGAGGTGCCAATGTCCCATTGGAGGTGCCAATGTTCCCCTTGGCACCAACTCCCAGCACAGACTGGCAGCTGCTGGCCATTTACATGAAATTTTGCTTGATGCAGAGAGGTATTTACCTCTGCAACTATCCCCAGAGCTGGAAGTATCTGCAAGACCTTAGAAGCCTTGAAAAAGCTAATTAGTGCACTGCCATAAATAATTTGATCTCTTAGGAGGATGTGTACTCTCTACACAGTAAGTAACAGCTTGCTTTAGTGGGGAAAAAGGATGATTTGCCCATGTATATCTGTATTTTATTATAGGTGTTTATCAACCATTTATAATTCGCCATAAAGAAAGCAGGAAAGCAAAAAAAAAAAAATAAATAAAAATAAACCCTGGCCTAAAACACAGCTCATTCCTGTGAGCTACACCATCCCTGGAAAGCAAATCTAGGTCTGTCCTGTTTTGTCAGACACAAATTTCTCCTGCAGGGAAATCTCACACGAAATTAAAAGTCAGTGCAGATGCCTTCTCGCAGGCCCTTTGCAGCTGCAGAATAAATGGAATAAAGCTGCGCAGGACAATCTCTTCCCAGCTCTGCACCAGGGAGGACAATCTCTGCCTGCTCTGTGCCCTCGGAAATGGAAGAAAACCAATTTGTGCCTGGTGCAGGAAAAGCAACGTTCTGGGACCAGGGCAGGTGTGCCACTGCAAATCAACAGCCAACAGCAAGTCAGATAAAGAATTTAAACAAAAGGAGAGTTCTCCAGCCCCTGCTCAGCTCGTGCTGTTACCCAGAAGTTTTAACATGCTGTTTTTAATGCATGAGATTGCCCTTTAAAGAGGTTTCCTCTCATCTGTGAGGTCAGCAGAGCAGCCTCAGCAGTGGAGCTAAGGCTGGGTGAGCTCTGTTACAGCAACACGAGGATTTAAAGTTGGTCATGCTGGTTTAAGTGTCCCAAAAGACAAAATGTGAAAGAGCATCTAGTCCCTTAAAACCACCTCAATCCTCCTAAGAAACAGCCACTGCTCCTTTTCTGAGTATTTTTTCTCTAAAAGCACTCCAGAAGTGCTGCTGGGAGCAGCTTGGTGACACCAAAACCAGGGCAGACCTCCTGCAAATGCCTTCTGGCACAGAAGGGAAGCACAGCCAGTGCCACAGCAGCTCCAGTGCCCCCTGAGCCAGGCCAGCTGTGCCCCCTGAGCCAGCTGTGCCCCTGAGCCAGGCCAGCTGTGCCCCCTGAGCCAGCTGTGCCCCTGAGCCAGGCCAGCTCTGTCCCTGAGCCAGGCCAGCTGTGCCCCTGAGCCAGGCCAGCTGTGCCCCTGAGCCAGGCCAGCTGTGCCCCTGAGCCAGGCCAGCTCTGCCCCTGAGCCAGGCCAGCTCTGCCCCCTGTGCCAGGCCAGCTGTGCCCCCTGAGCCAGGCCAGCTCTGCCCCTGAGCCAGGCCAGCTCCGTCCCCTGAGCCAGGCCAGCTCTGTCCCTGAGCCAGGCCAGCTCTGCCCCCTGAGCCAGGCCAGCTCTGCCCCCTGAGCCAGGCCAGCTGTGCCCCTGAGCCAGGCCAGCTGTGCCCCTGAGCCAGGCCAGCTCTGCCCCTGAGCCAGGCCAGCTGTGCTCCTGAGCCAGGCCAGCTGTGCCCCCTGAGCCAGGCCAGCTGTGCCCCTGAGCCAGGCCAGCTGTGCCCCTGAGCCAGGCCAGCTGTGCCCCTGAGCCAGGCCAGCTGTGCCCCTGAGCCAGGACAGGCTGGTGGCACCGAGTGGCACCTCACAGGTCACCACTCAGCATCCCCAGAGTGACCCAAGTGCCAGACCCTGCCTGGAGCCAGAGCAGGCACATCACCAAAGCAGCTCTGATAAACAAAATAATTTCCCTTTCTGGTTCTGAAGCTTTGCCAAAACATCAGCCCAGCCCTCCTGTGGAGGAAGAAATGGACCTTTGAACTCCTTGTGCAAATTTATACTTTTCTAAGCGCAGCCTTTTAGAAACAGCTATAGCCAGGGGGGCAATTAATTCAATTCTTTCCAGAAGATTTTTAGCTCTGAAAAACTCATGTATTATTTAAGCCTCACAGCTAACCATGAACATTATCTAGGTCCAACTTTTTCTTTGTGAAGGGGAAAAAAAGATTGAGATTATTTGTGGGATTTTTCCAGAGATCTTTCACCAAAAGGTCTCTGGAAAAATCCCACATCTCCTTCAACCCCCACCCTGATTTCCTGGCTGGAGACCTTTCATTTCTGGGGTGAGTTTGGCAGTGCCTGACTCTCCCCCTCAGATTTCCACATCAGCACCAAAGGATCATCACCTGTGGCAGGAGCCTCAGCCAGACCTGTGTCTGTTTTTGGGGTTTCTGCACTCCCAGCAGGGTTCAGGATGGTGCAACAGGAAAAGGCTGCTCTCCCCTGCCAGCCTAGATTTGAGGCTAACTCAAACCAGCTGGGTGAAGAATCCCCACACAGACTCAGGTGCCATCAGCAAACAAGAAATAAGTCTAATCTACAGTTACATAAACGTTTTTTTTAGAACAACCATTACCCTGACGGGGAAAATGCCAGCTTTAAACACCTGACACAACACAAAAGCGTCACTGCTGACCTGCGTTTCGCCTTTGGGAAAAGCCCGAGGGAAATCAGGTCTCTGAAGCAAAACACAATCAGCTCCTCCCTGGCAGTCTCATTCTAACACTGGGGAAGTGTGGGAAAAAATGGGGGTAGAGATTTGCTGGCCTTCCCCAGCTTCTGAGACCTAAACCAACAGTTCAATGAGCAAGTGCAGCCCAGCCCAAAGCTCAGGAGTTGGGCTCCCACACCAGGGGACCCCAGAGGGGACCCTCCTCCCCTCACCTCCAGACACCAAGTGTGCAGCTGGAGCCTTCCAGCCAACACCAAACACATTCCATGACCTACATTTCCTGGTGGCCAGCCAGTCAGCAAAAAAACCTTGTCTTTGAAGAAAGATAACCTGGATTTAAACACAGCAAATGCTCAATTTATTGTCAGCCAGCAGCCAAGGATGCACAAAGAGGATGGTGCAGCAGAGACTGAAGAGCATTCACAGCCAAGCAGTCATTGCTTCTGTGCGTTCGGAGCAGTTTGGGAACTGAAGGTTGTGTTGTCACTTCCACACTCCATAAACAATAGACGCTGGAATGTGTAATATTTACTCCTGTTTTGCCATCTGCTTATATATTCATATAAAACATGTGACTCCCAGGATGTGGAGCAGCAGAGGAACAGACATAGCTTTTCACTCCCAAGATAAAGGTAAAAAAATCAACACATCTTTTCTTCTTAATGAAAAAGTACAATTGCACAAAAGCAAGAAGATATACACACATATAAAAAATAATCAAGGAAACACTTTTCAATGGGATATATACTCTTTAGCTTTTACTAAAAAGTGTCAAAAAAAACCTGAACAAACCAAAACCTTCCTCCAAAATCGCTACCATCTGAACTATTTAATGAGTAAAAAAACCAACTCAAACCAACTCAAACTCAAACCAACTCAACACAAAGCCTGAGTAGTCAGTCTTCAGAAGAATCAGTTCTAGTTCAGGTTGCAAGAGAATGAATGTCCCCAAACCACCTTTCACCTTGGCAAATCTTAGAAAAAACAACTTTTTATGTATTACTTACACTTTGAAGAGAAGTTCTGTTCTGTCCTTCCTTCACAGAGCCCGAGCACAATGTGAGGAGGGCAGCACCAGCCCCAGCCCAGGGCTCTCACCCCGGGCACGGCCCCATCATCAACACATCACATGCAGCTGGGGCTTTACTCAGCTGCTTCTTGTTCAAATCAGGGCTAAAGACACACCTGAGGCTGGGAGTGCTTAAATAACTCTGAACAAAGATCACCATGGCCAACAGAAGGGTAAGGAGCCCCTGCTGCCCTCCACTGAGGCAATGTTCAGAGCAGCAGACCCCACCCACACACTCAGCAAAGTGTCCAAGACAATTTCACTGCTGCACCCGTGAAGAGCAGAGTGAAACAGGTGTAGCTCCAGAGCTCAGCTCCTCCAGCTTATTTTGAAAAAAGCTGATAATAACGGTGGACTGACTAGGGGACTGATGCCTCTTCTGAGCACCAGCCCATGTGAGATGAGAATTTTGCTTTTGCTCACAACACAGATTCTTTTGGTAGGAAGTGAGTCTTGTGGTTTGCTTTTTCCTCAGGGCAGGGAAAGCACTGCTGGATGTTGGGGGTGCAGAGTGAGTGTGTTCTAAAGCCACAGGAGAACACTTGAAATAAAATTGTCAAATGTTTCCTATAAACCTCAAACCCTCCCTGGGCAGAGGAAGATGGCAGAGCTGGATCACCATTTGTGCCACTCACAGGAAGCACCTCCAGCCTCAAACTCTCCCTGGGCAGAGGAAGATGGCAGAGATGGACCACCCTTGTGCCCCTCGCAGGGAGCACCTCCAGCCTCAAACCCTCCCTGCTCAGAGGAAGATGGCAGAGCTGGATCACCATTTGTGCCACTCACAGGGAAAACCTCCAGCCTCAAACTCTCCCTGGGCAGAGGAAGATGGCAGAGCTGGATCACCATTTGTGCCACTCACAGGGAAAACCTCCAGCCTCAAACTCTTCCTGCTCAGAAGAAGATGGCAGAGCTGCATCACCCTTTGTGCCCCAGCTGGCTGTCCCCTCACAGGGAAAACCTCCAACCTCGACTCTCCCTGGGCAGAGGAAGATGGCAGAGCTGATCACCCTTGTGCCCCTCACAGGGGGCACCTCCAGCTCGTGAGCTCCTCAGCAGATCCTCTGCTTTGCTGTCACACCCACGAGCCCTGCAGAGCCTGCACCAGAGCGGAGCCTCTGCTCCCCCAGTGAGCTCAGCAGTGCTCAGTGCTGCTCACACAGCTTTGGGACACTCCTGTCCCCACAAACACTCCTCTCACCCAGAAGGGCTCACTCAGGCTCTCAAACCCATCAGATTCAGGGTGAAGCTGTGTTCTGCACCCCAGGGCAGGGCAGAGCAGGAGGCAGAGCCCAGCTGCAGCTCCAGCACCACCACAGCCCAAGGCACTCTGCACAGTTAAGGTTCCACACACCTAAACCCCCTGTGATTGAAAATTGTGAGTTAAGGCATTTAGGAGCTAAAGAAAACTTCTTACCAGACTGTAATTCCACCAGTGTAGAGAGACAGCAGCTGAATTAATAGAAGCTATGAAAGAGAATATTCAGTGTCTTGTGTGACTATAAAAGAATTAAGAGACTCATTTTACAGTGCATTTTAATTAAAAGTTCATTATAAGAATTTTCTTTTAAGAACAGCATACTACATATTCATGGAAATATGTAACTTTACCCTACAAATGGGACTGTCACCATATTATTCTTACAATTCAAACATATGAAAAATAAAATATGATATTTAGCTTTATAAATTCCCCCTCCCCCCCTTTAAATCCTTTTTCTTTTAAATAACAAAAGTATTAACTCTTTCCCATTACAGTGCATTTGCTATCTGCGAGCCACAAACCAAGTAGTCACATCAATGCCAAGGAAACAGCAACGTTGTTCGCAAAATATTGAGAGAAAATGATAAAAAAATATAGTAGTCAGCCCAGTGCTTACAGAAGAGACAGTCAACAAGAATTGAAAAAGCAGCACATTTTCATAGTACATAGGACCATCATAATAACATATAAACCAGTGCAGAAGACTTTTATGCTGGAAAAATAGATAGCAATTCTCAGCAAGCAGAAACTGAACTTTGGCACTTGCTCATAAAAAGGCCTTTCAAAGCAAAACAAAATGGAAATTCACTTAACCACAGCTTGTATATTAAAAAAAATAAAGACATTGACTGAAGCAAGAGAAACAATAGAGAAAAGTTTACAAGCCAGGTCACTAAGAATTCAGTACATTCAGCCTACGGAAAATACAAGTACAATCTTTCATCCTCCCACCTACCCTGGGATCCTGGCTAGCAAAGGACAGGCTTTGGGACAGAACCTCACCTGAAGCACCTCTGCTTCAGTGGAGCTGTGCTGATTAAACAGCCCTTTCTTCCAATTGAACTGGTACAGTGTGTCTCAAATGCATCACCTCTTGATGATAAAATAAGGAATTCTAACCCGCAAATTAAAAAGCAAAAGCCTTGCACTCAGACAGTGGCTGTTCTGCTCCACCCATAGCTGCACCATAACCACTGCAGTGTAAGGATTAAGTGATTTTTCTTTTAAAAAAGGGCTAAAAAAGGATGGCTTCGATTCAGAGGGGAGACATTAGACTGGAAGGAAGGGTTCACACTCAGCCTGTTCATCCTGCTGCTCTGCCAGCACTGCACACCACCAGCAACACGAGGGTGAAGTGTGCATGGCTCCTCTCCCTCCCTGCAGAAGAACTGATGTTCTAAGCTCAGGCCCAACCAAAAGGCTGCTCAGGCCAAAGCACATTTTTGGATCAGGCCATAGGAAAGCAAGGGCTGCTCTAGCCAAAAGTGCTCCTTTCACGGTCAGGCTCAATGCCCCAAACTAGCAGCTATCTTCGCACTGAGGCAGTTTACTCAATTTTTTTTATTCTTTCAAGGAGTTGAGATTGGGGAAGGGCAAGGGGAAAAATAAGTGCTTTAGATTGCACAGGAGATTGTCCTACTAAAGGGGCACTTGGATGGGAAGTGATCACAGCTACAAGTCAAGCAGACGCTCCTCACACGTCTCCACAGGCCATTTAGTAGCACCCCCAAACACATCCACGTTGTTGTCGACCCAGGGGATGATGTTGCCAGGCATGTTGATGGAGCAGTTGGCAATATTCATGATGTCTTCAGCTTTTAAGACCCTGTCCCATATATTGAACTGGCTCATCTCCCCAACGAAGGCTTGAGTTGCATCAAATCTTCCTCCTACTGTGTCCTTTAGGCACATGAGAGTCAGGATTAGATGAGAAGGTTATTTTGGCATTTTCTTCTTCAAATTGAAGTCCCTCCCCAGCCAGCCCCACTGCTAGAAAGTGGTGCAGACTGAGGTCACAGAGATGAACAAGTTAACATTTCTGAAAGGGCAACACTGAGCAAGGCATTCTATGGAACAGAAACAAACTCCAACCTGAACTGTGTCAAACCAACCCAAGGCAAAGAGTGGTGACTGCAAAACTTCACAGAAAAGCTGTACATAACTAACCCTGCCCCCAGCAGCAGAGCAGGAAGGCAGCTTTAAACTTGGAGGCTAATTTAAGAGCTGCTTTGCAAGCTTGGCAGAGGACAACTCCAGCAGGAGCTGCATCGATGTGCAAGGTTACCCTGAAAGCTTTATGGCTATAGATTAAACCATAACTGCAGCCCTTGCCCAGCTGTCTGCCGGGCCTGCAAGATGTGATCTTTGGGTCTAAATGCACAGCCTTTGTCTGGCTGTAACAAATGAGTGACTCAGAGTGCCACTGCACAAGCCTGGAAGAGTTTGCTTGCTCCATTCACTGCCCAAGGACAGGAATCACTCATTTGTGGTGATCACACTGACATGGAACTGAGAGCACAGGGCTGAGCCAAGCACAGAGCAGGCAAATGGCATAACAGAGACACAGAAAACCTGCCAGACACTCAGGAGTGAGCTGGAGCATCTGCTCTGCTGTGTGTGAGGATACTGAACTTGCCATTCTGTCATTTACGTCATGGGTAAGTATCTACTAAAATCAATACCAAGACAGAAGTAATTTTTTATTGCTCTGCTGTGAACCTGGGAATCCTGAAGAAAGGCTATTTCCTGCTACTTGCTACAATATTTACTGGGTCTAGTAAATGTATAATACAGGTAGAGAAAAAATGTGAAGCCAAGACCCACAAAATCCATAGGCAAATACTTATGAGATATTAACTAGAAAAGCAAACTTCAAAATCCATTGGGTTTTTTTCAATATTCTAACAGGGCTTACTCTTAATAACAATGACTATTCAAAATATTTAATAAATGAAACAAATACACCAATCTGTGATACCATGAAGTATTTGTTGCCTTGTTTCACTCTTTCTGATACAGTGTATACAACAGGACCAAGTGTTTAACAGAGAATTCTCACTTGTTTGTCTGGGAAGTTTTGATTTTGTTTTTCTTTAAACCCTGGCACACCCTGCCATTCACTCACCTGTTCCTGACCCAGGATCAAGACACCTCCAGGTTTAATTGGATGCCAAGGAGCAAGATTCTCCCCAGTGCCAAGCTTCTCTCCATCCTGGAAAGCTTCCCACATCCCATCTCTGGTTGTCCATGTTATGCAGATGTGATGCCATTTTCCATCACTAATGAAGAGAGGGAGCTGGGCAACCTACAAAAAACCAGAGAATGATGCATGTGGCAACCCAAATCTAGCAGGTCAAGCCCAACAAGTACAGAGGGACAGTATTTATTTTTGCCTCAGAGGCAAAAATTTTAGATTAAGAAGTCAGTCCACATCCTACTCTGTAGGATTCCACAGAATCATAAAATGATTTAGGGTGGAAAATCCCTCCAAGATCACCAAGTGCAGCCACTAACTGAGCACTGCCAAGGTCACCACTAACCCATGTCCCCAAGTGCCACATCTACACCTCTTTCAAACACCTCCAGGGATGGTGACTGCAGCACCGCCCTGGGCAGCCCATTCCAGTGCTTGACAACTCTCTCAGTGAAGAAATTTCTCCTCATATTGAATCCAAACTTCCCCTGGCACAACATGAGGCCATTTCCTCTTTTTCTGCTGCTCATTACTTGGGAGAAGAGACCAACCCCCATCCTGCATATTAACCTGGGGTTCTGCTGTTTAAATCCCTGTGCTTAGTCCTAACTTTCCATCCAGTGCTCATGTTAACTTACTCTTAAAATCTGGGCTTTGCCAGCACCATTTGTAGTAACAAGTTGGACAAATGGATCTGTGCTACCAGGAAAACTTCTGGGAACTGTTCCACAGTAAGGATGAATTATGCTCCTTCAGGAGTTTGGTCTGAAATTTTACTCAGGTCAGCATCAAGACACAAATGCAGTGCAAGGCACAAATGCAGCAGCTGTGATGTGGAACAAAGAAAAGCCTCCCAGAATATTGATATTATTGACATAATATTGAAGAGAAAAAAGTTAGTGCTAAAGATCAGCAGACCCAAGTTTGCTTCTCTTCCACAAACCATTAAAAATAATTGGTTTATTGATCTGGGGGCATGATAGGACAGTTAGAAGTCCAAAATCAGCCACAAGATGCACCACCCAAGCTGGGTAGTAAACATCTGATCCCTCAGAGCAGTGAGTTACCAGGAAACCTAACTGAAGGTGGGGAGAAAGGAAGCTTTTATATACTGGTTTAATGCCAAGTTTCAATGGACCTTGTTTTCTTCAAGCCTCATTCTGAAGCCTGTCAGAAACCATCAGTGGTACGAAGTAGTGTGAGACAATCGCTACTTTTTGTACCTAAAATCTGAAAAAAATGTATTTAAACTTCAGTCACTAAGCATTAAAAATCCACACCATTATGTGCCTTTTGCCCTCTGTCTTCTGCAAAATTCATTTTAACATTTCTAACTTCTACAGTTAGAAATACTGTAACTGGCTTAGATCTCACAGGTATTGCAACAGAGAGAAGGAAGGAGTTAGTGGAAAGGTTATGCTGACAATGAAGAGTTAGTCAGGTCTCACCTTATCATTAATTAGCAGTTCAATTGGATTATTGCCCCACTCTATGAGGACAATTTCATTGGCTTGCCCAGGCACAGCATAAGAGAATGGAGTGCCAATTCCAGGAGAAGCACTTGACCTCAGCCACAAGCACACAGTGAAAGCATAGAGCTCTGGCAGAGTCTTCTTGATCTTCCCATACAAGTAGTTTGTGCGAAGAGGAAGGGAGACTTTGAACTCATCAGGTGATTTAAATGCACTGTTACCTGGAATTAGATGGAGCAAGAAAAACCTGTAACATTGAGCAAAACAATGTCTTGGTAATTCAGGCTAAGACACAATTGATACTGATAATTGTAGTTGCACTGTTTTAGAAATCTTTCTCTTCTTTCTCAGGGAGAATAGAGATAAGCTGTATTTTTGTACTTTCCTAATCTCTGTGTTTGGTACTAGGTGTTGTATAGCTGTGACCAATGGTTTTAGGAGGTGGATTCCCTGCTGACCAATAGTTGCTAGATTATCAATGAATATATAAAGAAGTTTCTGCAAATAAAGTTTCTCTTTTTGCCATCTTGGATCCTCTGCCAGCTTCTGCGAATCCCAGGAAATTTAAACCAACAGATAGTCTTTGGAACTTTAATCATTCTAGAGAGGTACAGGGAAAAAAAAGTATATTGAAGTAGTATTTACCGAATGTTGACTTTGCTGCACATAAAAATACAACTAGATTTTATCCACATGGTGATAATTATTTAGTTTAGTTCTGCTCATTTAGAGCAAAAGAATAGATGGCAGGCAATCTTCTTCATTGCCTCCTTCATGGCTGGAGGCCTGCCTGTTCCAAACAATTCACACTGGTCTAAAAGATATTTACTGTTGGTAAAATGGATTCTCTGCCATGCTCATTAAAGCATCACAGTGTGTCACAACCAGGATTTCTTTTCCTGCCACTGCTGCACAAGCAGCTGGGAGCAGCATCCCTGTGTTCAGATCTCAGGCTAAGAAATAGATTAATCCCCTCATTTTGGGCAGTAAATCTGAAATAAGACTACACTGACATAGTCCAGAAAGCAGCTAAATTCAGTAGAACTGATTCCTGTGCCATCAGCTAAACAGGACAGGATCTTAAGAGTTCAAAATGAAGTGAATTTAAAAAGCAATATCAAGCTATGAACTATGGAAAGATTAGACACTTGATTTAATATAAAAGCAGAAATTATTATCTAGCTTTTTCTAAAAGAGGCAATAAAAAACAGTGAGATATTCAGGGCTTGCTTACAAAATTGAGAACCATTAAGACCAAAACTTTCTGAAGTTACAATACTCTATATCACATATTTGTGTACTTCTGATACAGACCCTTTCAATTTTATAGAATTAAGTATTAAGAAATAAATCCCACACTGTGCCACAAAATGAAACCCCAAAGTTCTGTAGCAACGTCACACTCAACTTCTTAGCAGTCTGTTCTTCTTAGTCTCACTCATTCCCTTTGCTCACATTCCTGAAACAAATTCAATCTCCTTGCCAAACTTCACACTCCAGCCCAAATGAAAAGCTGTTGTCACAAAAGGTTGCCACAATTCTCATATGTATTCTTTAAATCATTGGCGTTCTCTCAGCTCCCATTCTCAGAAGCAACTGAAGTGTTTTGGCTGCATTTTTCACAGAACGAGGGGGTGGGAGAAGAAAAAGCTTCTCTTTCTCTTGAATCTGTCTTGAAGAACTTACAGACCAAAACCTGAAATATTCTAAATTGTAGGCAATTAAAAAAGCAGGGTCTTGGGGTTAATGTTGAACAACCTCCATCAGGCTGCTACAACCAATCTCAGACAGAAAAAACAGAAATCTTCTCCATTTAAAGAGCAATTGTTTTTTGATTACTTGGCCAGGAAATATTGTTATTCCCTTTCAGAGATAGAGAAAACACATTTAGACATAGTAAAGGAGCTGTCTGTATCTCCAGCAAAGCCAGGAATCACACTGAAGTCCAGGCACTACTACTTGCAGGATTATACCTCCTGCTTTTTCTGCTCCTGCTGTCAGTGGAGACAACCAGTGAAGGAATCCACAGAAAACTTTGGGAATCACAACAGTTGTACAAGTTTTAAACTCCTCTGCCTCACTGGAAACTAAAAGAGCTGTCACAACTACAGATAAAATCCAAACCTCACAGTGTCACCTCATAAGGTTAGCTTTTTTCCTCTATTTAGTCTCAGGACAATGAGGAGCTTCTGCCACTCTAGTTAGTTGTGGGGAGGAAATGTTAAACAATACTGCATTTTAAAAAAAAGCACAATAGAAATACTATTTTCAAATCAGGTCAGATCAAATATTGTCTGTATTTAAGACACAGAAAAAATAAGTTCTTACATCATTATTTCCCCCACTTTGATTTGACAGAGGAACAAGAAGTGCTAAGCTGTACAGTAACAGAGAGCAAATTACACAACTAAAAGAAAGACTGTATCTTGGTTCCTGTCCCAAATTCTTCATTTTCCTGGAGACTCAAGACAGCCCTCACTCCCCACACAAAAAATAAAGGTGGGAACAGGTTATTTTTAGCCTTACTGAATTACACATTCTTGCTCTCCCACCACTCTCTCTTTCTGATATGAGTCACATCTTTCAGAGACAAGGACTATCTATACTTGACACGTCAGACATTAACAGGCCACTCGTTCTCCATAACTTTAGCTGCAGGTTAGGCTTTATCCTGGCTCTCAGAAAATACTGAAAGAGCCAGTAGAAGATCTCTTCTTCCTCCTTCCCTTCTCCCCTCCTTCATGCCTTTTAGATGGAAGAAAAAAGATAGAGCTTTACACAAATGGGTCCATTAGGCTGCATTTCTAAATTCATGAGATATGCATGTTTGTACCATTTTGAAGGCATGCCCATTAAGCTGCTTTTAAGCAGAGTTATTCACCTTAGAAAATCATTTAAGGATTGGGCAGTGATATTGACTGCCACTCTAGTCCTACAAAGTCCACTCTGTACATGTATATAGCCAAAACAGAAAGAATTTTGTGCTTTAGGTCACTTCCACAGACGTTTGTAATTCAAATAAACACACTCTACTCAAGCAGAGAGATCTCAGTAATAATTAAACCAAGAATCAGAATGAATGACTAGGATTACGAGAGTGTCCCCCAGTGGACCATGTGCAATCTACTGTAAACTCTGAAGGCTGCAAGCTTAGAATAGGGCACAATTCAAGGATCTGCAGTTACCCAAAGCCATAACCAGCAACAAATGGAGAGGTGACCATCAATACTTCCAAAGCAACAGGAAACAAATCTGATATAAAATGCCATTCATTGCATGAAAGGTGCTAATTAAATATAGCCCAGATGATTCTCAGTCCAAATAAAGGCAGTTCTACTTAGATGTGTGCTTGACATTACGGAGCTATTTACAACCATGTCATACTTATTCCTATCTCCACTTGCCTCCTTATAGATCTTTGCAGCCCACAAACACTAGGAGTTTCATCCTAGCCACCCACACATGCCAAATTAAGAGACAGGAAGCCAAAGCCAGGCAACTGCCTGTCAAGCACGAAGCCTGTGATAAAAGAAAAAGGAGAATCCAAGTATTTGCACTGTCACCTACTATTTAGTCCAGTACCTTAATGTCTTTCCCTCAAGGCCCCCATTTAGTCTGCTGCTCTGGAAGGAGTAAACAAAATTAATCAGCATAGGGAAGCGTTTAGATTCGGAGCAATTACCTTTCTCTAACTCAGACACTCTTTCTAGCAATGCATTCAAGGCTGTCTCTGTCTTCTGCCGATGGGCTGAGGTCTCGTTGTGCAGCAGAGACTTCTCATCCTCCAGCTCGGCCACTTTGCTCAGGAGTTGGCGCTCCAGGTCCCCGAGGCGCCGCTGGAGCATCTCCCGCAGGTCACTGGGCAGTGCTGCATAGGACACATTGGCCCGGAGCTGGTGCTTCAGGGCAAAGCAGAAGGGAGAAAAGCATTGTCATTTCTGAAAGAGAAACTGTGAAATGCAGATATGCTCCTGATTCAAAGGAGGAAAGTGAGATCATGGAGCTCTCCAGCAAGTACAAAAGAGGTATTGCTTTTTTGCACTTGTCATGCTCAGTGCTTTTATCAGCACTGTAGCTGACCAGGTCCTGAAGCAAAAGGGCACTCTTGTTAGAGGCTTCCAGCATTGTATATGAAGGAGTTTTCATACATTTAAGTTCAATAAAATCAATGCAGGAAACAGGTCTGATGCTCTTCTATTAGTATGCATACATGTGGCACATCAGTCAATTTGTGCTTTACTTACTCTTAGTGACATGACCATCATAAGTAAACAGAAAAACTATCACTTCATTTTAGATTAAAAATTAAGCTACTTTGAAGCAGATTTACCGAAGTCAGATGCTCTTTAGATCAACTGTAAGTACTAACTAGTGAAAGCATTCTTATTCAAACTGAAAAAAAGAGGCACCTCACACTCTCAAATAACACTGGTATCTTTAAAGATACTAACAAAACAACGTTTCCTCCTACACTGTTATTCTAATGGAGTTTCTCTTGTACAACCCTAAAAAGAATGCTTCAGGAAGACAGCAATAGTAATAGCAGGATGCAATACTAACAGTTCATTCAAAACTGTACTTGCAAAGCAGCCCTGACAGAACAGCCTTTCAGAAGTTACTCGCCATCCTCCCATCAGCACTGACTGGAGGACAGCAGGAGGACACGTGAGGCTTTCAGGGTGCGAAAAGCAAAACAACATCAGCACAAATCCTGTGAGAATCCTCTCTACGAAACATTTCCAGGAGCAGCACTCAAACCATGGGCACTGTCCAAAAGCTCACAGAAATCACTTATCAGTGAGCTTGGACAAAATCCCCTTTCTGCTCAGAGGCACACAGAATTGGGTTCTTTTCATTCTATGTCAGCTCTAAGTACATCATCTTATCTGCACCATCTGCCCAACACAATCTCCTCATTACCACTGGTCTGTTCGGCACCATATGCCGAGGTCTTACTGCCCAAGACGTCAGCTTTGTACCTCAAACCCCATGAAGTCACATCCCCAGAATGAGAGATTTACACATATTAATACAGAAACTAAGCTGGTGACAAGCAGGGAAACCATAATCTCCCCCCACGCAGTGGGAGAACACACTCAAGAGCAGCCCCGTAGGGTTTTTGCCATGAAAGCGAGCAGGTAAATAACCGAGAGAACACGACAAGTCAAGCGAGACGCTCGCCCCGGGGCTGGGGCAGTTCGGATCTGTCTCCGTAAGGATTTCGCGCTCTACTCGTGCCCGGAGTGCCCTAGACGTGAAGCGGCTGCGCTGCCCGGCCCTACCTCCAGGCTCTCCAGCCGGTCCTTCAGGGTCTGCATGGTGCGGCTCAGCTGGTCGATGACCTGCGCCGGGTCCCGCGGCAGGTCGCCCATCGTGTCCTTGCCCTTGCCCACCTCGTTCTTCCACTTGCCGTCGGCGCCCTCGCAGCGGCTCAGCTTGCCGGTGAGCTCCCGGATGGCCTCCCGCTGGCTCCCGATGGTCTCCTTCTGCTGCAGGACGGTCTCCCGCAGCTGCAGCACCGTGGCTTTCAGCTCCTCCTCGGGGGGCAGCGCGCCGCCCTGCATGGGCACGGGGGGCAGAGGGCAGCCCGAGCCGGCGGCGTCCAGCGGCAGCGAGGTGCACACGAAGCGGCTGCCCGGAGGGCTCTCCTGCTCCGCGGCCGGCGATCCCCGCCCGCCCGCCGCTACGGCGAGCAGGAGCCCGGCGGCCACGAGCAGCATCCCGGCTGGCGAGCGGGGCGCCCGCTGGGCGGGGCGGCCGGGGCCGAGCCGCGGTGCCAGGAGCGGGTCCCGCCGCCCCGTCCGTCCGTCCGTCCGTCCGCTCCCCACACGCCGCTCCCGCGCCCGCCGCCGGCCGCGGCTTATATGGGCAGCGAGCGCGCGGGGGGCGGCGCCCGGCTCGCGCCGCGCGCGCTGGATGGCTATGAGACGCGGTGACGTCAGGCGGAGCGGGGCCGAAAGCGCACCGGGACCGGGACCGGGACCGACAGCGGCACCGGCCCGGGGACCGACACCGGGACCGGCACCGGCACCGGCCCGGGGACCGACACCGGGACCGGCACCGGCACCGGCCCGGGGACCGACACCGGGACCGGCACCGGCACCGGCCCGGGGACCGACACCGGGACCGGCACCGGCACCGGCCCGAGCCCCGCGGTGCGGCCGCCCCGGGAATGGAGCTGCTCACCTCGTGTGGCTGCTGCCGCCCGCTGTCCCTTGTCCGCGCACCTCGCTCCGCGGGGAAGAGCGCGGCTCCATCCGCCCCGCTGGTCTCTGCCGAACCCGCTCCGGCTGGTCCGTGTCTTTGTGGTATGGAGCGGGGCAGAACCGGACCGGCATCCCGCGGTGATCCAGCCAGTGCCGAGCAAAGGGATTATCCCTTCCCCTCGACTGCTGCTAACGCAGCCTGGGACACGGCTGGCCTGGGCAGCTCTAGGAGCTAAAAGACGATGCCATCAGAAAAACGAGAATGGTTCAAGCTATACATCAGTATTCCCATTTATGATAGAGGGGAAAGGAACAGGGACATCTTAAGATGCATCATCAGAAATTTTTGCAGAGTACCATAATTCTCTTGTTTGACCATAAGACCATTGTGGTTTAGGTATATTGTTTGTGGCATCCAGTATTTTTAATGCTGGTCCCCTTATTTACTTGAGTTACTTAAAGTTTATAATCCATCCTGCTGTCCTTTATATTTTCCAAATGACATACAAACGCTGAACAGTTCTTGCAAACTGCTTGTGGATATGCAAAAAAACCTGCTACCTCCACTGGAAAAATTGAGAAACAATTTCCTTATGCATCAGCAGAGGCTGCTCTTAGGACTCCCAAATCTTTGAGTAGAACTTCAGATTTTTAGAAAGTTTATATATGGAGATGAAAGACATTTTACCATAGGGTGAGTAGCTCCTATTCTGAAATGCATAACTTTTCTAATAATAATGAGTAAAAATAAAGAATAAAGAAAGTGTAATTGAAAATAATTTAGGGTTGGTTGTTTTTTTTTTCAGTCAGCATGAGAATTGCTTTGTTACAGAATGAGTTAATGAGTTTCCAGGAGTGAGCACCACAGGGACAGTAAATCTGATGGTTTAATGAAGTCCAGTTTGTTTGTTCAAGTCTTCCAGCAATGTCCTGTTTGAAGTCACACGAGTCAAAGGCAACTGCAGCCACTGTTCAGCCAGACAGGAGAGATGCAGCTCCTATTGCTTATTCAAGAGGAGAGATCACCGGGGGCAGTCAGAGTTCAAAACGCAACCAGACGCTCCGATTTCTGTCTGAACTCCCTCTGCCTGGAAACCAGGTCTCAGGAGACTGTGCTGCTTCCTGGATGAATGAAAACGTACCCACTCGAGTGCACAGGCTCTGACTAATGCCTGGTTACACATCTGATCCTGCCAAAATCAACAGCACATCAGTGCTTCATCACTTGGCTGACGAAAATTTGGATGCTGCAATGAGGAAGACCATGCAGATGCACCAGGAACTTTCACCTGTCCACACATGGTCTTTCCAGTCCACAGAAGTCAAAGAAATATTAAAGCTTATACAGAATAATGTACCAGAACTTTTGCACTACATGTGAGATTAATCAGTCATATCTCTATTGCATTACGGCTCATTTCTCCCAAATTTCATATTAAGTGGTATGAAAAAAGTAAAAAAACAATTATAAAATGTTGGGTTTAACCTATAGGACAACAGAAATGAATTGCTTTTATACAGCTATATTCTGCCCTCTATAATACGAATTGTGATGGTACCCTGTGCAAATAACCTCACACTACTTCAAACTAAACTTCAAACTTTGATTTTAAAGCCCACTTTACAATTCAGAGCTGTTCCAAACAGGTATTGACTCACTGCATGACAGTGATAAAGGCATTGCATCTTTTAAATTCAAGCAATGTATAGCTTGAAGGTTTTGCTTAATTATAGATAGATTTTTGTCATGATCTCTTATTCAGGCAAGCTGAGGAGCAATACAAGCAGCAGCAAGCAATAAACATCTGACTTCCAGAGTTCTGTAAGGTATATGATGGTGAATTGCTCATGACAACAAAATTGTCCTTTATTACTCTACTGTTTCTTCTTGACAGGGGAGGTCAGTAAAACAGGAAAGACTCCCAACGAAGCCACTC
Organism: Acanthiza pusilla; assembly: GCA_036630365.1. NCBI lineage: Eukaryota > Metazoa > Chordata > Aves > Passeriformes > Acanthizidae > Acanthiza > Acanthiza pusilla. The sequence continues at coordinate 2,121,641 of JAXCHO010000030.1, read as the reverse complement.
AGAAATGTCAGTTATCACACAGTGGGGCATAAATGTGGAGGACATGGAGAAAGACAGGGATTATCCATTGTGCTTCTTAACATCCTTAATATTTTGCTGTGATACTTCAGAGCCTTCAGAATAAAAAGGAGGTAACTGCCCTGCCCTGCTCTGCTCTGGTGCGGCCTCACCTCGAGTCCTGTGTGCATTTTTGGGCAGCAAAATATATAAAGACATTAAAGTAACAGAGAGCATCCACAGGAAGGCACGAGGATGAGGATGAGGATGAGGATGAGGATGAGGATGAGGATGAGGATGAGGATGAGGATGAGGATGAGGATGAGGATGAGGATGAGGATGAGGATGAGGATGAGGATGAGGAAGGGTCTGAGGGGAGGCTGTGTGAGGAGTGGCTGAGGGCACTTGGTCTGCTCAGCCTGGAGGAGACTAAGGGGAGACCTCAGGAGGATTTCAACATCCTCACGAGGGGCAGCGGAGGGGCAGCTCCAATCCCTGCTCCCTGTGACAAGGGACAGGACCCGAGGGAATGGCTGCAGCTCTGTCAGGAGAGGTTTAGGCTGGGTATTAGGAAAAAAGTTTCACCCAGAGGGCGTTTGGGCACTGCCCAGGCTCCCCAGGGCAATGTCACAGCACCAGCCTGGCAGAGCTCAGGATGATTTGGACACAGCTCTCAGGCCCAGGGGGGACTGCAGAGGATTGTAAGGACTGCCCTGTGCAGGGCCAGGAGCTGGATTTCCACAGTCCCTGGGGGTCCTTTCCTACTCAGGACATTCTGTGATTCTATGACTCTATAACCCAAACAACATGAATTACCTCACTTTACCCCACTTGCAGATTCTAAGATCTAAATTTAAGGCATATAATATTTTATTGAAACACTTCCTGTGACTGCAGGCAGTGTTTCTTCATGTTGAAGGCCATATAAATCTTCATTTTGAGAGACTGGCATGCAGCAGTACATTATCATAAATAATAAATCATTAAAATTCCAAGTTTATCATTTTTACATCAATACATCACATGCTAAAGCATAAGATAGCTGAATAGTTGATCACTGAAGATGTTTCAAAAAGGATGGGGTTTTTTCCTTATGACCAAGATGATCAGTTCATAAGCACCATGATGATATTTCACTGTAGGATAAAAGTTGATTTGGGTTAGAGAGGGAAGCACAGAGAGTACAGACAACTTAGAGTTGCATTTAAGAGGTTTTTGAAACTCCTGGCTCTGTGGCTGTCAGGCAGCCTAGTGTGTCAGCAGCCCACAGAATGGATTTTTAATTTTTAATTTCACTTTGACAGTTTCTATTGCCTTCAAAAGGGCTTTATTCTCTTTGGAAGCAGCACTTGCATGCTAGCTGCTCTCTGTCTTTGATGCCTAACTGGAGTGTCTAACACCGGAACTTCAGTCTCTATGTAAAATGCATTGGGATCCTCAATAATATAAAGGGTTTGTGTTTAGGATGAAGGTCTGGGCTTCAGGGGATCTGACAAAAAGCTTTGTTAACAAACATCTGCCTGGCCACTATCACTAACACAGTTTTGCAAAAACTTCTAAATGAATTAGGAGACAGTGCCTCATTTTCAAGGTATAGCTTAGGCACATAAAAGGCATTGCACAAGTGACTTTAGATGAAAAGTTGGCTTCTTAGTTTTTTGGATATTTCAGGTTTGTTCCACCCATTATTATCCAGATGTTCAATAAAATATTCATCTAAATTACCTGAAATTCCTGACTTAAATTAGACCTACAGATATGGGTTTAGGTTCTTTTTATAGGTGACTTAGAATTCCAGGCCTTACCGTAACGGAGTTAAGCATTTAACTGGCTAAAGAAATCCTCAAACGTGCCACCTGCCCAGCTTCGTCAGTAAGTAGAGATATTTGAAAAAACTGTCTAATTTCTCTACCTCCTTAGCATTTCTCAGATTATAAACTCACACCAGGGAGAAGTTGTCTATTCCTGTAGGACTGTGCATCACAATAGCACTTGATGCTTACTATTTGTATTAGAGCAGTGTTTATATCAGCTAGGTTATATTAATTTATTTATCCCATTTTCTTCTAATAAAATGGTCCTTGGACAGCTATTAACAACTCCCAGAAGTTGAAAAAAATAAATATTCCATTTGTATAATTCCTTAAGTATGTGTCACTGTCAAAATACACCAATTTCACTTCTTTCATCACAAGTTTAGCTATTTATTAACAAGAGAACTATTCACCGGCACTGAAGCCTGAAATTATGCAATTTTTTCAGTATCTTCTTAATACATTTGCTGAGTAATCAGCTACGATCTGACTCTGTATTTATCCTTTAATATCTACTTCTGACTGCATAAAAGTCCCCTCAGTACTGATTAGAGAGCTGCCACAAAACTGAACTCCAAAATTTTTCAGCATGTTCCAAGAAACTTGGTGTCTGGCCAGTGTCACTACCAGGAAATTGAGGAGGAGGAGAGGCAATTAAACAGTCACAGGAAAAGATATGAAATTCTGGTTTGCCTACAGAAGTTAAAAGTCACAGCATCCAGGGATATTGCAGTGTGAGGATTTTCTTCAACACACTTTAGGTGTTCTTTATATTCCCATTTTACATAGTTTTTATGGATAAAATAGAATATTAGAAGAAACCAATCGTTAAGAGACATTCTCCCTTTTTCTTTCCATATCCTAGGCTGGTCTACGAAAATCATAAATTAAAAATTTATTCCCTTTTAAGCCAATTGGATTTTTCCCATTGATCTGAATAAATTCAGGATTTCTCTAGCTCATTTAAATGATACATCACTCTTCTGAGAATCATTAATTTGGATGAGCTTCCTTCTAGCAGAAGGGCAACAGAACTCACTGGGAAAACTAAGTTTGTCAGAGAGATTCACTGCAGGAACTTTCAGAGAACATCAGGTACTTAAAAGAGAGCTGAGTGCCTCCAGCCTTCCCACATGCTGCTGGTGACTAAAGGAGAGGAAAAGGAGACTTTTGGGGAATATCTGTCACCCTGACAGGATCACCAGCGAGACAGCAGGTCAGCCACTGCAGGACCTATTGTCTTCCTGAGCTCTAGAGACATTTAGCCCAAAATGCCAGGCTTGGAAATACATCTGAGAAGTGGAAGAGGTGAGATACACGGAGCACAAACCCTGAGAGCTTCACCTTTACTATTCGATTATTATTAATGCACATCTCCCTGAAATTGTGTGAATTCTGCTCAACTCCAAGAGCAAGGCAAATCACAGAATTTGGCTAGAGATAAAATCTGCATACACATAAAATAGATTGCAATGTACCAAATGCTTTTACATGTTCAGATCTGGATATTTATTGCTCGACTGTCCTTTCAAAATTCTTAGTCCACTTAGATCTGGTGTTTTTGGAGAGTAAGATGCTCCTGTGAAATGACCTAATATCACACTTGTTTCTGCAGCACGTGAGAGGCATTTCCTCCCTGCAGATTCCATTAGCACCACTTCCCACGTGCACTATTGCTCTCAGAGCAGGAGCAGAGGCTATTAAACTCCATTGCAGGTGTCAGTGCTCTGCACAGAGCAGCATAAAGCACCTCCTGTTACATCTCCAAACTCTGCAGTGTGGGTGATGGTTACACTCCACACTGGGGCTGCCAGGGTGGGTTTCTAGAGAAAATAAGATTCTGGCCGTCCCTTGAAAACTTTCCAGTTCTGCAAACTCTAAAGTCCAGCAGCAGGTCAATAGTTCCCCTGGTGCTGGAAAGGAAATTGTGTCCCTTGACCAATCACTGTCACTTTTCTCTTTCCATGCCACAAGGCACAAATACCTGATTGTAGCAGCCATTCACACCTCCACACGTGTTGGTTTAGATTTCCTGAGATTCACAGAAGCTGGCAGAGGAAGCAGGCAGATGGACTTAAGATGGCAAAAAGAGAGACTTTACTTACAGAAACTTCTTTATATATTCATTAATAATCTAGCAGCTATTGGTCAGCAGGGAATCCACCTCCTAAAACCATTGGTCACAGCTATACAACACCTAGCACCAAACACAGAGATTAAGAAAGTACAAAAATGCAGCTTAGCTCTATTCTCCCTGAGAAAGAAGAGAAAGATTTCTAAAACAGTGCAACTACACACACGTGCACACCTCTGTGTGCGAGGTGCTCACACACACTCACAGCAAATGTCACATTAACTCTGTTTTTAATGCAGAAATACACCCCTGGATTTAGAGCTCGAATTCACAGAATAGAATGTGATGTACCAACCTTGTGACAAGGCAGAGAGAAAAGAATACATGAGAGATTAGAAATCCAGGACAAAAGGCACAAGATCTTTCAGTGCCTTTCCATTACAGAACAGGACTATAGAAGCAGCCCAGCCTTTCATGTGGGTGAGTCAGTTCCTCAATTCTGTCAGGAGCAGAGATAACCTTCAGTTCTCCCACCAGGGATTTCCCTTCTCCGCTCACTATTTTGGAGCCTCGCTCTGTGACTGACAATTAGAAATGCTATTATGTCATGACCCCGTGACACGTGAAATGCCGAAGCACCAGGTGTTCTGAGATGATGTGAAGTCACCTCAATAGGTTTCATTTCAAGTTCTAATGAGTGTGACAAAGGAAGGATTCACAGAGAGGATCCATAAAGTTCTGATAGGCTGAGGGGAAAAAAGAAGTCATTGTCTGTGGAGGTAGTTTTTGCAAGAAACTAGAATGTGCACAGATGGAAGAATGACACAGGAAGATTACAAAATGAAGAGTTATATAATTTCAGCTGAGGATGCTGCACCATGCTTCACCAAACACCTGGGGCCAGATTTGACAGTGAATCTGGAAATTAGTTTATTTACACCAGCACGGAGATTGTGAAGGATTTGGGCTTCAAGAGCAGCTCCATTATTGTCCCACGCAGGGCATTTCATGCCCTGCCTCGGGTAAGGTTATTCGCACTAAGAGGTGCTGGGTGTGAGAGGAGTTAACCAGCCCAAATCTTTCTAGATTTTAATTGTCAATAACACATTTAGTTGTCGTTGTACTAAATCTGTTTGCCAAGGCTGCAATCATATTATAAGCGGGGTAGATTTAAAACATTTTGTTTGATTTTAATGCTCATAACAGATTTACCTTAGCCCTCCTGCCACTTGCCCAGCTCCATTTTGGTTTAATCTGTTATCTTTTCATCATTTAAGATGACAAGACCTTCAGGGAAGTGATTGGCCATTTCCTATGTGTTTTACAGCACTCAGCTAACTCCCTACTGACATCAAATCCAAGTACTCAGTACTGTAATGATGTCATTTCCATCTATATTTTTATTATCTAATACCCAAATTCACTGGTAATTTCACATTTAATTGTTTTTTTTCAGTATCTTTTATAGAATATGCCCTGCTGAAATGATGTCACAGACTAAATTTCTTTCTTTGCAGACTGATGGGTATTCATTAGAAAACACAGACCAAAATAGCAATAATGCAATGTTAAATTTTTCAATCCTTTGCACATAACTGCTTTGCAATATTTCAGGTATCACTAACCAAATTGCATTAAATTATTTAATTTATGAAACAGATCCCATTTCAATGTTTCCATTCTCTACGGCATGTCAAAATGTTGCAGTTGCAAATCACACAGATTTCACTGTCAAATAAAATGGAAAATATTTTGCCTGTAAAACCTTGATCTTCAGCCTGTGAAAAATATTGGGGACTATGAAAGAGCAGGTTCTACATCCTTGCTGTGCCTTAGCCAGTCTGAACAAAGGTCTAATGAGTCTCTGAACAGCGTGAAAAAAATCACTGCTTGTCTGAACAGCCCACTGTAGGGCAGGAAAAAATCCTATTTGTCTAGGTTTGATTGGAACTTGAGTTAACTGTCAGTGCCCACACAAACGGGAAAAATAGGATTAAAGGCCAAAGAGATATTAACAGTAGAAATGTTGTACATCTGCTTTGACAGATGATTTTTGCACTTCACAGGTTTAACTGAAGATCACTTTTGCAGCAGTTCTTACGGAGCTAAAGCCCTTCTAAAGGAAATGATTAAAAAACAACTGAGGATTAGAGAAATCTTAGCTCTCATAAAACTATCCAAAATGTTAGTAGCAACGATAAGCAAAGATAAAATAGAGCACTTCACATTTCAAAATCATTAGATATATGCACATCAAAATCCAATCAGGTTGTACAATGCTAAAGCCCTTAGTAATCTATATTTTCCCTAACTCTGTAAATTATTAATCGTACACCATAATAATTCTTAATTGTGATTGTGGGAATACAATAATATTTCATAGACTGTGAAAATTGTAAGGGTGAAAGTGAGAGAATCACCTCAGCTTGGAACGTCTTCACCCAGATACCTTCCCAAAATTATGGCTCAAAGTTATTCAGCACACAAGAGCTGATGTACAGCTCTGTTTTAGTCTGGATCAATGGCAAATAATTCAATAGAGAGCCATTGAGCCACCACAGCCAAATAAGTCAAGGAATTTCCTTTCTGTGGTTTGATCTGATAACAGGCTTAGTGTCAGAGCTGCTCAAGGAAAGGCTACAAATCCAAAAGTGTAAGTTCAAATCCTGATCCTGGGTAGTTTGCCAAAGCCCACGCTCAGTCAGAGCAATGGGAAAAGAGAACGTGGCTGCTGGAGCAGGGAAATCAGAGGAACCCAGCACAGCAGTGAGCCACAGACAGGCCTGGCTTGAGGTGCCATCACCACGCCAGGGAGAGATGAGTGACATCCTTAAAACCAGGAGATTGTGGAATCTGATCCCTGATGTATGAAGAAACAACTTTTTCTTTTTTTTCCCTGCAAAGTAGTATTTACTAATTTGCATCCACGTTTAATTTTTAGTGTTGTCATGTCACACTTACAAAAAACATTGTTTATGAATGAATGCTCTTGAAGGGAATATTCTAAAAATAAAGGGAATATTTTAAAAGCCCTGTCTGACTCAGTTGCCATTGTGCAAGCCCCACTCAGAATTGTGTTTTATAGCACACTGCACTGGGCTCCATCACCAGACCTGCTCTCCATTTGCCAAGCTACAAAACACAGTTAATGATGAAACCAATGGCTGGGAAAACTAAACCTCTTCTCATGATTAAGGAACTAACTACTGTTAGAGGTTGGAATATTTCTGTGAAGTTCAAGTGTGGAATTAGTTATCAGCACCTGATTTTTTATTTTTTCCCTGGAGAGATTTGATACAAGCCCTTGATGCTCAGGATCTACAAAGATAAAATAAAATCAAATAAGAACAAATACAAGCACTGCTCTGGAGCAAGGCAGAGGGACCATGCTCACGTGAATGAGGTTCATTACAAAATCAGATTTACTCCACAGTTTCCCTCCAGTTGCAGTAAAGGTAAAACTTGTATGAAAATACCATTGCCAACTGCAGCCCTGGGACTCTTCAATAAATGGATTGATCCTCGTGGTAAGTGGAACTTGGATACAAAAAGAGTTGCAGAGCAGCAACCAGAGGGCTCCAGATTATGACAAGAAGATTATCCCAGTAAGAGCCACTTAAAAAGCAACTGCCATCAAGACCTTTTATCTACAGCATAGTTCTTTGTGCCTTAGAAGGTTGGGCAAATTTTATGAGCTACTTAGTAACACAGAGGGAATATCACAGCTCAAAATTCAGTCTTAGCAGGAGTGCATTCTCACATCGACATTATTCTCCTGAGCCATAGTTTTCCTTATTGCAGATGTTTATTTTCAATTTGTTCAAAAATCATGGGTAGGGCCAAATAGGATACCAATGTCCAGAGTAAAAATGGGAGGTGTATTTATCTCTGAATTGCAGTTATGCAAACCCAGTGAACACCCAGGCAAGCACGAGTCCCTGAGTTAATAATATGTCACATCAGCACCTCAGGATAAAGCTGTGTCCTAAAGCCACTCAGCAATCCTTGTGCCCAAGCTAAAACCGTGGCTTATGTCCTTTAGTGAGAGTTCATAAAGTGCTTTATTTACCTAGTGCTATTCATTCAGAAGCACTCCAGTCTTCTAAAAATAACTCAGTATATCATATACATTTCTCAGCAGATGCTTAATGAACCTAAACACACTTCTTAAGCAAAGCAGGGTAGCTCCAAGCTCAGCTGGGCTAGAGAAAAGGTCTCTGATTTATCTGAAGCTAGCCTGGAGTATCTGAAAGCTTTTGCTGAGAGAGGTTTAAAAATTCAAGCACTACTTAAAAATCACACATGAGAAAATGATTTTGGAAGCCTCCATTTGGCAGAGCACAAGCTGATGCACGCAAGGTGCATCACTGAGCTGTCTGAGCTCTGCACACACCACAGAGCAGCCTCTAATTAATCCACTAATGGAGTGCCATTAATGCAGCTGCTGATGGAGAGATCCTGGCACAGCAAACACACCTTGCCCTGAGCACAGCCATGTGAGTGTGACACACCCAGCACCACCCCAGGAGGGAAGGTTTGCATTTGAAGGCCATTATATAGAATATTAAAGGGACTTATATTTCACACATGAGCTTTCTGGAGAATGATTTGCCATGGTTAGTTGATATCCCTTTGTATTTCCATTAATTTGTTAACTCTTCTATGCATAAGTCTTATCTGGAATTCATTCTCTGTGTGTGATTTCTCTCTTCCTGACCATTCTCTGGTGTCATGCAGTATCAGTGCTCTGTCCCCACTCCTCATCCCCTCTGACTTATTCGCAATTTTTCCCTGAGTTTTTAGCATTGTAAATTTGACACATCTAACTTAATTCTTCAAAGATATGTTTTCTTTTTCTTGTTGATAGGACAAAATCTACAATACCAAATCTTCCACGTGGATGCTGCATCTTATGAAGACTATTGTGGTGCTTTCAATGGTTATGCCATGATTTTTGCTGGACATTCCCACTCACAAACCCTGTTTTCTAGAATATTTATACAAAACAAAAGCATGAGGCACCAACGTGGCTAAAATAAGTTCAATTCAACATTCAAACACACATTTGTTTAAAGTCAATTTAGCTTCACATGATGATTTTAAAGCAGTTATGTTTCTTTATAGTGAAGTCACTATATTTAATTGTTTAAATCACTCAAAATTTTTAATTACTTTTCTTATTTAAGGTTCATTTCATTAATCCAACAGGTCCAAGTAGGTCTCTGGCTAAAACTGCACCAATAACACCTCTGGGTGCTATGTCTGAATAAGCTGCACACATATTAAGGCATTACTTTCTGTGGCTTTTGTGATATATTATGCACATAAAAGAAAGTGGCAAAGTTTTTAGCCTCATCAATGAAGCCTCAAGGGGACAGTTATAGCATAACTATGTGGTCTCAACCAGATGGAATTCCTTGGGCTAAAAGACAAAAAAGTCCATAATTTAATCCAAGCATTATTTCTCAAGTCTGTTGCTGCAGGGTTCGAGTGGATCCAGGAAATCATTTCCTGAACCAGAAGGGCCACAATTAAGATTTATTAAGGAGTCCTTCTTTTAATGTAAAAGTACATTTTGCCAATTTTAATTTCAATTAAAATTACTCCCTCGAGAAATCCAGCTAAGGAGGGAGAGTCAGGACACCACGTACTTGTTGCTCCCAAAAATCAGATTTGCAAGTGAAGAAATTTGAATGTTTGAAACAAGAAGGAATGTGTATCATTGATGGGAGACCAGATCCTTTTATCACCTACACTTGTATCAGGGTGAGAAATTCTACTTTGCACCAGCTTCACATCAGTTCTGAAGATGCTCAAAGTGAAACTAAGTATAACACATGAAATTTCAGTATAAAAATATATCTGCCTTTGCCTAAAACACTGTTGTGGTTCCACTTCATTTGCAGGATTTTGTGGGTTGAGTTTAACTGTGTGTAGTATTTCTTGACATAAGAAAACATTTCAATTTGCAGCTTTGGACTTCAGTAAACACAGCTCCACTGACTCTTTTCATCAATCAGTTCACTCACTTTGCTCTCTAAAATGAATGTGTGGTTTCATTTGGGCTGGTTTGCTCTGCAGAGTGAAGTAATCACTTTGTTATAGCCCTGGGAATAAAATTAAAGTTCTCTCTTGTCAACAAGAAGGCGATGAGGGCTTTGAGCACCCAGATAAGCTCATTCCAGCAGCCAGGGACTGTTCCCAGGAATGGCTGTGGTCTGCCCATGCACTTAAACACTCCAGAGGTGCTCATCTCATCTGCTGCAGGACTGCAGCCAAACACACAGCAGACTTCTCCTATTATTTAAAACTTTAAGTACATATTAATAATCTAATTACTCTCTTCTCAGTGGCACTGGGACAGACTATTAGTCTATGCAAAAGCTGTCTGTATGGAAGAAAATCTAACAGTTCTCTTTTAAAAGTATTTAATGAAATTAAATTGTTCAATTGCCAAGCATGGCTGATCTCCAAAGGTCAGTAAGGATCCTGGCTGTGCCTCTGGCTCTGCCCTAAATTAATAATGTGTGCTTCCAGCTCTATCCTAGGTCCTAGGAAGGCTCCTCAGTAGTTATCTTTCAGCACACTTGCTTTGATAGCTTCCAAGCCTATCAAATACGTATTTAATGAAAGTATTTTTCAGAATATCTGAGTGGAGACAGACAAAAGAAAATGTGTATGAAAACTCTCCCTGATGGCTCCTTTCTGTCACAGCCTGAAGAACATGCACAATTAAAATTCCACGCAGAGCTTCAGAGAGGTAATGACTGAGACTCATCAGACTATATTTGAAAGTACCCAGAGGGGGAAGCAAATCCAAAGAGGAAAAGGACAAAAAAAAATGGGAATGAACAAAAAATAGTCACTTAACATCAGCTTTTGAATGGTCAAATGGTAGGAATTCAGAAAAAGCCAGCAAGTAACAGCTGCCTGGAGAAGCAGTCATGATATAGAGAGGAATTATCCTGGAGGAGAACTGGGCAGTGACTCAACTACACTGCTCCACTATCTGTTTTTCCTTCTCTTACTTCAGGAAATATGATAAAAACTATGATGTCCAAATTACTGACAAGAAAAGAACAGCCATACAGCAGCAGCAAATAAAAAGTGCTGTTGAACAGAGGAGTATATTCCCTAATCCACACCAATTTTCTGTTTGGGCTGTGCAGGGTAGCCCTGTACAGTCACTGCATGACTAAACAATTTCTGTCTTAACATTCTCATTTTTCAGCTAAATTCCCACAACTACAAACCTTCGGTCACTTGTATATTGTACTGACATAAATCGAGATTTCCAGGTCTTACTCTCCCGTTCCAAATATGCCTCTGAGATCCTCATAGCATTTAAAAGGTGTTTTTTCACTGTACGCATATTAGCATATTATGAAAGAAATAATTAGCATATCAAATGCTAGAGATCAATTAGCTGCCAAAGCACTAGTCTAGACACAATCGCCTGACACTTGTAATGAAATCAAAGCCAAGCTGGCCAAATGCTGCTGCTACCCCAGCAGGGCTCCTCAGAGCAATGTTCACTCATTGCCCTCTGCACCAACAGTGCAGAAGCTGATTATCATCTGCTCCCATTTACTGCTGTCAGGGAGCCAAATCCTAAATGAGTTCACAGAGTCAGTGACTATTTGTTTATTGTCTAGATCCACTGACTGTGTGTGGTTTTATTCTACAATTACCACTTGGTTGCAGGAATTCCTGCACTTACTCAGGTACAGCTCAGGGGCTGTCTGCTCCACAGCCCTCCCCATGCTGGAAAAGAGAAAACTGTGGAGAGCCAGGGACATGCTCCTGGTGCACAATAGAGTTCAGCTGCTGTGTCAAGACTCTTTGAGGTTTTGAAGGATTCTGAAGAGGATTTAACTCCTGATGATGAAACAGGGCCAGAACACTGCACTGCACAAAGTAGAGATCAAATACATTTGCCCTCAAAAGGAGCATAAGAAATTGTGAGCTTCAATGCCTTGGCGAGCCAAGAATGAACAGCCTGAGGCAATACATGTCCAGAGAGCAGCAAATACAGCAAAACAGCAGCTAAGTACCTCATTCTGCAGTCTAAGTATGACCAATTCCTCATGAGATTTTCCTATACCTAAAAAAGAGAGAAGAAATTTCTTTTAAAGGGAACGTGATCAAATCTCTGCTCTAAATTCATTGTACAGCTGCACATCGAATGCCTTCCCACAGCTAAGATTCTCCATTCATCACCGAGGCTTTGCCTCCTTTGAAAAACTCCTTGCACTTTTGCCCTAATCACACTTCCTGTGATACAGATGGCTCAAATACTCATTTACTTCCATGGGACAATAATCTTTAGTGTCCCATTATCAAATTTCTACCTGCAGATACTGTTTAACACAGGGTCAGATTATGTGACCGTGATTCAGGAAATGAAGGCGACCGACTGGAATTTCATCCATGTTAAAGCAGAGACATTGCAGGAAGGAAATTGTAGACAGTGGTTTAGCAACATTATTCACATTTAAAAAGAAAAATCATGCAAAAGCTAAAGACTGGTATGACTTGGCTACTTTATGACTCCCACAAAATATCCTCCAACACAGCATATTTCTCTTACACCTTTTCACTACATCTAAAGAATAAACAGCATTTCAGCAGAGAAACCTATCATTGGTTTTGTACACTTCGCTTTGAACTCTATTTCAACAGGATGCTGACAGACAATAAAACCTATTTTCTAGTCCTCAACTGGAAGTTACTTCTGAAAAGAGGAGACATACAAATTGACTGCTTTGGGAAAATAACTCTGTTTTCACCCTTTACTAAAACGTGCAGTGCCCACAGTTTGATTTTGATGCACTGCAGACCCACCCCGCCATGTTACCTGACCGCTCAGTGTTAACATTTATTAGTTATTTCTGCTGCTGACCACCTCTCAGCTCTATGCAAAGCAAATACACCACAGCAGTTGCCAAGAAAATCCACAGTTAACTCAATCTTTGCTCCCAAGATTTCATTTTGTGGTTTTCTGATATTTTTCACAGGTAGAAAACTCAGTGTCTGTCCCATAAGTGGTCGCTGGAACCTTCCATTATACTGAGATTTTCGAAGGAATTATGAAGGACAGCTAATTTATACATTTGTCTTGTGCCTAAGATATACTTACATGAACCTTATACATCCAGGAAGCCAAACTGGAGGGGGAAAAGACTCCTGAAGGAATCTGTGTCAGTGCCTTCAATTTTATGCTTAGAAATGGGGTTGGGGTGGAGGGCAGGAATGCATTTTCATTTCCCTTGCTGTGATAATTTGCGTGGATTTGATATAATAATTATAAATTCAGGTAAAATAAATTCACAAACATCCTCCTAGTAAGAAAACACATAAATATATTCATAATGCAGACATTTTAAACAAAATCATCTATTACTTGTCACGAAGTGAGAAACTCCTAAACATCTGAGCTTATACAAAATACTACAAATTGCTAAGGATTCCCTGAATATTCATTTCATTTGTTTGTGTTTAATTTGCAGCATATGATGTTTTATGCTAGTAATTACACAAAATCAACACTCAGAACACAGATAAAGGCCTTCACTGAGTCTAGCAGAGAGCACAGTACTGCGTAACAATGCAATCCATCTAAAAGCAAACGAAAAAAATACTGGCATCCTGTCAAAAACGTAAAGCACTCAGTACAGCTGGAGGAAGCATTTATTATTTATACTCTGGAGGCTTTTCATTCACATTTACCAACATGTTTACCATTTGGAATGAAGATAAATTAGCAAGGCAACAGCCAAAGACAATTTTTTTTCCTCCAATAAACTTCAAATCCAGTAACATTCAGGTGAACCACTCGCATCCTTCCTCCCTAGTGACTGACAGAGATGTGAGAGGCTTAGCAAGATATGCTTGGATCAAAGTGGTAGATGCTATGTCACACAGAGTTGCTGGATTTGGATACATATCTGAGTTAATGCTAGAAATACATTTAAGCTTGCCAAGGCGGTGCCATGAATAATTCATTGTATCCTACAACGGAGAACCCACCATAGAGGCTTTTATATCTATCCATTTAACTGCTGGTCCAACATACAGAGCATGAATTTTTCACACAAAAACCTGTCTGGGGTTTTTGGGCTGCAGACACATGACAAGTGACTGTTCAGAGCATCCTCCTGTCTAAGCCAACAATATAAAAAGTTAACAAACTTGCATAAAACCACACAGTCGTTTTAAAATCTGCCTGCATAATTTGTGTTATGTTATGCTCTTATCAGACACAGCAGTAAAATACCTGCACTGAAATTATGGACAGACACAGATGCACAGGAAAAAACATTTCAAGACACAGCTGAGAACCATTCCAGTGGAGAAGGCTGCTGAAAGCACTTGTCACCTCAACTAGGCAGCCTTCACCTTATCTCACTCTGTAAAAATGCAAATTCTCCTGTGACCCTTAAGACAGGAGTGGAATACCCAGAGTTCTGTAAAGGAGGTTATACTATTTGGAACAATTTCTGTGTATGTATCATATACACAGTTGCCTCCCAAGCAGGGATGAGCCTCTGCTTCCCAGGCACTTCACTGTGCCCTGAAAGCTCCCTGCATGCTGTGAGCTTCTCCTCTGTGCATGGCTCCAATTACCCCACTCCGAGCACATCTAAAACCTAATTTGCTGAGGGCTTTATTCACAGGGTATGCTCAAGACATCCTGTGGCCAGAGTAACACGGAGTTGGTAAGGGCTTTTTTTGCTGGTTTTTTTTTTAAGATAGGGATGCTTATGTTGATATGTGCATTTGAATAACAGCCTGGAGATCAGAAAACTCTTCTCAGTAGTGGGAGACCCAGATTCTGTTTCCTCATTATCTGCAAACCTCATCTCCCACCATCCCAAAGCTCCCAGGCTGTGACTGCTCTGGAGGGCAGGCAGATCCTCCTTTCCTGAACAGCAGCACAGAAAGGACTCAGGACTCAGAGATGAAAGGGAAAAAGCAAATGTAATACTATTACTCATACAAATCATGAACTAGAAATCTAAAGCTGTTTTACCATTGGCTATTTATCATGCACAAACTCTGTGCCAGTTGGTATCAGCTAAAGGAAAAAAGCAACTATCTCCCAACTAACAACACTGCCAGAGCCAAAACTTGGTCCCAGATTCAGCTAATACTGTGTGATCAAATTCCTGTCAATAGAACCTCATGGCGTTGAAGCTTCTAACTTGACAGCAATCTGCCTCCACAAAACCAAACTGCATACACAAAATGTGCTCAGTGGGTATGAGACTGTATCTGTTTACTGATTACTATTGAATAAATTTTAAAAGAAGTAATTGCCCTGTCATTTTCTAGCTTTGATGTACTTCAGAAAAAAAATTTCAACCTTCAGGCAGGGGAGAAAAAGAACACTTAATAAGGTATGGTTTCCCCGAATCTGATAAACACAATCCCAAAGCATCTCTTTAAAAAGTCAGAGCCTGTACTTTACAGATAACTATGCTCCTGGAAAAAAACCAAATTATACTTAGCTGGAAAGCAAATCTACACTGGGCATCGGGGACTAACTTAAGAAAAAAAAGGGGGAAAAAAAAGGAAAGATGTGTTATGAAGAGAGAACATTCTGTGTCTGCCTTAATTTGTGCTCACAAAAAATTACCTTTTACCCCTCCATCACATGAACAGTGGACGAAAAATTCTGCCTCCAAATATAATATAATTATATATACTATATACATGATATAAATAATATATAAGACACTCTCAGAAACGGTCTGGAGCTCACATTGGCCCAGGACACAGGTTTGCCCTGCAGGAAACAGTGAGCTAGAAAAGACCTGAGAGAGACAAGCTGGCACCTCAGCCTGCTTCTGGCACAGCCAACCTGTGTGTGACAGCTCCAGGAGAGCTGGGGGGGCCAGGGGCACCCCGAATACTCTCCCTGGGCACCCAAAACACTCTCCTGGGGCACCTGGAATGCTCTCCTGGGGCACCTGGAATGCTCTCCCTGGGGCACCTGGAATGCTCTCCCTGGGGCACCTGGAATGTTCCCCTGGGGCACCTGGAATGTTCTCCCTGGGCACCTGGAATGCTCTCCTGGGGCACCTGCAATGCTCTCCTGGGGCACCTGGAATGCTCTCCTTAGGGCACCTGGAATGCTGTCCTTGAGGCACCTGGAATTCTCTCCCTGGGCACCTATTCCATCCCTGCCCAGGGATTTTCTCCCTCTCGCACTGTCTGGGGATGTAGAGCCCCAAATCTCACTGAAATCCATGGAATTGGCTTCCCTGGTCTCCAGCCCTGGGGTAAAGACAAAGCACAGAATATTCTGAATACCCTCGAGTGCAAGGGAAAGGAGGATGGTCATGCTGGGCAATGTTAAAGGTTGTGACAGATGCTGAGTGATTAACACACATCAGTCTATCAGGGTCCTGAGGGGACAGAAGGGGACAGTGTCTGCTTGGCTGCTGCTGGGGCTGTTAGGAGCCAACTTCAAACCTGGCGAATGAGTTATGAGCCAAAGTTTCCAAAAATATAATCAATGGAGGGAAGCATCAGGGTTAGAAGACTAAAGACAAGTTAAAGAATGCTTAAAATTGGAAATAACTGCAAAAAACAGGACAACAATGAGTCAGACCATGGACAGCACCTCCTGTAAATAATGTTCAAAATGAGATTGGAGCTTAACTAAGCTGAAACAGTAAACAACAACTAAGAATCAATTTAAACTCCCCTATCTGATTTAAGTAATACTACTGCAAGTTCTTTATACTTCATTATGCAAACTTCTTTCCATTGATCTGATAAATCTGATTAAATGTTTCTAAGCACTCCCCAAGCTAACATTGAGGTCATTCACAAGATTATTTTCTACGCCTCAAATGACTATTGCATTAAAATAATTCAAAGCAATGCAGTGTGGATACAAACAAGGATATGCATTCACTAATGTTAAATCAAAATATTAATGGTAGATGTTGATAACAGGTTTTCAACAATCCCTTTTTATTATATTTTTGCAAATAACACTGCCTCGAAACTTAGTAAAAGTGGCTATGGTACAAAACCAAAAGATATCTTCAATATTAGATGTGGAGCAGAGCTGGAAAAAGCATTGCTAAAACCTGCAACCTTTCTGTGTACTTCTGACACTACCACAAGTTACAACAAATCTTCTTGTCAGGGCACTGAAGGTTCAGGACTGGAGCTGCTGCAGGATCGGGGCTGGCACTGGAATTTAAAGCTTCCTGCTGTTCTCTCTCAGCAGCCAGGGGCCGAGGTCACAGCTCAGCCCCTGAGGGTCCCACCACAGCCACACTCAGTCTGCCACAATAACACCTGCCAGGGTTTGAGATCTGTTAGAACATCTCTCACCACTGAAGGGAAGGGGTTGATTTTCCAGCTGAAGGATTTTTCACTCATCTGAAGGACAGAATAGGTGTGTGATGTGGGCAGGAACTCAGTGCCTCTGCCTCAGCTCCAACCACTGCTGACAATCCAGAACCACAGGTATTTAATGCCAGGATTTTCCCTTTTTCTCCAGATTTTGTTTTTGCTGCCCACAAAAACATACCCTGACAGTTAAGACTACAGCAATGTAAATCTCCAACATTAGTACTAAAAATCTGTAAATCTACTGATATTTCAATCTATTCACAAGGGAAAGCAGCAGCTCTGAGAGCCCAATTGAGCTTTGCTGCACGTCAGGAAGCCACAAGGTTGTTAGACCTCCGAAGGAGCAACAAGCTCTGCCTCCTAAAGCACCTCCAGCAAATCCCCACCAATAATCCCTTCTGAGTCAAACTTACTGATGTCAAACCTAATTCAATTCTCTTCACTCCTGCAGAATGCCAACAGGAGACAGACAGCATCTTAGACAGGTCTCACTATACCATTTTTTCATGTTTATTCAATTTCAGAAAAATTATATACTTCCCCTAAAACAAATTGTTTTGTCAATATTTCAAAAGAGTAAATATTGTGACTCACACTGCTCTGAGTCATCCACCTGAATATTGATTTCAAAGCAAATCATACAACATCTGATTATTAAAGATTATTAATTGCTCTTAGAGGATTAATTATTTTTTATAGCACTCAACAGCTTTTGGGAGAACATCAATCCTGTCAGATCAAATACTCCCACTAAGGGAATGGCAGAAATTGTTAACATATTTCTGAACATGTTTTAAGCTTGGAACTCAATACCACACAAGCTGCTGATTCTAAGAGACAGCAATACCCAAAAGCTACAGGGCAACATCAAACTGGAAAATATTTTCTTGATGCTACACTTCTTAGTAAGTCATTAACAATTACTTAGGGTGAAAACCTACCTAGAGACTGATTCTCAACCTGTAACGTGATGTATTCTTCTAATACAAATACACCATTAAAGCTGAAAATGTTTCCAAAAAGATAAGGATGGATAGAATGGAAAAGAGTGAACAGTAACTATAAAGTTTGCTTGGTAAACTGAACTCAAAGTGTTCTAAACAGCCAAATACAAGGTTTGTGATGACAAAACTAAACATTGTCATCTCTGACTAACAGACCTAAAGAATTGTCAGCAGTAGCTATCTCAATAGGAGCTACCAATTCTCAACTTGAAGCAATAACTGAAATTTATTATCTGTGCTTTGCAGAGAAGTATATTAGATGGTCATTATTTGAAATGTTCCTGCTTGTAAAATCTATAAGGAACAAGTGCTGCAGAAATCATTTGTGTCGAGCTTCCCCCATGTAATCTCATAATAAATGACATCAATCATAATGCTGCTGGCTGCCATTATTGACAGATTTGTAAATTGGAGTTCGTTCTTTGATGTTTCTGCAATTCTAACTTTGATACCTGAAGCATATCAGGAAAAAAATCTATATTAGACAGCTATGGGCTTGTCAAATTTCTCACACTTGATTTAAAACAAAGCCTCGATGGGTTTGATCAATGATGTTCTATGCTGATCCTGGACACGATTATTAACAACATCACTGGCATTTATATAAATAAACTTTCAGCATTTCCCAAGTAAAATTATAAACCTGGAATAATTGAAACTTGGAGAAGCCAACCCAATGTCAGCTTGCTGCACTTTATTTTGTGGCTTCGCAGAGCTCATACATCACTTCTCTATAAACACTCTGCTGGCCTTGATGCAGTGCAGCTCCTCACAGAACAAAAACAAAAGCGTTTTTAATTGTCACAATGAGAGACATAAGTAAGGAAAAACAATGCTGTTCATTAAACCTTTCCTGATTGATTTTTTCACAGTCTTTTTTTAACCCAGTAAAGTGCAATCTAAAAGCTAAGTAAAACTATTATTATTATTACTCCATTTTAAGTTTACCAAAGAAGGAAATGCTGCAGAATTTGTATCAAATAAAGTGTGTACAGCTATTTTATGGCATAAGTAGAAAGAAACATGGATAAAAAGACCAAGCTCTGCAATTTGCAATCTTAAAACAAAGATGGATTGGAAAATTAGGAAAAAAAATAAAGTACCTTCAAACCTTGAAGACTGTGGTTTGGAAGCATCTTTGCAGTAATGTTTCATATTATGGTAGATACTTGGAACAAAACTAGTCTGTTCTTTTTCCTGGAAACAGGATACAACGTGCAGTAAAAATGTTTAAAAAGCAGATCAGAGTACTCTCATTTTCCATTCTGGGAAAAAGATAAAGTAATTTGTTTGCCTCTGATGGCATCTCCACTTTTTCCAATTCTATTAACTGAGCTCTGCCAGAAACAATATACTCATAAAAGCACTTACGAGGTGTAAACATTTGCCTTTGCAACAATTCAGCAAACACTGCCTGCCAGGTATCGCCAAAGCATTTCTTTTCTCTGGAACTGGATTGTGATGGCTAATTTTGGTAAGAAGTGGCTCCTAAAATAGTGGCATTGTCACTGTCATATGACAAAGATGGCACAAGGCAGAGGGAGGGAGAGGACACTCAGTGCACCCTGCAGAGCTTGGAAACACGAATAATAATTGAGTTTAGTAATAATAAATGCTTTCTTGGGCAGGCCAACATGTGCTTCCCAAGTGCTGGGATCACGGGAGCTTTGCAGCATGTTTCACACACCCACCTCTGCTGAAGGATATTTTAAAAGCACTTCACTAATAAGTTCTAAAAATACATAGCATGAAGTCTGAGTTTACAGCAAAGGATTTTAAGGAAAGGGTACTACAGGACATATCACATGGTATCAACAAGAAATGTTTAAATCTCACTAAATTCCAGAGAATACTGAAGCATTTCTTCCATCTGAGTAGTTTAAATGAAGATATAAAAGGCATGTAAAAAGCATATGGGGGATATCCTTAAATGGTTTCCTGACAAAGGAAATGATCTTCAGCTCCAAAATAAAACCTAAATTCCAGATTAGCTTTAATTATAGATTGAATGTGAAAGGTTAGCCTCAAAGAGAAACCATTTACAACCTTAAAAAAAAAAAAAAAAAGAAAGAAAGAAAATTGATCCAATCCAATTGCTAAGCATTGAAATGAAATTAGACAGTAAGCAATCCAAAGTTTGAAAAGACAAAATGTTCACAGGAACCATTTGTCTGAGGGAAGTCTCCTGCAATGAGAAGCAATGTTTTGAAGCTGATAAATAAGAACAGGATGAGGTTTGATGGGAACAAGAATGCTGAACACAAACTCCCAGAGACAAAATGAGGGAAGAGCATCCTGTGGCACACAACTTTGCCAAATCACCTGGGAGCTCGAGCAGCTTTGCACCACAACCCTCACGTTCTGGGGTAAAGTAAAGCACAGGAAATGAGGGGAAATGCCAAAGCACTCAGGACAAGCAGGGCTAGGAACCAAGCCCTTCATCCACTGCCCTGCAGTATTTCTCACAAAGCAGCAGCAAAGGGCTCTGAGAGCCTTCTGATGTTCACTCTCTCTGCACAGAGTTCACTAACACAATAACTTCTATTTTTAGAAGTATGAACAGCTGGTAATAGGCTTGAAAATACAAAGTATCTCCCACATTATTGTATTTTTATTACATGTAAGCGGTGCTAACGTTGATACAAAAAACCTATTCCCTCTTTACATAGTACTTTTTCTTCTTGTATTTCCACTTCTTCATTATCATAGGTATCATAGTCCAAAAAAGGATCAATTCCTAAACTAAAAACACTATCATAAAATATACCTAATAAAAAGTCCTGGAAAGCAAATAAAAACTGAGTTTTAAAAGTCTACATTAAAATTATTAAGGGACAATTTTATTCCGAAAAACAATGACACTTAGACTTTTTTTTTTTAAATCCAAAATCCTGTAAATATGTTATGGTCAGTTGATTATTTTGATTGATAATGAAATTGTAACCTGTGAAAATACTGATCTCATTAACTAATAAGAGAAAAAAAAAAAGAAAACTCTGTGGCATTAATCTGATGCAGAGATTCTAAATTATACATTTTATTATCCTACAGAGATTTATACTCCCATTATCTCTTACACCCACATAAGACAAAGCAAGTGTAAATCTGTCTTTCCCCGTGCAGGGAATTTCTTAATGCTGTATTAGAGAGACAATTATTCTACCCTCACATTTCATAACATTAGTTTTTTAACAACCACAAGCACCCTCAGTTAATATGAAGACAGATGTTTTGACTGAGAGCAGCTATGGATATATGCTGAAACTGAAAATTAAAACCCCACATGAATAAATATTGAAATGCACATTCATATTTATTCTAAGGGTGATCTTCCAGCACCATGTAAGATTGGCAAGATTGTCTCTAAATATTTGCAGCAGCCAAAGGAATTACATTTTCATACAACTTTTAAGGATTAATTTCCTCAAATTGTGAAACACCCAATTCCTTCTCCTGTGAATTGTACGTAGGGTAGGGTGCCAAGTCACACTCATATCAACAAGAGAAGTACAGGCAGAGGGTGTCTAAATTGGGACACAGTTTTTAACAATACAAATGGTATGAGAAAAAAATCTGCAAATATGTCAAATTTGTATTTGATATATTTTCCTACACGACACACATCATCAATCCAGCTGTGATGGCTTCTGAGTGAGGAGTTACCTGCCAGCCATGTGCCAGTGTAACTGCTTGCTCAAACCATTGACAAATATCAGCTGTCACAACGTTCCCTGGAGAACAAGGTGGGCTCTGGGTTAGGTACAGTCAAGATTTCGGGGTCATCATGAATTAAATTCATGATTTAACGGGTAAGCCAGTTTAATCATTGAAAAATACTGTGAAGAACTCCCAACAATTCTTGATTGGTATTTATAGAGCCATAAAATCACAGAATGGTTTGGGTTGAAGGGGTAGTTCCGATGTAGTTCCAAGCCTCCTACCATGAGCACGTACCTTCCACTCCAAGGACATTGTTTGTTGAGTAACACTTGTAAAGTTGAACAAATTGCACAGTAACTGAGATCTGTTCCGTGGAGCTGGACTGGAACATGGCTCCACTTGCCATTTTGTAAAGGAACATGACTGGGTTTGGTAGAACGAATATTGCCACGCAGAGTTTAATGAATTGCAGAGCTGAGTACCTGGAGCTGCAGCAACACTCCCTCGAGAGTACTCTCATCCTGATGCTTGGGAAGCTTTGCATACAAAGCAGGACTCCCCAGATGAAAACAGAAAAAAGGCTTCTCCAGCAAAAAAAATCATTCACAGAATGAATTCACCATTGAACCTGAGATGCTTTACCCCATATGGCTGGGGAAGAGGGGACACGTTCCCTCCCCTGTGGTTGCACTGTTTTAGAGCCTTTCTGTCCTTTCTCACAGAGAGTGGAGATAAACTGCATTCTTTTACTTTCTTAATCTCTGTGTTTGGTATTAGGTGTTATTTAGTTGTGACCAATGGTTTTAGGAGGTGGATTCTTTGCTGACCAATAGTTGCTAGAATATGAATGGATATAAAAGAGGTTTCTTGTAAATAAACTTCCCTTTTCGCCATTTTGGTTCGTCTGCCTGAATTCTCTCATCCAGCCCCTGCAGCCCTCGGGGACTCTAAAGCCACACTCCCCATCCAGTTTTGTGGTGCAGTGCAGGGCAGCTTTAGGGATGTTCTGCTGTGTGCCAGCCTTTCTTCCAATTCACAGTCACCTGTGCCCAAAAAACTCCAACCAAGTGCTGCTCAGTAACTCTCCAAGCAAGAAATCCCTTGTTCTAGTTCTGTGTCTCCCCAGGAGAGTCTTCCTCAGGGAAATCCCAAACCATCTGCTTAGCCCAGCTTCCAACTTACGCTCCAAAAAAGTGACTCAAAGCAGCAAGAAAACTAAAATTATAGAAATGCCTCCTGGTATTTTGCATGTATTGAACCGGATACTGCTCCTAGTCTGGTCACTGTAAATCCAGAAGAGCTTCACTGAGGACAGCAGTACAAGTCAGGGAACTGATTTTGCTGCTCTGCCCAATATTAAGCACTGTTGGTTTTTAAGTAAACAAAGAAAATAACCACCACTGTGCAAAAAAATTCATCTCCTATAAATCAGCATCGCTCTGCTGAAGTCAACTGAGTTATAAAAATTTACATCAACTGCAGATTTCCTCCCCTATGTGATGAAGAGTGTTCTGTTTGCTCCCCTGGGTCTCAGCTCAGGCTCTGTATGAATACAAATGGATTTTTTTCCTAAATGAGTACCGACACATTTTCTCCTGAGTCACATATCCTGAGCTTCCACACACTGCACATTGCCAAGATGACTAAAACACCTTTAGAAAGTATTTAAATGTTTTCTTCAATAAGAAACATCAGTGACATGATTTTTTTTACACAGTTTGAAAACTCGCCTCGTTTTATTGCCGTTTATTGTACAAGAATGCTAAAAATGCAATTTGCTGTAGAGAGCAGATCTCAGGATAATATACAGCACTGAATAAAATGGAAAGGAAACTTTGAGACAGAGCAACCAGCACCCCTGAAAAGGCCACAGAAAATGGTGGAATATGACAGATTTACCCAGGAATTAAGGAACAAGACACCAATAAAATTATGATGAAAAAAATTAAGAGTCTGCGCACACGTAACTGTAATCTTGGAACCAAAGTTACTCTTACATCAATTTTATGGATTGAAATTTATATGCACATACTTGGATTTCAGAGGAAAAAACAGAGTGAGATGTCCTCCACTAACAAGCAGGACACACTACATCAGAGTCCTGAAGTTGAAAATCTGTTTTTTAAAGAAAGCAGAGGTCATACCTGGATGTCAGTAAAAATCATGTTATTATGTTTCCACAGAAAAATGTAGCATTAGTATTTCCGAAGCATCCCCAATACATAATTTGCGATTTTCAGGGAAGGCTATACATTTTAAAAACTCCAGATACTTTGTGTATATTATTGCATTGTCTCAGGAAAAAAAAAACCACTCCTAAAAAGACAAAGGCACCTATTCAATTTCAGATAATGCACACGTAGTCTGTCTTGAAAAGTGTTATTGACTTCTAAAGTCAAGCATACCCAAGTTAGAAAGCATCAGAATTAGATCTGTTTGTGTTTATTCAATTTAGCCAATCCTCGTGCATGTACTGGAACCCTGACCTTGCCTGCACATGATCTCTAATTTTAGTGCCCAACAGAGTCATTCCTCCTGTTGGCTTTGCTGCAGGAATAGGAAGGGTATCCTTTTAATACAGAAAATGTTTTCTTCTTAAAGGCTTATTTCTGCTGCACCGAACCATTACCAAAATGTCAGCCCAATCCAGGGGGATGATGATTAGTCATTTTAAATCCTGCCTGAAATGCTGCTGATCTCTGTGGTTACTAACACTGCTCCCAGCAGCACAGGGCTTGGAGCTCAGGGACATTCCCTCACCGCAGGAAAGCATCTGCAGCCCTCGGATGTGTGGGACTGCCAAACATCAGTCACACACCCTGAGAGCCTCAGAGCACCTGGGGACTGAAACCAGCTCAAATCAAAGTTACCAACTCCACCAGATAGGTGAAAATATTTCCTTTAAAGATTTTCAACCAGCTCGGTGTCCACCAAGAAGCTTAAATATAAATTGAGGCTTTGTTAATGTCAGAGCGAGAGCTTGAGGTCTTGAGGAAACAGGACTGGTGAAGTTCAGATTTGTGTGATGGCAGTTCTAGGAATTCACCAAAGAGGATATACCATTCACAGAAATAAACTGAACAGTGTCATCGATAGTCAGGAAGAAAAATAATTCCCTTTTTCCTTTTTTTTCCTCTTTTTTTTAATAACTTACATCTGAGTAAGAACTTCACTTAATATAAAGCTAATGCCATTCCTCTAATTTTGCATTTGATGCAATTTCTATTTATATAAACAGATTATGAGAGATATTGCAGCAGGAGGATCTCTCTTTAAAAGCAGAACATTAGGAATCGTACAAAATTGGGGTAAACTACTTTCATTTGTAAAAGAAATAACTCAATTTCAGAAAAAAAGGAACATTGGAATTATAGTGGTATCAATCAGCAATAAAAAATTAGGCTTGATGTGGTTACCAGTGTAATGCCCCTAGAAGCAAACAACAAAAGCAGAAATTCATAGCAGAGGTTTCTCAGAATACTTACCACACTCTGCTTGGAAGCTGTGCTGGAGATGTTTGTTTTTTTGGAAAGCAGGAACAGTTGGAAGCAAAGGAGGCAGCACAACACTTGAACAGAGAGCTGGCCCAGACCTCTGGAGTGATTGGTTTCCCCTCCAGCAGCACCATTTGCTTTCCAGGAGACCTCGAAAAATTTTTCTTTTCTCTCTGTTTCAATCTCACCTGCAGACAGGTACAACAGCCTCTGTCAAGGCTTTTTTAAACCCACAGACAGAAAGCACTGTCAGAATTATCCCTTCCCACCACTAAGCGTTCACAATGCAATGGAGTCTGCAAGATCTAAACAATCTCCTCATGTATTTAATTTACATTTAAGATTCTTAATGAATTCCTGAGCAACAATCATGTGCTGTTTGAAAGATAAATGACCACAATTCACGTTACTTTAATGATTAAGGAACGCTAATATGGTTCTGTGGAACCACATGCAACATAACTCAGCCTCCCCTGGCACACCTGGGTCCCTATTTTGGATTGCAAAATGAGCAATAAAACCTCATTAAAGAGCTGAAGCAGAATGGCAGTTATCAAATAAAACATCTACACAAATATTTAGAATCTATACCACAATGGCATTTTATTTTACCTCATCCACCATGCAATGAT
Source organism: Acanthiza pusilla (assembly GCA_036630365.1). Classification (NCBI taxonomy): domain Eukaryota; kingdom Metazoa; phylum Chordata; class Aves; order Passeriformes; family Acanthizidae; genus Acanthiza; species Acanthiza pusilla. Next base: position 2,095,592 of record JAXCHO010000030.1, on the reverse strand, counting down.
CAAAAATACATCACTTTAGTAAGCAATGCATTATGCTGAAGTTACCAGAATATACTCATAGATTTGAAAGTCTATATTAAAATGGCAAATTGCAGAGGGGAAAAAACCAACAAAAACCAGAAAGTACAAAGTGCAGAACATAATTTTCAAATGTAGATGTTTAAACAGAATAAACAAATATTGGAGGTTGAGAGCAGAGTAGTGCCAAGTTTTCCTGCAGTCCCCATAAAAATAATTTTTTTTCATTTATGCTTTTTTTTTAAGTTTTTTTTTAGTTTTTAGTTTTGTTTAGTATCATTCCAAAGGCGTCTATTCTTAATATTGGTATCTTTTCCCTCTTTCAATTATTCTGAGAATAAAATGGATGAGAAAAATACTCTCTAAGATACCCGTGATTGTAAAATACTTCTGCAAGATGTCTTACACTGCACTGAAAATAAACTTAAATAAGAGACATTTACCCCCAAAAAACCCACACATGAATAAAATTTTAAAAAAAAAATTTAATCTGCTCAAGTTTCTTAAGCATCCAGTAGGCTATAGCAACAAAATAATTTATGCAGTTATACGTCTGCTAAGATGGATAAAAACTGAAAATAAAAAGATTATCCCTTTTATCAGCACAAGTAGGCAAAAATATTCCACTCCTTAATGATTTGGCAGCTATTACAAAGTAATTGTCAACTTGTGAGATTAGGAGATAGAACAAAAAAGCAGATTACTGCTCAACACTCAATTTTCAGTGCTTTGTTTCAAGAAATACGTGACAGCATTTCCTGTTTAAAACTAGAACTGTACTCTCATCATTCCTGAAATAAATGAGACCTCAGCAAGAAACCCATTCTGGACCTTGGGGAAGTCTTGACTCTGCCTTGAGCCACTGCAGTCATTTCATTTGCTCTACATTTATCCAGAATTGCACAGTGTAGATCATAATTTCAGTTCCATGATTATAAATTCAAATCCTGCAAACAGTCTCTCCATGGCAAGGCAGACACAGAAAACTTCACGCTCGCTGCAATTGCTTAACACCCAGGAAATCAGGTTTGCAATTCAGAACCAAAAAGAGTACTAGCTTTTGTAGAAATAGGGAGAAGAGAAGGTCAGAGACATTCTGTGAGGATTTGGAAGAGATTATGGGATCATTTGCTTAGGTGAACTGACACATTAAGCATCTTATATCAGGACTATTTATGCTCTGCTCTTTTTTGCTTCAGACTCCAAACACAGATGCTGCTTTCAATTTGCAAAGTGCAGGCAGAAAGCTGCAGACTGATTTTGACACAGAACCACCAAACTGGAGCAACTCCCTAACCCATATTTCTTAACTTTCTCCTCCCAGCACGAAGCCCATTTCCTCTCCAGAATTTTGCATGAAATGGATTCGGACTGGAGGCCAAAATCGTGAGAGCTGACAGCAGTTAAGTCATCTTGTTGCATTTGTTAAAAATAGGGATGAAGGATATTTGTTCTCACAACTATCAGTTGTCATTTTCACATTACACTTTTCACAATGTGAAGGTGATCACAGAAATCAATTAATTTTTAATATGTACGGAATCGAGACACCTTAAATTCTTCTTTAAAAGGATGAAATATCTAAAGGGCACTAAAAAGCAATTTTATTCCCTTTCAAAAGTGCTTTCAAAGAGAGTGTTAACAGCTGATTTATTTTATTCCTCCTACAGTCGTCTGTTTGTCTTCATCATTTCACTCTGAGGAAAAGCTGTTCCACTGTTTTAACTTGTGGGCTGTTATTTTTTTAGGCTGACTCGCGTTGTCACATCCAGTTCCTCTGTGCATCACTCCACAAGGCTCCACACCTTCCCTGAGTTTCATTCTCCTGCTGTTATCTGTAAAGTCTGCACCTGAACAATGATTCCACTCATTGAAACTGCTGTGTGGTGTGGCTCCAAAATGCTTTTCAGGCTTTGAATCCTAATAAACACTCTGACATGTTTATTCAGAGCAGCAGCTGCCTCAGGAACCTGTGTTGTGTTGGCACCTGAAGGAGCCAGCCTCAGACAGAGGTGCCAGAGGTGCATTTCCTGCTCTCCTGATGTGGAATCTGCTGTCACTTCTGCCACCCAGCAGCAGGTGAGATGAGAAGTTTTGAAACATCCAAATTTCCTTCCATTTCCAAATGCCCTCCTGCCCTCTGCTGTTTGGGATTGCCTCCATGAGGGAGCATTATTGGCCTTCCACAAGGCAAAAAAAACCAAACCAAAGCAGAGTTCAGGAGCACCTTTTGCCTGGAAATGGAAGCAATTAAGTTGGATGGCAAAGCTCACAGCAGCAGTTCAGTTATGAGAAGATCTTCTCAGTGAATCATGGAAATCAAGTGAAAGAAAAAAATCTGATTTTTGTAGGTTTTACAAGTACATTGGCACAGCTGTGAAGATCACTATACTTAAAATGCAGCTTTTATTGTGTTATTTCATTTGATTCAGGTCTGCTTTTCAAATAAGACAATGTTCTCTATGTGGCCTTTTATCACAAATATGTCGATGACTTTACCACCTCTAAGAAATATATAATATAGAAATATATAATATAAAATAGCTGTTTTCTACGTGGGGTGGAAGACATTGCCAAGAATTAACAATGTAGATTCATTTCCTTGCTCTAACAGAGAAATTATGCTATATTCAAGTTGTATGGCTTCTCTTTGTTTTCAAACTGGGAAAAACAAGAAGTTCCTGCACTTGCTACCTAGTACTGCACTGTAAGGCTTTATTAATTGAGACCTTGTTTTCTCATTCCTCACAGCATTATTTCTACCACTAGTTCCATTAATTCTAGTAAAAAATCTCAGGAGGACTTCTACTGCTGTTTGTGCAGGACAGAGAAAATTTTTCATTAAGAAACAACACCTTCTTCCCCTTCCCCACCTGCCTTCAATGCCTTTTCTAATTAAAAGTACATTAGCTCCTTGAGAGCAACAGGAAAAAAAGCACTTTCTCCATAAGTTTATTTCTTACCTGCCCTTTTTTAAAAGACCCTTCCAACTAACCTAGCTGGAGTCCTGGCAGCAGGAACAGGAATTTTCCCTTCTGCACTATACTCACAAACATATACAAGTTCCTTTTTTCTTTTTGCTTTAGCCTGAGGTTTCCAGTATGTAGAAACCTGCTGTCTAAAATGAAACTTATACATTTAATAAGAATTCAAGGCTGTCTGAAGAGAATTGGCTCTTTTATTAACTACATAAGTCTGAAACTCAGTTAGGCACTGCTCAGAGTTCTGTAAATATAAGTCTATATTTCACCATGGACATGTTCAGTGACTTAAAAGCAATATAAACAAGGTAATTCCTAAAGGAGCATGGCATCCTTTTCTCAGTGCAGTCATATCCATCCCCATTTCTGGCTATTTTACTTTACTATACTTTATTTCTTACAATGTTCTAGAGGAGGTTTTTGTGCTGTGCTTTTGTTTTTTACAAGAAAAATCTTGCAAAGAATAAGCAGCGTGTGGATAGCAAAGTCATTGCTCATGTTTTTATACAATATAAAAAATTCAGTAACTATATAGACAATTTTGGTACAACACAGTGTTTTGGTTAGGAATAGAGCTACATTTCTCTGCTACCTAAAAAATTAAACTAAAAGACTGCAAAGTGAAAGAAATTCCTTTCCTGCCTACACTGTAGTGTTATAAAGTCTCCATATATCTTTTATAGCAGCCCTATCCTCATTTTTAAAAAAAGAAACAACACAAAAGAGAAACTTCTTGAGCCTAATGTTCAGACAACTGTTGCCATTTGCAAATACTTTCGGGTGCAAAAGTTGAACAATTCTTCTACCCAAAAAACAAGATTCTCCTCAGAAACTCAGAAGAATGTGGTTTTTTTTCCTAGACACTGAACTGGCAATACTTCCCTCCAGAAAAGCTCAGCCTTGCTGATCCCTGTGGGACTGCACAGGGTCAGGGCAGGCTGTGGCCATCAGCAGTGATGCTGCTTTAATTTCCACAGTCTAACACTACATCTGGCAAGGAGACAAACCAAACTGCTTTGAACAGCCACTGAAGTTATTTCCACAGAGTCTAAAGAGAAAAAGGATCCAACAGCAGCTCTGTGCAGCAAATAGAAAGGACACAAACAGGGACCACACAAGATGGAAAACATTTGTGGCCATGAGACTCACAACATCGAAGGACAGAGTAGAAAACATAAGAACTGAGGTTTCCTGCTGAATATGTGGAAATAGCTGCAAAGCCCAGCCTGCCCTGAAGAGTGATATCAAAGGATTCAATTAAAGATAGAAAGGATTTATTGCTTCCACAGTTTTACAACAGAGCTATCGAAGAAAGTACAAGGACTGAAATTGTAAAACATTTTAATGCTTCTGAAAACAGAGAGCGAGGAAAAGGGTTTTTCCCCCAGACAGCATTACAGCATGAAACAGTGAGCAGTCTATATTAATCCTCTGTGCTGCACAGCAACTTGGGCTTGGATTATTTGGGAGTGAATGACAGATTTAGTTGTACTGGTGAAACAAAGTACAAAAGCGAAGGATTTAATCAAAATTATGTGAAAAGGCAACCAATGTCAATTTAAGATGACATCAAAACCTTACTTTAAAAACTGTTCCAAATTTTTTCAAATCTCCAGAGACAACCAAAAATAGAGATGGGAATTACTCACTATAAGGCTCTGGAACCATAACCAAAATTAACTGCAGTGACTAAGCATACTTCTCTTGCCAGTAATGAAAAAAAAATGACACATCCTTTATCCATGATAATTTGACAGTAGTTGTTATTATTAACACAGAAATAAAGTGATCAATGTCCTCTCTCTAAAATACAGAACTTTTCATATTAACAGGTGACAAGGTGAGCAATCTTGCTGGAGCCCAATTATAAACCAATGCTGAAAGGAAATATTTCACACTGAGTAAGAACTCCAAGGACAACACGAAGACTGCTGAAAAGTTAGAGAGAGAGTAAGTCCTCTTCAGGACTTCTACACCATGGGCAGGGATTGGTAAAGCAGTGGGGAAAGAGTCAGCAAAAATTCAATATGTAGTCAGCTATGCTATAGATTAGTGAAGAACTCGGAATCAAATCTGCAACTATTTGGTCATAAATGATCTTACTGCAGATTGTGGCCACAGCAAAGAGTTGTCATCAGAATTTTTATTGTAACACAGAGGTCTCTGAGTCTTGCAGGTGATATCCTGCACCATCTGCACAGAGTTTCCAGTGCTTTCAGGAAAAAAGCCGAATTAAACAAGGCTGAAAAATGCTGATTTTCATCAGGTGGGCTGAGATTTCCCAGCCTTGGTTTCAGTTTAGAGCTGTTATTTTTAAGCATTCAGAGATATGAATTCAGCCATTATTTCATTTCGGAATGTGAAAAATTATCCTTACAGTATTATCATTTATCTGTCACAGTACACCCTGCTCATGGAATTTGACATTCTGGACCTTGCACCTTTATAGAAATAACCTCCCAAGCTTGGTTAGACCCAACACAACTCAAAATTCTGGTACCACAGCCACCCCTTGTGAATGGGATGCGTGTTTTTACCAAGGCACTGGAATCTGGCACATCCTCCTGCACCTGGAACACTTTCTAGAACCACTACAATCAATTATCAATAACCAAGAAGTGCCAGAATGCAGTCCACATAAATTTAAAATAACTATGTCTTTATCTCACTTTTTACTATAATCTTTACCTACATAATCAAAATAGTGTTTTTCAAGTATTCCAGTATAATATCAAGCACTTTTCTCAAGGAGTAATTTAGAACTGCACAGGCTGAAGTGATTTATACTTTAATTCCCATGCACTTATCTAAATTGAATTTAATCTGACATCTTATTACCAAGTTCTATTACACTCTCCTAGAGCTCTTAGAAGTCTTTTCTCAAATTGCCCAATTTATATACATTTATGGCATTACCATGTATTGACACCCTGCTTTTCACCATTATTCTAGGCAGGTAACATAGTCGTATATCAGTTGGTGTACAGAGCCTCAAATAACCCCAATATTTGACTTCTTTCTAGTCCTTCCCTGTCACAGGACTTGTTCTTTAAGTTTCCTACCAATTCATGCCATGACTGGCCCAACTTTCTCCTTGCCTTAGTTGCTCCAATTTTCCTTAATAATTTTGAATGAGTTACTAATCTTTTTAAAGAAATGCCATCTCCGAAACCCTGCTGGTTTCCTTCCAAAAAATTAGGAAAAAAACAGTTACATTCTTCCAAAAAAAAAGCTGGAAACACTGTGCTCGTTCCACTTTCAGTTTTACAGCTCTCACCCAGCACCCAACAGACCCAGGGTCAGGTCCTGCCTCAAGGTGAAGTAACTCAGAGCTGTGGTTGAAATCTCTCATGAGAAAATTATTATGCCTAATTAGACTATTGATTGTTTCTGTATTTCATGTAAAAGAATGGCTGGATAAGCACTAAGCAATCAGACAAAACACGGAAATATCTCTAGCAATAAGGTGTAGGTTCAGGAATCACTAGAATATTACAAACGAGTTCACCCCATCCTTACATTTAATAATGATAAATCTCAAATTTCTCTCATGATCAGTGACAGGACTCAAGGAAACAGCAAGAACCTGAGTCAGGGGAGGTTAGGTTGGATATCAGAACGTGGCTGGGCACTGAACAGGCTCCAGGGCAGAGGTCACAGCACCAAAGCTGGCAGAGCTCTGAAGTGTTTGGACAATGCTCTCAGGCACGTGGTGGGATTGTCAGAGTGCCCTGCTCAGGGCCAGGAGTTGGACTTTGATGATCCTGATGGGTCCTTCCAACTCAGGATATTCTATGATTCCGTGAAATATTTTTCATGGTACAAACACATCTCTGACCACAAGAACTGCAACTTAAGATATCCCAGCCTTGAGGCCTTGCAAAGTTTTAAGATCACAATTCTAGAGAAGAGAACCTGCACTACAGCTAGATTTACTCATCCTAGAAGAGCTTTTTTTTACTCTGACATTATATTCCCAAATAACTGAAATGCATTAACTGTCATTTTCTAACACCATCAAAATAAATGTTATCTCTAGACTTCATATCATTTGAAGATGAGGGTTCCTCAAAGTCAGTGGCAGCTGTAACATTTGGCACATTCAGAGATGACTGATAAACAGAGGCTGAAATTGCACTTATTTGCCTCTGCTCTTCTCTCTTGAAAATACTCAAGGTCAATGGCAATGCTTGGGTTTATTGTAAAGAAGACAGCTATCTGTGGAGAAATGTTCCTTCCCCCTGGAGATCTTAAAAGTTCATATTAAAGAAAATAACAATGAACATTATTTGAATATAAATTGAAAAATATATTTCAGTTCTGTTGAGTTAATCAGACTTAAATCTCCATGGGAAACTCGCAACACTGTTCTCAATTTAAACACTTTCCAACAATTTACAGCTTCATTTTGCTAACTTTTCCCAAACCAAATTCCCCTGGATTTACACAACCGAGAATGCTATTCAATAACAGCTGAACAAAGCCTGTGAAGAAGAGGTTTAATATGCTGATGAGAAATAGTGCAGGAAAAAGCAGCAGCAGCTCCAGAAAAAAAGTCCTCCTTTTTATTCAGATGAAAGATACCTCAGTAATGCATCACTACTTTCTACACTTTAGATCAATACTGGCAGATCAATTTCCTTACTTTTGCGTATCTATGACCAGAAACATTAATTAGCACTAGGATTCTCTAGCCCATCATTAGCATCAAAGTGAGAAAAATATCAGGGAGGGGACAGGCAGAATGATGCAAAGATGAACCAAACTTCATCGTTTCTTGTCCTTGGTGCAGAACTGCTGAATTGAGTCAGGCTGTAAAAGCACCACAGCACAGAACCTGCTCAAAATCTCTGTTACATGGAGACCAAGGGAACTGGAAGTGTGAATCAACAATATCAGAACTTAATCTATTTTTCATTTTGCAGTCTGAGCCAAAGCATAAAAATGTGAGATGTTGGAGTCAGTGCCAATGCATTGATGGGCTATGGATGGGTGAGCTCCCAGCAAACAATACCAAGAAACAAAGGCAGCACACACTGAATTTTCTTACCAGGGCCCAAAGCAAAGTTGATTCCAAAATACTACATTTGCATTTAGACACTGCTTCAGTTCCTGGAATTAGCCAGGCCTGAACTGAACTCCTGGTGCTGAATGGATGCAGGGAATGAAGTGGACACTTGCACCATGCAAATATCCATTCACCACTGCTGCAGGAGTTCCTACTCCTCCTCTTCAGGTGCCTCTCCTGCATGGCCAGAGTTCAGTTTCCAACACAATACAGAGACATTTCTATAACCAGAAAAAGAATTAAGTGTTCCAGCTCCCAGCAGCTTACCCCCAGGTGGAAGCCATTTGATGGCCTTTTTGACCAGGAAACTGAGAATTTCATGTGCATCCACTCGTTGCTGAGAGTTCCACACAGCTGCTCTGGAATTGCATTTTCACACCAGTTCCTTCAGTGGAAGACTGAACTCCATCAGCTGCTCCATCCCTGGTTGTATTTGGTTATTATTCTCCCTTTCTTTGCAATACCTGCACATAAGATGAACTACCTTGCCATCCCCAGGAGCAACTTCTGCTACAAGTCAGTCAATAGATCAAACTTCTGTCTCATTTTAAAAACTCTGTAATAGCAAAGTATTTTTAACTGCAACCCCAAAGTAATGACACTATTGCTCTGACCTCTGTTGATTACTTTTAATTTATATACAGGTTAGTCCTTTTTCACCTTCTGGTTTGTTTAGGAATACAACACCACAGCAACCTTGACAAAATTGGAATCAACTGGTAATTAGTATTCCATTTAATGGAGATGAAAGCCATGGCACTCTAAGAGGATACTGCACTTATTACATTAAGCTATATATAACTGCATCAAATGGAATATTTAAGCGTTTTAACTTGAGCATTTTATGCGTTAGTAATTCACTTAATTATTTTCTCCAGAGAACGAGTGGTGTAATATCATGCTGATGCATGGGGAGTTATGTGAATAAATCTTCAGGCATCAGGATAGGATCAGATACCCCAGAGCCTCACTTAAATCAATAAAAGCAGGAGGAAGTGGTGGGAAGAATGCTGCTTCTGGCTTATTTCACAGCGCTGTCGGTACAGCAGGTACACCAATCATGCTGAAATCCTAGTTGCCTGAACTTAATGAAAATGTAACTCATACTTTCACACTTCCATAAAAGTAAAAAGCTACCTATGCTACATTCTCATTTAAGATGTCTCTGCTAGACCTCTTGCTTCGTGATAATCATGTTGTAATGAATGTGAGCTGTTTAGGTCACGTTGCATTTCCACACGGTCACCGCAGCCTCAGGAAACAGGTGAGAATGAATCAGGAGAAAGGGTGAGAGGGCATAAACAAGAAACTTCACTAACAATTCCCTGCAGATAAATAAATGAATGTGTCACTATTCTCCAACACATAACCTTGCTAACTCAACTAAACCAGCCTCTGTCTAAAACATTTTCTTCACCGTGGCCTATTTTTATAGCTCTGAATTTGATATGGGAAATATTACATCAGTAATCAATGACTGCAGAGAGCAATTGAGATGGGAAAGAGTCATAAAATGAGTGAGAAAGGCAAGGAGAAAGGGAACATTATGTTAGAGACCTGAAAATGGGAAACGGGACTTTTGTTACTCTGTGTGTATGTGCTTTATTTTATACAATATTTTTTTTTTATTATATTGGCAAATAGTACCTGAGAAATTGGAAATTAAAGAAATTGAGTAAGAGACTGACACAAAACTGGCAACAAAAAAGGTGCTGGGAATTTGATTTGTAGCTGACCCCAGCTCTAGCTGCTGCCACAGGTGGCTGGCAGCCAGGGAGTTCCATCTTCAGAGCTCCAACTCCAGCGCGGCTGTGCTGAGATCCACATCACCCTGTGAGTCAGAGCAGCACAACATCAAACAGAATCCAAGCTGCAGCACTGCCCTCATTCATATGCTGCTACCCACGTCTTGGTGGACTGTGCTGACAGCTGAGACTAACTCAGAAGGAAAAACCAATTTCCAACTCTTGTTTTGCTCAGAAATTTCAAGTGATTTGGCACTGGAGGAAAGTTGACATCAAGCTGCTGTGGTGGATGTCTGTTACCAAGGGATTCCTCCTGGGCAAGTGGGATTCCTACCTAGCCACTGTCTGCCTTTTCAACTACTCTGTGCTGCTGAGAAAGGGATGTGACTTTGGTTCACATTGTCTAGAAACTAAGAATTAATAAAATATAACACACTTTTACATTAACTCATTAATATTACCCAAACAGCACTAACTGTTGGCTGCACTTAGCAAGATGAATATTTCTGAATATTTTGGGAAAAGCATCCAGCTGCTTGCTGGTGAATCACCATAGCAAAATTCTCATTCCTCTAAAGAGTTATCCATCAATGTAAGTAATGCATAGCTTGAAATTTCCAATTACAGAGCCCACTTGACTTGGTCATTTTGATGTCATTCCTGACGTGGTGCTATGAAATTGCGATCATTCTCTTGAACTCATGGAAAGTTCCTCACAAGGAAAGAAAATCAAAAGAAATTGACTGTCTTTTTTACACCCCCTTGCCTGAACTGATTTCTTTGCTGCTACTAATGAAGGTGTTCAGGATCTCCTTGTCCATTTGCTACAATTCTGTCTATCTTTCCCTGTCTTTCAGCGCTCTGCGAGTGCAGATTTTGCTCCTTGGCTGTCAAGGATGTTTTCATTCTTTTTATAGGCATTATTCCACTACGAATACATAGTCACTCCTAATAGACCCAAGATTTCTGGTAATGGTGTCACCGTGACACTGTCACAGCTCTTATCTCACCTGGATAATTTGCAAATCTTTTTTTGCCTGAAGGGCCATCCATGGGTATAGACAGACCTAAACTGGTCACACTGCCCACAGCTCTCACTGCAAAGGAGCTCTTCTGCTCAAAGGCTGCAGGTTTATATTAAAAAAAGTTGGGGAAAAAGAAGCTGTGGATATTCTCCCTTTACATTTGTCCTGTGGTGCTAAAGTACTACTTGTACTGATATTCTCATCAGCAGTATTAATTCCACACACCATTTCATCGCTTAGTAATTTCCAGAAAAATCAGCAAAACAGGTTAATACTCAAGGTGTTATTTGAAGAATTAGCCATGGAATCAAGAACTAAGATGGTCTAGATGGACAGGACTTCTTGAAGAAAGACCTTCCCCCAGCTCCTCACAGTGTGGATTTTGAAGGATTCAGAAATTGTAGGAGAGAGAAGAACCATCTGTTCTGTCAGCTGGGGGAGGAAGGGGACTTAGGATACTGATCTAGAATAAACTCACAGTACAATATTACATTTTTTCTGGATATTCTGAAAAAAAGGAGATGATCATAATTGTCTTTTTCGTTAATTCATTACTGTGTATGGTAATACCTTTCATTCAACCTTGTGTCTTGGTCTGTAAATATTAGATACAGCACACCCAAAAGCAGAACCAGGTAATTCTAACAACTTTTCACGTTTAAAAGTATAAAACCAATGTCAGATCCCTCATCTAAAAAATTCAGAGCTAAACTGATATCTGAATTTTGCAGCTTAGACCCTTCTTTCTATTGTAAAGAGGGAGTTTGAGTATTTTTTTCATTATTGTTCTTTTGATTTACTTTTAGTTGCTAAGCACTGTTACAATAGTAACAAATGTGGGCAGAGATATGAAACTTTATATAAGGTTTAGCTGCAAGTATGTTTATTCCACGATACTAATGAAAAACATCAACACAGCAAACTGACTGATGAAGAGCAGGTAATAAAAATGTGGCATCTACAACAGCAAGTTCCCAGTATTTTAGGAGTCAAAGAAGCAGGAAGTTTTATCAAATTGTTTCACAAATCCTATCAGATTCTCCTGATAAGACTTTCCTGAGTAACTGTTTTCTCTCTTAAAAGCTCACATTTCTTGAAGTTTAAAACAAAAGCAAAAAAATGGTCTTCACTAAATTAAAAACTCATTAATTCTAGTTCAACTAAAATTTTGTCTTAAATTTAAGACATGAATCTCATGGTCAAAGGTCCCTTTTCTCCTAGCCTGGACAAGCAGTAGCATACAGGTTTTCTAGGTGAACAAGAACTTCAAAATTTAACACATCATCCATTTAGAAACCTCTGAAGTTAATGAAAATCTTTGTGCTCAATTCAATGAAATCCAGGATGGAGCAGCAGTAATATGCAGCATAGAAACAACTTGATTTATTCCCTGCATCCAGAAACTGAGTTCTCTGGTTCCAGACCAGTCTGTTCCAAAATATCCCCAGGAATATCAGAAACTATAGTCCTCATGTGAAAAAAACAAAAGAAACAGTAAAATGCTTCTTCCCCAGAAGCCAACTGCGATGTCTGTATTGAATCACAACCCCAACAATTCTCACCTAGTAAATTATCTGTAACTCTGGTAATTCCCTGGCTCCATAACATGGCAGGGCTATGCCCTAGAACCCTACAGTCAGTCAGTGCCCACGGCACTGTCAGCAGCAGCCAAGTGCCTTCCTGTCCCCACGTGTCAGGTGAGGATGACAAATAGGCTCCTGGATCTCAGTGCTCCCCATCACCCACAGAACACACACCACTTTGCCTGTGGGATCCCCTTTGCTGCCCCCGACCTCTCAAACCAAACTGGAGCTGCACCCTGAGAAAGGCTCAGTGCAAGGACCCACCTTAGAGGCCAAACGTGTCCATCCTCCCTGAGTCCAGCTGCCCCCACTCACCCCACTGCTGCACCTGCCAGCCCCCCTCACCCCACTGCTGTACCTGCCAGCTCCACTCACCCCACTGCTGTATCTGCCAGCCCCCCTCACCCCACTGCTGTACCTGCCACCCCCACTCACCCCAGTGCTGTACCTGCCAGCTCCACTCACCCCACTGCTGTACCTGCCAGCTCCACTCACCCCAGTGCTGCATCTGCCAGCTCCATCCACCCCACTGCTGTACCTGCCAGCTCCACTCACCCCACTGCTGTACCTGCCAGCTCCACTCACCCCACTGCTGTACCTGCCAGCTCCACTCACCCCAGTGCTGCATCTGCCAGCTCCACTCACCCCACTGCTGTACCTGCCAGCTCCACTCACCCCAGTGCTGCATCTGCCAGCTCCATCCACCCCACTGCTGTACCTGCCAGCCACCCTCACCCCACTGCTGCATCTGCCAGCTCCATCCACCCCACTGCTGTACCTGCCAGCTCCACTCACCCCACTGCTGTACCTGCCACCCCCACTCACCCCACTGCTGCATCTGCCAGCTCCACTCACCCCACTGCTGTACCTGCCAGCCCCCCTCACCCCACTGCTGTACCTGCCAGCTCCACTCACCCCAGTGCTGCATCTGCCAGCTCCACTCACCCACTGCTGCACCTGCCAGCTCCACTCACCCCAGTGCTGCATCTGCCAGCTCCATCCTCTGCTCCCACACCTCCTGCCCAGCTCCAGGCATGCACCAGTACCTGTGCTCCCATTCCATGCAAATGCTACTCAGGCAAGCTACAGCACAGCCCTCAGCTCAGTTCAGACACTTGGAACCGAAACACACGAAATAAAGTCATGATGAAGGGTTTGCAGCCCCGCGGGTGGAGCTCTGCAGTGACCCAAAGCAAGCACTGGCCAGCAGGGATGCAGCCAGAACAGAATATCCTCGAGCAAACCCAGCGTGAACCAGGCGGATTTGAGCCATCCCACACCACTCTGCCTTGAGGCGAGGGAGCACTCCTGGTGCTACAGCCCACATATTTGATTTGCAAATGAGAAAACTGAGCAGAAAGGAGGAATGTCAAGCCAAACTCTTTCAGGAATTCCATAGGAACTGAACTGACTTCAATGAAGCCAGTTAATCAGGAGCTGAAAAACACTTGTAATCACTCTAATTTACCTAAGCATGCTATTTTCCCAATCTGGATGGGACTGGAAGTAAGGTATTTTGACCCTAGAGCTATCACCTTTCAGACAACCAGTAATTAATCAATCACCCTCTTCAATCCAAACCTCCAAGACTGCCTTTTGCCAATCTAATCTAATCATCATCTTCCCATCTTTGCAGAACACCAACCACCACCTTCCTCAGGCATTTCTGCTAGCCAGGGGCAGGATCCCAAGTGGGGACAGTGACTGCCAGCAGCTGCTTTGGGTCTGCTGTGAAACACTCTCAGAACACACCACCAGGCTGCACAGGCGCTGGGGACAGGCAGGATTATAAATATCCACCACAGGCTGCTCCCGAGGTTTGCATTGCTCAGCATCAACCACCACTGCCCGTGCAATTTCTGGAAAGCACTGCCTGTGTTGGCACTGGCCAGTGGGTGTCTAGAAACTAGGAGTGGGCAGGCACAGCAATGTCAGATTTGACTTTAGCAACTCCCTGGAAAAGCAACTGAACATAAGAGGAGAAGGCAGGCTCATAACAAGTCCATACAAAGAAACTTCAGTATGGCTCAATCCAAGAATATCTATGTATAGGTTTGGAATCATATTTTTGTTACCAAAAAATAGAAATGGATTGCTTTTTTGGTATCAGTACAACTTCTAAAAATGGTCACAACTAAATGGCAATACAGGAAGAAAGTATTTTTTAAATAGTTTATTATTAATCCAATCTATCCTGAATAATTCCTCCTAATGTATCCTAATAATTCTTCCTAAGAATACAATCTTCCTAATAATTCTCTGTAAGGCTGCATAAAAGAGAGGTGTTAATGAGCTACAAGTTTCTTTGCAATATAGAAATGCAATTCTGGGAGTTTTGCCACTTTTCAAGTGCAATCTAATGACCAGTATTATGCACTCGGTCCATCTATTCCTTGCTGTGAAAATGAAAAGGTAAGAATAGCACCCAAATTCTTTGAAAGTCCTCACAGAAATGCTACTTTACATGTGCTGCATCTTGAGTTCCCAGCACAACAATCCCACTCCATTTATGTTCTACCCTGTAGCAAACACTGGCAATTCCTGCTCTGGCTCTAATACAGAATCTACTGACGTTACCAAGAGCAGCAGTGAGCAGATCTCTGCTCAGCTGCACAGCTCCACACTCAGCCCCAGGCAAAAGCAGTTTATCCATTTGGGACAGTGCACACCTGCTGTTAGTTAATCCCCAGCTGACAAATTACAAAAGGGAGAATAACAAATACGTAGGTATTTAAAATAATGTGTTTTCAGCGTGAGTCACCTCATAAAACCCTGGAACCTAAATGGATTAGAAGTTTATAGCAGGAGTTTCACCAGGATGTTGGCTTGCTACTAGGGCTGACTTCCAAAATAAAGCTACAAATCCCAAGGCATATTTAGATTTCAATAACATGAGCATACTAACAGCACTTACACTCTTGAGAAAAAATTCCAGGGCTGTGTCTGAGCAATATAAAGGCTGTTTCAGTCGCTTACTACTAATATCTATCTAGTTTCATTATAAAGCACTTGAAGAAAGCCCTGTGCATACAGATAATGTGTATTACCTGCCCCATCGTGCATAGCTCGCTTGCCATCTAGTGGCCACAGCACACGAATTAAAGCACAGCCACTCTCTGCAAGAAATGAGCAGTCACAAAATGTGTGGGTATAACAGCTTTGAATTAAATAGTTCAACTAACAGCAGAAACTTATAAGCATATCTAGCAGAACTGCCTATTACATTCCCTTGAATGCCAAACTTTGTCCAAGTCCTAGGCAACCTCATTAAGAAAAACTTTTAAAAAATGCTTTCTTCCATACCGTACTTTCTAGTCTCAAAAAAAACCCATAATGATGAAATCAAATTATAGTTCATCTTATGATAATGCCAAAATAATTTGCAACATGAGACTATTGAGACACAAAACACAAGCATCCAAAGCCTTCATCTCCAAGACAAACATCATCTCATTTTCAGTCTGGAGAAAGAAGAGTTAATAAAAAGCATCTTGCACTTCCTTGATTCAGCCCCCCAAGGTACAATGAATTAATTACATGTTGAAATTAAGCATTTGATTAAGTGCCTTCCTTGACCAGAGAGCTCAGTATCTTATTGACCTGTGAGTCTGAGTTACAGCTCATTTGCTTTGAAACCAGCCCAGGACAATGAACAGCAGGGAACAAAATGATTTTGTGCTTGCTTGCATCAATTTAAAAATGGAGTAAATCCTTTAAAAGATCCAGAGCTGAATCAGACTGAAAGGGGCAGTAACTGTTCAAAAGTTTGGTATAATTCTTTCAAATTATACTTTGTGTAAGTTTTAGTGTGCTTTTGCATTGTCAATTTGAAGGGGATTAAAATACTTGAAAAATTCCTCATAAGTGTCAACAAAGGGCAAAAAATATTTATCAATCAGAAAAAAGAGCCTGTAGAGTCACTCTAATTTCCTGTTCAGAATATTATATTCTGACTCTGAATGTTGTTTGAGATCACTAAATAACATGCTGTGTACATTTTTTTTTTCCTTAATCAAGTTAAACATCTGCTAATGACCAGGGGGAATGAAATAGGCCACAGCTGGCTATATCATGCACATGTGATTACTGCTTAGCCACAATTTATGTAATTAGTCACAGCCCTACTAAGCTACTTAAAACACATGTTAAAGATCTAATGATGAACTGATATTAATGGGTCTTTACAGAATGCTTAAATCCTTCCCAAAGAACGTTTAAATATTTCACTGACATGCAAACAGGACACATGCAGAAAACAATTGTACATCAAAATATTACTGCTTTTAAAGAAATGCATGTTTTTACTCGGGGGAATATTCCTGAGTATGTATGTTTTCAAAAGATATATCAACAATACCATTTTCTCATTACAATCTCAGCTCTTTAGGGCTGACAATGCATGGGGAAATTTTTATTGTGGCTATTCATGTTCCACAGCTTAAACCCTACAAGGAGAACTGGCCTTCTGGAGGGAATAAATACAGGCACTTATTTTGAGTGAGTCCCTCGGCAGCAGTTTTGCTCAATCTATAGGATTCGCCTTTGGCCAGCAGGGAATGAGCTGCTGGCCTGGGCCCAGAGAGGCACTTCACAGCAATATCTGCAGGAAGAAGGCAGGCTCAGATCCTGGCAGCCTCCGGCCCAGGCCAGCCCAAGCCTCGCTGCTCCTGCTCAGCACCTGCCTGCCAGGGCCAGGAGCACCCTGACCATCCAAGGGGGAGACAGGGACAGCTGAAAACCAAGCCACCACTTTTAACCAGCCAGGAGCAAGTGGAACTGTCGGAATTATGCATAATTACAGTCCTTCAAAGGTTCCAGTTTAACATCAGGAAAGTGTCCAGGGAGGCAGAATGGCAGGTAATGAGGAAGGAGTTTCGTTTCCTCAATAGGCAACGTCACAGTCAAAGCTCTCATTACAGCCCAGAGCAGCTCAGGCAGAAGGGTGACACGGGGGACAGACCCACACAAAACGTTAAATACTGCCTCCTATAACACTGTAAAGGATTTTCTTTACTTCCCAAGTTACAGGCTCTTTCAAATAAAACTTTCAGTTCTGTCCCTCAACTTTTCCTTCAAAATTCAACTGGATGAAGCCTTGAGCAACCTCATGCTGAATTTAGCCCTGCTCTGGTGGGGACTGGAGCAGGTAGGCTGCTAGCCTGGCAAGAACCCCCAACTATTCTTGAGGTGCAGTTATTGCTTGAGACAAAGTACAAAGAACAGACGTAGTTATACCACAGGATGGGTTCACCACCAAAGAAAGAATACTTCCTTCTTCATCTCTTCTGGCCAACAAATCCACATATGTTAAAAGTAAGCATCAAAATCAGATTAATTTTAATTCCAATCAGTTCAGAGAGCAGATATGATTGGTGATCAGACCTAGACTCCTGCTTCGAACTCCTCTCCAGAGCAAAGTTAGCAAGTGTTCTTCAGAGTCTCTAAGAAACAATACCAAAACGCATAACCTGAGTACTCAAACACTGCTACACACAAAATTCAGTGTAATTGATGAATATGATAAACCAGAAATGTAAAATAATGCATCTCACAATAGTAAGTTTCTTACAAAAGGCTACAGGAGTATGTAGGCAATGGAGCATGAAGAGGCATTCATTAAGGTTTCAGCTTTGCAAGATATTAAAAATTCTGTCCTGATCACACAAAACACTTTGGTGTGTTACCAGAGGACTACTGCACCCATGGTTAAATGTACGAGCATCCTTACGCAACTTGCAAAGATGAGATCTCATTCAATATTCCAAATTCCTGTTGTTTGCACACATCAGGACTGACTGCAGCTAAGTCAGTAACACAACACTAATCTTAGCACAATGTAAGATGAAAAATCCCCTATTAAAGGAATAAAACCTTTGCATTTGTATTACAAGCTCAAGCAGACTTTTTTTTCCTAGTGAATTTGAAAATTTATGATTTATAGCAAAGGCCTGAATATTTAAAGAACTGGATTTGGCTGTCAAGTTTCAAGTTTTGCAGTTACAGAGTAAAGTTAAATATCTCAACCATTTATGGTTATTTTTATTTTAATCTGAAGATAGATGGAATAATAGATGCAATCATTACCCCAAATTAAGGATTCTGCCCTGCTAGCTTCCTTTCCCACTTAGGTATTCTTTAAAGACTGTTTTTTCTAATTTTTTTTTTTCTTTTCTCCATAGCTTTACAATTATATTATTTATTTCCATCTTTATTTTCCTTTTTTTGTAAATAACCTACACCACTAAAAACACAAAAAAGATTACATTAAAAACTCTAAAAAATGTATACACATGAAGACTAGAGAAACTAATACCAAAGGTCATACACAGAAGTAGGAAATTCAGTAGAACTTCAAAATATTTACATCTGCTAACCAGGTAAAAAGAAAGACCTTTACAAATGTATATTTTGAAATGCTGAGCATTCCCACAATGTGTTAAGTGTCGTAACAATTTAAACACTTCTGCTTGCATAAACTATCTGTATTGTTCCTGTCTGATGTGCATATTCCATGAACACTCCTATTGTAATTTACTAGGATTGAATTTAGCAGTCCAGCTGGAAACAAACACCTGAATCCCAGGTGAGCTCCCAGAGCTCCACAGGGTTGGGAGAAAAGGGAAATGCTTTGTCCCAACAGGAATAAAACACTCCCTGTCATACACTACACTCCAGGCTCCTTTAGCAGGAATCAGGGAAGGAAAAGTCCTTTTCTGCATCTTCGTTTGGGTACCTGCTCCCCCAAATTTGAACACCAGCCCAAGGAACATCCTTTTTAGGCACTGGCACAGGGTAACACAAAAGCCAGTAGTACCCTGTCTGTTTCCAGAGTTGTAACAAACTCTGCAGACAAAAAACAGTGTGACTTGTGACTCTTCATCCCATGCTCACCAAGCAGCCACATCACATTCGGGAGAACGGTTTGTATGAGCAAACACTGCTCAGTGGGAACATAAATTGTCGACTTGGGCCCAAAACAATTCACTATGCCCATAGGATAACATTAGAAATTGAATTGAAAAGCAATTAACACCATACATACCAGAAGTCTGTAAAGACCCCACCTGGGAGTATGAAGTCTCATAAAATCTCCTTTCTGCACTGCATTTTAGCTGCAATTAAGATAACACCTTAAGTGCCCATTTTTTCCCAGATGGTAAATTGTAATAATAATAACAAAGGCACCTCCATGTGCTCAAACAAAAACTTTTTTGCAGCTCTCAAAACCTGGGGGCAACCTCCTCCCTCACCGGAGTCCAATATCTAGGATTCTGTTCCAAGTCCAGTTTTTTATTGCTGCAATAAAGTGAGGGAAACAGAGGGAAAGACAGCAGGACAAGAACAGGACAGCCAATGTGTGAGGACAGTGATTACACCTCACATACTGATACCCAGCACCATAACCCAGTTCTAAATACCCAAGGTTATGAAATTCCCACAAGCCCTTCAAAGTAGTGTCGGTATTACTTTACCAGAAAGATATTCCAACTAGCCTACTTTAAATTAATCTCACAATCTCTGGAAAATTTATGGTCCACAAAAATTTACAGCTTCCCACAGCCTTTCTCACCGCCCCTCTCCACGAAGGC
The DNA here is from genome assembly GCA_036630365.1 of Acanthiza pusilla. NCBI lineage: Eukaryota > Metazoa > Chordata > Aves > Passeriformes > Acanthizidae > Acanthiza > Acanthiza pusilla. Next base: position 2,075,583 of record JAXCHO010000030.1, on the reverse strand, counting down.
CTTGTGAGTCAGGTCACAGAGGAAAGATGACTGGGAGCACTGTTTCATGGGTGTGTATTTAAAACAAATAGAAAACTTCGGCGTGCAGCAGGAAGTTCAGGCGGTGCAATAGACCAGGGTTCGGGAGAAAGATATTTTTGTCCATTCCTGAGGGGTCTCAGGAATGGGGGCGTCCCCCTCCTGCTCTCCCTCATGTGAGTGAGTGGAAGGCAGCAGGGGGCAAAGCCCCTTCCTCACTGCCATCGCCAGGGGTACACTAATTCGTTCTGACTCATTCATTCCTACACAGCCTCACCTAATTGCTAGGAGGAAAAGTTTACCTCCGACTTCACGGGCCACGCACAGAGCAGAGCTTCCTCCTGAAAGCGCTTCCACAGGGCCCGGGCTGGGCTTCGGCAGCGGGGTGGGGGCTGCCGGGGGGGAAGCCGGGGGAGAGGAGGAAGAGGATGGAGGAGAAGGAGGGGATGGAGGCGGCGCCAGCAGGCGGGCGGCAGCTCAGGTAGAGGCGGTGCGGGGCTCCGATCCGCCCCGCCCGGCGCTGAGGGCCCGGCCCCGCCCGGCCCTGCTCCGCCCGGCGAGCCGTGCGCGGTGCTGAGGGCTCAGCCCAACCCGGCCCTGCCCCGCCCGGTGCTGAGGGCCCGGCCCGGCCCAGCCCGGCCCGGCCGCCCCGCCCGCCGAGCCAGTCCTGCCGCGTCGGGAGGCGCAGGTCCCGCCCCGCCCCGGCGGCGCTGCCCGGCTGGTTCCGCAAGTTTTTGACAGTTTGTTCGCGGCGCACGGGAGCCGGGGCTGCTGCGCGGGGCTGGGGCTGGGGCTGGGGCTGGGGCTGGGGCTGGGGCGCTCCGCAGGACCGAGCTCTCCCCGCCGGCACCATGTCCCGGGACCCCGAGGAGGTGAACAAGCTGACGGAGAACACGTACAAAGTGAGTGCCGAGCGGGGAGGGGCTGCCGCGGCCACCTTTGCCCCGGCACCGGGGGCCGCGGGAGGCGCGGGGCAGCCGCGGCTCCTCGCGCGGAAACGCAGCAAACTTTTCTCTTTTTTCCTCCTTTCTTCACTTTTCTTTTTTTCTCTTTTCTTTTTTTTCTTTTTTTCCTTTTCTCTTTTTTTTCTTTTTTTTTTTTTTTTTCCTTTTCCTCTCCCCCTCTCCCGTGTCCCCGCCGCCGCGGGTCCCGCCCGCCCCGGTGTGTCCCGCGGGGCACGGCCGCGGCAGCCCCGGGACACGGCGCCTTCCAGACCAAACCAGACCGCCTTCTCCCTCTCCAGCAGCCTCGCTTCAGCAGCCAGCCCTAATTTCCCTCGCTGTGTTTGGGTGATAAGGTGGTTTGGAGATCCTGGTGGCTGTGGTCCTCTGCTTGAACCGTTTCTTCATACGGGCCAGAGCCTAAAAATGGCTTAACGCTGAATTAAGTTGCGTGCCAGCGTCCCGAGCTGATAATCAGATTTATGATGGTGCACCCTAGCACTGCCTCAAAGCACTGACTGCTGTGGATAGTTCAGTTCATGTTGGTAGGCTTTTAAACTTTCTAAAATGCCTTGTTATTTGTAGAATTAAAAATGTTTTGCTTATGGGCACCAGACACTCTTTCTCTCTGTAAACATAGCCCTTCCAAAACACAGCAATTCTATTTGGGAAAAATTTCCTTAAGAAACATACTTTTAGTTGGGTGGTAAAGTAATCCATAGTTGGGTCTGTAGTCCTCATTCTGTACACTGAGTTGTACCAGAGAAAGCACTCAAATTTGCATGATTGAATGCATTTGCAAATTTAACTTACAGCTGCACTGCACTTGCAGCTTTGAGCCCTAAGGAAAGGTTTCTGAGGGATTGTTCTATTTTACTATTGACTAAATTTACTGGTTTATTATCAAATGTTTTCATATTTCTGAAGATGTTATCATCAGCATTTAAAGGTTTCCGAAAACATTTACTAGGAGTAAATTTTGCTGTTACTTTTGTTGTTCTTCAACACACTTAAGTAAACTTTACCCCTCCCTTTAAGTAGTCTAGTTATATTGGGGTCATGTTATATTTGCTGTTTACTTTCTTTGGACTTGGATATCAAATTTATGCAAAACTACTGACAAAAAAAGAGGCTACCTGGCTACAAATTTTGTCCTCTAGAACCAGAGCAGATAATCTTAAATAGTCTGGTGCTTTTTGGTATCAGTTACGTTTGTGGCAAGGCCATAAGCAAACATAAATTCCCCTCTCAGAAGAGCGCCCTGTAAACACAGGCTCGCAGAGGAGAAACCTGGGACGTTGACTGCTCAGGGCTGTGCCAACAAAGGAATGCTCTACTCTGTCTATTGACTTCCAGAATGCAGTCAAAACAGTTTTACAGAGAACAGGGGAAAAGATGTCCTCTGTGTTTTAATGGCTATGATTTCAAATAGGCTCTAAAGGAAAGACAGATGTCTAAATAGCAAAATGTTCCCTGTTATTCAGTACTTATTTCCTGGATAAGTTTACCCCTGGGTAAGTTACCCTGGTTTTGTTTTTTAGACTAATTCAAAGGCATCCTTAAGATTGAAATAACCAGCAAAAACACAAATACAAAGTTAATGTTGACAGTGTGATGAAATGTCTCCTCTGTAGATATTTTGAGAGGTCTGGCATGTTGCATCACATAGCTCATACTCACAGGCCTGGAAAACCTCCTGCCCTGCCCTCATTAAAAATTGAAACTTTATCCAGATAAGGTATAAAGGCTGCTTCAGATAGAGAATGGATCCAGGGTCTACTTTAAAGCAGTTATTTCTATATCAAAGTTGAAATCTTGAAAGAAGTTGGTTACTCTTTAGGGGCAGAGAGCAGGAGCCTGTGTATTCAGCACTGGCTGGGACTGTAATCACAGCTCCCCCATCTAAAACAAATGAACACCTCTTTGTGTGTGCTCCAGCCTGTGTGGAGAGTGTGCTCTCCTTTGTTCAGGAGTGCTCATGGCACTGCTGCTCTTGCCTGGGCCATCCTAGCAAGGCACTGCCTGAAACACTGTGCTGGGGTGGATAAAATCCAGAGCAGAGTTTGTGCTTCTCCTACCTAGAAGGAGGCTTGGTCTGGGGAAGCCAATTCAGCAGAGTGCAGTGATGGCATCTGTGGTGCAGGACCAAAGACGGGCTTTAGAGGTCTCAAAAAAATCAAGTTTTGGGTGACCTGGAAAAATAATAGAAAATTAAATTTAATATCCTGCTGGCCTGTTATTGGGGGGGTTGTTTCTTGTGTGAGTTTTTTTCTTTCTTACAGTGCAAATCCATTGGCTTTCTTAAATACATAGTAACCTGTGTTATACAAAGCTTCAAAATATATTTACAGAAGTCATCAGGTGGCTGAGTAATGCCGTTTTATTTTTATCTTCTTCTTCCTTTCTGTTGGCAACAACATCAGAAAGTGAACACCTCAATGTTTTCTAGCTAACCTGACTAAATAAACACAATTCACCAATGTGTGTGCACACACCAGAATCGGGGCTGACATTTCCCCTTTATGTAAGAGCTGCAGAATCGCTTTACTGCATGATAGGAATGGCACGTGCACAATGAAGCCCAAGGGTGTGGAACCTATGACTAAAGAGGGCCACAGCCTCCCTTTGGCCAAGGAGCTGCTGAAGGGTTCCCTGGTATGACACTGCCCTGCCCTGCAGCTCCCCCGCCGCTCTGGGGACACTGTGGGACCCCCAGGCACCGCCGGTCACTTGGTCACCCCAGCAGGGCTGTGATGTTCTCGTGTCACTGCAGCCTGGGCAGGTTTTCTGCTCTGAGTGGGGAGAGCTGCTTTGGCTTTGGCTGTGAGGCACAGAGTGCAGGGGAAAGGGGACACAGGAAAGGGCTGAGTTCCAGAGCTGTCCTTCTGCCTGGATGGGCCTGGCTGGGCAGGCAGCTCACAGGCTGCTCCTGTCTCTGAGCTTTCCACAGCTCTTTTCATAGTATGATTGGTGTTGCTGGTCTTGGATTTAAAAGATATATCTCTCTATTCATGTGAATCTCACCCAGAAATTTTGATTATCAACCAAAGCGAAATTTAAAAAAACCCAAAACCTCCCCCCACAAAAGCCTTTGTTCTCCTGCAGAGGCACTGAGAATTATTTTGGTAGGCTATATTGTTTTATCATGGAAATATATCTGATAAATTCAGTTTATAGTCCTACATTCCATGTTTCTTTATTTTAAAAGTACTCACAATTATATTAAACTACTGGACTTAGTATCAAAATTCAAATTCACCTATAGTCCCAGCACCAGCTGCAGTCAGGCTGTTGCTTTGCATCCCTGCAATAAAATCTAAAGTGCGGGAAGAGGAGCCTTTGGGAGTGTGTGTGTGTGTGTGTGTGTGTGTATAAAATCAGTTTTACCTGAGCACAAATTATCTCTTCTGCCCTTATTTAGAGTTATGCCTACTTCAAGTCTACCCTTGGGCATGTGTTCATAACCTGAAAAGGTTTGTATTTGAAACACACTGATGGATGATGTATTAATGTTTCTCTTAAACAAGAAATTTTCTATCCAGACAACTAATAATTAGTCATAAGAATTAGTCTTTTTGAATAAACACTAGCATCTTGATTTTTTTCTTTTCCATTCTGTTAAACCTGTTTTAAAATAATATTAAGCTGACTTACAAATGAGATACCTTAACATGAGATGTGCCCTTCTGAAAACTCTATTATGGATTTCAGGAGGTAAAGCAGGAGATGAAATGCACTAATGTACAAAATGCTTCAACTACAGTACAGCAGGGTATTATTTCCTTTTTGTACAGCTTTTGAATCTTCTCGGGGGGTTCTCAGACACAGTGTGGCAACACTAAAGGCTTTTTTAAAAAATTTACTCATTTTCAAATTGAGAAATAACAATTTAAACGAAATCACTCCTAGCTGTACAAAGCTTAGCTATGAATAGCTATAGTGATGGTAATAAGAGTGATGATAGACATCAAGTTCTGTTTTTCACTGGTAGTTTTATAATTTCAGATTTCTATCCAAATACGTTGTTCCTCACTCTTGCAAAAGTGCCTGCAGGATGTAAACTTGAAACTGCAGGGAGTCTGTGCATTGTTCAGCTGTGCTCATACCTGCTGAGCTATTGTTCAGTGAGGTGTGTCTTTAAGTAAAGAGCAAAGCTGAGCATTTACAGGAAGGCACTTTTACAATGGCTGTCATTTGTTTTGAAGATTAGCGTTGTTTATGTGACCATCAGGAACTGCGGAAGATATAATACCCACACACAACGAGTGGAAATTCAGGGCTTCTTCCTCCTCAGCCAGCTCCACACTGCCGGGCTGGGTAACTCACCCTGGATTCACGTGGGGAAAGGAGCACAGCAACTCTTAGAACACATTCTGTGAGGATTTCATGACTCAAACCACCAGAATAGCTTTCTCTTATGCTTTTTTCACTTTTGCCAACTCTAAAGGTCTCTGCGTAAAAGATGTTTCCAGTTGCCTGTTTTGAAAATGTTTCCCTTTATTTCCATTCATCCTAAATAATAGAAAGCTGTGGGATCTGATCATGTGCCTCCTCTTCTCGTTAATTATTCTGTGCATGAGAGGTAGTGTGTCACTAGAATATAGGACACACGATTGACAATTAGGAGGCCCTGTTTGTGTGCCTCACTGTACAGCAAATGATGTGTTGTGAAGCTCTTTATCTCTCCCAAGCTCTTTCTCACTTTGTGATGTTTATTTGGATTAAGACAAAGGTTTTATCTCCACATCTTTGTAGACCCTGGCGGACAAACATACCGTGTTACTTTCTGAGACTTTGGACAAATTTTAATTAATGGTTCTCCTGATCAGAACATTTTCTTTGTTCTCTGTCCTCCTTTTTGAGAAGTTTTGAGATCTGGCTTTACTGTATGACTCTAAATTTTGCACTGGTGTTCAGTCCCCCTCATTCTTGTGACCTTTTCCTTAGACTAACAGTAAGAGAAGCTATAAAACTGGAAGACATGGTAAGAAAAAGTAACTGTATGAATTGATTAGAGTTGCTCTTGTCCCCTAGAACTTCTGAAGCTAAACAAAATACTACAAGAATTTCAATTGATCTGAAAGGTCTTGGCAATATCAAATCTGTAGCTCATTCCGAAGAGGGAGTTGCCTGTGACAGTTCCCCTTTTTGATAAAGTGCTCAAGATATTTCCTCCTGGACAGCACTTCAAAGACAGCCAGTGGTTACCTGTGGTTAACTGTGTAAAAAGACCACTAGAAGCACGGCCAGATTTCTTGTTTGCTTTGAGAATCTAGTCTTCAGTAGAAGGGAAAAAGATCACATATTATAGGTTTTTTCTAATGTATGAAAGGGAAATAATCTTAGAATTATTTCACCAGGTCATCTTGGAGAGCTGGCAGGGGGGTCAGGGAGGGTTAAACTTTTCTGTCAATCAGAAAGCCTCGACTGAGATGAGCCTTGCACAGAGCAGTGAGGATCAGCTAACACCAGAAACCAAATGTGTCAAACCCAGCAGACTCCGAAGGGGAATTTCCACTGCCAAGGGTTTGCCGTTTCTCCGGCGTTCACATCCAGGGGCTGCTGCTGCTAACAATCAGCCACTGTGGCAGAGCAAAGCCTGAAACCCTTCCAGAGGCTGCCTGGGCTGATGGTGAAAAGCTCCATTAGCTGTGCCCTTCCAGCTGCTGCAGGCACTGAGCTGAGTTGTTTCTTCACCTCTCACAGAGGTTTAGGCTGAGCAGATGTGAGGTACTGAGCTCTTCCTCCGAGTTCCCTGTGCTCCAGGGACTGCTGCTCTCCACAGCATGATCTGTGCCTGCTGTACCCAAATACCTGTATGGATCAAGAGGTCTGGAGAGAATCAAGAGCTGTGGGGCCTGCCTTCAGACAGGGGAGCTGTCAGAGCAATTTTATTGGGGTTTGGTCACTTCCTCCTGAGTGAAAACAACTGACGCAGGTGCAATCACTGGTTTGTGTTTGAAATCTGAATTAGAAGACGTCAGAAAAACTGGAGTCTTACTCCTGAATGGTTAAGGCAGTCATTCCAAAAATCAGTACTTCAAAACCAATAATTTTCATGCTCCTGTTAGAATTTTTGGGTAGGTGGCAATAAGGATTTACTGTGTATTTTTTTTGTTTTGAGGAACAAGGTTAGCAGAGGCAGAATCCTTCAAGAAAATTATTTTCAGTAGAGTGGCAATGCAAGGTGGCATTGGGATTCTTATCTGCCATGGACTCACACAGTCATGGGACATCTTTCATTTCCCCACAACCTTGAAAATACAGGACTCTTTATCCTAAAACAATCCCCTAATTCATCTTTTTTATTATTTTCCTTGTGATTCACTGACTCCATGCAAGTCAGCAGACATCTTTAGTACACAGCTGGGAAGAAATGGCAAGAAATTGGAATAGGAAGAAACAACTTGCTCCTTGGAGCAAGTGTCTCACAGTCAGAGTGTCTCAGCAAAGAGGAGAGCAACAGGCCCAGCAGCAAATTAAAGAGCTGGGCAGAGCAGGGATGTTCCCAGCCACCAGAGCCTGAATATCCATCCTGTTAAGTTGTTAGAATAGCCCTTGGCACTGTTGGCCCAACCTGAAACATGCTTTCCCAAATGATTTCTGGATGTGGTTTGTGAGTTCACACAAATCAGGGGCCTGGGGACAATAGCTGCTTGGTTTGCAGTGATTGCAGTTGGGTGGGTGAGAGTTTAATGGGACAGACCAGAAAACAATCCCAGTTGCATTTAATTTGTACACAAAGGCAGTGAGGCCAGGTATTGTTCTGTGGCTGCTTCTGATGTAATTTATACTAGTTTTGGAATCTATTCGTTTTATGTATTTTTAAAATATCTGTATTTTTACTCCATGTGACTGTTAGAGTATTATTGGAGTTAATTCTTCACTTTTTATATTCAGCAGAATTCAGGTATAGCACTTTCTTTGAAAAATAATAAAATTCTGTATGCATGACCTTGCCTGAAAATCAGACAGATATGATGGTATTGTTGGGGTTTTTTGAGTGCACCTGTGTACTAAACATAAATATTTTCATTCTGTTAGTAGCACAACAGACAAAAGCTTGATACTATTTCACTTGTCTTGAGTCTTGTATTTCTTGTAAACAGAAAGCATCTGTTTTGAATTCCTTGAACTTGACACTTCTGCTGTGTGAACAGCAGTGAGCTGTGTCCTAAAAGTATTGCCACAAAAATAGTAACAATAACAGCATGTTGTCTACAGGTATCCCCTGATCTTCCTTCCATGACAATATAATTTTACTGAGTAATGTCATGGCCATAGCTTGCTTTGGAGGATTCTGGGGAAAGGAGGTCTGGAATCTGCAGGTTGTAGAATTTGCTAGGTATGAGAGCAGTGGTGCTTGGAGCTGCTGCATTTCAGATTCTGGTTCTTTCAGCCACTAATTGTACTCAACAACGAAAGCAGCTGCAGTGGATTTTTTTTTCTCCTATTTAAATAAGGTCATCATTTTCATTTTCTTTCTGAAAGAACCACGGCTTTGCACAATTTTCAAACAAACAAACACAAACAAAAAAAACCCTCAACAAAAACCCTCAAAACTACTCGTTTCCTACATGCATCTGTAACACAGAAAACATGAAGAACTTGAATCAGAGATCTGGTGAAATTTTTCTTTTTTCCTTTTCTAGCATTGTTTTAAATTTAGAACTCAAACCTTGAACCATTGTCAGAAAGTTGTTGTCATTGTCATTGAATTTATAGAACAGTTAGTGGATAAAGGTTTTTCTCTCATTCCAAAATCACCTACCATAAAAGATGGTTTTGTACAAACTTTGATCACACACTTGGCATCCTTTTTATTGAAAACAGCCAGATTCCTTTTTACCCCTTTGCAATAGTTTACCTCTTTTTTCCCATTTGTTGATCTTAAATGCTCACTTTTTTTTCCCTTCCATCCTTTGCTCTCCTCCATCTCTCAAATCTTCCAATTTTCATCCATCCCTGGACTTCTCAGTTGGATGCTGTGTATATGAAACTTAAAACTAGACCTGAGTGACCCTGAGATGAATACTTACACCCACTGTGGAATTGCCTTGGTTATAACACAAATTTTTGTTTTCTTTCGCTAGAATGTTATGGAACAGTTCAATCCCGGACTGAGAAATTTAATAAATCTGGGCAAGAATTATGAAAAAGCTGTTAATGGTAAGTTTTCTAGGTGCTACATTTAGAAAGAATGTTTAATTTTCATTTAAAAATACATATTGGTTATGAGAGGTGTGTATAAACTTAATTCCCTAGTTGAACTTTGGATGTGTTTAATTAAGAGAAAAAACCCATCTAACAAGCACAAATACACAAATATATGTACCTTCTCTCCAGTGTTTTGGGATTTTTCCACTGTCCTGGAGAAGTTGCATCACAAACACTTAGGCACAGAACTCCTGCAAAATAAACTGGAAGTGGTTTAAGTAACCCACATTGGAATAATAAGTGGAAAAAACCAAAGTTATGTAAATCAGGTATTTTTTTTTAATTTCTGAAAATATCTTCCAGAGATATTTGCCATTCTTAGATCAATTCCTGCACCACTACCCAAGTAACCCTGTGCACAGAACAACGTGAATGAATACAAGTTGCAGGAGTGGATTGATTTTTTTTTTATTGTTGCCCATACTAATCCTGACTATCATTTTCATGGAGTCAAAATCAGAATGAATAAATTTCAATCTAAGGACAGAGTCTCTCCAACCTTTTAAGAATACAATTACCTATTTCCTTTCCTGACATCCCAGAACAGTCTGGGAAGGCTTTCCAGGACTGAGCCTGCACTGGGACCTGCCAGAGCTGCTCATTTCCCCACGCAGACCTGTCAGACTGCTTGATCCCATATTAAAGCCATGTCAAATCTCTCATTTTTCCTCCCTCCAGCCTGTGGCACATCTCTCCCTCCGTGTAATGCAGTCCCCTGAGAAATGGGATACTGCAGGAGGAGTGCCTAGCCAAACAGACATTGAAATCTCTCTTCATGCAAATTTTAGACCTGGCTTGAGAAAAAGATAAAACCAAAGCCTGCTGGAGATGAAAATAGGGAAATGTTGACTTATTTGCTGTAGTGCCTAACTGGATGGATTAACATGTAGCTGACCTTAGGAATTACAGGTAGTACCAGAAGTAATAACAAGAATTTCCATATTCATTTGCAATATTCCCGTGCCAGTTTCTGAGCCTTCTGCTTTTCACACACTTTGCTGTTGATAGCTTCCATTTTGCCTTTTGTTACATTTGCCTTTAAGCCTGGCTGATAAGGCATATCTAGCATGAATGCTTAATTTCAAATGAATATTTACAGTGTTGCAACAACTGTTGCAAAGTCATCTTTGGACTCTCATAAATTGTTAATCTTTTTCACCATCAGTTCTGAGTGGTGTAAATAGATCTGTAACAAGGAGTAAATACTCTGTTGCTAAACAAACACTTTGCAGCTTTCCAAAAAAATTGGAGTAAGCTGACGAAGAACATAAAACTTACAAGAACTCCAGATATGTTTATAATGTATTTTTCTACATTTTGAGGACAAAAGGTCAAAAAACCCTCCCGTTCTGCAGAAGTAGTTTACAAGCCACAGCACTGGTGAAGGGACTGTACAAGCAGAGTTCTTGATTTAGCTTGGTTAGCACAGGGAAAATCACACATTTCCTTCCGTTTTTAGTGCTTGTATTAGGAGAAGAGAGTGACTTGGGGCTGTCTTGAGAAAACATAGATAGGAGGGGTTGGAATGGCAGCAGATATTCTTGTACAGGTGGCACTCTGCTCCATCAGTAGCACCAAAAAAATTCTTCTGCTCAGAAAGTTTGAATGAAGAGCACCTATGAGACAGAGCTTAGACAGAAATCACCTTTATACCACAACAGAGCCTCAAAGAGAATCTTTGTTTGCTTTGGAATATTTTCAGACTTCTCAGTGAATATACTGTTACGTAACCAAAGATGTCACCTTACTAGTGAAAAATATAAAATACAGACCTATAATTGGCAATTATATTCCTCCCAGGAAAAAAAAGTATTCTAAAGTCAACAGCGAGGCTCTGCTTGACTTTCACTTTAGCTCAAGAATGTACTACTACAAAAAACTATGAGGAATAACTTGAATAAGTACTTTTCACATGAAAGCTTGCCCGTTTGTCCTTGTTATTCCTTTCCTTTGTGGTGTGCAGATCAGCTGTAGACACTGAGGATGCAAGGCAGCCTCTGTAGCTCTGTTCCCTGGCTGAGGTGTCTCTCCCCGCTGGGCTCCCTGCAGCCTCAGTCCTGACATTTCCCTGCTCATTCCAGCAAAACTGGCTCTGCTGTTTCAATCAGCCCTAACGAGGAAATGATTAACTGGGCATAACTGAAACCTTGGTGGTGTGTGCTGAGAGCTCCTTGGCTCCTGTGAGTGCAGCTTTAGAGCAGGGATGGTTTTTGGGGCTCCAGTCTGGTCCCTGGGGCCCTGCCCAGCTGCATTTCCCAGGGCCCTGCTGTGGCTGCTCAGGCCTTCAGGAAATTTGGGATTGCACTTTGGTGTTTCCCAGCAGTTTTCTCTGTGCCAAGGAGTTTGGTTCTGTCCTGACCAGTGGCTCATGGCTAAGCTACCCAGCAGGTGTGATTGCCCTGGCTGTGCAGGGAAGTCAGAGCTAAAGACAGGCTGAACCTTCGTTAATAAATTTGGTGTTCAGTCTCTTTTCCTGGTTCCACACATCTGCAGCGAGCACAGGGACTTGTGTAACTTTGTCTGACAGAAGGATTTCTTTGTTTCCATATACCCCTCTCTGACTCTGTGCTCTGGATGACAAGACTTCATAGATCATAGATTAATAAACATGAAAGATATTTTAATTTTTTTTAACAGTTGTGTTTTTTTCATTCACGCCCAGTTATGGTTGTGGCTGGAAGAGCATATTATGATAGCCTTGCAAAGATTGGGGACATATCAGCAGATTCTCCCGTTTCTAAAGAATTAGGTAAGTGAAAGCTCATTTTTTAAAATTACTTCAAAATATAAACTTCATTTTTGCTTCCCTGCTGGCAGTTCACAGAACTAATGTGAGGTAGATAAGGATCAGTAAAAGTATGTTCTGCTCTTATATAACACAGATGGGAAGGGATTAGATGCCTCTAAGGCATATTATTTCCCATGACACTTAAAATGTTTTACCTTTTTCTTTTCTCCTTTTGTGAATATATAAATGCCAATGCATTCAAAGCATGTATTTTTAAGTTCGTATCATTCTAAAATAAATACGAAAAAATATGTAGCTTGATTTTTAGTGCAGAGACGAAGGTTGAAACACTTTTTCAACAGAAAATTGATATGAGGAGTCCCAGTGTACAACAGCAGTTCTAAAGTAAAACAATTTTCTGGTTGAGTGTCACTGTGAAGGGTTCAGTTTTACTTCACTACTTTTGATCAAGTGTATCACTAAAAGTTCTCAGGTGCATTTATATTTATTTTCTAGTTGAGCTTTTGAAAGAGAAACTGTAGACTCAAAGATGGATTAATTTTACATTAATATTAATCCACTTCAAGTTCTGTACTCTCCTGAAAATAATTTCTGAATATTTGAAAGATCAGCAGCAGCACTTGACCTTGACAACTTCACTTTTGTAGGCTGAGCAGTGTAATTGCAACACTAAGCAAAGGAGTCCAAAGTATTTGTAATATTTCTGACAAAAGATTCTCACATCACTGCAAAACAAAGAACTGTACTGCAAAGAGGAAACATTTGTTTAATGCCTTCATTTGCTTTTTTTGACAAAAATAACTTGATGACGTGTCTTGCCTCTGAACTTTTGATTTCGGGCAATGGAGGATTCTTCCAGTGATGTAACTTGCATCTCCTCCTGTAACTCACAATAAGCTTACAAGGGATGGCTTTAGCAGTTTTGCTGAAGCAGAATGGAGGGGACAGCCTCCTCTTGAAAGGTGGCCCCTGGTTTCTGCGTGGCTGCATTTTTATGGTTGTCCTGAAAGCACTTGTGGGTGAGTGTGAGGCTGAGGCGAGGGTGGGAGCGGCGGAACAGCAAACAGAGCTGCCGAGCAAACAGAGCTAGCGAGCAGCTCCTGTGTTTGCTCTGCAGCCTGGGCCACAACGCTGAGCTCTGCTGTCAAACTGCAGCAGAACTTAACAGAAATGGCTGTGCAGGGGCTGATGAAATAGCAGAAAATGCACAATTACAGTTTTTGCAATCAAGCAGTTTGATTTATGACTTGTCATGTGACTGCGGGACATTGTCTGCTTGTTTGGAAATATTATTATTATTATTATTGGGTAATCTTGTGCTGACTTCTGAAAATAACTGGTTTTCCCTATTATTTAGGACAATGCAGAATTGTGACTGAAAACATATTTTTGTTTAACTGTGAATTCCATCCTGCAATTATAAATCTTTTTCAAGATATACCATATTGAGAAAACACGGCCTTCTTCCCTGCTTTCTGTTCACCTTCTGCTTTAACTGTCACTGCAGAAAAATCTATTCTTCTTAAGGGAAACAGTAACTCTGGATTCCTTCCAACATGCTCTCTGATGGAATACTTAATTTAGAGATAAGGAAAGTCAATGAATGCTGGAAAAGGCAAGATAATGTGGTTAGGATTCCGTGAGAGATCATTTGCATTTTCAAGAAGAAGTCTTACAAGTTCTGAAGCTAGGCTACAATATTGGACTATTTACCGAAGAAATATGATACACCCAGGTGTCTCTAAAGAAAAGAAAAGTATTTACTGTGCACTTTTGTATTTTAATAATATTGCAGTGCATGCTGAGCAGTCTGGGGTGGGTGAGGACAGATCAAACTTTGCCCATTGTGGGCCCTGTAGCTCCAGGGGAGCTGCTGCAGCCCCTGTGGAATTGTCTCACCCACGAGCTCCTCTAGACTTGCCAAAAGATGAGGGATTGACCCCTAGCAGCTCTGTCGTGCACGGTACCTCTGATTTCTCTGCCAAATCCGAGGTGGTTTCACAGTTCAAACCCAAACCTACCGGGTGACCTCAAGCGCATTCGCTGCCAATGAGATGTAAAGATTTGTATCAAAGCACAGCCAACCCTTCCTGCTCAGGAGGAAACACAGAACTTCAGAGATGAGACAGTGACATGGATCCCAGGCCCACAGCAGAGGAGAAACAAATGGAATAGAAATAAAGGAGATTTTTTTTTTTTTAAAGTAGAGGGTAGGAAGCAGAGAGGCTGGAGAAGTCATGGGGAAAAAAAGTCAAGTAAAAATGTCAGAAAATGCTTTCTTCTGTTGAATGAGATCGGAGCAGAAGAGGGAAACAAGAATGAAAAGGAAATCTGGATATTCCAGCTGATTCAGAGCTTTTGTACTAAGCATCTCTATCTTTCAAGTCTGGTTGAAGCTCTCTGAATTATTTTAATACAGAATAATTTAAGCAAATTGAGGAAGTAGAAGAACGTACTGCAGTCATAACACAATCCTTATGAATAAGGGATGCGTTGATTGAGTCGACATTCTTTCTAATTTTGTATTTCCCTAAATTTCTGTGCTTGTAGTCCCTCAGGCTTGGCTATGAGCATTGAAAGAACAGAACCTGAATTTATGTGGTTCAAGCTATTCTGCAATATGGAATTTGCATACCTTTTTTTCCTAGGCACCTTTTGGAAATCCTTCTAGGAAGAAAAGATAGAAAACAAGAAACTGCATGTTTAAAAATGTTAAGATTTCATACTATTCAAATTTCAGCATGCCACACCAGCACAATAAAATGCTGTGTTTCAATAATGTACTAAAACCAATTTCACACAGACACTTCTCCACCGTGTTAGAACAGTAACTTTCACGTGTTGCTAATTGTTTCTGTCTTGCCCAAAACACAGGCTTGCGAGGCTTTGTCATGTCGATTTTTAGAGCTTATAATTGAAATAAAATCTCCTCTAATCACACAGGCTGTCTCTGCAGCCTTCACTTCCCAAGGAATCAGGAAGTTATTTCCTGCTTGCCTATGGAATACTGCTCTTCTATCTCCCCGACTATCTTCTCCAGCACCTGCCAGTTATTGTAGCTCCATCTCACTTTATCCTGTGGGTGTAAAGTCCCACTTGGTTTGTTGTGTAGCAACAGTATCTACAGCAGGCACCCACAATTACATCGTGGCTCTGCACCCAGAGCGTGTTGCTCAAGAGCTAAGGAGTGCAAACTGTTCATTGCTTGTCAAAATAGAAGGAAGAAGAATTTTACATTGCATGGTCTTGATCAGTGGAACTAAATTGGCTTACTTTAGCAGCTCTCCATTGACCCTGGCAGCTGGAATCCTGTTTCACTGAGAAAGATGACACCTTGCACTGTCCCTTCCCCAGCTCATTTCAGCTCTGTCACCTTGTCCCACCTTTCTGCATCCACGGCATCTCCTCCGTGGAGTCACCGTGCTGCCTTTGCAATAGATGGGGTTGGATAAAAGAAAGTGAAGTGTGCCAGCGGCTCCAGAACCTTAGCACCTCATCTGGTGGAAACTTCTGGGAAAGCAGCTCAGAGGCTGCAGTTTCAATAGTTAGAATCAGGCCAGCTTTTCCTATGGAGCATTCATAAAAGAGTCTTCTACTATATTTAAAATGGAATTTCATTTGAAGAAGCCACTCCATTCCTGTGCTGTAAAAGGAAACTACACAGAGAGCTGTCTTGAAAGGGAAATACAAAGGAGTTGTGAGGTTTTTCAGGAATAAGTTTTGTATCTTCCAGTTTTGTGCTCTACAGACCTCCAATCTGCTGCAAGAAAGGCGGAAGGAGATGAGCCAGTCCTGGGTGTAAGTTCTATAATATTTCCCTGGCAGAATATAAACCAGAAATTACACTATCAAGAAACACAATGAACAAGAGGTGGTTTCTTACTGAATATAAAGAATGTGTCTAAAAATGGATACTGCAGTTTGTTCTTACAGAACTATCCAAAAAAAGGTTTTTCCTGTATACAATTATATTGTTGTAAATTTTTTTATAAAGACTTCCAGATAAGCTGCAAATTTTCTGGTTGATGGGAGGAAACAGAAAATACACAAGGCCTTTGGTAACCATTGTAGTAAAACAAGAAACTGTTGGGGGAAGGGGAAGGAAAGAAGGTATTAATAGGGTTTCAGTGATATTTCTCCAGCTATTTTTTCATGTTAAGTTAGATAATAGGTTACATTTTTCAGTCAATTTTAGTATTTTAGCCTTACAGCACCCTATGAACTGAAGCTGATTCTCCTGGTTTTAGTCAGTGGTGAGACTCCTGCAGTGCCCTGCCCTGCCCTGCCCAGGGTGGTGGGGATGGCACCAGCACAGGTGTGTGAGCACAGCACAGGTGTGTGAGCACAGCACAGGTGTGTGAGCACAGCACAGGTGTGTGAGCACAGCACAGGTGTGTGAGCACAGCACAGGTGTGTGAGCACAGCACAGGTGTGTGAGCACCAGCACAGGTGTGTGAGCACAGCACAGGTGTGTGAGCACAGCACAGGTGTGTGAGCACAGCACAGGTGTGTGTGAGCACCAGCACAGGTGTGTGAGCACAGCACAGGTGTGTGTGAGCACAGCACAGATGTGTGAGCACAGCACAGGTGTGTGAGCACAGCACAGGTGTGTTTGCACCAGCACAGGTGTGTGTGAGCACAGCACAGGTGTGTGTTTGCACCAGCACAGGTGTCTTTGCACCAGCACAGGTGTGTGTGAGCACAGCACAGGTGTGTGTTTGCACCAGCACAGGTGTGTGAGCACCAGCACAGGTGTGTGTTTGCACCAGCACAGGTGTGTGAGCACCAGCACAGGTGTGTGAGCACAGCACAGGTGTGTGAGCACCAGCACAGGTGTGTGAGCACCAGCACAGGTGTGTGAGCACAGCACAGGTGTGTGAGCACCAGCACAGGTGTGTGAGCACAGCACAGGTGTGTTTGCACCAGCACAGGTGTGTGAGCACAGCACAGGTGTGTGTGAGCACAGCACAGGTGTGTGTGAGCACAGCACAGGTGTGTGAGCACAGCACAGGTGTGTGTGAGCACAGCACAGGTGTGTGAGCACCAGCACAGGTGTGTGTGAGCACAGCACAGGTGTGTGTGAGCACAGCACAGGTGTGTGAGCACAGCACAGGTGTGTGAGCACAGCACAGGTGTGTGTGAGCACAGCACAGGTGTGTGTGAGCACCAGCACAGGTGTGTGAGAGCACAGCACAGGTGTGTGAGCACAGCACAGGTGTGTGAGCACAGCACAGGTGTGTGTGCACCAGCACAGGTGTGTGAGCACAGCACAGGTGTGTTTGCACCAGCACAGGTGTGTGAGCACAGCACAGGTGTGTGTGCACCAGCACAGGTGTGTGTGTTTGCACCAGCACAGGTGTGTTTGCACCAGCACAGGTGTGTGAGCACAGCACAGGTGTGTTTGCACCAGCACAGGTGTGTGAGCACAGCACAGGTGTGTGTGCACCAGCACAGGTGTGTGTGTTTGCACCAGCACAGGTGTGTTTGCACCAGCACAGGTGTGTGTGAGCACAGCACAGGTGTGTGAGCACAGCACAGGTGTGTGAGCACAGCACAGGTGTGTGAGCACAGCACAGGTGTGTGAGCACAGCACAGGTGTGTGTGAGCACCAGCACAGGTGTGTGTGAGCACAGCACAGGTGTGTGTGAGCACCAGCACAGGTGTGTGTGCACCAGCACAGGTGTGTGAGCACCAGCACAGGTGTGTGTGAGCACCAGCACAGGTGTGTGAGCACCAGCACAGGTGTGTGTGCACCAGCACAGGTGTGTGAGCACAGCACAGGTGTCAGAGCACCTGTGTGTGTGCCATGGCTCTGCTCCAGCGCAGACCCCATCATGGCACTCGTCAGCACACACCCTCCAGGGGAAAATGCATATTCCAAACCCCTCCAGTGAGTGAGGCTCGATGTCTTCACGCTGTGCTCAAAGGCCTGAGCAAACAGTGAAGGGAATCCTTAAAGAATTTCTCACTGTCCTGCAACACAGATTTCACACGAGCCTCACACACATCCTTCACCTGGTAGTGGGAACCCTGGAAAAGATTCCTGGACCTCCCCTGGGTGTCCCTGCAGTGTTCCCTGGGTTGTGGCTCTGTCTAGGAAAGGGTCTGTGCTCCCCCAGCCCTGAGCCCCCCAAACACGGCTCCGTCCCCAGGGCTCCTTCGGGGCAGGAGGTTCTTCTCTCTCACCTCTCTGAGCTGAGGATGCTGAGCAATCACAGCCTTTCCTCACCACCAGCCCACGTGAAATGAGCCTGAGAGCCTGTGTGGAGAAAATGGACCTGATTGTCCTCCCAGTGAGAGAAAAAATGGAAAGCAAATGACAACATTGTAAGGAAAATAATGTCGTATTTGTAACTAGCTATTAAATCCTCTAGTGAAAGTCGAACTATATTTAGTTTGTACAGTCAGCTCTTCCTGATGAATTATTTCTCAACAAAAAAATAATCCAGTATCCATTGTAGATGTCACTAACAATCCCAAGGGGCAGGGCAGGGAACCAAACCAATTGTCTTGGATTTCTGAGAAAAATACTTTTATCAAAACTTTCAGCTCAATTTGGGTGTGGGGTTTTTCAGTTTGGGGTTTTTTTGGACACTGCTAAGACTGCAAAACTCAGTGGCAGCTCCAAAATGCTGTAATGAAAGCTGCAGTGATCCCTTGCGGTTTATTGCATTTCACGTACCATTTAAAATGATGACTTAAATATTTACCCTCTCTGGTACTGGAAACGCATAAAAAAGTTCAGTTCTTGCTGGTTGGCATGATTTGTTTGTTCCAGTGCTGCTGTAAAGCAGAGGTTAACTCTCTTGGATGATCTCCCTTCACTGATCTGAGAGCAGCAGGTTTCACCCAGGCAGGCTCAGGCTTGTGGCTCAGGTAACTCATTCTCTCTGCTCCCCACTCGGGTGAGGAGCACAAGTCACTGCACACCGCTGCAGCTCAGGCATGAAAATGTTCTGTGCAGGGCTTCAGATGAGTCTCTGACATACAAACCTTAATGCATTGTGGGTTTATGTGTTTGGGTTCAAAAAAATGCCTGCAGCAGACTTCATATATATTAGTAATGGAGTAACAGGTGGAAAAACAAGTCTGTGATATTTCATTCATTATTTACATGGCATATGCTTTTCCTTTCCTTTTTTTAACATTAAAATTTAGTTTCTGTGTGTACCAATCATCTGAGACAAGCTGAATATTTCATGTTAATTAACATCTGTTCAGTGATATAGTATGTTTAAAAAATTCTAATCTCTGAATTTTTTTTGACTAAGAGATCAAAACATCTTGGAGAAAGGGGGGAACTAGACTGCAGACTGAGCTTTGCTGAATCTGCAGAAAAGTCACGTTCCTCTTTAGAATACAATGTGAGCTAATGTTTTTGTTCCATTTAAAACAGGAAAATAGGAGCATCACACCAAGAACAAAATCAGAGTAACTGGAAATTGTAATGGTCGCGTTAATCTCATAAGTATTCACTCTTGTCAAGTTTTATGTGGGAATAGCTAATGGATTAGCCACTTTATAGTATGGTATGGATTGTGAAGTACTTTCAAAAATCACCTGTGTCCTGAAAGAATTTGGCATTAATTTTAGTCTTAGTAAAGTATATTTAAAAAGCAATTGATCCTTGGGTTTAACTGAATATGGCTTATAAACAGGCATAGACTTTCTAAGGTATAAAGAGCTGAGGATTGTTTTGTCTCTTTTAATATTTAAATATCCCAAAGTTCTAAAGCGAAATAATAATTTAAATTCAAGTAATTAAAATTCCATCTTCCATACTGGGAAAGTCCTTCCTTATGTGGTCCTATGCTATTTCACGTGAGTTTTAGGACAATAAAAAGATGACTCCATAGTTTTGATCCAAAAGAAAATTATATCATAAGTGGTGCTAGGCTACTAAAGTACAAATGAACCATGGTGTATTCCTTCATTGTTTGTCTAATTATGAAATGGGAAATTTGCTGTCAAATGCCCAAAGTCCCCTTTGGTCCAGCAGAAGGATGTTGTGCCTAGAAATTCTCTCTGCTGGCTAAAGCAGCTCTGGACTCCTGGCCAAGTGTGTTGGCTGTGATATGGCTGGAAAGAAATAATTTGACTGGATAAAAATAGAGGCCAAAGTTTGAGGCTTTTTGGGGTTGGGTTTTGGGATTTTCTTTTCATTTGAAGCAGGTGAAGATTTGATTGTGGTCAGAGACACATCAGAAGTCAGCATGGGCTAGAATGTATTTTTCCCTTTGGAGCTGTAAAATGAACAGAGCAGTGAAGTGCTGTGAGAAGGAGCAAGTGAGCACTGGGAGTTCATCAGTCCCAACTCCATCAGTGCCCAGGGCACAAAATTAGCAACAGTGTCCTGCACAATCCTATTTATTGCTTCCTGGTTTTGTCTGGACGTGGAGGCAAGTACTTAGACTGCTTAGACTTAGGCATCTTGCAGGACTGTTTATCTCTTCGGTATCAATGAGACTGTAAAGTAATTATTCATTTTCCTTAACCCTTAATCTGTTTTAAATGAACTGATTTATTTGCTTGTTATATTGCAGAAACACTTCTGTTGTTCACAGCCTTAGTGAGACCTCTGCATATTTTAAAATTAATCTCAGAATGCCATTTAGAATGCATTCCCCTTGCTTCTGTTTTTATTCTATTTACAGATTTTATTTATGTATGGTTCTAGCTGCCTCAGGGCACTATATTTAGCATGTAGAGTGGACTTAAAATACTTTTCTGTACTTTAAGATCTCTTCCCTTTTTGTTGATTGAAGGCTTTATTTTTTTTTTCTCCTCCCCTTCACCTTCTGCAGTCACCTTCACAAAATGGCACTGAATGGTCATGTGTCAATGCCATTTTGTAAAATGAACTTCAGGGAGATTTACTCCTCCTTCCTGTTCCCTGATCGCTCATGCAGTGAGGAAAGGCAGACTTGACCTAGTCCTGTTGATTTATGTGCACATTGCCATTAATTCTGCACATGGGGGAGCATTTCAAAGCATTCTGGACAAATTGTATCAGAAGGAAAGTGCAGTCAGAGCTGGGCAAGTTTTACATTATTTTGTCCTTCTTTATGATTTTCTTCCTTCATGTTAAATTCCATTAAAGCTTTTTGGTTTCTTTAAAGCATCTGTTGCACAATTAAATCCTTCCTATCACACAATGATAAATTTAACACGTTTGAAGTTTAGCAGATGTTTGCTTCAATCATATTTATTTGTTGTACTGTATTCCTTTGAAACTTCCTATTTTACTACCTCCTGGAGGTTGCTGTTTCCAAAGGACTTTGTTTCTGACTTTCCCATGCCATAAATGCCTTTTTCTGGGCAGAGGGTGACTTGGAGGAAGGAGCATCTTGCCAGCAATAGCTTCTAATGACACACTTGGGCTATCCTGAGCAGCTTTGACTCAGCCTCTCATTCTCTTGTTTAATAGAAATAATTATCTGCCTTCATCTCTGAGACACAAAGTTAATCGACCTGCCCTGAATACAAAACAGGACAACAGGAGGTAAATGAGTGATATAATTAAGCATTTTGCCTGTTCCCAGACATCTAAGAAAGTCTATTAAGAGACTTGAAATTTTTCAAGAGCGACCTCCTCTAAATAAAACAAAATTGAAGTATATTTCAAGTAAGCTGACGCAATTAATACTTTGATTGATTCTAACGTAGCTATTTGGTATTTTAAAAGTTTAAGTGATTTTGTTGGGAGCTGTTGATACTTGTCTCTAAGACAGAACTCTATTGATTGAGTTCCATTTTTGTTTCTAACCTGAACAAATTCTAGATTTCACAAGAACAGTCAACACAAGGTGAAAAGGTAAATAACCTGAACAATCAGCCAGCGCAAACACTGAGGTTGAAGTGTAACTGCTGCAGAAGTTCTGGCCTTACCATGAGGATTTCTGAGAGAAATTGCTTTCCTTGATTTTATCTCCTAGGAAGAGAGCCTTTCAAGGCTCAGGGGATGCTCTGGATGGAGAAATGACTGTTGCACCCTTTGGGCTCTTTTTTTTTTTTATTTTTTTTTAATTTTGGTTTTTTAAACAAAACCAATATCATTAATGGAATTCTAGTCTGTAGTACTCTTTCAGTAGAAAATATAAATACAACCAAGAGCCTTGGTTAAGCCTAAAGCTATTCCACAAACTCCTGAAGTTTCAGCTTAAAAGCTCTTTCTGTGTGTGCACTGAATCTATTTGAAACTGAAATAAATTTCCCATGGAACTGTTACTGTTCATGGTCCTGTATCAGATTAGAGCTGTGTTTTGAGACATGGTTTCAAGAACTGTACATGAGGAATGTTTAATTTTTAGGTCATTTAAGATATTTGAGATGTTCCCCCAAAATCCTTTTCTGAAGGAGATTTTTGTTTCCCTTCCCGACAGTGCACCTCTGAGGTAACAGCAAAATATCAGAGCGAGTATCTGTGAACATCTACAACTAGTTTTTTGTTTTCTAAAACCAAGTGGGAATATTTAATGTACACCTACTTTATTTAATCACAAAGATTTCATGTTCAGGGTGTGGGGAGATGGAAAGCAGGAAAAAAAAAATCTTTGAAAGACAAATATTTTAATAGTTCTGTTTATCATCAAGACCAGTGTTTTGGGTTTATTAATTCATTGCATAATACGATGCCTAAAACTGGTTCAAGTTTACAGGATGGCTGCCACAGATTGGACTTAAGCAGCCTTTTATTGTGTGCTCTGGTCTTGGCATTATTTGTGATAGGTTTGGGCTTTGCCAGTAAATGATGACAAGATTAATATTTGGTTATCAGTTATTATAAGGTCTCATATATAAAACCTAATAATAAGCAGCTTTAATAGATAGCAGAATATTTCATATTTGATCTGAGAGATACATGTTTTTCTTCACCTTAAGTAGTTTTCTGTGCGTTTTTGCAAGAGCCTGGCCATAGGTTATGCTGCTGTTAATCCAGAGTAATCCTCTGTCTTTCTTAGATCTCTTTTATAACTCACCATGGTGATTAAAATTCAAATATTATATTGAAGTTGGTCCATTTCCATTCTACTTGGACATTGGTCCATGTCAGCTAGGGATTGTTTTGTCTTTCCTGAATTAATCTTCTGCAGAAATTTGTCTCCTGCTATGAATTAATTCAGGAGAAGCATCTAAATGTGGCTAACCCATTATCTCAAACTGGCAATAAAGAAACATGGTATATGTTCACTGCAGAAGTGCTCTCTGTTTATTAAAAGTGCAGAATCTGTTCTATAATTTAAATCTTACTAGATCAGAGTGTGCTCACTATGGCTTTTTCCTGCTTTGAATCTACATTTTGAAAGGGGAAGTGAGCTGGCTGAGCCAGTACATGCAGTGCCTGTGGATTCCTGGTGGCAGGGAGGAGATCCCAGGACAAAATATATATACATGAGTATAAATATGACTTTGCCTGATGCACAGTACAGGGAGTCTCTGGTTGAGAGGAAAAAAAACACAGTTAGGGACACAGTCACTCACATCTAAACACACTTTTTAAAAGTGTTCTGCAACACTAAACTAAACTCCTAAAATAATCCAGCACAAACCATTTAGAAGGAAGTGTCGTTTTCAAAGTTCTCTTCAGGACATGTTTTGGCAGTATTTTTTTGTACCAGAGATGAACAAAGCTGTTTCCAAGCCAGCCCTGCCAGCCCCAGGCCGGGGAGGCTGCAGTGGGCAGCAGTAGGGCTGTGTGTCAGGATTTCCACTCACACCGCAGGTGAATGAGTGTTCTGTGGAGCTGCAGGGAGGGAAGGCAGGGAGGCAGGGAAGGGTGGGAGCCTCCAGAGTGAGTCAATGCCCAGCCTTGTTGGGTGTCTGTCCCTGCTTGGAACGCCCGCCGTGGCTGCCAAGGATTAGCTCAGTGCTCTGCTTGGCAGCCGTGCCTCAGAGTGGGCTTTGGACACACAGGCGGAATAAGTTTGTTTTAAAAGTGCAGAAATCTAGGAGGGTAATTATTTTGAGGGCCGTTCCAGTTCTGGCCCTGAATTTCTGTAACTTCCTAAACAGCGTTCTAGTCTGCGTGTGTAAAACCAAACAAACTTTGTAATTTTAGTTGTATTTCTTGATATTTTTTCATGCTTTCTTTTATCAACATTTTCCTTTTTAAGTTGTAGATAAGTATTCACGAAACTCTTCTAACTTTTAAAGCCCATTAGAGTCTAAAATGTATCTTTTGAATTGAGTTGCTGAAACAGAAACAGGAGGAACTAAAGTGCATTGGCTTCTGCAGCCTTAAAACAACACTGCTCACCTCCGTTCCTTCAAGTGTTTGTGTAACTAATTGTATTTACCTTCCTATTGCACCTGAGCAACTAATTACTATATCACCTCTCACTTCTCATACTATTTATATTGCTGTAGTCACCAGGAGCTTTAAATATGAACAAAAAAAAGCACAGCACTCTGTGGGCTGTATAGGACACAGAAAAATTATACATATTTTAAAAAAATAAAGCAGTCCTCTGTCTAGGCCATTTCCCATCCTGAGTGGGAATTCCTTTTCCTTGCTAGCCAAGGGTTGTCTGTTCTCATTGTGCTCTGATTCTTTCCTCTAAATGTCCTGCAGTCTGTTGTGCAGAGAGGTAGGGGTGGGCGCTGGGGCACAGAGGGATTTCTGAAAAGCCAGGAGAGACACAGAGAATGTGTTTCTTCCTGTACCACCTGATGTTTCCCCATAAACAATAATGCAAAGCCACATTTTACATGATTTAGAGATCTGCTGTGTCATACTGCTTCTCAGGAGATGTGGTTCCCATTTCACAGAAACTGGGATTTTGAGGTGATGTGACTGGAGAAAGGTGGTAACACATCCAAGCACTATGGAAATGCTTCCACCTTATGTGAGAAGGTCACCAAATCACCAGCCTGCCCTATGGGAGACACGTTTGGATGCAGATGAGAAGGTTCTCATGAAGAATTCTGTCATTCATTTAATTGAACCAAATTTCGTAATTGTCTAGATCTTCTGGGAGCTTTTCTGAGCAGCTGAAGGATCTGAAGCATTTTAGGATGATAAGTGTTTGCTGACAGGATCAGGGGCCCTCCAAGAATAAGGATGGTAGAAAACAAGATCCATACAGTGGCATGTTGAGCAGTTAATGCATCCTTTCTTTTTTAACTTGAAAAAAGGCAAGTAGAATTGCATAAGATAGCAAACAGGAGGGACACACAGTGCCATGCAGAGAATGGCAGTGATGTGCAGAATTCCAGAGCCGTGGGTCACGCTGCAGCCATCTGTGCATGAGGACAGCACAGCTGCAGGGACCCCTGTGACAAGTGCAGGTGGGACAGCTGCAAGGCTGACCGAGGGATGCACGGATCCCTGGAGGAGCTGTGCCAGGAACCAGCTCAGACTGACCTGCCAGTCCTGCCATGCAAATGGAACACCAGGAAAACACAGCTCTAGTCTTCCAGAGCAGCCCAGTCTGGGATCTGATCACAGTCCCCACACTGCAGTTTGGTGGTGGCTGCTGGGCGGGAGCTGGGCCCAGCTGGCTGTGGGGGTGACATCAATGTGCCCTTGCAGTGCTCTCCTCAGCAGGGCTGCAGTCACAGGCTGGGCTGGCACTCACTTGTGTGCTGTGCCAGGGCACAGAGGGAGCAGGGCTGGTGTGGCTGTGAGCAGCAGGGAGGCTGCTGGGGCTGGCACTCACTCATGTCCATGCCAGGGCACACAGGCAGCGGGGCTGGTGTGGCCATGAGCAGCAGGGAGGCTGCTGGGCTGGCACTCACCCGTGTGCCGTGCCAGGGCACAGAGGCAGCAGGGATGATGTGGCTGTGAGCAGCAGGGAGGCTGCTGGGGCTGGCACTCACTCGTGTGCCCATTCCAGGGCACAGAGGGAGCAGGGCTGCTGTGGGTGAGCAGCAGGGAGGCTGCTGGGCTGGCACTCACTCGTGTGCCCATTCCAGGGCACAGAGGGAGCAGGGCTGCTGTGGGTGAGCAGCAGGGAGGCTGCTGGGGCTGGCACTCACTGTGTGCCATGCCAGGGCACAGAGGGAGCAGGGCTGCTGTGGGTGAGCAGCAGGGAGGCTGCTGGGGCTGGCACTCACTCGTGTGCCCATTCCAGGGCACAGAGGGAGCAGGGATGATGTGGCTGTGAGCAGCAGGGAGGCTGCTGAGGTGGCTGCACACAGGGCAGTGCCAGCCTGCAGTTCACACTGCTCTGCACATCCAACCACACCCAAAAGACTGAGGGCTGTTTCCTCTGGATCCTCCTAAAGCAAAAGGGAACAGTTTGGCTTTGAACTGGCCAGGTTCAGAGTGGGCTGGGTACGTTGGGCTGGAGGACAGCAGAGCAGAGTGGATCCTCAGGGTCTGCTGGGAGGATGCTGAGCAATCTGTGCTACCTTGGCTGGTGGGTAGTGCCATTCAGGTAGGAACTCATCGGGTGTGGATCAGCTCTGTTCTAGCAGCTGTGCTGAGAGGAAGTGAAAGGCTGCTCTGTTGATTCTGAAGGTGCAGGAAGTTAATAAAAATTGAAGCTGAATTTCCAGCCTAAGAAATGGATAGCAGTTATTTGGGTGGTAACGACTTGTGTGCTGTTCTCTGACTTGGCAAGAGAAGAGGCTGTTACTAAACCAACAGGAGCTATTCTGGAGAGAAGGAAGTATTTATTTTGTCTGGCACTCCATGTCCCTTCTGCATAACAATGCATTAGTTATTCTTCTATCACTTATGAACTGCTCGGTTTGTCTGTGGCCAGAGTGAGTTACTTATTTCAGCTCCTGTGATGAGCAAGAGATTTCCTATCCCTCTTAAATATAACCATGAATGAGTATGTTAGTCAAATGTATTTTATGACTGCTCTCTGTTAACTAACTTCAGAAGTGTAAGAAAGAAACCAATGTGTTTGTATGTTTATCAACAGGCCAAGTTCTGGTAGAAATCTCAAGAACACACAAGAAACTTAATGACAGTCTAGAGGAGAGTGTAAGTTAAATGATTTCTTCTAATTCGTTTTGCTTGTGAAATTATGAATTACTTTTGCCCATTTTTAATAACCCTTAATTCATTTGTTTTTAAAGTTCAAAAAATTTCATAAAGAAATTATATCTGAACTGGAGAAGAAAACAGACCTGGATGTAAAATATATGACTGTAAGTACATTCAATTCTAAAACTCCTATTTTATTTGTCTATTGGTAGTCAAAGAATTTTGCTGGACATTGTTTCCCACGATTTAATTAATTGATATGAACTTTAATAGGAACGAAATTTAGATACATAAAGATAGCCAAAATTTTCATGCTTAATTTAATTTTAAAAGGGAACCCCTGTATGACTTCATAGCTCCTTAAAACTACAGCAATTGCTGAACTCATTCGGTGTGAGAGATATCTCAGAGATCACAGTAATACTTTTTATTCCCAGCTACATGGCTGAGTGCATTTTATGATGTAAATGCTTTGATTGCAGGCAACTTTAAAAAGGTACCAAACCGAACACAGAAGCAAACTGGATTCTTTAGAGAAGTCTCAGGCTGAGCTGAAAAAAATCAGAAGGAAAAGCCAAGGAGCACGAAACGTAACGAAGTATGAGCACAAAGAAATGGAGGTCAGTGCACTGTCTCTTATTTGTTTCTTTCTCTGGATGAGAAGAGTCAACAGAAAATGTAAATGGTTCCTCAGAGCATTCCTAGAGTTGGCATTGCAGCTGCAGTTGAGCTCTCACTGCTCCACTGCACATACTCAGATTCCATCCCTTGACCAAGAATTGATTTTTTTTAAAGTGCCTCTGTAACTACACCTTGCTGCAGAGCTTTACACAGGGAACCACCGAAACTGTGCAAATTCAGGAGTGATTTGCTATAGAGTGATTTCCCCAAGCAGGCGGTGCCAGCTTCTGTTATTGCCTTTCCTGCTGCCCTTGATCAGCATTGCCATCTTGAGGTGAAATCCGAAATGGCAAGACACTGAAGAGAAACTGTTTTAAAATTAGTAAATCAGACTGTCATTGTCATGTGTCTCTCTGAAAACACTTGCCACTGATATTTTTATTTGCACGACACTTGTACTTTGTGCTAGCTTATGTATTTTTTCTCCATCTCTTCTTATTTTGATTTTCAAATAAAGCTTTGTGTATAAACACAGTAAACATAGGCAACAGTAGCTCCTTTTTCTTACTGCCTATATTTTAACCTGCATTCACAACAGTTGAGGGGTTTTTTTAAGGTTCTGGGTCTGAGAGTTCAAGGATTACCATTTAATCACTGTTTAGCCATGAATCCTTGTAATCTCAGATAAATATAGTGTAGTCTTTTTAGTAACTCATTTTCCCCCTCCTAAATGAAGTGGAGATTCATGACAGCTTTGTGTGAATAAATGCAGCTGCTGTGGAGCAGACAAAGGTCATTAGTCTAATTTGAACACACACCACACAGACCTCACAGCCCCTGAACAGGCTGCTGAGTGTCTGTGGGGACAATATGCATTTACCTGATGAGATCAGGGGACTCAGATGTGTGCAGGAAAAGAGAGGGACTTAGGAGAGCCACCCTATCCACCCTGCCTTTCCTTTTTCTAAGGCTTCTGGAGTTTACTTAAGTAATTGGATATAGCATCAAATAAAACTCAGAGGCTCTGTGTGATTCTTTTTTCCTTTTCCCGTCAGTATTTGGAAACTGTGAGCTCTCGACAAAGTGACATTCAGAGGTTCATTGCAGAAGGCTGCAGAGAAGCTCTCCTTGAAGAAAAAAGAAGGTTCTGTTTTCTGGTGGACAAGCACTGCAGCTTTACCCAGCACATGCACTTCTACCATGTTCAGGTCAGTGGTGTGAGCACAAAAAGAAGTGAAACTCCTGAAATGCAGGCACACAGGGGATGTTGAGTATTTCCTGCAGCATGCAGACCAGACTGCCAGAAATAGCTAAGGGACACTGAAGTGCCAAACAGGTGTTGGGATCAGTTCATAGAAAATGTTTACAATACACTGTTCTATGAAATGTATTGTAACAACAATCAAGGATTGCTGTGACTTTTTAAAAATCATGTACTAAGAAAAAAATACTGATCAGGTACTTCCAGTATCTGACCCTGCAAAAGAGAGTATCTTTTTACAGCATCTTACTTGTTTCAAACAGGTATTCCTTAGCAGAATCTTAGAAAATACTTCCATTTTTCTGATGTAAACATTTTGGTATAATGGAAGTTAACTAGTAGATTTGTACAATTTTCTGAAAAAGCCTATCTTTGACAAGTATCTCTTAACTTGGATGCAGTGTGCAGACTTCCTAAAATCCAAACTGCCTGGCTGGGAGGAAATCTGCAGTGATGCCACCAAAGTGCCTGAAAAGGTCAGAATGATGATCGATGAAATAAGGACCCCTGGCTCCACCCCAGTGTCGGGAACGCCACAGCCTTCACCGATGGTGAAGAGAAATGCCCTGGTATGTTGTTCCTCGTGGTTGTGGGGTCTCTGAAGTGGCTGTGGGGTGGCTTCATGAGGTTCTGTTGTACCTCAGCATTTGGGATGGAGTCCATAGTGTATCTCAGCTGGAATATACTGGGATTGGGTATGGAACCAAAACCATGGAACTGAAGCTCTGCTATGGAGAAAGTACAGAGTAGAGAAGGGAGCAGCACATATCCAACAAGGCTCAGCTTCTCCTGCAGAGCTCAGCCTCAGGGCTGCTTTTGTTCCAACCATTCCATTTCCTACCTTCTTGTCTGTAACTAATAGTAATCACAAACTCAGTAGTTCAATATCAACTCAAACAAAATGTTATTTTCTATTTTCCTTCCTTCTTCCTTTCATTAATATTAGCTTATTGGAGTACAGGTGAAATTCTCATCCCTACTGATTTGTATGTTGTGTCATCATTAGTTGTTGAATTTCTAAATGATTATAGTGAACTTCTAAACAAGAAAAATCTGGAGATCATCATGCTATTTGCAGAAAAAAGGCTATTGTAACCTTCCCACCAAAAAGTAGTTATCAAGCCTTTTACAAACCCTCAGCAATTCCATAGGAACGTGTGGGCTTTATGTCTCTAAATGTGTATCATTTAGGAATATTTAAGCATTGCTCTCTAGAATTTAATCTTGCAAAAACGTTATTGCTGTCTCCTCAGTATTGTGACTGTTGCTTTTGTGACTCCAGATTGGCAATGATTTTTATCCTCAGCAAGAGAATGTATCCAAAGTGCCCCCGGCCCCCACGGGCAGGGCCTACACGAGCCCACTCGTGGACATGTTCACCAGTCCCACAACCAATGCAGCTCCAAAAGCACCTTCTGAAAAACCGAATCACTCAGCAGGTGAGTGTCCTTCCCTGCAAACTGGGTCAGTGTGACTGACATCCTGCAGGGCTTCTCCACTGCCAGGATGATGTGAACTCCAGGATGTAGAGGGGTAGGAAATGGTCTTTACAAAGTGTTAATATCATTTACCTAACAGGAGAGAGTGTGTTGTAGGAGAATTGTTTGCAATAAAATGCAGGTCAGGATAGGTAATTTCTATTTTAATCACTTTCTGTGTGTCACTGATTAACCCAACTTAACTGCTCTCAAGGCGTCCAATGTTATCAGCAGAAGGCATCCCATGATTTTGAAGAGGATAAATCTGAGTGTTTCAGTGCACACAAACAAAGATGAACTCTCTGACAGTCTCACTCTGCTTTCCTCCAAGGGCATGTAGCAGTAAGGGAGGAATGCACATGGGACAAAACGAACACACTCTTGTAGTTCTTTCCTGAAATTTAAAATCCTAGTGAGATTTGCTTCCCAAGTGTCTAATACATTTTTTAACTTTGTCTGATATAGGAAAGAACTAGGCCTAGATCACGGCATAAGAAGTGCAGAACTCTTCAATGCGTAATAGCAATTCCAGCATTTCTTCCTAAAAAATGCATTTACGATATATTGTACTAGTCAAATAACATACAGTTTTGAGCCCTCCTTTATCTTTTTTATGATAAAGATCTGGTGTCCAGAAAGTGCCAAGTATCTGCAAGTCTCCTTGATGCTGAAGCTGAGTGCTGAGGCACATTTGAAGGTGAAAGTTGGATTTTATACACAGTTCCTTATTTCCTTAGAATGGAAAATTTTCAAAGGCCTTTTACCACTCTGATTGTTCAGTATTTTTCATGCCAAAAGAGGAAAGCAGTAGGCAGTTAAAACTTACAGAACTTTTTATGCCTGTTGGCTCCACTTTACTGTGCTGGGAGTGTGCATATAAAGGCACGTGCAGTTAAGAACTCTGTGGTGATAAGAAACATTGGCAGTGAGAGGTGTCTACATACAAAGTCTCAGAACTTGATTTGCACTTGAGTTTTCCTTTGTTTTTTCCCTCTCAGACTGCATTTATTTGTGTGTCTAATTTTGCTTTGGGTTTTGTTTGTTTGTTTGTTTGTTTTTGACAGAGAATTCAGACGATGCCAGTTTATCACGTTCAACTTCTGTTGCCACGGGACTGAATATAATGAAAAGGCAAAAAGTGAAGACAATCTTCCCACATACTGCTGGAAGCAACAAGACATTGCTCAGCTTTGCTCAGGGGGACATCATCACCCTGCTGGTGGCTGAGGAGAAGGATGGCTGGCTCTATGGGGAGCATGACACAACCAGACTGTAAGATCATCAATAGATTACCCACCCTGAACATGAAATAAAAGTGTGTCTGATCAGATTTTGTTAGCAGATGTTAGTAAATGGTTTTCCACCTTTTTTAATGGCTGTCATTAACTAGGGACTTGGGAGTCTCTCCCAAAGGAAAATCTCTGCACATATTTAGTTTTACACACTAATTTGGCATCATCAGAAATTGGTTTCTTCAAAAGTTAAATCTATTTGCTGAGTCTCCTGTTTTATCCACTGGGGTGGATTTTGAAAGATCTAATTTTATATAATATAAAAGACCTTTCCCATTGCAGAAAAGGATGGTTTCCATCATCGTACACCAGACCCCTGGATGAATCAGCGGAAGAAAAAGCCTTTGCCCCAGTGCCAAGGTAACATTTTGGGTGGCATTTGCAGAAATGCCCGGACCTTCACTAACATTTATTTAAAATGTTATTTTTCTGCTCATGTTCTTCGAGGTTCAGTACCATGTACAGCAAATCCTCTCTAACAGTCTGTAGTACAGCGCCTTAATTGTGTTAATGTGTTTCAATGGTTGCACACTGCCCCAAGAAGTGGCACTAACTCAGAGTCCCACAGACCCCAGGGCACTGTGCCCCATTATCACACCCAGCCCATGCCCTTCTGTGCTTCCCTGGTGCTAAAGAGAAGGGAGAGATGCATTCAGCCTCTGAGAATGCTGTTTGTTGTTCTGCCTTGCAGCCCTGCACCAATCCGAAGCGTGAGTTCTGTGAACCTTGTGGAGAAAGGGGAAGTTGTGCTCCCCCCGCCAGACTACCTGGGGGCTCTGCAGACAGACAGACGGATGGAGCCTGCCAAGGGTGCTGCTGGCAAACCCCCCAGCGACAGAGCGGAGCAGGCGGGCCCGGTGAGTGCCCAGGCAGGGAATCCAAAGTGCCACCCTGCTCGGGGGCATCTCCTACCTTACTGCTCGTGCTTGGCTCCAGCCCTTGGACCGAGCTGTCCTCAGGAGTGTCGGGGCCTTTGGCAGTTCAGTCCATGCACCCTAACAGAAGGGAGAAGAAGTGTTCAGGGATATCACTGACAGCAGCAGGAGACTTCCTCTGCACAGCCACACTTCTCAGCAATGGAATCTGCTAACCATGAGAAGCAATTCTCACAGAAAGCAGTGCAAATCCATCACCCCCAGGGACTTTAGGGCTGTGGGGCACAGGGGATTTACAGCAGCATAAACTCTGTATTCCAGAGCCCAGTGAAAGCAAGTGTTGGGTCTGCAGCTGCTGCTGAGGGAGAGCTGCACTAACTCCTGGCTGGATTCAGCAAAGCTGCAGCTAAGTGGAAATACAGTTTTTATGAACAAACAATGCTATACAATGCTATCATTTCTGCTATTAAGGCAGCATTCAAACTGATTCAAAATGAACTTACTGATCTGCTGTGGTCACTCTGTTCTCAGAACAGTCACCTTAAGGGTTTTTTTGGTGTGTGGCTTTAGGTCAGGGGGTTTAGGAATAAATTCAAGGCTTGTGGACCAACATTTCTGTTGAACTGGAAACCCAAGAGGAATGGCAGATCAGTCAGTTGGCAGAGCTCTAATTAGTGCAGTACAATCTCTTTGGAGGCCAGAATGGAAACTGATAGCTCCCAGGAGTGGAAAACAAATACATCTTTTTCAATAATCTAAATTTCCACAGGGAAAGCAAGATTAAAATAAATTAGAAATTCTGGAGTATAAAACAATGACCACTTTTGTTGAGGCGCCTCCTAACTCACAGCAGCTGCCTTTGTTCTGTGACCCCAACTCAGGACAAGTGTAGAGAAGAGCTGCTGCACTTGCAGCCCAGGGTTTTGTTCCAAAGTCACTCTTGATTTTCATTCTTGCAGAACTTCCTTGCAAGCCACCAACCCCCCAGCTCCATAGGCTTTGGAAATCAGCCCAGCATTATCCTGGGCTGGCCTGGACCCTCAGACAGGATTTACATACATGTAGAACACTCTTTGCACTGGGCCTCCTATGCAGAAGCAGGAAATGATTCAAGGCATCTTATTTTTGTTTCAGAATACACAGAAAAAAATAGCTCAGGATTTGAAGAAGGAAAGATGAGGAATGGTTCTCACCATTAAATTGTTCATGCTGTGCTATACAGGACAGTAATAAGCACAATAGTATCAACTACAAAAAAAGACTTAGCAGTTGACATAGCTTTGAGGAGGGTTGGTGTTCAGTAAGATCTAATTCAGGCATTTGTTCATTTTTCTTAAGGAGTAATTAGGCCTAATTCTAAGGTCTATTTACAACTGATGTACTTGAGCAATTTCATTGGAATCACAAGCCAAGCACGAGTTAAGAATCTGCTGAGTGAGGTCCTGACACACAGTGTGCCTGGAAAGGAAAGCCTGACAGGCTTTGATTCAGCACTGAAATTCAAAGTATTAAAACCAAATTGGCCATACAGACTAATGACAGGGTCTCTTTCCCTTAGGAGGACAGTGAAATCACCTGTAGCATATTTATATAAATTCATGTAAATTCCTTTTTTTTTTTACAGAAACCTGACATGAACGGCATTGTAAAACCACCTTTTCTAAGGTAAAATACTTTTACACTGATTTGGTTGATTTTTTTTTTTAGTTTATTTTACCATTTATAAGAGGAAATAAGGATGTTTATCATTAATTTCTCTGTGACCTTTCCCAGGCACTGGTAGAACAATATGGCTAAAATTAGTTGCACTTTCCTCAAGAGTGGCATCAAGAGCAGTACAATACACAGGCCCTTCTCAGAACAATGTTTTTCTCCAGTAGTTTGACAGGGAGCAGGACTTAAACCTTTCTTTACCTGTCTTTGAGGGTTAAAAGCAAAAATCTTTGAAGACTGGGAGCTGCTTAAAAAAGTCCAGATGTAAATGGGCATTAACTTCCCAAATTTCTGGATCACTGAAAAGTGATTCTTCATATGTGACTTTGTTTTAAAAATTCAATTAAACTAAGAGTTGCACAGAATCCGTTAGTCCCAGCACCATAACTTACTGTTCGATGACAGCTTGGATGAAGAACCTGAATGCATAAATTTGAGGTTGGATTGCTGCAAGCCTTCAAGTGACTTTATGCATTTCTTTTCAGTGGAGAAAATCCTTTTGCAACGGTGAAACTCAGACCCACAGTGACAAATGACAGATCAGCGCCGATTATCCGATGAACGCACGGCCCAGACATGTGTGCTTCTTCCTTATCAACACCCACTCTCAGCAATGACAATTACTATCTCAACATGCCCGAAAAATTTATTTAAATGTAATTACTGTACAATAGACACATTCTGGAATGGAGCTCTGATGTTTTTTTAAACGTATCGTTTCTAATGAGGTAATTGCTTTGGGCTAGCGTTTGAGCACTTGGGCTTGATTTTACAGTATGCCTTTTTTTGTAGTAGGAATTGTGAACATACTGGAGATAGTTTGGATACTCTAGTGAAACAGTGTAAGTAATAGCTCACAGAATCTTTGGCATTCATTACTTGGAAGCTGCAATGGTAAGTTCTAGAATATATGTCTGCATATGCCACCTACTAAAGAAGATAACAGTGATTTTTTTTTTTCCAAACAGAACAATGTAATAACTGCCTTATTTCAGAATAGAGAATTGCCTGTATAAATGATTATATGTTATTTTGTGTAAGAAAGATACCTTAGGTTATAAATAAATATTTATCCCTTAAGAATAGACAACTTGTCATGCCTTGCTTAATGTTCACACACAAATTTCAAGTGTCAACAGAAACTCATTTTCAGTCTAATGTTATACTGTCAACACATTCTTCCATGATAATTTTGTCTTTAAGAAGCGCTGTCAAACTGTAGTCTCATAAAAGGTCACAATAAAGCAGTGCCATGATTTTTTCTCAAATGCCAATAGAAAAAGCTGCCTTTGAAGTTCCTCCATTACTGTAGCCTACCCAAAAGAAAAACAGCTTAAAGTTGAACATTTTTGGTTAAGGAGCTGAGCAAAGGCCTGAGTGCTGGCACAGTGCAGTGGCTAAGTTCAGTGAAATTGAGCTTTTAACTTCAGCCACAGCAGAGCTGACCAGTTTGTCACCTCAGGCTCAGATGTGGCAATTCCAGTGGAGCCAGCCTGTCCCAAAGCCTTTTCCTACAGCAATAACCACCTCAGCAATGAGCCTAGCTGCTGGGAACTGACTGCATCAGCAGTGGGTGCTCAGCACTGCCCAGCTCAGGGTATTTCCCACCTGCTCTGGAGTCTGTGTTGTGACTGCTGCCAGTGATTAATCCTTACTCGAAATCATTCCATTTTACACATGCACATGTTTCCTGCAGCATCCCCTGGCTCCTTCCTTTAGAGGTGCCTGCTTCTACTATAAACAGTGAATTCAAGTCATGTGAAATGCCTTTCAGTTACTTAATATCAAAAAATAGTATATGAGCATGGGCTGGCTCCTCTCACCCTGCCTTTCAAGTTCAAGGCCGAGGACAGTTTGCAGAGCCCTGCACAAACATCCACCATCCCCAGCTGGAACAGCAGCTCACCAGAGGGGTAACTTACACCTGAGCCCATCTTCTGAAGCACACGAGAGGCAACTCAGCCAAGCCTGGCAGAGCTTTCAATAATTCAGTATCAGAATTAAACAATCTAAGATGCAAAAGCCTTTACTCAGAGCAGCTCACGGTTGGCAGTGCCCCAACCTCTTCCTGCTGCAGGCAGAAGGTTCTGCTGTGTGTGAACCAACACCAGCCCCTGCATGAAGTAAAACCCTCACTAATTAAAAAGAGGGCTCTGATTGTGTGCTGTTACTTGTGCCTTCAGTGGGGGAGAGGAGCTGCTGGCAGTGGTAGCAAACACAGCACTTGCAACACTTCCCTCAAATATCTGATGTCCTAAACAGGTACAGTCCTAAACAACAGTTTATCATCATCGTAAGAATTCTGGCAAATACTCATCCTTCGTTGTAGCTAGGATTACTACTCTGCTTTCAGACTCCATGGTATCAGACATGGCAGTAACATACTGAATAATCCAGCCACAAGTTGAGGATTGCAAAAGGAAAAGCAGTTTTATTTAGTTTTCAACAGGTGCCACTAAACATGGAAAACAAGTCAGGTTTTCATGTTTTGCAATGCACATGCTCATAAAAGATTAAGTTTAAATTACATGCAAGAGACTAAATTCCTTCACACTTTACAAAACAGGTCTGAAGCAAATAAAATGATTGTACATGACATTTACATTAGAAAGAGTACGCTAACAGTTGTAGCTTCCGAAAGCACATCCACGTTCATCCCCTCAGCCAAAAGCTGCCCCACAGTTGGGGCATCTTCTCTGCCTCAGTGCAAGGCAGAACAGAATCCCAATTGGAAAGAATACAATGGCACACAAAACACCAAGACAGGTGAAGGTGTCCTCCAACACGCCAACCCTGCAAAAAGGGAAAACAGACTCAGTCAAGGACACTCACCAAGTTCACCCCCAAGACCCCACTCAGTGCTTTGGCAGCCACCAGAAACCACATGATTTTATAGAGCAAGATAAAGCACAAGGTTCTAGGTTTTGTTCCTGGTTTCCACTTCCAAAAACTGATGTCCCTTTAGAACTGTAGGAGAACCAATTATTGACGTCCCCTGGCTGCAGCCGAGTCCCAACTCCATGACCATCCTGGAATTGTTTCAGCACAGTCCTGTGACAGCAGAAATCTACCTCCATTTCAGTCCCTGACTCCTTTCTGAAGTGCTCTGAGCATCCCCCAAAATGAAGACAGACAGTAAAACAGAGAATTCAGGCTTCAGAAATTTGTGCAGTTACATGAAATAGTCAAGATCTGGAGTTTAGCAAAACACTCAAGATGTATCCTCCTGGAACAGTGAAAGTCATCACAAACAGAGCTGAGTGACCCTGAAGTGCAGGCTGGGAGCAGAGTGCCAAGGCCAACAAGCTGCTGCTGCCCTGGGAGCAGTCAGGGACAAGCTCCTGGACATGTAAATAGAGTGAAGGAAGGAAGGCACAGGCTCAAGAGACAATTTCCTTACAGCAACTGCAGCTTGATTAAACTGGGGAACCATTCCCCATCCCCACAACCATCATCAGAAGCCAAAGGCTTTTCCAAGTGTTCTTGATATTCTGCTGCTTACACAAGTTCATGTTCCCCTTAAGCTTTCCCTCATTTTAATGCTCTTCATTTCTGTTTGCAGAGTTCTTGTGACAGAAGTCAGTTCTGGATCTTGTATAAGGAACTGTCAGGGCACCACTGATCCCAGCAGTAGCTCTATCATTTCATATCCTCAGATAACACTCTTTAGGACAAGTTAAAAAATGCAGACTAATGCTCAAATCACCACATGGACTCCAGTCTCAGCACACAAGTGTCCCACAGCTCCCACTGTGCAGCCTGTGCTGGGCATTGTGGTCACTCCCACAAACTCAGCAGAACATCAGCCCTGCTCCCTCCGAGCCAGGCAGGCCCTGAGCTCCCAGGGCAGGCACTTTGTTTTGCCACAACAATGAAAGATTACTCCTGAACATCTGTGTGCCCAGAGAGATCTGAGCAGTGAGAGATGAGCTCTGCAGAAGTCTTCGCTTCACTCTCTTCAGGACTTCAGATCCAGCCATTTATCCCAGAGCTGGAGCAGGTTTTGTAGGGTTAGTTTCAGTAGTGTAGGTACTACTGTTCTCTCCCCACGGCTCCAAACACTTCAGGAGAATTCTCAAGCGTGGAAGAAGTTTCACCTCTCCCTCCAGAACCTTTCAGCTCCTATTCCCTCACCTCTATCACCAACTCACAAACGCAGCTATCAACACTGACCTAAAATAAAGCTGTTTCTGTGCTGCAGGTTACCAGGGCTCTCTTCTGTAGGTCCAGTCTGACAATGTGTCTGTCTGGCTGATACCAAAAGCATTTCTTGTGGTGATGATGATGACGATGAACAGAGTTCTGTGTGTCACCCACCAGCCCTTACAGCTCTGCTGGCCTGACAAGCACTGGGCTCATGAGAAAAAGGTGCCTTACAGTCCCTGCCTGGCACACACCACACCTCTCTGCAGCAGAGTCTCCCCAGCTGATGTGGAGGGGCCCAGGCCACTCGCCCTTGGCTCAGGGGCTGTGTGAGCCACTGACTCACAGCACTCGCCCTGTGTCACCTCAGCAAACAGCACTGGAAAGCACAGTTTTTGTGTGCTTTCCAAAGCGCTGGATTTGCACTGCTTGGTTAATATTTCTTCTTAGTCTGTGGCTGGTGTGCTGCTCCAAAGAACTTTAGCCCAGGATTCCCATTCCCTGCTGGAGCAGTGCCATTCCCTGCCCCTCTCACCACAGAGCATTCTCCAAAGTGAAATAACCATGGTTAAACCATTGTAAAGGCAGAGGGGACAGTACTCCTGGGGAAAGAAATATCAAGGAGTTACTGAAAAAGTTATGAACAGAACAGCAGTCACTGTCACTACTAGAAAAAAGGCAAAAATAGAGGCATGTCATGAAAATATGGATGATTAATGGCTTCATCCAGACCACTGTATGCAGCTTTGGTTCACATTTAACAAAGAAAGTACGGATTACTAAGAGCCAGAATGAAAGAAAAATATGAAAAAAAATACAGCTTCCATCAACTTACCCTTGCTACCCAACTCTCAACTCCTAATCCCAAACCAGTTGTTATACAATTAGCCTGTGCCAGGAACATCAAGATCTGCTCAGTAGGTCAAGTTCAGAGCACACAAAGCAAGCAGAGCTGCTTTCATTAGGCTGACCTGTAAAGCAGAGCTGGAGAGCCTCACATTAACCTCCCTGAGATCTCCCACTCACTGTCCTGCCTGAGCACATCCCTGTGTGATGAGGATTATGGAGCACAGATAAGTCTCACAGGAAAACTTCACCCAAATTCCTTTGCTGTGCAACATTTATCAAGAGCCTATAGGAACAGTAGAACTGCAAAATTACATTGCAAGTGACCCTCAAAATTAGACTGCAATCAAAGAATGAAGTCAGCAGACAAGGTTCTCATGGCATTGCCTTCATTCTCCAGGGAAAGATGTGCTGCTGAAGTGCCATCTCCTGGGAACACTGTGCCACCAGGGCTGGAAGCAAAGCAATTCAGGTCTGCTGGGAGCAGACCAGGTACAGACACAGGGGCAAAAGGACACTGCAGTGCTCAGCCAAACGGTCAGGTCGGGATGAAGCAGCTGAATTTGGCAATTTGCACTTGGGCCCTCAAACCAAAGAGAAAGCTGCAGCATGAGCTCAGGAGGTGAGGCCTCTCCCCATGCACAGGTGACCCACGAGCACACTGTGTGTGGAGAGGCTCACACACACTCTAGAGGTGTCTGAGCAATTCAGGATTCAGCTCTCACACTGCAGACCCACCCAGGACAGGCAAAGCCCCTCTTCAGGCATTGCAATGACACCACAAACAACATCAGTTTGGAGAATGCACACCGAGTGCAGCACACAGCACATTACAGCTGTTGTTCTTCCTGCCCTGCCCTGCTCTTACACCAATGCCTTCTTTTCCTTTCACACACACTGAGCAGTTCCCTCCAGCAGGCATCCAACTCCTACTGCATTACTGTTCTGAAATCTTCTCCTTGTCTCTCAGTAATTCCATATTCAATTCCTGCTCTGAAACCTACATTAGTGACAAGTAAGTGCTTAGTTTAGAGTATAAGCAGTCCATTGATGTGCCCTTAAAGAATAAACACCCTAATCAAACCTTAGAGGGATCACTTGGGGTACTTCTGGTCAGCCCCGAGGAGCTGCAGACCCAACAGTGATGAGCACAGCCCAACCCATTCCAATGAACCCTCTTCATCAGCCTCCAGAGCCCAGGTCTGTTGGTCAGCAGGTCCTTGGCACTTTAAATAGAATTTCTTTTAAACTCCCTGCCCCCTAAACAGTTATTCAGACATGTTTTCTGGTAGTGCAAAAGGCCAAGTTAAACTAAAAATAAAAATTTCAGAATTGCCATCCATATTCAACAGCAGATCCAGGGAGAAGGCCCAGGGAGGGACAAAGCAAGGCCAGGGAGCACTGGAGGAGAACAGGACAGCCCAGGCCAGCAGCAGAGCAGGGCAGCTCCCAGGGACCCTCAGCAG
This sequence comes from Acanthiza pusilla, assembly GCA_036630365.1. Taxonomy (NCBI): domain Eukaryota; kingdom Metazoa; phylum Chordata; class Aves; order Passeriformes; family Acanthizidae; genus Acanthiza; species Acanthiza pusilla. The sequence goes on along the minus strand of JAXCHO010000030.1, from coordinate 2,035,025 downwards.
AGCTGTGCCCGCACGACCTCCACACCATACCTGTTGTTTCAGAGCTCCTGTCACCTCTAACAGTGTCATTACAGCATTAGCCACAAACACTTCTCGGCTTCTGTTGATTTATGTCACCACCTAATTTTAGATGAACACTTACCCAACCACTGCCTAGCCAGTTACTAAATTTAAAAAGAGAAAAAAATACTTTTTATAAGGGAGACTATGAATATTTTTTGCTTGTATATCTTACCTGAGATGCAGAGTAATTAAAGACTCCATATTCAAACTGCAGATTCACTAATGTAACAAAACATAAATTTTCTTCTACAGCATAAACCACATAAAAGCTGATTATAACTGCACCACTCCCACTCTAAAAATAAAGTGGAAAGGTTTATTTATACTGCAAGCAGCATCTTGGATTTAAGCTATAACTGCAGCTGCCAACTCCATACAGTAAGGTCAATTATTCCCACTGACAAGTATTTAAAACCAAATTATTTCTCAGGCAACTCCCTTTTTCAAAGTAACTCTTAAAACATTAAGATCTTAAGTCAAATGCTCAGGATCAGAGTGCCAATAATGAGATCTGTGAACACACCATTGGTATGACTTAACACGTGCATTTCTAGACTTATCACTACATCACAGTATTTAAATGTGGGCTTATCAGCATTTTTTAGACCTTACAAATACATTCAAAGGGTCACACCAGGTAATCAGAGACAGATGACTGTGCAACAAGCTCTGCAAGACATGAAAAGAAACAGCACTTGAGAAAAGTGCTATCCTCTCCACAGATTACTGACCAACCACATGGAATTTTCAACTCACATCCCATCTCCTGCCACTGAGGTTGGCTGAGTTTCAAAGTTTAGATTTGAATGGAAACATCAGACCAGGGACAAGCACGGACTTTGGCAATTACACACTAAATATCCAATTTTGAACGTGCTAACAAAACCAGACAGCTTTTCTCTATCACCTCCTGGCTAATGCAACAGCAGCAGCTATGTCAATAATGTTTAAATCTCACCTGCAAGCTGCAGAAGAAAAAGAACTGACAATTATATATGGAACTACTGAATAAGCACTGGATGTTCAGAGTTTTAATTTCTATGAAGAGAGGTATCAGCTCCTTCAGCCTCAGCTTGATGGCACTGAATGGCTGTTGATCCACATTCACAAAAAGCAGCCCAAATATCTAAGTAGGCACTGGCTTGCCCTCCTCAGCACAAGCTGTACATATATGTAAATGCAATTATCCTTAAAAGTCACTTTCAAGTAAGAGGCATGACAGTATTTACAGCCTTATCTGAATTTCCTTATGCTTGAGGCCTCATTTCCCATCCAGAGGCCTGGCAGCAGAAGCAGAGGAGTTCTGGCAGTGGGAGCAGCCTGTGTGTCACTGCTGTCTCTCCTGAAACGCCTCCAAACCAGCAGCCACCCCTGCTGCAGGAGCAGCACTGCTTCAATTCCAGTTCTGATCAGGAGATGAGCTCAAGGCTTCACACCCAGCCCAGCCTGGCACAGAGGCTGAGCACAGCAGGCACAGCTCTCTGGGGTGGGCATCCATCAGGATGGAGCACACCGAGCCCTGGTGGGGTTTTCCTCCCATGTCAGCACTGCTGTGGTGCCAACAAACAGGGGCAGCTCCTTCTCTGTCCCAGAACAGCTCGTTGCTACAATGAAATCCTAATTATCGCAATACAGACAAGCATTCTTCAGGACAAATGGTGACTCTAATAAAAAAAAATTATAATTCAGGGCCAGTGACAGGCTAGGCGTTAGAGACCAGATTATCATTTTTATACAGTCCCATTAGGGAATACATTCCTGCTGTGCCTTATTTTTCTAAGAAATGAGACTTTATGAGATTAATGCGTTTTGATCATTGTCCCAAACCAGGTCAGGGCAGCAGAACAAACTCCTCAGAAGCAGCCAGAGCTGTGCTGTTCTCACTTGGGACCCTGCTGCAGACTGACCCCTGCTCAGGGAGCACCTTCCTGCCCAGCAGCTGCAGTTGGGCTGGGAACAGTCAGAGCTCTCCAGTCAGGAATTCCAAATGGCACTCGTGGCATCTGCCCCAGTCTGCTGATCAAGGCTTTCTTCTTCCCAACCCTCTGACAGCACTCTTAAAAAGGTACTGCAGGTTTGCTCCACTCACGAGGTTCAAAAGGACCTCCAGCCTGCTGCTGGAAACCAAAAATTCTCAGGGTTGCTCACACTATCAGACATGCTCTCTAAACAGGTGTTTTCTTGTTGCCTTTTTTTAAAATTCCCTGCATATTTAACCAGCACATATAATGAAATTATATTAATTATATTTACGTAAAGTTTAAATATAGTTGTGAATAACTACAGAAAACCTGTATCCTGAACAGCCTTTTATCAAAGCCCACACAGCATTTGTGACTGAAATAATGGAAGTAAGAGCAGAAGACTGAGATTTGGAAGGACCTGATCACCTAAGTGCAATTTTTCTAGAGTCTATTCCCTCAGGCGACACGCACACAATTGAAGAAAACAAAATTTCAACCAAAACCTGAGAACTTATAACTTTGTCAAGACAAAAATCCCTCCAATAAATAAAAAAACCCCACCACAACAACAAACCAAAACTACACCTGTGGCAGGAAGAATGCTGTAAGATATCTCAGAATAGTTTTAATCAAACTTGTCTCATCTTCCAGGTCTGGAAGAAGCTTCAGTGTTGGCATAATTTCAACCCCACTCCAGTGCCTGTTCAGCAGATGTACTGTAGTTGTCAGATGTGAAAGCTGCAGCACTGTGAGGTCCTTTCTCTCACTCCTTTTCCCGAGCAACTGAATACTGTTGAATAGGAAAATAAAAACCCAACAGGGCCCATCACAGGCTCTCTCCCAGATTTTGAAGGAACTGGCTTTTGCAAACATCAGATCAAGAGAATGTTTTTACAATTTTTAAAAGGAACTTTCTTCTGTTAAATAACAGGAAAGCAAACATTCCTGAGCAGTTAGATCTACCCAACAACAAAAGATGGAGAAAGGGAAAACGAAAGTGACCACAAGTAAAGCAGCCAGGCTGCATTCTCCAAGCTAAAAAGATAATTCCACAGCGGGATCTCGAAAGTCAGTGCCTGTAATGACTCAATGTGTACTTGGGAACATAAAACACTTGAAAAGCAGGACTTGGCCAAACCTTAAATGTCAACTAGAAGCCATAAAGCTGACAAGATTGTGCAACTCAGTTTAATTCTCTGTGCGTTAGGGTTGGGAGAAGAACACACACTGACACACCAGGACTACAGGCACCCAGGACATTCTGAGAGGATGGAACACACATGAAAACTGAAGTCTGAAAGGAGAAAGCAGCACTGAGCAGTGATGAATGAGAATGATGTAAGGAAGAGCTCTGAGCAAGAGGTACAGCTTGCAAGACAGGACAGTCATCCCTCAGACAGCAGCAGTGCCTCAGAGGGAGAAGGGCAGCAGTGCAATTACCACTCACCACAGGCATATTATCAACTTCAGACAGGCTACTTCTGGAGATACTTTGTACTTTTGATGACTAAATACCATAAAAAAGCCTAAATATCGACTGTACTCGAGTCAGCTTATTAACCCCAAGATCACTCATGACTGCAATAAAATAGACACCAATTCAAATAACAAACCAATACCATGCATTTCTCCTCAACACCATATATTTTAAATTGGAAATGGTTTTGACTCCAATTAGCAACATGTATTCACGCCATAGTGCAAAAGACTGCTTTGTACTTGTGATGGCAGAAATCCTCTCCATTGCATTTAGGTGACTCCATCAGTTCCATCATTCCACAGCCACACTCAAGGCTTTTTCCTGGTGATCTAAAGCAGATATTCTCTAATAATCATGCACACCACCAAATCAGAAAAGTAACAAGACAACTGACCTGGTAGTTTAAAAACAAAGGTTTTTTATGTACCATTAATAGCTTTTGATATTTTTCAATGCCCCTTCAACAACTTTTCTGTTCAGGGTGTAGCTGCACATTGCATTTTTCATAAAATAGGTTTCCAGGACATGGAAGTAAACTAGAACTGTGTTTAGGAGGAGCAGCCAGTGCAACCTTCCAGAATATGAACCTGATCTTTCAGGCTCCCATGAATATTTACAATATTATGCTTTTCACCCAGCCTTCCTGTCCTTTCTCCTGAAGTAACAGGCTATCAATTCCATGACTACTCCAAAAAACAGCAATCTGACAATTCTCCCTCCTACCTGGACACCTGGCTCTGTGTGAGCGCACTGCCTGCCTCTCCCCAAGCAGTGCACAACACCTGCCCTGCCTTCTGAGCTACTGCATCAGCACTGATGTAATCCCTCAGGTGGCACATCTACCACAGCCTCGGAACACCTCAGCACTCGCTTCCCCCCACTGTTTAAAACACACACCTTGTAGATCAATAGCTCCAGCTGGTACAGGTTTTTCAGCCTTAACTAGTGGCATTCCAACAGGCTCCTGCTTTTACATAACACCACAGGATTCTTCTTATTTGAATCCACCTTTGAAGGCAGGGCCTGACTGTCAGACAAACACCACCTCTGACAAAACCAACAGACACCCGGGGTACAGCCCCTGCCGTGTGACAGCCTCTGTCCCACTCTGCACACTGCAGCACTTCAGCTGCTCAGGCAAGTCTGACTCCTACACACTCTGAAAGGGAAGGGCTCAGACCCACAGAGTACCAAGGGCCCTCCTGCAGGATACCCCAAGGGTAACTCCTGTACTCTTTAACAGAGGGCAGTGAGCCTGCTTTGGGTCAGAGCTGGCCAGGCAGGGCACTGCCTGAACTGCACCAGCAGCAATCCCTCGGCCCTCAGCCATGGCCTAACATCCTCAGAAGAACTGAGAAGTGAAAGGGACAGCAGCTGACTTACAGCACTAGTGAGGAAACTGAGCATGTTCTTCCTTTTTTATGGCTGTGATCTCCAAGAGGGAAGTTGCTCTCTTGCCGCAACTCCAAACAACAGCTGACCACTTTTTCTGGTTTTCACCACTGCAGCAGACTCACATGTTGGGTCTGGTCTATCAATCTCCCTGTTCTTCTGCAGTTAAAGGACTTCTAGAGATATTTTAAAGCCTGAAGTCACCAATGTTTCCAGCCAATACTGACAATCACCCTGCCTGGTTCTGCACAGTCTGGATTGGGAATGGGAACACAACAGCAGAAGTTCTTCCACAGGACTGCCAGAAAACCAGAAGTGACTGTGGTCAGAAGATTACAGAAAGTTTCACAATAAAATCATGCTACTCACCATCACCAGGCCTAAACACATCAGAAAGGACTTCCTGTCATGCTCTCCCCCAAGAACTGACCCTTTTCATCAGTTACTGAAGTGCCTTTTCATTAAAAGCACCACTTACAGATCTTCCTCCACCGTAACAAACAGATTCATGTTTGAAGTCTCCTGTATTATTTATGGCAGGTGTCACGAGCCTGTCAGGACAAGGTCGTGCTACACAAACCAAAGCATTCCACTCCTAGATCTTAGTGCCTTTTCAGTTAATTGTAATAAACACACACAGAGAAACTACTGAAAACCAAGGAGCCATATGGATAACTCTGTCTTAAAAAACAAAACCCAAGGCTGAGTTTAATTCCTCCAGAATTTTACCTGCAGGCAGGACAGCCACCAACTACTACTACAGAAGTGGTGGTGGCAGGCTGTTGAATAATGGTGTACGTGCTCGAATAGTTTGGCTGTGATGGCGGTGGAGGAACAGCATACCCTAAAAGAAGAAAAAAAACCTCAATCACCACAAATAAGGCACAAAGAACAACGATAATTTCAAAGTACGACAACAAAACGTGGAAAACAACAAACAGGAATGTAGTCTTGATTAAGCACTTTAAGCTGTATCAAAATCAGAGCTGGAACACCTAGCACATCTAATAGCAAAGTCACTTCATAAACCCAAGTATCAATTTAACCATCCCAAAAGGACACTGAGCTAATAATTAACTTTGAGATTTTGTTTCAATGCTGTTGAGCACCTGGGAAAAACCTGTTTAAACAATGACCATAGCTTTCACTTCCGGATGTTATGGATCAAGAATGTCCCACTCCAGCAGACAAACTACTTGAAACAGAATAAATCTCCCTCTAGTTTCAAGATTAAATTCCATATCCTGAGTTTTTAACTGGAAAGCCAGGTAGGAGTGACAGGATGCAAGTAGAAAGAAATGGCACAGCACAGAAGAAAAACCCCAACTTTCAGAAAGTCCATGTTGTTAGCTAGAGAATGAGTAATTTTACCAGCTGTAGATAGAAGACAAAAACCTTTAACTGCTTTATTAACATTAAAAACTTTATATTTAAAAAAAAGCTTTTGAAAGGGCTGGTTAGATGTATGCAGTGTAATCAAGGCACAGTTTGCCTAGGTATAATCCACTTTGAGATTATTTGCCAAGTTCTCGGATTTTCTTCTATCAAGTTATCCATCTGTGAGGTCTGGCAACCTCACTACTCAAACTGAAAGTAACCACGAATATCTGTATTCCAGGAAAACAAGCTTCAAATTATCAGCAAGAAAATCAACCTACAGCCTCAAGGTTCAACTCAAAGACGGAGGTCTGTGTCTTCTGTGTAACTTTCATAACTTTTGAAGCATTCCTCTTTCCTGAGAGGCTGCTTCTTTCTTCAGCAGATGTTAATATTAATTCAGTTCACGAAAGAACTGCATCTACTCACCTACTGAAGTGTATCAGAAAAAACAAACATTAACCAGAGTACAGCGAAGTGCAGGCAAAGAACAAGTTTTGGGTCTGCTTTAGTGCCAAGCACAGCTGTGGCTCTGCCATTGTTCCGAGGCGAAAAACCCGCGCGTGTGAGGAGTGCCCTCAGCCCCAGCCGGGATCTGGGGAGAGCACAGCACCAACACCTCAGGGCTCCGCGGGAAGGAGGGGAAGGGAGAGGGCGCTTTGGAACAGCGGATCCCCGCGGAGCCTTCGAGGAGGGAACCACGACCCCCCCGCGCCGCCCTGTGCCGGGGAGCCGCACCCGGAGCGGCCCGGGAGCTCCCCGCTCCGGCCGGGCAGCCCCGGCCCGGCCCGCGGCACCCCCGCCCTGTCCCGGGGACACGGGCTCGCCACAGCCGCCCCCACCCAGCCAAGGGACACCGGGGGATCGCTCCGCACACCGGGACCCCCCCGACCCCACAGCCCCCCCGAGTCGGCGCCGCCCGCGACCCACCTGGGGCGGCCGCGGTGCCCGGGTAGGAGTACGGCGGGGGCGGCTGGAAGCCGGGCTGCGGGGCGGGGATGGCGCCGTAGTTGCCGTGCCCGTAGTCGTAGGCCGGCGCGCCCGGCGCGGCGGGGCTGTAGGCGGGGGGCCGCTCCTGCAGCAGCGGCTTGCTGTCCATGCTGGGCCGGCGCTGCTCGTCCCGCGGGGCCCACAGGAAGCGGCGCCCGGCGCGGCCCGGCCCGGCCCCGCCCCTCCCGGGGGCGCCGGAGCTCGGGGGCGGCGGCGGCGCGAGGGGCCCGCGGGGGGGGAGGGGGCGGGGGAGCGGCCCCTCCCCAGCGGCGCGCGGAGCGGCGGCCCCGGTGCTGCGCTCGCGGCCGGTCACGAGGCCGCGCGCCCCACGTGACGCCGCTCCCCGCGCGGCGGCGCAGGGACCCGCGGCCTTAAAGGGACCGCGCCCCGCCGGGACCCACAGCCCGGTGCCGGTGCTGCCCCGAGCCACCGCGCGGCCCCGCTGGTCTATCCCTGGGCCGGTGATGGGTTTTTAACACGCTCGCTCAGCCCGTTTCGCATCGCGCTCCTCCCCGGGCTCTGGCCCTCCGCTGCGGTCCCGTGCCCCGTGCTCCGGGATGAGGCTGGAGCGGCGGAGCCGCTGTGTCCCTGCCGGGCTGAGCCATCCTGTGACATGCGGTCCCGGCCGGGAGGGGGACATGGCGCTGGTCACTCGCAGTGACTTCTGCAAACTCTTACAGCACCACTGGGAAGAGCCGCACTTGAGCGTTAATGGAAAATGCCCTGGGGATGGTGGCGTAGAGGTGGAATGTTGTAAAAAGAGGGAATGTTTTTGAAAAGAAATTGAGGAAAAAGCAGGAGAAAACTCCCATGGTTCGAAGAAACACTGAAGTCAAGAAATAAACACTACAGGAAGGAAGAGGAAAGCAAAGGGCAGGCATGCTGCTGTCTCTTGTACAGCAAACTAAAGGAACGAGTTCAACAACACTTGCACCAGACTCAGCTGCTTCTGAAAGCCACGTTCTCCATAACTGCACAGCCCAGGACAGATGCTGTAAAGATCTTAAATGTCTTTACTCCAGCTAAAACTCTCACCTCCTCCCTCCACACCTTTATCCCTTGAGCTGTCTGACTCACCAGGTTTTTTGGTTTGGAAATCCCTGGTTTGTCCTTCACTATGGCAAACACTGTGACTCCCTGCCAGGATAGGTCCTGTGCAGTAGGGAAGAGTTAGCCCCACTTCATAGGAAAGGGGGGAAAAACAAAAAAACCCAGAAGTTATTAAACATTTTGCCTCAAAATGAAACAAGTTCTTGAAACAGGTAGGGACATAGATCACACCACCCCAAATCCAAGCCAGTGCCAGCATCACACGATGGTGAGAGGGTCCCTGCCCTCCTGCTTTCTGTCTCCTTCCTCAGGTTTGCAGGTGACCCATCTGGAAGGGGCACCTGCACTGAGGGCTCTCTAACTGTAGCAGTATGGACATTACAGGAGGTTTTTGAAAGAAAAATCTTAAAACACAAATGCAATGCAGCACTTCACCATTAGGGGAAAAATAGTTCCTTAAAATGAACATCAAGTGACAAGGAAAAATCCCCCTTTTAGAGAAGTGAAATTTGGAAAAGCGTGGAAGAGCCGACAGCAGGAAACCTGTCTGTACAAACCCCCTCCAACTGCATTGGGACAACAGCTGCAAAGCAGTGAGATAGGACTGAAGAGATCTTGACTATGCTTTGGTTCAGTGGAGAAAACTCCTTCCTGAGTCACGCAGTAACCACAGGACTAAGGACAGAAGCGAGGAAGGATATTTGGAGGTTTTCTTTCTCTTTTGCAAGGCTTCCTACCCCCACTTAGGGAAGACCCAGGATGCAGCGTTCACAGGCCACAGACTGGAAGTGAGGTTCCCATTAACCCAGTGTAAATAATCCGTTTATAGTCAGCTGGCTTTGCAAAAGCTTTCTCCTTAGCTCCTTACGGAATGGGAGCTCTATTGCAACACCCGCAGCTGAACAAAGCAGGGCTCAGCACTGGACACCCAGAGCAGAGAGGTTTCATAAGGCATCAATTCAATCCTAATTTTACATCAAACTACAGGTGTAGCAGAGCCACTGACCACACAGAAGGCACGTGCTGCCAGTGTTGAGAGCGCTCCTTTGCTTTCACATGGAATGTCCTCCTTAAAATAAGCATGGAAAAACTGTACTGGTTGAAAATTACTTGTTGTGCAAACCCCTCGCATATCCAATCATTTACGCTGTCGTCCTGGAAGATCACAAGTCTGTGGTTCAAAATCCAAACAATGAAAAAATCCCAGGAAATGCTCCATAAATTATTCTGCCATCTAGTTCCCATGAAAAACAACTAAAATTTTTTTTTCACCTGCTCAAAGGGGCAACGGGATTGAATACACATCAATTGTATTAGAGTCACAGCCACTACAAATCTTGCAAAATTAATTTTCTGGGATCTAAACTGTACTTGGTCTTTATAAATATATTTTGCTACGATGATCAAATCGTCAAAACACTACTAGGGAGTAAGAATTCTGTGTTGAGCTAGGCCCCAGTCTGTGCAAGAGACCAAACCACTGCAGTGAGTCCTGGGGGCTCAGCAGGAAATTACCCAGACGGGATGGTTTTGCCTCACACAGAAATCATTCTAGAGAATTTCATGTGTGCATCAACCCTCCAAACCACATCCCTCTGCACATCAAACCATCGGAACCCACAGGCCACAGGACAAGAGCAAGGCAGACGTATTCTCCTCAACCTACAACTAGAAACTCCTCAAGCAGGATTCACAACAGATCAACCAGTTCCATTTGAAATGCTTTTTCACCTCCTGTACTGACCTGTGAGATATATGGAGGTCTGGGACACTTCTTCTTTGGATATTTGAATGGACAGGCACGGGAATCCTTGACCATCTTTGTAGTTCTGTCTCACTTCAAAATGAACTGGAATGTGACGGCAAAAGCTGAGATGTTCAAGCGAGCAGTTTCAAAGAGAGGTTTTCATTTGTAGCAGGGCAAGTGTGTGCTGTCCTGCAATAAATGTTAAGCAGCACCTTTGGTGGTGCCTAGGGAAGGAGGACTGCTACTGTGCTCCTGCAGGTTGTGACAGTAAAGGCCACCTCCTTCTTTACACCTCAGGCAGGGCATTTACTCATGCATCAAGAGTAAAGACACCTTCAGGCCAACGCTGGTTTTCCTCCCTCTGGCTGCCACCACTGCCCACTGGGACACACCGGACAGAAGGACAGAGGGACGGGCTGGGCCTGCAGGAGCTGCTTTCACAGAATGACAGCCTCACAGGATGGGCCAGGCTGGAAGGGAACACACTGGCTCATCTGCTATTCCTCATGTTCAGGTGGAACCTTCTAGGCATTAGTCTCTGCCCCTTGCCTCTTGTCCTATTGCTCGGCACCACCGAGCAGAGCCTGGCTCCAACCTCCTGACACCTCCTTTTCGGTATTTATACACACGGATGAAGTCTCCTCTCAGTCATTTCTTGTGAGGCTGAACAGGCCCAGCTCCCTCAGCCTTCCCTCCAAGACTCGCTGCAGTCCCTCGCTCAGCTCCGTGGCTCTGCCCCGAGCTCCCTCAGAGCCGCCCCGGCGCTGCCCAGGCCCGGCCCGGCCGTGACGCGCGGGGCCCGCGCCAATGGCGGCGGCGCTCGGGGCCGCTGTGGGCGCGGCGCTCCCCGCCGGCCGCGGCTCCGCGGGGCCGCCCTGCCGGGGCGCGGCGGCTCCTTCCGCCGGGAGCGGCCACGGGCGGCGGGAGGCAGGTGAGGGGCGAGCCCGGGGGCCGGGCTGGGCAGCGCCGCTCGCTGCCCGCGGGCCGGCGGTGGGGCGGGCCGGGCCGGGCCGGGCCGGGCTGGGCGGGTGGAGGTCGGGGGTCGGGTCCCCGCCGCTCTTCCCGGCGGCTCCAGCGCTGTGGGGAGCAGAGGCAGAGGTGCCGGCGCAGCGCCCCGGGCAGGGCGCGGGGGGCGCCGGGGGCGTTCGGGGCCGCGCCGGAGCGCCGCGCCCGCCTCGGGCCGCAGGCTGCGGGAGCGGCTCCGCGCCGGCCCCGCGGGCTCTAAGCCGATCCGGCCTTAATGCCCGGCCCGAGGGCCCGTGCGGGGCTGCGGGAGCGCCTGGCGCCGTGTCGCGTTCGTGCAGCGCTCCGCGATCCCCGCGGCTCCGAGCAGCGCGGCCGGGGCTGGACGGGGTACCGGAGCAGTCCCCGCTCGGTTCGTGTGACGCGGAGGAGAAATGTGTGCCTTAAACACGGCGGGTCCTATGGTGCTTCACATCCTGCCACCGCCACGGCCTGAACTCGGGGACAGGGCCCTGCTCTCCCGAGGAACATCGTTGTTTTTATTATATGCAAAGAGTTGGGATGTTTTTATTGCATTCAGTAGCAATCAGCGATATGCCAGGCCGCTGGGAATTTTAATTAATAATATGTCGTCTTCATTTAAGTAGTGTTAGTTCTATCAGAATGTACCTGGCTGAAGCTGCAGGGTGAGGAATAATTCAGCAGATCTGATTTTTTCCAGGCCCCTGAGAATATTTGACAACTTCTGTCTTCACTGAAAAGCACATAAGCCACAAGCACTGAGCATCCTTCAAAACTGAGCAGTAGCTATCTTCATCTTCTGCAGCACAGCCAGTGCAAAGGGGCCTAAAGTGAAGTCTTAAAAGTTTATAATCCCAAATGCTTTACGGATTTTCCCATGATTCCCCAAACACTGTCTCAAAAGTTCAGATGAAAGAATATGCAGAAACTCTCACTTGTCTTGGCTGCCTTGAGTATTTTAAACCAGTTGCATTTGCCTGGGTTATTTTAATTGTCCCATCTATGTTTTTCTTAACTTCATGATATTTGGAACTTTCACCACCTTTTTCTGAACTGTTCCAAGTACTTTTCTGCCTGCTTGGCCTGTCATTCCAGGTACAGGCCTTCATTTATGTATTTGCCCACTTTCAAAGAGACCCAAGCATCACTTTTCTTTGTTACCTGGCTAGGTAGCTGTCATTGTTGCATTATCCGTAATGCTTCTTTTACTCCAGACTCTCTGGCATTTTGGTTGCTTAAGATTAAATGCATAGTATTTTCTTCTGTTATAAACACTGCTTTGGCGGATTTTAAGTGCCAATACTGAAAGGGTTATTTTCACAGCCTTTATTTTCCCAGTGATACACACACTATAATTTCCACCTCATCTTCACTTTGTTCCGTTCCATTATTCCATGTTATGTTCTTCTGCACTCCCCTATAGGAGGCTGTAGAGAAGGTAAGTGGCTGCTCCAAGAGCAGACAAACATGCATGGCTTCAAAGTCCCAGCAACAATGAGGGAGAAAAGGTCAAGACCAGAGGATTCATCTTAGTTATGCTGCAAATAATAGGAGAATTTTGCTTGGAACCTCCCCTGGTATCCCTCATTGTCTGCTGCTGTGTTTTCTTATTACTGTTCCCTGTTCTTCACCTGTTGGATCCAGGTTTTTTTGGTACTTAGCAGCAGCAGTTCTAGGAAACCAAGACTCCTGCTATATTCTCCCTGGGATCCCATGGGAATTTCCTGTGCTGCTCTGACACTGACCCAGCTGTGTGAGATTCTCCACAGTTTCACCCCTGCCATTCACACAGTGCAGGTCAGTCCCTCTGTACCACCACTTTTATCAGAAAGCAGGCAGGCAGCTCTCCTTAAGCTCTTGTATTGAAAGCACAGTTGCTATTTGATGACAAAGAAGCAGTGTTTCTCGCTGACTCCAAGCAAGAATTCCTCTTTCATTGTGTTGGATCTGAGTCCTCTTTTCTACCTTTCCTCTTCCAGTTCCCTGCTGCATAGTTAAAGGAGATGAAGGTAAAGTTCAAAACACTCACCAGCAGTACTGACTGTCAGACGTACAAAGCAACCAAAATTTGTTTTGATGGTACCCAGAAGGTCAAGTGACAGAAATACACTGGCCTTTCTTGAATTCTGAAAGGACTGATGTACACCTGCCTCACACCTCTGAGAAGGGCAGGGCAGCAGTGCCCAGAAAATGACAGGTTATTATGTGATAGAACTGGAATGGAACTCAACCAGGTCTCTGCTGCCAAACCATGCTCTGCGTGTGCTTCAATTCATCACACCTACATATATTAAAGATCAGATCCTGAAACTGGATCTGATCCAGAAAGCTTTGAAAGAGGTTTCCTGGCAGGAGCAGGCACTATGTCCATGGATTCAAACATTTGGAGAAGCTCCCTTTCACACCTTGCCTTTGTACCTGTGTAGGTGTGTTTGTTACACGGAGAGGAGGCTGACAAGGAGGGCTCAGGGCTTTGTGGAGCTGAGGTGAGCACGGTGTGTAGCACCACCAGCATCACCAGATCTTGGGAGTGGAGCAGCCTGCTCTGAAATGGTCTGTGCTCCTTCATCCCAGTTCAGGGCTGATGTCTGTCCCCAGCCTGCCAGAGCTGTCCTGTTCACGTCGTGGGCTCCTGTAGGATGGACAATAGTGGGCTGGCAGAAAGGTCTTTCCTATGGCTTTTCAGGGCCATCTGAGAGGGGCTGGCTGCACAGCTCTGACAGAGATCTGCTGCCAGCTTTGCACAGGCTCTTTTTAAATAATCATCCCTTACATCTTTATTTAATTTGACTGATGATGGCTCAGAGCACAGCTGATCTGCAGTGGGTTCAAGATCCATTTTTATACCCATCATTTCCATTAATAACCTCATTTTTGCCTTTCAGAGATGGCCATGCCCAGTTCCCTTTTGTGGGCAGTTGACATTTTCGGCAGGGTTTACACTCTCTCCACTGTTGGCCAGTACTGGGAGCTCTGCAAGGACACCCAGCTGGAATTCAAACGGGTCTCTGCTGTCAAACAGTGCTGCTGGGGAATCGCCTGTGACCATCAAGTGTACACCTATGTGTTCTCAGGAGATGTTCCTATCAGATACCAGGAGGAAACCTATGAGAACCAGGTATGACAGGTACAGTACCTCTGTCACATAGCCACGTGCTGGGACTGACAGCAAACCACACATCAGCTGTCCCATGTGCTTTTCTCACAGGAAGACTGAGCAGTTTCATTTGTTTGCCTTTTTTACCAGAAGTTTCTGAAGAGTACACATATGTGCCAAATATCAGGCTATTCTTTTAATACTTAAATTCCCAAAGGAGTTATACTTCCCTGCTCCTAGCAAAAGCAATTCCAGTGTGAGCTCCAGCCTGTTCTGTGTGAGCCATTTCAGACTGGAACATTCACCCTTTTCACTGGTGAAAATACAGTGACAAATACAAATCCCCTTAAGAAAATGTCCAGTGTAACTTCCAGGCAACAAAGGTACATTATCAGAAATACATTATTCTTAAGAAAATGCTATTTCTTAGTGTTACAAAGACTTCTCAAAGGCATAACTTTCCATTGAAGTACAATGTTTCCAACTTTTTTGTGTAGAAGTGTTAAGATGATCCTTTCTATCTGATGTACTTCAAAAGAAGGTCTTTAAAACTCTATTTTAAAGGAAATGTATCAAATTTGGTTTTAAGTTAACCAAAAGTTATTTGGGAGAGAAAAGTGATGGATTTTCTTGGGCACATTTCTCTGATTTCTGATGGGCAATGGAATGAATCTAAATTGGGAAGAGACATTAACTTACCTGCATGGGCAAAAATACAATAAATTCATTTCATACATTATTTAATAGTGATACAACTTTTCAGACATTTAAGAATGTTCCTCTTATTATGTAAACATGTTCTTTAAAATGCAACATTTAAAATTTTATCTCTTACTTTAAAACTCTCATTTTGTTTGTTCTAGGCTGTGGAAAACAGAAAACAAAATACTAGAAAGCACAAAAAGAAATATTCTACAAGAGCTAACAATGACAAAATTAAACTGAAGTAGTTTGCAAATACTGTGCAAAGCAATTTAGATTTCTTATAAGAGTAAATAATACTTTGTGTAAAAATTATAGACAGATTTTGAATCACTCATTTTCCACCTGCCCTAAAATGTAAGACAGCATTACAGGACAGATTTTGACGGTATTTCTATAGTATGGAGGAGTGTGGGGGGAAAAATGACAGCTGTATTGGTGAAAATCCTTGTGTTATTTGTTCTGTAACTGATTCAAGGCAGATTAGGGAAAAAACCTCTCTGGTATAACATAAGATCCAGGGGAGATTTGCTGATACAGTTCTTGAACACAGTTCCTGGCAGAGGCAGTGCTGTTTTTCTAGTGCAGACAAGATCTGAATCATCTTTCTCTGGGGAGTGGATTAGAGATACCAAGGCCATCTAGACAGCATCTCCCTAATGCTGCAGTGTCATGGTGCCACACATCCCCAAAGAAAAAGCCCTGTGCTGGTAAAACACAGCATCAGATGTTCCTATTTCTGTAGCTGAAGATGACTTGGTTGGGATGAGCTCTGCAGTCAGCTCTTCTTTGAGAATTGAAAAGCTTCCTCCACAGGCTGGCAGGGCTCATGGAGTGAACACTTTCTCATTCAGCCCAGGAACTTACTCCTCTTATACTGCAGAAAATAAGAAACGTGTCAGTTGTGACTCCCTGTAGATGTTCAATGAGATAATGTGATCTCAAACCAAATATTTATTATTTCTGGCAGCGCTGGAATCCAGTTGGTGGCTTTTGTGAGAAATTACTGCCCAGTGACCGCTGGCAGTGGAGTGATGTGAGCGGGCTAAAACACCAGCAGCTTGATAGTTTCACACTGCCTTCACCACACTGGGAGTGGGAGTCTGACTGGTATGTGGATGAAAATATTGGAGGGGAACCAACAGAGAAAGGGGTAGGTGAACAATACCGAAAAGAGATCTATTCTGGGAATCCTTTGTCTGTAAAATGAAAGGAACTTTTATAGAAGAGTAAAAAAGTCTGTAAAGATAAAACTTGCTGTAGATACTTCTAGGAAATAGTTCAACTCTAATACTACAGAAGGAAGGATCTTCTTTGAAGGCTTTTGAAGTCTATAGGAGCTTCTGTAGAAGCTTTTTTTCTTTTGATCAGGCCACAAAATCCTGGCACCTGAATGCCGTTGTTATTTAAGGTCTTTACTATGAAGAAAGTAAAATGTTTTACTGTGTCTTGTTTGTTCTGTGTATATCATGCAGAGGAATTTGTGCATGATTCGTAAATCATTCACGGAATTAGCTGATCTGTTAATCAGGGCTCTAGAGACACACAGAGTGTCTTGTGCTGGGACTCTTGTGCAGAACTGCTCTGAGTTATGACTTCAAGCTTTCCCTTGATCCTGTTTTTGATACAAGAAAACCTCTGTTTGCAGGGTTGGACTTACGCCATAGACTTCCCCAGCACCTACACAAAGGATAAGAGATGGAATTCTTGTGTCAGACGCAGGAGATGGATCAGATACCGGAGATACAAATCACGGGACGTTTGGGCGAAGGTTCTGGACCTCTTTGAAATATTAAATAAACGGATGGTCTGAAATAATCAATTATAAGTGCAGGGAAATTAATTTTTTATGACTTCTCTGTAGGCTGAACTTGGATTCCTTCACTTCCAACATGCTATTCTTGCAAGCATAAGTGGAAGGTTGGGATTTTTCATAGAAACCTTTGGTAATAAGGTGCCAAATCTCATGGTGATGCAATTAGAGATGGATGCTCAGCTCCTTTGGAAATTTCAGACCAACTTTTTAACTTCCTTTGGTTGTGTGACAGAGCACTCTCATTCGAGGTGGCACCTGCCTTGCATCGTTCACCAGCTGTGTCCTTTATCTGTGTGAAAAACTGTTCTTTAGTAATTGTTGTTCCATTTAAGAACATACAAAATTCATAATTTGTGATCTTTCAGATTTCCAATTCTGTACGCACTGTTCTGTGAGGAAAAATTTCCTTTAGTCAGGGTGCAGAACAGACTCCTCTGTGCCGCCTTGGCAGCATTTCCCCTGTCTGCATATGGAAGCCTTGAACTAGGGAGAATCTCAATGCTCAGCCACTCTGGGGGGTGACACATAACCAGTTTGCAAGAAACAGGCCACCAGCTAAGTCACCTCTTTGCAGTGTCTCCTCTCCTCAGTCTGCCTTCTCTTTCTCCAGATTGTGTCCCACGATGAGCCAGACCAGCTGCCAGACCCCTTCAATGACATCTCCATCGGAGGGTGGGAGATCACGGACGAGCCCCTGGGCCGCCTGTCGGTGTGGGCAGTTTCTTTACAAGGAAGGGTATGTGTGTGTTCCCTCAGCTCTCTGCACAAATTGCTAGTGAAAAGGAGTTAAATGCTTGTGAAGCAAGGCAGGGTTGTTATTGTCTTGTGTTGGTAAGGAAATACACTGCTTGTGCATCTGGCAGAGGATGAAAAGCTGCTTTGGGGCTACATTATGTAACAACTTGTGTTGTAAATGGAAAGGCTTAGGATCTCCAGGGCTGCTGTTTTATGGAAGCTTTTAACCTCTGTGAACAGGTGAATCTTAAAAACTTAGGCTGAGTAGTATCTTACATCTTGAAAAAATGCCCAGAATGCTGACTGTGGTTCTGGTGACCACGAGAAGGAGCCTTGGAACCTGACAGAGGTGCTGGTGAAGCATTGTGCTGTGCCTTTGGGATGATTCAAGAGTTTACAAAATGGTTTTCTAAGACTTACTGATTGGCAAGTGGTCACCTCCTGACCTGGCGATGCAGCATCCAGCTCTGAAACGTTTTCATTTTATTTTCTATTGAAAATTTTACATCTTTCTTTGTTGTTGTTGTTGCTTTTAGGCCTCCCATGAGGTCTCCTCTTTTGCTCCGTGCTGTAAAGATTTGATTCTTGCTTTCCTTCCTTCATCCTTACAGCATGGATCTGATATTCCTTTGTCTCTAGACAGTTCCTAACTTGTGTTCTCACAAGGCAGAATGTAATACTTTTAACAGGTAGCCTGAGCTTTCAGTCACATTTGGCACTGCCTGGAGAGGCAAGCAATCCTGGTTAAATTGTTTCAAAGGAAATTCCCCATTCCTCATACTTTCTAGTAATACATGACATGCATCCCAGTCTACAAGCTTACTTGACTGCTGTTGTGAGATACTTTCATTTCCCAAGTGAAAGTCCCCAGGGAAATAAAGTATTTGTAAAAATGAAGATTTAGCGCTCAGCAGTCGTGCTGTGGAGCGCTCATGTGACTGCCACAGGATGCTTTCTGTGTTTGACCTTCCTATTTGGACTGGGATCTGTAGAAAAGTGCACTGCCCCAGACCAGCAAATGGCTGGATGTTACCAAAGACTGCACAGAGAATGGAATTTTTCCCCATATTGTGCGAAGCTCTGCTCAGTGAAAGTGAGGTCAGGCTGTCAGCTAACAGTAACATTTTTGTGTTTTGCATTTGTTCACTCTTGGTTTATATAACATGCCCCGAAATACACTGGAGTGGTTTAAATGTTGAAATATACACAGAACTTGTAGCAATAGGTTACTGTACCCCGTCCAGATCCAGTTCCTTGATAAAAGCTGCTCTGTAGAACAGCCTCCTCCCTTAGTACATAAGGAAATAGCTTCAACTGCATAATCAACATTAAAAAAGTACCTTTAAAGGTCAGAGTGCCATACACTACATAAAAAATCCTGTTGTTAAAGTAGAACTGTTCTTTCCAGTTTGTCTTTACTCTTGTCTCAATGGTTTCATTGTTGTAGTGATTTTTTTTTTTCTCATTTAATTTGTTTTTGTTTTTTTTTAAATTGTCTAGGTATGGTACAGAGAAAATGTCTGCCATCACAATCCAGAAGGTTCCACGTGGTCCTTAGTCACCACTCCTGGTGAGGTTGTACAGATCAGCTGTGGACCCTATGACCTCCTTTGGGCAACTCTTTGGGAAGGGCAAGCTATTGTGAGAGAAGGAATTGACAGGAATAACCCCCAAGGTAAAGTTTGTTATATTTGGCTGGAAACCCCTTTGGTTTGCACAGTGTTGAATAAGAGACTGACCTACAATGCCTTCTGGGTTCTGTCTTTTGCAGGAACTTCCTGGAGTGTTGTGGAGTCTCCAAGCACTGAGAATGGGATTATGCACGTCTCCGTGGGCGTTGATGTGGTGTGGTGTGTTACAAAGGACAGAAAAGTAAGAGGGTCATGCTCTGCTTCTGTTTTGTTCCTTCCTTTCCCTGTCTGCTGCTCTCAAACAGCAGTGTAACTTGCACCAGGAGCATTGGTGATTTGGACTCTATCTCCATGCTTTGGGGAATTCTAGTTCCCCTTGCTGTTACAGGAATGCTCTGTGGTTTGTGATAGTTGAGTTTAATTTTAAGGAAGACTTTCTGCTTTTCTCTCAGAAGGAATTTTCTAAATCTATGACACAGATTTAGCAGGTGGTGGGGATGTTGGTGGGGATTGGATAAGGGGCCTCTTCTGAGGGATATTAGGCATCAAAATTGAAGTGACTCCTGTTTCCACAAGGACTGAATTTTACATCCAAAGCAGCATGGGGAGTATTCTCATCTGCACTGTACTGCATGATGCAATTTTTTTTATCTTCCTACTGCAACTGTTCCCTCTTCATCAGCCTTTTAATGTGGGGGTTTTATTATTTATTTGGTGAGCTATATCGTACAGGATGTGTGATTACTTTCTTACTGGAGTTTTAAGTTAGAATCATAGAATGTCTTAAGCTGGAAGGGACCCATAAGGATCATGGAGTGCAACTCCCTGCTCCTTCCCCCTGCACCCAAAGCCAGGCACAAACTGTGTGCATGTGCAGCAGTTCTGTTGAGTTTCCCTGCTCTAGTGAGTCACTGCTTGTCACTGAGCCCTGGCACAGCCTGTCCCAGGCTGCTCCATCTGCCAGATAAACTCACTGCAGTACATGCAGATAGGCTGGTGTGCTCTCCTTCAGATGTGCCCCAGTGCAGTCGAGTGTGCTGATGTTATGGATTCAGCCAGCAGTTTCTCAGGGAGCTGCCTGCTCCATATGAGTACATGGCTGTGTGCTGCATACAGGGGGAACCTTTCCCAGGCGCCCAGCCCAGAGACACCTTCAGATTGGTAAATCAGATCTAGGGGAGACAATTTAAAGAGCTGTGCTGCTAAAGAGATCCCTCTGACAGTTCCCTCTGGCAGCTCTGCTTCTAGGGTTTGAATGTAAGAACACGGTTTAGAAGCCCATTCAAAAATAGCCTACACCTTGACATGAAATAGTATTTTTCCAACAGCAGAGAAACTAAGTCTCTCACAGGAAGTCCTACAAAAAGGTCTCCTTGTGGGCTCTTCTGGCTGCAGGTGGACACACAATGTGGGTATTATTGAGAGAATTGTTTTATCTTTATCTGATAAAGAGGAAGAATCAAGGAAGTAATTGACTTAAGACAATGTGGCAAGTCAGTATTAGAGAATAAGACTAATCCACTAAAGAAACTAAGTTCCAGCTAATGCAGAAGGAGAAAAATACAGACTTTCTGTTGTTGTAGGTGTGGTTTAGAAGAGGAGTGAACTCACATAATCCTTGTGGGACGAGCTGGATTGAAATGGTCGGAGAAATGATGATGGTAACTGTAGGCTTAAACAACCAGGTAAGAGCTGGAGGGCACAGGCACTGCTCACACGTGGGGAGGGCTGTCAGCAGTGCCAAGAGGCCTGGCTGGACAAAGGGACCTGGGTTCAAACTGCTGGGAGGGAACGTGGCTGAATTCTGCACCTGAAGGTGACAGTCAGCACGTGTCTGGTATGGCACAGGAGGTGCAGACAGCTTTTGGTACAGAATCTTGTTCTGCACCTACAGTATCAGCATTAAGGAAGAACACAAAAGGAAAATGCTGCATCCAGCAGTTTTTTGTGCTCAATTCAGCACCTTTTTTGTATCTGATACCTACTGCATTCCAAGCCACTTCCTTCACCAAGCCCTTTCCTTCCCTAGGTCTGGGGAATCGGCTGCGATGACAGAGCCATTTATTTCCGTCAAGGTGTCACACCAAGTGAGCTCAGTGGGAAGACATGGAAGGCAATTGTGTCTGGCAGAGAGAGTGACAGATCTCAGACTGGGAGCTCAACAAGTCTGCTCAGGTACTTCATGAAATATCTGGTCAGGATTTTGTACAGCAAGAGTTTCAATGCTAGGAGATATTTCTTTACATTCAAGTGCTACAGACAGGGAGGAGCAGGGAAGACATCTCTGATCATTATGTGTGCCAAAAGGCATTTGTATTTTTGCCATTAAAATTAACAATAAGCAGCAGTTGTTGCACTCAGAGTAGGAACTGAAGCTCCCACACTGGAATTCGCTGCATGCCTGCAGTAAAGCATGTTCCTCTGGGCTTCACTATCACTATCTGGAACTAGTCTCTAATAAGAGAAAATGTTGTCTATGAAATACCATGGAGTGTCAACTCCACTTAGGAGTTATTCTTCCTGAGTGTCACTGTATGTTTCTTTTCCTAGGGAGATTAAATCAGTTACTCCCCACTGCCTGCTGGCCTCTGGGCTGTGCAACACATGCCAGTGGAGCTGGGAGTGCTGCAGATCTTGTTTGAGTCAGAGTGTGTGCTGAGAAGTCCCCTTTAGCAAAGACAAATCATAAAGTTAATAATGGGCTTTAAAAATCCTATTCATTATTTCATATTCAGAAAATGGGATGTTGCTTCAGTGCTTTCCTGAGAGTTGTAGGCAGCCAACACCACCAGTTGTTTGAAAAGATCAATGAAATTCCTTCTTGTGTTTCAGATTTACTAGACCAGTTTGCCAGATTTGTGTTGGACTCTTTCCCCTTATGATGGAATTTGACCTTTAAAAGAGAAATCTGCTCTTTCTCTCCTACAGTGAAGCACTAAGTCATTTCTGTGTGTCTGTGATCTAAGGCCTGTGCTGATTTACAATGCTTTGGATGATAATTAATTATCTATTTGTCCTTCAGTGCTGGCTGTTTCTTTACTGATGATATTCAGAACCAAACAAGCGCGGTCATTCAGGGTGATGCAGATCCTTCCTCTGATACAGAGCTCCCCGGCGTGCCCACGAGCCCTGGCAGCAGTGCCCTGCTGGGAGCTGCAGCTGCTGGCAACGGCCCAGCCAGCCAGGCTGCAACATCTGCACCTCTCCCTGGGGATCCCCTGGACTCTGAGCAAGGAGAAGCCACTGCTGCTTCAGCCAGCAACGAGAAAGCTAACCCTGAAACGAATAAATCTGCAAACCCAAATCCCTCTGCAGAACTGCAGTGGATAAACATTGACTTGAAGGAGGCTCAGAAGCAGCCAGTGCTCTCTGTCAGCAGCTTTGCAGACACGTCCAGCCTCTCCTCCCTGGGCGCGTTCTCAGTGGGGGCTGAAGACCCCTACGGAGCCGATGAGCACCCGCTGTGGGCCTGGGTGTCTGGGGGAGGCTGTCTCGTGGATCTGCACAGCCCTCTGAAATGGTTCACTGCTCCATCAGGTACTGTCCAGTCACCACAGCACACCCCGCTTCAGTCACAGTTCAATATGCTCTTTGAGACAAATGTTGGTTTGTTTTTTCTGAGCAAAGCCATGCTGCAAAACCTGTGCTAAGCCACTTTCTCTTACTGCAGTTTGTTAATAGATTCCGTGTCTGAACACAGTGCTGCAGTATTTAGCTGTAGAGTACTTGGGGCTTGAGATAAATAAATGGAAAAGCGGTATTTTTCCCTTGAGTTCCTGTAACAATTTTTTTAAGTAATCTGTGCTGGATCTACATCTCATTTTTAATTGTACTGAAACTGCAACTTTGGGCAAAACACATAATATCACTGAATAGTAACAGGAGGCAGTGAAAAGGGCTCTCTTGGCAGATGCAGATGCCAACAATAGCTGTCACTCTGCCATTCCTACTGAGATGGGTAAAATAAACCATGAACTGTGGCAAGCCAGTATTTAGCAGTCTAACTCATGATGCAGTATATTGTCTAATTATCTTGCAGTTCAGTGACAAAACACCCATTTTTACAAGGTTATGGCTCTAAAAGCTTCTATGTAATCATCTAGTGATCCTATTTTCTATGCATCATTTACAAATTTTGGCTGTAATTCATTGATTCCAAATTATAATCATTATAAAAATGGTGTTTATACTGGGTTGATTCAGTCTGGTGTTCAAAGGAGCATCACATTTTACCTTTCACAGAACTGCACTCAAAGCTCACTGGAGTTTATTGGGTTTGATTCCATCCTAGGTTTGTCATCGTCTGTGCAGTCTCTGTCCCTGTCTATCACTCCTGCACAGACAGCAGCGTGGAGGAAACAGATTTTTCAGCAGCTCAGCGAAAGGACAAAGCGGGAACTGGAGAATTTCAGGCACTATGAACAGGCTATTGAGCAGGTAAGCAGTGAGGCCATTTGTCTCTTATCTTCTAAACACATCTGGGAATCAATAAGATATTTTTGACATACTGATTTGAGCTCACTGTCAGCTTTATATTCTTGCCCTTACTTCTGTCTGTGACAACTTTCCTGGATTATTAATGTCTGAGCTCCCTGTGGGAAATTAACAGCTTGTCAGACATGGAGCAGCAGTATTCATCTAAAAGCATTATTAGATAGTTCAATTTAGGAAGAAACAAAGCACTGGTCAGCATTATTTGGGTACTCTGAAACCTCAGATCCTCAGAGAAATGGTTGCAACAGCTGACGTTGTATGAATTATTCCACCACAAGATGAGGCATCTTAATTGAAACAGTGACTCAGGCGGGTGAGCGTCCCTCTCTGTGGCCATTAGGACTAATTTAACTTGCGTAAATAAATGATGCAAACATCAATGGCAGCACATAAATAGCAGCACTTTCGTCTGATGTTCCCTTTGTTATGACTCCTTGGATCTTTTCAGATTCATTCATATTTTTGGTCCCTTCATTGCTAATTGCCAAATGACATCTGGAATTCATTTGATTAAAAACACTTGGGGTCCAGGGACTTAATCAAATTTAAAAAAATTTTGTCAAAAACCTTCAAACTCCAAACAGGTTGTGTTATAACAGAAGCAAACTAGAGTCAGTTAGTACCTGTTGCTTCTGCATTCTTGCAGAGGTAAAATGTTCCTACCCTTGTAGGTGTGCTACTTCAGTATCTTTCTATCCACTTTTAGGAGTTCTCATTTTGTCCTCAGCTTCCTGAACACTCTGGTACAGTCTGTATCAGAATGTGTGGTGCAGAGGTATGAATGCATGATGAGGTGTGATACAGACTAACCTGCAGCATAGACAACTTCTGGTCACAAAAAGGGTTTTGGGAGAAAGAAAAAGAGTCGTGCAGTGTCTTTATTCCTGTAATTTTGTTTGCCTTGTAGTCGGTTTGGGTTAAAACTGGAGCCTTGCAGTGGTGGAGGAACTGGAAGCCTCACAAATGGATGGACGTTCGAGTGGCGCTGGAGCAGTTCACGGGGAGCGATGGCATGCGCGACAGCATCCTGTTCATCTACTACATGTACCACGAGGAGAAAAAGGTGTGTTCAGCTGGACACCCCTCAGAGAGCTGCTTTTGGCAAAGGGAAACCTCTGAAGGGGAAACAGTTTCATTAAAAGAGGCAAATTCTGGCACGCTGCTCTTCCAAGGTTTGGGAACCAATTCACCCCAAGTACCAGCAAGCCTCAGGCTTTTCTGAGCTGCAGCTGTGTTAATGCTGTGTCAGAAATACCCGGTCAGAAACCACCCACATGGCTTAAACCATCAGTTCTGCACTAATTAGGAATTCTTCTGGAAGTTCAAAGTGTCCTTAATTGTGAAGAGCCAGGCTTGGCCGGACAGGGTCTTCACAAATAGGGTTAATGCCTGCAGGCAATGGGAATCAGAGGTAGTGCAAGGCTGGAAATTGAGTCCTCCATGCCAAGAATTGATTCCTTGCTATCCTTGGCAGGAATGCCTTGTTTGTAGACCTGAAGTGCGAAAATGCTGGCTCTGTGGAAGGTTTGCCTTAGTCACAGTTTTTTTCTCTTGTCTTAGTACATCCACGTGTTCCTGAATGAAGTGACTATTATAGTTGAAGTGCTGAATGAAGCCAAACACTCCTTTGCACTGTACACACCTGAGAGGACAAAGCAGCGATGGCCAATCCGCCTGGCAGCCGCAACAGAGCAAGAAATGCACGACTGGGTAATTCTGGGGATCTCTCATTTCAACTTGGCAATGTATTCAATAAAACATAGGAGCCAGTCTGAAATCTCAGCATTACATTTACACTCTTGGGGCTACTCATCTGGTTTTCGAGTTCAGGTATTTAAACCATCTGATCAAATTTATTTAGAGGCAACTGAGGCTTCTTATCTCCTCTGAAGTCTGCAGTTTTTCTGGTGCTGCAATTATCCACAGCAACGTCAATATTGCTTTTCATTCTCTTCCTATGTCCAGATAGACATTAGGGTCGGAATGAGTTAGGAGTTAAATTAGTGTGTTCTGATGGTAAAAGAACCATTCTCTGTTGTCAGTGTTGCAGAGAGTCTTTTGTACAGGCAGACAGGCATAGGTACACTGGAGCAGGGGAAGATGTGAGAGATGCCTCATCCTGATCAGCTCCTGCAAACCACAGCAGCTCCAGTGGTTGTGTAATAATTTCTGAACCACTGAATTCTAGTGCCTTTCGAGAAAAAGCTGCAAATTTGCTTTGCTGATTTGCAGGAACGTGCAGAGGTAAAACTTTGTTTTACAGTACAGAGCATCTCTATGGGAATTTTCGTTCTCACTGTAAATGGAAGCTTTTTTTGCTTCTTGTTTTGTAGCTGTCTTTGCTGAACATGTCTTGCTGTGAAAGCAGACGGATTCAAGGCCCTCCTTCTCACCATGCCATTTGGTCAGTTACTTGTAAAGGAGACATCTTTGTTAGTGAGCCAAGTCCTGAGCTGGAGGCCGGACCCCAGCTGATGCCGTGTGATCAAATGTAAGAGGCTTCAGAAGCTGTTCTTTCTGCATGGGATGCCATCCAGCAAAGAATGTCCTTGCTGTCAGTTCAGTGGCTGTTGGAGTGTGTAGTACACTGCAGATGTCTCTCACTGGCAGGGTTCATGGCTGCCTTCCTATTCATGATTGCATATGGAGAAATTCACCAAATCATATTTCAATTCTCAGACGCTGGAGATATCCTTGTGATTTCAAAAGCCTTTCTCAATGAGATCCCATTTTTTGTAATTGCATCTTTAATGTCATAAGCAATAGCCTAGACTAAATTAGTCTAATTGCTGTAGCTGGAATATAATTTCAGCTTTCAGTTTTATCTGAGTCAAGAAATCTGAAATTCTCAGTCCTCCATAGATGCTGCAGTCCAGGAGCAGTTTCTTGACAGTTTTTATGACAACTGTGGCAATTTGGTACTGCAAACCCTCAAGCAGAACATACCATCTGCTTTTTGGTAGCTTTCAGAGGGAAAAGCCTTCAGCTGGCAGCTGCCTTCCCTTCCAGGTTGCTCGGTGGTTGGACAAGGGAGCAGAGAAGGTTGCCTGTCCTGAAGATTGCTGGGTTGTTGGTGGGGAAAGCACAGATTGCTGATGGATGTGGTGTCAAGTCAATGTCCTTGTCCTGGCAGGTTTTGGCGTCAGGTGGGAGGCCACCTGCGGCTGATCGAGTGCAACAGCCGGGGCGTGGTGTGGGGCATCGGCTACGACCACACGGCCTGGGTTTACACTGGTGGCTATGGAGGGGGCTTCATCCAAGGTAAAGAGTGAGAAATAGAGCATTCAGTGATATTACAGAGGCTATTGGAATTTAAATGTAGTGTCTTTACGCTTAGCCTTACTCTAATCCACATTATTTACCTCTCGCAGGACTGGCCAGTAGTGCTGATAACATTTATACACAGTCAGATGTGAAATGTGTTTACATCTATGAGAACCAACGGTGGAACCCTGTCACTGGATACAGCAGCAGGTTATTTGCTCAACTTATTGTATTCATTTACTTTGATACTACTACTGTCAAATGAAAAGTGAGCTTTGTTCTAGCTTTTTGGAACAGTTATTAGTTACTCTGTCTTCAGTCTCCTCCAACATTCAAAGTTAACTTGGGATGGAAGGAGCAGTGTTTCTCGGTTTGCTAATTTGTAATTGTCCATTCAAAATGCACTTGTGGCAAAACGTTACAGATTTGTGCTTTGTGATTGCACAAAGTGTGCCTTCTTGCAATATCTTTCACTAGTAAGGCCATACAGGAAAGTTACTAGGATCTATATATTTATATTCATATTGTGCTAAATACACTGGGTCCTTGAATAGCATATTTGAACAAAAGTATTGAAAAATACATGTGCACATATATGGGATTAATGTTCCAATTTTAAATGGTAGTGAGGAATATCACTCTACAGAGAAAAATTTACATGGTCCTCAAGTTTGGCATAACTGGAAGAAACTGTACCGATTCTTTCCCACTGTGCTCATCATTCACATATTTCTAAATACAGAGATTAACGATGGCAGTGTTTTGTGTATGGAAGTAGGAAGTGCTACAAATAGGCTTTTCTTCCCTGGCCTTTTAAATTCCCTGTTGTAAATGACCTTGCATTCCTTGTGCACTGTTCCTCCACCACAGAGGTCTGCCCACAGACAGATACATGTGGAGTGATGCCTCTGGCCTGCAGGAATGCACAAAGACCAACACCAAGCCTCCTTCTCCACAGTGGTCTTGGGTAAGTTTTGTCTTACAAAGTTTTTTACTAAGAAGTCCAGGATTAGCAAATAGGATACAAGACTTGAGTTCAAAGGGCCCACATTTTCTTCCAGGATTTGTTGTTACATTAACCTTGTTTTCCACATTCATCCCCTAGTATTACTGTCCCATAATCAAAAGAATGTTAAGCATTGAGGGGCGGGGAGGGGGGGGTTTGTTTAATGTGACTTAGCCTTTTCAGCTGAATTGAAAAGATTTGGGAACCTCTCTATGTATTTCAAGTATTAGGTTTCTGGTAAGCCATTGCTCTCCAGAAGGTGGAGGGAAACAGCAGCAGAGGTGTTTGTTGTACATTAGGTGCTGTTGATAATCCCAGTGCCCTGTTTGCCCACAGGTCTCGGATTGGTACATCGACTTCAGCGTGGCGGGCGGGACGGACCGGGAGGGCTGGCAGTACGCAGCTGACTTCCCCGCGTAAGGAAACACCTTCTGCTTCCAAACCCCACGCTCCAGTCCTCATTCCTTCTGCTCTCTGCTTTGCACATGAACTGTCCTGTGACAGGGACACAGCACTGCCTCATTTCCCCTTTGTGGGCACTGATACTTGCAGGGAGGGAGGGCAGCGAGGGGAACTTGGCAAATTGTCACTTCAGGAATGTCGCAGTCAGCAGGGGTGCCTGGTGGGCAGATGGAGGCAGTGCTCTCAGGCTGGCACTGACATTGGAGATGCTCTGACATCCTCATGAACGCTGTTTAAATCTGTTTTGGTAGGTCCTACCATGGCCACAAGACAATGAAAGACTTTGTCCGACGGAGGCGCTGGGCGAGGTGAGGAACCTTGATGGAAAAAGTTTTGAACTTGAATGCTAATTGCTCACTAAGTCTGCTTTAGTTATCAGGTGAAGAGTCTTGTCCCTCAGTCAACAAAAGAAATTGTAGAGAAACCTGCAATTAATAATCTATTTCCAGTAGAGAAGCTGATGATCTTAGCATGATGGCTTTAATTGTAAGCCTTTATGGGTAGTTACCCTATTGGATTTTGTGGGATCTGTAGATAAAAGTCAGACAGTTCTTCTCTAGATCTGATTTTCCTTATGGTAAATGACTAAGGAACAGTAGACACTGGGTATATCAGTACATGTTGGGGCACCTGTAACAACTGGTAATATGTCTTTCATATTCTATTCTATTCTATTCTATTCTATTCTATTCTATTCTATTCTAACTTATGAATGCCACATACTTGGTGCTAGGCCACAGATAATGCAACCCCATTTCAGTCAGAGGAAATGGTCAGGTGGAACCTGGAAATCAGCAAACTGCCACTATTTTCTGTAAGCTGGGGAAGTCTGTGCATTCCCTGTTTTTCCACCTTTCTATGCTTTCTATCCTAGAGCATCTAATAGCTGTGCCAATTAATTGCTGTGAACTTACACAGTGCTGGGTTTGGTACTGATGCTTAAAAGTATTTTACCCCTTGTACAAAAAGCTTTGAAGTGAGGTTCTGAAGCATCAAACTCTTGTTCCAGGATATGCAGAAAAACAAATGACATCCAGTAAATCAATATGGTGACTTGAAATAAAATAAGCAACTTGGGAAACACCCTCTAGTCTGATCACTTCCTCTTGTTTTAAGTATCAGCTGAAAATTGAAAACAAATAGGGAACTGCTCAGGGCTGGGTCTGGTTTTTCAGAACTGGAAAACAGAGGAATATCCTGATGTTTTTTAGGACACTCTTCATACACAAAATTATTGCAGTGATGATAGAGTCTAACATCATTTCCCTAATAGACATCACTACTTTGTTGCAGTTTCCACAGAAAAAGTATACAAATTCCCAGCAGACTTAGTAAGTCTTCCATTTAGAGCTGCTTTACCTCTACCTACCTCAAGATGTTACATAACATTTTTAACAGGCCCCACCAAAAAAGAATTGTAAATTTATTCCCCTAAGCAAGACAGAGGAAGGAATGAACTGGGTGTGGAGTTCTCTCTGCAGTTTATTATCCTGCTGTTGCCCAGTGAGTCTGAGAGAGCTCCAGTTGCAGACTTCCTGGGTGGTCTTGGTTTTGTAGAGTAACTTTAAAAAAAAAACCCAACAGAAGCTTTGAGAAATTGGTATTAATTCAAACTTCAAAACCTGATGCAAAACACGAATCATTGTTAAAAACCTCTTTCAAATTTAAAACACTAATACTTAATGGAAAGTACTGGCTAATGAAAAGACTTCAGGACTGGAAGTCAGCAATGGATTGGGAAATTCAGTTATAGAAGGTATGTACTTCTGACAAGTTTGGGTTTTTTCTGCTTCAGAAAATGTAAGATAGTCACCAACGGGCCATGGCTGGAAGTGCCTCCTGTCACCCTGTGGGACATCTCCATCATTCCCAGCTCAGCTGCAGATGATGAAGAAGCAGTAGCACTGTGGGCAATCAGTGACAAAGGAGATGTGCTCTGCAGGCTTGGAGTGACACAGCAAAATCCAGCTGTAAGGCTCCCTGTTTGTTTTTGCTGCTTATTGATGTATTTAATGTAATCTGCAAGTTCATACCATCACACAGGGCCCTCTTGAAGCACCTTGATGTTTTTCATCCCTTTGTGTCCCAGGTTTGGAAGTCCCTGTCACAGTTTGCTGCCCACGTTCCTTAGAATAGCACTTCTCTTGCATAATCCACCTGAGCTTGTGCCACATCACCTGCAGGAGCCTCTCTCAGCTCCTGCCCATCTTCTCATGAAGCATTTTCCTTCCATTTTCTGCACTGGTAGCTTGGTTGCCCTTTTTTGTTTGTTTTTTGGAATTGTTGATAGCAGATGTGTCCTATTTAAAGAATTGCTGAGGATTAGGCTCTGTCTCAAGCACAGTTCCACTGTGCTGCCTGTTGATATCAATAGTTTATCCTTTTCTCAGCCTGAGACTGACTCTGCTCATGTAAGAGAGGTGGGCCTGGACAAACCTACAGATTGCACTTTTTTTTTAATGCACTGGGACAGAAATCATGGGCAATGTCCAGTAAAGTGTGAAGAAAAAGAAAGATTGTCCCAGTAACTTGAAAAACTTTCTTCTTTCTAATAGATACATGCTGAAACCAAGTTGGGGTGGATATGCTCTGGTTTTAAGCCATACTTACAGCAGGGGAAAAAAATCAAAAATCAAACTTTAGTGGAATTTGGCAAAAACCTGCAAGAAATCGAAAAATTTTTCAGAATTATTTTTTTTCCTTCCTGTTCAATCAGTTACAATGGCAGTGATCTGTAAGGCAGTGCAGCAGTGAGAACTGGAATGCTGTGTCTGGAATCTGAAGCACCATTTCAGTTGATTTTTGTGAGACTACTGTTCTGTGTAATCCAAACCCAGGGATTGTTAAAAAGCTGTTCAGAGACATGTAGATGCCCAAAATCCAGTGATTTTAATAGAAAAGGCTCTTCATTGTCCAACCTAGCTATTTTCAGAGAGTTGTATATCCAGATATCTTTGAGGATCAGCAGCATTTTTTCTGTTCAGTTGTAAAGTTACATAAGATTGATTCTCCAGAAAGGTTTTCATATGTTGTTTTTTCTCATTTGGTAATAATCAACAATATTTTCATGGAGTTTTTAACCCTTGCTTTCCAATTCATCTGCCATGATTTGTTAGGGAACATCCTGGCTGCACGTGGGGACAGATCAGCCCTTCATTTCCATCTCCATTGGAGCATTTTACCAAGTGTGGGCTATTGCCAGGGATGGTTCTGCCTTCTACCGGGGCTCGGTGTCTCCAAACAAACCTGCAGGTGAGACTTGGACTTTATCTTTTACTCTCCTCCACTGCCATGTTTGAAAAAGCCCAATCTGTTTCCAGAGGCATTTCCCATAGCTGTGCCAAACAATGCATACAAATAATACAATAATGAGGACTGTTAATTTGCTCTTCACTTGCGTAATTTAAAGTGTTTGTTTGTAAAAAACAGTCTGTTAAAATACATGAAGTGTGATGTCATTCACAGCTTTCCTGCACAGCAACATATTTCAACTGCAGGCATTTCCATGCCTTATTCTATTTTCTCAATGTTTAACTCGAGATTTCTGACCTTTAGGTGACTGTTGGTACCATATCCCTTCACCTCAAAAACAGAAGTTAAAGCAAGTCTCAGTAGGACGAACATCTGTGTTTGTCTTGGATAAAAATGGTAAGGATTGAAAAAACTATTAGTGCTACCAAAATACATCAGTATATAGCAGGCTGATTTAAAATGAGAGGATAAGTTAGAGCTGGAGAGATGATTACTGCTGCTCCAAGGGGAATAATATTTCATATTGAATGATTTGGAGTAGCAGTGCACTGAAGTACTGCTTTGGAAGGCTTGGTTGTTGTTAAATCTGATAGTGTCCTGGGTAACAACAATCACAACAACAAAGAGTCTGTGCTCTTCGTGGGGGGAGACACAGATGAATGTCAGAGAATCCTGCTCCAAAACAGATAAATCATGAAGCACCTTTTGTCAAAGAAACAAGCCTTTAACACCACATTCAGAAACCTTCATGTCATTTGCTTTTGTTTTCTAGTGCATAGTTCCTTATATGAACGTTTTTCCCCAAGAAGTTTTACAAGAGTATTTGTTGTTTTTTATAGAAATAAAAATTCCAAAGTGGGAACTTCATTTTGTCCACCTCTGTAACACATTAGCCAAAACTGCATTTCCCCAGCACACAGGAAGAATGAACTGCTGATTTATGTTTGCAGCACTGCAGACACAGAGCCATGCTGGGCTGTGACCAGCACTCTCTATTTTCCAGGCAATCTTTGGTACCGGCAGGGAATCACACCCAGCTACCCTCAAGGATCTACCTGGGATCATGTTTCAAATAATATCCGGAAAATGTCCATAGGGCCCCTGGACCAGGTGTGTGTTAAGCTTCCTTGGATCTCATTAGTTTATTTAAAATTATGTAGAACATACTTCAGTAATTAAATCTTCTTCAGCCTCAGTTCTGTTTAACTTCATTCCACAAAATGTTGGTCTAAATACTGGAATCCAATAGCAAGACAAAAAATCATACCAATGAAATACTGATCTGCTGTAAAAAGCCTCAATTAATTATTTTTTCCTTTTTTTTTTTTAGCAAGGCTATATATTTTAACAAGGCTTTTTATATGTTTAATGTCTTTCGTGCCAAGTCTGGCAATGTTTTAATCAGAACGCTGCTCTGTAGTTTGGTTGGCTGTCTCTCTGCCAAAATTAGAGCATTTTCAGCAACTGAAGACCAAGACTGATTTCTGCCAGGGGTCAGACAGAGACTCCACGTCTGGGAAGAGCAGCACATTGACTGCCTGTTTTGCTTCCCCAGGTGTGGGTGATAGCTGACAAGGTGCAGGGCAGTCACAGCCTGAGCTGTGGGACCGTGTGCCACCGGACTGGTGTCCAGCCCATGGAGCCCAAGGGCCTCTCGTGGGACTATGGCATTGGGGTAAGTGCTGGGCCCAGGACTGCCTCAGGGCTGTACATCCCAAAGTCCATGGGCTCACAGAGAAGGGAAGTGCCATCCTGCCCAGCGTTGGAAAGCTTGGCTATATCTGCAGGAAGCTGACATTTTCCTTAAGCTTTAGGCTCCTTTTTGCAGTTACTATAAAGGGCTGTGCAGTCATAGCTGGGAAGTTGTTTATTTGCATTTGATAAGTATTCATTTTAAATAGGTAATTGAAAAGTTACAGTGGAAGATCTAGTGGAATAAGAGCCATTTTTAAAAAAAAGTATATTCCTTCCTGGTCTGCACATGGCTATTCCTCATTGTTGTACCCTGTATTATCCTCAGTGTTTTGGGAAAGGCTATTTCAAGGTTTTGCCACCTTTTAAGTTGGTGGAACATCTGCAGTGGCTCTGTTGTGAATGCCTGACCCTACTACTCTCAATTCCCTGTGATAAAAAATAATCCTCAAGTTTACCACCTCTGTAACTCCCTGTCAGGGCAGTGTTTTGTTTCATATTACAAAGAGCCTTTTTTTTATTCATCCCAGAGCAAGATTACTTTCCTCATGAGCAAATAGTATAAAATAGTGGTGTACATAAAGCATCACACGAGATCCAGCACTGGCAGGGTGATGTTTCTCCTCCTGAATTTCTGTCTCATTCTTTCCCAGGGTGGGTGGGAGCACATCACAGTCAGAGGAAATGCAACAGAAGCATCTCGGGTCGCTGGGCCTGACAGTGCCGAGGAAAACCTGGCAGTGTCCAAGGAGGGAGAAGACGAGGAGAGTAAAGGGAAAACAGAACACCCTAAGGCCCCTCTGATGGTCAGTGAAAGTCAAGAATTGGACAGAAATGCTGTTAATTGTTGAGCTGTTGCCATCTACGTGTTGCTAACAAGCAGTAGGCAGTAATTTAAGAAGAAACTGAATGTCCACTGCTTGGAAAGAGAAACGTGACATGTTTGTGCTACTAATGTTTGACTGAACTGGATGTTGCAATGGGGTATTGTAAGTACTGAATCCTTCTAATGCATCTTGTGTAAAATGTGACTTGATAGAGTTCGTAGTTTTGTCAAAGCAGGCAAGGGTTTTCACCACAATGTATTTCTGACCCTTCACCATAGCTGCTACACACCATACAAATGTGAATATCCGTGCAGATGATTGCTACATTTACTTCTTTTTTATGTTCCCTACATTTCTCTCATATTCACACATTTTGCACACTCTTCTGGAGCACAGATGGAGATGTTTCAGTTTGAATGAACTGCAGACAAACACAGGGGTCCTGCTTTGCAGGCCCTTCCCCTGCACGGAGCTCTGCTCCTGGGAGGGCTCTGTGTGCAAGGATGGCCTTGGCTCAGGCTGTTCCTGCTCCCATCAGCAAATCAAATTCTGCACAGCTGCAGTTACCAGGAAGGGTCAGTTTTGCTGTCTTTGCTCACAGTGAGCAATAAGCTGATCAGGCAGCAGCAGCACTGCTTCAGGGAGCCACTGGGGAGAGCCCAGCCCTGCTCAGCCGTGTCTGCTCTGAACTGTCAGTGCAAGTGCTGGGAAATCCTCCTGTCTTCAGCTCAACAGAAACTGGGCTAACTGAGGGACACAGATGCCTACCTAATGAGGCTGGAAGGCACCAAACTCTGAGGCTGTGTTCCAGATCATTGCAAATTATGCTTTCATAGTGTAAAAATCAAGGGAAGGTCTTAAATTCTGACTTTACAGTGGTAGGAATGCAAAATGACTTTACTGATAACAGTGGAGTTGGCCAGTGTCCACTGATGGCAGTTCTGAATGAAGCTCTGCTTTTCATTTTCTCTAAGTGATTTATTCATCCCTTTCTCCAACATGAAACCACTTTCTATTCTCAAAAAAAAGCTGTTTTTCCTGATTTATTTATAATAATTGGACAGTTTACATTCATTTCTCTGTGTGTGACTGTATATGGAGCTATTTTTATATGATGAGCAGTTTGGTGTGGTCTCAGTACTGTATTTGTAGAAGTAAAACTTATGTTTGCACCTATTTAAGGAATATATTTGGTATTTAATGCCAAGGAAAGCACTGTTTCCAAGTACAAATGTGAATGAAGACTGAAGAGGCTTCACTGTTAAAAAAGAACCTGTTGATCTTTCCAGTCTGTGATTAGAGATTTCTGGTTTATACATACATTGTGGGAGAACCATAAATAATGTGTTGCATTAATTACCGTAATAGGTTTTGCATAACTTGCACAGTATCTTGTCCAAATAAATAACTTTATGACATGTATTTTTAGAGAATTATTAGGATTGTATTTTTCTCTGCATTGTATCAAGAAGATTTTTCCTTTTAATAGTCAGTGTTTACATCTCCAACAATCAACCTGATTGCATACAATAAGCTTTATAATGTACCTTTGCATTTTTCCCTACATTGCCAAGTTTCACTTACTTTACTGTAAAAAGCTGGGTTTAAGTGGAAAAAAAAGCTAAGTTATAAGTTGTTTATGTTTGAGTACTAAGTATTTGCCTTCTAAAACTATTATTTAGAAAATTATTTAATTTAAAAATGTAATGTCATTGTTGTGGCTAGTTAAAATAAGGAAAAGCAACTTTAAATTGAAGCAATTTTGAAAAATAAAAGTAATTTATCAGAAAAAAAATGCTTCTTATGAAATCCCTTTTGACATGACCAAGAACACAGGATCCAAATGACCTCTCTAGTGAGGCAACCACACTTTTTTTTAAAATATATATATATATGTGTGTGTGTATATATATGTATGTATATATATGTATGTATACATATATACATATATATACATATATATATATACACACATTTTTATATATATATATATATATATACACTTATATATACTTATATATGTAATATAAACCATTGCACTGTTCTACATCAGAGCTGTGGAGGAGAAAAATAATTCACATTCCTTATCAGCCTGAGTGGGAAAGCTCGCTCACCTTTCACTCTGAATGAAATCATCATCCCCTCAGCTGTGCTGCAGCAAACTAAGAACACATCCCAAACTCCACATCCTTCGGAGACAGATCCCATAAATCCTTCCTCAGCCCCCATTCCTCCTCAGCAGGAGGAAGGACCATGCCACAAACCATTGTGGATGCCAGGGATGCAGCAGGTCCCAAATGTCTCCTGTGCCAGGCACAGCACAGAGCTGCAGCTCCTGTTCCTCGGGGCACTGGGGAGGAGCTGAGCACTCCATGGGCTCCACACTCCAAATGAGGCCACTCCAGCTTCAGGTGCTCCAGGTATGAGAATACAAGGGGAAATGAGAGTTCCTCAGTGATAATCTACCACAGAAGGTGATATGGGAGGGGAAAAAAGAGATCATTTTCATTTTTTGAAGAGTTTCTGCTTCATTTATTATTTTATGCTATCGGAATCTAACACTAACCCAGAAAGAACCTGATCACATCACAGGCTTCAAAGCAAATAATTTAAATTGGTCAGATCATTGCCTAACTGAAGACTATACTAAAGCATTTTTATCATTGTTTTGGCAAAAAATAAGTAATTTGTCCCTTATTTATTATCTGTATTACAATGGCACCCAGACACCCACTAAAGAAAATTTTCATGAGGCCAGATGCTCTAGAAACACAGATCAGAGCTGTCCTTACTCTAGAGAGCTTACAATCTAAGAAAGCTTTGCAGATGTTTGCCATCAACAGATGTTTCTATGCCTAGCAAGGTTCAGAATTATTAGGGAAGATCCACAGAAGTTAAATATCAAGATAAATATTGAGATTTGGTCACCCATTTCCCATATGTGCCACTTCAGTCACCAAGTCAGTCAAATGCTGTCATCAATTTGAATCTTCTCTGTAGCACAGTGGATGAGTCCCTGAGAGGCTAATGAACAACAGAGCTACAGCCAAGATTCTCCACAAACTCCAGGGACCTTGGGTGACACAGACCTTAAAGCTCTCCTCACTCTGCTGCAGGCAGGGCAATTGTCAGAAGCTACTAAATGGCTATTTTCAAGTCAACTCCAGTGTTACAGGATAGGTTTCCAGACCCTGGCACAGCACACAGATACATTCATTATGCTCTGAAAAATTCTGATGGTTTAAGGTAATTTTTCATTGTGCCATATAAACTATAGCCATGAGTGTCTGTCTTTTTAAGAAAAAAAAATAAGACATTGGAGACAAAAATAATCCCTTTAAACCTCTAGGTAATGACAAGTATTATGATGTAAGAAGGAAAAACAATGACAGAAGTAGCTGGCAGTTGGTGTTTTGGCTGAAGTTATGAATTTACGCGGAATGTTTTTGTAGATGCTCCTCATGGTCACCCTCCCCATGCTGCTGTTGATAATGCTGGTACAGTTTGGACCCCCAGGCTCCCCCCATCCCTTCTACTGCTGGAAAGTGTCCGTTGGACATGTTGAGTATAATGGAGGTCAAGGATTTAATGTAATTTTTGGCCAGCGTGAGAGTCTCGATTTTGGAGAGTTTGTTCTCAGCTCTCACGTGAGGGATCACCTCCCGCAAGGCCTGGAAGGCATTGTTGAGTTTGTGCATCCTCTGCCTCTCCCGCTCGTTGCTCTCCAGCCTCCTCAAGAGCCTGTCCTTGCTGCTCCAGGGCCTCTTGGCTCTGCCTGGGGGGAGCTTGCTGCCCTCCTTGTTCCCCCCATTCCTCCTTTCTCTGCGGCGCAAACATTTCGCCAGTTCCTTTTTTCTCATTGCTGGCTCTTCAGAAAATGCTTCTTTGTCAACTGTTTGCCTTTGCTTCTTTCCTTTGGTTTTAGCCTTCATGTTGTGTTGAATGTATGGGTATTAACCATCAGTGTGCTGCAAAAACATAACACCAACATTGAGCTGGGAGGAGAGCTCGCAGAGGGAGCAGAGGGCAAGTGAATGGAGCCAGGGAAACAAAGATGCAGTGAGAATCACCTACTGGTGAAAAACATGCCTCTACCTTCTTAGAAATAAGCCTCAAAGTAGAGAGATTTTTCCTTTATCACTCTCCATAAGAGAAAATGGTCTCCAAGTTGATCCATCTTTCTGGAGAAAAGTGAACTACGACTCAAAAAAATATGCAGAGTACAACAGTCAGGTTTGATGGCAGATCACCTCTGCTGTTTCATCTCATACTCTCCTGTGTCTCCCAGCTCCTCACTACCCTGCATTATAATAAATCCATGCACCACTCCGATGTACCTATGCTGGTTTATGGGTGGGGGGTATTAGACAGACCCCTCATGCTCTTACTCAAAATAATTTCACCTTGAATTCCTGGTAACTGGTTTTTGTAGGCACAGGTTTCCACTGTGTGAGGAGCCCACTAGAGGGAAACATGGCACACTCCGGGAGAAGCTCCGAGCCAGCCACGTGTTTTCAGCTGCAGCATTTCTGTGCTCTGGGCTAGTCCTCACCTCCCCACCACACACACAATCAAAAAAAAAAAAAAAGCACTTCCCTCTTCCAACAACAATCCAGTAAAGGCAGGGCTTAATTGCAATTACTGCCCCAGATCAACAGCAGCAGAACTATTTTCCAAGTTATCCAAAGACACAGCAATGTTCCTTCCTCTGTATTTTAGACAGCATTGATATTTTACCTTGCCTCAGCCCAGATTCTGTGCCCACACTACATCTGAAGACAACAGCCTCACAGCAGCCCTGCCTCTAACACCAACCATCAATGTTACTAAGAGACTTTCCCAAAATATGTTCCTTCCATGGTCTTCCAGTTCATGTAGTCATAAAAAGGTTTGGTCTAAACAAAATACATTTTTATGTCAATACTATTGTGTAGGAGCAGTTTGAAAGTTGCTGAGCCAATAAAAAATGAAGAAAAAAAAGAACCTAAACCTAGCCCCAGCTGTGAGACTGTCGCAGTACATCAACCTTAGCTGGAGCAGGTGGAGGCAGTTCCCAGCTGTGCTGTGGTAAACACCATCTCCTGTCTCGTTTCTTGTTTCTTCAGAGCCTGTTCAGCTGCTGGGCATGCACACTGACTCTTCTCTGCCTGTGAGGGCATCCTGGCCAGCCCCAGCTTCCTTACTACCGGAGAGGCAACTTTCCCAAACAGGACAGGAATTCACAGAGCAGCTGGGTTAGAGCAGCACCCAGTGATGACAGATGAAAGACAGCCCAAGTAGCAAACAGTTTGTGCGGTGGGAGCCTAAAAAACTGCTGGAGACACATAGGATCTTCACTGAGAAAACAGGTCCAAAGGCGAGCCCTGGGTTTGTTCTGGACTCTGTGTAACTCACTTGGCAGAAAAGGCACAACTGCGGCACAGAGCAGAGGAGAGGGAGCTTCCCCACACCAGCACAGAAAGCACTGCTGGGGAGAGCTGCTGGTTGGAAGAAAAGAGCCCACAGGACTTGGTGAAGAGGGGATTCATGGAGGCAGCCAGGAGAGAAAGCTGGAAGAAGATCCAGAGATCGAAGAGAAAGGAAGCTTCAGCAAATTGTGGGAGCAAAGCAGCCTTTAAAACTGCAGGCTGGGCAAAAGCAGATGGGTATCATGGCATCACAAGGTGCCTAGCTGGCAGAGGAGGTTTGCTTTCAGACTGCCACTGCTGAACCAGAGAAGCAACCTAACAACCTAACAGAGCCCCAGCTCAGCTGCTGGGAGCCCCAGGGAGGTGCTGTGAGTGCACAAGGAGTGAACGGATTGTGAGGGGGAGCAGGAGCAACAGCCCGGAGTGGTCAAGAGAAATCAAAGAGAGAGAGCAGCCAAATACCAACACATTTAACACCCTCTGCAGCCATCTACCAGGGCTGGCATCCCTCCTCTGTGACTTACCACTCCACCAGCTGCTGAGGTGCCTGGGGCCCAAGGGGCAAGGCGGCAGAGACCCAGGCGAAGCCAGGAACAGCAGAAGGGGCCGTGGGGGCAACGGGGGGGAACGCCGCGTGTCCTGTGGCTGGGCCAGGCTGTGTCAGCAGGAGCCTGCGAGGGGCCCAGGCCCTGCCCCGGCCGGAGGAGCCCCGGGCTCGGGCAGCACAGGTGCCGCAGGTGCCGGCGGTGCCCGACACGTGGCTTTAGCGGGGGGGCGGGCCCGGCGGGGCGGGGGGGCCGGACGGAGCTCCGCGGGGTGCCACCGGCGGCACACACCGGCACCGGGCCGGACGGAGCTCCGCTGCCACCGGCGGCACACACCGGCACCGGGCCGGACGGAGCTCCGCGGGGTGCCACCGGCGGCACACACCGGCACCGGGCCGGACGGAGCTCCGCTGTCACCGGCGGTACACACCGGCACCGGGCCGGACGGAGCTCCGCTGTCACCGGCGGTACACACCGGCACCGGGCCGGACGGAGCTCCGCTGTCACCGGCGGCACGCACCGGCACCGGGCACCCGCCGAGGGCCCGGGCACGGCCACAGCCCCCGCACAGAGCTCCCGCCCGGCTCGGGTGGGCACAGGGCTCGCGGTGGCACCGCAGGGCACTGCGGCAGCGCGGTGGCACCGACACTGAGTCACAGAGCTCTGTCACCACGGAGAGGTCAGCCCAGCAGCTCCTTCAGCAGTGCCGTGTCCCCGGCTGGAGACGACAGTCTGTGTCAGCTCTGTTCTGCAAGCTGTCACAGCACCCGTGTGACACAGGCCGCAGACAGCACTGCCATCCCTCGCAAGGAGGCTGCTGCTCATAAAGACTGCAAGCTCTCAAGTTCTTCGACAATAAGTTCTATATAAGGTGACCAATTTAGTGCCATGGGATCTTTTCCATCTGTTCTCATTAATGACCATTGCCTTGGTCAAATTTCAGCGCAGCAGTTATATTTTACCTAATGAAGTTAAGTCATATCGGTATCAGTTTCTCATTCCCAGGTCTCGACAGGTGCCAGGGCCCAGCAGCTGCGCTGGGAGGTGGGAGCTTCCAGCAGAGCCCCTCAGTGGTGCCACTGCTGCCCTGGGACAGCCCAAACCTCAAACAGGTCACGGGGAAAGGTGACAGGGACAAGGTGACAGGGACAAGGTCATGGGGAAAAGGCCACAGGGAAAAGGTCACTGTAGTTGCACTGTTTTAGAAATCTTTCTCTTCTTTCTCAGGGAGAATAGAGATAAGCTGCATTTTTGTACTTTCCTAATCTCCGTGTTTGGTGCTAGGTGTTGTATAGCTGTGCCCAATGGTTTTAGGAGGTGGATTCCCTGCTGACCAATAGTTGCTAGATTATTAATGAATATATAAAGAAGTTTCTGTACATAAAGTCTCTCTTTTCACCATCTTGGGTCCTTCTGCCTGCTTCCTCTGCCAGCTTCTGTGAATCCCAGGAAATCTAAACCAACAGGTCACGGGGAAAAGGTCATGGGGACAAGGTCACGGGGACAAGCAGCACTCCCCTGCTGCCCCGAGTGCCCACCCTCACCCAGCCTCATTGGTTCATCACAGGAGCTCCCAATACACATCACTAGTACACTTATTTACCTGGTGATTTTTGGTCCATTCAGCACATGCACTTAGACTGTCAAACACAAGAAAGTCTTCTAGAAAGAAATTCAATGGATACTGGAAAAACATCATTAACCTCTTTTCTGAACTTACAAATTTCAAAATACTCATTCTTCCTACAGGTCTCTAACTCTATGATTAAAAACAATATTCAGTATTACACTATTTCTGTTTTAATTATTGCTTCTCTACTGACTGTGTACACACTTTACCTGAAACTTTCACAAGGGTGATACTGGAAGAAGTTAAAGGTGACTACACTATTTAGCGTGGACTCATCTGTGGCTTTGAGCTCTTGGAACTTTCTCAGGACACTAATAAATATATCTTACACTGGAACTACACTGCTGGCATCTGTTTAAAAATGAACAAACAGACAAAGAGATTATAAATATATAACTGTATTTTATTTTTAATATTAAATATTTTTAAATTACAAGCAGTTTCTTGAATCACACTATGCATGATAATCAATATACAGTAGAAATTACAATTTAAAAATGTACACAATTTAAAGACATTTTGACCTGAAATTTCATTAACTATGATATATTGCCATAAACCTCATACCTGTATTAAATTACAATAGGAAAACCTCATACCTATGATTTTGTTACATAGCTTCTCATTTACAAATAGAATTAAACATTATATATATACACACACATCAGTACCATTTATCATTTAAGTTACACCTACATCTGTGCAAGTTCAAACAATTTCATAAACAAAACTAACTGTAAGTCATATTCAAGTTTCTGAAAAACAGGCTGCTGGTATTACAAATACTTATTTTCAATAAGTTTATATGATGTTTGACTCTCCTCTAGATTTCTTCCCATTTTGTACCAAAACCATTAACATACAAGGATATTTGTGTATGACTTAAAGCTGAAGTAATTTTGTACACTCCATTCTTATTTAAGGCTATTTCTTATAAGGCTAATGTACTTGGATTCCACCTTTCCCCAACTCTAACACAAATAGCCAAGCCACTGACACCTGACAATGCTGACATTTTAGGATAGTGCTTAATCATTAAAAAAAAGTCTTTCTACCAACCAGCCTCCTCATGAAAGATTGAGTACTACAAAAAAATCTGCTAAAAATACTGATAAAAAGAATGAGGCTTAAATGGCTTTCATTAGTGCAGCAACGAGGATATGAAAAAACCATGAAATCTGCTCATTTCCATGAAAATGGCAATTTCCATAAATGCAGTTCTACACAATGTAGCTGCAGCTGGGGGATTTGGGAGAGTCCAGGTGTTCCCACTGAAACTGGACACTCTTGTCGCTCTCTTGGCTCCTCACTACAGATCCTAATGTTTCAACAAACTTCTTTAGGTGGGAAAAATCAGATCTTTTAAATCTCTTTAGTAGCCAAATTCAGACAGTGCCTTCATGAACCAATCCAGGTATTCTACTAGAGAAGGAATTAAGCTGTAACCAGTCCTCATAATAAACCATTGAAAATAGATACATGTACTTCTAAAACGGAGACCAGGCTTAAGTAGCTAGTGCAAGAAATTACAGAGAGTGTAATGAATGATTTGGAATAAATCCCCTCATTATTGTAATGTAACATGTTGGAATTACTGATTCATCTTCATTGTGCCACTTGACTGCCAGGCAGATATTTAAGTATTGCTAGTAGTTGATCAGATCTTTAATTTTTTACCCCAAAAGACTGTTTATATTATTGCAATCCAGCCTATTGGATTACTGAAATTAAAATTGATGTTTGAGCGATGTGAGTTAACTTTAAATATTTCTTTCTCTTCATTGTACAGCTAAAAAGGACATTACCTTGCTTAATATCATACACATCTAGTTTTGGAAAAAATGCTCCTTTGGCAATTCATTAGCAATGAGTCCATGTGGACAAAGGAGTAAACTTTCACTTCCTGTGAAAGATTTTCTTTAAACCCGGGTAAAGAATAAAAATCTTAGATTTCCATCAAGCAAAGGAAATTCCTGATGTGCAAGATAAACATCTGATTTTCCATAATTACAAGAAACAAAATGCACAACAAAATTACAACATTCTGGAGCATAAGCTTTTATTTAACCCAGGATTATTTTTTAAATCAAATTATTCAAAATTAAGGCTGAACTCCAAGTCTGACAGGTTTCTCACCACACACGGCAGACAAACCCACATGTTCTTGGCAGACCATTATGGAGTTTCATTCTTACTATGGTGAGAATTGAAGAAGACAGATGAGATACCCTAAATCTAGCTGTATCAAGGAGTTTCATGTTGGAATTATGGAATTTCTAAGCAATAATTTGTGCACAAAGTCTATTACCAACATTTTCAAATGTTTTCAGTAGCGCACAGCTTCCTTAAACCCTCTACAGTATATACTGTAAGCCTGTATTAAGAACTACTTGACTTTGCCTTCTAAAAAAATGTTTTGGGAAAGGTCCATAGGAAAAATTCAGTTCCTCACTTCATACTGAAGAACAGTTCTGACTAACTCCGAACCTGAGTGCCTCATCAGAAAAAGATATCTCAACAATTCATTGGCAACTTCGAACAACATGGTAACTAAACCATTCCCTTTTAATCAGTACGGAAGCCTTTCTGGTTTAAGGGCTAAATAACGTTGGGAAAAAAGCAGTTAACATATTCCTGTCATTTTAAAAACATACTTACAAATCAAAATTAACACAGAGGTATACAAAAAAGAAGAAAAAAAAAATCACACATCTGAAAATATCTAGTCCTCCCATCTTCATATGATGAAAATTCTCTGGTGACTGGATCTGGACACAGAGCACTTGGACCACCATTATCTCAAGCCCTGCCAAAACAGCCACTAAAATACAAAGCACTTCACATTTCAGTCCATTTGTATTTTAGTACAGGTAAACAAATACAAAGCCAGGTAAACTGTTCCTATCAGTGTTTCCTACAGATCTGCAGCTGTGTAAGGCATTCCAAGAAGTCAGGGATTTGTTTCTCAACTGA
Source organism: Acanthiza pusilla (assembly GCA_036630365.1). NCBI lineage: Eukaryota > Metazoa > Chordata > Aves > Passeriformes > Acanthizidae > Acanthiza > Acanthiza pusilla. The sequence goes on along the minus strand of JAXCHO010000030.1, from coordinate 1,990,444 downwards.
ACTCACTTTGAAGTGATAACTAAGGGTATTTTTTTAAGGATTAAACCAGCTAAAAGCACGGTAGAGCAGGGAGGTTAAACCCCCACGCTGTCTTCCCTTCCCTACACACTCCAGAGCAAATCTATTGTACTGCACCCTTTGCTCAGGATGCATTTCAAGATGCACCATGGAGCTCTGCAGACATCTGAAAATGGATCTGGCCCTACAAAGGGTGCAAAACTGGGCATTAACCATTAATCAAAATCTTAATTGTCACAACATCACCGAGAGGTAGATTTACCACAGGCCTCTGAATGGAGCCGATCTGCAGTCGGCAGAAGAGTGAGCTTCAAAATTCACAGAATGTACAACTGAAGGGCCAAGTGTGCCCAAATCCAGTCTATTGGAATTAGTCTTTTTATAAGATTCATAAATTCCAGAGTTTTGTACAGCCAATTTTTCCTCTTCTTTCTCCAAGGCAGAAATTGTAGTAAAAACTGGAAGGCCCTTAATTGTAATATAGTCAGATGCTATTACAGTTTAAGCAGTCAGTAGGATCATATGTAGGAATTAAGAGACATCTCTTTCATCTAAAAATTCCAGAGTATATCATATATTCTTTTCCAGTTTCCTATAAAACATGAACACTAACAACCATTCTATAACCATTATCATTTAGAAATGGTACTGAATATTAGATTTCAGCAAGTCTAACATAATACTCAGAAGTTATGTACGTTTTACAAGTACCGTGCATAGCAAAGGCTACAAAAAGGACAAATTAAACTGGATAACTGGGCCAATTCAACTTGTCTTATTTTCCTTGAAAGATTTAAGATTTTGATTCTGTACATCATCAGGAAATAAAGGAAGAATAATCCATAGTGCAATTGTAATAAGCAAAGTAATATGTAGTGATATCTTTTTGAATAAATATGGCTCACTACTGATCAACTATCATTCATACAATTCCATCAACACAGCCACCTGTTGCACAGGACAGTTATACACAATTCTACAACAGGTGTATGTTCAAATAGATAATGAACTACATGGAAAAATATAAAAAGAATATTATACAATCTCATACATAAACCAGACTGTAGTGTAATTGCTTTACTTGTTTAAGTTATCTGAAAAATACTTCAAGTACTTGAAAACAGCGGCAGAATCGTCTTTCAATGAAAAGCAAAATTGCACTGATTTAAAAATACATTACAAAGTTAAATACACATTCAAATTAATGTCCTGATTTAACATTGCTTTCAGTGTTTACTTTCATTTCTCAGTACTTCTTGATTACCTGTGTTACTCCAGGAGGATCCAGAGTTTAGATAATGAAGTTTCAAACACAAAGTCTGTGTATTTTATGTATGGAGTCCGGGCAAGTTTAAATTGATTTAATCTTTTTCTCCATCTTCACTGCTTCCTATCAGTAGAGGAAAGGTCAAAAGATACAGTGAGATTCTCTGCACAACCCTCACTTCTTTCTAAGACTCTTCCTAGAACTTGGCATTCTGCTGTTTTGCACTTCCAAGTTTTGGTTAATTTTTCCCTATGACTTCAACTACTGTAAACATTTGGTTCATTTATTCATAGACATCTGCTTCAATCCCACAGTTCAATGTCACTTCTTAGGGCACATAAGGCAATGTAGGGTCTCAAAAATATTCTTATCTGTAAGTTACTAAGCAGCAAATATTATCTAATCAATAAGCACAATACAAGAACAATACAACTCCATATAACACTGATCACATATTTATAACACTGACCATTAGCAAGGCTCTGCAATCAGTAATATTTATTTTTAATAATGCAATGTGTTATCGAGATTAATAATATGCCAAACTGATTCAAGTCTGCTTATTTTTGCTTCTCTTAACCCTCGAAAATGTATCAAAGGTTAAAAAAGCTTTTGGTTACTGACAAGAAGGCTTGTTAATAAATACTGCTAGTACTCAATGTGAATGGATTGTTCAGCTCTCCTAACAAGCTATGCTACTCTAGAAAACATGCTGCAATTCTTGAGCCTATGTCAGGAATGCACTGTCTAAAAAGCAATATGAAAAGAAACTGAACTGTAAAATAAGCTTACACAATAATGGCAGAAACATTACATTCCTGGCATCCTCACCCTGTGCAATGAAAACACAATTGTGACTTAAGACAGTGCAATAAGCAGAATTATTAACTGCCAGAGTGGCAGGGGAATAGCAGTGCTTCAGGATTGCAGAGGTTTCATTTACACAAATAGAGCACTAGGATTTGTAACAGAAAAACAGAGTTTGTCCTGTAAATGTTTCATAGGCTGCTCAACCACAAGTTTGAACCAACTTGGAGGCAAATAATCTAAATCTCCATTGAAAGCTATGTCTTAACTGAAACACAAGACCAGACATAAACCTTCATAGTGTTAAAAATGTATTTCTACATTTGCTATTTAAAACAGAACAAGACTTGTTGTATGTGTTACTTTTATCTTTACATAACGGTTTTAATTTGTAGCTTTAAAATAACGATTATAACTAAATCACTTACCTCCTTGCTCTATATCTGAATCTGTAAGATGTGTAAGAGAAAAGCTCGCCATGTTTGCAGGAGAGATAGAGAATCTGGAATAAGGGGATGGATGTGACCAGTTCTGATCAAGAGTCCGGGAAGGTGGAGGTGGAGAGAAGTATTTTGATGGCTGAAGGGGTGGTTTAGAACCAATGAGACTATTAGCTGCCTTGGATATAAAGGATGGCTCTGGAGAAGAGAAGTCATCATCCCACTCAAAACCCCCACCTTGGGGAGAAAAATTTCAAAAAAGAAAACAGAAGAAAAAAGCAGCATTACAGTAATGTCACGTCAGGTCACCCACGGCTGTACACGCACACTGAAGATTGCATTAACCCCAACCAAAAGCTGCAGCCCAGGGCAGGGCTCCAGCCCAGGGAGTCACAAAGATGTGTCACCCACAGGGTGGCTCCTCTCAGGACACCCTGGGCACCTCAATACATGACCCAGCAGTGTCACAGCCGAGCTCTGCTCCTCAGGGACACAGGGAGCTGAGCCCAGCTGCAGGGTGTGCTTAGGATGCAAAATGGAAGCCAACACGGGACAGTGAATTGACAGATCACACACAGTTTAATGACTTGTCACAAAAGGCTGTGCATAAAACAGTCTCTGTGTATAAATAGACTCATGTACCTTCTTCATCTGTTGAGCTTTCTGAATTTGCAAATCTGTTCAAGTAACCAAGACTGGAAGATGGAACAGGAGAGCTGCCAGCACCTTCCCCGTTCACGTCTATCCCACGGCTTCCCAGCTCCTTCGTTGGTGTTTCCTAAGGCAAACCAAGTCATTTCTTTAACTCTGGTTACACACAGCTCCATGCCTTTAGATGCCAGCACCCACAAATACACTCCCCCATCCTGCCACCGAGACAAATGTGGAATTAAAAGGTCTGTAAACTGTTACAACTACACAACAAAACCTTGAGGTATAGATGAAGCACATGCATGTACTTCTATTTCTAAGGAAAGCTGTATCAAATCTATGCTAAAATGCATGCAGGAAATGACTATTTAAATATTATTTATGATATAAAATGGTTTCATATTTCTAGAACCAAAGCTAAAATATCTTCCAATTGAAAACAGTACCCTTATCAGCTTGACATGGGTAGGGGTTTTTTCCTCTTTAAAAAAGCCTTATCCCATCTCCCAACATTTTATTTTAATCCCTTAATCATGTTCAGGATAAAGAGACAGACTTTGTACAGCCGGCACTGGAAGCAGCCAACATTTTATCAGTTCTTGTAATAATAAAAAAGGAGTTCAACAACTAAGAGCACTTTAAACACAGCCAATTTTTTTCCTTCCCCTCTGACAAAAGGATCACTATTCTACAGGCTGCCTAAACACAAATAAATCACCTATGTTTTCTATTCCAAAACACAGTTAACTCTAATATTTATGTGCGTCATCATAAGCAGCATTTCCAAAGCTTGACAATGTGACTGTTCTTTTAAACTCACTGGACTAGTTTAGTTGCCATAATGTTAAAACACAATCCCCTCTGTATCCAGTTACAGAAGTTAAAAATTGATAAAGCTGATAGGGAAACAAAAGTAACCTTGAATTTTATAAGTCAATCAGTATTTCACTGAACACGAAACCCACTGGATTAATAAAAATTAGCATTACCATCTAAATACTGTTCTCATCCTTGATTATTATCTTAGGTAAATTTACCTCAATGCTAACTAACACAAGATTCAGAGTTAGGTTTCAGTTTGAGTTTTTGGGGAGGTTTTTGGTTAAGTGTTGGCTTTTTTCGCTTTCTTCCTTTTTTTATAAAAGCATCTTAAACTCAAAGTCTTCAACTTCATTAAACAGATAAGCTGCTTCTATAAAGTTACAACAACGTTCTGTCAAAATAAAATAATTAAATCTTGTCCATAGCAATGCTGTCTCACATATTCAAAATAAATACAGCTTATAAACAGCAGAAAAGCAGGACTAAAAACCATGTTTCATTCAGCACGTGCAGTCAAGGGTCCAACTGCAATGGAGACTCAGGATTTGGCAACTAAAGCAAAACCTTCCTTCACTTCAAATTAGTGCTGCTGTTCTACCTGCAGCACAAAACTGCACATACCCAAGTCAAAAAGTTCTTTCTTCTTTATACCTAAATATTATTCTTTTACATATATATATATTCTTGTATAGCCTTAATGTATAAAGAAAAAATTACCCACATCACAAACAAGCTTTAACCCTGCCAAAACAAGAAAAGTTCTCTTGTAACAAGGTTTCCCAAATATTAAATAATTTATTCAATTACTCCTTGTTTAAAGAAATTTTTTTAAAAAGCAAGCCAACAAAAACTCTACTTAGTAATGAAGAAAAAGGGTACCTGATCAAACAAATAGACTGTCACATCATCAAAGAATGTTACAGCCTTTTTCTCGTATTTCCAAAGTTCATGTTGCCTTTCATTAAGAGGTTTTGGAAGTTTCAACAAGCTTCTCAAATGTTTTCCATCATCTTTTTCAGTAACTATCTCAGGTACTTGATGAACAGTTTCATCTTCACTGTCAGAACTCAGACTATGCATATGAAAAGTCCTCATGTCATCCTCAGAATCGCTGTTTTCATCTTCCTCATCTGCGTCATCACCATCTTCTAAATCGAGCATTCCAGACACGCTGAGCTTGCCGAGGTATTTTCCTTCAATGTCTGGCTCTTTCAGCTTTTGTCCTTCCATGTGATAGAAGGACTTCTCACTGCTGCTCAGCTCTAAAGGACTGTGCATGTTGTGCACAGATTTTAAGTCTCTGTGTGAAAGAAGTTCTGAAGTGTTAGTGCCAACACAAGAGACACTTTTATGGGAAGTCTCAGACAGTTTGATTTCATCCCTCAGGTTACCTTCCATCACTATTTCCAGGGAAGTCAGAGCTGCCTCAGCCCACTCATCAGGACACCCCTGCATCCCCCCATCCATTTCTTGCATCTCTAAATTGTGGTTTAGTTCTACTTTTGCGTTTTGGTTATCATCATCCTGGTAACTGCTCACATCACACGTTTGCTGTCTCTCTTCAAACCCATAAACCTCTTCAGTGGGATTCTCTCCTCTGTTGGAGGAAACAACACCCACGGTCTCTCTGGACAGATTTACAGACTCTTCTGGCTTTTTATCTGGCTCAGAATCATTATCAGAGAAATAGGCAGAGTCCCTATATGAGTTTTGATTTCCACTCAGAAAACCCACCGGGGTTATTTCAAAATTGCTGTTCACTGCATCCAAGCAAGCTGCAGCTTCTGACACAATGATGACAGGATTGGAAGGTAACGCACTGACACTGCTCTCACTCACAACACACAGAGCTGTGTCCCCACTGGAGGCATCCTCAACAGGGACATGGGAAGTCCATTCTGGAGATTCCAGGTTTTCTGTTTCATAGCCACTGTCAGCAGGTTTGTCTGGTGGCAAAAGTTTCTGAGGACTTTGAGCCTGCAAAGATTCTAAAACCTCATTTACATCTAAAGAATCCAAAGAATCAGGCGTCTCTAAGGCTTGTTCTACAGTTTGTAAAGGAGATGGGCTGTCTTCCAAAAGACTATCCTGACTTGTACAATCTGAAGCAGCGACAGAGATTAAGGTCACCTCTTCTGGAACATCCTTACAGTTCTCAAAATGATTTGATGTTTCTTGTATTTCCTCCAATAAACACTCGTTTTTTTTTAATATGGGAGAACCGTCTTGCAAGTTTCTTTGCCTGTCTTCCTGATCACTACATTTTTCTCTATTAAAAGTTATTTCATCAGACTTGAAAAGCATTCCCTCTTTCATCTGTGCATCACACTCATCTGTTTCACCAGCAACACTGTAATATGGACTGTTTCCAACATTGTTATTTTTGGCATTATAAGATAGCTCTTCTTGACAGAGAACATCGGTGTTACAGGACATGACTTCATTCACTTCTACATTTAGAAGTTTCCCCTCATCCTTCAAAATAGGAAGATTTGCAAGTTTATCACATGACTTATGTGCTGTGGGTGGACTAGAGGATGCCTGCATCTCTACAGGAGCTGGAGACTGAGAACTGGGATCTTTACTCATTGTCACTGGGTTAAAATTTTCATCTTTCACTGTTCCAAGACTTTCGTGTATTAAAGAAAAGACCTGTGCATTTTCAGCCAGCACAGGATCAGGTTCTACAGAGTTTCTTTTTGAGGTTTCTAATATACCTTTTAGAACATCATCTGAGTACTCCCCAAAATCACTGCTGGTTTTGTTAGGCAATAGCCCTGTTAATAAGTTTTTCTCTTGAAGAAATAAGAAGTTATCAGAAAGTTCTTCTAATGTTAGGTCCGACTGGTTGGAGACATTTTCACATATGGAAAGTGTTTCACTTTCAGAAGCAAGACTAGAATGCTCCTTCTCAGAGCAGCCTGCTGCCTTTCTAGCATCTGTGTTTGAGTTCAAAACACCTGCTTTAAAGTCTTTAGGAGAATCATTTGTTTCAGCAAATCCAAGTATTTTTCTGTTTGTCAATTCTTCTGATCTGTCAATGTCATTAAATATACTCTGGAAAGGACTTTCTGGGCTACTAGTAGCAGGCAAAAATTCCTCTTTAGGATCTGTATTGTACTGGAAGAAGTCCCCATCCGTACTAGATTCTTCAACATCAAGATCCCTGAGAACCGTGAAATGAGAACTTTTTTCTTGTACAGCTTCTTGATGATCAACTTCTGTTGTTAAAACAACTGATTGGTTATCAAAATTCATGCTGCAGCCACTTCCTTTTTCCTCTAACTGGATATAGTAGTCATTTCCAACAGAAAGTTTGTGTGCATCAAACACAGGTAACACCCCAGGGACAGCAAGTGACGCCTCTTGACCACTTCCATCCTGTGCTCCTGGTCCTTGCTCTGAGAGTGACCTCTCGAATACCTCCACAGGATAGAAAATACTTGTGTAGGTCATGGCTTCATCAGGATTCACATGACCACACTCATCGAAGTGATCGTGTTTCGCTGCTTCCCAGATGTACTCAAAGCTCAGACCATGGCTTGTTTCAGTCACAGTCAGAACCTCCTCCAGCTCATGGCCAAGTCTGTCTCCTGTGAAGTGATCCAAGATGGGGAATGCAGAATTACTTGCTTCTCTGTTTGAGGTGTTTGGTTTCAGAGCATTCCACTGCTGCTCAAAATCAATCTCTGAGTCCCTTTGGCTTTGCATGCGGAGGTAAGTTAAAAGTCTGTGCACTTCTTCTGCCGTCGGTCTCTTTTCTGGAGGCAGCCAACAGAACTGCAGAACTTCATACCTGTACAAATAAAAACAGGTTTCAATAGGTTTCCCACTGAAAAGGAATTTACAGAATTCAGATACCTAACAAGCCTCAGAGTACCAATATCACTGGCAGGAACTTCCATGTACAGCAAGTCCTTTTACTCTGTTTATCTAGGGTTTGTTTGCTGGGAGCATGTTTCCATGGAGCAATTTCAATGGATTTAAGAGAACTGTGTCATTTGAGAAACTTCTTCAGCAGCTTTAAGAATAAATAGGAAATTTGAAGTTTACCATCTATCGGAGTATGGCTGCTCCAGACGTGGCTTGAAGGGTTTAACCTGCTTCTCCTTGATGACGTGGGTTAGGACTTCCCTGTCAGAGAAGTCTGAGTAAGGCCGAGCACCGTTCTCAAAGAGCTCCCACAATGTCACACCCAGGGACCTGGAAAAGAGCAGCACATCACTGGGCATTCTCAGAACTATCATTGCTTTTCTAACAAAGTCAGGATATGCAAAGCATAACTGGCATGAAGAAATAAATACCACTCCCCATTGTCTCTAGAATAATTTCAGAACTTGTTAACTCATTTTACTTGACAGAATGCTAGGAGCCTGAAGAATAAAGTTGCTTGAAGACAACAGCAATCAAGGCAACAAAATACAGGAGGTCTCAAATTATTCAGTCATGGAAAAAATTCCACACATAATAAAATATTATCTTTTCAACAACTGTTAAATAAAAGATATCAATTTAAAGATTTAAAAACCTTACAGTTCATCCAGCAGAAGAGAAAAAGCTTTCAAGAGAAATTGCAGTTATAGGTCAAACTGCTAGAAAACTCTTTTTTGTTCCAGTGTTCACAGAATTCCTTATTTTTAAGCTGCAGTGGTCAAAAGCTGCCTCTGCTCAGTGCTGCAGTACTGTATCCAACACTAATTGCATTTTCAGTGATTACAGTCAATGCTAATCTTCAGGGAATCTTTCTGTGCTCAAAATGCAAAGTAACTGACTCTGCATGCAGAATAATTTGGACTGGAAGGAGTGTCTGGAATCTTCTAGTCCAAACCTATTCAAAGCAGCTCTGTATCAGAGGCACTCAAATTCCAGCTGGAAACCTTAAGACCCTGCTTGTAGTCCAGGTGAACATAAGATCTGAGGAAGCCTCCTTGGAGGATGGAAGCAAATTTGTATTTACATAATTTCTATCTCACTTGCTTTCTGCAACCCTGCTTTTAAAACACCAAAGCCTAGCCTAGTTTACTATTTAATATCCTTAGAAATATAAAAGCAGGAATTAACTAGAGTGTTTTCAGAAATGCTAGCATAATCCACGATTTCCATTATCCACATTTCTTGGGGCTTGAGAACTGAAGTGGAACTTGGCAATTTCAAAAACATTCATCTTCAAGAGTTTCCCCAGCCATTGTCTATCAGCTCCTTGGCAGCAGAAACCAATGGTTAATTGCTACCCTCAAACACTGCAGCATGAATGCAGCGTTTTAATTAAAATGCCTCCATTCTACCAACTGAACTTCATCAGGCTCCAGTGGGATCAACTTTCTATGTCACCCATAGCTACTTATTCCTGGAAAAATCATTTACCATTTCCTTCCCTTTACAAACATTTGAAGTTATTTTTTTAGTATAAGCACGTGTCATTCTGCTAAACATTTTTGCTTACTCCAACTTTCTCCCAACAGATTTCTAAGCATCTTTCCAAAGCAGGATATAGTTTCAGGTTTACAGAGATTAACCTACTGTACACCTGATGCATCAGGCCAATTTAAATATCATTTACTCCTTTACATAACATTTGAAAATATTTTCACAAATCTCTCATTGAAATTATTTAAAATTATTTATCTACATACCATATGTTACTGTATTTATTTTGCTCTGCTGATAACAGTCTGTCTTGAAAACTTGTTACTAACTCAGGTGCAGTCCATCGTAGAGGAACAAGTTTCTTCTCATCTGTCTCAATATAATCTTCCTAAATTATTAAAATAAAACAAAACCAGAAAAAGGCTGAGCATACATTGAATCAACTTCCAGTTACTGACAGTTCTTTCCTTAATATGTTTTTATGTGGTGCCTATGCAAAAAATTAGAATTAAAAAAAATAATGTTATTTTCTCCAAGTAGCAGAGAATTATGCTATGGAGGAAAGTCATTCACTGGTCACTGCATAGCAGAAACTTGAATGCCAATTTTTTGTTTGAGGTTTGGTCCTTACAAAACATTTTAATGAATGCCTTTAATTTTTCACTTTCTTGATATACTTAAATATTTTGAATATTTTCATTAAAAATTTTGAACTCTTATTCTAAATGTTTCCTTAAAACACACTAATATGAGTTTGTTCATATTTTAGGACAACTGTAAATAGGACCAAAAGGGGGGAGATTTACCAGAAGCTTCCAGAAGAATAAACTCTACTCATCTCTAGAAGGATCATCTATTGTGGTACATGAACTTGCTGCAGTTATTTTCCAGTTATACTCTGAAAGCTCATTATTCAAATAAAGGACAATGTTTATAACCTTCAAGTTGTACCCTTGGGCCCCAAATCCTTTAAAAAAGTGGTCCATGACTAGATTAACTTACCTTATACCTACTGAATCCTATACCGTAATCTCCTACTTTGACATTTAAATCGGATGTCAGGAAGCAATTCCGTAAAGCCAAGTCACTGAAAATGCAAACAAATAAACAGTGAGACAAAGCAGGAGGTCTTCAGTGCTAATTAAGACAAATGGGTTAACAGAAGTGACAATTCTTAGAACAGTCAGGTCACGGTTTGAAGTATCAAATGAAAAGGCAAGAAAATTATTTCTTAAAAAATGAGAATTTAAAAATCAAGGATTTATGCACAGTTACAGGTTACACTTTACAAGTAACAGGAGCAGCTCAGTAATACAGAAAAGGGCTGAGGACTCAGCATCCCCTCTGGATGTGCTTCAGCAATGCCATGGGCAGGAGCTGTGGGCTGATCTCATAGACTTAAACCCTGCCTAGCTGGGAGCTCGAGAGCTGTGCTCCTGCAGCTCCTTGCTGATCCTCCTCACAGGACATTCAACAGCCCAGGCACCCCCAAACACCAACTCTACACAGGGCAAACCCAGGCACAGAACTGGGGAGAGTAATTTGTAAAGTGCACTTGTGATCTAAACTGAACATTAAGGTAGTTTTCTTGTTGCTTACATTCTTATTGAGTTTTAGAACCTACACATATCACCAATTGATTCCATATCTCACTGGAACACTGCAGACACGACAGTTCTATACAAACACTCATCGCTTCCAGAAAAAACAAACACTGAGAGCGTTTCTCCTCAGAGAGGACTTATTGGACAAGATTGGTTTTGTAGACAAAAGGCTATGATTTCCCTTGGGCACTCCCACTGTTTAGAGCCAGTTTAGAGCCACAGAGTCAAGCAGACTCTGCACTCTGGAATCCAAAGAAAACCAAACACAGTGACAAGGCAATCACATTTAAAGATTTCATGCAAACCCCTAGACTATTACGCTGTCCTTTATTCAAAAGTTCAAGCTGCAGTCACTTCTCTAGAGCAGTGGCATAGACTCTTCAGCATTCAAACTACACACAGACTTTCCATGCAGTTGTTTCATTCTCCTCATAATCCTCTCCTGGAGATTACGTGGGCTGTTCACATGCTCCAGTGATGTCAGCCTCTTCACACCTATCATTGCATGCCTTGCATTTTAATTGTCAGAAGCAAAACCTACCAGCAATTCAGATTAGGTTTAAATATTAATTCACAACAGGATACTAAGCAACCAGAAATATCTTTCATCTACAGTTAAGTTTAACCTCCTATTACACATGAACCAGAATTACAGTCTTTAAGAAAGACCAACAGAAAAAGTAATATATTTCATAGCATTTAATAAACAAATCACAAAGCTCTTGAATAGACACAGAATTTGCTTCCAGTTTCTACCATAAACCAGACCACAAATACTCACAAACCAGCAGGGCTGCTGTAATAATACCAAGGTGCAGTTTAAAGAAACCCACCATGCAAACTCAAAAATGTATGCAAGTTTAATGAAGCTGGAGCTGTGGCTGCGACAGCAAAGAGCTCGGCAGACTAATTGCTCAAACATTTCACTTCTCAGTTTCACAGAGGGGGACCAGGCAATTAAATGCCCTGGAAGAACTCTAGCTTCACTCCTGTGTGGCTTTTTAAAAAAGTCTCTGAAGTACAAATGGTCTGAAAGCCACAGCTTGCCTGCTACAAAGAAAGATGATGATGTTTTCCTTTCCAGAGCCATTGAACTACACAGGTTAGAAACACATCTATAACCTTCAAGTACATCCCAGAGCTTGCCAAATTGTTTTATAGTATTTAAATAAATATCCTGGAAGAGAAAAACTGTTGGCTGCTTGAATTTACCACTAACAACAAAATCACTGATGCTGGAGCTTTACCACTTACTCTGACAGCATCAGGATAGTGTTGCTAGAAGTAAACATTACAATGAGAATCTTGCAGATCCACAGAATAATTATTTCCCAAGTTTATCTGTATTTCACTGAAAATGTACAATTGAATACCTACAGAGCCATGCTGCTGCAAGACAAGAAACTGATCCCTCAGGTACAATTGGTATTCCCTTCAAGCCATCTGAAATTGTTCAATGGGTTAAAAGAACAGCTCTGTTCATCAGCCACCAGCTGAGTCCAGGTTTGGGTTTTTTTTCAGGGTTTTGCTGCTCTTTAACACCTGCACCTCCTAAGACTTAGGTTTGAGAGCTCATTTCTCCCTGAACACAAGGTCTCTGCTTTCCCTCAGCAGCAAATGTGCATTGGAAAGCTCCAGCACAAGCTCCTGAACTGCTGAAAGGGAGGATGCAAGGGCTGCTTCCACAGCAAAGAACAAACTGGCAAAGAAAACTGTCTTGTGATACCCAAGGGTTCACCAGGTAAGCCACATTTGGAGATCAAGTACTCTACTGTTTTAGTCATCTTAGAGGTTAATGAGCTGTAGTTCCTTAACACCTTTACATTTAAAGCCAAAAAATTATTTTTCATATTTTTCTGGGCAACTAGTTTCAGGAATAAGTTTTCCCAGCCTTTTGCAACTACTGCCATTCTTTCAGTATTGACTACATTAACTTCAAGTAAGAATAATTATATTAATTTTAAAAAAAAATCTAGCATTTCCCCCAATGAGAACAAAATTCTTCTAGTATGATTACTTTGAAATCTGACTACCTCCTTTAGTGAAGATGAAAAGGTTACATGAACAACAGTTCAGTGAGAAAATACCCATTTTAGTTCGATTTTCCCTCTAAACTCAGCTTCCTCCTTACTGAATTACAAAGGCTTTTTTTTCAGTTTTTAGTTATAAAGGTAACAGATTACCAAAGAGAAGTTCTAAATTGCTACAATCTAGTAAAAAAATTCACAGCAGGTAAGACTCAACCTAACTGAATTTTAACAGCCCTCCCTCCACAATAAACAAAACAAATTTGACTTGGCCAAGAATTAATCAAACAAGTACATCTGGATTGGCCTGGCAGCAGGTCGTGTTCTGTGGGCTGCAAAGCCAAGATCAGCTTTCAGCCAGGTGGAGCTGCAACACCACACCACTGCAGCTCAATTAGCACCTTCATTAGCATCACACCTTCATGCCTCGGGGTACATCACAGAAATTTGTGGAAAAGCCATCTTCAATAGCCATGGATTGTAATGAAAATAGCCAGCTGAATTTCAGAGTGCAGGGATTGCTCTGGGAGCCCACCTGTGCACAAAGTTGTGTTTATGCATCACAGCGAGGCCAGCGGCGATCTCACACGCCATTCTCTGGAGCAGCATTAGCTGAGGCTCTCCTTTCATGTGCTCCTGCTCATTGCAGATATAAGTTTTCAGGTCACCCTGTAAAAGAAGTTGAAGATATTTATTAGCCTTATATGTTGGCTGAATCTGAAAAATTTTATTTTAATAAATATCGAACTGACCACACTAGTGTTTAATAAAATAAGCTCCTCAAGTTTCCAGTCTCCATAAAGGATCTTAGAGAAGTCATCTAAGGCATATGGGTATTGTCCTTAAGGGTTTTTAATCATTTAGTAATTAACATCCTAGATCAGGCTGCCACATAAAACCTGTCATGCATTAATAACTTCCATGAAAAAAAAACACTGTTTGATGAGCCTCTGCTTTTAAATGAGATGAGTTTTCAAGTGTTCCAAATCAGCAAAGCTGTCTGTCTGGAATCTGTAAGGGATGGAAGGGAGAGACTGGAGAAGAGGTTTCAGACACTGCCAGCTCACCAGAGCTCTCAGTGTAAAAAGCATGGTAATACACCCCATTCCAGTCAGAGAATTCTGATGATGGCAGCAGTTTTACTGAGCCCAGGCAATGCTGAGCAATAGGCACGTAATTAATGAGCCCATAGAAGCACTCCATAAATTACTAAAAAAAGAACAGCTTTGAAATAGAGGAATATAATTGAATGCTGTCCAAACATTCAGGAAAAGGAAGACTTACAGTAAGAGAATCCAAACAAGGGAAAAGTTTCCCATGCCACTGTTGTTCCTTTTCTCACAGTTTGACTTTTAACCCAGCCCTTGCTGGAGCAGAGTTCCAAAGAACCAGGAAAGGAACAGCATTTGTAACAAACACAGGTTCCAAACATCAGAGCCCGAGGAATCCCCAGCCCTGAGCACCCAGCGGAGCTGACTGTAGGTGGCAGCAAGAACCTGAAGGAAGTCAAACTCTCCAAAATCGTCATTCATTAAAACACCAACTGCTTGCTTAGGGCTTGTCCCAGGTGGATTAAGTTCCTAGGATGCCTGAAATGCACCCAGGAATTACTTTTTAATTTTTAAATGCATTAGTAACAGCAGTGCTGTGTGACATCCCTTACTCAGTAAATTATTCATGGAGGCACATATTTTTGTAGGAAAAACAACTTTTATTAAATCCAGCACCTGGAAACATACTGGTTCTATGTTCCCATTCTGTTCTAATTAAGGCTACCAACAAGGTTAAAAATATAAAATAGGTATTTTTGGTATTGCTTTAAAAGGACATTGCTTGTACCAAAGTGGGGTGAGCCAATGGTCACACCCCAGTGCTGAACTGCCCTTCAGAAGAACCTGGACAAGCTGAAGAGTATTTCAACAGGGACCCTGTGTAACTCCAGAAATGCAAACTCTTGCACCTGGGAAGGAAAAATCCCTTGCAGCAGCACAAAGTGAGCCGTGGCCAGGGGGCAGCAGCTCTGCAGAAGGGACCTGGGGACCCTGGTGGGCAGCAAGCTCCACACGAGCCCTCCTGGGCTGCACAAACAGGGCCAGAGCCAGGGGAGGTATCAGCACTTCTCAGCACTTGTCAGACCACAGCAGACCCTGGGTTCAGACCTGGCTGCCCCAGAACAAGAGAAACTGGAGCAGGTTCAGGACAGGGCCACCACAACCATCAGGGGTCAGAGCATTTCACCGTGAGGAGAGGCTGAGGGAACAAGGCTCCTTCAGCCTGGAGAAAGAAAGACTTGAGCAAAAGAACTGTGCAGGATAAATGATTAAAGACTAAGCCAGGCTCGTCCCTGTGGAGCATGGATGGAGAATGAGAGAGAACAGGCATGAGCTGAAACATCCAAAGTTCAGACTGAGAGAAAGGAAAACAGTTTTACACAGAAGGACATGAGCAGAAGTGCAGGCTGCCCATAAAGAACATGAAGTTTCCATCCCTGGATGTTTTCAGGATTCAACTGGACAAAGACCCGAGAAATCCAGTCTGACCTCAGGAGGACACTGCTCTGAGCAGGAGGTTGGAGACCTCCTGAGCTCCTTGCTAGCCTCAATTTCCTTTGATGCTTCCCTGCCTAAAAGCAGACGCAGCAATATTAGCTCTGCCCTATTCTGAGAACCACAAAATGGCCCTTTATTGACAGAATTTTAACACAATAAATATCAAAGGTTATATATATCTGAATAAATGCAGTTCTGCAAAATTCACAGCAGAGACATCTAAATATAAAAAGCTCAATAATTGTGCTTGAGGAAGGCTCCACTTTCTCTCCAACCTCCTCTGCCTTTTCCCTCCCCTCCTGGGACTCCATCAAGAACTAAATTTTGCCTTTCCTGCCATCCTTCTCAGTTCAGCCATCTTTGTAAGCAAGTTTTAATATGCTTTTTCCCTGTAACAGCCAGAAGCTAGGGGCACACTTACAGTTAGCATTCTTTGGCAGCTTTTTGTTTGTGCAAATTCCATATTGGGTTCATCTGAACACCCAAACAAATGGCTGACATGACTTTTAACCAGGAGGTACAGATGATGATGATGCTTTCAAAAATGTGAATAGGTTACCAAGTTACATTCACATTTGTCAGTTTATTTGTCATAAACTGACAAATCCCCCCTTTATTTTTAAACCACACATCGCTGATAAATCTGCTATTTGGCTCATGTCCATATTGACCACGATCATTAAATAGATTCACTGAACTCTTTGATTATGAAGTTTTCATTGCAAAGATTCTTTTTGGATTAGAACATGTTTTCAAGCGGCAGTAATTAAAAAAAGAACCAATCACTGCAAGCAGGCACCTTCCCCTAACAGCAACATCCCTAAAGTAAGCTACAGAGCATTCCAGGCAAACACTGCATCCTGCTGATCTCATCTGCCCAGGGAATTGCAAGACTTGAAGAATTTCTGTAAGAATTCGATAGGCAAATCAGCCTCACAATATACATGCAACTTCCACATTTGAATAACTTTCCTTTTACTCATAAATTATGTCAATCCATTCGAGGATTTGCTATGCTGACAAAATGCTGGCCACACAAGGCTGAGTAATATATTAAAGTTAATAAGACAGCTACCACTATTTTTAACCTGGCATCGTTCTGCAATGTTTAACAGTGAGCAGTTAACT
Organism: Acanthiza pusilla; assembly: GCA_036630365.1. Classification (NCBI taxonomy): domain Eukaryota; kingdom Metazoa; phylum Chordata; class Aves; order Passeriformes; family Acanthizidae; genus Acanthiza; species Acanthiza pusilla. The sequence goes on along the minus strand of JAXCHO010000030.1, from coordinate 1,973,764 downwards.
ATTCAGAGCAGCCTGCACCAACATACTATGCAATTTATAGGGGAAAGGGGGTGTGAGACCTTTTTGAGCTTTTTATATTTACTATTTTCTAAATAATTTTAACGCAGGCAAAGCATAGAATTTAAAAGCTTAAATCACTTATAGGGAACTGACCTCTCTTGCTTCTTTCCCAGCTCTACAAAGCAAGGGATACAGAGCAACTTGGATTGCATTATAAAATAAACCAAATGTTAGCCAAAACAGCTCTTGCACAGGCAACCAGCAACCTTGTGTAACAGAAATGTAGCAGTAGTTTCTGTGGCCAGGAAAACAAGGCAGCCTGGTGACATTCAGCACTGCCACTCCGACAGCTCTGGTTTCTCTGCGCCACTTTCCACTGCCTCTGCTCAAGAGCTTTCAATGCCAAGGAGCCTGGGAACTGATAATCCAACAGGGCTGCCAGGCAGCCAAGACAAGGTCAACTGGCCCTAAAAAGGCTACAAATCCAAGCAAGAGAAGTTGCAAAAGGGGGACACGCTGTGATAGGCCATGAGTTTGAAGGAGTGTGAACAGAACGAGCACTGTACCCTCCAGACCATGCTGGTCAGCAGAATATCCACATTTTTTTGTCACTTAATAAGCCAAATTTGCAAAACGAGGCCAACACTGCCAAGAGAGCCTCAAAAACCTGAAGATATTAAAACTTCTGTCCAACACAGCTGACATATTTGCCAGAACTACTGAATTCTTAAACACACAAGTACAAGGGAATAAAACAAGTTTACTCTGCTGGATACACACCACGATAACATAAGGGAAAGAGCTTTAGCTCAGCATTAAAGCCCTGGTAGCAGAACAGGACCAAGTTTCTCATTGTTCCCATTGGAGCAACAGCCACCACAGACACCAGAACCTTTGCTCAACCCCTTCAGCTGCACCTGCCCTGATGTTTTTTCTGCTGAAGAATCACTCCTGCCTGTTTTGGAAGCACTTCCATGCACCCCAATTCACCCAATTTCAGGAAAAAAAGTGCAAAAGGAGCTGCTGGCTTTTGAGATCAGTTACTAGAAGTCTAAAAAATCCAACTAACTGCCATTCCAAGCACAGTGTTAAAAACTTTCCTGACACTCCCCTAAAAACATTCTAACAAAAAATAGCTATTTAGCCACACCTATTCCAAACAATGCCATCATGCTTCCTTCACATCCTTCCTTCCTGTCCCTTCTGTGCCCTTACTCCAGCACTGCCACCTCCCACTCGAGGCCCTGGAGCAGAGAGGAATCAGTGCTGTGCAGGGACACTGAGCTGCTCACCTGCCCCAGTCTCTGTGAACGCTGTCCTGTCTGCCCAGCCCGTTTATCTGTATGCGCAGTGAAAAAAATACTATCATGTCTAGGAGATACTCAGCTCTACCAAGTAAGAAATCTTTCAGTGAGCCAGACTTTCATATTAAAGTTATGTTTAACTGACTATAATAGATAATTTTCAAAAAACAAGTTTTAGTTAACTTGGAATAGAAAAATGAGCACAGACATTTATTTTCCATTCCAAAGAAATTACCTAACTACACTCAAATTTGTAAAACTACCACTTTAACTGTCAAGCTTACTGCCCCCAGTTAAAGCGAAAATCTATTTTATCCCCTTAAGTAAAATCCTTTCCAGATTACTCTGCAGGATCATGACAACTTCTGGCATAAATAATCAGGCATCAAACAAGGATATTATTTTTTCCTGTATACCTAAAGTAGGGCAATCTTTAAAAGCTACTCCATCTTCAGACTCAAAGTTGGATTAAATCACGTAACTATTTGAAAAGATGGCAGCAATTAAATCTGATTTGGATGTGTATCTGATAGATTCTATAAAAAGCAATTCTCTTTCCAGGGTCCTTTTAAAGAAACTCCAATTTGAATAGCAGGTTTAAAAACCAGTAAAAAGTATTCTATTTCTACACTGAAAAAACTATAAAAAACCTTATCTGTTAACCTTAGGCAGAGAATTTTTAATTGTTAGCAAACCCAGAACATTTCACTTTGATCACTCACTTAAAAAGTTCAGGCATTTCTTCCATTTGGAAAAGAAGGATTTTATCAGCACTTCTGCCTCATTAATTTACCACAGCTAATACATTTAAGCAAAAGAGCAGCAAGAAAAATATAGTTATTTAAGGTCACAGATTAATTGATACTTCTCAAAAAACTCAAGTTCATGCTAACTAATTTAAATTGCCTCAGGCAACTAGAAGCAGATTTTTGCACCTGAGTTTAAAGGAAAATTCTGCAGTAGTGAAACTGGTAAAAAAGGATCTTCTTTCCGAAAGAGTTATTCCTCAGTAACATCCATGCACTTCTGACTTCATTTCTGTCTTGCCATTTTCCAAGGAACTCTGCTTTAGATGACTTTACACACCAAACCTTCAAGCAGCTGCTGAGCCAATGTTCAGACAGCCACCAGGACTTGGGGGTTGGTTTGGTTTCAGTAACGTGCTGTGCTACAATAAAACAATTCAAGTATTTCCAGATCCAAATGTTTGCCTCTCACAACTCTGTGTGCTGGGCACAGTTCAGAGGTTCTGTACGTGCCCCCCTTCCTCACAACACTCATTCCAAGGAATGCAGTGGCTGAGAAAGGCTCTGCAGTGACCACGGTGGCACTGAAAGCAGTGGGGACACCCTTCAGCATGTCCCTCGGTTCTCCCTGGATGCCCAGGTACTTGTTTGGGGAATAGAAGGGCCACGGGAAGGGAAATCAAAGGATTAGGATGGAGGGAAAATAGGATAATAGAGTAAGAGAAATGGTCAGGAAGAGAATGAACACTGAAAGTGAAAATTCTGGCTATTAGAATACACATGACTGATATCAGACATCAGCCCACTATTGCATTTTAGCCCAAAGCTGCACAGCATGGGCAAAATTTGGGCACTGTGGAGGTGGGGGAGGAGGCAGGAGGCCAGAAATTCTTCAGTTTTCCTCAATTAACATTTTCACATAAATGGTAATGAAAGCACATTTAGATTGCAGGCAGCAAATATTATTTCAGCTGTGATGTTAGTGTGTGCATGTGATAGTGGACTGCAATAAAAAGCTCCTTCTGTGACACCCTCTCCTGTTGAAGGCAGACTGAAAGAGGCTCCATTTCATTATCAAAGAACAGGTATTTGCCTCTTCAGAACATTCCACAAGCACTTAGAACATACATGATGAACTGAAAAGAGGACGAATAAAAAACTGTAATTGTGGTGTCCCTAAACAAACAAAAAAATGTCTTCTGAAATTCTGGTTAATCAAAAAACTTCCCAGAAAGAATCATTTCATGAGCAAAGGGCAGTAAATACACAAATTGTAAATATGCAATTTACACTAGTGGAAAAACAACAGCAGCCTTTTGTATAAGTGCACTTACCAAGTCACAGAACTCAAAAACTAGGAGATAAGGAATGGCTTCCACACATTGCCCAATACACTGGAGAACATTTGGATGCTGAAGAATGCTGGAGTGAGAAAAGAGAGTTAAAGCCAGGAAGATCATGTAGAATGCAACACACTGAAATGCCCACCAGAAGTTTCAACACATAACACTGGAGGGGTGACAGGAACAGAAGGTGCAGGTACCAAAGCCACAGCTTCCATTTGTACCTTTGTGGTGCTGAGGTTTATCACTGACAGCAGCCACATCTCAGAGGATCTCCAACCCACAAAAGCCAGGATTGCCACATGAGAGTCACACCCATCCTCCCACCACCCCTCATACCAAAAATAAAAGCATGGAACTGGTTCATGAACCACACCAAGGCACAGAGCTGACTAAAAGATAAACCTTTTTTTAGCCAGGTTAGTTCCCAGCCAGATCAGTTACTTTTCCTAAATTGCTTCAAAACCACTTGTGCCAATGCAGCAGAAGGCACGAAATTTCTTCTGACAACTGCCAACAACCTAAGTCTAAATGCAAATATAGCCAGGACGTTAAAAAGCACCAAGAAGAGAAAGCTCTTCACTGACCAGTCTTTTGCAACATATCCAGGCAAGGTAAAGCACACACAACTTTTCCTCACTCTGGGTTGAGTGTATTTCACATTTTAAAGACAAACATTACAGTTATATGGGAGGGCAAGTAGAGACAGTAACACTGAACAGAAGCAATGTCAATAATTCTGCAGTAGAATGAAGCTGTGAAACATCACTTACTAATATGGTTCTCCATTCCTTAAAAACTGTTCTTGCTCCTTGGGACCTGCACTTGCCTTTAGCTCCTTCACTATGACCCTTGCTACACTAGTGCCTGTGTAGATCTCTCCGAGAAGAACCTGAAAAAGAGATTGCATCTTTAATTAGAGGGGAAAAAAATTGCAGTCTTCCTGCAAAAAAAAACAAGAGCTAAAAACATGCTGTAGGAAAGATTTTCTGGCTTTTTTACAAACACAAACAGAGCTTTGATAATTTTAATTACCCATACTTAAATCTTGACAACTGATTTACAGATCAGCTTTCACAAAATATGTTTTCTACTGAAGACCACCTATTTACTTTAGTTTTTTCCTAAAAATAAGTGGTAAAAACAGGAGTGTATTAAATCAACTCCATGGAAGCGAAGTGTCTAACTAGTCTCTAGTAAGAATCTACAGGTAAATTTGAAAAGCATTGATTAGTGCTGTGATTACAGCAAAAAAATGCATGCAAGGAAATATCTAATTTCAACTTCAACTTTTCTTATGCTATTACTTTTTTTTAAAAATCGTTTTAAAGTAAATACAGAGGCCCAGTCAGCTGGTAATAAGCCTCAATCTGTACAATATCAAGAGATAACTCCTCACCTTTCCAAACCAGCCATTTCCAATTTCCTGGATGTAGTTTAGACTCTGACGTGCAACTTGAGACTTTGATCCATCTGTCACACAATGAAACAAACGTAACACTTATCAAACCACTCAGATGGCCAAAGCTATCAACTGCTGAGGAAATAATGCAAGCTTCTGCAAGATTCATTCCCATTTAGGTGCACACATCTTATAAGACGCTTAGATTTCCTTTACAAAAATTGTATTTTAAAGAACACATTCCAAAAACCCTTCCACACAGGGAGATGAAACCTAATGCTCTGTCTTCTTACCAAGATCACATTTCCAGCACCAATAGTCTGCAGTGACATTCAGCAAGTGGCGCAGCTGAACAGCAGCGCTGCTGTCAAATAAGAGATTCACTCATTTCCCTTTAAGGGTGGTGCTTAAAACCCAGTGACAACTTAGCCATGAAGAAAAGCACTAAAGAGCAGAAGTCACAAATGGCCCAGGGTACATCAAACCCTTTAGGTATTTAGAGATATAATGACAGCAACCTAGAGATGGGGTATTAAGGAAGTTTTGCTCTTAAACTCTCTTAGCCTGCCACAGGGTAACATCTTAGAAGGAATATATTTCACATTTTATCCTATATTCTACAAAATAGATTGGCTCAGTTTATGAAAATTTGTAACAAGTTATTTGTTACAGTAAAGTCAAACATCATCAGCCACACTCCATTTTTTACATTGAAAATGCCTATTTTTGTTTTTCCATGGAAAACCAGTGTTTTACCTGTACGAGATGGAAACTGGGAGGGAGTTGGTAAAGCAATATTGGGAACGGAAAGAGTGAACACTTCTGCTGGAGACTGAACAGACGGAGTGTCTTCTGCTGGAGGTGTAAAATCTATTTCATCATCAAAGTTATCTTCAAATTCCTAAACAAAAGAAGTCTTAGTAAACAAGCTGATCCTGGTCTTTAAATAAGCACTAATAAATTTATTTCAGTTTGAATGAGCAATGCTAAGGAAGCTTAGCTTTTTTCCAAGAATAGTGACAGACATTTAGTGTTCTGTTCCTTATTTTCCATTAATTGCTGAATTAAAGAGATTAAAGCATTGTTTTTAATAATCAAGGGGGTTTTGTCTAGTTGGGTTTTTGTGGGTTTGGTGGTTTGGGTTTTGTTGGTGTTGTTGGTTTTTTTACTTTGTTTTTACTTTAAATGCTAGCCCTGGCTTTGAATGAATTACTATGAACTACTGAGGCCAAATATTCTGCATTTAGAAATGAGTGCAAAACTCATTTTTAGCAATACTGATAACTGATGTTCCACAAGTAACTATTCTCTGATGATAATTTTTCAAGAGTTTTGCTACAGTGGATATGCATTTTCAGTATTCTTATTTGACAGGAGTGTCTTAAACCCCACCAGCAGACTAAGAAAAACAAAAGAAAACGCAGAACAACGAAAAGGTTCTTTACAGCAAAATTGTCTCGAGGGTGTAACTCTTGCTGCTGATCCTGCTAGCTAGTTATGATTTTGAAAAGGCATTCAAGACCCTCAGTGCAGCAGGGAGCAATTTGTTAACATAAATGGCTCATCAGGACTTCACAGCCTGTAGAAATCCAGCCACTGGCTGTTCCAGAGAAGGGACATCCAGTGACACTGCAGAGCACAACTAGCCAAGTGCTCTGGAGATCAGGATGCAGCTGAGAATATCACTTGTACACACTTTGGTAACTGCAGCTCTTACCTTGAAATCTATCTCAGGGTCCTTACAGCAGGAGACACAGTTTGCAAGCAGAATGACCAGGACTACCAGAGTGCACAGAGACAGAATCACAAAGGATGAGGGAACTTCAGCTGCAGCTCCTTCTCCTAGAAATAAACACGTGTGCACTATTATATAAATATGTTTAGCACTCTTAAAAAGTTCTCCAAAACATAATCTATCTGCATTTATCTAAAAATGGGAGTGTGAAGATTTAAGCCAGTGGATGTGATTTAAACAGAAAGGACAAACTGGCAAAATGTACCTGCTCCAGCACCTGCCTGCACCATTCTGGATGTGCTTGGCTCCAGCTAAGAGGCCTCAGCCAACACAATTTACTGAAGCTTATGATGAACAGTGAGAGTACCAAGCCTTGGGATTCTGTTTAAGTCAATACATTTATACACATATCCAAACACAGAGAGTAGAAATCTGGTCTTTTGGAAGACATTTCCCATGAGCTGAAACACCCTTACCTACAAGAACAGGCAGCTAGAAAAAATCATCACTTAAACTGCACAAAAATTTAAAATATATCACTACAGGACAGTACTCTCTCTTTCAATAAATGTATTTGTGACAGTCCCCTAAACACACAGGTTGCTGTCACAAGTGCAGTGATGTGATCAGCCCCACCCCAGCTTCTATTCCTTGTGATTCACTACATGATTTGTCTCCATTTCAAGAATTTTAGATTTCTAGCCATTTTGCAAACGCTTCCAAACAATTCTCCAAAATTTTATATGGAAACACGGTACAACACATTTCCTGAGATTGTCAGGTTATTACTCACACAGGATCAAAAGCCTCAAATGGCATTTTAGAAAAATCTTAAGTTACTGCCAGGGGTATTCATCTCTGTTTTCATCTTCAGTAGAGAACAAAGACATGTGGTTCCCTAGGAGACCAGAGCTCATGTCTCAAGGAGTTGTTTTTGTTGCAGTTTGTTTTCAAACAGGTACTGCCACAGGGATCAGAAGAGCAGTTGGACCATACCTGGTTAACATATATTTAGATATTACATCACTGGTAGAGTTTAACAGTGCCAGGTGACCTGGACTGACTGGGTTTTGTGAAAGCATTTGAGTATCAATGGGAACAGAACACAGTGTAAATGAAGCCTCAAATATAAGCAGAAGCTGATCACTAGTTAAGGGACACAACCTTGTCCACCTATCTCTTAAACCTTCAAAAAACTACAAAAATTAAGAGATTTGCAGAAAAAGCTACAGCTTTCCATCCTGTTCCACTGAACACTTACAGAATATTTACTAATTACATGAAAAGACTAAATTGACATAATCAAAATCCTGCTTTAAAGTGTGTCAATATACTTTGACAAAGTCACATTTTCTGCACAATTAGGAATATTATCAACACAACAACTAAAAGTTAGCAGAAATGGAAGGTTTTCAAACAAGTGATTCTGTTTCTAGGTTCTAGCTCTGGCATTCTAACCTCATTAGGGACTGGGAATACTCCACTGCAGGTATTGAGAATTGTTCAAATGCAGATTAGCGATGATGTGAGGCCACTCACCAGCTTTTAGTCATAAGAGAACAAAGTATCCCTGAAGAGAGCTCTCAATAGAACAATTTATATTCACTTCAATCAAATCTTCTATGGAACAATGGATATTTTTCCATTTCTACGCATCAATAAGCAAAAAGAGGGAAGTTAACAGCTGACTTATGTTTACTTCCTCCAGATGTTCAGTAGCCTGACTAAGGAGACTGAAAATTACCTGAACTGCAAATATAAGCATTTTTTGAAGTCATTAATTAGCTAAATTACTGTAACAAGCATACACAGGTAATACAATCGTAGATAAAATTTAAGAAATTCCTTTGAACTCCTAATTGAAGCCAAATAATAAAAGGTAGCTTCACTACCAAAAGGTAAATATTTATGTTACCAGGTATTACAAATTAAAATTATTATTTCAGACATTTTTCCAAACCCACCACACCTGATTTCCAAACAACTTCCTCACCTTTGCCACCAAGTGCACTGAAATGAGAAGTCAACTCACCTCAGACTATCTACTGAACAAATGCAGCTTTTCCCTAACAAATATCCAGGAACACATCACTAAAATCACAATATACATTCCTTCCAGCAGAAAAGCAAGATTCCTGAAACCCCCTCAAATGTTTCCCACATTTGGGAAAATTGGCCAAGCAAATGCTGAACTCAGCCACCAAGAGCATTTTCATTATTCACAGAAAGACTTCACTTCAGACAGGTCCTTAAGAAGGGGATATAAAGCACCTCAGCTGTCAAACACATAAAACAATAAAAAAAGCTATCGAACTTTATTTTGGGTTTCTGGTACACTCTAAGCTCTCCCTTCTGATGCCCACATGGCTAACGTGAATTTTACAGTGCCCTCCTGTTCCCCACAGAAACTGAGCATTATTTATTAGTATTTTTTGCTCCCAGCACCACATCACCTTGTAGAAGACTTTTTGAACAGCCTCTAGCTAAACTGGAAGCAACTCTTCAAGGTTTGCTTTACTTCCTTCAATCCCATTGTTTCTTTTCAAGACCTGACCAGGGCTTGTGTCCCCAGAAGAACATTTACTGCAATACCTTAGCTGGTCTAGAACACGATGGGATCTCTGCCCACAAAGCTCTCAGCCCCACTGCAGCTACACAATTTCTATTTACACAAATATTATCACGCTCACTCCAACTTAGGGTCCTCACTATTGACCCCCTAGCTGCTAAAAGTTATCAAAGCAAATCCAACTAGGAGGATTCAAGCTCCTGATGATCTTATGCACAATTTATTGACACAAAGTGAGACATTTATTTAACTCAATGTGAGACATAATGAGCACTATCAATCATAAGCTGCATTTGTTGTACATGTTAGACACACTGCATATGCATTCAGGCATTTTATATGAAAAGGACAACATTCTTGTGGAATTCCTTCTGTAAAGCCTAACGTTTTATGATTTGTGTTTATGTGTTTTATGCAAGTTACACTGTTCCCCATAAGGTAACCATCTCTTAAGTGTCGTGGAAAGAAATTCAGAAAAGAAAAATATGGCTGCTGTTCATTATGTTTCTTCATAACTTTAAAACCTTTCATAATTCCCTAGAAAAGAAGCCACGTGAACTAACAGCAATTAGCTGGAGAAAGGAATGAGTTTGGTTTTTTTTTTTTAAAAAGCAAAGATCACCTTTGAAAAGGCAGCTAATCATTAATGGTCTGCTAAGATGGAAGTCATCTAAACTTCCAAAAGCACAAGGCAATTTTCACATAGAAAGTTATGAAAAGATGCTTTAATACAAGAAAAATGCCAATTATCATGGGCAAGTTCCTGCAACAGTTACAGAACAGCATTTCAGATGACTCATACAAGTAAGAGCTACTTACCAAGAATTACAGAATCCATCTCTGTTTGGATAAACTTTGAAGTTTCTTACACAGTAATTAATAAGTAATATTTTTAATTTGCAGGGTTTTTTAAAAAATGAATGTAAAATTAAGTATTAAATTATGGCAACCTGTAATTGGGCTAAAATTCATTATAAGTGAAGCTATTTTAATAACTTGCATGAATACATATTCAGTGATAGAAGTCACTGATTAAGTATTGGAAGTGGTTTTTGTGACAAAGTGCTGAAAATCTGCTGCAGTAAAACCTTGTTTGCATTTTTCAACTATTTTCATCCAAAGATTAATTCACTGGAGCTTAGTAAAATGACTTGGAACTACAAGATGTTTAATACATCCTTTTCTTGGTAAATTGTGAAAGTATGAAGGAATGTCAGTTATTTATTTTACAATCTTGACCAAAAAAAGCAACCAGCAAAAAATTCATTTTAATTAATGCAGTGGACCATTTTATACAGACAACACACAAGAATTCTCTTTAATTAAAAAATCTGTTAAAAAACACTGTAAATTGAAATAATTTTAATATAAACCTGGATAAAATCCAATAAACACTTGGAATTTTGTAATTATTGCAGAAGATTCTTAATATCACATTCTAAAAGCAGAGAAGTTAATGGATTTACTCAGCATACCAGTTTAAAACCTTAAAATATTTACTATGGTAGGGTTTTAAAAACAACCTAAGGCATCTTAATATCTATCCAGAAGTCAGAATCTGTTCTTTAGGAAAGGAACCACCACACAGATTAAAAAAAATACTATCTCTACCATGCCAACAGTAAAAGGCTTCCTGTCAGCTAATACAAACAGTGTAGAACACTTTGCTTTGGAATACCCAAACTACTTAAGGCAGAGGAAGAGGCCTGGATTATATCAGGGCAATATTAAAATAAGCAGGAGATGAAGAGTGCCTGTGTCACTCTGTGGTACTGCAAGGTTAACACAACACAAGGTTTTACAAAGCTCTGTGCTACGACATGTTCCATCCCAAAATGGCATCTCGAGGGTCCTAAATTATCAACACATTATTCCAAACTTCACAGGATTCAATGCATCTCTGCTGTTGTTTACCTACTTTTTAGAAGGACATGGTATCATAAACAACACAAAGGCCTGGCTGAGGCAGATATTTCATTAACAGCTACTGAAGCAGACTCCTCAGCACCTCCAGAAGATGCCATTTCCTGAGCAAGCTCTTCACTGAAGCCGAGATCTGAGCACAGCACATGTGAAGTCCAGGGCTACACACAGGCAAGTACATGAACAGGCTCACTGAGGAAACGATGATGAACTGCGTTGGCATTCTCAGGATCAAGTACAGACCTGAGAACACACACGTCAGTATTTATTACCACGTTTCAAGGGGTGGAAAATGTTATTTTCATACAAAGCATATTTCTAAGCAACTTCTATAGGGCAGGATTCCCTAAACCTTCCGAAGTTTCTTTTAAATCTCCTTTCTTCGGAAGACCAAGTACCAAACGCGACACATAAGCAAACACAAGTTATTTCTCACTAGAACTGTTGCCCTTCTCTGCCCATTTCCCTCTGCCCACAACACTCTCAAATACCCTCACGTGGCATCCTTTGGTAGCATTAACTACAGTAATGAGCATGCCAAGTAGGCAAATACTCCATCCAAATTTACTCGTCAAGCAACAGCCTCCACCCAGGACAACACGGCACCAGCTGTAGCTGCCCATCCACGAGGGATGCTGGGCTTGCCCTCTTCTACCAACAGATTATGAAAGGCAAGGATGCTTGAATTCTTCATTGTAGCTCACATTATTAAGATCTCAACCTTCAGAAAACTGGGCTAAAAAATGCATGATACCACGCAGTCCTAAGCTTGGAGAAAAAGCAAAGTAAATGTCCATTCCAGACACTACCGAGTGCATTAATAAAAGACATTCACTCCTGTGGTAAAGGCAGCGTAAGGCACAGATAAATTAAGCATTATTAGGGCACAGTGAACTTCAAGGGAGCATCTGATTTGAAGCTTTCAGCACAGTAGTTGCTATGCGACAACAGTCCCACTGCATAAGCAGGAGCCCATTTCCTTTCAAGAGCAGCTATATAACTGGCACTAATAGCTAGAACTATTTCCAGCACAAATCCAGCATGACAGCAGTCACTTAAATTGTCTCTTGGACACACTCAAATTATATGATCATGAACTAAGATGCTACTTTATGACACCAAGTCAGAACAGTGCAGTCTTTAAAATACTAATGAATGACCAAATCTCATTTTGCTCCCCAGCTATATCCAGGGCATCTTTCATAAATTTTGTCAGTTTACTTACTCTGCTTTTAACGAACATTAAAGCAACCACATTTAAAAGTGTAATATCACCCTAATTTATAGTGGTTTTGACAAATATGATTTTAAAAGCTATCCCAACTTTCCTAAATAAAGCTGTCATTCTCTTCTATGCCAGCAATTAAGTGGGAAAGCGCTATCGACTCCCACCCAGTTCTTCACAAGTCAGATTCAGATCATTATCTTTCCCTCATAAAGAGTTTTTCCCGCATTTATTTACTCCCTGAAATCTTCAGAGGTTTGCTACTAATAAGCACAAAACCATACAGACAGAACCAGGCCTATAAATTCAGATGGCCTGCAGGTAATAGGCAGAATACTAAGCCAAACCTCTATTCAAAATTATTTTAGACACATCTGTTGTGTAATGCCTGATTTGTATGACAAGGTAAAGCACAACAGACATTGCAACTCCTCCATTTCCCAACAAAAAACCCCCAACCAAACTCAAGCACATTCCATTTGTTACTGCATTCCCGGAATCACAGTTTTTTCCTGCTATGCTCCATCTAACAACTGAGCCAAAAAAAGCATCATTTTGGAGATTAAGTCTCGGCAGAAATGGGTGCAGTACCATTATTTAGTTGTGCAATGCTGTATTACAATGGCTTTAAAATACTGCATTAGAAGGGCATTCGAATCACCAACCTTCAACTGAGATACAACACAAGCAAACAAAAACTTCCGTTTTGAAGGAGTGTTATTTGCCCTTCAGACATTCTTGTGAAAATAAAATGAAGAGAATTTTAGTGAGAGAGACACTCCAAATTCCAACCAGCCCTTTGGTTTGAATGGCCATTACCAGTACATTACCAGTACTACAGGAAGAAACATTCCCAAGATCTCAGATGACTTTCATTGACTTGATGTCCTCAGCACATGGCAGCACCTTAGTGAAATCTAAAACCAAATGCCCAAAGTATTTCAAGCAGAGATTGGAAATGTTCCTTCATTGAGCAAATCCCTAAGAACAGACACATAACAGTGCTTAAGGAACTTCTACATTTCTCAGTTTGTACCTGAACTTTTCAGCATTCAGATTTTTAGTACTTCAACCACTCAATTAAAACACAAATGTTTACTATCTTAAAACAATAACGTGGAACAAACTATTGAAAACTTTATTAATTGAAGAGTTATTTCAAAAGTCTGCCTTCTCATGACATTGTGACTACCCTTACATTGGATAATGCAAATGTCTAATGGATTACCAATAAAAGCAACCTTCAGTACTGTGTACCCTTTTGCAAAAGCACTTTATCACCTGGTTTTATTTTTCCTTCTATGGAAAACCTTACTTTCTAGATAAAGCCTCAGGAAAAAAAAACTCCTAGGGACTTAAAGCTACAGCTATCCAAGTTAATTGTGCACAGTTGTCCTTAATCTTTCTGAAAACAAGAAGCAGTAACTAACAGCTTGTCAATAAAATGATTTCCTGGCTAAATCTGAATTGTGTCACATGGCCTAAATCAAAGTCTGGCACTTGGAAAGATACACGTAAGATGACAAGACTTTTCAGCACTAGTGCGGGGAAAAAATAATCAGAAGTCAAATATAAGTCTGTTCCCATATTCTTCCAGACAGAAATTGAAACATTGCATCCCTCCACTCAACCTGCCCATTGCAATCCCTGCCTTACCCTAGAACTCCACTATTAAACTCCCTCATGGGGCAGGTGGATGGGATGAAAGGCCAAGGAATGTGCACAGGTAATTCTTTGAAAAAACCAACAGCTTTTCTTCTTTACAACAGCTCATCACCAGAAGAAAGGCTAATGAAGAAGCAACATGGCCATTTCTTGTGGAGTTTTTCCCCAGAAAACAATAAAAACCCCCTCTGACACAACCCTCCAACCCACCCTGAGATCTGGATATATTTCTAGTGATAAAATGGGCGTTTTGTGGACACATGACCCTGAAATATTACTGCCCTATGCAATAGGTTACAATATTTTCAAGAAAAAATCTTAGCTACTCCATATCAAAACTGGATGTGTAATTCTATGTCAACAATTCTTGGCAAATTATCTCTGTTCTCCCATTTGTCCTTAAAAAGAACAGAAGCCTATCCTGCAGTGTAAGCCAACATTTTTTCATACTTTATCCCATGCTCCCCCTAAATGCTTTTACAATGTGCTTCAGATGAGTTTCTACATCTGCTTAAATCCACTTGGAACCTAAGGGTGGCACAGGTTACCCTAAGGCAAGAATATCCAGAGAAATGCTGGACTCTCATGGATGGAGCACAGCATCTTGGAACACCACTGCTCTAATCCTCCTGTTTTCTGAACACTTGTCCTGCCCTGAATATTGGCTGAACAGTCAGTAACTAGCAAAACCCTGAGCTGGGATTAGTTTTACATTACTGACCTTATTCTATTATCCTACAAGTCTTCCCACTAATGTCAGAGAATTACTCACACAACAGCATACTGCTCAATTTTAATAAGGACTAAATATAGGCTGGTACTTCAAGTGTTTACAGAGCGAGATCTGTTTGAAGTTTCAGTGCTAGAATCTCATGTTTGCACAAAGGCATCTTAAGACAAGGTAAAAAATATCCATGTTAAATAATTATGTGCCTTATGCCTTCATGGCAGTGTTTCTGGAAAATCTGGGTAGCATTATCATCTTGCAAATGTATCGCTGACTCCTAACTGCGTGTATGTATGTGTGTGTGCATATATGTACATACACACTCACAAAATTCTGCTGAGCATACTTCATTCTGTACTGCTGGACGTTGGTTTTGACAATTAATTCCTACTCAAATACTTTTTTTTTTCATCTGTTATACCATTTCTCCGACAGTGAGACACAGGTGTTGTAGGTGGGGGTTTTTTGGATTTTTTGTTGTTGTTTTGTTGGGGTTTTTTTGTTTTGTTTTGTTTTTTTATACAGGATAGACCACAGTAATCGAAAGCAGCATGAGAAGAGCACACGTCAAAGTATCTCAAACTCCCAGAAAAGCATAATCTGCAGCATGGAAACCAAAACGACAGTTTCTCTTTCTCCTACCATTTGACAGCAATACAACCTATTAACATACACTGGCTTTGAAGACACTAATTTCTTTCACTTCACAGGAAAAAAATCCATACAAACAACTTTCATGTGATGGGATTTTCTGGAATCTTGATTTTACAGTAGATGCCTTTCCAACTCCAATGTACAACTGGGCTAAGGAATGCAGGAAAGATAGAAGAACCAGCATTCTGCAAAAAGAGCTTATTAGATCTATTTCTCATCCCTATTCATAGCTAAAGGATCCCTAGGAAGAACAGGCCATAGAGTAAGTGAGTGATTTTGGAGAACTTGATCTGGTCTACAGGCTGAAAGCCTAAAAGTCAGCACTAAAAAAATTGACTCTTACTATTTTCTACACATCTTTCATACCAAAGAAGTCTCAGGGAGCAATGGTAGTCCCAAAAGAGTCATGTCACTATTAAGGCACTACAGTGATGTTTTCTTACCAGGAAGGAAACTTTTGTAAGTGTAGCACTGTTGACAAGGTGCTACTTTGTACAGCATTTCATACTGAAAATCATTCAGGAGACAATTTACTGACAATGTGCTTCCCACCACTACCTTGCCTAGGCTATATATGGCACAACACCTTGTTACAGACAGTGCTTAATGCACACGGGCAGACAGAAAGGGCTATCCTGACACGTTTTGTACATTTCTGATTATAAAAGTCGACAAAATGTTTCTAGTATCTAGATGTTGCTCAAGACCTTTCATAACAGCAGTACAATGAAAACAAAGAGCTCATACAGAGCAACAAAGGCACTAAGTTTTGCAAATTGTATCCAGAACTGTATCAAGCTCCAGATACTAAATTCCCAGACCAAACAGAAAGGCAGGCCCAAAATAAAACCTAAGGAAGACTCCAGTACTCCATGTGCTGTCCTTCTGCTGCAGAACTGCAGCGTTAGTACTTAAACAGAGCTGTGATTTTTGCAGCTCTGGCATTACACTGACTGAGGTCCCTTTATCCCACGCAGATAAACCATGTGTGAATAGTGACTGAAACCAGACTACAGCAAATAGCCAGAAAATTACTCCCAATCGAATTTACCTATCCAGAATGTTGGCTGTCACAAAATCTTTTTTTATATAGGGGCACAACCAGCAGCCACTAATGGGCCCTTTCAAACCAATGCCCAGTGCCTGATGCTGTGACAACAAACCTTTAAACCACCTCTGATCAGTGCTATCTTAATATGCTACAGTGATAGCTGAGGAATGATTAAATCCACCCAAGCATTCAAGACGTGAGAAATTGCTTCATGAAGTGACCTCCTCCTATGAGGACTCCTTTAGTTGTAGCAAAGTCCAGACACTTTACAGCCACAGGCAGAGAAAGCAAACCAAGCCTGTGAAGAAAGCCTCGCATGGAACATCCCTGCAGGCCAAAGTCAGCGTTGGCTTCTTACCTCAGAGTCAAATTCACAGATAGAAACAAAAGATAAAAGACAACTTTCCAGCTCTAGTTCTACAATTATTAAGTGCTTGGGACAGAAGCTAGAACAAGAAATATAGGGGGAAGCAAACACATTTAGAGCTCGGAAAGGGGAGGAAGGACACACCACTCCCATGAATGGCACATACCACAATTAAAATTCCCACTTTAAAAGCAAGATTTTTCTTAACTTCCAGCAATCTGAGTCGCTAACTTGCATACACTTAGCAAATGACTTTTCTTATTATGTCAAGAGTCTCAGACATTTTACACTGCACCAAACCACAGGCCACAACTGCAATTTGGCCCCAGTCTGACAGAACTCCAAGAAAAACATCAAGCCAGAGCAACTCAAAAGCAACAATTTTCCCAGGAGTATATATGTACTACAGAGCTCATCTTAACACAAAAAATCGTGACTTCATCTCAAAGTTTTAACTTGTCATCTGAGGCCAGCTAACTACACTAGATACAGCTGCATGAATATTTAGATACTCCAAATGAGCATCTCTGGATACTATATACCAATTTCTAATCATCTCTTCCTAGATCCTACATGACAAGTCCATCAGCAGGGACTCTCTGCCACTGACACCCATTCAGCACCAGGCCCAAGGTTCTCCAAAAGCAGTGATGTAGGCACCAAGTCCACATGCCTCACTTTAACTGATCAGACTGTGCAGTCATCACAAAAATGAAATGGAACACACCTGCCAAAATGCTACCACTTATTCAAGTTTTACAGGATAACAAGAGTATTGTTGAGCCCCTTTCCTTTGTATTTGCAAAGACTTCATAGAGCAAAGAGATTATGAGAACACTTTGTCTGACATGACACACACACCTGATTCAGATGCTCAGCGGAATTAAGGTCAAGTATGGAAATCCAAGTCAGAAGTGAGAGCCTGAATGTACATGAAAAGCTTTAGCACAGTAAAGCAGCCATGGCAGTTTGTGATGCACTGTGTTTGGCTGCTGAACACTGCAGAACAGCAGTGCCCAAATGCTCTTACTTCAGCCACACAGCACAAACAGTGGAAGTCATGTTAGCCTGATGCATTCAGGGAAAATCACTAACACCCTGCAGGCTCAAGACAACTTCAGCACTTCAGAACTCCTTTCCAGCACATCTGCCCCGTTCTCACCTCCAGTATGAAGTCAAACCTTAAATTCAGAACTATCACAGTACATATCAGTATCCTCCTTTTCCACTCACAGAATAAATTAATCTAAGTTGGTCCAAGTTATTTTTAGCCAGTAGCATCTTCAACAGCTTGTTTTTCGTGTTTTCTGCAATAATTGCTATGAACCCCACCAGGGTAACAGTTCAAGCCTGTTTCCCTTTACCCCCTCTCCTTATTGTTGGATAAAAACCATTCCATTAGTTTAGAAATGTAACATCAAAAATGCAAGACGAATATAGAACACCTCATCAATGCACGCCTTCATCTGCAAGCACTGTGGAGCCACACTTGAAAAGAGCGGCATCATTCATCTCCATCATGAGATGGGCCCTGAGAACCTGACAGCTCCCCAGCCATCCAGGCTGGCAAACTTCCACAGCATTTCCACCAACTGGAGCATTTTTGCACAAGGAATCCAATCTAGTCTTGCTAGAACCTGCCCATCACCACTTCCAGCGTTCCAGCTTCCTCCACAAAGGAGAAGTTAATTTATTAGAGGTATATTCCATGAAATATTCTGTAAAATTCCTTACAATAGCTACAGGCACTTTCCTCCTTTTTCTGTGGATCCCATCTTTCCTGTTACAAGCAACACACATAAAAATGTTTTTCCATTGTCAAAGAAGCAACCATTCTTGCTAGGTGAAGAACTGTGGGATCCTAAAGTAATTTTGAAACCAGTTACTAACCATTCTATGAAAAGCCCGTTAAATTCTTCACAAGTTTTCAATTCATATGTACCAGACCAAATGTTACAGTGAACTGCAAAAACTGCCAAGGCCCAGAATGGAGCCCACCACCACCTGCCATTCCCCACAGAGCAAATCAAAGCAACCTGTCATGGCACATGAGAGGGACATTCACAATATGTCTGAATTGTTTTTAAACACAACCCATGACTCTTAACCCTGCAAAATAAAGTCACAGGTTTGTCTTCAGACAGGTTATAAAACCTGCCTAGAATGACAGAGAAGGTTCAAGTTGAACCAGTCTCATTGTCTTCAACTGGGAAGCTATTCAAAGGAAGGAGAAAACAAAACAAAGGCTTTGGAGCTTTCCCACTGGTTCCTGCTGCTCATGCAGGTGATGATACAGGACATGTTGATGCCTAAGAACCTGTTGCACTCAAACCCACCAGGCACACATCATTTCTGTCAGAAGGAAGTCCTCCCAGCAAAAGTGATGCCAGTGAAACTGGGAAAGGTTCATAGTGAGGCCTTAATGATTCAATACTAAATATCCATCAATAAAGTCATTCAAATACATTCAAATACATTGTCTCTTATTACATGGGCAAAGACACAGCAGAAAGCAGCAGCTTCATTTCCTGGAGTTCACTGGGTTTCCCATGACAGGATCTGGACAGTTGGCTAAACTTGAGATAACATCCCATGTATACTTACTTTGGCCTAAAACCTCCAAATAAAATTACAATAGCTCGTTCAGGTTGCATGAGTCCAATATCTCATCATCATAAATATTTCTCTTAGCAGTACCACACTGGGCACACCTGATTCAGTGTTTTGAAAACACAGAATTAAAAAGAACCAAAACCAACACTTTCATACTATGTCCTGCAAATTTGTCCAGTCAGCTTTTCATTTGGAGAATAAAGCTTTTTACCAGTGCCATGGATGCTATGCTTTGCTCCCCCATCTTTGTAAGGCACACGCATAGTCCTCATAGCAAAGAGGAAACTGTATTAAAAAAAAGAACACTTTGACATTTCCCTTTAAATAGAAAAATTAACTGCATTTCGAGAAAAGTAAGACCCAGAAAAGGCATTAAAAAATCCTCCATGCAGAACTGATACTGCTGTCGTACCTTCCAGCTCAATGATAAATTGATATTATTTGGACAAACCTCAAGTATTTTATAAATGAAAAAAAAATATCATTTAGCATCAAAGGAAATAAAGATTTGAGTGGTGAATTTCTGTTTTCCAGAAGTTTACTTTTATACTAAGTATGAAAGACCTCAAAGCAGTCTGATGGAGGGAGCGACTTATGAACAATTCATAAATGTTCTGTGAAGGAAAAACTGGGAAAGGTCCAAAAATAAAAGAAGTCCAGTTTTGATACTTTGTGTGGAAGAGCAGCCAAATTACCTAATCTTTGTGCTTCATATCTTTCCCTCCCCACTGCTCCTGCTCCTCCCACAACATCTTGTCTATTTAAGCTGTACAACTCCTCATGGCTAGAAGGAAATCTCAGCACACATTCAAACCAAACCAACGCTAACAAAATTCAATCTCAATACAATGTTATGCTTCCATGTTCCAATCAAACACCACCAACAAAAATGAATCAAAATGAATCAAAGACATAGTTGGTACCTATGAGTCCTAATAAACCTCTGAGCAGTCACTCCTACTACTGCGAGGACATATTGTTCAGTTCGTGCTTTTAAGACAAACAGGAAAATAAGCAGGGAAATCGAAGGAAGTTAGCATTACCTAACATAGGAGAGAAATAAATGTGAACTGCATGACTATTTAGAGAGAGCGGCTCGGGGGGGCCGGGGGGGGAATCCGACTAATCTGACCGGAAAACAGGGAAGCACCGTCTGCCCTGAAGAGCCTCCACCCAGGAACGGGAGTCCCGGTGATTCACAAGGAAAACCAGAAAAAGAAAAATCCCGCCGAGCTCTGTGCAGGCGAAAACGGCAGCACTACAGGAAGAAGGTTTGCGGTAAACACACAGACAGAACAAGCCCCTAGCTGTGCCAGGGGTCTGAGCGATCCACAGGGGGATATCGCTCACTGCCACCGGCAGAGCCGTGACCTACAGCCGGGGAGCCCCATCCGCCCGCCGTGCCCTTCCCGACGCTTCGGCGGAGCCGTGCCCGCAGCACGGGGGAGGGACGGGGGCTCGGAAACCCGCAGTGCCGCCGCTCCCGGGCCCCGCCGCCGAGCCGCACCCCCAGCCCCGCTTCCCCGCGACTCACCTGCACCTGCTGGCGGCAGCGGAGCCGCCTCGGCGCTCCCCACGAACGGCCACAGCAGAAGGACGAGCCCGAGCAGGTGACGCGGGCCGAGGGGCCGCGAGCCACCGCCCCCCCGCCGCCCGGCGCTCCCGCCGAGCCCCCCGCGCTGCCGCATGCCGTCCGCTCCCGGACCGAGGTCCGGCGCCAAACGAGGGGCTCGAGGTTCTCAGCGACTCCGGTGAGCCCCCGCGGCAGCCGCCGCCGCCCCCCGGTTCCGCGGCATCGGCCCCGCCGCCGCTCCCCTCACAGAGCCCCACCGGCCCCCGCCGCCGCCGCCATCTTCCGGGCTACCTGACCGCGACGGGGCGGGGCGCGCCGCTGATTGACAGCCCGATGCACCAATCAACCCGCGCCTCACGCTCAGGTGGCGGCTCCACTGGTTGGGACGGGGCTAATCCGTGATTGACAACTATATCAGCCAATCGTGCTGCGGAGGGCGAGCTAGGGCGAGGGAAAGCTGCGGCGCGAGAGCGGCGGCGCGCGGTTGCCAATCAAGCCGTGCTCGCGGCGGTTGGAGGGGGCGGGGCGTCGCTCGGATTGACGGCTGGCTAGGCCAACCGGCTGGCGAGGAGGGGAAGGGGCGGGGCTTGTCACAACCCGCGCGCGGACCGGTGGGGGCGGCGCCCCCTGGCGGCCGAGTGACCTCGCGGGGCCGGTCCGCGCGCGGAGCCTCAGAGCTGCCCGGGAACGCCTCGGGAACACCGAGCCCCGGCCATCCCTGGGGAACACCGAGCCCCGGCCATCCCTGGGGAACACCGAGCCCCGGCCATCCCTGGGGATCAGCTCCTGAGCGAACACCGACCCCCGGCCATCCCTCGGGAACACCGAGCCCCGGCCGTCCCTGGGGAACACCGAGCCCCGGCCATCCCTGGGGAACACCGAGCCCCGGCCATCCCTGGGGAACACCGAGCCCCGGCCATCCCTCGGGAACACCGAGCCCCGGCCATCCCTGGGGATCAGCTCCTGAGCGAACACCGACCCCCGGCCATCCCTCGGGAACACCGAGCCCCGGCCATCCCTCGGGAACACCGAGCCCCGGCCATCCCTGGGGAACACCGAGCCCCGGCCGTCCCTGGGGAACACCGAGCCCCGGCCATCCCTCGGGAACACCGAGCCCCGGCCATCCCTGGGGAACACCGAACCCCGGCCATCCCTGGGGAACACCGAGCCCCGGCCATCCCTCGGGAACACCGAGCCCCGGCCATCCCTGGGGATCAGCTCCTGAGCGAACACCGAGCCCCGGCCATCCCTCGGGAACACCGAGCCCCGGCCATCCCTCGGGAACACCGAGCCCCGGCCATCCCTGGGGAACACCGAGCCCCGGCCGTCCCTGGGGAACACCGAGCCCCGGCCATCCCTCGGGAACACCGAGCCCCGGCCGTCCCTGGGGAACACCGAGCCCCGGCCATCCCTCGGGAACACCGAGCCCCGGCCATCCCTGGGGAACACCGAGCCCCGGCCATCCCTCGGGAACACCGAGCCCCGGCCATCCCTGGGGATCAGCTCCTGAGCGAACACCGAGCCTCGGCCATCCCTCGGGATCAGCCCCTATGGGAACACCGAGCCTCGGCCATCGCTCGGGATCAGCTCCTGTGGGCACACAGAGCCACGGCCATCCCTCGGGATCAGCCCCCGCGGGAGCACAGACCCCCCCAGCCATCCCTTGGGATGAGCCCTTGGGGGACCACAGCTCGCCCAGCCATTCCCCAAGGGTCCACAGCCCCTCCTGCCATTCCCCAAGGGCCCACAGCCCCTCCTGCCATTCCCCAAGGGCCCACAGCCCCTCCTGCCATTCCCTAAGAGACCCCAGCCCCTCCTGCCATTCCCCAAGGGCCCACAGCTCATTCCTTGTTGGACCCGGCGTGCTCCTGCTCCTCTGCGGGACCGTGACGAGTCCCGGGTTAGACTCTGGGATGGGCACACCACCCTCCCCCTGCAGCCCCAGTGCTTCCAGGGCTGGAGGTGACCTTGTTAAATTATTGATACCAGCAGGATTTAGAAATAAAGATTATTCTCGTTTAGGTCTGTGGTTCTGCTGAACTTTGAGTACATGAAAATGAGGTGTCAGCTCTAAGCAGCATAAATGGAAGCGTTAGTCCTAAGGAATCAGGGGCTCTCTGCGGTGAGGAAATAGGGAAATACCGTATGACTAACAAACTAGATTTCCGTTTTCCAAATAATTTAACAAAAAGGCTAATTATGTCAAGATTATGTAATGACTTTGGGAGCACAGATTGTCCAAAGAAATGTACAATGAGTGCACCCCTGGGAATTCATGAAAGGAAGGTTTTGTGCTCAAAGTAGTATTTGGAACATGGCGTCCAGGAAGACCAAACATAAACCTAAATCCCCTCTGTCCCTCTGAATTTTTTCTACCATGGGGAATATATTTAAATCAAACTGCTCTTACTAAGTCTGTGACTAACCCCAGATATCCTCTGTTTGGTTGAAGACACTAATTGTGTTACCAAATGACCCATATTTTTTTTAATGTTCTAATTAGTTTTCCTTCTAAAGGAAATATTTTACTTGAATAATAAAATGGAATACAATCTTTTCTTCTGTTGCTTTGGTAAATTATTACTAATGCATTATGCTGCTTATAATTAATTACTTTTAAAAAGTAATCTCAGAATATTGTTTGTCTGGCTGTGGATTTCATGGATGGGAGACAAAATGTGATCCCTTCCCTTTAAAGACAGTGACATGTAATATACAATATATAATATGTATGACTTTTTTCTTTTTCCATGTACAAACAGCCACCAACTCAATATAAACAGCTCTTTGCTGTTGTAAAATTGAGGCTGATGATGACATAGCCAGGTCGTTCTCAGCATGTACTGTAAATATGCAGTGGAAACATCAAGGTTAGCCCTTCCTTCTTCACTCTATCCCATCTCCCTCCCACGAGCATGGACATCAGAGCTGGGGCTCCTGGAGTGAGCGTGGCTCCTTCCAGCTGACGTGAGATCCACACTTTGTGGTGGAACCACATGGGCAGATCCAGTGTCCCAGTCCCTGCAGTGCCTTGGGTCTGAGGTTTTTCTGAGCTCTGTCACTGACTTCATGCAAATTCCACACAAAATTAATGTTGAGATTGACAGCAGCTACAGACACGATGTTTAAACCTTCCTTTGTAACCTTCCAGCATGGCTACAATGCAAGGACGTTCTCATTTCACTACTGAAAACAATTCATTGCAACTCAGCACAGGAGGCTGCTTGACTTCCCAACCCACCCTATCATAATTGAATGCTGGGCCTTTGATGTAATTTTCTGATAAAACATCATGTTGTAATATCACCTGGGCCATTATGGCAGCTCATCATTACAGGGACTTGTTAGAGCACTATTCTATAATGATGGGACACTTAAGGTTTGCTGTGAATTAGTCACTGGTGGAAGCTAAACAACCAAACCTCCCAATCCTTTGTTCTACATGTTAGTCACAGTTCACTCCTTATCTTCAAATACACCACGAACATCAAAAATCCCCAAAGATGCAAAGCCTCATCTCCTACCTCCATCCTCAGGAATGTTAGATTCACCCATTTGCAATTTCCACAATTAAACATCTGCGGTAAACACATGAGACTAATGGGAGGAGCAACCTAACAGTGAGTAATCCGAAAGGTACATAAAAGGAAAAAAGATTTACTTAAAAAAAGCTCTTCCTATACACAAAATGGGACGTGCTACCACATATCACAGCCTCGTGTTTCTTGATTATGCACTGTTATCGTTGCCAAATTACTGAAGCTGCTGTTCTGCGTGGGAGGTGTTAAAACCTGTTTTTAGAGACAGATAATTGGCCCAACTAAAGGATGTTGATAGTTTTATTTTCAGTTGGTTTTCTACAATATTTTTGATAACATTATTGGTGCAGAAGGAATATTTCTAGCAGGCTGAGCAAGTTGCCAGAGGGGTGTTAAAGGTCCTTAGTGTAAGTGTGAATAAAGCCAAAAAAAATTCACAATTCATTTACTACAGAACAGTGTCAGGAGCACCAGGAGCTGCGCTGGCCACAGGACCCAGCTCTGTATTCCAGATCGCTGTTTGAGGCTCAGAGATTGCCTTCTCTACATATGAAGGTTGAGGCACACATTCTGCTCTCCCTCCTCCCGAAAGAATCATGTCTCATCCTTTCAAATACAACCTTTCTTTCCCTGTCAGCGTTGTCTTTTTGTATTTAACAAAGTGATTTGCTTCTCCACCTGACAGAGACAAAATAAATATCACTGGCTTTAGCCTTCACCTTCAGTCATCACTGACCTAATAGTGTTTTTATATAACTGGAGGCTTCTTTCTCTGTTCCAACACCACAGCATCCAGAATTTCACATTTCAAAGAAAATTGGCTGAAGAAAACTGCACTTAAAACAATCAGTAAAAGAAATTTTCTCTTTTGTGTCAGTTGTTTTCTCTTAGTATCTATCTGTCAATCTAAAATGGGTTTAGGTCAGAACTCTCTGATTTCTACCCACAAATGCTTAAGCTTGAATGTGGAGAAACAAACCTCTGGGATACATGGCTCTGCATCTTTTAAATTGCTGGTAGAAAATTCAGTTTGCATTAACTTTAAAATGTGTTAAATAAAGATCAAACAGTTGTTTTTTAATCCATTCCTTGTAAATCATTAAGCAATTGCATTCTTCTTGGGAAATATTTAATATTTGGATTTGTATCTGCCACAAACATCCTGGAAGATTTAGTACAGGTTTTATTTCTGTTGACTCAGGAATACCTGGTGGATTTGGATGGGTCTGATTGGGAAGGTCCTACTTTCTTTGTCTTCAAACAGGTAGACTTACAATAAGTTTTAACATTAAGTTACAAAGATGGATCATAATTGTAAATGTATCGTATTCAATTAATTTAAACTGACTTTATTTACTTTATTAAATTAAATTCATTTGACTTTAGTCCACTGAACTATTCTATGGAATCAATGGAGGTAGTCAAAAGAAATCATTTTTGTGAAAGAACATTTAAGTACTCCCTCAAAGAAGCATAACTGCCAACATCAGTATAAATTTATTCTCAACAGGATTTCATCCTGGTTTACAAAAAATAGAGTCACAAGTGGGTAAATTTCTTTCCCCACATGTTACTCTGATGATGTTGCTATCCAAATTGCCAATTCATGCCAACTTTGAAGCTGGTTTTTATGCCGCTGAAAACCATAAAATGCTGAAATAAAAGGTACATCTGTGGTGACAAATCTGTGTTTTAAAGCTTCCTGTAGAGCCTTCCACCAAAGTCTTAGGACAGAAATGATGTGTGTCTATTCCATCCAAAGATACAGGAGATTTAATGGATTTCCACTAACACAAAGGGAAACGCAAAGTTATGATTTTTGTGTAAAGAAGCTGTTGTAAAACTTTCTCAGCTACATTAGAAATTCCTTCCACCCTCTCCTATTTATTTTTAGCAAACATTAAACTGTGTAGACTATTAAATTTTGTTCCAGATGCAGCAAAGCAGGACTGAATAGAGTGAGAAACCATTTCACCAAATGCATGTCTAATGCAGTCCTGATCTAAATATACATTGTATGTGTGTCAAGGGGGGAAAAAAGCAAATCAGAAAGAATATTCTCACAAAGAGACCAAGCAAGAAACGACAGATAAACCAAAGAGGTGCAGTTCAGCCCCTCCTCATGCAATATTTCGTTAAGGCAATAGCTGGGGAAGCTGCTCAGCAGCTCTCAAGAACTTGTCCTATGTGAGACCGCTGAGAAAAGCAAATGTCACTGCGAGAGGCTCCGCGTGTTTTTACACCGGAGGTGTAGGTGGCAAGAACAGCACTTCTGCAAAGGAACAGTTCAGTGCCACTTCTGCCTGAGTGTAAGGCTTTAGTAAAATTTCCTCCGAGGTGCAGAACCAGGCAGTGCCTCGGAGAAACAAACCTTCTCCAGGCTCCGGGAGCAGAATGCTCCTGTAATTTCCTGTGTTTAACTCAGTATTGCTGATGTGAACTCTGCTTACACCATGCC
The DNA here is from genome assembly GCA_036630365.1 of Acanthiza pusilla. Classification (NCBI taxonomy): domain Eukaryota; kingdom Metazoa; phylum Chordata; class Aves; order Passeriformes; family Acanthizidae; genus Acanthiza; species Acanthiza pusilla. Next base: position 1,946,870 of record JAXCHO010000030.1, on the reverse strand, counting down.
AAAAAAGCACTACCTGTTTCTAGACCTCTTGAGCAGCAGGAATTTCTTCATCACAAAGCCTTTCAATAAAGGAAGGCAAACTTTTGAGCACGAGATAAAATATGATTTGCATGTCTCTCCAAATAAGAATTCTAATACTAAATTTTTATGAGTATTATATGTCACCACTTGAATATGTCACCTCTTGAAAGACGAAAACTGTTTGGAGTTCTATCAAACAGGGAATTCTTGATCAACCTGCCTATTAAGGTAGTCCTTTCCATTTCCATACCACTTTATACCTAACTTCATAGAAAACAATCAAGAAAAAGTCTCATACCAGTTCTCATTAACACAGAGCAAGCTGAAACTCGGGGAAGATTAAAGGACCATTTTTTACATATGCAGGCATTCACCTTCCATTTTAAGTATCTTTAATAACCCAACCCTATGCAACGGCTCTAAAATTAAAGCAGAAATTATCTTAGACCCCTTGCATTCCCTTTCAACTCTCACTGCCTTCCACACTTAGTTTTAGTGAAAGCACAAGCAAAGCCTTCAGGCTAAGGACCACTCTGTGTATGGAGGGGAAGCTCATCCCAATTTGGAAATAATTTGGAATACTGACAAAAGGAATGTTTAAAAGAAGCATTTGGATCGGGAGGGCAGATCCAGAAAAGAATAAAAGAGCAGAGTGAGGAGCTGCTCACAGAGACTGCTGTTGTCTCGATGCTCTCAGCTGAATGCACACTTGGAAGAAAAATGCAAGGATCTGAGATTTAGGGGCAGGGGCAGCTCATTGCAGACCTGCAAGGGAAGGATCTACCTTGGACTGGAAAGTTGATGCTTCCTTATGTATTTTTCTTATATTAATGAATGTTGTCTGCCAGAGCACTGACATTTCAACATGACCAATGACACAGAGAAGAATTGGATGAATCAAGAGAAATTAAGCAGGATCAGGAAGAATTTTGGCCATTGAGGAAGAAGCACGCAACAATATATCCTGCCCATGTAAACTGGAAACCAAAATTTTTTATATTTTGATTATTTTTAATAATTACTGATTCAAAAGCTCATATTCAGAATGAGAACCATTTACAGAAGGTAACAATTGGTTACAAATTTCTGTACTATTTGGTAATCAGAAGAGAAAGAAGTATAAAATACCTCCATGAAAATTTATTACAGAGAAGCAATAAAAACCAATGGGCAAAGCTTATACCGCAGACAAGGAACAACTCAAAACAAATATCAGATGCATTTTAAAAAACCTTAGCCCTCTTAAGGACAACACCTAATTTTAAAAGTTTACTTATTAACTGGTTACTTACAAAAACAGACCTGAAATATGTAGCTCATTTTCCTTATCCTTGCAGTCTGAGAGTCCAAAGAACAACCAAGAATCAAAGCCCTCTATCTTCCACAACCCCTTTATCTTTTTAATAAAGCTAATCCAACAGAAACAAGTTTACAAAATTATTTACATTTTGCAGTCTTACAGGTGAAGTTGCTTTGCTTACAGGATTATAAAATACAGACAGATAAAAGGATAGTGAGAATTTGAGCAAGGCTCATACTCACTGAAATTTGTTTTCTAACACTAACAACTGACTGAGCTCAGCTCACCAGGTGGATATTTTTCCTGCCCCTTGTCACAACATTATTGGAGCATTGTCTGCCCTCCATTCTGCACTATATTTTTCTGACCAAATCCTACAGGGGACTAGAGCTGCTCTTGTGACTGAAATTACTCATGTGTGCCAGGATATGGAGAAATCCATCCCATATTTTTACTGAGGAACTTTAGGAAAGCCCACCTTACGTAAGCATGAAGCTACTTGAGAACAAAAGACGATTTTCAAAGTGCTCATCTCCTTGCTGCTTTTCAAAGCTTTGACTAAAGTGAAAAGGTTTAATCTCATTCATTAAATGTCAATAGTTACAATTTTGCTCTCCAATCCCAGAAAGGAAAAATTCATCCAAATAAAAAATGCATTTGTCTTTACAGGGAACGGGTGTTTTCTTCTGATATCAAAGCAATGTAAAAACCAACAAATATATCTTAGTAGGATGTTTATGGCATATCAGACAATGCAGAATCTAAATGACTTCTGAAGAGTAGAAAGGGGTTTGATGACAAATTGCTGATTCTATATGAATCTTTGATTCAACCTCTCTATATACACTGAGTAATCAGGAAGAAATGGTAGCTGACAAAATGCATTTTCTTCGTATTATTTTCAAATGGAAATTATTTGAACATGAAGGAAATTCAGTCTAAAGGTCCAAAGCTAATGAAAACCCAAGGGCTGTAGTAGGTTCAGCAAGAGGATCTCTTTCAGATCTGTACACAATGCCAAAAGGATGTGGTGTTGCAGTGCTGTGAACTCCAGGGGGTACAGTGACCATCACTGCAAATTGAGAAAAAAACATCATAAGAGATTAAACTAGATGTGAAAAGAGTTATCAGCACCTTTGCCTAAAGTTTAATTCCTCTACAAGTGTGTGCTACCAGGGCTAAGTAACTTTGACCATCCGAATGTTTTTAGAACATGGCAGGTGACACACCCATTCCAAGACTTTAGAAAATGCTAACATCTCATCTGCTTACAAGCTCCTTAAATGCAGAAGCAGACTAGGAATTTTAAAGACAACAAAACCCCCATAACTTCATGCCACAATGTACTACATAAACACGAAGAATTATTTCCTCTTGGGTTATGAGCCATCAGCAAACGGCTGGAAAACTGCCTAACAAGCTGACAACTTCTGAATTACTCTTGTGTGAGCACAGCTCAGGTTATCTATTTATAAAGCCATGGCACAGGTGCTGCCTGCAGTGGGATGTTACAAGCAGCAGTTAAAGAGCTTTTCTCATTTTGATGCGACCCAGGTGCTCAGTTGTGCCTTATCAGTCTTTCTAGGCAGTGCTCCCAATTAGGAAGTTGGAGAGCCTGGCGTCTGGCACATGAAGACAACAGAAATGAACATTACCATTTCCCAGGGGTCATGGATTAAACATGGCTTGCACCTGCTCTGCTTACTGCTGAGCTGGTAAAAGCAAGATTATAACTTTTACCCTTTCATTGGATAAATTTTACAGCTTAACTACCCACCAAAGTATGGACCAGTTTTTAATTTGACCCAAATATAATCTTCATCCCACACAAACCACTAGACATATTTATTTTTCTTAAAGACATGTCTCAAAATGCTGAATCACTGAATGTAGGTACAGAAAATGTTATTTTTATCAAGCAAATTAACACAACTCACATTACATTCCTACACATTAAATACTCCCATCATACAAGAAAATATTCCCCTGCTCTTTGTGCATAAACTGTACCATCAGTGTGTGATATCTGATTTTTCCTCTGTCTAGATTTGCTTATAGTTGTTGGAGATGAGAACAGTTACAAGAGCTTTTCCCTTCACTGGTCCCACCACTGGCAGAGGCCTTGGACACACATCCCTGCTGCATTGTGCTTTCCTCCAGCTGGCAAACACAAGCCTGGCAGCCATCTGTTAACATTCCCCACGCTGATCCAGATTCCCTGCCGGGGCAGACCCACTGCAGAGGAAATATCCACTCTGGGGATTCCTGCTCTCAAGTGGTGCGAGCCTTATCCCTTGGATGAGGTGCTAATGGGAGAGAAAGTGGAGAAGTGTGCTGCTTTGGCTGGGATAGAGTTAAATTTCTTCCCAGTGGCTGGTACGGGGCTGTGTTTTGTGTTTGTGCTGGAAACAGCATCGATAACACGAGGTGTTTTTGTTATTTCTGAGCTGAGATTAGAGAGTCAAGGCCTTTCCTGCTCCTCACCCCACACAGCACACAGGAGGATGGGGGTGCACAAGGAGCTGGGAAGACACATCCAGGACAGCTGACCCCAATGTCCCAGAGCACAAAGCTTCATGCTTTTATAGTTTAAAGGCTTAAATCACACTTAAAGCTGGTGGAAGAATAGAGAAGGGACTTCTGGAGTGATGGTGTTCGCCTTCCCAAGTCACTGCTACGTGTGATGGAGCTCTGCTTTCCTGGCATGGCTGGACCTGCCTGCCCTCAGGAAGTGGAGAATGAATTCCTTGTTTTGCTTTGCTTGTGTGTGTGGGTTTGCTTTACCCATTAAACTGTCTTTATCACAACTCATGAGTTTCCTCACTTTTACCCTCTCAGTTCTCTCCACGGATGGGAGTGAGTGAGAATGAGCATGGGGCTCAGCTTCCACCTGGGGCTAAAGCACATCAAGAAAGGTCTCTAGAACACCAGGCTGATCACTGCAAGGCAGGAGATCCTGTGTGTGCCCCACCATCACCTGCCAGCGACTGCCACCGAGATCTGAGCAGCACCACTTACTGCCTGAGCCCAGGCTCACCCCTGTGAGCTCTGGGGCTCAATTAATCAAAAAGTTCTCCTTACAGAGCAAATTCTGAGTGAGAAACACACAGGAGCTCTGCCACAGACTGGTTTGGTGTCCAAAGAGATCACCAAGGGGTATTGCTTCCCATATGTGCCCTGACTTCTTTTCTGCTCTGTCATTCCTGTCCTTGTCTGAAATACACTTTGTCCACTACTGAGAAATTCTGTACCTCTCCAGATGGCTCTGGCTGTTTTCTTCCCTTAAGCAGAGTTTTGTGCTGCTGTATAGAACTGCATGACATTACAGAATATCAGAGAAAGTATGTTTAGTGCTGTACAAAGAAAACACAATGCTCAGCCCACTGTGAGAGGCAGAAATCTAAATAAGAAATAGATATGAAGGTCACCACTTGGAAAACAGCAGGTATACAATAACGTATGGATGTGCTGATTCTGTGTTGAAGGAATCTTGCATTTAATGATTTCTAGGTAAATACAGATCATTCACATCGAGAAAGAATATTCATTGGTTCAGAGGACCAATAAATCAGTTGTTGTACACTGAAAATGGATTGACTTCAAACACTAAACCAGTTAAGCTTTATTTTACTGCTACTGCACAACAAGCAATTAGCATAAGCACTTGTGATAATTAAAATTAAAATATGCAATTGGTCATGCATTTTGTGTATGTAATTTGGAGTCTAATTCATCATCTGGCCCGGGAACAGCTATCATATATAGCCATGTTTATTTACAGAAAGAGACTCTTACACTGCGTCTGATTGTTTTGTGCAGTGATTTCTGCATAAAGGAGACACAGTCAAATTGGAAGTGAATTTGAATTTGAAGTGAACAGTCATTCATGTGTTCTCTGTCTACTGCATTACTATTGATACTCTTTTGCTTTTTGCTTCAGGTTACTATATTTGGCAGAAGAACTTGGGCTCCTGCCTGATCTTAAAACAAAACTTAATTCCTGAGGAAGGACGGAACAGAATTCCACAGATAGATTTGCATGTGATAGACATAAATGTGTAAGAATGCATATAAAATCCCAAAGAAACAATGTCCACATTAGTGCTACAAATTCTGCAAGCCTTTAAGCTGCCACCAGAACCCCTCATTGATTCTGCTTTTGTTTAACTGCTACAGACTTCAGCAGCATCTCCAGCCATTCACAGTGAAGGGTCAGCCCCTGAGAGATTGAGAAGATATTGCAGAGATTACTAGAAAGGAAGAAATACACCCACTTAGAAAGAACAGGGGCAAAACCAGTGCCTTTCAAATGGAACTACAAGAAGCAGAAACCAGGATGGGTGGCTATGTTTAGAAGCACAATATGATCCTATTTACGCAAGGGCCTCAACCCAAATAGGTTGAGGAAACTCCCATTCCCAAAATTAGGAAAAGAAAATGTAACTTGCATTCACTTCAGACTCCTTTCAGACTTGCTCACCTTTCATTATGCAGTTTTGTAGATGCTGAAAAATTAGTTCCTAACTGAGAAATTAAAGACGAAGCACACTAAGAGTGAAATAAACAGAGTATGGGATTGAACCGAGAACCTAAGGAAAATTTCATATCACATTTCCTGAAAGTGAGCTTCTGTCAGAAAGATGATCATGACTGCATTAACAAGCCCCCTAGTTATTCCCAGCAACATGACTTTCAACAGCCTTTGATACACATAATGACAGCTTTGCAGTACTAAAGCTTAATTTGGGCTGAAGAGAATTCTTCCTTGATTTTTCTCTCCACGGACTTTGACGCAATTAATTCCCCTGACACTGCTGTGTGTAAAACCAGGTAGGTCAAGTTAAAGCAGTTAATAACAAATATGCATGGACCACAAGGGTTTTTTTCCCCTGTCTGCTGTATCCTGTGCATTGAATCAATTGACCCTTCTTAAAAATACGACATGGTTCAGGTAATAAGAGCTTGGAATTCTTGATTTTACATAAATATACATTAACGGCCTTAAGAAGAAAATTGCTGCAAGTCAGAACTTTATGTAGCTTTCAGAAATGAGAACTGGATCTAGGTCAAAACTGAAGCTTTAAATAAATACCATAAATAAATTGAAGTCTAGACTGCCTAGTTCTGTAAACAGGAAAGATTATTCTGTATTTTCAGTGACATGTAGTTCACATTACGATACAGTTTTGAACAAAGAAGTGTGTGATCACTCAGAAAACATTTTCCCTAAATGCTAATGAATCTATGGTGAACTAAAAAACAAGCTAAGGTGCTGGGACCTTCCCTTCTGCTCAGCCCTCAAGCAAACATCCCCTGGAATCTCACATTGTGGATCTTTGGGTTATAGAATGAGATGTGAGGTATTGAACAAGGCTTCTCTTTCCCACAAACCAAATAAGTCTTTGCACTTTGATTCTGCAGTCAGAACTTCAACTCAGTGCTGACTCATGTGCACCTTACAGGGTCACAATCCTGATTTGGTGATACTGCCTCGCACTGCAGTCCGAACAAGAGTTTCTGTTGCAAAGTTTCTTTTATATTTAAAAAAAAAAATTGAAAAATTTTATATACATATACATATACAAATACATATACATAAATACATATATATATACATACATACATACCTATATATACCTATATATACCTATATATATAAATATATATACCTATATATATATATATAAATATATAAATATATAAATATATAAATATATAAATATATATATATATATATATATATATACATACATAAATAATTCTTTGAAAAGACCTGGATTGTTGCTGCAGACTATAAAAAGCTGAACTGGTAATTGCTTTGACTGTAAAGGCACCAAAACAACATGTTTTCCTAAACCAATCAGTCATCCCAAATTGGACCTGGGACATGTATTGGCAGTTAGGTACTATTAAGATACAACTGGTATTAATTACAGTATCATTAATGCTGTCACATCCTTGCCATCTCTATTAGGCTGTCACACATACTGCTGCATGTGCAAAACTCCCCCTGAGCTGGAGCTGAAAGCTGCTGTTCAGAAACAGAGCACACATTTGCCCAGTTTTCTTCATCATGTTTAATTATGGTTCTATCTGCAGTGACACTCTGCCTGAGAGCTGAAACCATGGACAGAATCCTATTTACCCAATGGAGCTTCCAGCCCAAGCAGCCTTCATTACACAGATTTCACAGAATGACTGCTGTGAAATCACACAGCCTGCACTGTTTCACCAATTTTAGGTGAAATTCCTAAATTCCTGCTCGCTCTCCATCCCATAACTGCAGACACGAGATCAAGTGTTTATTTCAGCAGCCTCTTCCCACGTGTAATTCTTCCCCAGGTGAAATAACCTCCTGTCTCAGCCACCTTTCAACACAGGCAGGCACAGAGAACTCCTAGAGACTCAGGTGCCTCCCCAAGAAGACAAGAAATTTCAGAAAGGTTCCTGACATTGTGCTGGTGGGAAGAAGTCCTGTACACTTTGTTACCAGCAGGCCAAAAATTCTTTGCCAGCCATTCTATCTTTTCAGAAACTATTGCACTGGTTTGACTTTAAACCATATTGTCCTTTTGCAGTAATCAATCCCCAAACTCCTCAAAAGATGTATTTCTGACCAAATACCTAAAAAAAATATTCTGAATAGCCCACGGAAATACCAGTGGGACATTTCAATACTAATATTGCTGTTCCTATCCTCTCCATTGAGAAATTACCTCCTCTCTGAGAACTATTAATTCAGACCTACTAAAGCATTTTGCAGATACGATATGCCCATAAATGCCAATCCCTTCTGTAACATACCACAATGGAAAGGCATGAGAACAGCAATGAGGAAACATAGTCAAAAAGTGTTACCAGATAACAGGAGAGTTATTGTATCTGAATTAATAATGTTGAAGTTAAAGAATTGTTCTTGCTGCATGGAGAAATGCAGAAGTTCTGACCAGAGCTGCTGAACTGTAAACACTGTGGAACTGCTGGCACTTATCGCTGAGGAGAACTGAGGCTATTTTTGATCCAATGGAATGGTTTGAAGATGAATCAGATACAAACTTATTACTCTTTCTCCAATTCACTGAACCTTTTGCTGCTGTCCTCCTGTCTAATTTAATTTCACATCTCTGAAAAATTAATCATGATGCATTGCAGCCATTGGTAATGGGTGAAAGGGAGAGCATTCCCTGAGCTGGACAGCCAAAGTCTCATCCTCACACAGGAGACCAGAGCCACTTTTCAGGCTTGCTGCTGTGCTTTGCCTTCAGGCTCCAGGCACAGCGCGTGCCCTGAGCTATTATCTAATCTAGAAATGCACAATATTGACTTTCTGAAAACAGTTGCTCCTGAGCCTGCGATGGCAATTGCTCATTGTGCAAACATTTGGAAAATGCTTTGCATCATGCAGCTCTGTCTGGAGGCACTCCCAGCCGCAGCAACTGGGTGTGTGCAGACACGAGTGACTGGGGCCGAAGGAACTCCAACAATGTCGTTTCTCAACAAGTCCTTTTTTTTTGTTGTTGTTTGATGTTTCAGTCAGTGCCAAGAAGCAAATCTCTGGTGGATTCAGGGGATCAGATATGTAGGAGAATATTTCTCCCTGGGCTCTGCTGAAATTTATAATCTCAGTGAATGTGTTAACCTCATGATGTGGTTAAAATAATTTCTCCGAAGAACAAGTAAGACACGGAGATTAGTTCAAGTAGATCTCTCCACAGAAAGTGCCTGGCTATTCCTGTTGACTGTGGATGCTAGAAAAATGTTGGAAATATGACATTCAGATGGGAACAAATCAATGAGCACAAAAATCAATGTTTCTGTACTCTTTCTTTGTATTAATACTCCTCTGCAACAATCCTGAGAGAGTATTCGGGGCCTGAGGACCTGTGGAGTCAGGGTGTACAGCCAGGCAGCTAAACTCTCCAATGTCTATTTTCATGCCACCTTTGGTTGTGGAAAGTGTTTGGTTGCCAGCTGGGCACTGACAGGGCACAGCCTCTCCCTGTGCCTCACACGGGACATGCCCTGACTCCCTCAAAAATCCTCTTGCACAGACAGAACGGCAATGTCAAAGGCAAGATGAGATATTCAGAGCTCATGCTGGAGCATGGAGAGCGTTTCTGCTGAGAACAGATTATTCCCATTAATGCAGTACGAAGGGAATTTGTTAGGGAAGACAGAAATGAGAGGAGAGGGAGGGTGTCACTGAATGTTGGTGAAATGGCTGAGTGTGAAGAAACCTGTGATCGCACTGACCAAACAGAGAAATCACTCAGACTAGAGACGACAAAAACTGCCCCAGCAAGACACTGCTGAGGACCTTTGACAGCCTCCTTCCCCTATTCAAACTTGAATTTAAATTATAAGGGATGTCAAATCACAGGAAAGTAATAACTGCAATTCCTTGTTGAAGGAAAACTTTAACTTCCCAGACCTAAAGCAGAAAATGAATGCCACCAGTGATGGCAGAGCTCCATCAAAGACACAGGGATGGTATAAGGTGGTTTTCTTTAATAATCAATCAGCTAACGAGATGGTGTTGCTTAAGAATAAGGAATGAGGACCTTTGATTTGCATAAGGCAAATGAGAGATGGGAATGGCGTAAAGGAAATGGAAGTATAACAGAAATTCCACTGTCTTAGGAGAAACAAAGTATATTTCTTCATGCAAAAAGCTGTTGAGGACTGCACACAACCTCCTCCCTAGCATACTGAAATAACTGGTATAGGAATTTACAAGTAAAAGCAGCCAGTGTTTAATGCATTTCAATGAAAGCTTGCCTAGGACTTCAGCATAGCAAATACAATGTTTATATGCTGAAATGTATTTTTAGAAAGTATACATATTCTAAAATGTATTTTAAAAATTCAGTATAATGCCAAGTCTTAGAAAAAAATTTTGAAAGGAAGAACAATTAATTGTAGGGAGGCAAACAGAATGTGCAAGAGCATACGTGGTTTACCGGAGCAGAGGATATCAGACTGCACTGGTGTATCCTGAGTAGGATAATTGTCTCTCCAGAATGAAATAATGCAGTGAACTCAGTCTATTGAAGTTCCAACAGATCATTTGATACAGTGCTCTGCAGGAAATCATTACTGAAAGTGGAGGTGATAGGGATTAAATAAAAAAGCAATGTGAAGAAGGAGCAACAGGTTATAATAAAAAAGGAGTTACGAGAATGGAGCAAACTACCCAACAGAGTTCCTCAGGGATCCCACTTTGGAGCAATACCACAGAATCTACATTTCCATGAATTAGGAATATAATCAGGCCCAACCTCAAAAATTGTGCATGTGATAAAAAGCTGGAAGGTATTGCCAATCCTGAGGAGGACCAGATCACCACACTGGAATTAGATGACCTTCTTGCCTGCAGTGATAGAAATTTAATAATGTGAACTGCAAAGTCATGTTCTTGGGATTCATCAGCTGGAAGCAACAGAGAAGGAAAAAGATCCGAGTGTTCTGATAGACTGACAGTGTGCCAAATCTGCCAGTACAACACAGCTGTGGAAACAGATAATGTAGTGTTCAGATGGGTTAGGTGAGATTTTTAGCAGAGAAGGAAATATTGGCACTTTTAGACAAGGCACTGCTAAGATTTTGTGTGAAATATTTATACAGTTCCTGTCAACAGCGTTGAAAAAGATTAGCTTAAACTGGAATGAGTGCAGACTGGCTATTAGAGCAATTACAGAATTAGCAGTCTTAGGGAGAGATAAAAAGAACATGACTTCTTCAGTGTGACAGTGGAGGAACAATAAGCAAGTCCATTATAAATAGATCTATGCAAGTCCTTTATAAATAGATCTTATGATAAATAGAATGGGAAAAGAACTAAGTTAAAGGTTAACATGACTGTGGGATAAAATGTTTATAACCTGGTGGAATGAGACATGGCCAAACGGTGTATTTCTCCTCCCAGGCAGCTGTGGTTTGTCCCTGGGCCCACTGATGTGTAGAAGGATGTCAGAAGGTGTAGATGGAGCAGCTCCTCCTCTCCTGTCCCCTTCTGCTGCTCTGGAGCACCTCATTGTGCAGGGTAGCTCTCCCTTTGCAAACACCATGCACTCTCTTCCATTGCCTAAACTAATCACTGAATGACGTTTTATTCTCTACAATCTTCTGCCTGAATTTTCATTCCTTAAGTACCTGGTTTTTTCCATTCTTGCTTATCTTGGTATAAATCTGGGGTAACTATCCTGTAGGCTGACCCTTGCAAACTGAAAGTGAACATGGGTTACAGAGGACTGGAGAAGCTTGGATTGCTTATTATGTTCTTCTCAAATACCCTTTGCCTCCTAAGACTTCTGTTCAGCATCAGCTGCTCAGTCCCCATTCTCAGAGTTATTGATTCTGCTCTGTTATCACAGTATGGAATGCGATAAAGAACTTCTGCTGTGACGCTCTGGAAGTTCAAGGACACCTTTTCTGTACCTGCCAAAGGTGATTCTCTGAAATGCTGCAGGGTGGCTGAATGTCTGTATTATTCTTTTCTCTACAGGTATCATCTTCCCCACCCTATTTTATGAGGAAAGAAAGCCAGAAGAGTTACATAACATGCTCTCAGCAGGAAGCCAAGTAATTGCTAATGTTGTGTTTATTTTATTTGTTTCCATGTCAAACTGAAAAAAAGCTCATATCCCACTGTGAACTACCTGGCCAAATGTAATTCTTTCTTTTATGTGTGAGAAACACCTACAACATCTCAAACATTTTTGGAAACGTATTAGTAACAGTAACAACAACACATGTTCCATGGTTTGATCTCACTCTGTTATGTTGCTTTTCAGCCCTTTCCCAATGATAGCATAATCTGACTCTGGAGCTCTCACATAACCCACTCAGGTTTTCATCACATGAAATCTTTTCTTATTTTTCTGGAGTTTTGAACATGAAATTGCCATGAATTATTCTGATTCAATCAAAAAATCCCATGTAACTTGTGGCCTGTCAGGATAAGGTGATTTTTTCTCTTAGAATAAGCATAATTCCAACAGGTCCTGTCTGTGCACTTAGACACTCCTGTGTCCCACTGGATATGGCACTGCAGGATATTTCAAATCCCAAAGAACTGCTTTGTTTGAAATTGGGTTCTTCATTCAAGAATCCAATGTCTGTGTATACAACAGAAGGCATCTATGCAAGGTTCAGCATAGGTGATAGGATTTGGGTAGTGATGCCAACAGGAGCTTTCCACAGCTTGCTGAGAGAACCAAGGCAATAGGGAAAGTCTTTCTGGGGCACTGGAGCTCCACTGCAGAGAAATGCACCAGGAAAGATGGCAGTAGGATGAAGGATCACGTACAAGACACCCTGGAGGATGGAAGGGGTCTGGGTTATGTCAGAGCAGCTCTGTGCTCACCTGAGGGAACCAGAGGAGCCACAGACAGAGGTGACACAAAACAGCAGAGCAGCTGGAAGTGGCAGCCCTGGAAGTTTCCTTGACCTTGATGTTTTGTCCCCCGATTATTGCACTGCAGAGCAGGATTTAATGACTTATCAAAAAATCCTCATATTCACCCTCCTGGATAACTCTCAGCAGCGTAAGAGGGGCAGCTTTTTCCATAAAACATGATTTACAAATATTTTCAGAGGCTAGATTTTTGATCTGCCTACGACCTCAGCTTGTCTGTGCCTCTCGCACGCAGAGCCCGGCGGCTGCCGAGAGCCGTGGGGGGAGGCAGAGCTCAGCACCTGCTGCTGCCGCCTGACCCTGCTGCTGCCCGGCCCCGAGGGACGCCCAGCCTCCCCCCCTGCCCAGAAACCTCGCGGCCGCGGCCGCAGCTCGGCACACACGAGGTGGCGCTCAGAGCCTCCCTGCGCCGCAGCGGGGCACTCTGGCAGAGGGATGCGGGAGTGGGATCCCAAAGAGGGATGCGGGATTGGGCACTCCGGCACAGGGATGTGGGATTGGGATCCCAAAGAGGGATGCGGGACTGGGCACTCCGGCACAGGGATGCGGGACTGGGATCCCAAAGAGGGATGCGGGATTGGGCACTCCGGCACAGGGATGCGGGACTGGGATCCCAAAGAGGGATGCGGGATTGGGCACTCCGGCAGAGGGATGTGGGATTGGGATCCCCAACAAAGGGATTGGGATTGGGCATTCCCGACAGAGGGATTGGGATTGGGCACTCCCGGCACAGGGATGCGGGACTGGGATCCCAAAGAGGGATGCGGGATTGGGCACTCCGGCACAGGGATGCGGGATTGGGATCCCAAAGAGGGATGCGGGATTGGGATCCCAAAGAGGGATGCGGGATTGGGATCCCAAAGAGGGATGCGGGATTGGGCACTCGGGCAGAGGGATGTGGGATTGGGATTCCCAACAAAGGGATTGGGATTGGGCACTCCCGGCAGAGGGATGTGGGATTGGGATCCCAAAGAGGGATGCGGGATTGGGACTCCCAGCAAAGGGATTGGGATTCCCAACAAAGGGATTGGGATTGGGACTCCCAACAAAGGGATTGGGATTGGGACTCCCAACAAAGGGATTGGGATTGTGCACCCCCAACAGAGGGATGTGGGGTTGGGATTCCTGACAGAGGGATGTGGGATTGGGCATTCCCGACAAAGGGATGTGGGATTGTGCACCCCCAACAGAGGGATGTGAGATTGTGGGTTCCCAACGGTGGGATGTGGGACTAGCATTCCCGACAGAGGGCTGTGGCATTGGGCATTCACAGCAAAGGGATATGGGATTGGCATTCCCAATGGTGAGATGCGGGATTGGCATTCCCAACCGAGGGATGTGGGATTGTGCGTTACCAACAACAGGATGTGGGATTGTGCACCCCCAACAGAGGGATGTGGGATTGTGCGTTACCAACAACAGGATGTGGGATTGTGTGTTCCCAACAGAGGGATGTGCGATTGGCATTCCCAACAGAGGGATGTGGGATTGTGCATTCCCAACAGAGGGATGTGGGATTGTGCGTTCCCAATGGCGGGATGTGGGGCTGGGCATTCCCAAAGGCGGGATATGGGGTTGGGCATTCCCAAAGGGATGGAGAGCTAGGCTGGGGACAGGCCAGAGGCCGGGAGCTGAGCTGGGCAAGGACTGCACACTCTTAGTCCCTGAGCAAGTGTTTCCTACATCAATGCAAATCCTGCACGTCTAAAGGCTTTACATTTTAAGAAGTCTTATGAAGTGTAACAAACATAGTAAGGAAACAGAGCAAGAGAAAGAAAATCGGGGGAGACAAGAGACATCTTAACACACTGATGTCAATCCTGCCAGAGCTGGTAACTCAGAGTTTGCAGGTCACCAGCCTTGTCCTGCTCTTCCTGCCAGGCTCAGACAATGACAGCTGAAAGGACAAAGGCGAGATCCCCTCCAACACATAGTAGACAACAAGACCTTGTTCAACTTTTCGCTCGTGTTATTTTTCTTTCTTTTGGTCATTTCCTGCCTATTTGTTTCCTTCAATCTCCATTCTCTGCTTTGGCTGTACTGTCTCTCAGAAAGCACAAAGGGAGAGGACTCAACAAGCCGAGCCCTGACTGACAAGACTAACACTTTTCATCTCTCCAATTTTGCCACCATGGCGGAAGCAGAGCCCCACTGCAGAGTGCAATTCAGGGATCACCTGTCCTTCCCTGAAGCCTGAAAATCAGCCTTTGTTTGAAGAACTCGCATTTACATAAATATCTCAGGGGAGGAAAGACAACTAGACCTGACTGATCACAGCGAAACATTGTCCCTAAACAGTTCTTTATTATGATCACTCCCTCTGTTCTTTCTCTCTGTCCTGTACAAGCAGCTCAGGCCATGTACACTTTAGTCACATAATCATGTCCACATGCATCACATGTGCTACCTGTGCTGGTCCCAGCTGGGCAAGATGAGGTATCTGGATTTATTTATATTGTACTTCATCTTGGAACAGGTGGTCTCCCTGATTTCTTGGCATCACAAGTATGTGTGAGGCCCATTCTTTCATGCATTGACATTTATGGCTGCTTTAGTTGTATGACTTATCCCTGGGTAATGCCAACTAAACCAAAATTATGTTTATGCATAAGAACTGCTTTATTTTTCAGGCATCCAGCTTTAGTGCAGGCAGTTCAAAAATGCTTCCCATCTTTTCTCCTTAATACCTTGTCAAAATTTGATTAGTGCATTATCCCTTCTATTCTAGCAGGACCAGCCTTTAAGCAACAGAATTCACTCTTCTTTTCCATCCTATTCTTATGACATTTCCTCTTAGGCAAATCTTGCCCGCTCCAAGATCACAGAGGACTCAAAAATCATCTAATCTGCAAGGACTGACTGTCAGGTAGGTGCAGAACTCAGTGAGTCTGCACACGGTGAGCACAGACAAGTTCCATGGCTGTTCACTGTTACATACCAAGGATGTGCCATGGAGTGCAAGGTGAATATTTGGGATTAATGAAAGTCCAGCCACTGCTCAGTATCAGCCTCCAGGAGCACCACAGCAGCACCAAAGCCATTACAAAGCCTCAGATGGCACTGTGCCCCTCAGCCCTGATAACATCTTGGAGCCACCGCTGAATAGCTCAGCTGAGCTGGAGGAGACAGTGTTTATCCTCTGCTTTGGTTTTAGTTAGAGAAACTGGCCCAGCTTGATCCCTCTACTGCTCCATCAATGATTTCCAACATACAGCACTTCTTGGACCGTTGTAGGAGCAGAATACTCCACAGCTGACTGTTCCAAGTTAGCAGCAGAAAAGCAATGATTTTTTTCTTAGAAAGGCAGCAGCCTGTCCCATGTCCTGGGCAGAACTGACTGCCCAGGATGTCGTGTTTGTAGTCACACACAGGGTTTGTGACACGAAGGAAGCAGAGCTCAGAGCTAACAGAGCTCAGAGCTAACAGAGCTCAGAGCTAACCCTGGCTCCAGCAGGGATCTGTGGGATGGAATATTGGGATTTAACCCCACCCAACACCCACCTTTCCCCAGGCTGCCAGGGGTCATGGCAGGGCACGCTGAGGGAGGATGGAGGGTTAATGGAGCCTGGTGTCAGCACGCTGGGATCTGGTGTCTGCCCTGAAGAACGAGTCATTTTCAAAGAATGTAGGTATCAAAATGCAGGCAGTTCTCCAGCTGCAGACAAGTCAGACTATCTGGTTCTTGCTGATACAAATTTTCACACGCTAGGGGGGAAAAGTGCTGGTTTCATGCATCACTTTGCACTGGATTGTGTCCAGTTGCTTTACTTATCATTATGCAACTGAACCCAGGGCAATTCAACACCCAAGACAAAATTAGAAATACATAAACATATTTGCACTGTTTCTTTGCTCTCCATAACAATATTTGTTTCTCTCCCCAGCCCAGGATGAACTGCACAGAACAAAATGAAGAACAGAAAAAATACCCATAATTTGATTTTTCTGAATTGAGTACTTTGCCATTTATTATTGGCTTGCATAGCAGATCAGATGGGACAATTTCAGTTTAAAATAAAACTACCATCTCAATAACTGGGGAAATTCATATGTGGGCCAAATCTACCCCAAGGCAGCCCTTAATCAGGTGAAAGCTGAAGCTTTGTCTATATAGGGATTAGCAAAAACTCATGACCAGTGCAACTCAAATTCTGGTTTTACCAAACTGAAGAACTTACAGAAAAGCTACAAGCTAAACCAAACCAAACCAAAAACACCCTGACCAAAAAAACCCCAAACCTGGCCTGTATTTCAGTACAATTTTTCATCTCCAGAAATCATTAATAGTAACTGTGGAGTTCACACAAACCTTTCAGTCGTTAAAGAGATTAGCCAAGATTTGCTTATAGGGAAAAACATCTTAAGTAATCTATAGGAACCCTTTGTGATCCACTCACACTGAGTAGGATCTTATTCCTAGAATCATTTATCCTGTAATGAAGCAGTTTGTAGCACAAGAATCTATTCAACATACTCTGAGACAATATCAGCAATTTTCCCTTTAGCTTTGACTTCTTTCTTTGACCCTTTATGAGGACAATGCCTATGTTTTGAACGCCTGTGGCAAACTGCACAGGGAGGCACTGACACAAAGCTCACAGTAAATATCAACTGTCCAGGGCCACAGGGAGGCTCCAGACCAACATCAGAGCTAGAATTCAGCTAGGCCATCCGGGGTTTTGCTTTCTCTCTCTGATTAGCACAAATGATTTCAATACAAAGCTGGTGCTCCCTGGAGGCTGCAGATGTACAGCTCTGGGGTCCAGTCCTGTGCTTGCCCTTGATCCCTGCCAGGGTAGGTCCTTACTCCTGAACTCAGCCTTGTGAACTATTCACCAAATACCTGCTGCCATTCCTGCTCATCCTGCAACCACTGCTGCCTCAAGGGTGTCTGATTCCTCCTTCTACCGACAATGCCCATCTTTCTTTGACCGTGTGTTGAAATGCTCCTCTTCTGACTGGGAAGTAAATTTAAGAATGTGGCTAATATTTTGAAGAATATGGCTGATAATAACCACATCACCTTAAGAGAACTTCCATGCATTTTGACAAAGGTCAAAGACTGAGATGGCTTTAGCCATTATGAGGTACAGGATGAAAAATTTGCACATCTTGGTAAAAACAAGGACACAAATTAAAGTAGTAGAGAAACAAAGAAAGCTTCAATTCATACTAATGACCCAAAGCTTCTGTGAGTATCAGATCCACCTTGTTAAGCAGATTCCCAATGCTAATTATAGCATAACTTCAATGGGAAATGTGTCTTATTGTGGTCTAGATCATGTTTGCATTCAAGTTAATGGGAATTTTGCCACTGACTTCAGTGGAAACAGGAAGTCTCATACAGTAGGCTGTTATAAATTCAGTCATTTGTCCCTATAATTTATAAATGATGGTGTTGCTCGCAAGACTAAATCTTACTCCAGTCCCAGTAGAAATCCAAGGAATTCCCTTCTTTTGGGCCCAGGAACACTGTGTTGTCTGTGCATTGTATTTATTCCCGTCAGGGAAAGTTAATTTCATTCTGCAATCTGCTCTCCAGCCAAGAGAGGAACGACAGCAGCAGCCTCTGAAAGAGCTGTGTCCAGCCCTCGTCACACAGGGACTGTCACTGTGCTGCGCGAAGAGAAGGACACAGGGACATGGCAGGGCCCAGACAGACCATGGGGATACCCAGGGTGAGATGTGCTGAGACTTCAACAAGATTCATTGGCCCAGAAAATCTCCTTCTGGCCAGAGAGACTCCTCAATGCAGAATTAAACCACCAGTGCAATTCTCTGAGCATCCTCTTCTCACAAAGATATAAATGCAAAATCCATAAAGAAAAGTCTGACATAGCTGCCACACACACACAGAGCCTGTCTTTCCATGCACAGGGAAAAGATTATTTTTCTTTGCTTTTCATTCTTATAAAACCTTTGAGTTTCTCAGCATTGGGATTGTGGCCTCTTAACTTTTTGTTTGTATTTAAATCCTCCCAGCTGAAGAACACATAAAGAAGCAATATTTTGTATTTGAAAAGTTTTGTAAGGATGTAAAGCAAAGGAAAAGAATATAAATAGGAACACATAATAAATTTCAGTGTTGTCCTACTTAGTGATGCAATAAAAAGCAATATTATATAGGCACTTTACCCTAATCAAAACACATTAAGAGATTGATTCCATAATCTGTATTCATTAAATTCCCACTCACTCCTTACCAGAGTTTTATTTAGAAATTTGCCAAGACTCCTGTTTCCTACAACTTCACAGCTGTACAATTTACAATCCATTCACCACTAAGCAAACATTGCCTGCAGAAATGTCAGATGATACAAACTATCTCAGAAAGATCTGGAAAATGCTCCGTGCTCCCCAGAACACAAATAGCCATTACCACCAGGGCAGGATTCCTGTCACATACGATTCAAGGAAATGGACTTTAGAATATTCATTGCAAATATTTAGAAGTCGATACAACACAGCCAGTACATTTGTTTGGGGAGGGAACCTAATTTTCAGTGTCAAGAAGAGTCACTTTGCTCAGGTTTTTCACTGCACTGGCAGTTCTACTAGGATATTTACAGACAGATTTTTAAAACTCAGTATTTGGTCCACAGCTCCTTCAAAAACCTAACTCTAGAAATCTTCTGTTATCAGCTGTGAGATAAAGGCAGAAATAGCTCTGTGCACAGATGTGCTCTAGGCAACATCAGAAAATATGTCCCTTCTCCCCAGCTTGTCAAGACTGCATGTTTTCCCTTGCATGAAAAGGAAATCCAAGGCTGCATTTTTAGCAGCACTAAGGAGAAAAGACACTAAGCCCTTGAGAGTTAAAAACTGGATGCATTTTAAAACCTATCTTCCATGTATTTACCTCAAAAACATTTCTCTTTCCCTAAACAGGCACAATCTGATAAAATTTGAAACTAGGACGTGGGATGTGATCAACAGGCGAAGCAGAGAGAATTTGGATTCTGGCGACTCTTTTGGGTACGGAGGCAGAGTGTATTCCCCAAACACAGAACTCAGTGTTTTTGTTAAATATAGCCCCAAACTCTCACTATGCTTGAAAATATGTGTCAGCTTTATCTGCATTGACCAGTCTGTAATTTTACACCCTGTCAGGGATCCCAAAAAACAGTCTTAACACCAACTAGGCTGAGAGCCTGTGCTTTCAGAAAACCCTGGGGCTGGAGTAAAATTGGTGTTCTTTTTCAATTTGGTGCTGTTGCTTTTGCACCAAGATCACACCACGAGGGCTGTGAGCAGCACAAGCACAAGTTCTTGCTGCAGGATTATTCAGCTTTGATCAGTATGAGCACAGTGGGAGGAACATACACGAACCTTAGAAACAAGAGTTTAGGAAAAAAACATTTAAGGGTCCTAGAAAAATATTTACCTGATTTTGGTGGAGAGACTTTCCCACCAACAAGAGGGATCAATTAAGCTTCTTTTATTTTCTACTGAATTTATTGTTCTTAATTAATTGCACCACTAGCAGCAAAAATAAAGAATATTCAATACATCATCCTTTAAATCTGAGTTTTCTACTACTGACGCTAATATCTTTTAAATTAAATATTCTGCCATATTCAGGTAAACAAGCGTGTTATTCACTAAGTCTGCATGGTTCTCTTAAGAATGGTGCTAAAACCATCATGGGGATTTTGGGTCAGCTGAGACACAGGATATCTGATCTAGCAGTTCCTAACTGGAATTTCCTTAGTAGCTGAAACAGTAGAGGACAAGCTGAATTATCAGCTTCATCAGACAACTTTAAATGGTCTAAATTATGTGGCGGTGTTAAACACATTGATTTTCCTTTGCTAGGCTGAAGGAAAACAAAGATAATTTTGAAGTGTGTTGTTCGAGTCAAATTAATTTGATTCTAAATGGAGTTCACAATAGTTTTTTTATGTCAAGCCTTTTTCACCCTAACGCCTTTCAAAATAATCAGGAAAGAGACTTCAGAGAAATCTCATGTTTGTTGCTTTAATTGTAAACATTTCCCATCTATAATTCTATGTTTTTTTAATCTCTTCCATCTGCTCCGCATGTGTTCAGCATTCCCTGGACACAAACAGACAGTTTAGTAACTCTATTAGCTCTGTTTTGTATTTCTTACATCAAGGCCACGTCAGGCAGGTTGGGATGCTCAGTTTTACTCCTGCTGCTTGTGGCAGAGCTGTGGATCTGCTGGAGGAACTGAGTCTGCACAGGCACTGCACTCGGGAGGACATCGCATCTCCCCAGGGAGCAAATGGCTGCTCTGCTTCAGTGGGGCTTACCCAGGTTATTTTAAATTAGCCAGAAAAATCTCCAGCTCTGTCCAGTCACGAGACAGTGTCTCCAAACAGGTTTTGCTCTTTCGGGAAAGCTGAATTTCAGGCTGTTTTCCTCCCCAGAGGCACAGCTGAGCGGGCACAGCTCTGTGCTGCCCAGGGACAGCTGCGACCTTCCCCAGCCATGGGGAACTGGGCTTACTGGAGAGCCTGGGATAACGAGAGCCAAAGCACCATGGCCTCCTTCCCAAGGCTGTGCTCCCAAATCTCACCTCCCTGGCAATATCTGCGACCTTCCTGAGCCATGCGTTTGAACTGGGCTTACTGGAGACCCTGAGGTAAGGAGAGCCACAGCACCATGGCCTCATTCCCAAGGCTATGCCCCCAAATCCCACCTCCCTGGCAATATCTGTGACCTTCCTGAGCCATGGGTTTGAACTGGGCTTACTGGAGAGCCTGGGATAACGAGAGTCAAGGCACCATGGCCTCATTCCCAAGCCTGTGCTCCCGAATCCGTGACCTTCCCAAGCCATGGGTTTGAACTGGGCTTACTGGAGAGCCTGGGATAACGAGAGCCAAAGCACCATGGCCTCACTCCCAAGGCTGTGCTCCCAAATTCCACCTCCCTGGCAATATCTGTGACTTTCCTGAGCCATGGGCCTGAACTGGGCTTGCTGGAGAGCCTGAGGTAAGGAGAGCCACAGCACCATGGCCTCATTCCCAAGGCTGTGCTCCCGAATCTCACCTCCCTGGTGATATCCCTGAGACCTTCCTGAGCCATGGGTTTGAACTGGGCTTACTGGAGAACCTGGGATAACGAGAGCCAAGGCACCATGGCCTCATTCCCAAGGCTGTGCTCCCGAATCCGTGACCTTCCCAAGCCATGGGCCTGAACTGGGCTTGCTGGAGAACCTGGGATAACGAGAGCCAAGGCACCATGGCCTCACTCCCAAGCCTGTGCCCCCAAATCTCACCTCCCTGGCAATATCCCCGCACAGGGGATACCCCACACACTGCAGCCTTCAGGAGGATTATGGATGTTTCTATCACATTATAACCTTTAAACCTCTAAAGATTGCACCTTCATTTTCCATTTTACTGATTGGGTTTGTTTCTCTAATAGCAGCCTTGCTATTTTTGCCCTTGTTGTTGTTTATGCAGTTTTCTTTGGAAAACTCTGGGGGGTTGCTAAAGAACTGGCAGAATTAGGACACCAAGATACAAGCGCTGCCTGATTTTCAGATCGTGTTTTTCTTACTTCGAGTTTTGAAACTGGGTGAAATCCAATTCCACTCACTCAGAGGAAATCCTCCTCTTGGAAGATGACCTGCTGGCCATATCAGCAGAAGATAAGTTTCCGTGTTTTTCTTTTGTTGATAACACGGAGCTGTCCATATACTCAGGGTCTAAACATAAATGTATTCTACAAATAAAGGTGATTATAGAGGATGTTCAAGCAAATGGCCCAGAGCACTGGGTCACATTGTGTAATGAGTGAGTCTCCCTCAGATCCATCAGTCACTGCCCAGAAACCTCCCAGCACTGGCTCCATCAAACTGGGACTAATTAACAAAGCCCACGCTGATCATTTCAGTTGCTTGCACCCATAAAGGCACTGATATAACTTATCATGTTTATAGAGATTTTAATTTAAGAGAGGTGGCCTCATACATCAGTTTCAACAAGGCTTAGAATGACTTGCAAACCTTATTCAGTGGATGCTTCTCTATTTGTTTTGTAATACTCACATATTTAATAGGAAAATCTGATCGTTAGCCAAATATTCATGAATGTTAAACCATGCCTAACTTTGTACTTTCCTCCAAAGCATGACTTGAATTCTTCTACTAGTTCTAATAAAGCATGCTCTTTAATTCCTACGCCAAAAAAATCCATCATTCATAACCAGAGTATTCATAATTTAAATGACTGTCTCTGATGTTGATGGCACCATCAATTACAGGATTAGGTGATGGGGAAGATCTGCACTGATTAACATGCATTTTTCAACATCATTGTTCAGTAAGGTTTTATATAGCTGCAGCATTCAGGGAGTAGCTGGGATCTGATATTCTGAAATTACCTTACCATGGTATTCTGAGATAAAAGCTTTGGAGCGTTTCTTAGTAAAGGCTTCACATTTCATTTAGTAATCAAATTTCAGCAACATCACATTGGCCACAGAAGTAATTAACTTTCCAGAAAAAATCCTATGTGACAGATTTTGCCCAGAACTACAGCTTGTACAGCCCAACTCAGCACTGTGCAGGACATAGAATACATTTGCAAAATGTTCTTACTTTTCAAATTCAGCAAAGTACTTCTGCATTTCTTCTCCTTATCACCTGCTTTCATCTACCTCTACTCAGAAAGGGACAAGCCAATATGGAGAATTTGGGAATCAGCAAAACACTTTCTGCTCTCACCATCTGGATTTTCAAATCTGGAGGTTGCTGTATGGTATACCCAAACATAAAAGTAAAAAAAAATAGTAAGCTAAATCCTTCAAAATTTCTGAGATTGATGCAAGAATCTCAGGAGTTTTTCTCACCCACTTGCTGTCCCTGTGTTGTAAAGTTGCTCTGTGAGTTGTCTCAGAGGACCTCAAGTGCATCGAGCACCTCCCCATTTATCTCCTCCTGAGTGAGCAGCAGCTCAAGCTCGATTCCTTTGCAGTTCAAGGGCATTTTCTGCTCTAACAGTGAACCAGGCACAGCCAGGCTGGAATTCCTGTTCCAAAGGTGACAGGCCTCCTGCTCTAGAGACTCACCTAGCCTTTTTCTCCTTAAGCTTCCCATTTAGTAAAATTCCTTTTAAAATGTATCCTTTTTAGCAAGGTGCAGTCAGTGCTATAATTCAGCTAAAATGGAGGCCATTACAATTCGAGGAAAGACTGTTAAGTGAATTTATGACTTGAATACAATCAATTTATTTTTTCATTCCGAGCAACAGTTTTGAAGTAATTTACTTTACACCTGACTGCAGCAATTTGCCAATAAAATCCATAGGGAATGCAATGTGCTTTGCCCATAAATGGAAAAGAAGAACTTGCATTTACTGTCTGGGCTGCTCTATGCTATACAATAGAGCTTGAAATCACTGGACTATCTGGGCTCTGATATCACTCAGGAGCTCCAGCACAAATGCAGCACTGTATAGGAGGAACAATGTCTGCTTCTGTCTTTTCATCCCACTGATCCTTCAAATATTTGAACAGTGCAATCACTTCATTGATGCACCATTTGATTAAACCAGGCTTAGCTCTCCAATGCTCAATGGATTCTTGTTTGTAAAGACTTAAAGCTTTCATATCCGATGCCGTTATGTCTCTAGTACCAATTTCCATATTCATTCAGCTCACTTTTCTATAGTCCTCATTCCAATTATTGTCAGTGTTGTTGGCAACGTCTAATGAGGGACGAAGGAATGCTTCTGAGTTCCTGGGGCTGGGTTCTGTGCCCTGGAGACACGAACTGCACATTTGGACAATACCCAAACCCACCCCAGCCCCTTATCACGCTCTAGTTTGCATAGAAAAGAAGCCCAGCAGCCCAGGCTGGAAGGAGCTGGAGCAAGTTCTGACCATTTTCCCATCCCAGCAAATGGAGGAGCAGGGAATTAAGTCACACCTCACTGGTCACCTGTAAGCCAGATTGGGTCTGGCTTTGTGCGCAGGGAAAACATCGCTCAGAGTCAATTTGATGTCACTTAGTGTTTGGGTTTTTTCAAAGCTGTATATCCTTGGAATATGTATATCTCCTCAATATTCTGCCCAAAGAATCAAAGGCCCTGCTCTGTTCAGCAGGATCAGCACTAGATCAGCAAAGCACAGACAATGACCCAGTTCTCACTCGGTGCTCCTGCAATTATACAACCCAAGGAGCTGTTGCTGTTTATAGTGGGACCTGCTGTTTACACAGAGGGATGAGGACTATACAAGAGCATACAGACAGGCTGAAAAACATCTGAGTTCATTTCAAACACATCTATATTTGAAAGCTTGCTGCAACTGAGGATTATTTATAGTGCTTATAAACCACAGTCATGGAGCAGGACTGCACCAGGCTACGTAGTGTAAACACACAGACTAAAGTTACAATTCCTGTAACAAGGATCCCCTTGAGGGATTTTACCACACGGGATTTGAAGAACACAGCTCAAGAACAGAATATGGCAGATCAAATATTGAATAGAAGGTCTGTTTTCAGCATATATCTTTGCCTTGGCAGAAGTGATTTTATTTTCTGCTGAAAAATGTTATTATCCTACACGTACCATGTTATTGCCATTTTTATTAGGATACTTTAAAAATTGTAAGCTTTTTACTTCAGAAATAAGGCAGAAAAATTGATTCTATAGGTTTTCTGAGACTTACTGCAAGTAATCTTAGAGCTATGGATGGAGCCATATGGAGGTTCAAGTATCTTGTTTGTTTATGAATGATTGCATCACATTTAACAGATCCAAGAATCTACCATTTCATAAATCAGTCTATGAGCATTTCTTTCTTAAAAAAGAAAAGACTTTCTCTTTCTGCATCAATGGATAAACTGTTTCTTTCTTTAGAAAGAAGCAGAAATGGGAGTGAACTGGAAAGGTTGGATTCAGGAACAAAAGTTTCAAACTACAGCTCCAGGAATCACATAGAATTTACATCTAGGCCATATTCCTTCCAAATTTTGGAATCAGGATTGAAACTCCCATTTCAGATAAGCGGGACCAGAAATTGTCTGATCTATGTAAGCAATCAAGTTGGCTTAAAAATTATGTTCTATACATGTAAGAAAAACATGACTGAAGAAGTTTTGTACATTAACATCTTTCAGGGCACCTGAAGCTGAAAACTTGCATTGTAAATTCTCAGAATCTCTGAACATCTACCTCAGAGGTTGAACCCACGTGACACTAGAATGGTAGCTGGTGAAAAATAAATTACTTAAATTCTGTGATTCATTCAAGTTTGCAAAAATAAACCAGATGTTCTTTGACATATTTCCCACATACAGCCTCCTTCCCCCACAGCAACTGTTGCAGCATTTTTCTTTATTCAGCATTTTCCTGGGGAGCAGTTCTGAGGTGTCTACAGACAGTAGGTTAAGTAATATAAACCTAAACCCACTCACAAATACTTCCAGATCGCTCCAAGGGTTACGTTCCTCAAATGACTGGAGCACGATGCATTAATACAATTACATTAAATTACATCCATACAGTTCCTTTCATCTCAGATATTCCCAAAGCAAATTAGAAGTTGAATGAATATTCCACTCTCACTACTCACGTGTCATTTAACAATAGGTTAAACACATTTTGTCAGGTGATTTCTGTTCCCTGCCTCGTGACCATGGATACTCCTATCAGAAGCATTCATCTCATTCATCTGAAAATGATCTCAGGCATTCACAAGGCAGCAAGTCAGACTTATTTAAATTAAAGCAGCCACTCACACAACTGTTTGCTGCACTTTTGTTGTTCTCTTGCACGATTCACATCAGCACTCAAAGAAGAATGACAAGAATATAAAACAATCACAGAACTTATGATGACCTAAAATACAGCTTTTCAACCTGGGCAGGTAGCTGCAGATGTTAAAAGAATTGAGGTTAAAAATGGGAAGAATAAAACAACTCCATGCCTCCAGAAGGCAAAGAGCCTTGAGCAAAGAGAAACACTCACATCCAAGGGTTTAAAACTGCTTTTAGAGGTAACCTGACAGGGCAAAAGGGATATACTTTCCTTACTTTTTCATACTTCCCCACTTCTTCCTCTGCCAAGTTGGATGGCAGCTGCAAAGTTCCTAACAGTATTTGATTTAAGAAAGTAAAAGTGACCAGGCAGATGTTCTTGCAATCTTTAATGTAGGGCTTGAAAAGAAAATGGTTGTTGGAGGCTGGTTGTAAATAGTTACATGATCCCTGTGCATTTCATCAGTGCACATGTTCTGGATCTCTAGTGCCTCCAATCTCACTGCAAAAGTGACTCCAAAATTTGCTGGAGTCTGAACAGAGCAGAGCCATAAATCATTTGACTGCGTCCTTTATCCTTAAAGTCTCGGGGCACAAAAGGAATTACCTTGTCAAAGCCTCTTAGAAAACAAAGCACACTTTTTAAAGACTGCATCCTTATGTGCTTCACATATTAAAGTTCAAACTAATGGCAAGAGTCCACAGGCATTAAGGGAAATAACAGCAATCAATGCTATTTTTAAAGGGAAGAGAGGGGGCGAGGGGTTAACATATGTGGAATTAGCTCTGGGCAAAATGAGAAGCCATTGCATCTAAAATCAAATGCATTCTCTGAAACAGACACCAGGGACCAAATTCCCATGCAGTCTCCTGCAGTCCAAGAGTTTCAGCAGAATTTGGCCTTCCTCTTAACTTAGCTTCATTAGGTCATATCATGCCATCAGTTTTTATGTTGGACGCCCTACGTACTGCACATCAGTTGTTGGCACTATGTGGACAATTTCCCAAATTGGAGGGGGAGAAAAGGGTGGTGTGTGTAAGAGGGAGAGGAATTTTTTTCCCATTTAGAATAAAAGTAATTTCTTAGAAGAGTTTGAGGGGGGGAAAGTGGTATTTGTTTCCCTTCTACCAGATGTCACCAGTGACAACAAGAGCCGGTATTAAATATCTCTCCATCAAATTCTTCTTGAAATTTTTCAGCGTCAGCTGGTCAAGAACCCATTCAGAAAACAGGGAAAGCTGAAATCTTCCACAGCCATTCTTAACCAATGGTTCTTCCCTGCAAAAGAATTATCTGCGTCTGAAACTCTTTTCTGAAGGAGAACCTTACAGAATTTGTAAAAAGAAAAAACTCTTAGCAATACTTTTTCTTATATGCTGCAAATGAAATAACATCTCCTCCCCACAGAGAATCTTTTGCAATGGTCTTTTGTTACTTTTTGATCAGCTGCTGTCAGTGTTGCATGCACTAAGGTCTCGTAGGTACCTCCATTTGTCATTTTTCTGTCTGGCACTCTGATTTATTAGTGGCTGGCTTCAGTGGCTGCCTAGGTCTGTCTTCCATCTTAGAGGGAAATGCTTTGGGAAAAACGTGTCTCTGACATTCAGACAGTCCCTGCACCGTCACCTCTTGCTGTGCCACCACCTCAAGCTGCGATGCCAATTGCACTGTCATCCCTCGCCATCCCTTAATCCTGGCCATAGCGATACCTTGTGCTGTCATGCAGATGACTTGTCTTTCACTGCTCTGCTGCTCAAGCCACAAGTGAGATCCAAGCTGACAGGCTCCTCACCCACTTAGGCTACAGCATTCGCGAAAGAAAATCGAGATGATCAGATTATATCCGTGAAAAAAGTAACTAGCACAAAGGAACATTTGGAAATAGCGCTGGCCAAACAATTCGAGAAAATAATCACTTCTCCAAAAGAGGTTGAAGGCAGGCTGAAAACTGAAAAGACACTCTTCAGATATTGTGGTAGTGATGATGTTGCTATCGAGATTTTTCTCTCTATTCTGAAAGCAAAGATCTTTCATATAGGGCTCAGGGACTTTTGTCTCAGAGACAGCTGGGCAGATCACAACCCCTTTGCTTCATACATAGTCGACTAAACAGGTTGTCAGAATCTTGCAGAATTGTAAGATTTTCTCTGGAAATATAGCAGATGAAATACCCTCCCCCAACCAACTGTTCTGATGGATTGGCATAATATTATTTTACCTCCTATAGCAACAAATTCACCGTGTGGTATTTTTTTTCAAAACAAAACAGAACAGACATTCTGGGACACAACATGGCTATTATTTTCCCTGACTGGTTTGCTACTCAAACAATACCTGAACAGGATACTTTTAACTTTTTTTTTGTTTAGTGTTCTAATGATGAAACTATTACACATAGCGTCTACAGATAAGATAACAAGATATCAAATTTAAACATTCATTAAAGACATCTCTTCAGAAGTTATTGTGCTTCATTTCATCTGCCTCCTCAGATCAAGCATATCAGGCAGTGGGGGGTTTTGCCTTGCCCTACATCACATGGAGAAGTTGGTGTTTTCTGCTTAATTCAGAGGAAATTTGACATGACTCCGTTCTTTTTGCCTATCTGGCCACTTATCTTGTTTCGTTTGCAAATATCATATGTATTCTCTTGAGATAAAAATAGTGCAAGATGATTAGTTAGGCAAGTTCACTTGACACCATTCCCCCTTCGTGACGCTGAAATCTAAAATCTGTATATGGTATACAACTTAAAGTATATATATGCAAGCTCAGCTCTGCTGGAGACACACAGCAAGTACCTTCCTCCCAACCCGACTGCCTCCTTAGCCAGCCAAGAAGACCACAAAGGTAAGCTGATTAGATCTTCTGCTTTCAAAGAAACACAAAAGCAAAATGCTCCTTAAATGGAAAGCAATTGAAATATCAGTTCTTATCTCAGCTTCCAGTCTGTTGTATTTTTACAAGCTAACATAGAATTGAATCAGCATTTGGATCATAGGATGGAACAAGACAGGAATGATGCCCCTTGTAAAAAATGCTGCAATTATTAGGTTTTCCTTCAAGTCTTCCCTTTTTTAATCTGTCAGCAGTGAGAATTAGGTGAACGGCTGAGCTCCAAATTCTCTTGCCTAATGCTGAGAGTGGGAAGTGTTTTGCACAAGAAACCACTGGGACAAAAGAATTACTAGTAAAACAAAAGTACCTCAGCTGCCTGAGCTGGGGAAGGATCCATTGCCATCACTGGGAATGTGTCCCATCGCTTTCTTAACAGTTTCTGAGATATTCAGAAAGGGACTAAAATGATTGACAATTTTTTTCTGCTGCAAACCAAGAGGTAAGAGGCAGCCATTCCACATTTTAGGCAAAGTTTAAACCTGTGTTTAGATCTCAAACCAGCACACAGAATATAAATGGGTACCACCAGGTGATTCCTTCTCATCCTGTGCTTAAACAGGAAGAATGATGTTGCTGAAGACCAGCTAGGGATTAATGAAAAGATATTTCTATTCACTTGTGGCTTTCAAGAAAAATTTTCTATGCCTTAGACCCCTTCTTTCACTAACATGAATTAAGAGTAATGTTGCAAGTTTCAAACTGTGACCTGTCTGCACTGGTGTGCGCAGTTTACCAAACTGTAAATGCATCAATCCACTAAAAATTGATTAGAAATTCAGGCATTACAGCATTTTGTGAAGTGATACATATTACATTGGCTAACTATTGCAGCTGTCGGTGGCTGAACGGGTCAGAGGATTTTTCTCAAAGTAAATGGTGCTGTGCCAGAAGAAAACACCTCTGCCACTCTACTAAGAATGGATATTAAGTCTCCATGCTTCTGTTCTAAGCACAGAAATTCACTGAAATGCCAAAATCTGGGAAAAAATATGGTTTATTATAACCTATATGGAATGCAAAAAAAAAATCCTCCTCACAAAATACTTACAAAAACTTTTTTATAGAGCTCTCATGAAATGTAGTCTTTTAGTGATGCAGCAGCCCAGCAAGCCACATTTATTGTTGCAATTAAACAGAGGAGGAACTCACTCTCCACATTTACATGAGTAAAATTACTAATTCTACACTAATATTTTCATTCTTTGTGAAGATCACTACATCTATTGATAATAATGATTTTTCACGTTCCGATTCCACTTATTCCAGATATAGTTCCAGGAGACATTATCAAGCCTTATCTCTTCTGTGTGCTGTAAATACGCTCAGGTTTTATTTGAGCAATAATCCACCTCCAGGAAAACCCACACAGAAATCATGGATTTCTGTGGCGCTGGACACCTTTGATTTGCTCTCCCGGCACAGCAGAGGCACCAGAGCTTCCTGCAGCCCCACGCTCTGGCGTGCAGAATTCCTCCCTCATTCCCAGCTTTCAGTGGAAGCACCTGCTGCAGACATCTGTTCCAGTGTGCTCCACTTGCCATCAGATGAAAAATGTGTCCCCTAGCACACACTGTCACAGCAGCAACTTCAAATAGAGCCGTGAAAGTAGGAGAGAAGTCATTTTAATGACTAAGTAGCTCACATTTAATTTATTTTACAGTTCAACAATGGCCATCACTGACATCCTCTCTGCTAAAGATATTGAATCTGCTCTCTCCAGCTGCCAGGGTAAGGAATGGTCGCTCTGCAGACACAAGATGCATATCATTTTTATGTCTTAAGGAGACATGCCTATCATTTTCCCCTTAGATTCCTTCCCTGTGAGATCTCTTTCTGAGCTGCATTACACTATAGCCCCTCAAATTCAAAAGGTCTCACAAGTGGTGAGCAGCAATTAAAGGGCCACAGTTTCAGTCGGGGCTGGCTTAACTGCAAACTGTCCATGTTTAAACCTGCTAAAGACTTAAATTTAAAGTTAGCCTTTCCTGTCAAAATTCCAGAAAAAGCCTCAGCTTGCAGAATCACAGTGTCATATGTGAAGCAATGATCAGTCTCACTTCTCTTCAAGCTGCTCAGCAAGATCAAGACAATTTTCCAAATACTCAGAGATTTGATTTGTCTGTGAATTACTTACTTTTCTATCAAATTCTTCACCTAAGTAAAGACTCAGTGAAAACGAATGAAGAATTACAGGAGTTACTTGTAAGTCACAGTAGCACCCTCTAAATATTTATTATTAATTGCATGTGACATATTGCATAAATCCTGATGTAGAAGAATGTGCATTGAAGCAGAAAGCTTCAAACTGGCTGAAAGGAAATATGACCACAGGCACAGAGTGATTAAAAAGGGAAATTACTACCACTGTATCGCTCTTTTGCTACACCAGGGAGCAAGAGAAAGAGGAGCTGCCTGATGCTTGAGAAAAGCCATACATATTCACAAGGAATACATACAGTAGTAGCAACTTCAAGGCAGAATATTTAACAACTTCTGTTTCTTCCAGCTGATGATTCCTTCAACTACAAGTCTTTCTTCTCCATGGTTGGTTTATCCAGCAAAACTCCTGACCAGATAAAGAAAGTTTTTGGAATCCTTGATCAGGACAAGAGCGGTTTCATTGAAGAGGAGGAGCTGCAGTAAGTACTGTTCAGCTGCTCTGTTTCTTTAAACAACAAAAACCTCTGAACTTGCTTGGTGTCCTAGAAGAAACCCTTGACGTTACTTTAAAAATAAAACACAAATCCTTGTCTTTCCTTGAATCTGTGTGGATTCCCTCAGACACTAAGGGCAGACATTACCTTATGGGACATTTCAGAGAGTAAAACTCAAGCACAGCACCCTGCTCTATTTCAGGCTGTTCCTGAAGAATTTCTCTTCAAATGCCAGAGCACTCACCTCGGCAGAGACTAAGGCTTTTATGGCTGCAGGAGACACTGATGGTGATGGCAAAATTGGAGTGGAAGGTAAGAATTTCGGAAATTTGATAAAATTTGGGGTTTAGAATGTACACATTTTGGGCCGCATTTAAATGGGGGTGTGAAGAATACACCCAAGTACTTTGGCCTGATACTTTCTGCCACAATTTTTATATGTATTTTATATGTATTTATGTATTTAATACTCCTTTATTTTCACAGCTGTATTCCCATTTGATCTCTGTTGCAGCCACAGAATATTTAGGCCCAGGGTAGGGTCTGGTCTTCGAAAGAATGATAACAGCTTTGGGGTTAATCCTGCTGTGTGTCTGATCCATATACTCAATGTGCCAGATTCCTGAAACATTCAGAACACCTGAATTTCTCTGAATTTCCATTTCAGCAGTGGATGCTCCACACTCCAGGCCATATGACACTTGAATTTTTAAACACACTTCCACCTAATGAAACTTATTTCTTCATCTTCCACCATCAAACACTGGCCTCTATTCCTGAGTGCTTAATTCACTGATGTAAAATGTGACTAGGATTGTTTCTCAAGGCTGCAACTGCTGCAGTGCAGCACAGAATTTTGTGCTGGAAAACTATCTGATAAGTGCACATTTCACCAGACAGTCCTTCGAGAAACTCAATCAAATTCCTGAAGAAAACCTCACAGAGATGATGTGAACTAGCCAGGATATTTCTTTTAGAAAGTGCAGCCAGAAAAACAGGACATTATGCATCATGTATTAGAGATGAAGTCACTGCAAGCAGGGCTGTCTCTGCTGAACTAGGACAGGTGGCAATAACTCCAACAGACACACGTGCTAATCTTAGCCAGATTTGGGAGGAGAGAGAGAGATACACTGTTGGAGGAATTTGCTTTAGCAGCAGCTTTTGCAGCTTCTGTTTATGAGCCCCAAATAGGTCATTATATTATGCAGATCTTAGCCCTTACCCATTGAACCTCCCATTCTGAACGTGTATCGCTATTAATATTTTTTATTTGGAATATCAAAACCAAAATTCATTTCCTCTCACTGAGAGCTACAGGCTCTGCTTCCTTGGCTATTATCAGAGTTTGTAACAGGGTAAAGATAGTTTACCTTTAACTCAGGATTTCCCACAAATACAAATTTACAGACACACTCCTCCTCTCTGCACTTACTCTTTTTAAGAAGTGAAGAATCTGTTACGCCCCCAGAATCTCAGTTTAGCAGTAGCTTGTGCAGTGTTATAATAACTCTGGGAGCCCTTCATGCCTAGAATTTTAGTCATTTTTATCCATCTTTTTAAAGATGTCAAAAAAAAAGCACTTTCAATGAGTTTTATTCTCTGCTTTTCTCACTTTTTTCCTTGACAGAATTCCAGTCTCTGGTGAAGGCATAAACAGCAGTAGACCAAAGGCAACCTTGGACTGACTCTGCCAATTACCTCGTCCCACAAGCACTTCGCACTCAGCATGTGTTTGTACATTTTTATATTGTTTCAGGCATTGACAGCTCCCCACACGTGAAGTTCACACACCTAACTGCTGAGAAATCTTGCAATGTTTTGGTCACATGGCATTGTTACATTTCCATTGTAAAGAAGGCACTTTGTGAATTTTCAACCACTGATAATGTTCAAATTGTGGCTGGGAGAGGGGAGAAAAAAAATTAAAAAATCAATCAAACAAAAAGATCCTTGGGGGAAAAAGCTGCTTTTTAAAATTTTGCCATACTTGAGCATGCTGACTTGCCAGACAGAGTTTTGATGATTTTAAACCATATAGATATCTTCTAAGGCTAAAAGGTACTGATTTAATTAAGGTTTATTTCTGATTAATTCTCTGATACTTGAGGACAAGCAATGCTAACAAGATAGCTAAAAATAATTCATATTAAGTCCCAACCCTGTGAATACGAGAAAAAAAATTAAGACATTTAAGAGGAGTTCACACATAGCTCAAAGCACAGAATAAGTTTGTGGGTAATTTTACAAAATAAAGTAATAGATTACGGCGTAATCATATTGTCAGAAAGTGTTTATGGCCTAAAATGTGACTGTCCCTTAAGAAGATTTATCTTTCATGAAATCTAAGGCAGCTGTGAGATAGAGGAGAAGGGTCTAATCCCATTCTGACACTGTCACAAGCCACGGTCTCCTGACAACCTGGGCCACAGGCCTGGAGCTTCTTCCATGAATCATGAGCCTGCTGCTTATTGTCTCTTAACATGTAAAAAAAAATAATACTCTGCCACATCTGTGAATTTCTGGGTTTTCTACAGGTGAAAAAACAGCCAATCTTGCTTTCGATTACCATATAGCTAGGACACATTGTTAAATAATAGCCATTACTCAATTCTTTCATTTATTATATGAATTATTATCTACATGTTCCACTATACCAGCAGTTTTCTTCAGTCTGACAACTACTAAGAGCTAGGCTTCCCTTTGGTAAGTGTCTTACAGGGTTTAGAGTTGGTTATAGCACTGTCTTCATTGATGGCCAAAGTAAATAATGTTCCTGGTTAAATGTGAGGTCAGCAGGCTGAGTAGATGCTGTGCATTTCTGGCTGAGTGTGTCAGAGATTTCCCCACCAAGATTTAGCTGTTTCCTCACCCATGTGCCATGCTGTGGCTCCAGCTCATAGCAGACTGTCATTTTAATACTCCTCGCTGAAAAGGAATGATAATTATCATTTGGCAGCTGGTTTGAAGAAGGGCAGAAACAAAGCCTTCTGGAACTTTTATGTAACATCCTGTGTTGGCATTTCCATGAATTGCAAGATAATTATGTGAGGCAAGCAGAGCTCCCTCATTCCCAGGCATGTAAGAGAGCTGGTCGACACATTGAAGATGGCTAATGCAAAAGAGGAATTCTAGCAATCAGACTCACTGAAGCCACGGCAGAATTAGAGTGAATAGAAATCCTAATTCCATCCCCACTGCCTTTGATGTTAAATCTGGGCTTAAATTATAGCTGCTGTTAATTGCAGCACTGAAATATTTTGCATAATGATGAGACTCTGTTGGTTCCCTTTTACTTTAATTATTTCCCTGCTGAGGAAAAAAACCTGGGGCAAGGCAGATCTGCAGCAATATCCAGATTTAATATACACATTAGCTCTCCACTGCTGATACTGAACTCTCCTGTCCTGGCTCACAAGCAGGTGGCACACATAGTGACAGACCTGACAGTGCATTCCCTGCACCTCTGAGAGGCTCATGTGGAATGCAAGAAATGCAAGACTGCACAGTGGCCCATCCTGTGTTTCAGAGATGCTGAACAGCTGCACATCACTGCCTTGTGCTGCCACACGGGGATGGAGCACTCCCAAGAGTCAGGAAATCCTTGTGTGTGCTGCAAGTTCACCTACGCTTATAAGAAAATCCGTTCTTCTTAAATAGTGACTTGCGACAAGAAGATGTGTTTTAAATCTTATTAAAATCATCAAGCCATTTCATTGCAAGGAACTATAATAAAACTCCAAGAATTTAATTTTAAAAAAAAAGGCCCATAGACTTCAGCAAAAAGACCACCTACTCTCTATTAAGGCTTCTGTTGGCATTGGGATCCAAATTTTAAATCCACATTTGAACCAAACTAGGAAATAATATTTTTCAACTAAAGGAAACAAATTCAGAAAATGTAGTTTTCTGGCAAGGCTCTTTTTAAGTAATTTAAGACAGTGGCAGCCTTCAGTTTTTTAGGGAATGTCATGGAGTGTTCTCTGAACTTGAAAATGCCTTCATGTTAGAGAAAACCTTCGATTGCAGGATGTCAGTGTGCCAGCTGAAGCAGCAAAGAGACACACGGTTGGTGTCTCACCACAATGCTGCCATAATTAAGGTACAGAATCAGCAGTTCCTGATGGAAAGGTTCTCTGGGAGTCTCTGCTCCAATCACTCCCTCAGAAGAGCACATCCCTCTAAGATGAGTGTGAGTATCTTCAAGGATAGAGGTTCTATAACCTCCCTGGGCAATCTGATAAGTAAGGATTAAATCCTCTGCATCAAGCTGTTATGAACGAATTACACAAATAAAACACTGCTGAGTACACAGTTAAAAATTAAAATTCTGTTAGAAATTGTTTATGCTGCACCAAATCAGATCTAAAGAATCCAACAACCCCTGGTATTTTCCCACTGTTCACCTGCTCTCAGGTTTAGAGTAACTCTGTCGGACTCAGTATAATTCTCAGTGTAATACTGTATCCTAATTCCCAGCATAAAGCAAATGTGGCTTATGTGTTTTACCTTTACTTATGACAATTAAAGAGCAAACCAAATTATGAGTGGTAGATCTGAGTTCCACTAGGCCCAAAGCTGTGAGTTCTCAGACACCTCAGTCCCTTGATCACCCCTTAGGAGCAGTTTAATCTCTAATCCTTCCTATACTTCTTATGAAATAAAGACATACTCTGATCCATTTAAGCAGGAGCAAACCACAAAGAAATTGATTGTCCTACATGAGCTCTTAGAAGAAGGGCACAGAGGGCCAGGGTCAACATCCCAAAGCCATCCCAGTGCTCTAGCCACTGAATTCACCATCTCTCTTACACTGGAATTTTGGGTTGTCCTGAAAGAGGAGCAGAACCACACATGAGAAAAAACCTCCTGGTATTTCGTGGAAGTTGGCTGCCCCCTAACTTCATGTTCCTTTGGAAAGCCCAATCCAAAAGCCATTTCTGAACCTGAGATTCAGTTTCAGCTCTCCAACTGTTGGAAATCTCAGTCATCCTCTAACAAGCAGAGAGCACAGAAAGGGCAAGGGGATGTCAGAACATTCATTGCACACATAGACTGGTACAGTTTCTTCTTTGAGTTAGCAGCCAGCCCATGTGGAAAATCTTTGATGCAGCATCATCAGAGGCGCCTGGAGCTCTTCACACAAACAGTGTGGGCAGAGGGGGCCAAGGTTGGATTAATTTCCTGGAATGGGTTACTGAAATAGATACATCTTGATTAAATCCCTGAACAGACACGTACCTAAATTTTGTGCTTAATTTTCCATGTATTTTAAAACATTTTAATAAGAGGATGCTGCGGAATATAAACTAGAGTGTTCGTATTTTATGAAACTTAATTTCCACATTAATTTTGATTGTAAGCACACAGAGATACCATGACATTGTTCTGGACTTTCTGGTATACTTTGTGCACCGAAGATCTATAGCACACACCAGCAGCTGGGATATGGCTGCTCCAGAACTTTTGATTTGTTTCTCAGCGTGTCCTACACGTGAAAACAAGAAAATCAGAGATTTCTTCTACCAAGTTTCAGAAAAGAAAATTAAATCATCACATCGGTTGCAATACAAAAAGAAGGTACCCCTAGACAATGCCTTCCCCTGAAGTTACAAAGGTATTATTGACCCTAAATTCAAAGGGGAATTTCTGTCCAAGTAGAACTTGTAAATACTTGACTCAAAGGGAGTTACATCAATTCCATCACAATGACATATTAATCAGTTCTATTTTCTAGACACTGACTTTAACTGATTTTTTTAAGCCTGCTTTAACTCCCAGGCTTCCAGAACAAACTGATTTTATATTTGCAATGATCTCCATAATGGACTGCAAAATTTAGCCAACATAAAAACACACATGGTAAATTCTGGTTTTGTTAGACAAAATAGCCTGTTCTTCTAAATCATCATGAAAGGAAGGCCCTCAGGAATTATCTCAGATTTTTCAGTTTAGTCTGTTTACATTCCTGTTCTTCCAAGTGATTTGGCAGACTAGACTTTTTTCTTTTAAATACCTGTTCCTTCCTCTCTCCCCCTTTGATGAAGTCCCTCCTGTTATCCTGTCCTAACCCTGCTCCTCAGTTTTCCCTCACCCGCAGTCCCACGGAGCTGTTGATGCCTAAAAGAGAAGCCAAAACAAATTAGGAGTATAAAATGCAGATAAATTTATTTGAGGCCTTCACGGTACACTCCGGGCAGACGAATGTCCCCCCCAGGGACCACACCCGAAATGCACGCTGGGTCATGAGCCCTTCACATTTTATAAATTCTGTTTCATTAGCATATTGGCCCCTAATTCTCCAATCTCACCCTCAGGTGATGATGTTCACCACCCCAGGCCTGCTCCCCTCCAGCTCACAGTTGTTTCCATATTTTCAGGCCCCAAGGCAATGAATGTGTCCTTGGATCTGTGTTCAGAGAGCCTTGTTTTGGTTAAAGGTGCTGGGAACAGAGCATTTTAGCACTTAGTAAGAAGCACTAAACTGCAGCAAGTTACAGGTGCATGAAGAGGAAAAACTAGAAATATTCGAAGGCATCACTGTCACAGTTGGACTAGCCTGTCTTTGGTGCCACCTTCGGGCAAGCGCTGGTTTGCCACAGAAATACTCCAAAACTCTTCTCTAGAAAAGCTTTGTTATCTCACTGTGGGCTCCTCACAAGGATTACTTCGTGAATGCTCAGTAATTCCTGTACAATTATCAGCTTCTCTCTGACCCCAGGCCATACTCTTGATTATTTCCTAGTAACCTGAGCCAATGGCAAAGCTTTATTCCTGAAGGAAAAATAGAATAATTTAATATAGATATCCACCTGTTCGGGATAAAATGTCTTTAAAAGTAACTTGCTTAGCTGATCTTATATTGTCCAGAAAAACTAATTTTCACAATGTTCAATTTACCACACAGCATGGGTTTAGAATTACATATTCAGTGCTTCTCATAAAAATTCTTCTCTTGATGAAATCAGGGGGAACTGAGACAGATGAGGTTCTGTCTGTATTTTCATGTATGTAATTTTTGAAAGACAGCAGCTTTGTGCTCCAGTGATTAGAGGATAGGCTTTATGATAATGTTCTCATCACTGAAATATTCTATAAATCTAAGCAGTCCTCCAGCCATGTTTACATAAGTATCAGTGTCCAATGTTCTCCCAATGGCTTTTTACACCACTGGCCAATTTCAACTATTCTCGAGGCCGTTAAGTTCCAATAGATTTTATAAGATAACTGAGTGGAGGTTCCTATTAATATCCAGTAAAAGAAAAGCTGCAGTTCTGAGTTAGCTGCTCTTTGAGCTCTTACAGAAGTTTATTTTTTTCAGCACAGCAAGGAAGAACCAAATCTCACTGATTTCACCACTCTGTTTCCCTCCTGGCCATTACTGATCCACCCTCCTGTGTCCTGCTGAAGAACTGACAATCTTCATTCTATAAACGGACACATTCATTAGGAGGATTTAAAAATGTGCATCATGCAATTAATTAATGCTGAGCAAATGCTGTCAAAATTAGGCTTTTATAGCGAACCCAAGCTTATATAACAACTTACTAAAATACTTTGGGCTGAAGAAGTTTTGTCTTTGAGCTTGTATATCAGATATATCTATTACCAATGTGTTAGTATGTTTTGAAGACTACTAGGGCAACTGCAGGAGTAGTGTTTCA
Source organism: Acanthiza pusilla (assembly GCA_036630365.1). Lineage (NCBI taxonomy): Eukaryota > Metazoa > Chordata > Aves > Passeriformes > Acanthizidae > Acanthiza > Acanthiza pusilla. The sequence continues at coordinate 1,907,184 of JAXCHO010000030.1, read as the reverse complement.
TGGATAATTCATATCAGGATTGGGCCCTTAAAAGTCAAAGTGTATTATGAAGATGTCCACCTCTTGCTATCATTAAGCAAATTAAAATATATGTATTTTTTAATTTATGCATCAAAAATAATTCATTTCACTAAACTAGGTGCAAGCTGTGAGGATTTACTTTGCATGGCACTAAACCTTCCATATTGTCTAAAACACCATGCACATTCCTTTGGGATATAAATATCAATCTGATTAGCTAGCAGGTCTTGTCAGCCACAGTAATTTATCCCCTGGGGTATCTGAGCCATCACGTGGCTCTAGGACTTCTGTAAAAGGTCAAGAGGACTTAACTGAGGTCTATATAAGTCCTTCTCTATATCATTTGAAAAAGAATTAGGCCGAGAGGACTCTGCAGATCTTTTACCTGACAATATTTTCTGTTCTTGCCTTGGGGAAAACTAAGCGGCCAGGTGAGTTCAATCTTTCCTCTGGAGCTTTTGAAGACATCACAATAACTCACACAAAAAATGCATGGGAATAACCAAAGATGCCAAACGCCAGGCAGTTCTAGAAATACATTTGGCTTTGTCCCCAGCCTTACACCTGCAGATTTAACTAGAGATGCCAGAGACTCAGAGGCACGATGTGTGTCTGAGCTAAGGGATGGAGAGTTGGCTCCTGCAGGGCACGTCCCCTGCTCTGCCCCCCTGGGCTCTTCTGCCCCCCATGAACCCTGGCTGCTCTCAGAGCACCTCCCCTGCCCTCCCCTGCCCTGACACCTGGGCTCACCTGCCCCCGATGAACCCTGGCTGCCCTCGGAGCACCTCCCCTGCCCTGCCCTGACACCTGGGCTCACCTGCCCCCCATGAACCCTGGCTGCCCTCGGGGCACCTCCCCTGCCCTGACACCTGGGCTCACCTGCCCCCGATGAACCCTGGCTGCTCTCAGAGCACCTCCCCTGTCCTGCCCCCCTGGGCTCACCTGCCCCCGATGAACCCTGGCTGCTCTCAGAGCACCTCCCCTGTCCTGCCCCCCTGGGCTCACCTGCCCCCCATGAACCCTGGCTGCCCTCGGGGCACCTCCCCTGCCCTGCCCCCCTGGGCTCACCTGCCCCCGATGAACCCTGGCTGCTCTTGGAGCACCTCCCCTGCCCTGCCCTGGCACCTGGGCTCACCTGCCCCAATGAACCCTGGCTGCCCTTGGAGCACCTCCCCTGCCCTGCCCTGACACCTGGGCTCACCTGCCCCCGATGAACCCTGGCTGCCCTCGGGGCCACCTGCCCTGCCCTGCCCCCCTGGGTTCACCTGCCCCCGATGAACCCTGGCTGCTCTTGGGGCCACCTCACCTGCCCTGCCCTGCCCTGGCACCTGGGCTCACCTGCCCCCCATGAACCCTGGCTGCTCTTGGGGCCACCTCCCCTGCCCTGCCCCCCTGGGCTCACCTGCCCCCAATGAACCCTGGCTGCCCTCGGGGCCACCTCCCCTGCCCTGACACCTGGGCTCACCTGTCCCCGATGAACCCTGGCTGCTCTCAGAGCACCTCCCCTGCCGTGCCCCCCTGGGCTCACCTGCCCCAATAAAACCTGGCTGTTCTCGGGGCCACCTCCACAGCTGAGAGAGCAAGAGCAGTGGCAACTCTACCCAACAGTATTTTTCATTTTGCAGTAGCTCTGACATGGCTCTTTCCAGTATCCTGACAGAAGCTGAAATTGCTGCTGGTCTACAGAGCTGTCAAGGTAATATTTATGTTTTAAACGTGGCTTTTTAGTTTATCTGTCAAATTCCTTTGTTCTTGCTGCCCCAAAGTCCTGGTTTCAATGGAAACAGAAAATGCTCTCCTACTAAGAACAGGAAAAGGGCACAAGGTAATGGAACAGATGTGAGTTTTTATCTTGGCCAACAAAGGTAGAGGCACCTTGGCTGCAAGCATGGGCACAGGCATTGCATTGCAGCCGTTTTAAGGATTAAAAACTCCAAAGGCTGAAATCCTGTGGCAGAAATGCTGTTTTTCAGACAATAATAACTGCTGATTTCAATACAAGCACAATATGTATCATCAAGTTCTACAAACGTGTCTTTCAGTGAAGTATCTGTTTACAAATGTATGTTCTTGCATGCTGAAGACCACAGTCATTATTTCATTATCGTCCTAAGTGTGAGACATCATGGATGGAAAAATCCCATAAATCTGACATAAACTCTGGAAAATCAAAGACTGTTACTTGGGGTTTGTAATGACCCTTACTGTGCTACAGAATAGTTTGCTACTTTTTGTTCAAAAAGCTACTTTTTTTGATCCAGATTTTTTTACTATTTTTCTTCATCTCTTCTTGTTTACATCTGCTTATTTCAGCTGCTGATACATTTGATTACAAAACCTTTTTTGTCAAAGTGGGTCTCAACTCCAAGTCCAAAGACCAACTTGCCAAAGTCTTTGGAATTCTTGACCAAGACAGGAGTGGCTTTATTGAGGAAGAGGAATTGAAGTAAGTAAATAAAAAATTTACCAACAGGGTGGTGTTTTATCATCTAAAAATGCATTATAAGATCAGAAATATTCCCTTTCCTTCCGTCCCTTTGCATGAGAGACAATTGTGTGTTTGTGCACCTGTGTGTGAGTGCTGGTGCTGGAGAAGCTTTAAGTCAAATAACAAAGGCAAGGCTGGATCACAACAGGAAAACTCTCTGACAGCACTGAAAATACTCATTTCATGGAGCAATAACTGACAGACTGTGAAGATAAAAATAGCACTTCTGCTACAGCTGCTTTTTATTATTGTAAGATTTTTTACCAGACTGAATTCAAAGAGCCATTTTTCTTTCATCTTCCTTTCTGTCGCATGAATTCTACCTTCCAGATCACATTCATCTGACTTTGAAGTTAAAAGTAAGGCTAGAGAAATTCTTGATGCTAAGAGTCTGCATTTTAGGAGAAAGAAGGAAGATAACAAGGGAGGGAAGATGAATCTTGCCACTACAGAGTCAATGTTAATTTTGCCTTTTTAATCCAATGAAACCAAGATGTCATCAAGGATTTTTACAAGTTGTGATGCAGCATCCTCTTACTTTCTTACCCTCACTCTCAGTAGAGTTAGAGGAAGTTTTGCCATTGAAATAGTCCTCAAGAATTGAATCATGCTTGCAGTTTTACAGCTATTACCACCCCAAACCCTGTACACTCGAGTACTGTGTCTCACTCATGTGCTCTCTCACCTTTAACAGACTTTTCCTGAAGAATTTCTCAGCCAGTGCCAGAGCTTTGACTGATGCTGAGACCAAGGCGTTCCTGGCAGCAGGGGACAGTGATGGAGATGGCAAAATCGGAGTGGATGGTAAGACTGCCCTCATGGAAAGGATAACACTGCCTTTGAACAGCTCCAGGAGCTGCCCTGCTCCACTGGATGTTGTGGATCTGATACTGAGGGGCTCAGGTCTGCTCTGTGCCACACAGAGGATCTAGCAGGAACTGCTCTATATTCTGCCCTGGCTAAAGTGGTCAGTCCGTTTTCTCAGCTATGGAGATTTTTTCAGGACTGGATTCTAAATTTAGTCTAGAATTTCACCATTTTTTGCTAATGAACTGTGACACAATGTAACACTTAAATGCAACACTTCCTTTGCCTAAAGTATCTATTGTTATAAATATACAATGTGCTGCCTTTATGGAATGATTCTCAGAGGAAGTAGCATTAATTTCCCATTTTAACTCTAAAAATTAGGAAAGAATTTTTTGACTGTGTGATTACAAATTGAGGTCCCATTTTATTATTCTTTTTTCTTCTCTTTCAGAGTTTCAAGCACTGGTCAAATCGTAACCAGCAGTCAAGATAAAGACCAAGATATATGTGCCATGAACAATCTTTCCTATTGCAAACCTACCATTTATTTACACATTTTGTACCCTGAAAGGCCATGAACAATTGTTGGCAAGTGATTTTATATTGCTGGAAAACACCTGAAGTAGTACAAGCACTACTCAGGCCATGGTCCCTGGTGTTTTAAGCAGAAGGTCTATGCCACCGGGAGACTGAACTGGAATCCACTCTGCTCATCTGAATTTAGGGCATTAAAGATACAAACAAAAATATTAAAGGAGGAGGAGAAATTAAAAGCCTCTCTGTGCATCATTGAATTTTCAATATTTGCATAAATAGCTAGCGCAGGTTGTAAAAAACCAGAATTAATAAAATGTGCAGGTATAAAACCTTGTTGTGGTAACTGGTAGCAGTGCTATTGAATCAAGAGCCATATTTAATGTTTCATGTGCTTTCCATATGTTTCCCTGTCATTCTTTATGCAACTGATTATGTTTCAGAGACTAATTATATTGCAGGACCTCACACTAATTAAGTCATCAACTTAAGATCAACTGGACCCAGGATGAATTTAGATTACTGAAATAGCAATAGCTTCAGAATTCCCCGAGGAATCCCTCACCTTCATGCCCACCCGATGGCACTATTGTTCCACTGCCGAGAAGTTCAAACTGTTCTGTGTGCCTGAATGACTTCCAGGCAGAACACTCCCCCTGTTCCACCTGCCACTTCAGAAAAAACACTTCAAAAACACAACTCCCCTGTTCTCCTTGAGAGCAAATGGGGGAACGTTGCCCCAAAAATCAACGTTCTGCTGCTTTTCTCCTTCTCAGCACTGAGGATAACATAACACCCACATCTCACAGGTTGTAAAATGCATAAATGTTTGTGAGGAAAGTATAATAAAATGAAGAGTGTCATTTAAAAGATTGCTAAGAAATTTTTTTTCTGTACAGACAGATTGAAATAGCAAGACAGACATAAGGAATGGGAAGAATGCAAAATTCTCAGTCGCTGCTCATTAATAGAAGTTCATCCATATTGTGCACTAGGTTAGGATTCCGGTTGAAAAGTTCTGATGAACAACATATTTATGATGAGACATTAGGGAGAGGGAAGGAAATATCAACACAATATTGGGGAACTCATCATATTACACAAGGTTAAAGCAATCTACAGGACTTTAATGAATACTCAATAATGTGTTCATGCCCTATACATTAACCAAAAATGTATTTCCATTAACTCTAATGAATGAATCAGGTTCTAACATTGTAGAATTTTCTATAAGAGTGAAAAAATAATTATCCATCAAACAAATTGACATTCATTATTTCAATGTCATTTCAAGGAAGCAATTTTAAAAGGAAATTTTGCAGAATTAATAACTGCAGCCTGATTGCAGGGCTAAAAGCTCTCATTGTCAGAAAATACTTTGTGTCTCAGCTGCTATTATGTTTTGTGTTTTCATCGTGCAATATGGGTCACTGAGACATTTTCAAGGATTGTCCCAACATTAATGGCTAAATAAGAGAGAAGGGCACAGACAGCTCAGATAACTTCTGAGATAGCAGGCAGCTCCTTTATTTAACCACACTTACTTCCACCCTGATTAGCCTGCTAGGCCTACAAATCTAAGACAATTTCACCACTTACCATTCCATTAAGAACAGTAAAAAATTCATGACAAGGTAAGTCTGGTATCAGCTTCAGTGATCACTCCAGAAAGTTAAGAAGAGCCTGTGACTAGAGATGTTTTCAGACCTTTCCTTCTCCCAGCACTACCACTAGGCAGATCAGTGGAGAAAATGCTGTTGTCTTTGTACAAGAATACACCCACTCACTTTCTTTTGCTCTCTGCCTCTCACTCACACAGGCCATCAGGTGCTGGGAAATTTCTCTAACTACTTACCATGGGATTTAAGAAAGCTCTTCAAATTGTGCCTCTGCTGGAAATATTGCTGCCTGACCATAAACATGCATTCCCAAAGAGCTCCCTTAGAGTGAAGAACATTCTGCTGGAATCAGACATTTGGAGGTTGGAGATCCTTAATGTGGGATTGCCTCTTATGCTTGGTGCATGTTTTAAGAGCTTGTCTGAATTGAGACATTGCTTCTCCTTTCTTTAGGCCATTTCTGGTAAACCAGGGACTTTTGATGATTATTTATGATAAAGTTAACTCTAATGATAGGGTAATTTTACTTCAAACCTCACTAAGCGTTATACACCCTCCTACAGCTGAAATGAATGGAAGAAATCCCTCTGAAGTCACTGAGGACAGGCAGTCCTCAATGATTTCACATTCTGTGTGAACACAGAAGTAGTTGGAAATATGTCAGTGCTATTTGGTTTGTTTTACATTGTCTTCTTACACTGTGGGGCACAGGGAAATGCAGCCACGTGCAAAGAGCTTTTGGTAACAGTAGAGTAGCACTGACTTATCTTTTACATGCCACAGGAGCAGCACCCAGATTATTTCACAGCCCCCAACATTAGGGCACTCTGTTTTATTCCTAAAACAGACAGAAAACCTGAACAATTTAGATTTTTAAAGATCACTCCGTCTGACACTGTCTATAATGCTGACAGCAGACAGAAACATGCTAGACAATTACATTAAGGGTCAGAGACAGAAAATTGCATTACTGAGTCACAGAAGCTCTTCCAAGAGCATTTAAAGACAAATACATATCACATGTTAGCATAGATCTTCCAGGACAGCTTCTTAAGTGAAAAAATATGTTTATCAGACCAGTCTCTATGAATTAGTAACACTAATTATTCAGCTATGTTAGTCTATTGTGCTATTATTTTCAAACAGAAATCAAATTCATTCACACAGAAAGATAAGGACATAATTTGAACTGAGGAAAGTTCACGTGGCATTTCCCCTAATGTGAGAGAAGTACCTGTTTTCCTTCAGCTGCAGACCCACAGGCTGCAGGATCTATCTTGTGTCTTGGGTTCTATAGTCCAGACCTCTGCTCAGTGCTCTGGGTAATATCCTATCCCTGCAGGGAAAGAAAGCTTTGTCACTGAGGCCTGCCTTTCCTCCTTCATTGTAGTAATGCACAGGACCAAAAAAATCAAACACTACAGCATGTGCTCAAACTTCTCTGTTAAATATGGTAAAACACTACAGCTTGAGCAACAATCCAAATTAAATGCTGCAAATATTTCTTTATTTCTATATAATTAAAGCATGTGCCCTAAGAGACAGCTTGAAGGGGCAGGACGTAATTTGTTTTGTTGTAAAGGTCTTTTTCAATGATTATAGCTGTAAACACATGAAGATTCTCTGCCATCAGCACTGAGACATCAACACTACTACCAACAGCAGAGGTTACTGAGGATCTATTTTAGTTACTTCCAACCTCATTACAAAGGCAGAATCTGTTATGCAGGATCATGATACAATTGGCCCTGACACAAGCAGGGCTGACAGATGGAGCTGTGTGGGTTTGAGAGCAGCTGCTGCAGCATCTCTTTACACTGTTGTAGTTGGTCTCAGGTTAACACCTCTCCTCTGATCTCACCTGAGACAACTGTTGATGTTTCTTTTGCATCTGCTCAAAGTCATGGCTTTGGTTGATTGCCACTGCTAATTAACTCTGTACTTTATGCCAAACAGAACACAAAGACTACAAGACTAGACCACAACCTGTCAATGATTTACCAAAACACAACTTTCCTCTAATTCTTAGAGAAGTAAATAGCACTTGATTTGAAGAAAATTATTTTATATGTGTAGATTCCTAGCAAAAACTTATCAATATGAATGTCCTGTATTTCTCAGAATCTTACCTTCAAGTTTGATTGTGGAATTATAAAAACAAAAAAAAAATTCCTTAATATTATTTAATAAAGTTACTCAGGTGAAAACAACAGTAGGTGTACAAGTACATAAATATTCAGATATCAACCCAATAGGACTTTCAGATGTCTCTAACAGAGCAAAGAAGAAATCCAAAAACAACTAACCAACCAACCAACCAATTTATTTTTTTTTCTTCAATTTCGTAGGAACAAATGCTAAACATTCCAGGAAACTGTACAATATTCAGATTCTGTGCCAGATTTTGCACTATTGTTAACTGGCCATTATTCAGCAGCTGTTGCTCTGCTTGAATTATTAGGGATTTTCTTTATAGTGTTACACTGTTTGCACAGCATATTTTAAAAAACCACTTTCACAGATCTCAGTTTTTGAATGCATAAAGTAATTCTACCCACCTAAGTTAACACATATCCCTGAAATAAGGAAAACAGGCAGATAAGTCAGATGTAAAATGGAATATCTCATTAAAACATCCCTTAATATACTAATCCCTGATTATTGTATTCTAATTGTTGTGGAGGGAAACCTGTACTTCAGATGAAGTGTCATTAATAAATAAATAAAACGCAGTAACCCTAGATTCCCACCTGTATCAATGTACAGTGACATCAACTTGATTCTGAAATTCAGCTCTTTTAGGCTTTTGTAAACCATCTTTCAGTCAGGATTAGCATCACTTTTGTTGCCAGCGTTGAATTTCAAACATTAAAAGATCCCTTCAAAAGCAATTGTAGCAATTATTTCACTTTTATTTGAGATCCTATTCTAATATAATACTAATTCTGGCTACTTTACTACTGTTGAATACACATAAAACCAGCTCAGCATGCTGCATGTCATGGCACAGAATATGAGATAAATAAAAGTCATTCTTTGAACACTTGGTGCTTATATTTTAATGCAATGCCCAAATCAGTTGCAGACATATTTTGAGCTTGAGCTCACCTTGATTTTGTCATTTTCCTCTACTTCATTTCAATTCCCTGTCCTCATTAGCTGTCAATAATCAGTGTTGTATGGCAAGTCAAACACTTAAACAGAGCAGTTCTATGAACAGAAATAAAGTCTCCTATAGAGGAGCACCTATGGCACTATCACAGAGGACTGGAAAAAACCCTTATCTCTAGAAACATCTTGGCAGTAAATCATCATCATGATCATAAAAAAGAAAATACAACAGAGTGTAAAAAGCTACCTAAGAGGATGAAAGTAATTTCAGGCTGTTTCTGGAGAAAGCACACTAAGAACTTCACTTCCACTGCCACTGTCTGACAGATCATAATACCATGGAAATGTCTGGCAGAAAGCAACGTGAATATATAGTAATGAATGAAGAAGATAAATGGAAAGAACACCAAAATATCTATGATCAGATCTTCAGCTTGTACAAATCAGCGCTGTTGAATTTGTTTTAATCAGAAAATACTAATTTACAGCAGCCCAGGGTTGTTAGGTTTAAGAGGAAAGCTAAAGTTCCAGTTCATTATAATCAGTTTTCCTGCTGGAAGCAATAGAAGGAGCATTTGTTTGTTGCTGGAGGTGGTATTTGGGACCAAAAGTAAGTCTGATTATTTGTGATTTATGCCACCTTCCTTTGCATACAAAAGAGGTAGCAAAAAAGGTAAAAGTATCATTAAATTATGTCTGCTTTTTGTATTACTTACACCTTGTATTCCCCTATCCAAACAGTGCTATGGAACAATTGCTATGATTGACACTTGTCTCACTGACATTAAACCAAGCAGAAGTAAACCCACAGTAGTCCATTAACTTACATCAAGGCTTAGATATATTTGTTACTCTGTTCCACAGTATAATTTGTAGCCATTGTTACTACAAAAATATTACCTCTTTGGCATACCTTGCTATTTCCATTCATTTTTTAAAAAAACCCAATGCTCATGTATTAAGAGAACATTAGCTTAGATACCACAATTGACTATTACACAATAAATACTAACCAAAATATGTGTAAGTTTTATTGGTCTTCATCCTAGAATTTTGCCCTTTATATAAACTCCCTTAAAGACAGAAACAGATTTTTGTCTGAGAAGGAAAACCTCCTATCTGTTGTGAATTTTCTTAAGGGTTTTTTTTTTTTTCCCAAGAGTAATACTCCTGAAACATGCAATAAACTCTCAATTATACCTACAATTAAAATTTCGTTATTAATGAAATAGATTGTGAGAGTGTTATAAAGTGTATGTAAAACTATTTCCACACTAACAAAGTCTGATTCCTACAACCTATAGAACTTGCTACAACTAATAAGTCTGTTATTGATTTCATGTAATTCAAAATATTCAAAATAGATCATTAGGTAGAGCACCTGATTATACATAAGCTTCCAAGGAATACTGTCAGCAAGATCAGTTTATTCAGCTTTACCTAGTTCATCGTTTTCTGTCACTGAAGGCATTGGTTTCTGTTTCTGTAAATCACAAAATGATCAGGAAATACAAAATGAAGCTTACTGCAGAAAGATCATCCAAATTAGAAAATGCTTTCCTCTACCATAGTGACAAGCTATCTTTGTCAGAATGACACATTGTCACCTCTGATCTTTCATCTCCAACCTCCTTTATACATTCCAAAGGATCAACAGACTCGGGGAAAACAAATTCATTTCTTTTCATAAGGGTTTGACTGCTGGAGTCACCTTCCAGAGAGTGACTTTCGGGTGCAGAGGTTACCTGTTAACACACCTCGAGACTGAAAGGCTGTTTTGATGGCAGAGTTGTACTTAATTTAGCTCTAGAGGATTTATTTTAATAAAAAACCTGTTCTTTTTGTCCATATTATCTTAGGATATAAATAGAAAGAAAAGTTTAATTAGTTAAGGAAGAAATTTGAGCTAGGTCTCAATTCAAACATTTGATCCATGAAAGTGTAACCTAAGCAGTGGTTATTGTCACCTTTTGAATCCTTTATAAGACAGCGTGGCAAGCCAGAGCCAACATTACTATTTTGCCTGGTATCTCCCCAGCTATTTTTCCTTTACTTAGCTGAGAAAACTCTAAAGGTGAGCAACTGACTTGAGATTAATTAAATAAAATGACTGTGCAGAGCTGCACCAGTAGTAAGTACAATAACCATTGTTCTAAGATTTTTATTTTAATTGATGGAATTACATGTGGATGGACCTTATATAGATAAGTATCAGTTTTCTTCTTATTCTTCAGAGCTGTTGGGGGAGGTAATAGAAGCAAACTTTCTTACCTTTCCTTTTCCAACTGCACATATTTTTACTTGTATTGCCAGATTCTGTGCTTTCCAGTAAGGCTATTTATTAGATTAATGGTTACATAGAGTTTAAAAATGTGCTGTATTTATACAGATTGCAGGTAAATGATAAAAAATTGGTCATCAACTCACAACACGGCTAATGTAATCCATCTCATTAAACAGCATTATTTCTGCACTGCTATTTTTAAGGAAGTAATGTACTAAACCTTGTAATTTGTTAAGGAATAGCAGAGATGTCGCTTTGATCAATTAGATTCAACTCTTGTTGACCTTATAATATTCTTCAAAACACAAAATACCCAATTGGTTGTAAGATGGATTTGCATTTCGAAACTCTGTCTGCAATGTATTCTTTTGCACAGGTTTAAAATGAGCCTCACAGACATTCTAAGCCCTTCTGACATCGCTGCAGCTCTGCGCGACTGCCAAGGTAAGAAAACAATTCAAACTCTCAAAATCTATTATTATGTGTAACCCATGGCGAGTTTAACTCAGTCCCAAAGGAGCACTGAACAAGTGCACACTTTAAACAGATTGCTGTAATCTCTTTACTCAGCTGTCACAGTATGTTTGTTCATAACTGGTTTAAGTTGTCCATTTGGAGCTTATCCCCACATGGTTTTGTTGGATGTTTAGGAGGGTATGGGGCAGTATTGCAAATTCATTCATTCTTTGACAGGCTTCACCTACTGATCATGTTTAGAGCAATTAAAATGTAACAAAGTAGCATCCTCAGACCGTTTAGGAACAGTGAACGCAGTGGTCTGGGGTTAATTTCTTTATTAATTTATTTTCAGCTCCAGATTCCTTTAGTCCCAAAAAATTCTTTCAGATCAGTGGGATGTCTAAAAAGAGTAGCAGCCAGATCAAGGAGATCTTCCGGATTCTCGACAATGATCAAAGTGGCTTTATTGAGGAAGATGAGCTCAAGTAAGGATTTTGTTAACTACTTGGAGGCTATCAAAAAAACCAGCACTTTTTCCATTCCAGAACTTTCATTAAATGTGAACACCATTTTTGCTACATGTTGACAAAACCTTCAGCAGATTGTGAAAAGTGTATTTAAATAGAGAATCCCTAAAGAGAAAAGCAAATTAGTAATACCTGCCTTTTATGTTCAGTACAGAAAAAAAGAGCTCCCTGGGGCTGGATTTTCATAGGGGACAGAATCAATTCAATCAGAGTTGCAATTACAAAGCAGAAATATATACAACTAAGATTTAGCTTGTCAAACAAAGCAGTGTTTGAAGGATTTGGCTATTGTGGTAAATTATTTAGAGATAGCTACCTGTTTGATTATACAAGCATAAAAAATACTATGGTATGAAAATCTAAATCAAAGTTGTTTCCTTCCAAGGTATTTCCTTCAGAGGTTTGAGTGTGGCGCCAGAGTGTTAACCACCTCAGAAACCAAGACCTTCTTGGCAGCTGCAGACCATGATGGGGATGGTAAAATCGGGGCTGAAGGTATTAACTACTTGGAACACAGAATGAGGCACCTCAGGAAGTTTGTAGTGATGTGGGATTCCCTTTGTGGTGATGGGACATTAATGTACCCCCAGTGATTTTACTGAAACCCTTCACTAGCAACCTATTTAAGTGTGGAAATAGTCCCTGACCTTACAGGTTCATCTCTGCAACTCCTTTTGCATGAGAAAGTAAAACCCCTAAGGAAATTTCCTGCTGCCACTCACTCTCATATTTCCATTTGTTCTGAAAGGAACTGCCCCTAATTTCTCCTCCCACTTCCTCTAATGTCAGGCAGAGCAGGCATCACTTGGAATGCACAAATGTAAACTCAAGGACAAAGGACCCAGCTGTACACAGGAGAACAAACAGCTCACACACCAGCTCTTTTCAAGCAGCTACTGCCCCACAGAAATTCCACTAGGCACTGGAATCATTCTCAATACGCAGCATGTAGCTCCATATTTGTTTTGCACAATAAGGAGAACAAAATGATCCAGTGTCACTACCCCAACACAAGATCCCACAACAGATCTGTGCAGGGATGGATGCTGTTTATCTTCAGTGGCAGGTTAAGGACCAGGTAGGAAGGAGCAGCTGATTTAGGAAGCAGCATACTGCACTCACAGCGTGGAAATGCTCATGTGATCTAATGGCTGCACGGTGCAGAAAGCTCCTGATCTCCTAATTCCATATTTTGTGGCCTGTTTTGAAGACAAAGCACACACACAAAAGGCCTGCAGCTAATGGCAGCTCAGCCCACGAGAGCAGTGAGCTGCCTAGACAGGCATGAAAGGGGCTTAGGGAATAGCACGCAGGGAATGTGCTGGCATGCAGATTCCCCAGCTCACTGCACTAGCAGCACAGAACTCTTCTGTTTCTTTCTTTGGAAGGAATTAAATGCAGTTCCTTAGGAACTATGCCAGAATAAACACACATGATTTATGAAGCTATCCCTATATTAATACAGTCACTCAGGGATGGGACTGATCAGATACTCTAATTCATGGAAGCCAAATATTTTAAAGATCTTAAAAATAACAGTATCTTATTGCACAACTCAACACTCTAGGACCATACCACATGGAACTGCACAATGCTTTTAGCTTTAGACTGTGCTCTAAATCAACACCTCTCAAAGTCTGAAGCATTACAAGCAGCTAATAAAACACATGGACTCACTTTTCATTTTTAAACTCCAGCTCTTAACTACTTCTTATTTAAATTCCATATAAGCCACTCCATTATTTTTGCATAAGATCAGTATTATGCAGAGAGAAGGCCAAAACTACCCTGAATATTTAATTATTCCCTGTAAGTGTCAATAAAACACTGACTTTCCTTGTGTTGATTTGAAGAGGATGTTTAGGTGATGCCTCTCATCCACACATTTCTTCTCTGGTCGTCTATCAGATAACTTTCTCTGTTCATTCCTATTCTAAATCTCTTGATAAGCCACTAATCTTTTACTCCTAATCCTTTCATGTTAATATTTATTTCATGTAAACATTCTCTTATCTTTCACAGAATTCCAGGAAATGGTGCAGGCTTAGAGGTTCAAAAGGACCAAACAAGATAGAATTGGGATGAATCTGCACAAGACACTCCAAAACCTTGAAAATCAGGAGTCCCTTATTTATCTTGACAGTGTCTGTTATTTTTTCACTGCCTTAGCAACATAATGAAACACTGATTACTGATTTTTTTCATTGTGTGGACTATTCACCATGTTCTAACTTCTACTTTAGCAGACACTTCCCTTAAAAATATCCAATAAAAATTAATCGTATACTGTAGCCTGTGCCTGGTTTTTTGACTCCTAAATTGAAACATGAGAATTCTTAAACCAAAAGTGTTAATCTTTCCAAGATCTTGAGCTTATCAGATCTTCATATATGGAACATCTTTAGAAATTAGTGGGAGTTCTGTTTACGATAGTCATTCTGGATTAAGCTTAAATTCTCAGAACACTCAAATCTTCATCAAACACTGGGACCTCAGGTACAGTTGAGAGACAGGTGAGGATAAAATCTCTCACTGACTTCCAAGCAGTCATACATTTTTGCTTAAGAAATGGCTTCTGCATGAGGGTGTTGCAGTTTCAAACCACTCTTTACATCAGCCAATTAATAGGTGAAGAAAGCAAAAACCACATGCAGAAAGTTTCCTGCAGAGAGAATTAAAAGGAAAGCCTATAAGGACTTGAGGTTTCATATAACTGTGACGTTTTAAGAAGCAGAGGTGAAGCAAGATATCTTGGTGGTATTTTCTCATTTTCTCAATAGGGAGGACTGAAAGTGTGGAGGAAGAATTTGTACAAATGAATGTTGAGAAAGCTCCAACGTACTCTCCCTCGTGGGCTGGACTGGCATATTAAAAATGTCCTTCACAAATGCATCTACCTCAGGATGACGAAGAAATGTCTTTTTATGAGCAAACAATTCATTCACTCATTAGGGAAGAGAGATATTCAGAGGTTCTGATGGAGCATTTATACCTTCACTTGCTTTCTCAACGTTAGCAAGTTGCAGGTCACACACATGCAGCCTTTGCCTTCACCCAGTTTTGTGTTGCAAATCTAACAAAACAGTACTTGAAAAATTTCTGTTGGTCAAAACATCTTCATCATCAAAGCAAAAGCAGTTAAATAAATTAAAATTCTCCTGTACTCGTTGTGAAGAAAAGTTCACGCACTTCTTAATGTTATGAAATATGCCCTAGAGTATAAATCTCTAGAGTGTCAGTGATTGAAACAGAGCTATTCAGATTTACACAAGATGAGGGCCTGACCCATGAGGAGCTGACCCATGGCCATGCTCAGAGCACAAGATAGATGTCACAGGACAGTCACAAGAAATAAAGTGTGTTCTTGGCAATGAAATCAGACTGATGACAGAAGGGTCTTGGAGTAGTTCACATGTAAGTAACAAACAAACTGCTCTCCATTTCACTGACAATTAAGTGTTCTGACCTTGAATAATCATGTTACATCAGGAGGCAAATGCCTGTAAAATAAAGAATTTTCCAGGTGCTGTTGCACTCTAAACTCCAGTTCCTCTCAATGTCTCAACCTTTGCACTGTGGACCTCGACAAAGAAACCCAGAGGCCAAGTAAAAATTCTGTTACTCTCCACTGAGATGCAACAGGCTGCTGGAGAAGGTCGCCAAACAGAAAAAATATACTTGCTCTACTCAAGATATTCTGAGATCTCTCAAACATCCAAAGTATTGCAGTTAAAGAATCTTTCCATGCTTTCCATCAGGAAAAAAGGTACTTTAAAAACTGCAATAGTACAGCATCTACCCCAGCAGATTTACGTAAGGGAAAACTTCTTGACTTGTAGGAAGAAGCATTTAAAGTTAAAAAATACCTTATCACCTCCCCGGGATCCTTAAAACATTAAATCATACTTTTGAATGCTCTTGAAAACATGTGATAGGGATGACTCAAACTGTATTTGTTCACTGATAAAGATACTTGTGTGCTCCTTGGCCTAAAACTAAACACCATTGGTAAAGCTCCTGGAGACACGGCATGTAGAATTCCACTGCTTCAAGCAGGTACCTGTAATTGAGAAAGCTCCTGGGCAGGGCTTTGTTGACTGACAAGGAAGGAAAACCTAAAGATCCTGACCATGTAACCCCCATTTAACATATGGATACGGTGCTCACTATAAGTATATACTTAATGAATGGGATGGAAATAATAATTAATCTACAGCATTCACCACAACTTGACATGAAATCAGTCAGAAATCAGCCATCCCTGGCAATCATGCTTACAGATTGCAATAGAAGTTGCAACTGGTTAACAGAATTACTTCTTGTATTGCATACTACAATTATGCACTAGACACAAGCACTATAAAAATATTTTTAGGAAACACCAGAATACTTGTGATTCCATTAAAATACAGATCTCAAGAGTTCCATTCTACGTTCACATTATGTACCCCTAATACCTTGTGCCAGTCTACCCTGTCTATGAACAGTTAAAATTAAAAGAATAAACAGTAGCTTTATTCAACCTCTAAGCACAAAAAATGCCATGCCTTAAATATGCCAAACTGTGACATCATTCTCAATCTAATTCCCACTTCTTGCAGTGCTCAGAAGGGAAATAATTAACATCATAATATAATTCATCTTCAGAGCTGAAATCCACCTAACTGCCTAACCCCTTCCTCATCTTCTCTTCCCAGCTTTTCTTCCACACATTCTACAGACCCAGACTAGTAACACTAAACAAACAAAAACATTACAATATCTCAAGTTTTGCATGAAAGCAGTTTTTTAATTGCTACTCAGTAACCTTGTATTCTCAATCATAACCCAAGCTCGTGTAAAGTTACTGTATTCCTCTGTGAAATCTCTGGTCCTGCAAAGCAAATGCATCCATTATTAAACCATTACTCACCACAACACTCACAGTGTTGCTCACATTCCCTGACATCACCCC
The DNA here is from genome assembly GCA_036630365.1 of Acanthiza pusilla. Taxonomy (NCBI): domain Eukaryota; kingdom Metazoa; phylum Chordata; class Aves; order Passeriformes; family Acanthizidae; genus Acanthiza; species Acanthiza pusilla. Next base: position 1,890,377 of record JAXCHO010000030.1, on the reverse strand, counting down.
AAGAAGAAGTCTGGGGGAGATGAAGGCTCTTAGCAAGAGCCCTGCTCCAGCTGCACTGTTGTGTTTTCCCACACAGCTCCACAGGCCTGTTGCAGTGCTAACAAAGCGTGCAGACCAGGGATACACAGGCATTGTGCTTTTTGCTGGATCACAGCATTATTTTGTAATTTATTTGCTAAACTAATCCCAAACTGCTGAGTCTACGCATTTGTTAACACATTTAGACCACATACTGTCAATGGAACAGCTATTTGAGCTGTCAGCTGTATTTATTTAAAGCTGTCAGCTCTAACACCCAGAGTGATTTATAGTATACCTTTCTGTGAAGGCTGCTACTACACAGCTGACGGAAGTGCTCAAAATAGTATCCAGAAATAGGCTCAACAAACCAAAACATATGTCTACACAATCCTATTTCTTACTCCTATATATTTTTTAAAATAAATTGAAAAGCACTCATAAAGTCGTTAATTGTTTGTCCCTTGATGCAGGGGGTGTCCTGCAAATTCCCAATGTACTTATGCAGCAGTTTAATTTTACATAATCATGGGCTAGGAATCACATTTCAAACTCAGGGTGATCTGATGCCACTTTGCAAATGTCAAGGTGTGGTGTTACTGCACATACAATTAAGAAGATGGGATGAAATTGGAACCACAATCGAAGTTTCTTCATGCCCTGTTAATGTGTACATTAGAAATGTAATAATTTAATTGAATCTGTTATCACTTGCTCTTTGTAGATTCTCACAAATACTCCCACCAAAAGCAATGCCAAGTTACAGATGAGGTTGCACTGAGCAGAATTATATGTTAGCAATCACTTCACATACATTAATTCCCTTCCTAGGGAAAGCTGGACAGGGAAACACCTTCCTCAGCAATCCCCACTTACAGTGAGTACCCAGTGACCAACTCTGTACCTCCACAATATATCCCTGGTGGTTTATTTGCAAGGTTTGTATTGCAGCAGTAAACTGGCACCCCAGTCATAGCCCAGGATCTCCATCTGGTTAAGTCCCGAACAAACACGTATCTAAAATTTCAACCAACACAGGTAAATACCTACAGTCACTGCAGTTTTATAATTTCTTTGGTAAGAAATCATTTAACTTGACAATCAAAATGACCAATTTCAAGAATTCCCCTGCTTTGTTTTAAGTGAGTAGCACAAGCAAATTAACTTCCCCTCTGGTCTGATCACCACCTCACCCCTGCCTGCAATGGAGCACAAGCAAGGAGGGGAACTTGGCTCTTTTTTTGGATATATTCAATCCTGATTGGATGTTCCCAGAAATTGGCTCAAGTATGCTGCAGCCTTCAAACGGACAGACCGCAATGAAAGGGCTGTTCTGCACACACTACTGAATTTTAGCTCAGAGCTGTAGGGTGGGAAACAAGAATTACTGGATGCAGATATGTCATCCTGACACATTTGGCCTGATCCTTCCTCAAACCCTGCTCAGGGAAATGCTGGGGCGCTCAGCACAGCAGGGCCTTCCCTCATCCTGCTTTGCTGGCAGGGGAAGGTGTCACCTTCTGCCGTGGCTCCTCTGAAAAAACCATGGCATGATAAAGCAGATTCTCTCTGCAGGTTTGGAAACATTTCCTACAGCTGCCTGAGACCTGGCCAGCACTCTCTGTGGTGTGGCTCACCCTGTTGTGTCACTCCTGCATGCCCACACCACACAGGAGGAGCTGCTCAGCTCTTGAGAGGTTTGGGTTAAACGCCACCCGTGTGGGCAGGAAAGGTGACAGCCACGGTGGTGGAGATCTCTGCACCCGTGGAAAGGAGCCTGATGCATCCACATGAACTCACACATCCAAACTCCATGCTGAGCCAGCCTGGAGTGACCCAGCGCCTCTATTTTGTGCCTCCCTCACAAGGCATCAGTCTCCTCCGGGCCAGGCACTGGGAGGGTTTGCAGCCATGGCACAAGGGAGTAGGGATGGGATGGAGCTGACTCCAGCAGGATTCTCAGCCATGGCACAAGGGAGTAGGGATGGGATGGAGCCGACTCCAGCAGCCCAGGGGGAAACAAGGGCCATCCCTCTCTGGCTTACACTGCTCACTTTTTGAGTGCACACATTAAATATTAAATTGCTGCAATCTTACAGCATCTCTATCCCACACAGTGCTCCTACTGCACTGGATTGGCTTCTCAAGGCATACACCAGCTGCTGAGGCAGAGGAGGACTATCTGGAATGATGCTACTGGCGATGAAAGTAAATATAAACTAAAAGTGATGATAGGAACTGAAATCATAACAAAAGGAAAAAAATTTGAAAAACTCCAGAAATACTGTTCTTTTTCAGATTTCATTTGGCACAAATTTAAGAGAGTTTACATACATTCTTCTAAATGACTTGATGAAATGAGATATTCAATTATATCTTTTATACCTTACCCAGGTGCTTATTTAAGCAATTATGTAACCTTAGTTTATTCAGATTCCTAAACTTCTCCCTCCTGTGGAGAATAAAAGTGATATATCTCTTACCATGTAGCTGTGTTTACTTCTAGTTTAGCTCACATTGGATTTTATTAAAATGGGAATTGAAAAGTAATAGAAAAGCTTATTTTATTAGTTAAATGCCACTATCTTAAATCTGCCAGACAGGAAACTGAAAAAGAATCAGAATCGATGTAATATATCTCTTTATGGTGAAAGGATTACCTGCACTAAGTGACGCTGCATGTCAATTCCTTCGACAGACTCAAACTTGATCTCATCTTTCGAATCGCAGATTCTACCTCTACAAATAAAGCGTTTCTACTTTTTCCGACTGCCAGGCATCTCTGAACGAGCCGGGGGGGGATGAACCGCTCGTGTTTTTGCGCTTCGAACAGGGGTGCGATGGCCGAGCACCGCCGGCCGGAGCTCCCCGCCGGGGGATGGACTGCCCGGGCAGGGCCGTGCGGGATCCCCAGCAGGAATCCCGGACCGTGCCCGGGCAGGAATCGCTGTCCCTGACCGGGCACAGGCTGTGGCTGAGGGAGCACCGGGCACGGCCTCTCTGTGAGGGAGCACCGGGCACAGGCTCCGGCTGAGGGAAACCGGGCACAGGCTCCGGCTGAGGGAGCACCGGGCACAGGCTCCGGCTGAGGGAAACCGGGCACAGGCTCCGGCTGAGGGAGCACCGGGCACAGGCTCCGGCTGAGGGAGCGCCGGGCACAGGCTGTGGCTGAGGGAAACCGGGCACGGCCTCTCTGTGAGGGAGCACCGGGCACAGGCTCTGGCTGAGGGAAACCGGGCACAGGCTCTGGCTGAGGGAGCGCCGGGCACAGGCTCTGGCTGAGGGAACTCCGGGCACAGGCTCTGGCTGAGGGAACGCCGGGCACAGGCTCTGGCTCAGGGAACTCCGGGCACAGGCTCCGGCTGAGGGAACTCCGGGCACAGGCTCTGGCTGAGGGAAACCGGGCACAGGCTCTGGCTGAGGGAACTCCGGGCACAGGCTCTGGCTCAGGGAACTCCGGGCACAGGCTCTCGCTGAGGGAAACCGGGCACGGCCTCTCGCTGACGGAGCGCGGAGCCTCGCAGCCCCGGTCCCCCGGCGGGGCTCCCCCGCCCGCCGTTCCCGCGGCCGCCGTTGGGGGCGCTGCGCGGCGCCCGGGCCGGGAGCGCTTCCGGGGCGCGGAGGCGGAACCGCGGCCGGGCCGGGGCCGCTGGAAGCGCGGCGGGGCCGGTGCCGGTGCCGCGGCGGCCTCGGGCCGATCCCCGATGGTGTCTGGCGGCTGCCGGCCCCTGGCTCAGGATGGCGGCGGCGGCGGGGGCGGCCGGCCAGGAGAAGCAGCTCGCTCCGACGCTCCTCAGTTTCTTCATCTACAACCCCAAGCTGGGGCCCAAAGAGGGAGAGGTACCGGGGGATGTCGCGCCCAGGGATGCGGGGAAGGCGCGGCGGTCCCTCCGTGCCCCGGGCCGGGCCGCAGCGGTGCGGGCTCGGCGCTGTCCCTGCGGAGCGGCCCCGGACAAAGGCGGTGGCAGCTGCGGCTTTTCCGGCCCGGGGCCGCCGCATCCGCACCTGGGATTTGGGTACCTGCGGGGCCGGGGGCGACTGCCGCCCCCATTGGGGTCTGTCTGTGCTTCAGACCGAAAAGAAACAGTAGCCGGAGGTGTTGTCAGCAGCAGGGCGTATGTTATAGATGGGGAGCTGGACAGTTAGTAACTATGTTTTACTGATGCTTTAAGTTTCGCTAAAAATAACTTTCTCGACGTAGATACAGTATGGTAGAAACGATACTGTTTAGCTTGGTTACATTCGAGTTACTGCTAGTGTTTATTCGCCATTGTGTCCTTTAGGAAAGAAAGTCAAGAAGCTCTAGTCAGTAGCTTTACTCACAGCGTATTGTTTTGTTCGTGTGATAATCTTCAGCGTTGATAGTTTTTGAACAGAGCAGTGTACTTACATACTCAGCAATGACAGGATGAGGAGCTGAGCGTGCCCTCAGTCTCTGCGGAACTCCAGAGCGGGGGAAGCTGTCGTTCCTCTGGAGGATGAGATGCTGTTCGGAGGGACCCTCAGCGAGCTGGGGATTGGGTTTGCAGACACCTCGAGGAGCTCAGCAAAGTCCCGTGTGTGGGGTGGAATAATCTGGCTCTCCGTGGCAGGTCGGGGGGGACTGGTTGGGAGCAGCTCTGCAAAACAGGACCAGGGAGTCTGTGAACAACAGGTCATACGTGAATCAGCAGCGAGCGCTTGTGGCTGTGCGAGGGAGGGTGGCTCAGCAGGTCCAGCCAAGCCAATGCTTCCTCTCTGTCCAGCACATGTGAGACTGCTGGTACGTGCTGTGTTCCTCCAGGGATTTCCAGAGAAGGAAAAATACTGGCAAAGTGGAATAGCTCAGTGGAGAACCCCTGAATCAGTCAGGGGGATGCAGTCTGTGGCATACCAGGAGAGCCTTTGATAACTGTATTTGTGCAGCCTGGAGAAGAGACAGTGTGGAAGGGGGCAGAGGGCAGTCTCACCTGCCTAAAGGATGGCTGTGGATGATGGAGCCAGGTTCTTGAAGTGAAAGAATAAGGATGGATGAAGGGAAATTCTGATGAGATGGGGGAAAAAAAATTCTTCACAGTGAAGTGCTGTAACATCGGAGCAGGGCTAGAAAGTTGTGGAATTTCCATCTCTGGAGGTATTGAACACATGACTGGACAATGCCTGGAGCAATGTGAGCTGCCTTTGAAGCTTGCCATGCTTTGAGCTGCCTTTGAAGCTTGCCTTGCTTTGAACAGGCTCAGAAGTGACTGGGCCCTGTAATTTCAATAGCCTTCAATTTATAAAGTACTTTGAGATATCATGGGATGACTGACTGCTTAAGTGTGCTTAAATACGCCTTTTATTCGTTATTGCAGAAACCTATTGGTACAAAATAAAATTCAGCCTAAGTAATTAAGGGATTAAAAAACAAGCAAACCATGAACTCAGTATTCTCTGATTCTGTTAAAATGCATTTGCAATTCTTCTTTCGAATTTTAGGAAGAAAAGAAGATTCTCTTCTATCACCCAAATGAAGTAGAAAAGAATGAAAAAATTAGAAATGTGGGGCTATGTGAAGCTATAGTGCAGTTCACAAGGTAGGAAGTCTGACTGCATGGTCATTATTTTGGCACAAGGACTGTATTTTAAAGCTCTAAGTCATATATCTTCTTGTGAGTGTGTATAAATATCCATATCTACATGTATGTTTTCTTTCCAGGACGTTTAGCCCAACAAAACCTGCAAAATCCCTACACACGCAGAAGAATAGACAATTTTTCCATGAGCCTGAAGAAAACTTCTGGATGGTCATGGTACTTACGCACGTGATAATGCATATTCCTAAAACACCATTCTGCAATGTTCTCAATGCATTCTGCATTGTCTAATACCAGCCTGCTCCACTTCCTAGGTTGTACGGAATCCCATCATAGAAAAACACAAAGATGGAAAGCCAGTCTATGAATATCAGGAAGAAGAATTGCTGGTAATAATGAACTTTCCTTCTTCTTTTTCTTTTTTTTTTCTTTTTTTTTTTTTTTTTTAATGGGTTATGTTGTATTTTAAGAGTATTTCCAGAAATATCTTAGTTTGACTCTTCTTGAACTGCTGTCAAATTCATTTTTTATATATCTATCTCCAAAAATGGAAAAAGGGCAAAGTACTTTTCAGTAAAGTTTAAAGGAGAGCACAAGAAAGAGGATTATCCAGAGAACAATTCAAGATCACTCAATAAACACTGGTGAAATATACAGCTGTGAGACTTTAAGCTTGAAGTAGGTGATTATTTCTTAGGATCTGTCTGTTTAATAAAATTCTTAAATCTATGTATTTTGAAGAGAGAGCTGTCAGAGAGAGGTTCATTTGCACTGACCACTGGCCTCAGGGGAGGGCACTCTTTGTAACTGGAATCCTTGGCTTGAGTTCTTAAGCTGCTTTTGGTACTAAATGTGAGGAGGGAAGGGACTCCCTTTATTGAAATCATACTTTATAAGTACAAAGACATTTCTAGATGCTGACTGAAAATGCTGTTTAACTTTTCAGAGATTGATTTCTCCAATTTATGTCTTCGCTGACTCTTTGAAAAACACGTGTGTAGCTCATCCAAAATAGTTGTAATTCTGCCTCTGCTCCTACTGATGTGCTGCTCTCTTTCCTGCAGGACAAGGTTTATATTTCGGTCCTGCAGCAGTGCTACAGCATGTACAAGGTAGGGTTAACACTGGAGGCTCAAGGCCTTTCCCTTCAATAACACATAAATATTTTGCCTCTGCTGCCATATATACCTGGACTGTGCAAATCTATTTTTTTTATAAAGAAGGGATCCATTTGGATTGATGTGGAGTATTTTGAGGAATGGGAGCTGTATTGTAATCACAGCCAAGTTACAAGAAATTACTGTAAATGATTACCCAAGTAACTGATTGTTTTTTTCTTTAAACTGTTAGCTTTTCAACGGCACATTCCTGAAAGCCATGGAAGATGGAGGTGTGAAAGTTCTAAAGGAGAGACTAGAGAAATTCTTCCATCGGGTAAGACCTTACTTTTCAGGCACATGCAACATGATTCTTCACTGGAAATAAAATGAAAAAAAAAAAGTGGCTGCAGTGTGACTATAAAACACAAGCAGTGGAAAAGATGTAGAGTCAACACAAAGTGTTTGGTTACTCATTCTGCCAAATACTTCCTGCTGCTTCTGAGAGAGGAGGTTCTTTAAGTGGAGTTGAAGCACAAGCATGGTTATGGCTTGATGGAACAACTTAACTGTTGGATCTTTTTTTCTGATGGAATTGTGTTCCTTCTTTCACAGTTCTGCTTTAATGTTTGAATTGGTTACTGTGATAACAGCTTGTGCAGACCTATGTGAGTGACTGTTGAAGAATCATTGGGGTTAGAAGGAATTTGGGGAGGTCATCCAGTTCAGCCTCCTACTCAAAGCAGGGTAACACAGAATTTAACTCTCCTGCCTAGAGTTTTGGGTGGTTGAGACTTGAAAACATCCAGGGATGGAGATTCCACACCTGCGTGCGCAGGCTTAAAGTACTGTAGCACTGTGAAATAGTGAATAGTTGACATTTTTAACTTCTTCCTCTACTTTGTCCCCCATGTGGAATTAGTAGCTGTGCCTGGGAAGGTTTCCTGAAGGAAATATTGCATGTGGATAGGATTGCATGTGGAAGGAAATATAACTTGTCTCCAGAATGTCATTTCAAAGCTGATATTTTAGTGAAAGGATGAAAAACAATACCTATTTTTCACATAAAGTAACTAAGTAGTCACGTCTGGTAGAATGTTGAGTTCCGACATGAAAAGTTTCATCAAACTTTAAAAATGTCTGCCTGCCCCCATTTTTCTTGTTTGCACGGAAGGAAACAGGACTGCAGTCAGCAGTTTGTGCTCTTGTGGTGGAGATGTGAATATTGAGATCTCTGATAATGGTGGAGTGCAGACACTGTATAATGGTGTTTAGAATTTTGTTCTCTTTACAGATTTTTAGAATAGCACAATGTCATGACAGTGTAAGCAGATGTACAGGCTTTGCTGGTGGATTTGGGGAGGGTCTTGCTTATTTCTTTGTAAGACTTGTGGTAGACTGCAGAATAAACACCATTGGCACAAGGGGTACCATGAGGAGCTGGTGTGTGCTTCTGTCCTTGGCAAAAAAAAAAAAAAGTAATAAATTTTTATTGCTAAAACAGAGAGACTTACAAGCTGTGGCAGAGATCTGTCACCCTGTTTGTATCACTTGTGGGCACTTGGTGATGTGAGGTGACTGTAGAGGGAGCCATTGGATAAAGCATCATTTGCATTCATGCAAATGACAGTGCATTTGAAATCTCTTGCTAAAGGTTACAGTCTATCAAGAAAGTGAATAATAGAAATTATTTATTCCATTGCACATTGAAAGCTAATTATTTGTTCCTATTTCTGCAGTTTACTCTGATATTAAATATTAGTAAGATAGGCTTTGCTTTCTTATACACTCAAAAGATTTTGAACTTTGCTTAAGAACCGTTGTCCTAATGATTCAATAAAAGCAAAGTGACACTGGAATCACATTGACACACATCTGCAACTATATCAGATTACTCAGAACCTTGTCCAACCTAGCCTTGAATGGTTCCAGGGATGGGGCATTCACCACCTCTCTGGGCAACCTGTGCCAGTGTGTGACCACTGTCATTGTAAAAAACTCCTTTCTTAAATCTAACCTAAACTGAGCCTCCTTCAGTCTGAAACCCTTGTCCTGTCACTACAAACCTTCGTAAAAAGTCTGTCCCCACATCAAGGAGTGTGTCTGACAATCAGCACAGGAAGGATTTTTTTTCTTTGATTGTTAGTCCAGATTATTGGAGATCAGACTCAAATTTGTCATTTAAATCTACATATTGGCAGTTTTCTGAATTCTAAAAGCCAACTGTCATTGTTCTCTCAGTACTTGCAGACACTGCACTTACAGTCTTGTGATCTGCTGGATGTGTTTTGTGGAATCAGCTTCTTTCCACTGGATAAAATGACTTACTTGAAAATTCAGTCATTTATTAATAGGATGGAAGAAAGCCTGAACATAGTCAAGTACACTGCATTTCTCTACAATGACCAGCTTATCTGGTAGGTACTTCAGTAATTCTTTTGTGCGTCTTCAATTTCTTACCCTGTGAGTAAGTGACATAACAGAAAAGCTTTTAAATTAGTGACAAAGTTGGATGAAAATGAGAAAATGTGAGTCAGGCTACCATTCACTAAGAAAGACATTGGTCTGAGCTAGTTAGAGGAAAATGTGTGATCTAAACTGCAGCACAAACATAATTTGTGTTTCTTTTTTCCTGTGATGTTCTAGGAGTGGACTGGAGCAAGATGACATGAGAATTTTGTACAAATATCTCACCACATCTCTGTTTCCAAGGCACATGGAACCTGAGGTACTTGGGCTGAGGGGTTTTGGGGGGGAAGATGGTTGGGTGGGGTTTTTTTTTTTCCTGTTTATCTGGTATTAAAGGCTAAAATACCAAAGAGAAATACCTCTAAACTGTTTTTTCCTGTGTGTCCTTTTTCCCTTCAGTTAGCAGGAAGAGATTCTCCAATCCGTGCTGAAATGCCAGGAAATCTACAACACTATGGAAGGTAGGCCTTGTTTTATTGTCACCATCTACTGCTCCCTCCCTTCAGGGCAAAACATGTGGGAGGAGTGTGTGTTTTTTGAGTACATATTCCACACACAGTTCATCCCAAAGGGTTGCACAGTAGTTGGTGCAATGTAAAACCTGACCTCTGGAAAATAGAGAAAATGCTTCATTAACATTACTGCATATTTCTTTTTCTTCCCGTTGTTCTTAATGCACTGTATGACAAATTTGGGAATTGTTCCAGTCATTTCTTTGCAGTCAAACACTCCAGACAAAGGTGTAGATTTAATCTAGGATTTAGCTATTTGTTTTTCCTCTGTACTCAGCATGTCAGTGAGGAATTCTTTACTTAAGCAAGTGTGCAACATTATTTTGAATAATTGTGGGTTTGGACATCCTTAATCACGAGAATTCCTAATTGCAAGTTTGGAGAACATCTTTTAAATTCAAGAAACTGAAATACAAGAATTCATCACATCTGACCTGTTGAATTATTTTCTAGGTTTCTTACTGGACCTTTAAATCTTAATGATCCAGAAACAAAATGCCGCTTCCCCAAAATATTTGTTAACACTGATGACACTTATGAAGAGCTTCACTTAATTGTTTATAAGGTATTACAGTTTCCTCTGCAATTACTGCACAGCATTAGGAATCTCTTTGCAATGAAGATGACAATGATGTGAAATACTTAGGAATTGTACAGAAAGGTGCACGAATGAGGCCAGGTTAAAGCAAAGGACAGAAAACTGGCATTTCTAGCAATTTAAAGCCTGAATTCTCTTTTCCCCTCTCCTGTACCCTGTCCAAAACAAAAAATTCTTTTATTAAAACAAAATATCAGCATTCAGTTGCTTTAGATTTCTTGCCTGCCTTTATGTAGGAGTAATCAATAAAACAAAAAACTTTTTTTTTTTACATTAAATGGATGTTTCTTGTAGACTTCTTTGCATAAATGCATAAATGCATTTTTACCAAGTTTTGTGTTTTCCCTACAACTTAAACTGTTAACTGGGCTGAATATTAAAATCATAGCTAACCTGTATTGTGCAGGACTACAAAAAGATTATCCTATTGAAGTGTTTCCTTTAAAAAAATTCTTAAAATTTTTCTCACCTGTGTGTGACCTCACAGAAGTACTGTCATTTATTTGAGTTAGTTGAAGTAACCTGTTGTAAATTGGTTTTTTACTTTCATTTTTTTTTTTGTTCCAGGCCATGAGTGCAGCTGTCTGCTTTATGATTGATGGTAAGTACCTATTAGCATCCATTATTTGCCAAGATTTTTATATGTGAAATGCTTTGACATGCAGCTTGGTTTACTCCTGAAAAATACTCACATTCATTTGTTATTTGAGTTTCTTTTTCATGAAAGCTTTTATCAGTCTTTTAGCTTTGTTCCACTGGTATAAGTAACTCAATTTACACAATAAAATTACTAAATACTGCTTCAATTAGCCACTTGCAAAATCACCCATGAGGTTTTAATTATGGAAGGAATTTGTCCTTGGACTCTCGCTGATGTTTAAAGAAAACAACTACAGAAATTGTACCTTCAGCTGTGGGAAGAGAATCTCACCTCTCCCTTCTCTCTGCCTGCCACAGCTTCAATTCCACCCACGCTGGAGTTCTGCCGAAAACTGGACAGCATTGTTGGGCCTCAGCTCACGGTGTTGGCATCAGACATATGTGAACAATACAACATCAACAAGAGAATATCAGGGTTTGTACCACACTTCCTTTCCTGCTGCATTCCCTCATTAGTTGGTGAAAAGTTGGGTTTAATGAACTGATTAATATTAACATGAGCTCAAATTTTGAAAGTATTAGCGGTGTACTTAAAACAATGCTTGTCTACCTTTCTGCATCTTGAAGTGTTTATAAAGTGGATGTTGTTGCATATTTGGGTCTCTCTGAAGTAACAATAGATGCTACTAATTTAAGAACAAATGTTTATTGTCTGGCTGAAATGGGAATTTTAGTGAGTAAATTATTTGGTTGCAATGGAAGCTTTACAGTTGAGGACTTTTCCAGAATTACTGCTTCTTAAATTGTTGCCATGTACAGTAGGTGAGGAAAAAAAAGGTCCTTTTTTTCTATTTTGCAGGACTAAGGTAATTGCTTGAGGGGCAAAAAGCAGTCAAATGAAAAAGCATGTTAATGCTTTGGAAGATGTACTTCACTTAGAACTACAGCTGACTTGCCATAAAATTGTATTTTTTTTTAATAGATTTATCAGTTGGGGAAGCAAGAACAGTATCACATATGGCAACGTAGGAAGAATTCAACCAAAGATAGTTGTGTGGGTGAACTCAGTGGTACCATCCCAAATCAGCAAAATCGCACTGGATACAATAGGATGTGCTTGAAACTGTGCCAATCTACTAAATCATTAAACTTGGGGTTTTTAAATGTCATCTGGGACTGGCTTTGGCAGCTTTAACTCTTTAAAAGTTTAATGCCATGGTGTCCTGAAAACATGATCCAGTTTCTTGACACTAATGCATGTGGGTGACAGGGAGCAGGGGTATCTGGTTGTTTGCTGAGGTGAGCGGTGTCATCACAGTATCTCCTGCTTCTAAATAATGCATTGCCTCAAGTAGCAACTGCTGTAGGCAGTTTTTGGTCAGTTTGAATTTGTTGTGACTTCTGAAAAAAAAATTACAGCTTTAGGTTTTTATATTCATGAAAGAGGAAATGGAGGAAGACTGCCAAGGCAGGATGAAAACAGTGTCTTGCTTGGCCCACAGAAATGGTGGGGTCAAATCTAATTGCCTGGATCAAGGGAGAGTTTGTTCTCCTGCTTGTAACAAATGACAAAGATATGAATGGAAGATTACTTATTGAACAAATGTGAGACTGAGCATCCATTCAAATCAGCTTGGACTGGCATAGTGGAGAGCAGCAGGAACAAAATAGGGCCAGAGAAAAAACCAGCTCATTAGAAAAATGCAAATTAATTACTACTGGCCTTCAGACTCCCCTGTGTGTTTACTGGCAGCCTGAGCGGCAGAAGGGGAAACACTGTCTGGTTCTGCAGGCTTAGTTGTGTTTTGTCTTGTTTTTTTTAAACTTCATTTCTGTTAAAATGAAGTTCAGTCCCACAAGTCTTACAACACTTGGGTCTCTTCAGTGTGAAGATAACTCCAGGCTGTCTGAGTTAGCTTTGCACTGGCTCTCTGCCCTATCTTTGGGCAGCCTGTGCTTACAGAACATGTCGGTATTCACAAATCACTATTTTTTTTCTTTTTAAATCTTCCTAGGGCTGAGAAGGAACCTCAATTTAAGTTTATCTATTTCAATCACATGAACCTGGCAGAGAAAAGCACCATTCACATGAGGAAAACACCCAGTGTATCACTTGCATCTGTTCACCCTGACCTCATGAAGATTCTCGGCGACATCAACAGTGACTTCTCCAGGTAATGCTTAACTATTGGATAGTCTGGAACTCCTACTGTCAAGCAGATTTTTTTTTTCAAAGGGTTGGAGCTTTCCAGGCTTTTTATTGATGGCTGGCAGTTCATGTTTGGTATTGTGTGTTGGTTAAGTAGTTGATCTGAAACTTCTAGTGTCCTTTTAAAAAAATAACTTAAAAGAGGGCCAGGGCCCCTATCCAAGAAAATATCTCATCTGCCATCTCCAGCTTTCAGTATTTGGTCACTGTGTAGCAAATCCTTATTCTGTGAAGTGTATTCTTACCATGAGAGGTGTTTTCTTCAGAGCGTTGGAGTGTTTTGATAATGAAAAAATTACTGATTTACCCATTTGGGGGTGTCCTAAGCAGCCATTTATGAAGCCTTCATCCTGGACTGAATGATGGCCAAGTTAGAACTGCAAATTTCTTTGATACTGCACAACCACAACAATTTCTGACATTGAGCTGTCCTAATAATTACAGATAAAGTTGTTGAAGATGAACTTGATGCCACCTTCTTTACTTTCTAAATTTTTTTTCAGAGTTGATGAAGATGAGGAGATTATTGTGAAGGCAATGAGTGATTACTGGGTAGTTGGGAAGAAGTCTGACCAGCGAGAACTGTATGTTATTTTGAACCAAAAAAATGTAAATCTGATTGAAGTTAACGGTAAGGATTGTTTCTTACTACCTTTAAATACAGTTACTCCTAAAACGTGTGTCCCCAGAGAAGTAATAAAATCCATCTCATGAGAAATCTAGAGAGGGACTGATCTTTGATAGAGCAGGTGAGTTTGCCTAAGGTTTTAGTCTGTCTCCTACCAGCTGTGAAGGGACAGTATAAATATTCAGCAGGCATTCTTAATTACTCAGCAGTCATTCTTCCTTCTTCAAATAATAGAGAGCACTGTGAGCTTAGTTTAGGAGTAATTACTGAAGTGTATTACAGGTGACAGACGAATATATTTACATCTGAGTTCTTCTTTGCCAGTGATCCAGGGGCAGTGACTTACACATTGTGGCTGTCCTGTCAGTGATCCTCATCCACTGTAGTCCTGTTTCTAATGTGGTTTGGACAATTATTTACTATGACTAAGAGTGAGAATTAACATTCAGATGCAGTAAGATTTACACTGCTATTTCTAAAAATCTGTTTCAGTCTTACCTGCAGCAATTTTAGGGCTCTGTTTTCACAGGAGGCAATGTGCTCACTTAGACAACAGCAAAGAATTAATATTTTTCCAGGACCAAAGCCTAGCAACCAACATTGTAAAAGGAGGAATGAGTTGCATAACATGGAAATCTTTCTGTAACTGTCTTTCAGCATCAAATCTGTCATACAGAAACAGTAAATGAGTGTTTCTGTGCTTCATAAACTTAGAAAGTGTTGTCTACCAAATAACACAAAGCGAAAGTTTTGCTGACTTGATTTCCTGTAACAGAATACCCTAATTCCTCCTTTCTCTGAAAAAGAGGTTATAATTTACTTCCTTATGTTGAAGCCAAGTCTTTCTCCTACTAAAGACAGAGTAACATTAAGTGTATTTCTCTATCAGAAACTCTTAGGGCTTTTTCTGTTTGAATTTAATTATATTCTCCATAACAATCCCCAGGGTTTTTCTTGAGAAGGTTTCTGTAAAATATCATACTGATGTGTCTTTTTCTTTTTTTTTTTAACAGAAGAAGTGAAGAAACTTTGTGCAACACAGTTTAATAATATTTTCTTCTTGGATTGATCTGCAAAGGGCTGATTTATTGAAGATGTCAATGTCAGGCACTTGTTCAACATGAGAAGTTATTAGTCATATTATTGACTGGAATAATGACAATAGTAAAGCAATACTTGCTTTGTAAGAATCAAAATTTCTACTAAAATCTGTAAACTCTGACCATAAAATTTTTAAATTTTAAAAATGTTTATGTGCAAACTAATTAAAAACCAGTCTGAATTCATCTGTACCATTCCATTCTGATATGTTATGTGAATATTTTGCTGAAAAATAAAACTAATAATTGTTACACTTTAGGAGCATGTGTTCATTTGCACTGTGTGACTTCCTGCTACTTTACCACTTGCCCAAGACTGGTGTAAAAGACTATTCCCTCTGAAATTCTTGTGCATGCAGTTGTCTCATTCTCAAAGCTTCCTACAAGTGTGGTTCTTCAGTTTGGGGTTTTTTCCTTATTTGAAGAGTACGTGCTTGAAGCTTCAGTAGTTGCCACCAGAGGATTTACTTCTTTTTCTTTTTGGCAGCAGGTGCCTTGGTACCTGTGGGTTATGCCTTCTTTGCCTCTTCCTCCTCAGGCTCTGCTGCCTTCTTGGGCCTCTCTCCTTGGCTAGGATTCTGTCTTGGGGGTCTCTTTCTTTGGCATGAGACTTTTCCTGGGGGAGAGTCCCCTCCTGGCTGCACCTTTCTTAGACAAGGCTCCTCTCCGGCGGAGCTTTCCCTTCGGCGTTGAGGCCATGCCCTCCAGCTCTTTCTGAGCAGCAAGGGCTGCCTCTGCTGCAGCTGCTTCTCGCCTTTTTATCTCCTCTTCTTTCTCAGCAATAAGTCTGAGGTGAACAAAATCTGAATTAAGGTGCTGCAGGAGGAGGGAGGCAGATTTGTACTGGCTCAGCAGCTACTGCTCTGGTCACAGTATGAGCAGCATGGACTGTCACAGCACAGAGGAGCAGAAAGGCTCTAATTAGCCCTTCAAGTACAAATATGTCTCAACTGCCTTTACACAGAGCAGGACCCAAGGGCCAGGAATGCCAGAGTTAAGGGTTTGTGACCTGAAAGCAGCCTGTATTTGCTGCTCCAGCCAGTCACAGAAAGCACAGGAGTTACATACAGAATGTTACTAATTATACCTGGGTGAGTTTGTTTTCCACGTACAGTGTGCTATACTAATTTCTTAAGCACACTTCTCATTTTCAATAATTTTGTTAGTAGAAGATAAAGATAACAGTATCGCCAGACAAGATTCAACACTCACCTTGCCAGTTCCTCAGCCTCAATCTTTCTCAGCCCAGCTAATTCCTCATCCTCCTTTTCTTTTTCTTTCATTTTTTCCCTCAGTTCTATTTCATGCTGGAAAGCAGGCAAGAGCTTAGTTGTGAAAAAGGTCTGCACCTGACACGTCCACAGACTAAAGTCCTCCTCTTGTTCATCTTTGTCTTCCTTTGCTTCATCTGCAACATGTAAATGAAATTATATTTATTTAGCAGGGCACTTCTATTTCAAATGTGTTTTGAATTACAATATTTCAGCTCTGATACTCTGCAAGGGGAAGGTCTGGCTTCTGCAGGGTACAGAAGATGAAAGGTGTGACACACTTTGAACTGCAAAGGGGTGGCCCTTTTGTGAGGCTCAGTGTCTTGGCCCTGGGAATGGCACGAAAAGACAATGAACTCTTCCCTTTAATGAATCTTGCAGTAACCTGATGACAGTTCAGTATCTGTGACTCCTGTGCACAGGGTAATGGAGGAGCAAACATGACCACCTGAAAGGACACAGGACTTTGTCCCTGGTGAGGGAACAGGCCAGGGCCCAGGTGATGGGCCCTGAACAAACAGTTCTCCAGATGGGTAACCTTCCAGCCCTCAGATCTCAGCAGAAGAGCTGATGACTACTCAGAGATCCTTGTCTGCCTGTGTCCTTGGATTTGAGTTCTGTATCAGCAGAAAACACTGAACACACACAAAAAACCCAACCTATTTGAGATCTGCTAATCAGCTGGAAGGAAAACGATACAAAAAAAGTTAAGACACTCAACATACCAAAGTGCTCTTACTGACATCTCTTCTGCATGAACTTTGGCCTGTCCCAACATAAGGCATCTTATCCCAGCTAGTAATTCTTATATTTAGTAAAAGAAGCAGGACATAACAGTAATATATTTTATTTGTCCAAGACACTACAAGGACAGGCTTGCAGCTTGAGCTTCTCATAGAGTAAATACAAGTTAAAGCTTATAGATGCCTTACAAATAAAATGTAGCATTTTAAAATTGGGGAAACTATGTAAGTCAGTACTTCAATGTCTCCTTTAATCATGAAGTTTTATTTTCTTCTAAAAAATATTTTAAGTTTTTAAAACATCTTCCTCCAGAATTAATGCTCATTTACTGCCCTCTTGTGACAAGCTGAAATCTGCATACAGAATTAAAATTTCACAGTTCAAGAGCTACAGGAGATTTGTGTTTGTGTGTGAGTGTGTTTAAGTCCTAAAACAGCAGGACTGTTATACCTGTCAGCTCCTTTTCTAGACAGGAATCTTGTTCTTTTTTTACATCCTCGTTGAGCAATGACACATCATCTTTGCTTTCTTCAGGAACTGCAGGAAATGAGGGAAGAGTTTCTGATACTGCAAAGAAAGAGAATTAAGATTACTCAGCCTTTAATTCTGTGCATGAAATACCAAGTTTGATCTTCAGCCCAAACAAATGCAGATTGTCACCTGACCTGAGAGCCAGACCTGTGGTTAAAATACTTCTGAAACGACAAAAAGTTTGTTTCTAATGAAGGCACAATCCAGAGTTCATTCTCCTGTTTTTATGCCCAAATGAGTGGGACAGAACAAGAAGAATTAAGGTTTAAAAAGCCTTTTAAGTTACTTTTAAGGAAAAAGTGATAGCTTCTAATAAAAAAGCACAGAAAATTCAGAGATCCCAACTTGCCCCACTATCTGTGCACAGCAGGTATGGAAAGCTAATTGCCAAGGAGCTGCCCTCTGTAACTGCAATACATCAACTGTTTCCATGATCAGCTCCTGTTTAATTGTTTTGAAAGCTGCAGAAAAAGTGAATCTCCTTCAGCCACTTTGTGATTTTACAGCCACTTTATACAGCACTCACCCAGCAGAGAAGATCGACGAACACTCGCGCTGTCTTCACAAGGTCCTGGTAGCTGGCAAGAAGTTTTAAATTCAATTACTAAATGTCTGGGCTTGTGTGCAAATTAAAAAGTGAAATCCCATGTCCCTTTGAGTCATGCAAATTCCCATCTCCAAAGCATTCTGCTAACCAAAGGCATTCTATCTCAAAATCTTTAAATTGCAGGAGTGTTTCACCTTTTCAAGTATTACAGGTAACACTTTGATACCAGCCAGGCAAGGAGCCTTATCCTATTTCAGAGCTAGGGAAAGAAAGCACTACAGAGAATGAAAGCTCCTGTTCTTTGAGCTGTTCCTCTGCTCTTAGGTGTTGCTCTACACATTGTGCACCTATTCTTCATCTGCTCCCGAGTGTACAGCTCAGCTGCCTCAGAAATGTCATCATTTATGTCTGTGCCCATTGTACTTCTGCTGTAGGTGCACTAATGAAGTGTAACACAAGAAGAATTCTACCCTCAGTACATTTAAATTCAGATTTTCTTTTTTTTTCGACTACTTTAACTCGACTACTTCACCGTGCATCTGTGTCAATGATTGCAGTGGTGCAAGGTCCACAGGGTGGGAAACACTTGCCAAAGAATGGAAGTGGTGGTGTACAGTGGTGATACTGACTCACAGAGGCTGTGAAATTATGTGTTTGTGAATACTCTTTGAGTTAATAAAAATACTTCCATCTTGTGCATCATTCCAAATGATAAAAATTTTACTTCATGCCTTCACCTACCCTGTGCATCCAAACTGCACCAGTGTCACAGGGAGGATCTAACAACCTACAAACTACAACAAACCTACAAACTCCTACCTACAAACTCCTTGTTCAGAAGTTCAGCAAAAAGAAAAAGAGCACAACTTAACTGCTGGCAGGCAGCAAGCCGTGCTGCATCCAACAGCTGCAATGCCATTTTTACAGCACAATTTTAGACACTCAGCTTAAAGCAGGAGCAACAGATCTTCCACCAGCTAACCAATCTGTCAATTCTGCTTCAGAGGTACCCTGTGGGCATTTAGAGTTCTCTAGGAAAATGTGTAAGTGTGTTAAAACTGGCTGCACTGATGGTACAATTTAAGGCACGCACAAACAGAAAAAGCAGAAGGACTCAATCAAATGGTTGTTTATGCAAAAAGAGGAAATTGGTTCCCATGGCCAGGAAACAGAACATTTGCAGGGCCAGACTTCACCCTCTAAGTGGACACATAAGAATATTGAACAGGTTTGCATCAACTTTACCTGGGGTAGAGAAGATTCTGAGTGGAGAGACACAGCAGAAGTTTCCTGGGAGAAATCCTTTATTTTAATTCTAGTTGTTTTCAGATTTTCTTCAGCTGCTTGCTCCGGGATCGTGTCATCGGTATGATAGGCCAATGCACATTCAAGAAGAGCTTCAAAAAATTCCAGAAAAACCAACTAGAGTAAAACAAATGCAGTGGTAAATTAGTTCATTTTTACAAAACCTCCTCATCAACAGGCATGTGGCACCTGAGGAAGCAAAGAACTCAGAAGTGGTAGTGATGTCTCTCTGGCCTCATTTATCTAGCCAAACATCCCTTCTTCTGGAGAAAAACCAAAAACAGCCAAAGCTCAAAAAATTCAGGAGGGGATATGATGTGTTACACATTGTCCAAGTCATACTGAGCTAAAAATCTGCACAGATTTTTGTTGTACCTGGAGCTATGAGAAACTTCTCTAACAAGTAACTCACAGCTACAGAGGCTCAAGTTTGTACTCTTCTCTTTTTTTATAAATTAATTCCTTTTCCTCCTGTTCCAGCAGGTAGGACAGTATTTGCAGCAGTTTTTGAAAGGAATTTTAATTGTTCCTATAGCAATGCATTACGGTTTTTTTCCATACACACCTCCAGATCCAGGTTGACACTACTGATATCAAGTTGAGAGGAACCAACTTTGACAAGTATTTCTAAAACTCTTGAAACAGTTAATCCTTCACCGAGAAGTTTAAACTCCTGGGTAAGAAAAAAAAAGTTACATGTTAAGAGCATTTAAGGCATTCCCCACATGGACCTAATCTAGCTCCCTTTCAAGCCTGAGCGAAAATTTCTAGTGGTTTCAAATGATAATTTCACATATGTAATTAACAACAGAGTGCAATTCTAGTCCTATTGAAGCCAATGGGAATTTCCCCTGGACTGCAACAGCAGTGTTACAAAAGAATTTGTGAAAGCTCATTAACAAAAATATAAAAAATTACAATTTTGCCATGAGATTTCTTCATGAAATATTACTCAGATTTATGAAGTGAGAGTATCCAAACCCCAGGCATATCAGTGGGAATAATTGTCTGCCTTCATAGTAATCTTGATCTGTCCCTGAATTACTGAATTTTAGTAAAGAATCTCATGTTCTTCTTGCAGTAAACGCATTATTGAAATGGTTTACTGTGTTATTTCAATAGGTGCCAATCTTTGAGCTCTAACAACAGGACATGTTCATTTATACATTTTACAGAGGGGCCAGAGGGAGACACAGTGGGCAACAGCAAAGGCATTGATATTCCCTTAAATAGGGGAACAAATCCTAGTTTGTCTAGGATTTGATTATCTGAAATGATCAAGTATAAAATTAGAATTCAATCCTGAAAAAGTGCATAAATCATAGTAAATAACAGTAGAATAACTGTCCCTTTACTGTTCCTTGGACAGTTTGCACAAATAACCTCACTCCTACCTCTTCAACTGTGCAGAAGCCACAGGGACTATTTTAAAAGGTTCATATAAACTGAACAAAGAAAGCACATCTAATCACACAAAACAAAACAAGATTAGATTATTACATCCAACATCCAGATGAATTGCCTCATCCTCATTGTGGGTTCAAAGGGAGGTCTGGGATACGGTCTACAAAAATATCTGTACATTTCCCAGCATTTGTCAATGTAGCTCATGGCAATATCCGTGAATTCTCCACAAGAAAATAAGATACCTTTAAAAATGAATTGGGAAAAAATAATAATTACAATAAAACTGTAATGCATGTGGTGCTAATTGATGAATTCTGCACAGAAGAATTAGCATGGCTTACCTTGGACACAATGGGCAGAAGGCAGAACATTCCTGGACATCATTTCTAAGAAATACTTATCCAGATGAGGAACTTCATCTCTACAGTTGAAACAAAAATACCTTTATCTGGGAAGATTCAAACTGATTACACTGAAATAAATTTCACTATAAGTTGAAACTTACTTGCTTTCTTCATGATACATATGAAATGCCAGGAGAAAAAGGTAGGATAAAAATGTTCTGAACAGTAACACCTCATGTGGACAATGTATATCCTCAGGTCGTCTATCACCTAAAAAATTTTTTAAAAAAGTCGCAACTGTTCTCATGTACATTAAAAGACTCACAGGCATATTGATTTGTCAGCCTTTCTCACCATTCCATCTCTGCCTCTCACAGTGTAACATCACTCCTGGAAGACTCACACCAGACAATGCAGCACTGTCCACCTGCAGCTGCATCCTGCACAATTCTCTTTCTAGAAATGCATCCACTCAGCATATACAGAAATAAAAGGGGATGCAAAATTGGAGTTAAACCCTTCACATATTAAGGGCACTGCAGGTCTAAAGGGAATTGATTGATTAATTGGTTCTATGGAAGGAAAAAAACATACTCCATGCAAACCAAAGTTAAGAACACTGGAAAAAAATAATTTGTTTTTCCTACTTCTCTCTCTCTTAAAACTGTATTAGTAATAGCAAGACCAGGGGTGAACACATACTTTGAACACATGGCTCTCCAGTGTAATTTTTTACGTTGTATTTTAATTTCATATTTTCTCACCTAAGGCCCAGAAGTGCCTGGAGAAGTGTGAATTCATCCACTGAGAACTCAGAGGCACAGAGGAACTGCCTCAGGGCTGAGCTGCCAGTAGAACTTGCCACTCCAACTCTGCAAATTCTCAAATTCCTCCATTCCAGACCCTGCCCAACAGAAATACAAACCTCTCAAGAGCCGATCAATTTCTGCCAGAGTTTTGAAGGAGAGGTGAAACCCGCAGTCCTTCAGGAACCTCCAGAACTGCAGCTTAGTCAGGATGTAAGTATTGTCAAGAGACTGGAGGCAGCCCAAGAGACTGTAGAAGTTGTAGATGCCTTTCAGGTCTGCAATATGCTTCAACACAGCCAATTGGACCTAAATGGAGCAGAATATGTTTTCAGCATCATCTCAAAGCAGGCAGAGATCAGTTTGTATTGATCCTGTGACTGGGCAGGTAATTATTTGACCTTGCAACTTAGAAGAGCATATCCCTGCTAAGTGTTCACAAAAGCACTACTCAAAAGCAGTTTTAATACATGGGTTTTGGTGACTGATAAAAAGAAATTATCCTCTGTCAGCAGACAAACCTCAGAGTAGCTAAAGCTGATTGCTGAATGACCTCCCATATATGTTAACCTATTTTTATTTGGCCTTTTTTAGTGGCAGCTCAGAAGAGGCAATACTGGCTATTCATTCTTTTTGCTTTTCTATTTTCATGGCCTTCAGTTTTTCAAATAATTGCTTAATGGAAAGAGTTATTTTAATAAAAATAAACCAGAAATAAAATAATATTAAACACAATACAGGGGAAAACTGAAAGTATCAAACAGTAGAATCTTACTTGTTTCAATTCTTCCTTTCTTTCTTCCACCGGCAACAACCCAACCAGTAAAGATATATCCAACTCAATATCTGATCCCAGAGCAGAAGTCTTTCCTAAGGCAGTAATGATTGTGTTGTTTTCTACCATGCAAATAAACTAAGTCATAACAAACTAAAATGAAGTTTAATATATACATAAAAGCAGGGGAAAAAAAGTGTGTCATTCCTTCTTATCTTACTGAGGTGGAACAATAGATTCCTTCACAGTGAGGAGCAGAGATTTCATAACCAGCAGCATAACAACTGAGGAGCAATTTTGTGAAATCAAGCCCTAACCAAAAGGAAATGCAGACATTACATAAGCTCTGAAACTTCCAGACAACAATGTTCCAAAAGCATGACAAGATGTGGTGTGTATGTGTCACTCCAAGTGCCATGCACAGGACACACAGCATGGAAGCAAAAGCCATGACTCCCATTCTCAGCTAAGTCCTTTGAAGAAATGTGTGTGGCTCATGAGTATGTACAAAGGGCTTCATGTTATAGTAAAATGGAAGAACAAAATGTGAACAGAGTAAAATTTGTTTTGTTAAGCTACTCACCAGGGTCACAGCTTCTTCTGCCAACGGCTCTCTGCTTTTTGGCTCCCACAGGAGCCCCTTGAGCAGCAGGATATTTCACTGGATGATCGTCTACAAATTCACTTTCAAAAACACTACCATTCTTCAAGACAAACGTGCCCTACAGACAGATCAATTATCATATAAATATAAAACAAAGATCAGAAAAAATAATACTAATGCTCTCTGTCAAATTTCCTTTTCAGAATCTTGGCTAAAATGCAATCTATGAAATAAAATACAGCAAAAGAATTTTTCCTACCCTCTTTTATGATGCATTTCATCACCTATTAAATAGGTACATTGTTGGGATAAAGAACTGCCTACATATCTGTTTGATTTTGAAAAGTGTTTTCCCCCCATACAGAAAGAATTGTTTGCACTCCTTAGTTAGCATATGTGACACTCCACTCAGAGTTTTTTCAAAAGTCTATTTTCTCTAAGAACCTCTCTGTGCAAGGACAGTTTGAAATCCATTAGCACACAGTGGAAGTATGGAATTCTGACCAACCACTGCAGAACTCAAGATGCAGTACTGAAAATCTCCACAGTGAAATGTATTTCTCTGTACACACAAAACACATCTAACCACAGTCAGTCTGTGTCCTTGGAAGGACTCCTACTGCTTTCAGTGGATTCTCTGCTCTTTGTGTGGGGATTCCATCCCCACTGCAAACTCTGTAGTTTTCTGTACAGAAATCTAGAGATCCACCACACAGAGCAGAGCTGCTCTGCTGCTGGCTGTGCTTTTGTCAATGCTCACCTTGCCATGCTTCTTGTTACAAACCCATTCTCCACTGTACACTGCTCCTCCAGCATACACAAACATCCCACGGCCGTGGCGCTCCCCGTTCACAAAATCACCCACGTATTCGTTCTGCAGAGGACACTGAGACGGAGGAACTCTCTCCAAAAACCATCTGTAGGTGCCATATCCATGCTGAAAGAAATGGTGTGTTTAAAAAATAAGCCCAGACTTTGGCACTTCTCTGAAATAAACCCCTCCTGCTGATGGCTGCAGGACCTCAAAGCAGGCACAGAACTATATCCTACGAAGGAGCAGCATGGACAGGACACACTGCATCAGCATATTCATGAGCAAGTTCCACCCCAGGACTCCTAAATGCACCCAATTCCTGCCTGAATCCTTTTCCTGCAGTGCTGAGCAGCCAGGTGAGGAACACCGTGCCACAGAGCCATGATGTTCCACAAGCTGGACTTGTCAAGGAGCGGGGGGAGCAAGACATGCACTACTCAATATGAGTTATAAGCAAGCTCCGAGTTTATTCAGTTGTTTACTGCTTAAATACTGTTACAGTTAATTATGCCTACGAGTCATAGGGTTATTGGTTATATGCAAAAAACTTCATTTAAATATCTCTCCCAAACAGGGCCCCAACTCTAACACTCTCCTTCATACCTTTAACTATAAGTAACTCTTGGTCTGATCTGCAGGTGTTTTCCACAGAGCTTGAGGTCATGGTGACCCTCAGCCTGACTCATGTATACCTCTCGGCCTAAGCTTTGCCTTGCTCACACAAGGCCTGAAGACATTTTGTAACAATTTTGCAACATGGACTCCTTGACAATTTTATGCAGACTGAAAAGACAGAGCAAGTAGCTCTCATTCTTTTTAAAACAGAAAGATAAATGGAAGGAACTGAAAATGCCACAAAATTGTCTTCCATCATAAAACTTTTCCAAGAGGGAACAGTGCGGTCTAGTATTTTACAGGTGACACAGAAATAAGCTGCCCCATATACCTACTGCTGGAGTCATAGCTCAAGCTAAGTCACACTTAACTTCCTTAACTTTTTTTTTTATTTGGAAAATGTTTATATTTTGCACTAGGGAATTAAATTTTGATTTTACAAGACTAAATCAAAAGCCTTTTAACAATTAGAATATTGCTAACATGAGAATCAATTTACAACAAAGAACACATGGCAAAAATGGTACAAAGTTCCTTTGACATTGCACAAATCTCCCTGTTTAGCTATCCTAGAGTGGTGGATAGATGCTGAACTAAAAGTTCAGATGCTGAAACTAAAGAAACTAAAGAAAATTTCTTCTTCTGGGGAAGAAATTAATACCTGCACGCCATACACCCATTCTCCTATATATTCTTCATTAGCTGTCACCCATATCATTTTTCCATGTCCATGTCGTAAATTTTTCTTCCACTGACCTTCATAGGTATTTCCAGACCTGTAGCTGCAAAAAAAAAAAAAAAAGGTGAATTCATACTAAATTCTAAGTTGATCCTATGAAAGGTTTATGCTAAACCTCATTGCTGATAAATTTAGAATTTATTATGGCTAAATATAAGCATTAATTTGAAAATTGACTCACTATGACATGGGTGCAGAGGGTGGATTGTAGCCACTGTTTACCTCCTATTTTTAATTAAAAAATCACTACAAATATTAACCAGCTCTTTTTTCCAAAAAGTCTTTGCCATAGCTATTAAAAATATTTGTTTATATAACATTCTATAGATACGTCATTTACTCATAAGGTAGCTGCATTTGCTCAAATCAGTCGAGTGTGTTTGTTTTTAAATACTGAATTCTGGTTTACTAAAGCTGATTTAGGATTTTGTCTTTAGCTATTCCTTTGAGCGAATGGTCAGTAGAAATATAACACAGAAAAATAAACTTCTGAAGAAGGTCTGGTTTGTTACTCTAAGGCACTTTGTACATTTTTATTCCACTGCAGAAGGTACACTCTACTGAGAAATGACAGCATTTGTACCCATTTGAAACAACACAAGAAACTGGAACACAATACACAAAAATTTTAAAAAGTGAGGTTAAGAACAAGTGCTATCATATTTACCGTCTCATTCCCCATCCTTCTTTGACATTGTTTACCCATTCACCTGAATACCACGAGGTACGTTCCTCATCATAATAAATTACACCCTGAAACAAACAGCATGGTCCATTAAAATATCTAAATATTCATCTACATTAATAAAATACTGCATACAAATTATATGACACTTGTAATCACATCCTAGTCCTTACAGTCACTTTGATTTCACTGTACTGAAAGCAACACAAGGGATACAATTACATTTAAAAAGGCAACCTCTTTTGATTAATATTAGGTAAGACTTTAGAAAACACCAAGTGTTCAAAAGAAAAATCCTATTAAATTGTAGCAAAGTCTACCATGTTTTTCAAACCCCTTGGAAATGCTTTAGGAGCGCTAACTTTGGCATCTTAATTACAGCACTCACTCTGAGGTAGATGAGTTTTCTGACCCATTCACAATTTTATTTCCAACAGTAGGTCTATAGTATTAATTGTATTCATAACCCCAGAAAAACTCCTGAGGGAAAACAAATCTCTACACAGCACAAGACCATGCAACAGAACAAAATACTTCTGCAAAACTTTTGCACAATAACACTTGCTGTTCTTGAAGAGCCCCTGCTCTCATTTAGCTCTTACTGACCTGTCCATGTCTTTTGCCATTGCACCAATCACCAACGTAAGAGACTGGACGAGTACCACTCCTGAAAATTCCAAATCCATGCCTAAGTCCATCCTTGATTGATCCTTCGTAAACACTGCCATCACTCCAGGTGTAACAGCCATTGAGCATTGGCATATTGTTAATAAACATTCCCTGAAAAATTAAATTACAACATTAAAAAAAGTAAGACTCTCTGCTCCCCAGCTTTCTGGGAGAAGTCAGGCTTGTGATTGAAATCAATGCCACAGTTCTGCAGTTGCCTCCTCTACTGTACCAATTACTGCAATTTATCTACTTTCCTTCAATTTGCACATCTAACTGGGTGCAATTGTGTTCAGTTATAACTTTAACTGTACTTTACCTCGAACTTTACTCCATCAGACCATGTGTAAATCCCTTGTCCATTCATACATCCTTCAGAAAACATACCCTTCAAAATGAAGAGAACATTATCATTTGCAGGTTTATTCTTACCAAGCTGAAGCCTATAGTGACTGTAAGATTTCAAAAGAATGACATGTTAATTCCCCTCCAACAACTGGTTTCAAATCAAGAGTTTTAATGCCAGAAACTAACAGAGCTTTCAATGCTTCTCAGTGCTCTGGAGAGAGAACTTAGTCCACTACCACCTTTTTTTTTATACTTATACACTCACCTTGTATGTATTTCCTCCCTGAAAACATAAAATTCCTTCACCCTCATAGAATCCATCAACTTGTTCACCTTCGTAGCTACAAAGAAAACAAACTAGAGATGAAGATTTCAAGTCACCGCCAACAGATCTAAATCACATGTAATAAATTACCTTTATTTTAAATTATACCTTTATTAATTATTAATTATTATTATTATTAATTATTACCATGATTTACCATGGTCTACACATAGCTCAGCTGTTGCATCTTGAGCAGAATAATGAACTACAAGAAAATGTCCAATTTTTCAACCTTCCGTGTAACATTCCACATAATTTCTGTGTTGCCTCAGACCCACACTTCCTTCAATTCAGAAAAAACCCCACACTGGTAGCATTTACTACCTTACACCAGGCATGCTGATATATGAAACATTCCATATAGGTCCCTTGAAATACCAAAGGATTTCCTTAACGTTGCCATTCCCCTGCTTCCTCAGTTTAGGATATTCTGAAGGGATATGAGCAGCCCTAAGCATTGAAAGGCAGCAACAACTAAAGATTACATGACATATTTTCTTCCCCAGTTATCTGCACACTTTAACAAAACTTCACTGGAGGTGAACAAGCTAAAAGAATGAGGGTTTTGGCAGGCAGAGAGCACCAGCAGCGCTCTAGGATGCAAGAAGGCAGCAGAATTCCACCTTTATGTCTCCTAAGGTGTCACTGCTACTAGGTCTGAATAACCTCATTCTCTGCTTCAAATCAAGAGTCAAATCTGTTTGTATGACACCGGCTACAGCAGAGACACTTAAATTTGAGTTCTTGACTTCACTGCTGTATTTGTAACAAGTGTACCTTTCCATAATCATCTGAACAAGAGCACGCTCCTCGTAGAACGGGGGAAGAGGCTTGAGTGGTTCCTCTGGCTCTTTATGTCGTTCCTTTAGAATTTCTTCACTCCGTGACTCAAAGTGCAAATCTGGCAGTGTTGTTGAGCTACTTGAAGCTGTATGATCAAGAGAGTCTTCTGTCTTCCTACCATCTCTCTTCTTGCCATCTTTCTTCTTGACATCTTTCTTCTTGGCTTTTCGCATAGCTACCGAATTGTCTCAATGCGTATTTTCCTTCTGAAAAATGAAAACTTTCTTCTGTCTTATGTAAACCTTTTTAGCCTATAAACAAGTTAAAAAATCCCAAAAACATAGACAACTACAAAAAAAGTCAGTATTTCTGTGATTATAATACATGCCTGCATTTATGTTATTTCTGCAGCAGCAATTCCTCAAGGCAGCGGTGTTAGGGATGCCACAGGGCTAACAGGGAGCAGTGCCTGTGAATTGCCTCCAAGTCATCCCTCAAAACCCCTGTGCTGGTGTTGATGTAAACCAGCCATGGAAGTGTTGGCACTAGACTTACTTTTGCCACACTGAGATCTCCATCTTTACTTGATTTTTAAGCATCTATTAGATTTAATTCCACAGAAAAGTTGAAAGCAGTTTCTCAAAGGAATGGGGTCGGCAAGTTCTTGGAAGTTACTAATCTTACTGATTTAACTTGCCTTCCAAGTTATGAACTGCAGGCTGAATCACAGCACAGCACACGCACTGTGTGGTGTAGTTATTTTGCCACTTAAGTGCTACCTGAAGGTTTCAGGACTGTCTGAGCAGCTGCACTCGTACCACAGCCACAGGGATCAGCGCTCGGCACCCAAGAACGCACCCCGCGTGTGCCGCAGCGGCGACGGCTGCCGGGGACAGCCTCGGGGCCCGCCGGGCTCTCACCGCCGCTCGGCGACCGCAGCACCGGCACCGGCGCGGGGCGGGCCGGGACCGGGCCCTTGCCGGGGGCACAGCAGGGCCACAGGCCGGTGCCGAGCCCTTGCCGGGGTACGCCGGAGGCGGGCCGGTACCGAGCCCTTGGCGGGGCCACAGGCCGGTGCCGGGCCGGTACCGAGCCCTCGCCGGGGGCACAGCAGGGCCACAGTCCGGTGCCGAGCCCTCGCCGGGGTACGGCGGAGCCACAGTCCGGTGCCCGGCCCGTCTCGTCCCGCGCAGGCGCAGTGCGGCCGTAGCCATAACAACGCCGCCGCGGGGATGGGACCGGGACCGGGACCGGGACCGGGACCGGGACCGGGACCGGGACCGGGCGCGGCCGGGCCGCTCTCCACCCCGGCAGGGCAGGGCAGGGCAGGGCTGCGGGACCGCGGCTCCGCACGGAGCACGGACAGGGAGCGGAAGGCTCTTGGCCGCAGCCGTGACGGGGACCGCGGGCACGCTCTGCCGCGCGGCCCGGGCGGCTCCGAGCACTGGAGGAACATGAGAGCATCACAGCCAGTGCTCCACCAGCACCAAACGGAGTGTGAAGGGAACAGAACCCCAAACACACAGATTGCTTGGGTCAAATCTTAGCCCGACAGAGGTGTAAGAGCTTAGCTCTTGAATTGGAAGCCTGTTGTAATGGCTTCCAATTCAAAAAGGCAGTTTTTCAAATATTCTGATTGTACTTAGATAGAATTTGGGCTGACCTGACTTGCAGGGCCTGGTGAGACAGCTTTTCTCCCCATACACTGTCAGAAAAGGAATCCTTGATCTTGAAAAACAAGTTTGGAACTTGGAAGGGAACAATATTAATTAAAAATAAAGATGCCAGATGAATTTTTCTATTCAAGCCTTAAACACAGACACTAGTAAATGAATCAATAAATGCAATATTAAAGCTCTAAGTCATTATCTAATGAAACTAAGCTTTGGAAAACAAAATAAAAAGTATCTTGTGTATCATTTTCTTTAAAATTACCATCTACATGGTATATAAACACAGAAAGCTAATATTCATTTTATGGCATTGCTAGAGACTTAAATTCACATTCCATTTCATTTTAAGAATCAATGTATTTTCTATAAATGAGGTTCACCTACTCTTGATCTTTATATATAAACATATTTATTTTATAAAAGTTTTGATTACTGCTCAAAACAGTACAACACATAGTAAATTGCAATAAGAGAGAAGTTGTTTACATTAATTCCAGGATGTTTGTATTGATGACAGGAATAACAAGGAAACCCTGCTGAATGCCCTTAAGTGCTACTGTTTCCAATTTTGAACAATGGAAAAAATTTAACTCAAAATAAGAGAGTCATCATAAAAGCTCAAAATATTGCCAAGAATTAAAATGAAAAACGTTAATAAGCAGACACTGACTTATTCTGATGAAATCAAGTCTAAACTGACTATGTGTCTCATAGTAGGCCTTCCATGGGGGCAATTCCAGGGATGCTCAATCTCACCCATGTGGGTGATGAGTTTTCTCATTTCCTGCACACTCAGGGCAGTTCCAATCATCACCTGCAAGTAAAGGAAAACAAATGAATTATTTCCTCTCTCCATTTGCCAGCTGACACAGAGCAGGGCAGTACTTCAGCAGCACTACAGTAAATAAATTCTGGGCAATCTACCAGACAATCAGAACACAAAACACATATGGTGTCCATGAGTGCATTAGTTTGTAACAAAATTAAAAACTACCAGAAATTTTTCCTGAATTCTACTAGATAAAAACATGAGGAACAGAAGGAAGGATATTAGCTGCTTTCACTCAACAGCAAATAAACTTCCCCTGCAAAAAACACACAGATACAGCCACCTCTAATACAGGAAACACAGGATTTATTTGAATAAAAATAAACTGCAGTACTTACAGACTTTCTGCAGGCTCGAGAAGCAAACATCTGTCTGACCCTGGAGGGCCTACACATGACTCCAGGGCAGTCACTCAACATGAAGATCAGCTCATCTATGTCTTGTGGACCAAAAGTCCAGTTTTTGCTTGTTGGCAATGATATCAATTTAACTCTTTGAGTTACAGGAGCTGGAAGGTTTGCGTTGATAATAAAGAAACAGAGAAATACAGACATTACTTTTTCTTGAGAGAAAAGCTGAGGAACTACTTTGATGGATGTAATTAACCATTAAGTGGTAATTATGACAGGTGTCCTTTTAACATTCACAACAAAATTGTTTGCAAACTTAGAAACAGGAAGATCTAATTTCTAACAAACCCTTCAAGTCCAAAAAACAAATAGTTTATGAAATTATTTTGAGTTTATGGGACTACAAAACCACTAAGGATTTATGACCGTAAAATATTGATAATTAACAGTATTTTAGACCAAAGAAACCCTCAGAGATTCTGAAAGTAAGACTATGGAAAAGATGTGTAGTGACTTCCCAAACAGCAAAGTACCACACTGCATTTTCATTATCCTCACTGTATAAGGGAAACAATAAGGAGCTTGCAGGTTACAGAATTTACTCAAAAGAACAAAGCAAGTCAGTACTAAAGCTATAAAGAAAACCAAAGAAGGTCAGTTAACAATGGTATCTATTTCTTTTCAATTACTAGGTTTACCACTTGCCTGTGTCTAACCCAGCAAGTGTACTAATAAAAAAAAGGATTTTAATGCAACATATCCAGAAAATGCACACCCAGTCATACAGCCAAAGAGTGACTCCAAAGAGTCTTCGGAAGTTTCTGTAAAAAGCTGGCAAGATAAATAATCTACAGTGTTCTGTCAAATGATGCAAAGAGACCACAGAACCATAAGTCTTAAAAAACCAAATATTCCATATACAATAATGCATCTTATTTCAAAGTTTCTGGTAACTACCCAAGAGAATTTTTGCATAATTAATAAGATTTAACCGTTGAACTCTTTTACTTCCAGCAATTCTGGTCCAAACTCACCATTTTCATTTATGACAAAATCAAACCCATTTTTTCTGAATATTTCCAGGTTTTCAATCAATACAGTTTCATTCACTGCTGTCAAATTGAGATTTTGAGGCCTGAAAGAGAAATGGATGGTATTGCATAGGTACAGTGCAGAGCACTTCAGACAGATTTCAGAAACAACTTAGAGATACTTAATAAAGAGCTCTCTATTAAAACATTTCACTCTGCTTTGTTAAAAAAAAAAAAATCTCGCTACTGAACAGTTACTTCCAAGTGTTACTGAGCAAAATCAAGTCAGTTGGGCAGCATTCCCTGCTGCAGGAACAGTCTCCAGTATCTTACCAAACTGTGGGTTCTATGGAAGCCCATGGGAAATGTCTGACCATTGACTTGCTGCATAGCTACAACTGCATCCCTGGAATTTATATTTCATGTAGGATTGACTCTTTGAAACACAGAATATAAAATAAAAACCACTTTAGTCTCAAGTGTTCTGAATGCGTGAAATGCTACATAAATACAAATCTTAGATTGTCCTGGGGTGGCATAATGATATTTTGTATTCCCTATCCTTTGTATACTTGAGCAGAAATATGGTCCTGGAGCTTTAACTGTGTCCTGCAGCTGGGAGAAAGCTCTGCCAGCAAGGGATGTTTGGAACTTTTTCCTGACTCTCCTATGGGAGAGTGAGAAGGAGGAAGGGACACTGTTTTTACTTTTTTTTCCCTCAGTCAGTTGCTGCTGCTGGTTGCTGGTGCTACTGGTGTGCCTGCTGCTTGGGTTTTTGGTTTTTTTCCCTTTTTCCCCCCGGGATTGTTTTTTTCCATCGTTTTTGGATCCTTTTCCTCAACTTGCTTTCTCATCCGAGAACCTGAGGAGCCCTGGAGGACAGCGGACGAGAATCCTCCAGGGAGCCACCGGAGGAACTCCACCCGACCCCTCCAGGGACCCCGGAAAGGGAAGCTACCCCTGAGGAAAAGGACACTAAAGTTCATCAGCTGTTTGTTCAGGTTTAATGACTCCTTTTCCCCTTTCCCCTTCCACTGTGTGCTCTGTTAATTAAACAGTTCTTATCCCACTTTAGGCTGAGATATTCTGTTGTTTTGGGGGGAAGGGGTGCCAGAAACCTTTATGGGGGAGGCACCTGTTCAGAGTGCTTTCCATATCCTTCTGGAACACTGAATTCAACTTAGAAAATGTTATTGTTCAAACACTGAAAATACTTACGCTATCAGCTTCTGACCATGGAGAACAGTGTGTTGTTGCAACATCTCGAAGTTGTATTTCTCATCAGTAGCATGTTGGTCAATTATGAAAAGATCAGAATTTAACTTTGCTATTATAAAACCTAAGTTGAACTGGCCAATGATTTCCATTTTTGCAAACATTTCTTTACTGTATATAAAGAATATAAAGAGATATAAATCACACCTTATCAGTTACCATGTTAAACTGTAAAACTTAAAAACTTTTTTTTCTCCCCTGCAGAACACACTTACATGCTTCTTTTCACCATCAGAAGACTTTCCTAAGACTTTTTTTTAAAACCAAGTATTAACAAATCACAGACTTTTACTGCCTGCCAAATCTATGATGTTTGTGGCCTGTTTAGTGTCTTTTTCCACATTCTGTTTGTGTTTAGTTCAAGTAGCTTCTCTGTCAGTAAAATAACTCATCAAATAGACTTTTTAGTGACATTAAATAAAAAACAGACCAAAACCTAACAGGTACGTGTAAGCCTCCTGCCCACCCCCCATGACAGGTGTTATATTTTTCCTTAACTAATTTTATTAGCTGATGAACAAAATATATCAAGCAAGTGAAAGCAAAAATACCTGATCTCTTTTCTTAATTCATCTTCTGCTACTTTATTGTCCCCAGGACTAATTTTTGCTTTGAATCTTCTGTAATGTTCTGTTTCTGTATTTTTCTGCTGTTGCTGTATTACCTTTTTTACCTTTTCTGCCAAAATCTTCATAGAGAATTCAAGAGGCACAATTTTCTTTTTAACTTCCACCAGCACATCAACACTAGTGTTCTTCACTTCAGAATATTTATGTGCCTTGAAATCATCCGCTTCACTTTTAAAGTTTCTGCTTTTAAAACGTTTCACTTTCGGGGAACAACTCTTGGCTTCTGGAGACAACTTGTTTTGATCAGTCCAGTCATTCACTTGATCTGACTTGGGTTCAGTGCCCAAGACCTGAACATCACAGTCCTGTGATTTCTCACTACATCCAACAGCTTTACGACACTCCTTCTGAATCTGTTCTTCTGTGCTACAGAATTCTTCTTCAGAATTAATTGCACTTTCACTACTGATGCAGCTCCCAGCTTCTGGTGTACTACATCCAGCATCTGACTCAGAAATGCTACAGAATCCAGAATCTGCGTTTTCTTCCGATTTTCCCAAGTGTCTCCTCAGAATTGATACCTTTGAGTCCAACTTATGACAACTCTCAGCCTCCTTAGTCAAGACAGCCTTTTGAATCTTGACAGTTCTCACAGTGGCATCAAGCAACCTTTGTCTAGGGGAACTGTGCTGCTGTTTTACCTTTTTAGGGCTTTGCAAATTATTTTCTGTTGTTTGATGGAGAGAGAATGACTCCCTTAATCTGGCAAGAGTCATCATTCTTTTGCCTTCACCACTCGGATTTTCAGTCTCAGAGTCACAGACCATCTCTGCCTGAGGCCTTCCTGTGTCTTCAGGAATTGTCTTCTTCAAGTTGCCTAATGAAATCAGAATACAGAGTATTTCAGGATTCTATGTTAGCTGGAAACATGAATTAAATGATATGTTTTAGTAAAGGGAATGAAAAGAGGTAGAAAAATAGCAAACTGCTCAAAGGAGCCCTGAAGCTTTGGACAATGACTATGAGGCTGAAATGCATTAATATCAAACACAGAAACAGTTACATCTTCAAGACACTTAATGGCACTACTGAGAATGAATTTTAGTCTCTTTTTAAACTGGAACAGTAATCAGTCCAATCAGCACATTTATTTATAGTATCAAGAGTTTCATGACAGAGTGACAACGAACAGGGAATTGCTGTGACACGTTAATAGTCACTACAAAATTCCACTGGCAGTGTTAAAGTGCTGGCACAATAGGCACTTGGAGTACAGGGGATGTGCAGGCCATTAGAGAACTTCAACGTCACCAACTGCCAGTCCAACACGGATTTTACAAAGGTTAATTCAAAATAACAGTAAGAATCAGAATGTAGCTGGTTCTATACAGCAGTAAAAAGGAATATTAGAAGGGGCTCTGTTGAATGAAAGGAGAGGATGAGATGATCTTAACACAGAGAGGCCATTTTGAAACACTATACAGCCACAAGAGAATCATCAATTTCTGTAGATATCATAAAAGAATCAAAGTTTTAAATCAAATAAACTCATACTTAATTTTTATATTTTATTTAGGAGCCCTTAGCCATTCTTTCTCAATGACTGAAGATCTCTTCAGTATCTTGGGAGAAATCTTTTTCAAATCTTTTCGATTATCAATTAATTTTGTGTTAATTTTTTCCTCACAAAGTTGACTGTAAAGCCTGCTGTGCTGGCATGTGTCATTTCCATAACAATCACTTAATAACTTAGGGTCCTTCTTGACTTTTATTTTTTATTTGAATTCTTTTTTTTTGTTTCTTCCTTGGGTTTTTAAAAATACATTTTTCCATCTTCAATTCTCAGCCATATATCATACACAAAACTTTCACATTTTGTGTCCTACCTGCAATATCCAGAAGTTTCTGATTGACATTCAGTTTGTTAACATCACTACCAAACATTTCCATCAGAGAAGTCTTTAGAATTGCTAATAAAAACTTTTCCTCCTGAAGTAAAATTTGCCTTTTGTCAGGAGTTACATTGATGTCAACACACTCTGGGGGAAAAAAAAAACAAAACAAAACTGCTTTACAAATAAAATGAACTGGTATTGCACAGAATTAGCTTCTGGTTTGTTTGCTGTTTTGTCTGCAAACCAGATTTAACTGTCTCAACATCCCAGCAAACAAAAACATGATACAAGTTTTCTTGTATTTAAGCTGACCTTTTCTTTATCACTTAGGATAAGAAATTATTTCTGAGTATAGAAAAAGTGGAGGGGAAAAATAGTGGAGCACAGCTAGCTCCTTTCTCCCTCACCAACTGAGCATTAAGATATCCCCAGAGTGAAGGAAGTCATACAGATGAAAGTTACAATATTCTCTAAATAAAAATTTAATTGAAGAATGAATTGTAATTACCGAAGTTACTAAAAATTATTCAGAACATACCCGAATCTACCCCAATGTTAAGGACAACAAATGGATACTGGTGTTTATTGTGTAAGTGATAAACTTCATTCACAATCTTGACAACCTGCAGAAAAGGTGAAAAAACCAAAAACTTCAATACTATTATCTTCTATTTTGCACCAGTGTATATTAACTAAACCATATATTGTATGACCGAACTCTTGTTCACACAATTAAACAAAACACAGACAGAAACTTGGCACACAGGAGCTTGTATCAAGAAACAAACATTCACATGAGCTAATAACCCTGTGGTTTTTGGAGAATATTGAAGAAGTTAGTGCAGGTGATGCTATAAAAATAAATCCTCACCTTTGCTGGGTCACAGGGACGTTGGTTGATGAAGAAGAACTGTCTGTCTGTCGCACTCCTTCCAACACTGTGATCACAACGAGAAATGAAGCCTGTAATGCTGTAATTATATAAATAAAATGAGAGTAAGGTAAAATGGATGAAAAAACATATTTAAAGGGAAAGTATTTTATAAAGGACTTGAAGGACTTAAAGAAACACTATTATACAGCACCAGTGAATATGGATATACACATTTCCTCTCCCAATTCCTTATCTGATAAAGGAGACTACAAAACTGCATCCAGTATCTACTATGCTGTTCTTGGTTCTTTTTAACACCATAAACCACAACACTTTTTATTTCTTTTATTTTGAATTTTGGCTTATGGTAAAATGCCACAGGCAACAGTGGTTTGTGCTTTTCTAATTACCTATAAAGATTCTGTGGCATGTCAGCAGTGTTGAGTCCATATTCTTCACAAACAGCTTCACTAGGAGGGAGCTGAACAAAAGGAATAAGGCTCTGCAACTGAAAATAAAAAAGGAACTGAAATATCAAACATACATAAGTTTTTCTTTCTATTTTATTGCCATTTATTAGCCTTAAAATTTATTTGAGAAAATGGTGGGGTTTGGCTGACCAAGACTAACAGTTAAGCTATCCAAACATACTAGACGACAATAGAACTGTTCACTGAGAAAAAGAACAATGCCTTAATGAATGGCTGTTCACATCCTTTGATATCACAACCTTTGCCTTAGTTATTTCACAGATCCTTACTTTAAATGTACACAGACAGAACAGCAAAATGATTGGCAGTTTGACACACATATGACCTAAACAAGTTTTATTCACAAACAAAAGACAAAAAGAATGATACAAGTTTCTTTGGAAAGGACAATAAAACTATATTTGAACCACAAGCTCCCTAAGAACAGTTATGAATGTTTACCACATTTGCCCAGTCATGCCACTATTATTTTCCTGCCATTAGAGCAGCTTCTATCGATTTAAGTATCCAATTTTATAAAAGCAGGCTATAAGCTAAACATTCTCCTCAGATAACACTCAATTTTCAGCTATGCTTGTTGCCATGTGGCAAGACAAAGTTACATCTTCCATCTCATCTTTCAGCCACGGCATGAACAGGCTTTGAAATCTCTGCATGGGCGCCGTGAAGGGAAAAAGTGTTTTATCAACAACCAGCAGCTGCTGACAACCACTCAATGTTTCTTTCTGATGGTTGCAATATACAATTGTAGGAAGGATGTTTTTGAGCTTTTTTGCATCTCTGCTCTCATCTAGAGGATAACAATTATTTTTACAGTTACTCCTTAGAATTCATCAGCCTACAGCTTTACAGTGGTTGACTGCAATCCCATTAAAGGTTAACCAGAACACTCATGAATCCAAATTTCACAGGAAGAGCTTGCAAAGCCTGGATACACCTCCGTTTTCTCTTCCATAGTTAAGACTTTCACATCACACCATTTTTAGGATTATTTTGCTTGTTCTTGTGACATACTGCCGATTTTCTGACACAACAGCTCTTAAAACAGAGAGCTATTAAGCCGTAACCCATCTCCTAAATTATTTATCTTCATAAATCTTCATCTCTGAGCAGATGCAGGACCTACAGGTGGAGGCTGCAGTGTTTCTCCTCGGTCAGCCTGTAGGGTGCGCTGCAGACCAACACATGCCCCATCCTCACGCTTTATTAGAGATTAAAAATCTCTATATTATCTCTCTTTTCAATAATTAAAGCAGTACCTGTTTTTGTCCAAATACCGCTCCAATGTTCTCCTTTAAACTGGGACTTCCAGCAGTGGATATCACACAGCTTTTTTTCCCTTGGCCAACCTGATTAGTGCAGTTAATCCTCACCCCTCTGGAAACAATACAGTAGGCCTGCAACAGCTGGACCATTTTTGCATATTCCTATTAAAGAAAAAACTAGTTAATATTCATATGAAATGACTCTTTTTAAAACATAAATGTATAAACAAAGCATTCAATATTTGCAAGTTACAGAAAAAGAGGAGGAGTTTAATATTCTTTTAAATCTTTACATATTAAATTTATATATATAACTGTAAGTATATACATGAAAAGTAGTACTTTAAATACCAAGCAGGATGTTTATAAGACTGATATTTTGTCACAACACAGCAGTTCCTGGTTTTAAAATACACGTTACTGATCATGATATTAATTCTTTTCAAAATCTGAAAATCTGAGAACGCACCTCTGAACCCAAATATTGCAAAGCAGAAGAGAAAAGCATACAAGAAGACCCTTTTCTTATTCGATTAAGATTTAAGATAGGCATGAAATAGTCCATAATCAAAGTACTCTACAAAAAACTGGATTTCATTCAGCAGTGAATCCATTCTGGGGTATGACACTCCTTTGAATTGAGAATTTCTGACCTTACCTTTTTGATGTTCCTTTGAAACTCTTTATGCCGCACTGGTAACGTATAAAACAACTGCTGGATGCTGACAGTTGTTCCTGGCTGTCGTGGGAAAGGAGTCTTCTGAGTAATTTTACCATTGTGATCAAACACCAAACGAGTCCCAACCTTTGCTGACTTATGGCAGGTAAAAATAGTAACATCACTAATAGGAGGAAAGATGCAACAGAATTATTCCCTGAGCACTGTATTATCTTATCTATTCCTCATGACAGTCAGGCATAGAAACTACAGCAATTCTATTAATTTCATTAAAACAATTAAGAATCTGCTCTTCAGAGTAGTTTAATGTTTTTCTAGCTACAACACAAACATTCTTATTGGATCCTTTTCATTCTTTTTTTATAAAATTCAATGTTAAAGTCTAATTTTGTTGGTCACGATATTCCTCATTCTAATAGATACCTGCAGCACTGTGTACAAAAGCTGATTTAAAATGTATAGTTGGCCTGGAAGGAATTTAAGTACAGTTTTAATGAGTTACAGTCTAACAAACAGCACTTAAATATTGCAGTGCTTTACATCAGAGGATCAAACACCCACGCAAATACACAGTCCCACCCTGTAAAGATCTGCATACTTAAGTAACGCTAAATTTTGTACATAAAATAACCAATTAGGTGCTTAGAATTATAGAATAATTTTGGTTGGAAAGGACTCAGGATGTTCTGTAACCCACTGGTCAAAATTGACCTAACAGTAAGGAACTGGAAGTTTCCAAAATCATTATTTTATCAATAATGGTAAACTGAAAGGGTGTCACGTTTTTGTGCATACAGTAACTGTCTCCTACTAATAAATAATATTAATTACCTTAATGCACACAGTGAACTCAAAGCTTCACCCCGAAACCCAAATGTTTCAACATGTATTAGATCAGAAAAATCTTGTATCTTTGATGTATGATGTTTCAGAGCTGGGAAAAGATATTTCAAATACACATTTCACTTCAAAGTGACACTGGTCTATGCAAGTAGATTTTGTATGCACATCAAGAAGCAAAAAACCTCCTGTATTATTCATTGTATTTTACACAACGATTAAAGACAAAACACTGTTTGCCTCCTGTTTCTCCTACAAACAAGATCTCTCTAAAACCCTCAGATGCACCTGTTATTCCACACTTCCACCACAGATTTACTCAGCATTGTTGGTATAAGCACACAGATGCCTCAGGGCAGGACACAGCTCCCGCCTCTGCTGCTGCTGTACCTGTCACAGATCTTGCCCTGGAAGAAAACAGCTGCAGCCTGTGCTGTGCATGGGGGACAGAGGAGGGCTCAATCCACACCATCAGAGCAGCACCAGTCACCAGGTAACACACTGACCCAGAGCAGCACCCCTGACCTTTCACTGCCCTGGAACAGCAGCACAATGAGTTTCTCATGTACCAATAACATACTGTGAACACCAGAGCTACTGAGTAAGAACTTACAGTCAAAAGATGCTTAGTTGTTACATCAAAAAGGAAATGCCAGTATTTCTGTTGCAGTGGCTAGTTAGAGTCACCAGACATTACTGTTTCTGCTCCCATTTCGTGCAATTTAAAAGTAGCAACTGGGAAGTTAGATTGTGAGTGCGATGTCAGTTCCCTTTCAGCAAACACCCAAGTTTATAATTCACTTTCCCAAAGTAGTCACTGCCACACAGCTCAACCCCTTCCACAATGACCAATGATTCAACATGAATTAATCCACATGAACGTTTATAGGATTTTCTCCTCTGTGATTATTTGTATTGCTTGTGCCACTTAAATAAGCAATGAAACCAAAGACTATTTATGAGTTAGAAGAACTATAACCACAAGAGCACTACAGAACATCAATCTAGTCTTGCTCAAGTCTCACAGGTCACACACATTATGTAAAAGCCAAATATCCATTAAATATTATTAAACTTAGGAAATCTATATAAAAACAAAATAGTTTTCTTATTGAAAACCTGCTTTCAAAATGCCCAAATATAAATTGTGAAAATAATTCAACTTACTCAAGCCTTCAAAGTTTTCCTCTTCCACTCCACCTCCATTATCTGAAACTTCTATCAATTCTGCTCCATAATCTTTAAGTTTTATATCTACAAAATTGAGTCATATTTTAATTCTTTATGTTTACACATGGTGTTCATTATCAATTTTATACTTGAAGTAAATTTTTCCAATAACAGCTTTCCATGTCAACATTGAACAGTAACAAAAATCAAATCCTGATAGCTGTCAAAAGTTAGGTCAATCTAACGCAAACCAGTCTGTAGTTCCAGGTAGTTAAGCTTCACTGAACTTCTGCCTGAACAGAAGTTTTCCCAGTTACGCCAGCCACCATCCCGGGAGCTCTGGAAAGCAGCCCTGCCTTTACCCTGCGCTAGCCCATGGCCACCGGCTGGTAGAGCCTCAGCACCGCTGCTGCACAGCCTACACATTTTTTTAGTGGCTATGGAGCTAGAAATTAAATAACACAAACTCACAAACTCACTCCCAGCTGGAGCCTGGGAATCAGGATGTTTTATTAACCTGAGGTGTAAAACCACTGCAAACATGCGTGGCCCTAACAGAAGTATTTGCCCGGATTTGTTAACATGCATTCGTGCTTAAGAAGCCTATGAAAAGTTATGAAATTCGACGAAGAGTTACCGATGTTGGTAGCTCCGGCATCCAGGCTGTTTTCCACCAGCTCTTTGACGGCAGTGCCGAGGTTCAGCACGACCTGTCCCGAGCAGATGCGATGGACAGACCTGCGGTCGATGGGCCGGATGGCCCCGGCGGGCTGCGGGCTGGGGAGAGAGGGACAACAAACCACGGCGGTGAGAGCCGGCAGCAAACCCCCTCGGGCCGGGAGGGGAGGCGGGAACCGAGGGGAAACCCGAACCGCGCCGGCGGCCGGGGCACGCCCCGTGAGGGGAGCGCGGCTCCCGTGAGGGGAGCGAGGCGGCCTGGGCCGGGGGTGCGAAGGCCGGGGCCAGGGCCGGTGCCGGTGGGTGCACACACTCACCAGGGCGCAGCCGCCTCCATCGGGGCCCCGGCGGGGCGGGACGCGCCGCGCTCTGCTCAGGCTCCGCGCCCCGCTCGGTCACCGCCGGGAGCAGCGGAGCAGCGGAGCGCGCCCGCCCCGCACCGACTGCGCTCCAGCCCCGCGCCTCAGCCCGCCCATCGCCCTGTGGGGACGCGCTGAGGGAGCCAGCGCTGGCCAATGGCAGGAGGGCGGGCGGGCGGAGCCGCAGCCCATTGGCTGTCACGGGTGTCAGTAACGCGCCGCTCCGCCAATGGGCGCGGGAGGGGGCGGGCCGGCGGCGGCGGAGCGCGTACGCGGTGAGGCGGGCGCCGCCATGCCCGGCATGTACAAGGTGCGGCCGCTGCACAGCGCCGAGGTGCTGGCGGGGCACCTGCCGACCTGCATGTACCCCCTGCCCAACCTGCACCGCGCCCCCGGCACCGCCGCGCCGCCGCCGCAGGTAGGAGCAGGGGGTGGGCCTAGCGGAAGGACATGGCAAGCCGCGGCCCGCGGTGCTCGCCCCGGCGGGGTCAGCCATGCGGCCCCCGGGCGGATGTTGCTGCCGGATCGGTGTTCCCTCCGGTGGGAGCCCCAGCCCCTGGTAGGGACCGGGAGGAGCCTCCGTTGCCGGAGTGCTCACGGGGACGAGTCCCACCGCTTCAGCCCGCAGGAGGGGCCTGGATCCGCCACGCCGTGAGCGGCTCGTCCGAGGGTTAAATAAACTCAAGGTTTTGAGGAATTTCTGTGTAATCTGTTTAAAGCCTTATTGGCTTTTCTGGGCTCTCGCGTGTGTCCGTGTTGCGGTTTTTGTGTTTGAATGGCCGTGCCGAGCTCCCTGGCAGCCCGGCAGTCCACGGGAGTGCCCGGCAGGCCTCGTTCCGCCCTGCTGCATCATCGCTCTGCTGGCTCAGCTCTGGTTTTAGCTAGCTACACATTCTTTATTTCTAGTTTGTTTCTTTTGTCTTAAATATGGCAAAAGTGCAAAATAGTGTTATATAAGTCTAGTTGAGCAGCCTTTCTCCAGTGCCAGGAATGCCGCTTGTGGCCAGTTTTAGCTCGATGCCATCACGGATTTACTGTGCCCTCACCCAGGCTGACGGTGGAGATACTGAGTGGGAGGAACTTGCGGCAGGACTTACCAGGAATGCTTACCAAGATGCCTTTCCCTTGCAAAGGATGAAACTGTATACTCACTAAATAATGGTCACTTTTAAAGGTCTTTCCTTGCCTTGTCTTTGAGAATATTGTGGTATGTGGGTATAAAGATTTTACTTGGTTATCTTGTTTATTTCTTCATCCATAATAGTTTGGGTTTTATTAATCCTTATTCAAATAGATTATGTAAGGATTTTTCTGTAACATTATTTAAGTTTGTAAACTTAAAATCTGCCACAGGAATGTATTTTTCATCCTCTTTTAAAAGGGATTGTAAGATGAGATTCTTGTAATTGAGATAAAAAGCTGCATTGGTATTGATGTGAAACAAAGCCCATGGTCTTTTTTTCCTATATTTTATATTCTCTGAAACAAAGAATGATTACAAAGAGTGATAGTGATTTCCTACAACACACCATTCATCTAAACCTTCAGGGTTTTTTACTTTTATTAACCACCTGATTTGTCAAAAAGTTTCCTTGTTTGGCTGCTGTACCACAAACTTACCCATCTACTTTTCTGGGCTAAAGAGAACCTGACAAGCTGACTTTTTCAGTTTTCATTCAGCACTTCATTGCCAACTCTTAAGTTGTCTGATTCTGACTGTGTTACAGAGTTTGCTGTAACTAATGGTTTAAAAAATATGTTAAGCTGGAAAATTTCAGAAATTGATTATATACAGCATCTCACCACACTCATACAGACCAGAGACAACTGACAGACTTAAGCCCATGATATTCACAGCAGTCTG
This sequence comes from Acanthiza pusilla, assembly GCA_036630365.1. Lineage (NCBI taxonomy): Eukaryota > Metazoa > Chordata > Aves > Passeriformes > Acanthizidae > Acanthiza > Acanthiza pusilla. Next base: position 1,846,437 of record JAXCHO010000030.1, on the reverse strand, counting down.
GCTATCTGAATGTGTTTAGTCTTTCAAAACTTAACGTTAAGTGAGCTGTGGACTATTTTGACACTGAGCTGAGTGAATATTTACGTGGCCTTGTTTTTCCCTCTCCTGCAGGAAGAGGTTGACCCATCACTTCTAGTACTTGAATCCCGCCAGGAAGAGATTCTGAAGCGCTTGTATGAACTGAAGAGTGCTGTGGATGGGCTCTCCAAGATGATCCAAACCCCAGATGCTGACTTTGATGTAACAAATATCATTCAAACTGACGAATTTTCTCCCTTGACAACAAATGGAGCAGACTTGGATCTGATGCTTGGAAAGGTAAGTTTAGTTGACAGGTACAGTGGTAGGCACCTTCTCCATATTCTGTTTTTATACAACCTACAACTACCATTTCATTTTTGGCATCCAGATTATAAATACAAACATAAATACTAACACTATATATACTCATTCACATATAATTCCAAGTTAGAATAGGTAATTTTGAAATTAGAACAGTTGGTGTCTTTTTTGTTATTAAACTGGAAACTCTAGCTTCAGATTGGAATAGAATTTACCTCAGTCACATCCTTCAATTACATGTTGAGGAAGGAAGATGTTTAAAAGTTTAAAAAAGTTTTAAATGTCCAGACTTGAATTAATTTACTTGAATATCATTAGATATTCACATGCAGGTCACAGATCTGCACAGATATGCACATGCATGACTGTGTACATTTACATTTTGATGTCAAATGAAAGCAATACTTATGATCTGGAATGTGTCTCACCTGCTGAATGTTTGACTTTCCATTCAGGATTATGGTGCCCTGAAAGATGTTGTCATCAATGCAAATCCTTCTCTACCTCCACTGTCACTGCTGGTGATACACAGTCTGCTTTGTGAACGCTACAAAATCCTATCAGCTGTGCACACACATTCATCAGTGAAAAGTGTGCCAGAAAACCTCTTGAAATGCTTTGGAGAGCAGACTAAGAAGCAGCCACGTCACGAGTATCAGTTGGGCTTTACTCTGATATGGAAGGATGGTAAGAACATAATTTGTAGATCAATATTTTACAATAGGTGAGGAAATGAAACTTGTGCTATAAACCCTTGCTAACAGCTGCCTTGGTGTCATTGTGCTGACATAGGGTGGGCATGAAGAATTAGATCACATTTTTGTTCTTTTCATAGCTGTGAACCTTGCTGGGCTAGAAGAAGATTCCTGTTTGTAGTTACTGCTGTTAAAATACACACAGCATTGGCAGGGGTGTTTCTACCCCTCAGGATTTTTTTTCTAATAGAAGCGTTTTTGAGTTTCTACAAATAAGGTAGCTAGAAGAGAAATCAGGTGGGACGTTTGGCTGAAGTTTTCAAAGAGGGATCTCTATCCCAGAAGACTAAAAACTGTTAATTGGGTTCATGATATTAACAGTGTTGCTGGCATCACAAATATACATCATGGAATTACCATTCTATTTAACTTCTTTACTACATTGTATTTGCTTTTTTTTTCCTTCTGTTCATTTCAGTTCCCAAACCCCAGATGAAGTTTAGCATTCAAACCATGTGCCCAATAGAAGGAGAGGGGAACATCGCTCGATTTCTCTTTTCCCTCTTTGGCCACAAGTACAACGCCGTTACCTCAACTCTGATCGACAGCTGGGTGGACACTGCCATCTTCCAGCTGAAAGAAGGCAGCAGCAAGGAGAGAGGAGCAGTCCTGCGCTCCATGAACGCTGCCCTGGGCAAGAGCTCGTGGCTAGTGGGCAATGAACTGACGGTGGCCGATGTGGTGGCGTGGTGCGCGCTGCGGCAGACGGGCACTGCCAACACGGCCCCGGCCAACGTGCAGAAGTGGATGAAGTCCTGTGAGAATCTGGCACCTTTCAGCTCTGTCATGAAGCTGCTCAAGTGAGCCTGTACCCTTCGTAGTGATGTTTTAATCTTGTGCCACCTCATGCCCGCTGTAATGTTGGAGTCCCTTCTGAGATGTGTTTTAAATACTACAGTTGGACAGAACCCTAAATTAATAAAAGCATTACAGCTGCCTTTTGGGTGTGACCTTCCTTTTTTGTAACTCTTGCATAACACACGTTTGTTTAATGGCTGAGGTATGTAAATTAATCCTATGTAAACACAAGCTGTGCTCTTTAATTTTTCCAGTGCAATGTGATCCCTTTCTCAGGAGCTCTTGGCAAAGGCAAAAGGATAAATACCTTTTAAGAACAGACAGCAAAATGAAAATGCATTGAAATATTTTATATAAAAAACATATAACTTAACATACAATAGAGGTTAGTTCATCCTGTACCTAAACAGGAGAGCCTAGCCTCGTCTGTTCGTCTTGCTCTTCAGAAAGCAGTCTTATTCTCTCCCTCAACTTCTCTATTTCTTCTTCTTGCTGTCTTACCTTCTGTTGGAGGTCAGAAATAACCTGAAAATGAGAGTCAGTTCACTTCATTTATAGCTAAGCAAGGATAAAGCCTTACTGACCTATTTGGATTGTGTTTGCAATCCACTACAGACACATGCAGCAGCACTCAGCTATTCTGCATACTTCATACTACAGCTTAATCCACAAAGCAGAGGGGCATGGAAAGGAAAATTAGAAGACTATTGATATGATGAAAAGCTTCGAAAGCTTTTCTGGCCTATAAAAATTCCTTTCAACTGTACAGTCTTCAGGAAGTTATCTATAGTTAATGACCAGCTATCTCATTGCAAAGACACCAGAAATAATACATCAGCCTACATACTGTAATCAGAAAAAGTCTTAATCACGCATTCCTCTGAAGTTCAAACAAATTGAAATGCAGGCAGGGATGCAAAGGGCATTTTCTCTTTGTGTTCCTCTGTGCTGTTAGGGTTGGGGTTAGTGGCATGACTTACCTGGTCTGTGGTGTGGAAGAGTTCACTGTCGCGAAGCTGAGCTGCTGTTGGGCGTTCTGCAGCTCTCTCGCTGGTGAGGAGCTTCACGTACTTGGCCTGAGTAGGCCATTTCTTGCAGAAAGTGTGAGGAATTTGGCCAGTCCTTAAATGTGTGAGAACTTCTGTTCTTTCCATTTCTGTTCCAAATGGATGGAAGAGTTCTAGCAGGATAACACCCATGCTGTACATGTCTGACTGTTAATGGGGTGAAGAGAAACTTCTGGGATAACTGCTGTTTTAACTTAGTAGGCTTCTTTTTCTCATAAAATCATGATATGAAAAGGTTTCACAACAATGAAGTTTCATGATGATATGAAGAGTATGATACTACTAAAAGAATACAAATTCAAATCTATATACATTCTCAACATGATATTAAAATTTTTGCTTTAATAGTAAATGAGAAAGCAAAGTTGAAATCTATGTTTCAACACAAACATCAGGAGTAACAGGAGGAATATTTATGCATTTACTAATACGTATTTGCCTATTGAAAGGCTTAATTTATTCCTATTATCACATGTTAATAGAAGAAAGAAGAAAAAAACCAAGTTCTCTACCTTGAAATCATAGTGAGATCCCTGCAGTTGTTCTGGTGAGGCATAGAGGCAAGTCCCCACTCCTGAAGTATGTGTCAGTCCTTGGAAAGGCAATTAGACTTAGCTAGTGTTGTTACCCTTACAATTAACAGTTTAATTATTTTATATCACAGAAACTAAACACTGAAACCCATTAAACTTCCTTCTCTCACCATTTATCCTTTCTGTCTGAAACCACTGGTCTGCATCATCCCAAAGAAGGTCTTTGCAGGCTAATCCAAAGTCACCTATTTTTACCTGACGTTCTGACCCATGTAGAAAGATATTCCTAGGCTGCAAAACAAGACAGAATACAATTTTAAAATATGTCCATATAAAGAATTATGAAATTTCAGCTGTTTCAAAGTCTGTAAAATGCAGTGTTTCACAGGTATCATTATTTAGCATTTTGAGTAGTGAGAAAAAAGTCATTGCTGATACCAAATGACATGTTAGCGAGACAATTTGGGCCAGAAGGCCACATACCTAGAACAAGGAGCTAAAAAAAAAGGAGAAAAAGCAAAACAGAAAACCCCCAAGACATAGTGGAAAGATGAAGTACTTGTTTTTCCACCAGCAAAAACTGGGAAATTTGCAGAACAGTAAATGGAACAGGCAAGAGCAGACAGTAAATTTGACCAATTGATGTAGCAGGAAGGATGATTAAATATGATTGGGCTAGACATAGTGCAAACCAAAATACACTTTTCTGTATGATAAGCACAGCTGCAATATGCTGCTGGTTCTGGGAAGTTGCTATGAAAAGAAGCCAAATGATGACAGACTTGAGAGCTCTGACTCAGAAAACTGAAACAGTTTTTATTTTATATATATATATTTTGGTTTTAAGTCCACTAAGAAGGAGAAATGCAAGCATTATGTATCTAGGAAAAAAACCCAATTTGCTCAGGTGGCAGAAAGGAAATAGTTGATCTTCTATTAGAGTGTAAAGGAGATGTGAATAGTTTAACAAGAGATGAGCATTCTTTTCCTTTCTTCAGTGCAGATCAGATTTAAAAGAAGAGGAGATCATGTATTTTTCCATATGTAACAACTAAATTCTTAAGAGCTCAGATCATCTCAAATGCAACTATGAAGTTGCTTTCATTCTCCCATAATGTAAATTGTCTTTTTTTTCCTTCAACCTCAAGTAATAATTTGATGGACTTACTTTAATGTCTCGATGCATCACTCCCATGCTGTGGATATAGCAAACTCCTTCTACTATCTCCTGGAAGATTTTCATTGTCCACCAAACATCCACGAGATGATATGGACCTTAAAACAATTTAAATTATTTCAGCTAGTTTTACTGAGTTATGTAAGTTTATGGTGCTATGTCTTGTTGAATTCTGTTTATTTGCATTGTGGAATGCATTTTTAACAGAATGAGCATATTTTAAATATGGATTTCCCCATGCTTCTCCCAAGGTAGTAATTCTGAATCAGCAAAAACATCACTAACATCAAAATTCCAAAAAGGAACGTTCAGGAAACACGGAAGTATGGACTCCTGCGATGATTCTTCCAAACCCCATCAGAGTTATTAGATTATGAATTTAACAAACCCTTTACTTTCATGTAAGTACCAAACTAACATGAAAAATACAGTTCCAGATAAAATCATACTAATATATGTAGAGGCATGCTGTCTCTATTGCTCTGCACTCTGCCTTTTTGGTTCCTAATCCTCCTGCTGTTGTGCTCCCCTCTGAAATTCCTCAATCTCCTCTGGCTGTAGCTGTCCTAAATAAACTTAGCACCTCCTTGTTCTGACCCTTTTCCACATTACTATTTTAATAAACTACGTTATCTTCCTGCTCTAATGACACGTATCTTGTCCATTTAAACACTCACAATTTATTCACCTTTGGATTTCTCTTTCTTCATTCCCAGCCTATGATAACATTGACTTTTCCCATGAAAATGTGTGAAAACAGCATTTTGCAAGGTCAAATGCCATAGTAATTCTGTCATTTCCTGACCAGGAATGTCATCTTTTAGCTTATGAAAGCTAAAAGATTATGATTTCAGGAGAGATTAGTGAAGTCAGCTGACAGTTTGCTGGTAAACCTGACTCCATGAATGAAGAGAAGAACAGATTTACCTTAATAGTGATTCAAACCAAGATAAAACATCAATCACACAGTTTGTTTTACAGTCTGACATGCATCTGCTGCTTTTACACAACCACCCCAGAGAATGGAACATCTCTAATGCTTTAAGAGCATTAGACTTGCTCTTCCAAATGTCAGCAGTTGCTGATGACTGAGGCCATGAGAGCCCCTCTCTCTCTCAGAAAAAGTCAGTGTTACATTCTTTAATCTATTACAAATTAGCCTGCATTGGATTTTTGACTCTTGAGAACAAACTTTTAAGTTTGGTGTAAGCTGTCTGGATCTGATGATACATTTGTATTTTCCACAGCAGAGGAATTAGACTTTAACCAGCTTTTTGAGAAGAAACAGATTCTGTCAATAAAAAACTCTATTCCAAGTAACGAGTATTGCCCAGACACTGATCTCCCCTGGTAACAACTACGCCTCAGGCATTCAGTCATTTCTTTTTTGAAGAGCTGTCTAAAACTCAAGAATTTCAATCCTCTTATCTATCATATAAAAAATTCACTACAAATTTCTATTTGATTAAGTGAATGAAGAATTTAATGAAGATCTGCATTATAAAATGCTGAGTAAAATAAAATTAGGCTACTTCAAATTATAAAAAGAAACTATTATTTGCTTAACAATGAATAAGACAGTGATGAATCTTACTAGAAGTGTCCTCTGATCTCTTGTGGCATCCTTTATTACGGTCAACAATCCAATCCCACAAGGATATTTCACACAACTGCATTTGTATATGAAGCATCAAATGATACTCCACCTAAAAGAAAAATAATGGTCCATAATTTTGCCACTGTAATATGAACAGTATTGCCTTAGTTATTTTCTTTAAAGCAGACAAAACTGAAATTTATTAAACACAAAACCCCTCCAAACACAGGCACCAAAGGTCAAGTATAGTATTAATGATCTACTGTGTTGAAGAACCAGATGCAACAATGCTATTTAGTTCTGGGAGTTTTTTGCTTGTTTCTCAAATTTTAACAATTGTTACATGATAAATGCTAACAAAACTGCCAGATACATACTTTCATATTCAAAGTAGAGTTTGAAACCGTATTAAACAGAGGTTTATTCCAGTTTAATTAATATAAAACAAAAAAAAAAAATCAACCTCTTGATTGGGAATTTTATGGAATCACAGAATTGTTTAGGTTGGAAAAGATCTTTGAGTCCAACTGTTTGATTTATTGCCATGAATATGCAGCTCAGTTTCTGCTAATGTACCACTTCATCTGATAACCTGGACAACTCAAGCAGACACCTTTAAAACTGGATTTCTTGCATGAGGGAACTCCAAGTGATAGCAAAGCTTCAAGCATTCCAGAGCAGGCTGTGTTATCCCAAACATATCCGTGGGATGGCAGAAATGACAACAAGGTTTCAGAAGCACAAGCGATTCCCTGCCCAAATCTGCTTTTATCTTTTTCCCACATACTCCCACACTGTTTGGGCGCCACACGACATCCCGAGACACTTTCATCAATAACAGTTGCTTTAGCCATCATTACTGAAAGCTGAAGATTTTCCAGTTTGATGGAGCCATTTTATGCAGTAGCAGCACTTTTCATCCATGCAGGTACTTTGAAAGGACTCAAGATGCCTAACACGTGGAAACTTTCTCACAAATGCTGCATTTTCCCAGCTCCTCTGGTCAACTTCCTTGTAATGATTCCTTTTACCCACTTAGGTAAAAATTGCCTGAAATTTTAGCTCTACTTGCAGTCATTTCATTCTTTCAAATTTATTGTCGTAAATCATTCCTTTCCTCTGTCCACTGAACATCACAAAATTAGACAGCAGTTAAAGATATTTAAAGAGAACTGCATTTACCTCAAAGTCTCCACAGAGTGCTACCTCATTCTTGGAGCATTCTTCAGAGCAGGACTGACTTTCAGTGCTAGCATCTTGATCCACACTGGAATGAGGTCCCCATGTTGAACGATTTTCAACATCAGTTGAACTGTTAATATTATTTACAAAGTCTTCTTGTAGTTCTGTGGATGATTCACATTTATTTGGTTTCACACACTCTTTGCTATTGCTGTTTGTAAAGTCATTCCTTACATCCATACTCTGCACTGGTTCTTTACCCACGTTTTTAAGATTGGTACTGTCACGGGACTTGTCTTCTTGTGAGGTAAGGTCAGCAAAGATAATTGAACTACCACTGTCCCCACTCTGGATGTGACAGTGATCACTGAAAATAATAAAGGGAGAGAAATCCAAATAAGTACGCAGTTTCATACCATCTATTTGTGATGCATCATACTGATTTTTTTTCCCCAGTTGCAAACTGGACTCTCAAGCAAGAGTTCAGCTGCTTCCCCACATAAAACTCCAGGATTACACAATTGTCACTGCAGGCTCCAAGTATTTTAATACTTTCTGCCTGCAGAGATTTTGGACAGCTGTCCCAGACAGCAATGTCTCAGATACACACCTGAAGTTAAAGTCAAATATATGTTACCACCGAGATTTGTAATACTCACTTGCTACTCTCTTGCTCCAAAGACAATGGCTGCAACTCCATTATTGTTTTACCTGTTGGGTGAAAAGATAAATATGGCATTTTATAAAACAAAGAATGTATGCATATTTTTATTAAAAATTAGCATTTAAACTACACCACCTTACTGAATTTAACTTTGTTACCTCTGGATTTCTATTTCTGCTGCTGCAAAAGGTGCTCAGTAAAGTCTACTAAGAAGCTACCCTAATGTGTATTTCATTTTTCTTTAAATGAAAAGAAAATACATGTTGTACAAGTCACTGAAAGGGTTGTACTGGGCTCTCTTAGATATTTACTTAGACTACACCTTTAAGTCAGCCTGTTCAAAATAATGGTTTACAATGTACAGAATAACACAGTTAAAGAAGCAGCCCCACAAGGCACCACCCTTCACATCACACTGCAGCTGTTTTGAAGACACTTGAAATTTTGGAAATAATTGTCATCAAAATTGCATTTTTATGTGAAAAAGCTGTTTTAGCCCACAGAAACAAATATAAAACTCCAATCTTGTAAGCCAAGGGAAACCATTAAGTACCACAGAACCTGCCTACAGATCTCATTATGTCCTTCCATTATCACCATTAAATACTTGTGAAGGACCCCCAGCATTAAACAATTGCATCCCTCAAGATTCCCTGGATCATTGGTTAAAAAGTTGTGCCTGTTTTACTCCACTGTCAACTTCCTATACATTTATGCCTTTTCTTTTGTGCTTATGGCTGGCTGAGCATCAAGTCAGTGACTTGAAAAGCAATAAAGTTATACAGAGCATAACCAAACCTCCCACTAAGAGAGGATCAAAAGATTTAACTGCTAAAGGCATTCTGGGAAAGGACTAGAAAGGGACCAGTGGATTAGGGTTACAAAGAGACCAAAAGACAGAGTGTGGAAAGAGCTGAGAACAAAGAAACTGAAGAGAAAAAAAAAAAAAAAAGGTGTAAAATGAACACAAAAATAGATAAATTCTGAATCAGTTATGAACAGTAGCTAATACACAAAAAAATCCAATTGCTTTGTCAGTGCAGAACTATGAAACACAATTCATCAAATTTAAGAAGTCTAACATGGAAAGCAAAATAAGAAGTTTTCTTGAGGGAGTTTTGTCATTAGAAGTCTTTATTAACAGATTCTTTCACTTTTTCTCAGCGCTTTTCCAGATACAAAGAGAAGCATACTGGGAGGCTTATTCTACTGTTGCTACCTGAGACTTCGAAACACAGTGGCAAATTTGTGGGTTTTTCCTGCTATTCATCCCTTTCTCCCCAATATCTGAAGCATTTCATTCCCCAGCATTCAATTCTTCTCCTTGCCAACTCACTACTTCTTGCATTTAAAAGGTTTTCATTGCAGTCCACTGACCTGCACACAACTTTAAAATCCTCCTCATATATTACCAGAAGTAAAACTAATACTTCACAGCTCCAAATTCATCATTACATAACAGAGAAGTTATTTGGTAAGGAGGGACTGAGCACAGAGGGACCTGGTGATCACCTCTAACTTTCTTTCGGTTCTTTTAAGGAGGAGGAAAAAATAGTTATTTTATCAGAGAAGTAATTCTCCTGAAAATAATAGCACAGAGATTGTAAAATGCAAGCAAGAATTCCACAAGGAGCTGTACTTTCCTTTGGCTTGCACTGTTTGAACTTGCTCCATCCAAGCAGTGTGATAGCCTACGACATTGTGATGCTGCAGCCCTGCCAGCACTTTGACTTCTCGGAGCACCTAAAAAGACCAAAAAAACCCCAGTGTGACAGTCCTTTATTCTGAGTGCTTGCTGAACACAAAAGATAACAAAAAATAAGTTTCTTACAGAGAAAGAATAGATCAAATTGTTACAGTAACAGAGAAAATTTGAAAGCTTTGAAACAAATTGATTTTCATGATTGCAGAGATGATCAAATTCAAGTAATTAATATGGCTCTTTTGATGGACTTAAATACCTCTTGTTTATTTTTCTACTAGATAGAGTAAAACCTTTAGAAACTAGAATGCATTAAAAATTATATTAATATTTTTAATGTTTAGGGAAATATTAATTACTTTAATAAATTAGAACAGAATAAGCTACAGCCAACAAGGAGTTAAAACAAGGACAAAACACAATACCTTCATGCAATCTCTTCTTGTAGCCTTCTTAATTTTAATTTTTTTAATAGCATAGAACTGACCATCTAACTTGTTTCTGACCTGAAAACAATTGCAACGGGAGAAAATTAGATGCTAATGTGCTTAGATTAATTAAATCCTTTAGAACCCATAATTTCTAAAATTTTATTTCTGCATTCCTTTCATATGGAGCATCACCTGTATCAGAGAATGAGTTTATGTTCATATTGAGGCTCATTTGTGAAGCAGCCACAACTAAAGCATTGGGTGTGCAGAGCAATCAGTTCTGAGGCAGTTTAAACTCAATATAACACAATACTTCACATGGGAAATGTGGAGTTTTCATTCTCTTTAAAAGGGTCAAAATACACAGACTAAAATACTTGGTATGTCCTGCTTCTGACAAACAGAAAACTAATCACAACTGAGCAGCTTCTGAAGTGGAACACCAACTTTCTTCTAAGGTACAGATTTGCATCTCTTCTATTCAAAAAACATTTGGCAGCAAAGCCAAAATAGTAACTCCAAATTCCAACCAAAACCTAGATATAAACAGATTTGTTTTAAATGTGAGGTAGAGAATACCTTGTATACTTTGCCATATCCTCCTTTTCCTAGCCTTGCAACCTCTTCAAATTCATTCAAGTATCGAGAAGTCTGTGCTTCAAGGAGAACTTCTTTTTCCCTAATCAAAAAAAGTTAGGCTGAATTAAACTAAATTACAACTTACAAGTAAGATAAAGCTGTACACATTCTAAAAATACTATTCATGTTATAAAAAGAAGAAAGTATTTTGACATTACCATGGTGTGCCAGCCTGAGTTTCAGTGAATACTGAAAACTGCAAGAGTATGCACATGGGCTACAAATCCATGCTCAGTTTTAAAAGAAGTATTCAAATTGTTTCTTTTACACTGATGCCTGATAAATCTTGTTTTCCTCAACAGTGGTACTGAATGCAAGAGTTGCACTGAAGAAGAAAATTTTCACCACATCATTTTGAGAATTTGGTAGAAATTTTAACTTTTTTTTCTCATGTTTCAGAGCCAAAATATGAAATGCAGTATTAATTAAATTCAGAGTGGAGCACTTTAGGGAAAGGGTTAATTTTGTATTTCTACATGCTTTGAATACATACCCAATTGCAAGAGACTCTCCGTTGTCAAGTTCCTATGAAACAACAAAACCAAACATAAAAACATGCCATATAAGAAGAATAACAGCTCTCCTGTGCTGCTGGCATGGACAGCTTCATCAAAACAGAAACTGCAACCTCCTTCTTAGAAGAAAATGAGGTTACTGACAGCCATTTGCATGCTGCAGAGAAGTTCCCCAAATTAAAGTATTATTATCCCACTGATAATCTGTTAACATCTCTCTGCTGGAGAGATTACTGCCCTTTTAGAGTTCTGTTGGCAAACAGGATAAAATGAGGGCTCTAAAACGTGCTTAAAACAAAATTAACTAGCTTAGTTCAAGCAGCGAGATAAGCGAACGGGTCTGATTCAGCCTGAAGTGCAACTACACAAAATACACCCTCCACCAATGTAAATATGAGGCTGTTAAGATAACCAAGTTTAAAGTTTAAAATGGATAGCTCTCCATTATCAAAAAAAGCTGTAGCAATACTTAAAACACCTTGCCTTTGTTTATAAACATTTTAACTTGTTTTATTATTATTATTTAATAAGATACAAAATACCAATGGCCTCAAAATCTAGTTTGCACCTACAGAACCAGAGCATGCCATCCCAAACAGCTAAGAAGTTATTCTGTATAATTATTAAAAAGACCCAATCCAATATTAAAAGAACCCCCAAACAAAAGCTCCTTACTGCAGAGGTTGCCAAAGACATGCACCAAAGCTTACCCCATTGAGTATTTTTTGTTTCGCTGCTTTCATCAGCTCAGTAATGGCTCTGTTGTGCTGCAGCCTTAGAGTACTAAATTCATCACAGAAGGCAAAAGGGGAGAGTAGCCCTGTACTTGTGAAAGCCTGGCGAAGAACTGCACAAAGGAACAGAAAAAGTTCAGAGAAACATTTAAAAAAGCCAGCCAATAAGACCGTGTAAACAGTTTTTAAACAAGAAATCTTGTTTGAAAGATAACACGTCTGCAAAACTGAACAGTCCCTCTTATTCTAATGCTGTTCCCATTCTCTTAGCAATAAAAACTAATTAAATCCAAACTAGAGCTGCTCTCTGGGCATCCCTTTGCATAATACAGTTATTTGCCATGCCCTTCAGGGTCACAACTGCACCTCCTCTTCTTCATACCTCAGCAGGTGAATTACACAAACATCCACCCATTCACTTAGGTCTTACTTTTGGACTTACTTTGATCAGTGAAAAAAAAAATTCAAAGCAGGTTCACAATTATGAGGATGCATTTGTAATCGAAAGTGGTAATGTCAAGATTTTCTAAGTCATATCCAAATCCACACACTTGTGCATTTACTCATAATAAAGAATGAAGTCAATCCCTTCCACCACCTCATCTTTCTCAGTTGGAGTAAAACAACTGTGACAACCAAAACCTAATAAATGCTGGAGATGGATGCAACTGTGATGTTATAAATGGCATAAATTTTAGCTATGAACAACACATTAGATTTTATTTTCTACAATCGTGTATAGTAAGGAAAAAACCCTAGGACATTGTTTCTTAAATGCACTACATATATATATAAAAGTGCCTAAATGATCAAAATAGTCATGATAAACCATGTACCAAAAAGATACTTTAAAAGTAACATTTCACACTTAAAAACACGTACTCCCTGAACGACATCAAAAGACTTTCTGGCAAAATAAAGGATTTATTAAGGTATTTATTCCAATTTTTACAGACTATTGTGGAAGATTTAGTAAAGACTATGCTACAGCTATTTCTTGATAAATATTTTATTAAATTCCTCTTCTACCTGCATTTTAACTCAGTTATATCATTTACCCTGCTGCCCTTCTCATGATGCAACTCACATGATCTAGCTGGAACAGAACTGTCTGATCTTTACATCTACAGCAATATTCTGTTAGTTTTCAAAAATAAGACAAGTTGTCATTGCCAATTTAGCTGATTCAAGGTATTCATCCTCTTCACAGAATTACTCTTGTCCCAGTGGGATCAAACCTACAGCTTTGTATTGACATTACACTGTAACTCTGCACAGAGGGGTCTGGTACATATTGCAGCAAGGCACTTCAAGAGACAGGAAAGAACTCCTCTTACTAACTTCGGAACAAACACCTGGAATGAACAGGATTGTGCGTGTACATGTGGCAGAGATGCTCCAGCAGGGACACAAGCAGCAGTTGATTTTGGATGGTCGAAGTGAACTTCACGAATTTTTGCGACCCGTTTGCCACCCGCAGCTCCGCCGGCACATCGGATTCTGCAAGAGGGCGGTCAGACCAATGAACTTAGGCCTCAGTACACACCTATTTACCTAAACATCAAAACAACGGACAACCCACACAGCTTCAACACAGCACCGGCTCACAAAGAGGCACCACCCGGGCTGCCACTGAGCGAGGAGCTTAAGACGCTAATTAGGAATCTCATTAATTTCGGAAATGCACACAGGAAGCAGCTACCCCGGGAGGCCGAGGCGCCCCGCGCCTGAGGCGGAGGGGCTCCCTCGGCCGCCTCAGGGCAGGGCGCTGCCGAGGGCCTGCCCGCTCTTGCATCAGCCCCGCGGCCGCCGCCGCCTCAGAGCGGGGGGAAGGACGGGAGAGGAAGGCGGCGGTTCTGCCCCCCTTCCCTCCCCATCGCAGCCAGGGGAAAGCGGCAGCTTCCCCGCTCGCCCGCAGGGCTGCCCCCGGCCCCACTCACCGTCGAAGCGCGGCTCCGGGCTCTCCTCAGGGAACTCGATGGCGGGCGGCGGCGCCCTGAGGGCCGCAGCCCGCCCGCCTCTCCACATGCCGGGCGCAGGGGTCCCCTCCGCTCCGGCCGGCGGGGCCCGCCCGCCTCCCTGGGGGTGGCTCCGGGGGCCGGGCCAGCGTTTATGGCCGCTCTTTGAGCGCGGAGCGATAAGCATGAACCGGAGGGAAACCCGACTGGAGAACCTTCGGCCCGGGAGGCGGGGACGGGCGGGCGGCGGCTCGTACCGAAGGTCCGCGGCGGGGAGCGGAGCATCCCCTCCCCTCCGCACGGGGACCGGCGCCGCCCGCAGCCCGCGTGAGCCCCGCGCCCGGACCGGGGGTCGCCGAGCCCCCTCTAGCGGCTCCCGGCCGCGGCACAGGGGCGGTGCCGGTCCCCGTGTGACCCGGAGGCGCTCGCTGCTCCCCCCGCCGCCGCCGCCGCCTCCTCTCCTCCCCCCGCCCGCCCGCCTGCCCGGCCGGCGCCGGGCCCCGGATGCAAGAGGCCGGCGGAGGGACGTCATTGTTCCCCGACGGACTGTAACAGTAGGCGGAGCGGGCCGGGCTGAGGCGGGGGCTGCGGCGAGGGGGACCCGGCAGCGCCGAGTCAAGCGGGGCCGAGCCAGGTAATGGGGCTGGGGGGAAGCGGCGGGCCCGGCGGCGGCCCCGGCACAGCCCGGCGGCACCGCGTGCGCCTCCCGCCTGGAAATCAATGGGCCGGGGGGAGGGGCCGGCCCGGGAAAGGGAAGGGAAAGCGACCGGCGGGAGCAGCCGGCTCAGCCCAGCCCAGCCCACCGCGCCGGGGCGCGGGCCGGGCGCTCGGCCGCTGCCCTCCTGGCTGGCGGGCAGCCGGAGGGGGTGGGACCCCCGGGCGGGGCGGGGCGCCGTCCCCAGCACGCGGCGGAGGGACCCAGCCCTGCCGCCGCCGCCGCCACCCCCTGGGCCGGCGGGACCGGCCCCCTCCCGGCGCGCCGGTGCCTCCGCGCCCGCCCTCTCCGTTACGTGCCGGGGTCCCGCCGGCGCCCGCTTCACCTTCCTCCTACTCGTGCTGCTGTCGGCGTGGGGGACTCGGCGTGGCTCCCCCGCGTCCCGGCGCTGGCGGGAGGGCGGCCGGGACGCCCCGGCCCCGCGTCCCGCGGCGGGAGCGGCGCTGTGCCCCGCCTGGCCCCGCGTTGTTCCCGCTCGGTGCGGCGGCTCCCGCGGCCCCTCCGCCCCGTGCCCGGGGGGCTCCGCGCTCGGTTCGCCGCCCCCCCCCCACGTTGCCATGGGCACGGAGCCGCCGTTGGGCGCCGCCGCCGCGGTGCTGCCCCCGGGCCGGGATGGGACGCGGGCCCGGACAGGTCAGCACGGGGCGCGGAGGCGGCACGGCACGGCACGGCACGGGCGGGGAGCCGCGGGGCTGGGGTACCCGGCGGTGTGCGGGTTAGCGGGAGCAGGGTGAGGCGGGAGCTCCCGCAGGGCCGGTACCCGGCCCCCTCGCCTGCGTGCCGGGGTGGGTTTTGTTTTGTGTGCGTTCGGGCTCTTGCCGCGCTGAGCGCGGACATGTTGCGTGCGGTGCCCGTCCCTGCCCCTGCCCGGAGCCTTTTACCGCCGGTGCCTGAGCGATTTCGCGAAGCGGGATCCTTGGGAAGGGCAGAGCGGGGCCAGCCGGGTCGGCGGTACCGGGGCGGGCGGTTCGGTTGTGAGCGGGGTCCGGGGGTTCGGGGCCGCCCGGAGCGAGGCGCTCGCGGGCGCTCGCGGCGCGGGGCTCGGTCCCGCCACAACCAACGGCCCCGGGACGCGCAGCTCGGAGCTGTCCCCGCCGAGCGCTCCGGGCCGCCTGCTGAGCAAGCCTCAACTCATTAATTACTTTCTCCTCTGCTGCCTTTCATTTTGTAACGAAAGCAAAACCAGCGCGGGTGTGTGCCTGTGTTCCGCGCTGCCCCGGGTTGTTTGTGCTGCCGGCGGCGTGTGCGGTGCGGTCGGTGGCTTAGCGGGGTGGCTCTGCCCGGGCTGCTGCTGGAGTAGTTCCCTCCTGCTCCTTGTTTGTGCCTCGGTGTTGCCGTGTGCCGCTCTTGTTTTTTTACAGTCGCTGCTGGAAATGTTTGGTTTGTACTGAGATAAAGGCGCAGCCGTACTCCCCGGCTGAACGCGGTTCTGTGAACGGGATCTTGTGTAAAACCCTCCTGAGCTGTGATTTATTGTATGCAAAGCGGAGAGCAAACATAAATATTTAGATCCGAGTCGTAACTGATGTGTGTTGTGATGAGACTGCGAAAAAAGAATCTAAACAGCGCTGATGCAACACTCCAAATGGGAGGAAAGCAAGTGTTTGTTCTGTTTTACTCGTCAGGATCATACTGGGAGAAGTCTGTTGTGGGAATAGCACAGGGAAAAAGCGCTCAATACACATGGCAATGTGAATTTGTGCTCAGGAACAGAATCTGTGTGTACACTGAACTGTGGGAGAGGAAAAACATCCGTGTTGGTAAATTTTGTGCTACTTCGTCAAATAATTCTATCCAAATTAATTATTTTGACATTTTGAAAAAGTGGTGGATCTGAGTTATTCTGGACGTCCACTGTTATTTGCTCGTGGATAATAGTTGATATCTCGTAATGTGTTACTCAGTTTCAAAAATAAATTTAAAAATACATGAGGCTTCCCTCATTGGTCAATATAAGGCCAAAGCTTTTTTGTGATAATATTCTTCTGTTTGCTTTTCACTGCAGTCTCGATCCTGGTTTTTGTGCTGCAAATAAGTTTTAAATATGATGTTGAAACCCCTTCCCTTTCTATCAGAAAAAGGAGATGTCATGGGTATCTGCAGTTTGAAGTCTGGATCTTTCCTGAAAATCACTAAGCCCAAGAACTGTCATCTTAGTCTTTCAAATGGACAAAGATGTCTTAATTTTTCGGTAAAATGAGTGAATTTTCCTTTTTTTTTTTTTTTTTTTTTTTTGTATTATCATCTCCAAAATGGAAAGTTTGTAGAGAGTGGATTTTAAATTGAAAATTTACAGGGGAAAAAAGAATCTGATTAAAGGCTTTGCATATAATTTGGCTTTTGCGGGGCTACAAGTTCTCCCATTTACTGCGCTTTGTTTAATTTACCTGAAGTTTTATCATTAGCAATCAAGTTGTGCCATGAGTCTGAAACTGCTTCATGCTTTGTTCTCTCAGTTATTTCAGTATTACAAAGCAGGTTATACTTTAAACCCTCAGTTAAGTTTATCGTTTCCTTAAACTTAAAAAGGCCCTATATGATATAATATGATAGTAATAGGAGTTGATAATTGATCATGTAATTTTTCAGCAGCTTACTATGCACTCACAATTACACATATTTAAAGAGGTACCATCTTGAGACATAATCAGCATTTTATAAAGGAGTCAATATAAGTTGTTGCCTTTATTCTTGAGGGCTGAGGATTTGTTTTGCCTTCTCTCGCCTTCATCATTTTCTTTTTATAGCTTACATTCCTCTCTTGTTTTTCCCTGGCAAAACAACTTTGATAAGTAGAACTGAAAAAGATGCTTTTTAATTCAACTTCTTGGTTGATAAGTAAGCATTGTATATATGATGGGTACAAAATACCATAAGGAGTGCTGCCAGAATTGCATCCAAACAAATACTTCACGGAAGGGCAGAAGAACCCATGTGGAAATAAATCTGCAAGTGTTTTCTTGCTCTCCTTTCCCGAGATTTCTTAGAGCTCTATCCCATCCTCTGTGTCATCAGGGGCGTGTGGTTCCCAGGAGCGAGAAGATATTGGCCAAACAACTCCTCCTGGATCTCAACAGGCCAGCACTTGATCATGCACTGCTCACAGCTTCTTTTAACAAAAAGACTATAATGCTTTAAAATCCCGTGAAAGTGCAAGAAATGCCATCAGTCATTAGCTCAGCAGAAGCTAAATGCAGTATCGATACAGTTTGGATGGAAAATTCTACTTTGTGTGTTGGGTGGAATTTTTATTTTGAGTTCTGGGGGTTTGTTCCTATCTCTGTAATCATTCTTTATCTGTTTAGTTCTCCAAGTTCTTTGGGGCTAAGTGACAGGATTTCTCTTAGTCTTTCCTTTCTGGAATACTTCTGAATGTTCTTATGCCAAACAGAACTTTTGCCTTGTTACAGATATGAACAATGACCATAGTTAACAAGCCAAAATCTTCAAAGTCTAAAAAATCTTCCTCAAGACGCTCTGACAAATCTATGAAACCCCGTACTAAAAAAATGACGTCACGCACTGCAAGTTTGGGCCGGGTACCTCCTACAGAAGATCCAAACAAAGTCTCTGTGGACAAAGGTCCTGGGGGGCATATTTATTGTAGATCATCTCAAAAATCAAAGCCTTTTGCCCAAAGAGATCTAGGTAAGTGTCTTTTGTCCTCCCTCCTTTTTCTTCAAAACAAAACAAAAGTAGAAGCAGATTTCAGTTGTTGCACTGGTAAAAAATGGGATTACAACAACCCAAAACTTCAGTTTTGTGCATCCCCTAACAGCTGCAGGGACAGGTGTTGCAGAACTTGGTTTTATCTATTTACAACTGATTATTAAAATATTTTTTATTTATGTATAATCAAATAAGGGGAGCTTTTCATAATACACAGTTGTACCTAGGTCTCTTCTGTTCTGGAGAGATAAGTCCATTTTACCATGTCTATTCATGGCTTCCATTATTCACAACTCCTTAAATAATAACACTGCCCAGGAAGAGATCTGTTATCTGCAGGGTTACTTTCTGTGCTGCTTACTTGTTTTTCTGTCTGAGTTCTTCTTACTGCATAACCAGTGTGCGTTTATGGTTTAAGTTACAATAAGGAAAAACCCAATAATTAATAAAGAGATTAGAGGATAGAGATATAAAGAAACCAGGTACTAAAATCAGAGTGGTAGTTTGTGTTGCATTAGAAGGATTCACACAGATGAATAAACTATTGTCACAGTGTGATGAGCAGCAAATTCACATGGCAGTGCTAAATCGTGTGTTTGGAGCTGGTTCTTCACCATGCTCCTGCAAAATCCTACTTTTTAAATCCCCTCTTTAAACCAGAAACAGCACAACTCTCTTTAAAAGACAATTTTCTTGCAGTTGTTAATGATGGGATTGCTCCGCCACAAAGAATTCTTTTTCCACCTGAGAAAATCTGTATGGATTGGCAGCAGACACAAAGTGTTGGAGTTGGACTGCAGAACCTTGGCAACACATGTTTCCTTAATTCTACTCTCCAGTGTTTGACCTACACACCTCCTCTAGCCAATTACATGCTTTCACTTGAGCACACCAAGTCATGTGAGTACTTTCTGACACTCTAAATCTGTTGGACAGCTCCGAAGGTGAAAGAAAAACAGTGAAGAAAATCCTTAGTTGTCCTATTTTGGCTGTAGAAGGAGGTTTTGAATGGGATCTGAATGGTCTTTTCCAGCCTAAATGGTTCTGTGATTCTGCAAACAGGAGGCTCAGAATTATAGGAAGCATATAAAGTGAATTTGTTAGTTTAATGTGCCACGGTAAAACTTAAAGAAAAGATCATTTCTTGCTTCATGTGAATAATAAAGTACATTGTAAAGTAAGGCATTTGATGAACATTTGGCATTTGGGTTTCCTGCTGGTTGAAAGGTGATAAAATTTAGGATGTTGATGTTGAAGACTCTTAGTCTTCACAGCCAAGATACTGTAGTGCACTAATACTGTGATAAATTATATGTTCAGTGTTGGCCCATTAAAAAACCCAAATGCTCTAGAAAGCACTACAGACTAATCTCTTATGAACTCTAATAGAAATTGGGGGGGACTGTATTAAAATTCAGGCTGATTTTCTTCTAAATAATTAAGCTTGTATTTTTTAAACCCTGGAATCTGTATTCTTTGAATTTTGTTTTTCTACTTGAATTTATTTAAGCCTAGGGGAGCTCCTTTTTATATCCATATATGTGTTTCTTTTCCTAAGGCCTCCTGTATGCTTTCTAGTCCGGTTTCTTAATATGCATTCCTAGAAATTTAATAGTATTTTGTTCCCATATGTAAAAATTATTTCAGTTAAGAATCACAGAATCATTGGAAGGAACCTTCAAAATTATTTAGTTCCAACCCCCATGGGCAGGGAGACCTTCCACTGGGAGTGTTCCAGGCTGGGTTGGATGGTGCTTTGAGCAACCTGCTCTGTGATTCTGTGAGTTTTATTCTGTACAGTTCTGCATAATAAATACCACAAAACTGTTGGGATATTGTTATATTATTATTATATTATTATTATTATATTATATACATTAGGAGAAGGGAATGTAGCATGGAGAGTGAACATAGCACCCACAACTTAGATAAATGTTATTTTGGGGTGGGTTTTTCAGCAATGTGTGTTTGACTAGACTGGAATGCTTTCTTCTTTCATTCTCTAGGTCATGTAGAAGGATTCTGTATGATGTGCACCATGGAGAGTCACATCAACCAGGTCCTGTGTTGCTCTAATAATGCCATCAAACCTACGTCTGTTATCAATGGCCTTAAAAGTAAGTCGTTTGATACAGGTTTATTTTTAATTTTTTTAATTTTTCAAAGAGTTATTTGATGCATGTAAATAATGTCAATACTTTAAAGAAGAGATATTTTAGAAATGTGTGTTTTCTTTCATTCTATAAGAAATAAATATATAATAACCTTCTTATTTTTTAGGAATAGGAAAACATTTCCATTTTGGCAGTCAAGAGGATGCACATGAATTCTTATGCTTCACTGTTGATGCTTTGCAGAAAGCGTGCTTGAATGGAAGTACCAAGTAAGCATAAACTAATTAAATTGAAATGTTTCCTAGCCCCTCCTACTACTTTATTTACTATCATGACTTAAAATTTATGCCCACAGTTTTCATAAAACCAAAAATTGTTTGAGGAGTTAACTCTGTGCCTTCAGTCTTCTGATGTCTGACTCTGATTTATTTCCAGATTAGACAGATCTTCTCAAGCCACCACGCTTATTTATCAAATATTTGGAGGATATCTAAGATCTCGAGGTACTACTTTAAAAAATTTCCTGTCTTTTGACCTGATCTGTGTCTTTTTGTCTGTCTGTAGCAAAGGAGTTTTTAGCTTGACTAATGTGTATTAATAATTTAACTTTGTGCAGTTGGTCTCATTCACATGATGTATTTGTCTTTTGATTGCAGTAAAGTGCTTGAACTGCAAAGCAGTGTCCGACACGTATGAGCCATTTCTCGACGTTACTTTGGATATAAAGGTGAGATGTTCTGTGAGGATGGGTTGAGATGTGTGAAGGCTTGTAGAGCTTCATAAAATAAAGTCATTTTGCTCAAAAACTTCCATTGTTGAAGCAAAAGAGCTTGGTGGTGGACGGGGGTGGATTGGACTTTGCTGTTCTGTGGAAGCCATGGAAATGCTCTCTGTGTTTGGATTGGATTTAAGCTGGAAAAATAATAATTATGTCTACACAAACAGTGATACAATCATACTTCTCAATTCTTCTACTTCAATATACATCCATTGTTAGACTGCTGGGTTTGATTGTTCTCATTAGTGATGCCAAAGCATACCACAGATACTGTCTGGCACTGCAAAATGTATTTATTTTGAAGTAGAATCATTTCAAATGAGGTAAATGCTCAGTGAGGTCCATTTCTGTCTCCTCCCTCACGATGTTTGCTGGTTCACAGTCACTCCAGTATGAACTAGCAAGGTTCTCTTGTAAATTGTAAGTGCCTGAAGTTTTACATTTCTTGTGACTTGCTGCTCTGCTTTCTCCCTCGTGCAGGCAGTTACATCTGTCACCAGAGCTCTGGAACAGTTTGTGAAACCGGAACAGCTGGACGGTGAAAACAGCTATAAATGTAGCAAGTAAGATTGTTATTGTTGTTGTTGTTATTATTATTATTATTATTATTATTAATTACACCTTGATACAAGAAATGTTTACTGAGTGCTTGACTTGGAGGATGAGTTAGCTCTTGGCTCTGTTTAGCAATAAGACAGCCATGGCTTGCTCTTTCATTCCGTTTGTTTACACAACTAAAATACTGAAATCATTCAAAGCTAGGAAAACAATGTGCTTGTTTCTAAATGAGTAATTTTTATATTTCTGTTTGAATATTTGGAAATACATTATAGGAATTGTGGCCATTAGCTCACATTAGACTTTTATTGCTAATCTTGTCTGTGCTGGGGCATTTCAGCCCTCCTGAGTGTGAAGCTGCACACTGAAACACTCAGGGCTATAAACCCAGAAGTTTTAGTCTTTTTGGGAGTTTGAAAAGAAAGGTTGGCTGTATGTACAGTGTCATTTCCATTGCTGGCAAGCTATTCTGTTACTTTTCAGTTTCCTTTTTGTTTTCTACCATTATTTTTTTCTAATAAAGATTACTACTGCCTGAAAACTTCATCTCTAAACACAAGTTTCCAAATTTTATAAACCACTTCATTTTTTTTTCCTTATTCTCTGTTTTTGTTCATTGGCTTTCACCATCAGTTTGGAATTCTGTGCCTTTTATTTTGACATCAGAGTTTGAAAAGAGGCTATTAAATTCTTTCAGTTTGTTAGCTTTCAGCAGTGTTTTTCTTGACAAGGTAAAGTGACATGTTTCACTCTTTGTGCTGATGGTTGCATTTCAGGGCTGACTCCGTACCTCCTTCGAGTGTGCAGTGCAACAAACAAAATTAACAATTTGTTTTGAAGGACTGCAGAGGTTTCAGTGTCTTTCCAGGCAGCCTCAGTACAAGAAAACTCAATATTGTCCAACATCTGCCTCTTGCAGAATGACTGTTTCTTTCCAGTGATTTTTTTTTTAACTTTTTTTATAACCTTACCTTTTTGGCATAAGAAAGATACATGTTCAGACATTTATTTGGCTATCAAGAGATAATGTCCTAAATCCTTTATTCTTTGTTCTATACAAATGTCTCTAATATCCTGCTATCTTCTCTCTGTTAACAAAGCTGAAATGCTTTGGATTTAAGAAAAAAATGTAACATTTTCTGCAAGCAAATATCATTCAAACAGCATAAGTACATGTGAGAGATGAAAACTTGTTTGACTTCTGGGTGAGAAAAGAATGTACTGTTAAAAATATGTCTGTGCTTGTTTTTAAGGTGTAAAAAGATGGTTCCAGCATCGAAGAGATACACGATACATCGCTCTTCCAATGTGCTCACAATATCACTGAAAAGATTTGCAAATTTTACAGGTGGAAAGATCAACAAGGTATCTTTACAGCTGGAATGCTATTTTATTTTCCTGGAATGGGACATTCCCCAAAGATGGATACTCATTTTAAAGTTGTTCACATTTTCAGACAGGAACTATAATGTAAGAGAAGTTGATATAACAACTCAGCAGCTGTGATTGCTTCTTTCTTTTTGATAGTGATACAGTTCCTGTGTGGCCATAAGAACATATCTTACCCT
Organism: Acanthiza pusilla; assembly: GCA_036630365.1. Classification (NCBI taxonomy): domain Eukaryota; kingdom Metazoa; phylum Chordata; class Aves; order Passeriformes; family Acanthizidae; genus Acanthiza; species Acanthiza pusilla. Next base: position 1,822,941 of record JAXCHO010000030.1, on the reverse strand, counting down.
TAAAGAGCTAGTTCTGTAGAAAACAGCTCCCTGCAGCTTAAATTATTAAATGTTGTTTCTGAGAAAAAGCATTTTTAAGTGAGTTGAAAAATACGAAGTGTAGTCATAGTGTCTGTTTTTAGAAGTGGGTTTTTTTCAGGCTGTTCCATGAAGTATTTCAGGATAACTTTTGAATCTTCTTTGCCTTTGTTTAGGATGTAAAATACCCTGAATATTTGGATCTTCGAGCATATATGTCCCAATCCATTGGAGAACCCCTCATCTACGCTTTATATGCAGTTCTTGTACATAGTGGCTTCAACTGTAACGCTGGACACTATCTCTGCTTCATCAAGGTACAGATCAGCTCAGCTTCCAACAGGATAAAATCTGTGCTGGCAAAGAGATTGAACTGTTACTGGTGACCACTGGTTTAGGGGAAAAAATTGCATCATGTGCTTTGTTTGCTTTGTTTTGGTATGCTTTGTTCTGTGGCGCTCTATCTGTGATGTCCTTTGGATCACACGCAGTTCATCTGAAGATATTCTGTCTTTATTTGCAGGCTGGTAATGGACTTTGGTATCGAATGAATGATGCCTCAGTAGAGCTTTCTGATATCAAAACAGTTCTCAATCAGCAAGCTTATGTACTTTTTTATATCAGGTAATAACCAAATGTGCACAGAATATTTTTACTGTCAAGTTGCTGATACTTTTCTTCTTTTCAAGTATTTCTCTTTTCACCCTAGGAAAATATTAGTATTTGTATATTTCTGTTGAAATGGAAATTACCCATGCATTTTATTATCTTTCATTGCTTGACCTTAAACTTCTGCACTTGGGTACACTGGTCAGTTTAGAGGAGAAGCCATGGCCATGGGTGGTGTGAGGCTGAATCATTGCTCTGAAAAGCACAGTCATTGTAGGAAGACCTTTACCTAATCTTCAATTTATAGTCTTGGCTAAATCTTCCCTATGTTCCTATGAGATTTTAGGATGGGGTTTAACCCAGCAACAGGCTGAAAGGAAAGCTCTGATGGGATGGGGTTTAACCCAGGAACAGACTGAAAGCAAAGCTCTGAGGGGATGGGGTCAGGAACAGGCTGAAAGGAAAGCTCTCAAAGGGTAAGGTTTAACCCAGGAACAGGCTGAAAGGAAAGCTTTGGTAGGATGGGGTTTAACCCAGGAACAGGCTGAAGGGAAAGCTCTGATGGGATGAGGTTTAACCCAGGAACAGGCTGAAATCAAAGCTCTGATGGGATGGGGTTTAACCCAGGAACAGGCTGAAATCAAAGCTTTGGTAGGATGGGGTTTAACCCAGGAACAGGCTGAAAGCAAGCTCTGATGGGATGGGGTTTAGCCCAGGAACAGGCTGAAATCAAAGCTCTGATGGGATGGGGTTTAACCCAGGAACAGGCTGAAGGGAAAGCTCTGATGGGATGAGGTTTAACCCAGGAACAGGCTGAAAGGAAAGCTTTGGTAGGATGGGGTTTAACCCAGGAACAGGCTGAAAGCAAAGCTCTGAGGGGATGGGGTCAGGAACAGGCTGAAAGGAAAGCTCTCAAAGGGTAAGGTTTAACCCAGGAACAGGCTGAAATCAAAGCTCTGATGGGATGGGGTTTAACCCAGGAACAGGCTGAAATCAAAGCTCTGATGGGATGAGGTTTAACCCAGGAACAGGCTGAAAGCAAAGCTCTGAGCTGAGCTGGCCCTTGTCCCTCCGCAGGCGCTACGATCTGACGCTGGGGGAGAGAGCCTTCTACCTGCCCGCGCCATCCTACCCGCGCTCCTTCCTGGGCCAGCGCGGGGCCAACAGCAAGCAGGCCTTCATGGGACCACGGCTGCCTCCTCACATGATCAAGGTAAGCACAGAGGGGCCAAATTATAGAGGGCTTTGGGTTCTTTGAGTTTTATTTTCCCTTCCACGCTGTAGGTTTCTCGTGCTACAGCCAGAGTTACTCAAACAGTGGCTAATCCTAAATTGTGCAGCCATGCTACTTCACCCTTCCTGCTCAGCTTCCTAAAGCCCTGAGAGCTGTGCTCTTGGGACAGTTTAAGTAGTCTATTAATGCCTAAATATCTAAATTTAAGAAGTAGATATCTGCCCTGCCCCTATCAGTGTCACTTTTCTATCACTGTCTCAAGTAAACAAATTATCTTGTTCCTGAGTACCAGCAGAATTGTTCTGGTGTTGTCAGGGAATGTTTAAAGAGGAAAATAAATATTTTTTGAATAGTTTTAGTCAAGTTGTTTGGGTGGGTGTCAAAACTAACGCTCATTTGATAGCAAAGGCAGGAATTACACACACTTGTTGGACTTGCATTTATATTGAAAGGGCGATGAGGTTTCTTCTTAGGTGTTGAGAATTGAATGTTGTAAAACTTCCAATGCTGTGTGTTTGAACGTATCCATCTTCCAATCTCCTTAAATGCAGAGTTCAAGTCGTTTGAATGGAAATGGACCCTTGAAAGAGGATCCCAGCAGCGTCGGTGTTGCTGTGAAAAGGCCGTCCTCAGCTCCACCAACAGCTTGTGTTCAGAACTGGGCGATCTCCAGGCCTTCCATGGCTGACCCTTCCAAAACGCAGAAGATCACCATCAGTATCCACAACAAGCTGCCCTCACGCCAGGCCGTGCCGCAGGCCGAGTGTCCGAGCAGCGCCGTGGAGGAGGAGGAGCTGAAAACAATTCCTTCAGCCACAATTACAAACTCTTCCGCAGCAGAGCCTACCTCAACCCCAGCCACAGTGTCCATCGCTACGAACGTCCCCAAGCAGGAGGTTCCTGAGGAAATCTTTGTGGAGCCAGCAGTGAATGGAAACCCTAAGCTCTGTCCTGAAAACGTGGTCCCTTACGGTGCAGAATCTTCAGGAAAATCCGAGGAGTCCAAGGGCTTGTTCAAAAGGAATTGCAACGTGATATCTTCCAATGGAATTCTGATTGGGAAGGTGGTCCGTACATTGCATAATTCCCATTCGTCCTGTCAGAACGCTGAAGAAAGATCCCAGCATGAGCTGCCAAAAATTGATTCCCTAAATGGTGCTATTAGTTTAGATAATGAATATAAAGAAAATGGACTGAAACTTGATGATTCCACTTGCCAAGTCCCACCTGTTAAACCTTCTGAGATTTTCTTCTCTAAAGCAAATGGAGTGCTTGAAACAGTGAGTTACATTTGTTCATCTGCACTTTATCACCTCTGATATTTTCAATATTCATGAGCACTGCAATGTGGGATACCCAGAAAACACAGCACAGATTTCATTCTAACCCTTTGTGTTATTAATCCATTGAATTTGCAGAGCTGAGCTGATGTATGAGAACATGTCAACATAAGAGAAGTTCAGGGAGATAATATTTCATATGTTTCATAAAATACATTTTTTGGGGGAGGGGAATGATGTTTAAAGAGGGAACAGTGCAGGTAACTCAGTGTGATCTTGTTTAACATCTAATGTTAGAAGTTTATCAACAGTAGTTTTCTACTAAAAATAGTGCTTTTTTTCTGTTTGTTAACTTCTCTGTTTTAATTGTAGATGCCTAAAGCTTTGTCACCAGATCCTCAAGGTCTCTTAGAATCCCTTACATACAGCCAGTTGAACAGCTTATCAGAGGAGAAAAGGTAAAGTTAATACACTGTGATTAAAACAAGATTTCGTACAAGTTTATTACTATTTTACCCATCTACTTACACTAGTCAAAGATTTACATCAATACAGAGAATTCCACACTGCACATCTGTTTTTGCAAACATCAGCCCTGGCACACATCATTCTGATACTAAATACAGGCAGGTGCCTCCTGCAAAACTTCCACAGGATGTTTTTACATTTTTCTTCCATTGTCTGGAATACTTCTTCTATTCCTCTTTCCCTTTTTGGCGTCCTAGGATGAGTGAATGTAAATTCCCACGATCTGCTCTTCCATTTGGGAGAGAGTGGAAGATGTGTTTACCTTTTTTCTGACTGGAGGGAGAACAAATACAGTTGTTGTGGCTATTGGTGTGATTGAGAGCTGCACGTGGAAGGAGATGGATGTGTTGGGGATAGGTTTTTATGGCAGTACTTGCAGAACTGAGAGAAGAAGAACTTCCCATGGGAGGTGAGGGAGGTGTAAGGATAGTTTTCTGAAGAGAATGTCTGTCAGAGTTTTGCATTAGCCACTCTTTTTTTTTTTTTTTACTTCAGGAGATTTTACTCCTAACATCTTTTAGTTTGACGTTTTCAAGTTAAAAATTTGCTTTTGTTTTTGTGCAGTGTCTCTGGACCTCAGAAATCTTCTGAGAATGATGGTCTTATGGAAACTGTAGTGATGGAAGCACTGTTTGCCTATGAAGAATCCAGGAAGGTTCCTTCCAACTTTAGCTGTGAGGTTGAGAAACTTTTTACTCAATCAGATTCTGAAACCATTTTTACCAAAGAAGAAGTTGCTGAAAGTATTATAACAAAAGCTGATAATGCACATCTCAATATCAATGGTCAGCACAAGGTTAGGAAAAAATCCTTGGACACTGAAGGGGAATTCCTTGGGCAGTGCGAGTCTGAAGACATCAGAGATAAAGACAAACTAAGAAGATCAAAAGAACCTGAACTCATTTCAAAAGAAAATCCTTTGTACATCAAAGGGTCTCCTGAGAGCAAGGAGAAATTAGGGCAAACTTCCTCTATAAAGCCTGACATTGAATGTAGTTCTAAAAAACTTGCATCTCTAGATATTACAGATAAATGCCAAGATACAAAGGACATTTCTAATAACTATGTAGAGGTACCACCTGTTAATGACTCTTCTATTACAAAGCTGGATAAAGTATTGGAAAGTCAATTTTCTAGAGCGGATGATGGCCTGAGTAATAAACTGTGTGAAGATGATGATGATAAACATATGAAAAAAACCAAGAAAAAAATCCATGACTCTAAAAGAACTGACAAAGAGCACTACCGGAGGAAGAGAGAAAACTCAGACACTGAGGAGAAGGAGAGGCAAAGCAGAAACAAAACAGATGATCATTCCCACAGGAGGAGGAGCTCTCACAGCGTGGAAACAAATAAGCAGAGCCGTCACAAGCAGGAGTATTGCAGCGAGAGCAAGTACAGATCCTCCCACAACGAAAGGAACAGTCCCAGCAATGGCAGGAGCTCAGGAAAATATTCTCGTTACAGATCCCGGAGCAGAGAAAGGACAGATCCCGACAGGAGTAGGTATTATTATTCCAAAGGAGACAGACCTTGGATTAGAGAAAGATACTACCAAGATGAGCCACGGAGATGGGAAAAATGCAGATATTACAGTGATTATTATTCCTCACATGGAACAAGGGATGGTAGGGAGAGGAAGTCCTCTCATTGTGACAAGGACTATGACAAAGTGAGCCAAGCTTACAGCAGGTCCCACAAGGATTATCACTGCAAAAGCAGATGGGCTCACAGCACACTCTCCCGAGAGGAGGATGTGCATCACTTCAGCAGCCACAGAGCAAACTTCCACCACTGTTCAGTACCTCAGCAGCACTCGGAAAAATACTCTCGTGAAAGGCTTCCGCCAGGGTCAGCTCACTCGAGTTTTGAGGACTCTTCCCGGGAAAACGACAAACTAAGAAATGACAAAAGAAAATACTCCCACCAAGAAGAAAGTGGAAGTGACGTAGAAAAGAAATGCCGAAAGGTAGATGACCAAAGAATCAAAAAGTATAAGAAGGTCAAGAAGAAAAAGAAGTCCAAAGATAAACATCGAGAGAAGGATTACAAGTAAGCAAGGATTCCAGCATAATCAGCAATTTTTTCCTCATTATTTTCTGGGTATTTCTCATGTCTGCCTTTTTTTCATTGTTTCTAAGTAACTTATCTGTCATAACGTGACGGGATCATGTCATTAGGCTGGCCGAGTGAAGATAGGGAAGATGTTGCTGAATTGTGTTAGAACACTAGAGCTGGACTGTGTAGTCAGAATAACATCTGCACACCGTTCTTGATTAGGTTACAATTTTTTAATTTTTTTTTTTTAATTACCCGTATGCCTGTTAATGATTTGTGTGCAAACCAGGACCTGTTGTCCTTCATTCTGAGGGCTTAAGGTTGCTGCATCTAAATTAAGTTAGATGTGCAAAAATTACCACAAAGTAGCAGACACTCTGCAAGTCATCACCTGTGGTAAATAAATAACATTTCATATATACATCAAGTGCCACATCTGTTTTTCTATTTTTAACTTGCATGTTTCCTTCAGACTTTATGATTTGGATTGCTCTGTGCTCCACTTTGACAATGACAATCGCAAACATAAGAAAAAGAAGAAAAAGAAGAAGCACGACAGGAAACTGAAAGACTTATTGGAATATTTAGATCCTCATTTCCAGAAGAAAACAGGGGAGAAGAAGGAAGAATCCCGTCCTCCAGATGAGCATTTATGTGAGCAATACAGAAACCAGGGCAGTAAACAACCCTCCAAGGAAGAGAAGCCTTCTGGTGCAGGTGACAGCAAGAAATTCAGCTCCGTGGCGTGCAAGGAGTATGGCAGAGGTAAGGGACCCTGGGGTGCTGCCAGGACTCTGCTTATTCATCATGATGCCTAAAAGAGAAGCCAAAACAAATTAGGAGTAGAAAATGTGGACAAATTTATTCGAGGCAAGCAAAAGTCCCCTCAGGGACTACACCCAAAATGGGCCCTGGGTGTGAGCCCTTCACCTTTTACAAGTTCTGTCCATTAGAGATTGGCTCTTAATTCTCCAATCTCACCCTCAGGTGATGATGTTCACCACCCCAGGCCTGCTCCCCTCCATCTCACAGTTGTTTCCATATTTTCAGGCCCCAAGGCAATGAATGTGTCCTTGGATCTGTGCTCAGAGAGCCTTGTTTGGCCAAAGGTGCTGGAAAAGAGCATTTAGCACTTTGTGAGAAGCACAGAACTGCAGCAAGTTACAGGTGCATGAAGAGGAAAAACTAGAAATATTCAAAGGCATCAATAACAATCTTTAAATGCTTGTGTGGTGAAATCCCTGGGTTTTATCTTGGTTTCCAAACAGGACTGTGGCAGGGGTTGGAAGGAGATGATCTCTAGGAGCCTTTCCAACACAAACCATTCTATAGTTTAAATAAAATACTGAATTCAGCTGTTCACAGCACACAAACAATGCTGGGAGCTCTCAGAGCGCCAGGAGCTGGTGATAATACTGAAATATTGGTGCAGGTGTGGCTCTGCCCTCTCCTGAGCACAGCTGCCAAACCTCCAGAGGACACCACAATGGAACACCTGCAGTGATAAATTCCTGCTATTGTTTTATTTATTCACCTGTGGGTTTTTCTATTAGTACAGGATTAACAATATATAGAAATGGGCTGAGGAAACAGATCCTCCCCAATTTTTAATAATTACATAATAATATAATAGTATATTTTAATATTTATATTTAATATTTTAATATTTTAAAAGGTCTCTTTGGTGCTTCTTACAAAAAACCTAAACACAAATCTGTGTGCCTGACTGAGCTCTCAGCTGTTGCTTGTCATAATCTCAACTTGGGCTTGCAGTAGATAAATTAATTAGCTTAAATTAATTAGCCCTAGAATTATGCCATGAAGATGATTGCACACTGCAACAAATTCAACACCTAAAATCAAACTTGACAACATTTCCCATGAAATTTTTGCCGAACGGAAGTGTTTATTATAGACATAAAACCCTATTAAATGCCTATTACCTGATATAAACAAGGTCCAGTTACTCATCTATATTAATAAAAAAACAAAACAATCCCCCAGCTATCTATTTTACTCAAAGATAAGTGAAATAATCCCTGAAGAAGACAGGTCATTATCCAAAAACAAGTTTTAGTGTTAAATTTTCTACCTTTTATACCTACCCATTGGGTTAATGGTCAGTGACAGTCCTGTTCATTTCTAGTAGTGTTGAAAATATCATTACAGCACGGAAAAAAAAATAATTTCTCTTCCTGCATTACAGCTGAGCACATTTTGCTATTCAGAGAAGTTTAATTCTGAAATTCTGGAAAATTAAAATCTTTTCATGGGGTTTCCTCAGTCAATAGATTCTGGCACTGCAAAGTTTGCCCAAGGCAGAGGGGAAGTGAATTTGTGGAAAACTGATTGTATTTTAGGACAGAGACAACGCTGAAAACACAGAGTGGAGGGAAAGCTGAATGTTCACCCATTATTCTCTAATGAGGAAAATTTAAGAACTGAATTGAGCTCTTTCCAATCCTGACTTTGTGAAAACAGATTGTTTTATGAGATTTATGTCAAAACAACTCCTATTGCACTGAAAGGGTCAGACAAACCAGGAACTGAACAGAATTAAATTCATGTACTCAGTGGTTTGGCCTCAGCGATTCTCTGGCCAGCAGATGGCAAACTCGGGTTTTTCTAAACCACTCAGGTTTTCCCAAAGCACTCAGGTTTTCCCAAAGCACTCAGGTTTTCCCAAACCACTTGGGTTTAGAGAGGAAATCAATGTCCTGCATCCCTTGCTCAGGGCTGGGCTGGGCAGGGCCAGAGCTCTTTGTTCATTGCTCAAACAGGACACAAGGGCTGGCAAAAGCAATTTTTTTAAGTCTTGAGAATTTTAGTATTTTATCAAGTCCATGGATTTTAATGAGCTCCATCTTCTGGAAGGTCAGGTTTGGGCTTTTTTTAAAAAGTGGGTCTCAAGTAGGATTCTCTGGACAAGGAAAGCTGATTTCAAAAGAGGCCACTGAGGCTGTGTTTTTAGAGTACTGAACCTCTCAAACAAGGTAGGGACAGGTGAGGAACCACTGAGAAGGAATTGTGAGGCTGTGCCTTTTCAGCAGGACTCGGTATTTTGAATAAATTAATAAGGATGAAAACAGCTAGTGCTAAGTTGTGATTAAGAAAAATTCCTACAGGATGGGGGAAGGAGCAGCTTTGGAGCATTCTTTCCTCTGTTCCTGTATTTTCTCTCTGCCTCTGTGGCTAAGATTTGGTCAGCCTGCCCACAAGATGCTGTTACTAAAACGATGCTGTCGAGGCAAAAATTAAATTAAATTGGATTGAGCCAAGGCCCAGCACTTGCTGGTGAGGCAGGTGGCTCTGCCCTGAGGCTCTGCTCAGGTACACCTCAGCCCAGACTGGGATGCAGTTGGGCTCTGAGCAGTTTGGATTCTGTGCTGAGGAGCAGATGGAGCTGGGGCAGGTTGGAGCTTTGAGAAATCAAACCCTGATCCAGTTTGATGTGGACTGACCTTGCCTCCTTTTCCTTTCAGATGTGGAGCTGACTGACGAAAGCCTTCAATACTCAGACTGACCCCACACCAACCCCAGCGACTTCTGACCACCAACCCCACCCCCTCACCTTCAGCCGACGACTTTCATCATCAAAACCAACGACTTCTTACCTTCAGACCTGACCTTACCAATATTGACCATCAAAACTTAGAATTTGTTATCAATTACCATCGAGACAAAATCCAGTCATAAGTGGTGCTTAACATTTCTGTACAGAATTTTACCATATAAGAACTTTTTTTTAGTTTTTAACTTGAGACTTTCTTTTTTAAAATATACTTCTAATCCAAAAGGGTGAAAACTTTTTACAACTGCTGAACATTGTAAATTACCACATAAATATCTCACTGAGCTGAGATAATGCCCTGGAATAGACCATCTCAAATGCTGCTTAATTACAGACTCAGGTTGACTTTATGTTATTCATGTAATGTTACTCCAAGTTAAGACATCTGGTGCAAGAGCGACCAGGAATTATAAAAGTTGCAACTGACAGTCTGTATATTTAATTTAAAGACTTATTTAAAACTTCACAAGTTTTGCAAGAGCTTCATTTTTTTTTTTTCTGTGGTCTGACACTAGAAACTAATTTACTTCACATTTGAGTTATATTCAAGATCTGAAGAAAATCTTCTGGTTTTCGACATTGTGAAACAACGAATATGCAGTTCTGAATGTATCTCTCAAGACTATTTGTATATTGTTCCATATGTTTTTATTACATTTTCTTAATATACTGTCATTTGTCTTAAGTCTCAGTTGTCTGTTTTGTCTCTCTAAAGTGTCTAGTTACAGACAAATTCATACTGTGATTTTTATTTTTATTATTAAATGCTATCAAACTGTGATGCACTTATTATTCACTGGTCCTGCATCAGGAGATGAGTGGGGAACCTGTATTAAATACAGTTCATCTGAATAATCTGTCTGGTTTATACAAGCTGTGTTGTTCAGAGATGTCTAAAGTTTGATCTTTGTTTTTTTAAAGATAAAAAGCACTTGCCCCACTGTAAATATATAGCATGTAAAATTTATATAGTATATAAATACAGCAAAGTTAAAATGGATTTTTACTTGAGTTTTACTTGAGTTCTTTAACATGCACTGTGCCATGGGAGCTGACAGCTGTCAGAGCGTGTTTGACACTCGAGGAGTCACATCTTCCTCGTGTAGGGGAGAAGATGCTGGCGGTGGGAGCCAGAGAAGATCAGTGCTGTGGGACTGCAGCTGCCCAGACGAGGATGCAGAAGGCTTCTCTCCTTTGAACTTAAAGATTTCCCCAGCCAGGCACCAGGCTGGGAGCTCAGCAGGAGCTTGGTATTGTGTGTGACAAAAAAAAAAAAAAAAAAAAAAAAAAAAAAGGCAAAAAAGAGCGAGGTTAATGTTTCACTAAATACTTAAAAGTAATATTTTGGTACATGGAGAACACCATAAAGCCAAACCATAATGTACCTGCATAATGTTCCTATGGCAACAGTGATGTGAGTTACATAAAGTAACATGGCAAAGCGACATTCCTGTCCTGTATCTGGCTCTTTTGTCCTCTTTTGTCCCCTGGCTCCAAGATTTGGTGTCTGTCCTTTGTCTGATGAGGAGCTGCAGCACAAATGGCTCAAGGAATTGGTGGTGTTGCTGTGCCTCCAGAGGCACAGGCACCGACTGCCCCAGCAGCAGGGAGGGGACTTGGTGGCACTGCCCCAGAGCCGGGGAGTGGCAGTGGCACTGCCCCAGCAGCAGAGAGGGCAGGGCGTTGGTGACACTGCCCAAGCTGGGGAGCAGCGGTGGCACTGCCCCGGAGCTGGGGAGCGGTGGTGGCACTGCCCCAGAGCGGGGGAGCGGTGGTGACATTGCCCCAGAGCGGGGGAGCGGTGGTGACATTGCCCCGGAGCTGGGGAGCAGTGGTGACACTGCTGGGGAGCAGTGGTGACATTGCCCCAGAGCCAGGGAGCGGTGGTGGCACTGCCCCAGCAGCAGTGAGGGCACATGGTGACACTGCCCCGGAGCCGGGGAGCGGTGGTGGCACTGCTGGGGAGCAGTGGTGGCACTGCCCTGGAGCTGGGGAGCAGAGGTGGCACTGCCCCAGAGCTGGGGAGCAGTGGTGACACTGCTGGGGAGCAGTGGTGGCACTGCCCCAGAGCTGGGGAGCAGAGGTGACACTGCCCCAGAGCCGGGGAGCGGTGGTGGCACTGTCCCAGCAGCAGGGAGGGCACATGGTGACACTGCCCCAGAGCTGGGGAGCAGTGGTGGCACCGCCCCAGCAGCAGGGAGGGCACATGGTGACACTGTCCCAGAGCTGGGGAGCAGTGGTGACACTGCCCCAGAGCTGGGGAGCAGTGGTGACACTGCTGGGGAGCAGTGGTGACACTGCCCCAGAGCTGGGGAGCAGTGGTGACACTGCTGGGGAGCAGTGGTGACACTGCCCCAGAGCCGGGGAGCAGTGGTGGCACTGCTGGGGAGCAGTGGTGACACTGCCCCGGAGCTGGGGAGCAGTGGTGGCACTGCCCCAGCAGCAGGGAGGGCACATGGTGACACTGCCCCAGAGCTGGGGAGCAGCAGCACCTGCTTCTGAGTGCTAATTGAGGAAACTAATTAATCTACTCCAGGAGCAGAGATCCGCTTCCCCCCTTTCATCTGAGTGAAACTCGTGGCAGGGAACTGCCAAAATAAAATGCCTCAATTTAGGGTGGCTCTCAAGGGGCCAAGCTCTTGCTGAAGTCACACTCAGGTGGTAACACATTTTACTGAATTTATTTTGCAGTTGAAGGATTTTTCCTCTGAAAAATTAAACCTGATAATTTAAATTACTGTGCCTAAGAGGAGGGAAAAGAGGCCTTTTACTTACATGAGCAGTTGTAAAATAAACCTTAACTTCTTAAGAGTCAGCAATTGCTTCCCATGTATTCCTGGTAAATGAGGAAATACATGATAGTACAGTTTCACACTTTATTTTTGAGAAAATTGACAGATTTAAGCAACAGGTCGTAATGATAAATGAAAACATTAATATTGCAGTGGCTTTACATAAGAACATCACCGTTTTAACAATGATTGATACAGAATATTTGTCATGCAAATCACTTGTGTACATCAAGTAATACTCATATCAATACATACCTGTACAGTATTTACATTTTATATTTAAACTCTAGCTAGAAACATTTTCCAAGAAAATATAGAAATGAAACTGGTAAGCCACAAGTCTTATTTTGTAGCATTTGGTCTACAACAGACCTAGCTTTTCCAGCAAGCATATCTACATAGATATGTAATAAATCTTAAAAATATGCAGTTTTTTATATATGAAGCATTATAAATGCTGCTCAGTTTATAAAGGTTCAGTTTTGTACCAGTTTAAAACGGTTCAAAATGTTAAGTGACGCAGAGCTTATTTTGTCAGAATATTGTAAAATTTAAGTCAGTCCAGCTGAGCTTAAGTTTTGTGCACAGTTCCCTCCCAGCTGCACTGGCACCGAAGAGCTCAAGAATTCCTCAAGTTTCAGTGCAGCAGGAAGGGAAAATCTGTTGTCCCCAAAGGACTTTTCCTCAGCATGGCCAAACTGTAACAGATCCTGCTTTAGGCCACCGAGCAGCCACTCTCAGTAGCCACCCCTGGACTTGAAGCCCAATAAAAAAAGAGAAAGGTTGAGAGATTTTTCTTCACCCTCGTGGGATAGTACCTGATATGGCCAAAATTTTCACAAGCCACTTTGTTTTACTGGCCTCATGGCCAGTGGAAATTTTGGGCCAGTTTCACTCCCTGTTAATACTGTTACAAAGAACATCTGAAATCAAATATTAAACACACACAAAAACGCTATTCCATTAGCTTTGGTAAAATTAAATAGATACATTGAGCACCACAAGTAGCTGTTTAAGATGTTGCATTTCAATGCTTAGAAATAACATATTTCCTGCTATAATATCCTCAGTTACATGTTACTCTAAATAATTATTTCTGCCGGATATAAGAACTTCAAACTAAATATAGCAAATGAACTCTCAAGGCATTTCCTTCATGCTCATAGGCAGACATCCTCACCTGGTTAAATAAATAGATTCCCTCAAAGGTGGTATTTCAGAAGATAAGAATTGATACAAAAGTGCTTCATGGCTTATTAATGCATTTCTAATCTCACATCTCTCCAGAAATGCTGCATGTGCTGCCTTTGGCCTTTACACTCACTAGTACCACTGATTTGGTTTGTCACGATTTGCATTACAAATCTGCTTGTCCAAAGCTCAGACTGACGTGGGCAGTGCTTGAAAACAAAATGTCACTGCAGAACAGAAGACTCAAAACAAGTGCTGGCAGCAGCTCTGTCATTGTGCTGCTTTGCCAACTCAGGACACACAACTTAATTCATTTCTATGAAGAGTTTAACTGTGTTCCACTAGGCAAAGAGATCCCCACACGGACACTTAGTCAAGGATTCGACCTCCTTTGGCTGGGTTTTAGTCCCTTGGAAGCACTGGGATTTGAACATTCACCCAAGCAATTCCACACACACTGGGGAAAATCTAAAATGTAGGGAAGTTTACTTTGTTCTTTCCCTCTCGGCCTCTTTTGCAAACATGCAATAAAGCAAAACACTCACAGGCTGACACCCCATGCAAAACCAGGCAAATCAGAAAGACAGAACAGTGAAACACTCTCCCCCCTGCAGTTCAAAGGAGATTTCAAACAGATCAGCTTGGTAATTCCGTGGGTTTGCCAGTGCAGCACATGTCCCTAGCACAGATCCAGAGCTGCTCCTGTAACCAACCAAGGAGCAAAGCTGCTTCAACATTTTGGGTCTCCAAAGCGTTCACTGGCACAGTAGGCATGGCTCAGGTTCAACAAGTTTGGGAAAAGCTGAGCAGGAACAAGCAGCAGAGTCAAAACTCCCACTTTTTGCCCCCACTGTGGCATTTGGGGCTTTACTTTGAGAACAGTGCATGTGCTATCAAGAGAAAAGCACTGGAGTAAAATCTGCTGCAGCAGTTGATGTGTTCCTGAAAAAACCATCAACAGGAACACAAAAAGATCTTCCACAAGTTTCAAAAACAGAGACACATGTTTGTGGGGAAGTCTACCCACACCAGGTAATCAATGTGTAATATTTTATTTTTTAAGTAAAAATGTCTATTTTTTTTCAATTTCAACTGCTGAAGCACAAACCTGAAAATTGCCTTTAAGAATGCAATAAAAATACTGAACTTGTATAAACTTGCATGAGCTCTGTACGTCCAAAGTTTGTTATCAAGCAAAGGAATGAATCCTGCTTGCTTAACTCTCTAGGGCTGCATCTTACAGAGACAGTTCACCTTCCTGGCTCTCCCTTTAGAAACATGAAAAGCACGTGAAATGATCTGGGGGTGTTTTCACATGCAAGGTCTAAAATCACACAAGCCCTGTTATATCTGCCTTTAGGAGTAACTTAGTGTGACTCAAACTGCACCATCTCAAAGGTAAGGATGTTACTGCATAAAAAGCAGATTAAACCAGTCAGTAAATCTTAGTGTTTGCTGTGAGTGTAGGAGCAGACAGGAATGAGTTTTGGCCAAGTGGCAAACACCAGACCACATCTGTACTTCATGCCATGGCTCCAACCCCTGCTGCCTGAGTTCAGTGCACAGACAAACCCTTCTGGCACCAGGAGGTACCTCTGAGCTGCCACACACTGTGTTTCTGAAGAAAAGCAATTTCCATAAAGGTAGGAGAGGAATCCTGGATGAAAGCTGCACTCAGCTGCTGCTGTGGAACACAGACTGAAAACTGACCTTGGGACTGTGGGGCTTCTGCTTAAAGGAGAATGAAGTGCCAGACCGTGCCGTGCTCGTGTTGGTGCTGCACTTCAGTGAGAACTCAGAGTCTGATCATCACTCCTTCTTTCATGGGAAATATGAAAGGACATTTTAGTGTTAGCCCTGAACTCCTTCCCTCCCAACCCAAACTGGAGTTGCCACTGATGGCAGTGAAAACAAGGCTTCTGTGTTTTCCGTGGAATTAAGTTCCAATATAATCATTCTCTGGGATTTGAAGCTTACTTCAAATTATATGCCAGTCACTATTTACCCTGAAAAGTTTTGCCAAGTTTTTATGCCATAGTAAAATGTGTGTGTATATATATATAAATATATATAAAATTTACAGTTGTCTTCATTGAGTTTGTCCAATTTCTTCTCCCACTCCACTGCACGCTCAGTCATAAGTTGCTGCAGGTCTGCAAGTTGCTGATCACGTTCTATTTCTTATTTGCAATTCTTCGTTTCCTTGTTGCCAGCATGTCATAAAAGGGATCCCTGCTGATACTTGCTCTGGAAGAGAAAACAGGAGTCATCAGTTTGGTTAACAAATCCCTGGTTTTGAAAACCAGAGCTTTAGTTCTCTCCTCCTCCTGGATGACTCCACACTCTCAGTAAGATGGATGGCTGACTTCTAAGCACCACAAGTATTAACTTTAGCAAAAGATTCTATTCAGCTGTGATTTGTTAAGAGTTCATACCTTCACATCTTGGCTATTATTTATTTCTTTAAGTGTGGGTCTGTTTCTAAACCTTCCAAGAAAAAGTCAAGCTGTGGAAGTTTAAAGCTGCCTGTGAACATGCTTATGATATGTGTCACTAAAGTTAATTATTAGGTGAAGTAAGAATCCAACAGAATTAGGTTTAAAGAATTCACACAAGGTTTTACATCTGCATAAAACACTAAATCTGTATTTTCCTCATCTGAGTTAGCAGCAGTATTTCCTTAGGATCAGAGAGTAACAGGAGATTTGTTTCTTGCTCCATGAGCCCCCAGGGGTCACTGTTAATCCTCGAGGACACTGCCCCACCAGAGCTCTTCAGACAAGTCACAACACATTCTCTGAGTATCACACTCTGGGAAGAGCTTACACCTCATTTCTGAAAGGCATTTAAGACTTTAAACTCACTTGATAGATTTAATCCACTCTTCCTTTTCTTCTGGGGTGGGAGCAGATATTCTGTACACGACGTGGTTGCCTTCCACCACTCTACCATCAGCTTCGGTTTTACACGCTTTAATTACTTGACCTTTATGACTGGGGTTGTAGAGCTCAAAGCAGTTCTGGAGGGTAGAAATGAAGTAATGAATTTTAAAACACAAAACAAGACTGACAAATAAATTCATTTAACAGTACAATTAAGTTCCATATGGTTTACTCATCTCCACTAAAAACACAAATATGAAACTGTCTTACTGGTTTTCTAGGGTCTTCAACTTCTCTTATGCTAAGATTTTCTAACGGAATAATTCCTCTAGGTTCTTTGTCCTAAAAAATTAGGAAAACATCACATTATTAGCTACTTATATGTCTTGATTACAAACAAAATTCACCATGATATATACTCACTGTTGTGTATTCAAAGTAATACAGGCAATTATCAGTCAGAATAAACCATCTCCGTTTCCATGTTTTTACTCTTCCCCCTACAAACAAAAGGTATTCCAGAATTAAACATGTGCTGCTGTCAAGGCTTCAACAACGGGCAAGGAAATCATTAAGTTTTGCTTATTCTTCAAAGTATGGTTTAATTGCTTAATGGTAAATGGATCAAGCACAGATGAGTGAGGTTAAAGGAACATGTCACTGCAATTGTCCTGAGGCAGCGCCAATGGTGGAGGTGCCACCAGGGCCACGGGCAGCTGTGAGCGGCCAGAGCTGCTCCCTCTGTCACACGTGCTCATTGCACTGAAAATGTCAACTCTACACAGGGCTGGGCATGGCCAGGGCTGGGCACAGCCAATGTGGGACACAGCCAGTGCAGAGCACAGCCAGGGCCGGACACAGCCAGTGCAGAGCACAGCCAGTGCTGGGCACAGCCAGTGCCAAACACAGCCAGTGCCGGACACAGCCAGTGCAGAGCACAGCCAGGGCCGGACACTACCAGCACTGGGCACAGCCAGTGCTGGGCACAGCCAGTGCCGGGCACAGACAGTGCTGGGCACAGCCAGTGCTGGGCACAGCCAGGGACGGGCACAGCCAGGGACGGGCACAGCCAGTGCCGGACACAGACAGTGTGGGCAGTGCCAAACACAGCCTGTCCAGGGCACAGCCAGTGCAGGGCACAGCCAGTGCTGGGCACAGCCAGTGCCAAACACAGCCAGGGCCGGGCACAGCCAGTGCTGGGCACAGCCAGTGCCGGACACAGACAGTGTGGGCAGTGCCAAACACAGCCTGTCCAGGGCACAGCCAGTGCGGGGCACAGCCAGTGTCGGACACAGCCAGTGCCGGACACAGCCAGGGCCGGGCACAGCCAGTGCTGGGCACAGCCAGGGCCGGGCACAGCCAGTGCCGGACACAGACAGTGTGGGCAGTGCCAAACACAGCCTGTCCAGGGCACAGCCAGGGACGGGCACAGACAGTGCAGGGCACAGCCAGTGCTGGACACCGACAGTGCCACACACAGCCAGTGCTAGGCACAGCCAGGGACGGGCACAGACAGTGCAGGGCACAGCCAGTGCTGGACACCGACAGTGCCACACACAGCCAGTGCCAGGCACAGCCAGTGCAGGACACTGCTAGACACAGCCAGCACCAGGCACAGCTGGTCCTGGACATAGCCAGTGCTGGGTACAGACAGTGCCGGGCACAGAGAGTGCTGGACAGAGCCAGAGCCAGAGCCAGGCACAGCCAGTGCCCGGCACAGCCAGTGCCAAACACAGCCAGTGCCAAACACAGCCAGGGCCGGACACAGCCAGTGCCAAACACAGCCAGGGCCGGACACAGCCAGTGCCAAACACAGCCAGGGCCGGACACAGCCAGTGCCAAACACAGCCAGGGCCGGACACAGCTGGGCACAGCCAGTGCTGCCAGGAGCCCAAGCAAGGCCAGCCCCGGGGCTGGTCTGACACCCAGCACTGCTCACTCACATCAGCACTGGCTGTAAAACCAGCAACAGGACCAACTCCCTCGACAGCTTGTCCTGGGCAAGGGCAGGGTCCCATCAATAAAATTAAAGACATTTTATCATCTTCCTGTCACTCCACTCATCAGAAAACATGTGATTAAGAACCTGTTTTTACTTTCAGATTTAATGTCAAGCTCGTAAGGAGCTTATACACATCACTAGCAGAACAAATATGATGTGTCATCAATAAGGAGCAAATCCTATGCAAAAATATACCATACTTAAGTCATTTGTCATCTTTCAGAATTTTAAAAACATCTTCTCTTCATGGGTTAATAGATCAATGAGTACATTTGAGAGAAGAAATAGCTACTGCTCCAAAGATGCCAAATTTTCCTTCACTAACAGTTTAGACAAGAGCAGCCACAGAGTTTTTCCTTACAGCTGCTAATGTCACCATGTAGGGAACAGTTCATTTTTACACACAACAGTATTGGTTTGGCCCTTTCAGTTGTTTTTCTGCCATTGGCTGCTTCAGAACACACCTGGCTTCCCACATGACATGATTTTAAAACTCATTTCCAGGAAAGACAATTGTAGATAGAGGATTCACATGTTATTAGTTTAAAGGTTTAGATCCACCACAGTTATCTGACTTCAGGATTATGTCACCACCTGTGCATCATCCATTCAGCAGTGAATTAATTTCATTAAGCCAACATTTAAAAATAGTTGATCTTGCTATTGAACACCTGTGCATAAAAGAGCACCATCAACACACATAAGACACCCAGTTTAATCCAAGTCATATAACCAAATTTAAGACATAAGCATAATTTTTTCATCTTTCTGTTGTGCTTAGGATAGCTGGCTTTTTTTAAATACAGAAATCCAAATCATATTAAATGAACGAACAATTCTGGGGATATCATGACATTTTTTGATACCAATCTACTGCGTGTTTGCTTTGCAGATCAAGTATGTTGCGTGTTGTGCCTTCCTTTGGCTTGGTTTCACAACCTCCAGGATAACTCAGTGCCAACACACTGCAACATTCAATGCACTCAATAAACTTTATGTTTCTTGTATCTTTAGAAAAATTTGATCTGCAAGCAGGTGTGGTGAAATAAGTGAAGGCAAAATAGTGCAAGATGCAGAAGCCGTGACACAATGAATGGTTGAGTGAACTGGAGACAGTGAGGGAAGAACTGGTGGCATTTTAGTACAACCACGGTGACAGATCCTCCAACAAAGCATTGCAGAGATGTTCAAACTGGCACGTAAGTCACTAGAAAAATCCCCCATCACCTTGACCGAGAGCTGGCTCAAGTACAGGAAGTGTTTGGGCTTGGAATGCTGAACTTGAGCTTGACTCACTTCCAGATCAATGAGAAAGCAGAGCCAAGTCACGGTGACTGCCAGGGCACTCCCTGCCACGGCCACAACGTGACTTGTTTTCACATCACCCACCATCAACTGCCATGCCTCTAAGCCACGTTCTGCTCTCGAAGGTTAGCAGATTAACATCACTTAACATTTTTATGGCCCTAAAACATCAGCACGTTTTTCAGGCTAGCAGTTAACATCACTATCAGAGGTCATGGCTTGCCCAGTTCCAGCAGAAAAACAATTCAGGAGGAGAGAGAATGAAGCAGGTTGCTATCAGAGAACAGCTTAAATTGAACAAAGGTTATTTCTCATAAACTGAGATATCATATGTCAAAGCACAATTAAAAAAAAAAAAAACAGCAATGACCATATATTTAAGAGAAGACCTGTTTATAATTTCAGAAAGAAACAACAGACCTAAAACACACACTCCCAGAACAACATGAACTGCCAAGTAGTGAACAGCAGCTGAGTTTGCTACAGTTTTTCCTGACAACATCCCCTCTCTCTGGAAAAGCCACATTTCCCAAATCTGAAACCTTTTGTCATCACGCTGCAGTTCTGATGAAGCTTTTGTCATGAAACATCTCCCAGCTCCAGGGAAGCCAAAAAGAAGATTAAGTACTTCCAACAACATCCTCTTACTGCTCCCTTCTCCCTAAAACTGCCAGAAGCTCACTGGTTACAGCACTCAGGGGAGCCATGGAGATAGACCTTGAGTCCCTGCTCCACCAAGCCAGCAGTTACTCTTCCAAAGAGAAAAAAAAGAAAAAAAAAAGCAGTAAGGCAGGATTTCTTTGTGGGATAAGGAACTACTCTCATATGTAAGTCTCTGTCTCTGTAGTTGCACTGGCTTAAAATCTTTCTCTTCTTTCTCATGGAGAACAGAGATAAGTTGCATTCTTGTGCTTTCTAATCTCTTTGTTTTGGTGCTGGATGCTCTAGAGTTGTAACCAATCGTTATCGGGGGTGGAAAAACTGTCGACCAGTAATTATTAGATCATTAATGGATATATAAAGAAGCTCTTGTAAATAAAGTTTCTCTTTTCACCATCTTGTGTGCTGCCTGCCTGACCTCCCCGTGAGCTTCCGCGAATCTCCACGAATATCAGAAAATCAGAGCAGCACTGTCTCCCCACCCCATTGCTGAGCTGCAGCTGTCAGCAGCACAGAAACTCCAATAAAGCTCAAAATCTAATCTGTGCTACTCAAATCTGCAGGGGTCACCATCTAACACATATTTAATGTGCCTTTACAATGGGCAGCTGGCTGATAAGGAGCTGCGGCCTGTAAGCTCTGCACGTGAGATTCACAGGTAAAAACACGTGATAACAAAACATTCTTGTCCTTGGCTGAGATTGCTGCAGGCTCACAAAAGAACAACTAAGGGTTTAGTACCATCCTTCATCTCTTATTCCAGCTCCCAGACTTCTAAAAGATTAAAACTGCAAGGAATTAAGTTAGCAGAAGAGGATCAAGAAAACCAGAGTATGAATCCATAAACGTTTACAGAAATGGAGAGATAAGTGACATACTTCTGAAAGATCAAGCTGATTACAAAAATGCACAGACATCTCAAAAAGTATAGAAGCACATTATCTTGTGGCTGGAAATGTAAGTGAACTACAAGAAAAGGCAAAATGTACAGGAACAGGAACAGAAACCCTCTTCACCTTTGTAACTCAACACAGGATTATTTTTTTTAACTCTGGGCAAAGTACAAACTAGACAATAAGGTAAAAGAAACTATCTAAAGTAAAAGGAAAAACAACTGACAATGACTTGGGAAAGATAAATCTCCAAAGTAGAAAAGCCTTAAGGTTAAAGGCAGCAAGGTATCCAAAGCTCGAAAATTCTACCCAAATCTTCAGCTCATTCATATCAAAATTTTAGAGCTGAAGGAGGGAGATGCACGCACCAAGAACATTTTCTTCTCTCCTGAGTTCATTTAGATATCAGCAGACAGAACAGACTCAGCAAGTGCACAGCTGACTGGATCAAAGTTCGGCTTTCTTCGAAAAAGCATTTTCCCCTGACTGCCCCAGCCATGGCAGGAGCCAAGCAGGCAGAGGAAGGCACTGGGTCCTGATCCCCAGCACTGCTCCCCAGCCCAGATCAGGGCAGGGAAACAACATCCTCCCTGCCCAGGCCAGATGTGCTGCCATCAGCACAGCTGGCGGGACCAGCCCATGAAGCTTCAGGACAGGATGTGAAGCTTCTGGAGCATCTCCAAGCACTCCGTAACTGCCTGACTGGCAGAAAAAATGAACACACTCATGGGCCTGGCTGGAATCATTTCCTCTGCAGTTTGGGGGAATAATGTCACAGTTTCCCTCTAACTAGAAGAAAGTATTGCACACACCAAGCAACTTGCCAAGAGGAGCTGTTTGAGGCAAGGGAACACCTCCCGGTGCAAAACAGCTCTAACTTGGGCAAAAACAGAGAGCACAGGCAATGATTTCAAAATACCTCAGAGTGGATGGCAGAAAATTTCATGGTACCAACACCACTCATTATGCAGAAAAATACAAAAGCTCATGATGTGTATAGATGCTCCAAACCAGGACTCACTAGCACTCAGCAGCTCTCAGTTTTTAACTTGCTGCATTCATTTTCATGACACCATGCTTCAAACAATGCAGAACTCAATGATAATTTAGGTCTCCCAAGATAAAGATGTCTATTTAAAGGGACTGGCTGAGTCTAGATAGATAAAACCAGAATTGCTGTCTGCCTGCCAGGTTTGGCACTCGGCCTTAACGCACTCACCTCTGAACAATTCAGAGATGTGAACTCCAAAAGCCTTCTAAAACCCAGAGAGCTCTTTTGGACAGAAAAATTTTACAATATATTAAAGTTTCATGATATCTATCTTCTGCCTGGAGAAAAATCAATCTAGAGTGAGATGGAATACTAAAAAAGGGCACAACTATATAAATGGGAAGAGCTGACTATGAGAAATACCAGATACAAAATCCTGTCTTGATACACTCAGGGTCTGCAAGTAGTCTTAGTCATGTTTATAGTTTAAAATAAAACTATTTCAACTTTTATGTTTTATCACGTAGCCCTCATACAGGAGTTGTCTCCTTAGCATTTCAACAATACACAAATTTTTAATATCAGAATCTGTAGTTGCACTGTTTTAGAATCTTTCTGTTCTTTCGCAGAGAGAATAGAGATAAGCTGCATTCTTTTACTTTCTTCATCTCTGTGTTTGGTATTAGGTGTTATTTGGCTGTGACCAGTGGTTTTAGGAGGTGGATTCTTTGCTGACCAATAGTTGTTAGGTTATTAATGGATATATATAAAGAGGTTTTTGTAAATAAAGCTCTCCTTTCGCCATCTTGGGCTCGTCTGCCTGTTTTCTCTGCCAGCTCCTGCAATCCTCAGGAAATCTAAAGCCATAAGAATCTTCTAGAACTGAAGGAAACCTTAAGCATTTCACAAGAAATGCTCCCCAACAGAAAGGACTGCAAAAATGCAAACAACGTGGACTGAGATAGCACTCTCAACATGCAGTTTAAGACTCCTAGCAAATAGAAAACTTGGGGAAAAGGAAAGAAATAAAACAGGAAAAAAACCCAGAACCCCCTGTGAGGTTTATTTCTGGTCACTGCATCTACACTAGCAGTGCATTACTCTGTACCAGTCTGTGTCTGCTGAAAAAAAAGCAGTTTTTCACGGAAGCACAGCTCCAGGCATTCCCAGGCTGATTCACCAGAGGCTTCTGGACACGTTTCATTTCTTTATTCAAACAACCCTCATTCCGTGGGAGTGTTACGTGTAACACCCTTCTGCTTCACACCCCCTTTACTACTGGGTTTGCTGTGCACTGTCTCATCTGCATCCTACACACCGAAGACTCAGGCAGAGTTTTCAGTCCTGACCTCTGCTTTATTGACTTTGCACCACAGCCAAAACCAGGCTGTGCAGAAGGACCTGGCAGCTCTCTCTCACTCGCTTTCAGTCATTGCTTCCTCAATTTCTTTGTTGCTCCAGTTTTTATTAGATCACTTTTATGGACAGTTTTCTCCACGGAGGATGTTGTCACTCCTCTGCACACACTCACACTCTCTTCACTCTCATATCTGTGAGGGAGCACTGGCAACAGAAATAGGCACAGCATGGGCTCATACTCAACCTCCTCTCCAAGAAACACTCTCCACCTACATCAGCTTGAAAGGCTTTTCTGTTCACCATCATCTCATGTTAAAATGGAGAAAAGCTGCAAAGTCATGTTTGAAATTGTGCCAGCTGAGCCAATGCAGGTCAAAAAGCAACAGCTTGGCTTTTTTGTAGTTAGAAAAGGAACTGCAGAGCATCTGCAGCACGGAGGTCAGAATATGACACTGGAGAGCATGTGAATGAATTCCAAATGCTTCCTTTTCACAGCCATTTCCTCCCAGCACAAGCATGACCACCAAGTTCCAGGTGCAATCAGCCCACGGCTCTGTCCAGGCTGCCCTTTCACCATCCTCCCCCATGCACCTCCAAAAATTTCCTTTTTCACACTTTGGTCACCATTCTCCAAGTGCAAAGTTCCTTCCACTTTAATGAGCACTTTAATATATTAAAGTGGCCAACAACTGGCTCTACTGAAGTGTGCAGTGGTGCTCTAATCCAAAACATTTATTGTTTTGAAAAAAGACGGTTAAAACAAAGTGTCAGTCTCCTTTATAGAGGAAAAAAAAAATTCCCTAAGGCCAAGTGAAAAAGTGAATCCCATCAGCTTTACAAGAGTCTGTAAAAACAAAGGCATCTTGCAGCGCCAGGAGACTGAACTACCTGAGGTTTCTGCAACTCTACATTTGAAGCTCATTTAAGACTCCATTAGGTAAGTTAAATGTATTATTTAAAAAGGAAAATAAGCAGGAATAAGAACAGCTTTTACAAATACATAGTTCAAATGCAATCAATCTTTCAATAATCTAATATCATTGACAAACAAGTAATAAAACCACTCTGAAACTTCATGATAAAGACATGTTGTTTACTCTCGGTAGAGATAATTCTTTCCTTGTTAGGTTCCTCCATGAATGAGAAAAATCCTTATTTTTCTGCTTTACACGGAAATGCTTTCTTCTTTTGCAGAACACACTTGCATGTGAGTTAGACACTGACATGCCAGTCCCTCAGAGCACCACTGATGACACTGTTAGTGACACTGAGTGAAAAAGCAAAATGCTACAACACGTCTGATTTTAAAAAAGAAAAAAAAAAAAAGAAAAAAAAAGAAAAAACCAGGAGGAAGGAGGAAGAAAATAAAAGAATGAGCAACTGAAGAAGAGGGGACTGGAAAGCAATCAGATACGTACCTCCTAATGCAGAATAAGCAGAGACAGCCAGTCACAGAACAGAAAGGTGATAGGTCATAGGCCATAAGGAAAACAAGAAGGCACATTTAAACCACTCATTAAAAAATCATAGCCAAAACCAAACCAAGAGAAACTCACAAATAATATGGAAAAACAAAGACATACAAAAATAACTCTTCGAAGAGAAATCCTTTTTTTTGTACGCAGAAAACTGTGTTGAAATATCACACCCAGTTTTCTGAACTGACCTTATGGAGACTTAGTTGTTATTTATCAGTCACAGCATGTGGTAAATACCATGTGGTGTTTCCTTTTTGTTGCCGAGTTTTTATTTCTCAGATCTCAGAAATAAAACTCCGGAGTTCAAAACAAGATCGCTAATTTGGGTATGCGAAATAAGAAGGAACAGCCTTCAGATGGTAAAGGAGCTACTTATTTTGGTACATACATTTTTAAATACAAAGTTAAACCTGTTACCTTCACAGGAAAGCAGGGAGACACAGAGCAGCAAAAACATGCTAACAAATGAACAAACACAGCAGCAGAACTGCCCTCGGGACTAACCTAATTTCAGCAGCCAACCTTCTCTATCTGGATTAAAAAATGTATGCGTTAGATCATTTCCATCATCCTCTGGAATTTTAAATGGCTCATTCTTAATACTTTCATATAAATTCTAGAAAGAATAAAAAAAAAAAAAAAAGAGGAAAAAGACCTCATTAATAAATGTCTTAATATAAAATGCAACCAGGATATCTTCTATTCATATAAAAAGCACAGGAAATGTCCATAAAATTCTGGACCACCCCTTGTCAATCTTTATTTGCTACTTGATTTTAAACTATTTCATCTATAAGCAAATCTCTCTCCATTACAAATTTCTTAAGCACTCCTAGCAAAGACAATTTTAGTTTAACTTCAGCATTAGTATTTCAAAGGTTTCAGGATCAGTCTCATTTAACACAAGTTTTGCCAAATGAACCTGGGTTTTCCAAAAATGGGTGTATCCCATCACATTGTCTTACAGCACTAAATATTTTTACTGATTTCTCAAGGAGGGAGTCCCACAAGACACATGGAAAAAACGAGAAGCAATAAGGGAACAAATCATTTTTACTATTTTTTCTGGCTAATCAAGAATTTTTTTTTTTCCCATAAAAGGCAAATTCCACAAGAATTTTGCCATAAGCAAACTACTGAGATATAGAGATATAGATATATAGAGTGTTTTCTCTGAAACAGCCTGTTCTCAACAAAAGGCTGCATATAGGGAGAACTAGCTCCAAATAGCTGTGAATATCAGAAAATGCTTCTTGCAGCACTCAAGTGGTTATGCATGGCAGAAAATTTTCTTTTGCCTTCCCTTGACAAATTTGCCTGAGAACTGCTGGGCACACTTTGAAGTCTGCTATTAAAAACACAAAGTTTTGTCCTACCCAGGCTAACTTACCCTTAGCAATTCCTCTGGAAGGTCTCCACCTTCGTTAATCCCACGATTCATCGAGATAAACCTCTCCACCGTGGGTTTATCTCGCACGTTGTGGTTGTGCAGGCTGGTGTTCAGCATAATGATGGCAAAGGAAAGCACATAGCATGTATCTGAAATCAGATTGGAAAAATGGTTTATCTTCCCATATGTTGAGTGTACGAACCTGTAAAATTAGTATGTAGCTCATCCTGACTGATAAAGACAAAGAAACAGTCAAAAAATCCAGAACGTTGCACATGAAGGTCTAAAATCTTTCTTTGAGCTGTTGAAGTAAGGAAAAAAAATCTCCTTTCACCAAGGAGAAAAAATGTCACAATTCAAATATAAAACAGGTGTAAGGAAAACTGTATGAGAACCCAAAAAAAAAAAAATTAAACTCTTATGAAATCGTTGCTATCACCCTAAATTAACATTTTATTTGAAACGCTGAAGTGTTGGGGAAAATGTTCTCCGCACAGATTTTGCCTAAATCCTAGTGGTGGATGCTATAATAAACCTGGTCCATCAGCCTCCTCCTACTCAAAGTACTTCCAAAGCTTTCTCCGGAGAGAAAGAATGATCTTTGCAAAATAATATTCTGAATTGCATTTAAAAAGACTGAAAATGACATTGACTCAATTTCTCGGCATACAGGAGGCAGTGGAACCACTGGATGATACAGTGGTGTGTGAGAAAAGCAGGATGAAAGCTGCTCCAGAGAGCAGGAATGTGCCTGCATCTTCAGAGCTTCCTTCAGCAGCTCTTGTCCTCTCTGGCTGCTGCAGAGCTGCTGCACCCCAACCCTCTGCTGCTTTACCCCAACCTTCTCCTGCTTTACCCCAACGCTCTCCTGCTTCACCCCAACCTTCTCCTGCTTTACCCCAACCTTCTCCTGCTTCACCCCAACCTTCTCCTGCTTTACCCCAATGCTCTCCTGCTTTACCCCACCCCTCTCCTGCTTTACCCCACCCCTCTCCTGCTTCACCCCAACCTTCTCCTGCTTCGCCCCAACCTTCTCCTGCTTCACCCCAACCTTCTCCTGCTTCACCCCAACCTTCTCCTGCTTCACCCCACCCCTCCCCTGCTTTACCCCAACCTTCTCCTGCTTCACCCCAACCTTCTCCTGCTTCACCCCAACGCTCTCCTGCTTTACCCCAACCTTCTCCTGCTTTGCCCCAACCTTCTCCTGCTTCACCCCAACCTTCTCCTGCTTTACCCCAACCTTCTCCTGCTTTACCCCAACCTTCTCCTGCTTCACCCCAACCTCCTCCTGCTTTACCCCAACCTCCTCCTGCTTTACCCCAACCTTCTCCTGCTTTACCCCATCCCTCCCCTGCTTTACCCCACCCCTCCCCTGCTTTACCCCAACCTTCTCCTGCTTTGCCCCAACCTTCTCCTGCTTTACCCCAACCCTCTCCTGCTTTACCCCACCCCTCTCCTGCTTTGCCCCAACCTCCTCCCAGCCTATCTGATTCTCAAATTGAGTGATCAAGAGCAAACTATTTATATATAAAACCAAGCAGACCAACAATGTCAGGGCACTCT
This sequence comes from Acanthiza pusilla, assembly GCA_036630365.1. Classification (NCBI taxonomy): domain Eukaryota; kingdom Metazoa; phylum Chordata; class Aves; order Passeriformes; family Acanthizidae; genus Acanthiza; species Acanthiza pusilla. The sequence continues at coordinate 1,795,137 of JAXCHO010000030.1, read as the reverse complement.
GTGCAGCTCTGTGAAGTTTTACAATGAAAATGCATTCGGACTATAAACTTGAACCTCTCCTGGACTAGACAGTCACATTTTCTCAGTTCTCAGGTATTTCTCTTTGCATATATTATTTTATCCTCAGCTTCCAAAGTGGTCATTATCTCCTTGCATCAGATGTAGAAGAACATACATACATATATATTTTTTTTAATACATAAATAAATATAAATAAATATAAATAAATGTGTACATATATATATATATGATTATATTTGGATCATGTAAGTACTTAGGAACTCCTGCTGTTTCCTGAGACTCACCTGTATATAAATTTTATTAAATATTTTTAAATTTTTTAAAAAATTTATATATATATAAAGATTATATTTGGATCATATAAGTACTTAAGAACTCCTTTTGTTTCCTGAGACTCACCTGTATATAAATTTTTAAAAAAAATTTAAAAAAAAGAAATTTAAAATTTATATATATGTGTAAAAGATTATATTTGGATCATGTAAGTACTTAAGAACTCCTGTTGTTTCCTGAGACTGACTTGTATATAAATAAAAATAAATAAACAAACAAACAAATAAATAAATATATAAAACATTCTATTTGGATCATGTAAGTACTTAAGAACTCCTGTTGTTTCCTGAGACTGACCTGTAAATAAATAAACAAACAAACAAACAAACAATCAATTCTATTTGGATCATGGAAGTACTGAAGAACTCCTGTTTCCCAAGACTGACCTGTAAATAAATAAATAAATAAATAAATAAATAAATAAATAAATAAATAAATAAATAAATTTGGTTCCTGAGACTGACCTGTAGACTGGAAGACTCCTGGGTTACAAAGGCAATAGCGTGAAGCAAAAGCTTCCATCATTCGGTCAATTTTTTGAGCCTCTCCTGGGAGTCTGAAGCTCCACAGAAACTGCCTACAGAAGGGAAGAACAGTTTTCAGACTCACCCCAATATTTATACATTAAGCATTTATTACAAATAATCCAAAACAAATGGAAAAAGGAAAAAAAAAAAAAAAACCAGCAATGTCTATATAGAATGTCCTAGAAATATGTTCTCAATCTCTCAACACACAAGTCAGGAGCTATTATAAAGCAACATGCACAGATGGCTAGCCCAGAAACTCAGCCAGCAACACTGCATGCTAGCAGGCAAGATAATATGGCAGTTCATATTCTGAGCCTCTCTCTTTTTTCCAGACTAGTAAACAATTTTCTGTATGCATCCCATTTTTGCCATGAGAATGCTATGGGGGGAAAAAAAAATGAGTTCAATCCTCCCTGGGTTTCCTGGGATGAACAGTCAGCTAGGGTTTATTCACAATGAAAAAAGACACGTTACATTAAATATTTCTGGTGTAAGGAGAGTGAAACAAGGAATACAGAAAGACTTAACATATTTCTTTAAATTCATACAAAACCTTTTAAAAATGGAAACAAGAAGAAGAAAACCCCACTGATTAAAGAGGTGCTGCCTGTCTACTGTAAGGTCACCCTATAAGAATCAGACCTAGGTCTTAAAAAGAACAATTCATGTTATCATCTCAATCACAGTGTAATATATGCAGCAGATCTTGCTGCTCTGCTCAACAGAGCTGACTTTTTTAACTTATTATTTCTACACAGAGTTACACTGGAATGCATACAGGACAGAAGTCTTCACAAATTTATTTTGGCACACCGTGGGCACTAAAGTGTTCCAATGGATTTCAACATTTATTCTTTTATCTCTTAGCAAAAGAATTCTCTGAATTGAACCAGGATCTAAACCAGCAAAGTTACATGCTCTGCCATGCAAAACAAGTTCTCACTATTCCCTGTACGTTAACAACCATTTATTCCTGTCATCAGTTTTTATTTCAGGACATTATATTCAAGTGTCACAGGCCATCTTTAGTTTGTCAGCTCTATTTACTGTCTTCTACTCACCTCGTGCAAGGTTCCAACCCAGATCACCAATTTTGTAAGCTACCAAAATACAAACATTTAATAGCAGTAGTTGCTAAGGAAGAATAAAGTCAAACCTAACATCAAATTGGGTAAAAGAGACAGGAATAGGAAGCTTCCCAGACAAGCTTCAGCAGCCACAGAAAAGGCTTCTTTGGCTCAAGCCTCAGGCAGCTCAAGTTATCATCACCACATCACTCAACCATAGCAAAGCTGTTGTGACTCCACATCACAAGGCACTGCACCAGAAACAAAGATCACATGGACATCTCCATTTATCTGGTGTCAGGAGGGAGTCACTCAGGGCACAAAAACAGCAGAACTGTCTAAGTCAACTTCATGTGCTCAATCTGCTACGGATTTGCACCAAGATGAGAAGGGTTCTCACAAGGTCACTGTGTGCAAGCATCTCAGAGAAATCAAGGGAACTGTTCACGCAGCAAGGGAAAAAATATACTAAGATGTCACACTTTCTCTCACATGACAAGTGGGGAACTGAGGGAGGTAGAAGGAATCACTTGTTTCGATGTTTACCTCTCTGGGACTGAACATGATCACAACTATGGTCAGCGGATTTCTCCCTCTCCCTGCCCAGAAGGACAAGTTGAGGAGGAAAAAAGGAGGAAGAAAATTATTTAAGTGAAGAGTTTATTTCTTTTCTAACCTATCTCTGTGCTAAAATACAAAACAGATCTTCAATGTCCACGTATGGCAGGCACAGGAAGGACTAACAGCTGTTTTAATTGTTTGTATTTGTCTGAAATAACTGGAATTTTCACCCTCAAAGGCAGCACACACCCAAGCCATCAGAAGGGTTCAACAGAGCTGTCTCTGCTCACTTGCACAGTCATTTGTACACTTGTGCTGAGCTACAGAGCAACTTTCTGATGAATAAATCAACACAGTGACTCATGTAAACATGCAATTTGAAAAAAGGAAGCTCAGGTCAAAAAACAGAAAGAATTTACTCACCTTAAGGCTTGTACAAGATTGAGATCAGCGAACTCATGGAGTTCAACAAAAGCCTGAAGAACTTTAATATTAAATTCATCTCTGTGGAAGACAAAAGTGGAAATAAATAGACCATTACAGTTCTGACCTCTAAAGACTTGCTAGTTAACTCAATATAAATAAGGAAATAAACAGTCAGACTGATCGAATCAAGTCATCAGAAATAATCTACACATTTGAGAGGTATTTTAATATCTAACACTAGTACCTTGCCCATTTTTGCTAGTATACTAGCAAAAGACAGGATATTTGAACTGATTTTGGAACTGCTTATTTAAATGACCTAAGAATGGCCTTTCCTTCTTTGTTTCACATTTATTAACACTGCACCTGCCTTGACATAGGAGGATACCTGAGAAATTTATTCAGTAAAAATTCTTTTGCAGAAATTGTCATGAATTCTTAAAACGATGATTAATGTAAGACTAATTTCTTTAGCCATACAACATATGACAATCAATCTTTTTTCCACTCTAAGAACAGAAAATACTAAAGCAGTATCTTCATTTATGTACAAAGACACAACACAAAAATGCTTCTATTGATTGTATCTAAGAAAAAGAACTGCTTTTGAGAAGGGCACATACTGTATTCTTACTCCATTCTCTGAAATCGGTACAACAAAGTTTACTAAAACCAGAACAGGTTTTGAATGGGCTCCCTCTCCTCTTCTATTGGTATGTAAATCATGAGCCAAATGATGCTTTGTTTGATCCAAGGGTGTTCAAATGCAAAAGCAACATTTAAACACCAATGAACACAACACTGTGTGGATGGACAGAACTTGTCCTACACCATCACTGAGTCTGTGTGCCAGGAGCATAAAGGTTTATGATCTGTAGTTGCACTGTTTTAGAAATCTTTCTCTTCTTTCTCAGGGAGAACAGAGATAAGCTGCATTTTTGTACTTTCTTAATCTCTGTGTTTGGTGCTAGGTGTTGTATAGCTGTGCCCAATGGTTTTAGGAGGTGGATTCCCTGCTGACCAATAGTTGCTAGGTTATTAATGAATATATAAAGAAGTTTCTGTAAATAAAGTTTCTCCTTTCGCCATCTTGGGTTCATCTGCCTGCTTCCTCTGCCAGCTTCTGCGAATCTCAGGAAATCCAAACCCACACGTGATCCTCAGGGTGTGCTTTCAATACATCACCAGGACAGAATGCTGCGTATCAGCCTCCACCCCAGAGCAGAAAGGTGTGCACCCACCAGGAATTATCTGTGGCTTTGCTGACTAACTGCACAGTCAGACTGACCTGGAACGCTCAGGAGTGAATACCTTAAACTAATTATTCATTCATTAGCATGTTCCCACATTGTTTACAGAAAACACACCAGTTCTGTCAGCAAACCCAAGCAATTCTCATCAAAATGAGCAAGGCACAGTTCAACTGGGCAACTGCTTTTCAGTGAAGTGGCATGAGTGTAGTAAAAGAGAGTACTCAAGGGAAATGTTTTTACTCTAAGCCAATTATTTATTTTGTTTACAGGCATGTAGTACTTGTGCTGGGTACACCTCCAAAGACACAGGCCAGTAACACAAAAGCTCCAGGAAGACACTTAAAAAAGTAAGTGAAGACTTACCCACATAGAAATCTTAATTCTTTGTTTAGGATGTAATTAATCCCTTATTTATTATAATTTTTGCTGTATTTAAGTGTTATCTCATTCCATTTTACCATTCACTTTTACCAGTTTGCTGAGTGCTATAAGACTATAAAAGCAAGTAATTTAGAATATCTATGGCAGAATGTTAGATAAATATTTCATTCTGTGGACTAACCTGGTCTTGTCTTCAGCTATATTTAGCTAGAATACAGAAGTAATTCAGGATGGGCCCCTGAGAGGGGGTGGCAAAATAAGAGACAATGTCCTCAGACATAATTCTGTTGTATAAAAACTCTTGGCACGTCCACATATTCTGCACAGCGACTTCATAACAAAGATCTCTTTTCAAAATGCTCACATTACAGTACAAACTTTCACTGAACCTACGAAAGCCAAGAGGAAACTGCTGAGCAAAAACCACACCTTTGATGGTGGAACCAGACTGGAGAGTGTCTCAAAAGGACCTGCCACAAGCCACCACACCAGAGCACATCCCAAAGGAGTCACCTGCAGAGCTCCCAGGTGGCACTGGAGGTGACACTGGAGGTGACACTGGAGGTGACACTGGAGGTGCCAGCACACACACCCACTCACTCCAGCCCCTGCACTGCTGCCTCTCTCAGCTGCCTTGGCCAAAATCAATTCCTGCACTGCACAGCACTGGAAGGTGTTTGCATTCTGTGTTTTGCAACAGTGAGCACAACTACGCACATTGGTGTTTATTTTATTGTACCACCATTGATAAGGGCTGGGTGCAGCTGCCCTTGTCCTCAGCAAGGGACATCTGCACACAGGGAAGTGACAACACTCAAACCGTGGGTAACCACCACCCAGGAAGTGTTAATAAGGAACTCCTTTGCTGTCCAGTTATTACTGACTGTAAATCACTCCTTCTCTGGACACAGTTACCAGCAGTGTTGCAACACAACTCTCAAACATTCCAAAAGCTCATGGTATTAAATTCAGCGCTACAGACAAAATGTTTTGGTTTACTCAAAATAATAAACTCGAGTTCATTAAACATCATTCCACAATGCAACCATTTAAAAGGAACAGCCTAACAGGAAGAAAACCTATCACAAAATGTAGCAGTCTACATCCCCAGTGTAGCTTTTACAGATCTCAGAGCACTCAAGCAGCTCTCTCCTGTGAAGGGGAACTACCCAAAACCTGTAAACATGCTTTGTGAGCTCAAGAGCAAAGTTCCAATATTTTTACTTTACCTTTCACCGAGGTAATCTCCGATTACCGTTTTATTTAATCCTTCTCCTTTATAAAGGAACTGTGCAATGTCTTCTGCAGTGTTGTGCAGGAGGTCATTTTCTATCAGAAACTGTATTCCCTGGGAAGAGCAATTCCAGAGGAAAGGCAATGTTATGTCTTCTTCCACAAGCATTTATGCAAGTATCACTCATAACATTTGGTATTAATATACTGACACAGACATATACACAGCATATTAAGAATTACATTAACCTACAGATTTATTTCTTTTTAAATAAAATGGCAAACAAATGTTCTGTAGTTAGATGGGTAATATTTAGTACTGGTTTTAAAATGAAAATGAGAACACATTTTTAAGGCTGGAAGTACTAGGTGGCAGTTTGAATCCCTCGACCATAGAAAGATCAAATATTAATTGAATAATGATTCCATCTTGCTCTTTGGAGCTAATGTGTGAGCTGGCCTGCTCCCAACATTGCATAAATGTCTGCAGAGCCGTAATCTGCAAAATCACATAATGAAGAGGTACATAGAAACAACTTAATTACCACCATGACACAAAACAAAGCATCTGCTGCGATCCACAAACTGCAACCCAACACATCAAGCCACTACTTGCAGGAGGAAGTCAGTCCCAGCTGAAGATACTGAAACCAGTTTAAAAGGTTTGTGCTGACACTGGGTTATCACTGGGATTATCAGGGAATTCTCCGTGCTGGAACTGAACTATTCACACAGAACTGGAGCTCCAGAGTCACGAAGGGCTGCTCAAGCAGGTGGAGAGGCACACCCTGTCCCTCAGAGGGCACTTGTGTAGTTGCACTGTTTTAGAATCTTTCTGTTCTTTCGCAGAGAGAATAGAGATAAGCTGCATTCTTTTACTTTCTTCATCTCTGTGTTTGGTATTAGGTGTTATTTGGCTGTGACCAATGGTTTTAGGAGGTGGATTCCCTGCTGACCAATAGCTGCTAGAATATTAATGGATATATAAAGAGGCTTCTTGTAAATAAAGTTCCCTTTTTGCCATCTTGGTTCGTCTGCCTGAATTCTCTCAGCAATCCTCGGGGACTCTAAAGCCACACACTTGGTCAGGCCCCAGGACTCCTACTCCTCCAAAAATCACTGCCCCACCACTGGCACACTCTGGGGAGCCCAGAGAGCTCTCTGGGAATCAGCAAAGAAAGGAGACTGAGTTACACAGATTATGTAAAGGATGGAAGGGATGCTGTGCCAACACTGCAGCTCATGCAGAGATAAACCTCTTCTCTCCACCCCACGGAGCCCAGCACAGATGTGGCTATTCCTGCTGATTTCTTCAAACAGCATGCTAGTGAGAAGTAGAAATGGAAATTCTACATAACCTCAGTGTCTTGGCTTCTAAATATGTACAAAAGAGGTTAAGAAATTATTATTGATATTCTCTACTAGAATATTTCAGAATTTCAAAATACTTTTTAAATTTCTGCAAGTGGAGTATTTATTTCATTGCAACTGAAAAAATTTCATTAATTTTTGATATAGCACAGGTGGCCCTCTCGTAACATTAAAAAAAATTATCCTTCTGTTTGGTTAATTCTATTTTTTCATAATGAATTGGTTACCTGCCTGACAAAAAAAAGTCAATTTTCTGACCTAATTTAGCAAAGAAAGTGATTTGTGATATTATAAAGTTTGAAGCTGTCTTTGGAAATGCAATTCTCTCAAAACTATTTTATCATCATCTGAAAACTTTCAATGCCAGGCTGGTAGTGTGACAACTTAATATTTTGATAAGCCATTTCACAACAGACATTATTTCTCTGCAAAGAATAGATCCATTATATCTTCAGCAGAAATTGCTGAGCTATCCTCAAAACTGATCCCTTCAAAGCTTACTTGTACAATATTTGACTACAAAACATAGCGTTTTTTCCCATCCCACGTTATCCAAAAACCTCTCATCTCTGACAATCAAGAGAATCTTTGCTCTGATATCAGAAGCAGCTGATTCCCTCGTTCAACACCTGGACCATATTATTCATGCTCAGTATAAATAGACTGATCTGAATAGGTTTTTTGAAGTTGTTCAAGTTATTGATAATGGACATGACTAGAAGCAAGGAACAAATTTCTATGCACAGAAGCAGATACTTTACCATACTGCAAAAATCAATTTAATTTTCCTTTTCCTGGATTTCTTTTTAATTATTCCTAAGACGTTAAAGAAGCAGAAGTCAAACAGACAGGAAAAGGAATTTGTCTGGGACAACAACTTCAGCGTCTGGAATAAATGGCAAAATAGGCCAAGCAAACCCCCATCACCTCCTACGCTATCTTTTGTCTTGATGCAAATTTTCACTCTGTAGACTGACAGGAGACAGATGACAGCTGTACTAGTTTAACTTCCCCACACAAAACTCACGGCTACAGATATATTCAATATTCACTACAAATATTGCATGGATTTTTTAAGTCACTGCAACGAAATCTGCTTTGAATTTCATTGCTTTTACAGGAACTCAATTACAAATTTTGCAGTTATTTAAACCCGGCTTTTGTCACAGAGAATTCATTTCCTGGGCCCAACACAGGCACTACCAACTTCAGCAAATTTCAAGCACAACTTGGTTTGTGCAGAGGGATTCCTGAAATGTTTTACAAACTTTACCATTGCAGCCCTTCCCAAACCAAATCCAACCCAGGTATGCTGTGTGACATCATGGAGTGAATAAAACAATAAAACACACCTATTTTCAGAGGGGACAAGGGAGAATTGCTGTGCACACACACTAGAAGGTGCAAAGATCTTTAAATAAAAGCAACGAAAGAAAATTACCTCCCTGTGTTCTGCTAATATGAAAACATGAGAGCTCTGTTGCCTGGTTTTAAAGGAGGAAACTTGGTGGATTCAACCCAAGGATTATTACCCCAGCTCTTTGGCATTCCTAAATGCACAGATCATCCTCCCTCCTGTTTATGAAGGAAGAACATCCTTTTCCCATGAACCCAAGGTAGTTTTCCCAGCATCAGAAAGAGGTTTAGCTGTCTGAAACTTAAAGCAGCAGCTGCAAACAAGAACAGCTACTGCAGCCACCACTGATCACAGGCATTATTAAGAAATTACTACTCTGTTTACCACATTTAAATTATGTTACAGTAGCAATGTGGCCACAGCATCTATTTATAGCAATAATTTCATCCAGCAAGAACCGTAACAAAAAATAGTGAACGCTGGAATGAAAGCATCTGACATCATCCTGTGACTTTTTACCACAAATTTCTAGGACTTGAAAGAGCTGGAGGAGGAAACTACCAGGATATTTGGGGTGTTCTGCCCTCAACAGAAGTTAGACAGTCACCAAAATGGAAAATAAAAATGGCCAGCAGTTTAGAAAGGGTTCTTGTACTTGAGTTTCTGGCAAACTGAAAGCAGCCTGAAGAACAGAAGCCATCACTGTACTTGGAGCATTTCAGAAAAGCCACCAAAATGTAACTGAATTCAATACAATTGGACAGAAAACATGTCAAGGACAGAAAAAACAAATGCTAAATGATTTCCAAAAAGACCTTAAAGAATACTCTTCACAAAGTCAAAATGGAATCTCAGCTACAAACAATAGAAGACAGTAAAAGAAAGCAAGGAAGATGAAAAATGAAAAGCAAAGGCTAAAGGTCAAATATGTCACAGAAGCTCTTTTAAATATTGCAGGCGAGGTCTGTAAGAGAATGTGCAGGTCCCCGAATCTTCCAGAAAATTAACAACTACTTAAGAAACATAGAAGCATTCCAGAAAGAAGAACTCCATTACTTCCTGGCTAAATGCAGAGCAGATTTCTTGAAACTGCTAACCAAGACTGTACAAGTCAGATGGGTACACATCCATGTGTACACAAACATACAAATGTTCACACATGCCTTTTTCACAAACAGACTTCAGACATCCAAATAGAAAAGTCTGCATGAGAACAAATTAAAAAACATGGTGAAGGTATTTTGAAAGATAAAAATAGGAGAGCACTAAAGAAAAAAAAGTATGGCCTCGCTAAGAACCAAACATCAAAAATTTTTTAAAATTCTATTTGACATATCAACATAGAACACCACCATTGGCACGAAGCAAGCCAGGTCAATCAATAGCTGGCACATTTGATTGTTGATAAGTAACCTCCATTATCAAAGGTTTGATGAAGTGAAAGAAGCACACAGCTGGCACCTGCCCCAATGACTGCTCCCAGTTTAACCCTTTGCTCAGTGCTTTACAGGACATGCCAGTCAGTGAACTTACATTATTAGAAAAGTTTCTTAAGAAAAACATGAAAGTATTTGTCACAGATTGTACTACAAGCAGAAACTTGATTCCTGACAAGTGGAAAAAAAAATCTCTACCTTCTTAGGGTCCATGTTGAATTTCTTCCTTCCCATGGCTATTTGCTTATTTCTTTGTGTAGTTTTGCTACATATGGAGAGAAAGAAGAAACAACACGCAGCTATCAGTTGCCTTTTTATAAAAACAACTTCTGGATGAGCTTTTCATTTGCTGTTTGGCTACTTGGCATGTTTAATTACAAAACTAAGACATTCACTTTTAAAAATTGAGAAAATGACGTTACTATTTCCAATTCCTTTAAGCAGTTGCAGCTTCAGAGACCCACATCCTTATCAACTGGACAGTAAAATATTACAATCTATCCAATATATTTTCTATCCAAACAAATGCCATGCCTGCATGGGATAAAGTCAGGCTTTAGAGACTTTATGGCAGACTAAATAAAGGTGATCCATTGTTTGTTTAGCATGGGAAAGGTAATTTTATTCACTGTTCCTGGAAGACCTGCTCCAAGGTCTGACTGAATCACGTCCAGATGTTGGCATCACTTACCTTTCTTCTACACTAGTCAGATTATCAATTTCAGTCATAACCTCAGCAATTTCAAATTTTAATCTCTGTCAAAAGAAGGAAGGACAATACATTAACCTACAGCAGAACACCTTTGGAAATAATCTATCATATAATAATATGATCAACTAGCTTTTATTTTCTAGTATTTGTTATTTGCCTGAAGAAAAGTGAATAATCTTAGGGCTCCTTGGATATTTAATTTTACCACAATTGAATGAGTGTTAAACACATGAACCTGCACTCCCAGTGCTCATGTCAGAGCACCAAGACCAAGCTGCCATTATCAATTACTAAAATTTCTTTACCCACATTTCTCACTCATTCCTATCCTGGATGCAAATCTGCTGTTCAGTGAGTTTTTTATTACATAAATCAAATGTGCACATATTGCATTACATAAATTCAGAAGTTCATATTTTTAAAAACGCACATATGATACATAAATCCTGTTCACTATTAGGAATATTTAGCTTAAGTCATTTCTGTGCTTTTAAAACCATTACCTGAAATTCATATCTAGGTCTGCAGCTTACTGTAACTTAATCTACTGAAGCAGTCTTCTAAGGATCTTTACAGTAAATCAATTACCTCAATGTCATCAATCAGTTCTTTTTTCCTGCGACGAATATTTAAAAGCTCTTCTCTTTCTTCCATGGAAAGGTCATCAGGCACTGGAATAGAACAAAACATATAATTTTTTAGCATTTGCAAACATACCTCATATCATTGCAGAAAACTTAAAAATTTGATTAGGAAAAACAAGTTTACATGAAACATCAGAACATTTCTTTTACATCATTTTCAGAAAAAAAACCCGACACAAATCAAAACAAACAACACCAACAAAAACGAAATCAAATATATTTGTAATCTGCTTTATAAAAATCCTAAGTAATTGAATGAATGACTATGGACAGAATCTATCTTTCAAAAGAAAAACAGACAATGAAAGGAATCTTGTTAGCACAATGTGGTAAGATTTGGCTCTACAGCTTAATTGCCATATTCAAGTCTGATATAATTCCTATTATATCAGTAACATACCAAAATTCTTCACATAAATTAATTACGATTCAGAAGATATGAATATCTTCCAGAGAAAACAGCCAAAGAGTAGCCAATGCTGTACACCAGATGGGCATCCTGGAGCTGACTTCAGACACCACCTGAGCCCCTCATTTGGGGCAGCTCCACCCCAAGGAACAGCCAGCACCCCAAAGACCTGCCAGCATGGGATACTCAAACACAGCAGCAGAATCTGTTATCTAGCACAAATGGGGTTTGTGTAACCTCATTTAGGGCAGTCTGTAGTATTTAAGTCGACTTCGGGTATCTCCTTGGCCATGCTAAATCAAATATATGACCCTGCTGATAAAAATCAGTTGCTACTGAGGATGCTGATTGATGTCTGTCACTCTTACCCCATGTCTGTCTGACAAACACCAAAAATTATTTGCACAAAACCTTTGCTTTTCTTCACCAATCAGATGTTCCCCAGCAAGAAACTTCTTTGGGCAGAGGTTACTTCTGCTTATTTGTACAGCACTAGACACCAACCACAAATATTCACCTCCTGTGCAACAATCCTATAATAACAGTTCTAATGCTGCCCACTTTCTTGGAAATAGCTCCTTAATTCTAGAACAGCTTTTCCTTCCAGCTCAGTAAAATGGAACAACAAAAATAATTAAGAAGGTATGTAACAGCAACACACAACAAATATAATCATTTGGGATGGCCAAGGCCACTGCTTTAGGTCATATACACATATAACAAACTAGCAAGAGGATTACAAAAAAAGTTCTGTTTGAGAAGAGTTTCAAACACACATTTGGAACAGAGCTTCTGTTCGAATCTTAATAATTAAATATATTGATTATTTCAACATCCAGTGGTTAAGCTCCTTTCCTTTTCGGATCCAAATCATAACAATATCCAAACGGCGACAGACCTTGTTAGACATGAAGTAATTATGGCAAATGATTTCATTGAACTGCTCCAGACACAAACATGATTCAATTACTTTCAGTTTAGGAAATGACAGTCTTCTGTTGAACAAATACCAGACTACAATACATTTACCTGCTTTTTCTCTTCATCTCATCAGAAATCCACCCACTCCTAAAAATTCCTTGCATGCAAACAGTGGTAGGGTTCTTTCCACATCAAACCTTATGAATACACATGCCTACATCACATCTTTGTCTTACATGTTTACTCTAAAATCCTAAACCAAGGAGAATTAATGACTCTGCACACACTGTGTACATACACACACCACAAATATTGCAACTGAGTTAACTGAGGACTGACAATTTAAAAAAAAAATTAATACTGCTACCCAATGTTGATTGTAAAAAAGGCAAACCGTATAGAATCACTCTGAAGCACATTCTGATATCCTTAAAGCATCTCTGCAGTATTGTAGATAAAACCACACTGAAGTTCCATGGTACCAGTAGTAGTAAGAGATGCTAAATTTTTAACTTTTTGCTGCAGCGAGACATTTTGGTAACTCTCACCTTCGCTGGCAATTGGAAATGCTAATCAAAACTCAAACAGAAAATTATCTTTAAGCATTACATATTTAGAATTCATAGATGGTGTTGCTTTTTCTTCAAGCTGAGTTACAAAATCTCTGGATTAGCCACTACCACAAGCCCTTCCCAAATCTGCACACCACTGAGTGATATTGTGGTTTCTTCTCCCTTACTCTGCCATGCAGTGAAGGCTCCTTGGGACAGGTTTGGAATATCTGGAATAAGCAAAATTGCTTTTTCGGAATCAACACAAATTGTAACAGTTTTCTATGCTGAAGCAACCAACAAAAAAGAGAAATCAAACATCTCAGTGTTTTCCTACAGCACCCAAATTCTGTCTGCTGTGTTTTCCTCTCCTCTGATCACAGCCACAGCAGAGACAACTCTCACAGTATAATTAATGATGCTGTTAGACAAAAAGGAAAAAAGCTAAATGGAGTCAGACTACCTTTTGCATTAGGAAATAACATCAAGTATTTATCTGCCAGATACAAGAGAAGCAGTCTGCTGGAAAAGAAGACTCTGCACTTGAAGAGCACTTCGATAAAACCGGATGTTAATGCAACATCTTTAAATAATGGTATTTAAATTCAGAGCCAAAATATTTGAGTGTCTTTTGACAAGACTAGAAGAGTCAGGATGTGACTGAGTGGGAGTGACAGTACTGCTGGACCTCTAGAAACTCTCGGTATGGACAGCATTTTCCTTCTGCTCACACTCCAGCACAGAGAGGGACGAGTGACTCCAGCATCACTCCCACTGTCCTGCAGTCACATGAATTGGTGTGACACTGGTGTTTGCCTTATTATCATCCTCTGCTGGCTGTCTATCATCACTGCCTCCCTTCTCCAGGGCTGCTGTTTGTGCTGGAGAAAACATAGCAGTGGGAAAATCAGTGCACCAAAAAAAGTTTCTCAAGAGACTTCAGGTGGCATTACAGCCTGGGAGGTGTCTGCTCCAGGAGGCCATGGGACTTTATGTCTACTGTTGTTTCAACTCTAGGTCTAAAAACAAACATTAACAATGTTTCTGTGTTTCAATTAAGGCTTTTGATATATTAACACTGGAGGGCAACACACAGTGGTGCATTAAAACATCTTTACAGTCCTAAGCACCATTGCAGGTAGATGGTGAGGGATGATCTGCCCTGGCAGGACCCTCCCCAGGCCACCCTGGGGCCTCCAGCAGCAAGAACACTCATTTTTCAACCCTGTGGTCACATAACCCTCCACACAGAACAACTCATGGAGCACATATTATCTGTTTGTTCTGTAAATCGGATTTTCTAGCTGTCCTCTCTGAGTCACTCCTGGGTTTTTTTGTTTTCCACCGATCTAAACACAAAGTAGACAGGATGGGAGGAGTTAGCATGAACATTTAAATACGGAAAAAGAACAAAAGCATTTCAGTACAGTGAACAAGCTACAGCCGCAGCATGCTTTCATGCTATCTTCTAATCTTTATTTAAAGACAATGTTCTAATGTAAGTAATTTCTGTGAAACCCTTTTAGCTTACAGGGAGAGCATTTCCTTCTTCTAGAACTTCAGAGCTTCAGGTACTGCTAAATAGAAAGTCAATATACTACTGATATTTTATTTATGAGGAACAAAGTTGTTGAAAATGCAAATTATATTCTTGGCCAAACAGAAAGAAACAAACACACAACACCATATAAGTTGCAAGACTATTGCTACTACCGACAGAAAAAAATAGGAAAGTATTTAATATATTCCAACTTGGCTTATATAGTTTGATTCCTGTAACTGAACTAATTGTACTGAAATGAACAGCCTGTACACCAACACTGGAACACACTTATAATACAGTTCTGTTTACTATACGGTGTTAGAGAAAGCAAACTGCACCTCACCACAAAATCAATGTATTGCACATCAGTCCTGATGTCATTTGGTTAAATAATTCTCCACTGTGGACAGCCAGGTACGATATCCAAAGAAGAGCATTATCCCACAATTCCCAGTATAAAGCATTTTTGAGCTAGCAAGTAGCAAAAAACCCAAAAACTTTTAGAGATTGAGAAAGAATTGCAACAGCTCAGCTTGCAAAGGAAGTTCCCACAGGTCAGTGAAAACTAGGAGCAAATCCCATAATAGGAAACAGAAATCTAGTACTTTCCAAGTCCATAACCATGATACCTTGATCTTTTCAGTAATAAAATGTAAATCTTTCCCAGCTCTCCAATGGTATTACAAAAGCAAAATTCCTGTATTTAACTTCACTTCTTAGCCTTTTCACTGCCAGTCACCAGCCAAAGTCTAAAGCAATCTCACTCGACCCCTTCAACTGACTTCAGAGTTCAGTCTCTCAAGTAAAACATCCACAACCAGCAGAAAGCAAACATCTAACATCATCTAACAGACAAAACACTCATTTCTGTAACCCTGATGATGAAGCAACACAACTCCCTGACTCTCATTGCTCAGCTAACTTTTTGGTTCCATAAAGATAAACATGTTCCTTCTTCTAGTGGTCTTCAGTATTTGCATTCCAAGTAAAGAACAATTAGATGGAACTTAATTTTGCTGCAGCTGAAACGTCTTGCAAGTGTAAAGATATTTATACAAAGCAAGGCTTAAAACTAAACAAACCCAGCTACACTGAATGGTAGACATGTTTCTTCTGGCCTTTAAAATAATATACATTCATCTCTGAGAACAAATCTAATTGTCTCGGGACATTTGCCTCAACGGATATTCTCAGGCTGTTCTCTCTTCCTTTCCCCCTACATGCTCCCTTTTTTCTAAACTTGATTACAGGAACATTTTCCAGCTTTCAGACAAGATGTATAAACAACGCTCCAACCACTTGTGGCTATTAAAAATTCCATAGAAGTTTTCGTAGGAGGACATCCTTCTGAGTAGATTCACTTCACATTACAGAAACAAACTGTATCTACATTAAATTGAATCAGTAAAAGCAGCTGGAATTGGCAGCTTCCTTAACCACCTTCCAACGTGAAATTTTGCTATTTAGTTACTGCTGAGCATGTTCCAGCATAGGAGCAACACTTCCACTAAGAGGGGAAATAATCCTGTACACAATATCCTTTCACACACAAAAAAATCACCAGTTGGTGGTATGAGGAATCTAGGACAGAATCCATGGCTTGCAGAGTTATTTTGAGTTTTCAATCACAAGGGACTCTGTGGCCAGAAATTACATTAGTGGCCAAAGCCAGAAGAGAACCTCCAACGCACATCCATCATTCTCATTGTTTAGCTGCTGGAAATCACACCATTACAAGATGTTCCTGAAAACATTTTTTTACTCTAGGATAAGGACATATTTTGAAGGAAAGTTACAGTTAAGATATTATCATTTTGTGCTTTTAATAATAGGAAGAGGGGAACCCTAAAAATATTAATACTATTACCATATAAAAATGCATTTTCAGGAATTTAGAGAAATAGCTTCCCTCTTACCTGCTAAACCTTCAAGATTTTTTTCCTTATACTTCCACTGCAAAGTAGGTTTATTATATCAGTGATACACAATTGTGTAGGGTTTTTTTTTAGAATAGACAAAAACATAAAAGAATTGGAAATACTAAATATATTTTTTATTCTATACAGAAAAGGTCCAGCACGGTGACTTGCACCATCACACGTGAAATCACCTCCTGTGAAAAACAAACAGTAATAATAATAAAATAAAAAAGCAATTACTTCAAATAAGGCAAGATTGTGGTTTTGTCCTGGTCAGAAATAGCCATACATAATTTGTTAATGTGTTCACATCTCCAGTCAAGCAGAAAGCAGGCAGTTGCAAAATTGTGCAAAACCACGGTCCAGATAACACCGATCTGGAGGGAGGAAAATTGTACCTGCCTCCCAAAACCATCTGATTTCAGATGTCACCCAGCCATGCCCTGCCACGGTAGCTGCAAATGTTTCTGTGTGTGGAGCACAAGAGGCAGAGGAGTCTGCAAGAGCAGATGTGTCTCCCCAGACTGCACAGAGCACAGAGCTGTGCAGAACTCGGAGCACAAAGGCTCCCAGAGCTCCCAGGAGTGCTGATCCTGCCCAGGAGCGCTGCCCTGCCCTTCTCAGCGGCACCAGAGCACAGAGAGGTGCTCTCAGCAGCCTCCAGATCCTCACCTCCCATGCAGACACACCACAGAAACTGCAGAGGCACCTCCCTGGCTTTGGAGCTCCTCATTAGGGCTCTGACACAGATATGGCCATTAGAAAGCAGGGTGTGTTTGAGTTAATGAGTATTTCTTTTTTAACGTCCATGCTCTGTTATTTTCATGAGCAGGAGGTACTGAAGGTCACCATTCCATGACACTTCCCTCCTTTACTTTGTGTCTTATTTCAACGTTTTTATGTATTTCCATTAGGAAACCAAGTGTATTGCAACAACGAAATAAAAGAACCACTTTCAATCAAATAAAGGAGCATCACTTGGGCAGAAAGAAGAAAAACCACACAGGGACAAGGTCTGAGCAGTGTTTCACAGGTAATGAATTGGTACCAGAATTGCTTTGCCACCCAGTGCCTGGACCCTGTTTTTTCTGGGTTTGTTTTTTCCCTAGTTTAGCAGTGGAAATGATTTCACCAAGGGACCACAGAGTTGCCCAAGACACAGCAGAAACCCTCGGCAGCACAAAGGTACAGGGGACAGAACCCCCTGAGGTCAGCCAGCCCTAAAACCAGCTCAGCTCAGCCCCAAAACCCCACCCTTTCAGGCTGTATTCTCTGAATACTAAAAGTAGTTCAACCTGATATTAATAATAGATAAGCATGGATTTCCTTTTAGAAGCGTTTTTCTTTTGAAGTCGCTCTACTCTTGCTTCAAGATCAGAAGATGCTTCTAGGCCAACTTTTCTTTCTAAAATATGTAAATACAAATTACTGAATATGAAAAGAAAGCCGAGTTTAACTTAACATTCTAAGTCTCTTACCCAAATACATTAATACTCACATTAATAATATAAAGTGTTAAAATATGCATATCCATGCATATTTAAGAAGTGCTGAAAAATTTTATGCCAGCTAATGTGGAAATTAAAAAGGGAGATGTTGGCCACACTGCAGGGATATGTGTTTCAGGGAAGGCTAGGAACAGATTAGCACAGATACAGGAAATACTATCCAACACAACATGTGCCTCCATCAGCATCAGTTAGCACTTACTATTCAGGAATTCTGGTGAATCACCATTCTGATTTCAGTGTTACAGCCACACACTGTCACACTATCACATCTCAACATCACAGTCCTCTTCCAACGTGGAAAACTGTAACAAGGAAATAATGTGGGACAAATGCAATGCTGTGCTCTGTAAGTAAAGATGCACAGTCTTGAATTGTCCTGCTGGCTTAGGACAGTGGGGCATTTACATTGCCTTAAAATTTTCTTACTCTGCTTTCAGCTTTTTAACAAAATGACTGCATCTGATTTCTGCACAGCAAATGAGGACAGGTGATCAGACTCAGCTTTGTGTACTAGTACCATCACTGTAAATACAGACACCACTCTTCCAGGAGTGGCCTCAAGCCTTTTCTTTACACTGCATCAGGCCAACAAAATACTGTCAAACAGAAGCAATTTTTTTTCCCCCTCCTCATTACATATGCAGTAAGACAGAATCTCACATTTAAATGATTTTGGGAAAGCTCAGTAATAATTTTCTCCCTGTGGAGCATTTGTATGTGCAAAACTGGAGAAACAAATGGGGAACTTATGTAGTGCCATAGCTGAAATCAAACCATTTTTCTCTGATCTTTGCATTTGAAAGCCTTTGCTTAGAGTACATTATATTACAGTATGCACTGACACAAATGTAGTCTTCACAGAGCAAAAGTCTGCAAATTCTGAATTTCTTTTGTATACTTTCATGGCAAGATCCAGGTCACAAAAAATTTAGCACCCTCTGAACAAGATAATGATCCTGCAATAATGCCAGGGGAGACCATGGGTAACAGCTGATAGCACATTTTGTATCCACTTGCAATGCAGAACAACAGCCACTCTTCAAGTGGGAGTCTTGGGAAGAAAATCAGGGCTCCCCCTCAACACTATCTGGAGGGTGAAAGAACAGATCACCATGCCAACTATGCACAGCAGAGCTAAGTGGCACATCAGAGATACCATGTCTTTAGCTGAAACCCTCCCTTCCCTACAGAGCAAAGAAAGGGCAGCAAAAGAGCAATGGGTTCTGCTTGCCTGCGGCAACTAGAGAAAATTCTGAAATTAAAATGTGCAGATGCAATAGCTTTCCACAAGTAAGATCTTTTATGCCACACAATAGAAGCAGGACGTACCTTTTAACTTGGGGCATTTATGATTTTGCCCAATACGACTGCAGCGTATTACCAGACAGAATTATAAAAAGAATTGGATGGAAAGGGACTGGATGGTCCCATGAACTGATTTCTATGGCAGCACAGTTGACTTCTGATTGAGTCAAGCATACAGGCAACACTGACAGGAATTAAAAACCACTTCAGCTTTAAAAAACTTTGACCAGCACAGGAGAGTGAGTTGCTCAGAGCGCTGATGGTAAACAGGCTGAACAAGTGGGAGCCCATAGAGATTGGGAAGCTGGACTGCCTGAAGTGCTGCAGCCACTGCCCAGGATTTGGGTCTGTGCTCACTTCAGCACGTTTGCAATGACTCCCAGCAGCTCTGCAGAGTGTGGGGTGCAGGTTAAACCACTGACAGGAGAGCAAACACCCCTCTGACAACTTCTCCTTGTCAGTCAGGACAGGCCTCTTCCTCCCAACAATGCCAAGGAGTATGTGTGGATGAAAAGGACACTCCATCTCCCACCAGAACACAACTCCCAGCAGTCCCTGTGAACACAACTGGACTAACCACACATGTCCTGTGCCAATCCAGACTTCTTTCAGCTCCAGGATCCCAGCACCTCACAACGAGGATGGGACAACTCCTCTCGAGAGCAGAGATCATTTCATCACACCTTGGGTGAGGAAGAGGCAAACAAAACCACTGATTCCTTCAGCTTTTGAAATGGTATGAGAAGAAAAAAAGAATAAGGTCGTGGCAATGGGTTTCAGCTTTACTTTTACAGAAGGGCTGTGTTTCCCCAGTCACCCCGAGTTACTGGGAAGAGGAAATGGTTGGCTGGCAGGCACCTACATTTTTTCCTAGGATAGACCTTGGAAAATAGACTTGAAAAGCAAACACACCAGAGTAGTAGCAGACATTCCTGTCAGATCCATTTCGAGTAGCAGCACGGAAAATTGACAGGAATGCTGCTGAGCAGCTGCAAGGGGGTCCTGGAGCCCAGACCCTGTGGTCAGCCGCCAGAAATACCCCCAAATCCTGCTCAATATTCAGGCACAGCTCATCAGACCTACAGTGTTCCCAGCAAAACAGTTGGGGCTCAGAGAGGCTTTCTGTCACAAATTTCCAGTAACATCTACTCTTGGCAAAAAGGGATCTCTCACAGCACTGCACTCATTAGTGAGGAGCATTAGCTGTTACTTAGGATTGCCGGCTGTTCCTAAAGCACACAATCCAATTTTCAGAAAGAGCAAGGCAAAGTTCATTTTTCCCCCTTCCCCCATCCCTGCCTGACATAACTCTGGAGTTAGATTTCAGAACAGGATTTATTGCAGAAGCTTTCTATTTATTCATTTTCCAAGATCAGTTGCACACTGAAGGAGGTGCAGCAAGTGCCGGATTGGAAAGCAATCTTCCTTCCCTGAGGAATGTCTCCAAATCCAGCTACAGAGTGCCACTCAGGACTGCTCAACCATCAGGTAACTGCATTTACATTCACCCAAAACAACACAGATTCCAGGATGCACAACTCTGCACAATAGGATGCCTGATGTTGTGTAAGCCTTCGAAATTCCTGCAGTCTCCTCCAAAAAAAGTAACCCTGGTACCTGCTATGGAAACCACTGAGCTGCAGTAATTGGAGAGAAATGCACTAGAGCTAATATAGCATCTTGCTTCTTGATTATCTTAGGCTTGAATTGCTCCAGCTTCTTCCTACTGCATCAATGGTCCATTGGCCACATCGCCTGAAGTCTGAGAGGGCACGGAGAGTCAGGAATTTACTCACAGATTTGTTGGTGAAGGAATAGCAAAGCTTAGTTTAAGACTGCAAAGCATTTTCAGATTCCTCAGAAAAGAGTATACTTAGCTTTTGTGAATTGTTGGTTGCCATCACACCATGAAACAATTAGCTTGACAGGTCACTAATTCAGATATAAAAGAGCTTTTTATCTGCCCCACTGATAACAAGTCTGTTGGATGGATCCACTTACCGTAAGGTCAAACCTCTGATCTCCCTTTGCTTGGCAAAAGACCATCAGCAGTCACAGCAAATCTGCCTCACCACACTCCCAAAATTCAGCATCTGCTGAAATTCTTCTAAGCACAGACGTGAGTTATATGTTACAAGAAGAAAGATTTTTCATACTCCAGGCAGACCTCCTGGCATTCTGATCAAAAACTCATTTGAATAAATACATTCTTCCTATTTAAACTTTCCCTAACTGCTTCAACTAAATCTGCTGAAATATTGCATTGCCCTTTCTAAGCTGTTTTCTCTGCCCCTTACTGGCAAAATCACTGCATTCCTTCCAGAGATCAGTGAAAAATAATCTGAACACATAATCTTTTGTACTTTATTTTCAAATAACTTAGTCATTTTTCTCAGCTAAGTACTTAACAAGAAAAAAAAAAACCACATATCCATACAACTTCAAAGATCTAAGCAATTTAGTTTTATTACTCTCAACGTCTCTGAGATTCAGCATTTTCCCTGAAAGTGTAAGCAACTAACTGGGATTCAACACTCACTCTTGTTTTTCAGTCCATCAGCTCCCACTGCTCCTATTAATAAACACTCTCTTTCTTAGATTTCCACTTCATCTTGCCATGCTCAAATAGGAAACATTTTGGTGACTGGGAAGCAATTGAGTAGGGCTCTGTGTTTTAGTTCTGCTACCCCTCAGCATGGCACAAAAGGTAACAATAAAAGATATCACTTCCCAAACCTCTCCTATTAATAAACATTCTCTTTCTTTGATTTCCACTTCATCTTGTCATGATGAAACAGGAAACATTTTGGTGACTGGGAAGCAATTGAGTAGGGCTCTATGTTTTAGTTGTGCATGGCACAAAAGGTAACAATAAAAGATATCACTTCCTAAACAAGTAAAACCTACAGAAAATCCTGATTTTTCACCTGCAAATACCAGTGCCATCGACAGTGTGGTTAGATGGAGCCTCTCCTAAGAACCCTTCCAAAGAGGCAGCGCCCTCAGAGCAGTGCTCCACCTGGCACAAGCTTTCATTACACAAAGACAAACTTTGTGTAAGACTGAAAAAATCTGACTCACATTAACATACTTGCAATTATCCTAAATTTGCCTTAGGGCAAGCAGAAATACCAAGCTATAACTTCTGTTCAGCAGTCTGTAGCAACAGTGTCTGCAGCTCTAGTGCCACAGCTCACACACTGAGCAGTGGGAAAACACAGAGCAGTTCAGAAATTCTGTGTATCACAGACATGGAGAGTGCAGCAGCAAGTACAGAATGCCTGAAGAATACTATTCACATTCTTTATTGTTTTAAGTATTTCTTGACCACTGAGAAAAGGGACTGGTAATAAAAGCAGAGGCACTATTAAGCCTAGACTTTTGTCCCCAATAATCCTGGCACACAGGCAGCAGTCTACAGTCCACTCCAAAATCATACAAAAACTACTAAAAGATTCTTCAACCATAGCATCTGTTCTACCATCTTTTAAATGTCTTAATAAAGTGGACCTTGAAACTTTGCTGGAAGTATTAAAGCTCGACCAGAACACCCGAGAGCCATACCCAACTGACCTTGCAGATGTGTAAGCAGAATCTCCAAACGGCCAGAAGCTGCTTCTGAAAGATTACATTGTGATTTTTTTTAGAGAAAATAGGCCAACAAAAATCAGTTACTGAAGTTTTTTATCAGGCTGCTAGATTCCATTAGATCTGACTGCAAGTATTTTATCATGAATTCACAACTGATAAGACAACTGGAAGCATCTAATTTTTCTTTTTTTTTAATCCTTCCACAGCTGTACCTCAAAACAATATCTTAACATACACTATAGAACCTCAAAGCATAATTAATTACAAACTAACTAACGAAATGTAGTTGCACTGTTTTGAAATCTTTCTCTTCTTTCTCATGGAGAATAGAGATAAGTTGCATTCTTGTGCTTTCTAATCTCTTTGTTTTGGTACTGGACACTCTAGAGTTGTAACCAATCATTATAGGGGGTGGAAAAACTATCGACCAGTAATTATTAGATTATTAATGGATATATAAAGAAGTTCTTGTAAATAAAGTTTCTCTTTTCGCCATCTTGAGTGCTACCTGCCTGACTTCCCTGTGAGCTTCTGCGAATCTCCACGAATGTCAGAAAATCAGAGCAACAATGAAAGCCTAACCATCCTATGTTATCCTAGCTAAGAACTTATGAAAATAAAACCTTACCATAAATTTTCCATTTGAAATGCCAAATTGGTCACTAATGAAATCTAAAGATATTTTACACTGATTTAACGATGATGTACATGCTTTCACTAAATCCTGCAGCACGCAACTCTGCACGGCACACATAATATGCTCCTACTAAATAGATGACATATTTTCCATTAGAAACAGCAGCAATGGAAAATGACAACTTACACAGACCCAAAGAATATAATCACGACATTGTTCCCCAAAGCCTGCCACCACTGTTAACTCTACCCCAGAAAGTCTTGAGAGGAAGCTAGATATAGTAGCAGGAGCTGATGAACTTCCAGCTGCAAGGGGGTGGGAGAGAAAGGAAGCAGAGGCATTAGTTGAATAGATTTATTGTATGCACATATTCTATGCTAAAACCCTCTATCTACTTCAACATAAATTTTTTGGAGTCATTTGACTGTTCACAATTCAAATACAGGAAAATGCTATCAGACTAGCATGTGTTTGTTCAGCAGGAAACCCTTTCTTCAACATGTAAAATGAGGTAGTGAAAAGCCAAAACTTTGCTAGAATTGTTGCACTATTATTTCTCCAATGTGAGAAGGACCTTTTGATGCTCTCCCATCACATTAGAAAATCATCTCCTAAGTCTGTATGAGCTCCAGAAAAGAACATAACACAGTAATAATTGCAATGTAGTGTTCTCTCTCTCTCTCTCCAAGATGCAAGATATTATCATACTACTTCCTTCAACTTAGCTGGCAGATTTTATTCTCAAGCCACAAATATTTTCTTAATTTTCCTTACAATGTGTCATGAACGCAGCCAAAGCATCCTAAAGCAAATTTGTAAGCCAAGTTTCCCATTCTAGTTGCTGTATTTTAATGGTCTTTGACATCAGCAAAGTCTACATAAAACCAGTTTTGCAAAATGCACTGGAAGTTGACCTGCACTTCAAGAAAACAATTAACTGAAAGAGATTCCTTTAGGCTCTTCACAATTCAGGTCAAGATCACAGCCTTTAAAAATTGGGAAAAAAGAACTCTGACTTCCATTCTTACTAAACAAGGATAAAATGTAGTACTGCTTATTTAATTCCTGCAAATGTAAAAAAAAATAAAATAAATAAAGGGGGGTAAAGCAAATTATTTGAATGGTATTAATTTAAAATATTACGTGGACATCACAGATGTTTTTGCATTGCAATTGGTTTGTGTTAGAAGTGTTTTGCCTTCAAAGCACAGTGTTTGTCCACATTTCACTTCCACTTCAAAGCAGAGATCAGCTCCTGCTTGCTCAGGAAGGAAAAGAAGTTGTTGTTGCTGTTCTGGTCTGAGGGGCAAAGTGCCAGGCGATCCCACAGCCAACACTCACCATAAATCTTCATCCTTTCTTTTCTCGTTTTTCTCCAACAAAAAAGAAATGCAATATCCAGGTTATGTTTGAGACAGTAATTATGTTTTAGAATTCCTATCACTGTCAGTATTGATGGATATAACTTACAGCATTTGAAGCTAGCTCTTTCAGTCAATCAGGACTTATAATTTGTACACTATTGTTATTAAACTTCTTAAATTAGACTAGTGTAATTACAAACTGATTGAGTAATGACATTCAAAATGAAAGGCTTGGAGTAACAGTAAAAAAACTCTGAAATTCAGGCAGCTATTTGATGGATTCCCTCAGAAAGTCAAGTTTGGAATGAAGATTTGGAAATACCTAGAAGACAGAGTTGGAAGCACCAAATATACCAAATCAAATTCTATAAAAAAATATTAGGTTTCTCCCCTCCTTCCATATTTAGGTTCTGTAAAACAAAGACTAACAAAACACAGCTTAAGTGAAATTGGTAAACCCAAAAATCCTGTTTGATTACTCCATGTTGTAGCATCACAGATTGCACCAACACTGTAAAGAGAGAAAAGAATTCTGTTTGGACTAAAGCCCTGCACTATCAATGAGAAAACAGCATTTTCTGCCATTAAGTTAAAAGAACAAGCACCTTCCTATTCCAGCCAGCTAACTTCATTTCTGTTTAAAAAATTAACCAAAAACTCTTAGATGACTTCAAGTCTACAGCAAAATCCGAAGGCGTTTAAGTATTTCAGGATGGGATTTATGGCAGAGTTCTGAAATGGATACTCCTAGTTCCTGTTGCTTTTACTGGAATACTTTTATGGAGAGTCACTTTTTTCCCACCCTACCCTTTTCCTTTACTGAATTTCCACACAATAACTTAGATCTGACCATCACCGGACATCTGAACAACAATAAAAAAAGTTACAGCTGGATCCTGTATTAGTCCCAGCTGCCTTCAGAAAACAAGACAGCCAATAGGAAAACAGTAGGAGAATTTCTTTTCACAGCTTACCTTCAAATAAATTGGTTTTTATGATGCTACTACAACAAATTATTTTACTACTCCATGCAAAAAATGTTGTTCTTCCTATTTTTCACCTCATTTAAAAAAAAATTAAATTAAAAAAAAATTAAAACTTCCTTCTTCAAAAACTTTTACTACAAAATGCCAGAAAATAATCATCTCCATATGCTCTTTCAAGTCTAACATACCACAATGGCTAGATCTGCCAAGTCCACCCACCCACAGGCTCTATAAACTTGAGAGTATTATTTGTATTTAATTTGGATTACCAATTCCACCCAACCTTTCCCCTTCGTAACACATGTTACTTTTCTAGGCTTACTGCTCAGGTAGACGATACAAAAGGAAAATAAATAAGTTTTCAGCAGAATAAGAACAATAACATAATTCTCTTTACTTTGAATATCAATGAATTCACAGCAAAAGGACTTAAACTAGGTTGGTTTTTTTTTATGTTTGCTCTTATAAAATATCACCTAATCTTTTCAAACATTCATGTGATACTATGTCATTTATTGGTACAGGACCAAGACTAAACATTGCAGTCTTTCCAGCTTACATCGCACAAAATGAGAGTGAAGAAAGTTACATGTATTCTTATTTAAAAAAAAAGAAATCACTGGGAGTGGGGAAGCTTCCTCTCAGATATTTAAAAAAAGAAAGTTACTATATTTAATGCACAAAAATCCACTTCCTACAGCCAAAAAAATAATCAAGTCCATATGCTCCATTCATCTATCCTTGCTAAAACATGTACAGCAAACTGAAATGTCAGCTGCCTGGAAAGGCTGACCACACATAAAACACAGAACACAGGTTTAAACCAGCCTGAGATTCCCAGATTACAGAATTCAGCAGCAGCATCTCCACCAAGAATAAACTCTCATATATACCTGAAACCTTTTCATCTCTCCCTTCTGTGGCTGCGAATGTTTTCAGAGACACAAGAGGCAATTTCCTAAACTTTGACTAGCCTTGGCCACCAGTTTCAGCTTTCACTTATGAAATAGTTCATCTGCAAACTGCACATCAGGATAGAGGCACCACTGATAAGAGATGGTGGGAAAGCAAGCACAGACATTCTCCCTGTCCCCAGATGAATGCTGGATGCTGCTTAAAAATGCCTCAACTACACGATTTGATAATTTTAATGACTAAAAGGGTAGAGTGGGTCAAAACTGAATTGCAGAAGAGGAATTTAAATAACAATAAAATTCTATAAAGTAAAGCAGTTGTTGTAAGTAAAGCACTTTTGAGTCTATAAACATATATTTCCATAATACGGACTACTCATTTATGCATTTACATGACAGGTAGCACTTGCAAAATGAGTTTTCACAATTAGTATATATTGGAGTTACAAAATACAAGACTAAACCAAGGATTACTTCAGCCTGATAGAGGCTCTTGAAGGCAAACTTCTGAAACATGAAGGGCTTGTTTTGGGTGGGTACCAAGCAGAAACCTTTCAGTTAAAAGAAAAAATAAATTCAAAAACTGAACCAAAAAAAAGAAAAATGTGAAGGGAGGACCACAAAGCAATAAAGATGCTCATTCACCTACCCTACAGAGTGAAGTCCATAGATCTGTTCCCAGATCTGCCACCACAGACCATCAGGACAGGGTTTGCACACAGCAGCTCCTGCCTGGACCAGAGCCAGAGGAGCTCTGCACATGTTCAAGAGAGGGGCCAGCTCCTTCTGGGCTTCTCAAGAAGGACTGAGAATGCTCCTGTGCAGGGCACAGGCCTGTCCTGCACACATGAGGAGTTTCACGGTCAGAGAACACATTTAACTTGCAAAGTTCTTCCCCAGGAATGGAGTTTCTCCTCAACAGAACCACCAACTCTTCTTATGGCCACTGTGGTTTAACCTCAGCTTCCTGGGGAAAAAACTCTCCTCCACATCCCCTGGCTGGGCAGTTGCAAGACACTGGAACAAAAACATGCAGCAGCTTCACAAATTCAAAGATTTCATTTGCGAGTGGTCAAAGTTGTACTCAGAGTACATGGCCTGGTGGGAAAATTCCTCCTCGGTGCAACAGAATGACTGGGCAGGAAGTTCATTAGGACAAACTCACTTGAGTAAAAAAGAAAAAAAAAAACCTGCTTGGAATCCAACTACTGAATATAAGAAACACTGCCTCAAGCAACCGTAATTCCTTATTTTATAAGGAACTGTTGCATTTCCAATGGATAAGTTGCATTTCCAATGCAACTACAAATACCCCTTTTGAGAATTCTCCCTCTCTGTAGTAAGGCAATGGGATCTGTTTATGTCAGAATTTGACTCTCCAGACAACACTGATTGTGAGCTAAACAAGGACCTTATTAAGGAACGTGATCTGTACAGCACATGAAAGCAAAAATGTAACAGCAAATAGACTCTGGAATACTTGGAATTCAACAAGAAAACAGCATCAATGGTGTTTTACAATACGAATCAGATATTAAAAGCAAACAAATTTTTTAAATCTGCATTCTAGAAGTTACACTAATGAGGCAGTTGTATAAAAGCCACTGAGGTGACTCATTAAGAGATTACATCTCACAGTTCCTCTTAAAGAAAACAGTATGAGGCAGTTCCCTGAGTTGCATATGCTAATTTTTTCAGCCTTTTTTTGTGCAGGCATGTGTGTGAGAACAAGAGTGAGCACAAGAGACATTGGACACATTTGTTTTCCTACCCATCAGCTCCTTCTGCCAAAGTACAGCACTCAATTTCAATCTCATTTGACTGAGGAGATATTCCTGCATGCTGTGTGAGAACTCGGAGCTGGATAGAAGAGCCACCAAAATTCCCACAGTTATTGTTAGCCTCTTCCATACCCCAGGAATCCAGAAATCAATACCTGTTTCTCCTTTTTTTTAAGAAACTGCATCTGCAAGAACAGCAGCAGCTCCTCAAAATCCAACCAAGCTCTTGGACATGACAGCAAAAGCAAGATCTGAATTCAGATTCAAAAATGGACTGATCTTACGTTCTCGTTGAAGAATTTTCTTACGGAATTCAGAATTTCTAGTAAAATCAATAAAATTTATCCTCATTGGGACAATTTCCATTATGTTGCTAAATAACAATCAAACTTCAATTCTTCCATACACCTGGCATAAAGGAACTATTTCTTTTTATAAGAAAAATCTGAAAATGAGGATAATTAGTAAAACCGCACTAAGAAGGCCAACCTGTAAAAAAATTAAATCAAAACATCTTCAAATCCTAGCTGAGATTATGATTTAGATTTCACAAGGTTCCAGCAGGCAACATTTCCTGTTAACTCCATGAGATCCTACGGAATTTGTTAAACACTTTCTTTCCTGGGAAACACTTGATAACATTTGTGTTTGCCTTTCAACATGTCAACTTTGACTGAAAAACCTGCCCACATATATCACACCTATTTATAAGGAGATATCCGAAATCCAATGAAATTGTGGAAGAAGTTCTGCATCGCTTCACTTTCCTTAAATAAAGCTCTGTATTAGCACATAATGTGCTTAAAGAACCTCAGAAAGTAATGAAATAAATGTGACACAGATGTTCACCCAAAAAAAAAAAAAAAAAAAAAAAAAGAAGAGAGAGAACAAGAATGTTTTTACTTCATAGCAACCAAATAGGTCAAGCCATTTCCT
Source organism: Acanthiza pusilla (assembly GCA_036630365.1). Lineage (NCBI taxonomy): Eukaryota > Metazoa > Chordata > Aves > Passeriformes > Acanthizidae > Acanthiza > Acanthiza pusilla. The sequence continues at coordinate 1,765,444 of JAXCHO010000030.1, read as the reverse complement.
TCTTCAGGCAAATCTCAGAGGACCACAAAACACATGGTTTTCTAGTGGATTTTGTATGTCTATCCCACAAAGAGGAAACACTGCTGTCCAAAAAAATTTGGAATACTAAGTTTTCCCATGAAATTGTTGAAATTAAAAGAAGGAAGTCATATGCAATTAAAAACTATTTGCTAGATGTTAAAATTATACAAATGGCATCAATGAATAGACTCTTACTACCTCATTCATACACCTTTCCTGTACAACATATGGCTCCTAAAAAAAAATGCACAGCAGAGAAATCAGAAATGCCAACACTACATCTGCTCACACAACTTCTCTTTTGCTTCTGTAAAACAGAGTAAAACACCACGTGTTCTTTCCATCCCTGGGATCCCTGTCTCACAGTTCTCTACATTGACAGGTTTTCCTAATAATCCAGCTGCTTGAAAGGATTTATTTTTATCCTCTGTGAATGAAGCACATGGTCATTAGGTCCAAACTGCTCACTAAAATTAGTGAAATCCTTTCCTACATGCTGAAGTACTCATGAGCTGCCAGGAGACAAAGTGAAGAAGAAATCATTCATGGTCAGGTTTCTTTAAAAAGAAGGAAAAAATCCATATAGATTCATTCAGTGGTCACAAAATGCTAACCCAATGCAGAAAGAAGTCTCCAGAAAATGTGATCTAATAACCAGATTAAATCTGTGCGTTCAAACAGGAAAATTAATATCTCATAGAAAAACATAACTTATTTCGTAAGTATTTCAGCACTTTCTCATTGCCCTTTCACTGCCATTTTTATTACAACTTCTCTACAGACTATTTCTGAAGAAGCAATAAATTACAACATCTCGCTATTTTCTTGTCAATAACCACTCAGGATGCCAGCATGTGTCCATAGACATCAAAAAGAGGAAGTGGGTGGAAACAACATTAAGAGCTCTGTTTTAGACTCATTAAGCTTAAGACGACAATTACGCAATCTTAAGATGTCAAACAAGCCAACATTTTAGCTGGGACAGATGGTACTGGATCCAGAGCACACAGAATATTGCTGTGAGTCATCTAAAATACGATAGTTCCACTCTTATTTGCAAATTTGATTATCCACAAACTAGATGTGGAGGAAGAGAGCGTTAAAGCAAGCACCAGGCCCTGCAAATCTTCACAAAAAAAGCTGGAAGCAGAAAGATCATCTTCCAAGTAAGACAGGAGGGGGAGGAGAGAACAGTCAAAAAAGGAAAAAAAAAAAAAAAAAGGCCAGATTTCAAAAAGAAAAATATAGTAAACAGTACTAGAGGCAGCTGGCAGTACAAAGAGGAGGAAGGGAATGTACTGAGTACAAGAGGTCAGGACAAGTGTGGAAAGGACCTAGGATAAACCTCAAGGAGATACTCTTCAGAGAGTGATTGCTCATTCAATGACTTCCAACAAGGAAAGATATCAGTGCTAGTTTAAATGTTGGCCTTGGAGCCAAAGATTGGGTGTATAGAGAATCAGACTAAACCACATTTGCATGGGGAGAGAAAAGATTGCAGCAGGTAGGAAAAAGCTACAGTTTAAGTGAAACACTTTAAAGCTTTTCAAACCTTCGTTGTACCAGGAAAGGAGAGACTTCTAGGGCAAAAAGATGGCAAGCAGAAGCACAGAATGGTTTGGGTTGAAAGGGACCTCAAAGCTCATCTCATCCCACTGCCCCTGCCATGGGCAGACACACCCTCCACCATCCCAGGGCGCTCCAAGCCCCGTCCAACCTGGCCTTGAACACTTCCAGGGATGGGACAGTCACAGCTTCTCCAGGAAATCTGTCTCACCACCCTCATGAATAAGAATCTCTTCCTAAAATCGAATTTAAATCTACTCTTTTTCAGTTTAAAGTCATTATCCCTTGTCCTATCACTCCACACCCTTGCAAAGAGAAGATGGAGGAAAGCCACTTTTTAATTTTCCCTTGAGAAGGAAGTCAAAATCCTAAAAAGAAAGAAGGGGAAGCAATAAATACAGCGGGATTGAAAAATCTGATGTGAACTGCAGAAAATATCGTGAAAATCACCGTGTTGTCTCACCTTCTGCATCCCTTCAATTGGCAAAAGCTCCTGGAACTCCAGTGATATTAAAAGATTGCAATATCCATTTGGTAACAATGGCCCAAGGGGGGCCCACTTTCATGTGGCTATTACTGATTTGTTGTTCTGCAAAATACACTCTGTTCCTGCTTGTAAATCCTGCAGCTTTCTTTCCCAGCTGTACCAGCACAGACAGATGCTGTTACAGGCACACTGCTCCCCTAAATCCACGGCGTGCTCACATTGCTGAGCGTGTCACCAAATGCCATTATATAACAATACATCAAGCTTGGCAACCGACCACCTCTGGAAACTCTATCAGCAAAAATCTCATGTTTTCTTCCAAGTCACAGCTAAAAATATCAAATATTAGGCTAAGAAAAACTTAATAAGTTACTGCAATTAACAAGCACATTTTCTGATACCACCAAAAATAACTAATATGTACAACATAATTGTTAATTCTTTATGATGACATTTTTTGCTGCAGTGATAACAGATTAAATGGTTTTGGGCTAAAAATTACGATCCTACTGAGATGACAGGTAATCCGAACAAATATGAGATTAGTTTAGCATGAAGAAATATCTATTTAGCAAAAAGAGACTTAGCATGAAGCTCTGCTGGCTGGTAAAGGAACACAAAAAATTAAATTACATAAATAGACCATCTCTGTATCTGCTCTTTTTCACTCCCTAGAACCAAGCTGAGTGGTCAGTCCAACACTCAGGTGCATTTTTATACTATTGGGATTTCCCTGAACTGCTATTTAAAACTACAGGCACTTTTGGGACAACTTTTAAATAAAACTACTGGTACAAGTTATCCACTTTGATGAGTAGGGAGTGAAACATATTAAATGTTCTTCTGTGTTAAAACACATTTGTTTATAATAAAAGAAACTCATAAAATAAGCAAACACATAGAATTAGTCTTAAATGCAAAGCAAATGTCTATAATCATGAGGAGGCCACATGGCCTCCCATATCTTTAACGTCTACCTTGGAAAGATATTACAATGTGGAAAGAAGAGATGAGGCTGCTCATGTCTAAAACATAAATATGTATTTTTAATCAATTTTAAAACTTTTTTTTAAGAAAAACCTGGGGCATTTGTTACATTTAACAGCTTTTACCTGTAAGTAGGTGACTGCTCTGCCCTGCAGAAGAGCAGAAGTCACCCTGCTAAGTCTGGGCTGGCAGCAAACCCACTCTGCCGAGTGCTCTGTGAGACGATCTGCTCTCTTGGTGTGTCTCCTGATGGAGCTCAGTCTACATTCTGTCCTCAGCGCAGACCCACCGTGCTACCTGGCACCACCGTGCCACCTGGCACCATCCCTGGCAGGCACAGCCAGCAGCTAACAGAGCTTGGCAGCACAACCGCGCTGGCCCAGAAGAGCTTCGACATTCACAAACAAAGCGCAGAGTTTGGGGAACAGTAGGGAAACCTCAATGCCGTAATTAGCACTATAATTTGGTTTGTTTGTCAAGTAGAAGCAGGACTTTAACCTTCTGGCAAGTGTGTTTAGAGCCCTTTGTTGAGACAGCATAAAACAAACATACAGAAGCTGGTAAGTGCCCAATCGTGCAGTCTTTTTCTAAAGGAATGGCACAGAATTGAATTTGGGGGACTGAAAAGCTGCTGGACTACTAGAATCAAATTCAGAAAACAAACAAAAGTTTTACAGTGCCTCCAGCACTGACTGTTTATACATTTTGACCTTTCACAGAGGATCACTTGCTCACTGTGTGATCACACCAAGAGCACTACTGAACGCCAGGGTCCCTGGCACTGGCACTGCCACCACCCAACTGTGAGCCTGGGAGAAAAGCCACTCAAATCACACAAAATGGGGTTTTAAACCAAGTGGGGAGAGAGAGGAGGAGAAATTTCCTGGACTAAGTGAAGCATAGAGATATTTCAATCAGGACACAAAAGAAAGTTGAGCCAAACACCAACTGACTCGGATCATATCACATCAATAATCCATGCACAGAGGCTCTGCTGAAATCAATGGGAGGCTTGTGTGGAAGTGGATTGTATAATATAAATGCATGGCCCTGTTCAGGGCTCCACATACAAAAGAGAAGGAGGTACTGAGAACAATTCCCATAATTAGCATCTCTCTTCCATCGAGTGCTTCTAAAATAATAAATTCTAGCTTTACACAGCTCTGTTTTCATTCACAGTTTTTATCAGAGGTGGTAAAACAACTGACCCCATTTGACAAATAAGAGAACTGAAGCATAGGATGCAAATTAAACTGAAGAGCAGTGCAGCAGGCAGAGCTGAACTGGGAATAGCAGCTTACCTTCTGAATCACACTTTAATGTCCTAGATATTTACATGCTTATCTGGTTCAAGTCTCTAATTACGGTGACTCTGTGCAGCCCTCAATTTTGCATACTTCCTAAAGTACCTGTGCGCAGTGATAAGCTTAGCTGGAAGTGTTTCCCTCTCAATAATGTCAATTTTATGAGGATTTGGAATGTCCTGCAGAAGTTCAAAACACTGGACTGCCCCAGTCAGACTCCAAAGGGAGTCTCATTGCTCAGGTATCACAAGTCACATTACTCAACAGCAATAAAGAGTTTTAAAACAGGCCATCAAATCCACGTGCTTCCTATCATTAAAGGAAAAAAAGGGGGGGGAACCCCAAACAAAATAACAACGTGCCAATTCATTAGCCAGAAATGACCTAACTAATCCTGGTGTGCCAAATTGACAGTGATCCCTAAGAAAAAGTGAGACTGGATCTCTTCTCAAGAAATAAGTACAATACTTACAAGAAGTCAGTGTAGAATGTCACATACGCCAATTGCAAAAAAAAAATCCCATCTTACTCGTCTGCAATTGTTTTAAAATGAAGCTGAACATAAACTATACTGTTGTTTGACCCAAAAAAGCAACATTATTAAAGTGATATTAGTTTCAGTTGCATAACAGAGGTACAAATCTGGCTTCACCTACAGGATCAGCATGTAGCTAAATACACACCGTCTCTTCCCCATGTCCTGACTATTTGTCCACCCATAAAAACCCAACTTTGAAATGCTCAACAACTTATGAAGATTAATTCAGCAATATGTCCACTTTCTAGTTTACATTTTGCACGTGATTAAGTACAATATTACACAGAGTTAGTGCCATTAACAAGCACATTCATTTCCCTTAACTATAGAAGCAAATTCATAGTACTGTGAAAACATATTTTGAGTGAAATGGTCTTTACAATTACAGTGTTCAACTCCTTTGAATAATAACTTTTCAGAACTGGCTTGTCTTTTGCTTCCCTTTTTCAGATTTTTTTTTAAGAGTTAAGTCTATCACTGTCAAAACAAGCAGAAATGCCTGCTCAGAAATAGTCACATCTCCAAACGACTGCTTGAAGAATTATTTTTCTGATTCATCATAGCATTATTTTTTCAAGTTGTCAAAACAAACACCACACCCTCTTGATTTCCGAGTTCTGGGTAATTATATTTAGAATTAGCAAGTACCGCGCAACTATTAATCATACAATGCTTAGCCCTCACTTTACCTATTTAGAGATCAGCCAACGCATTCAAACGCCGCCTGTTTAGCATTTTGGTTTAAGATATAGCCTCATCTCTCCATTCTGTACCACCTCGGCACAGACGGTCACAGACACACTGAATATAGGGCAGGCCATGCATTCGATCCCTGTGCCCCAGGGCAGGATCAGCCCCTGCTCAGCCTCCACCATTATCGCTGATGATACACAAGAACTGGTTATTTCAGGCAGCAGCTTTACACACGCACTCACAAAACACATTAGAAATTAAAGGAGGGAAGCGTGTGGCACGTCTGCAGTGCCTTAAACTGGGACAGCGCGCAAGCCGGGCTCCAAAAGATAAAAAAATACAAATAAAGGCTGGCTTCCCCAACGTGGGAATCCGGATTTTATAAAAGTAGGATCTGGCAAGGTTAACGCCGCTGCCTTTGGAAACAGTTCACCTTGTTTAAACTGGCTGAACCACCCCGTGATTATCACCGAGCCTCCATTAAGATGACACACACAAACAGAGCCCTCGCAGAGCTTAATTACTCTTTTCGCCGCTCGTACACCGCCAGACGCGCACTTCTTTCTCTCTTGCCCCTTCCCCTCTGGCAGCAGAGGAGCAGCTGCAGCAGCGAGCGCGGGGCTGTCACGGCGGCGGGGCCGGGACCGGGACCGGGACCGGGACCGGGACCGGGACCCGCCTGCCCTGCCCTGCCGCCCCCGGGAGTGCCGGACCCGCCGCGCCCTCGCCAGACCCTGCCGGGCGCGGGGCACAGAGCCCCATTGTGGCCCGGCCCCCGCCCGCCCGCTCGGTAGCGCCGACACAGCGGCTCGGCCCCGGGGCACCGGGCAGGACGGGGCAGCGCCGGCTGAGGGGCCGCGGCCGCGGCAGCTCTCGGGGCTCCTGCCGCCCGCAGCGCCGGCTGAGGGGCCGCGGCAGCTTCAGGGCTCCTGCCGCCCGCAGCGCCGGCTGAGGGACCGCGTCCCCCCGCACGAGCCCGGCACTCACCGCCGCCACCTCCGCCACCCTCTTCGTCCATGTTGGGACCGCGGGCAGGGCGCTCCGCGGCGGCCGCGGCTCACGGAGGCCCGGGGCTCGTTCCACTCGCTGGGCGCCTCGCGGCCGCTCCTGCTCCTTCTCTTCCTCCTCCTCTTTCTCCTTCTTCTCTTCTTCTTCCTTCTCCGCTGCTACTACCGCCGCCGCTCTCCTCCGCTGCGCTCCACCGCCCCGTCCCTCCCCGCCCAGCCCTGCTCAGCCCCGGCAGCCGCCACCGCCTCGGCCCAGCCGCCCGCCCCTCTCATGTGACCCGCGGAGGGCGGAGGGGAGGCGGCCCCGCCCGGGCCCTCCGCGCCACCCCCGCGCCTCAGGGTCGCCGCCAGCGCCGCGGTGTCCGTCCCCTCAGAGCCCCGGCCGAGCCCTGCGGCGGAGCGGAGCCTCAGACCCGCCTGCCCTTTGCGGTGTCCCCTGCCCGGCAGGTCCTGCACGGCGCGGCCTCGCAGCGCCCACACCCCTCAAGGGTCTTGCCCGGGGGCTGTGGGGATCGCCCGGGCGGTCGGGAGCGACAGCAGCCTGGGCCGAGTCCCTTGGGGTCATGTTGGCTGGGGTGGTGTTTTGGGGTCTGCAAGAGCCAGAAAACGTCTGCAGAGCCCCTGACTTTCGTGAGGGTGTACAGACTCCTTTGGGGGTTTGAAAGGGAAGCGGGGGAGAGCAGGAGGAGGCTGGAAGGTGAGGGCTGAGCTGGCCTGAAGCAGCGTAGTGAAGGTGGACGAGATGGGTTGAAGTCTCTGAAAAAGACCCTGAGACATCTGATGTTTCTGCATGTTTTCTGCTGATTCTTTCTTGCTCCTTGTTCTTGGGTCCTGGGTTGGAGGGGCCCTGGTGACTGTGCCCCATGGGCGGTGCAGGGTCTGTGCTGGCGAGCCTTGTCTGTGGATAACACAAAAGCCTCTCCTGCTTACTGCCCTAGGAGCCAGAGCATCTGTGGGATTTCTTTAGTCTCCAGTGAGTTACCTACCATGGGAGTGTGGATATCGGCAGCCTCCAAAGTCTGTAAAGGTAAGCAGAAGTCTACTGGCGCACACCATCCTTCCTTCCTTCCTTCCTTCCTTCCTTGGCACCGCCCCTTATTATTTTTTTAAAACCGTTCGTGTCAAAATGTTATTCAGAAAGGAAGCTGTGGAAGGAAAGGGTCAGCCAACAGGAAAATAATCGGGTTTTTCATTTTCCTCGTGTAGGCTGGCATGGGACGGACCATCGTCTAGGAAGCTGTGTCAGGAGCACTCACCTCTCGACACTGCTGCTAACAGATGGTTATTACAAACCATTTTGCTGAGAGCTGAGGTTTTACCTCATCTAAAAATCTTAAATCTTTAAAATACTCCTCTTTGTCCTTCATATTTTAAACTAAATATTGTTATGGGTTTAGTAAGTTAGTTATAAAAAGGATATCATTACATAAAACAGAAGCATCACCTTGGTAAGAGATTTCTTTTGAAATGTGTGTCTATAAAGTGCCATTACAGGATGGTTTAAAATAAGTCTTAATGCAGATGAACTGACAGTGGGCTCTGAATATTTTTGCACACTGAGCAAACTGTTCATTTACATTAGTGGGGAATCTGGTTCGTGAGAGAAATTCTAATTTTATAATCGATAACAGATTGTTTGCTTTCATTTAATTTGTGTTGTTTTACACCTTTATGTAAAGTATATGCTTTTATATTCTTGTTTTCTGTTTGTCATTCTTCCTTCCTCCCTCTCTCCCTCCCTTATTAAACTTTTGCTACAAGGAAAATTCTAGTCCAAAGTGAAAAAGCCTAATCACTAATTCTAGTAGCAGGGGAGAGTGAAGTGTGGAGAGCAGTCCTCCTCCCAGCCATTCAGTGCAAAATTCCTGTTGACTTCATGGCGGTACTAGTTTTAAAACTCTCCAAAATAATAGCAAAGATAAAAATTACTTTGTGATGCACTGAAGAGATTAATTATGTCTGTCCTAGTTACAAGTGACCAGTTGTGATATTTTATAGAAACTTCTTGATGAAATCCAATTCCAAACGCATGAGATATGGAAAATGTTCTTTATTATACCTTCATTATTAACTTGAACAGTTAAATTTTCAGTATTTTGCCTCAGTGAATCTGTAGCTTACTCTGTTTTAACTCTGGAATATATGTCATTCAATACCCTGTCACGAAGAGATTGTTCTTTCCAGTCCTGCTTTAGTAGAATGACTTATTAATGACACATAGTACGAAAGAGTATTGAAATTATAATGTTCTCTTCAAGGCCGTGTGTCTTTGAAAGGATGGCAGATAATCCTTAAAACATTTTCATTCATGCTGTGTATATTAGAAATAGACTTACTTTTGCATGGGCCTGATCCTGCAAGTGTTCTAAGCATAAAACTGTTAGTTCTGTGTGCAAGGTGCTTTAGTGGACGAAGCTGTATAATCTGTAGGTGAGATGTGTCATAGAAACTTTTGAGATCAAACCTTTCACCCTGTTGCCTCATTTTCTTGTGAAAAAATTAAAGCTCATGTCTGGCTATAAACCTAACTAGGTCAGGGATAGATTTTTTGAAAATGTGTAAAATCAAGTAAAGAATTACAGTCACAGTTCCACATCGTAGCTGTGGCAGTTCTACCATAGCAGAACTCCTCCCTGGTTTTTGGCAATTCAACAGTAACACACCACTGCCATTGAATACAGGGTAGCTCCTTACCAAAAAAGATGCCAGGAAGCAATACAGGTTACAATCTCAGCAAATTCGAAGACAGACTCAAATAAATTATTTCCTAATCACGTGAATAATTCTGTCACATCTGCTTTGTTTCTTGGAATTTTGATCATTCCTCTGTTTTGAAATACTTAGGAATTTTGATTTCTTCTTCATGTTATTGAGAGTTTCAATCAAAAGTTTTCTCAGGATTGCTTGATTTTTTTTCCTTTCTTGCAATGTCTTCTGTAGTCTTAGCTCTATTTTTACCACCAGTATGTTTTGCCAGTTTCATATCCACAAGTCTAACCTTCTGTGTTGGAAGAACTTCATAGTCCGTCATTCATGTAAATAACAGTCTAATAGCTGGTCTGTTGAAATTATTTTTAGTGGAAAATTGGGCTCTCTCCAAAAACTGCTGTTGGCAGGGTTGATTCCTCAATGATAAATGTGGTTACTTGCTGAATTTTCAGGTAATACACTTTGTCTTTTTTTTTTTTTTTTTTGTCCCTCTTTGGATAGTTTAGTAACTGTTCTGATTCAGTTTCCACTAAGAGGTAATTTATCATGTCATTTTTCATTTTAAGGGTTCAGGAGCAAAGCTGTTATGGCATTCGTCCCTACATGGAGAGTCAGTGAAGACAACTGAAACCCTTACATCACATTTTTGTGGTCTATAAAGCTCACTAAATATTAAACCATTGCTGTGGGTTTCGGTTTGAACCAGATTCCAAGAGTAGTGAATGAAAACAGAAAGTTTATAATTAGAGATTTCATAAAGGTTTTATTTCTAATCAAAAACACGAGCTATGAGGATGTTCATATATGGATAGTAGCATCGTATTCAAGTATGAGAAATAAAATTCTGAATTTTCTCAATGCAGAAAGAAATAAAGTACGTGTTGGGCCATCAGACTGGATGTCAGATGGAATAATGGTCCTTACTGTTGGAAGGAAGACTCTTTGAAATCATATTTAAGGAGGTGCTCACCTTCATTCAGGTATTCCCATCTGATGTGTTCAGGCATCACTAATTTGCAGGTCTGGCTTACTCTGATTTCTGTTCGATTTGGTAAGGATAGTTACCCTTAAGGAGAACAGTTAATCTCAGAGACGTGAAAATCTGTACAGTCTTAATAATACATTCTTAAAGAATATGGATCTATCCCAAAGAATATAGATACATCTTAAAAAATACAAATATTCTGCAGTGTTTCATAATCTAGAATTATTTGCTTGGTTTTACAACTTGTTCCCATAGATGCACTCACATTTTTAGAAAAACGGTGCAAGCATTACATTTCCTAGAACAGTATCTTGTTGATAGAATCACTGTCATTGATACCTAGACATTGTATTAAAGAATACTTTTGTTTCAAATCTAGACAATCAAACAGTTTTTATTTTTTAAGAAGGATTGCTTAATAGTTCCCATGCAGGAAAGTCTTAGTCCATCAGCATGTCTTTTTTCTCCCTTTTTTAGAATTTTTTTTTAATTTATCAGTACTTGAATAATCTGGTATTCTTAAACCCCTCAGGCAAACTCTTTGACTTCCTCTGCCTGGCAGATGGGTTTTAGCCATGTATTGTTTCTTAAAATGTTTATGTTGTCACACATACCATATTTATCTCAGCTGGAAAAACATTTTTATAGAAAATCCTGTTTGCTGGTTGTCTCAAAGGTTTCAAAAGTGGTTGTACCATTCATATGGGCCAAAAAATTTTACATGCAGGTATTTTATATTGCTTTGGGGAACATCAAAGCTAAAGCTTAGCAAGTCAAACATCTTTTATGAATGGTGCTTTTTTGTATGGATAGGAAGCTAGTTCCATGAAAATAGTCAAAACCCCAAAGAATAAAGATACCTCTCTTCTAAGAATTTTGCAGGAGTTTCTCTCAGATTGACTTTGAAATCGTATCCTGAATTTTATTTGCGGCTTATTTTAAATTCCTATTCTTGACACGTTTGAGGGTTGGTGGTTTTTTAAGATTTCTAAATGAGCTTTATCTACTCCTAGCATCAAATATCCCTGGTTTTGGAAGGCAGTGCTTGTTTCCATTGTGTAACACTGATAGGGCAGCTGGTGAGTCACTGAGGAAAAAACAGCAGAATGTCCCAGGGAGGAAAACCAAGTGCATTAAAACTGCAAAGGTCCACCACCTCTGTAATGCTCCTGATCTGAAACGTGCTTTGCATTAGAACTTGTTCTACCTGTGTTAATTATGCACAGTACCAGACACGAACAGGATGCTTTCTAGCATGAAAGCTGGGCCTAAAATAACAGAAAAAGAGGACTTGGATTCAAAGGACATGGGCTGAAACAATTCATGAGAGGAATTTTGCATGAAGCTTGAGAAGGTTTTTCTGTCTCAGGAAAGTGAAAGAACTTGATGTAAATGAACTCTCAAAGGAGAGTGTGCTGATTAAGGCCAGACTGTTCCCACCCTGAGCAGTAGCCACAGTCTGAACTCCCCTCTGCTGGCTAACTCCAGCTTGGCATGGCTAGATGGATTCCCACATACCTCTCTCCAGTCTCACCAAGGCCTGGGAATTTAAAATTCCTGATTCATCCCACAGTGGGAGCTGAAACCCTGCGTGAGTCCTGCTCTGGCTGCATGCACATGGAGGCAGCTGATGGATGGGAGCCCCCACAGCTCCTTGGAGAGCCTCCTCAGTCCTGGTGTCCCAGGGCTGGCATCCCCTGGCACACAGGCAGCCAAGTGCCAATCTGTACCTGCTCGTGACACGCAGTGTTGGAAGGGTCACGCCAGGTGCTCTTGTTGATTCTCCAGTGAGTGAAAAGCAGTGACATATCTCCACGTGAGCTGGCTCCAATCTTGCTGCTGGCTAGTCAGCAGTGCGCAAATCTGGGTTTAATAAATACAGAACCATAAATTCAGACAGGAGCAGGAACTGGCAACTAATGATTTTGACTTTCAGTGGCCTCTGAGCTGTTTGTGCAGCTGTTCATGAAGCCATGCTGTAAATCAGATCGCTCAATCCAGATTTTTAAAGTTCTGTCTAATCTAATCATTTTGAACCAGAATTGCTCTGTTGATTAAATTCACGCTCTGGTCCCACAAACAGTTGCATTGGCACAATTGCAGCACTGGTAGGCTGTGACACACAGACAGGATGGAAAGAAGGAAGGGAGGCTGCTAGATTATAAATTTGTCTGTGGGGACAATATCCCTGCATAATTCTAACCTTACTCTAAACCACAGACTCTCCATCAATTTGACTTCGTGATCCCTCATGCTCAGCCCTTCTCAAACTGAGTCTACTCAGGGTTACATGCTTGTTAATGTCTCATCTGTGCAGTCCTAGATCATCTAAAGGTAATAAATTGATGGAGATTAAATATGAACATGTAATTGCATTCCTCTCAAGGTCAGCCAGCGATGAGTTACAGTGTTTAGGCCAAGCTTTATCCTGGCTTTTTTCTGGAGCAGGAAGACAGATGATACCAACTCTAACATAAAACCATTAGGAGGAAAACCACTCTCTCCAGTCCTTGTTTTTGAGGGTTTTGGGTTTTAAATAACTTTGCACTGCTGGGTTGAATTTGTACCAAAAAAATTCATGCCACATTGCCATCCAAAAATTAAATTTATTGCATCATGAAATTGCAGTTACATACTGGTGAGAGTGGACTTTCAGCTTCTCTTACAGGTTATTTTTGAATACACTTGTTGAGTCCAGGGGAAGGGGATGATTCTTTGTTAAAAGGTGATGTGTAATATTTTAAATGCTCACGGTCTCTAACCAAGAAAGGTCCCCATTTATTTCAGCTGTTGCAGTTAGAAATAAACACATGGGTCTAAGGCAGAAAAATATCATTTAAATCCTTACCCTCTCATGGTTATATGTACTGTTTTCTACCTTTCATATCCTCGTGGATGTAAGAAAAATCCCATACACGTCTATACCAAACAAAAGGATTTTGGCATTTTCTTACCACAAATGAAGTGTACTTTCAATTTAAAAAGCAGATCTTCACCTTAATTGTCTTTCTCCTGCTGTGTTTCTCTTTATAGTCTTAAAGAAAGAAGAACTGTCTCTAGGTACAGGAAGATGTTAGGCAAGGGAGAGTCCAAGTTAAAACTTGGCAAGAGCTAAAATAAAGAATTTTTCCAAGGAAATGGAGGAGACAGGTCAAATTAATTCCTTGTATAACTCCATTTACCTCAGTACAGTCACAGGAAGGATGAATTTGGTACCTTATACCTCTGTGGTCAGAAAAAGATTTCTGTGATCTCAATCAGCACAGTATAAAATAATAATTCTTAAGGAACAGAATTGTAATTTAAGTCTGGTAGAACAGCCCTTGTTATTTTTAGTCTATTAATATGATTGTAAAAGAACAATAGGTCTGCAGAACAACAGAAAAAGGGCTTCATAAAAAGATTGGTGCATGATGATTTGTAGCTTACATCCTGAGTAACATTTTTTTGTGGGAAGGAGGAATGCATGACAGGCTGCTAGAACAGGCAGGGACATCAGGGACAGCTTCTCTCTCTTGTAAGTTCCAGAAGTTTCTCCAGTTCGCTGCATTGCAACCTAAACTTTTTCCCTCCGATCTTATTCTTCTCCTCTGCCCACCCCTCATTCGAATTCTCCTTTCCCTCAAGATTCTTTGGGTTCCACTGTGTGTGCAGGACTCTCTGTGGCTTCTCTTCACTGATGACTTTTTTAGATTTTTCTCCTCAGGCAGAAATATTCAGCCCCTTGGGGCAGATAAAGGGGAGATGTTTGGCCTCCACCATTCTTTTTAGATTTTAGACTTCAATATGTTTAAATTTGAGATGCTTTAAGGTAATGCCTGTTCACTGTGAGATCCCAGGCTCCATATGCCAATCTGTAGTTCTCAATGACTGTACCCAGAGATTATTTCCATTTTAAAACCTTGTTGTGAAACATCACCCCTGTCTCTCCACCCCACTGCCAAATTCAGGAAATACTTTTAATATCAATGTTAAGATCTTTTAATACTGTAACATAAAAGCATTCATGTAGTATATTAGTGTAATGAAATTTAAGTTGACAGTCTCTTTTTCATCCTTCCCAACTTGCAACTATCAGTTTTAATAGAGAGGAAAGTGTCTGTGTATACAAGCATATAAAAGATGTGAAAATACAAAGGCATTTATTGAAAACAGACAAAACCAGGAAGATGATAAAATAGCAGAAGGAAGTGGCCTCACATATAAAAACTTTTGCTTTGTATAGCAGAATTTATCACTAAAAGCTCAGACTGGCAAATTGCCATGCTTTGGACTAAACAAGGAATGTAACAGAAAAATAAAATTGATTTAGTGTACAAAACACAATAGACACATTTGAAACAATAATGTCTACAAAGTAATTCAATTAAACAATTTTTTATTCCTTTTAATGTGTATCTTTAAAAGTTTAATCATATTTTCAAATGGCAGAAATCTCATTTGCATAGATGCAAGCTCTCCTTTTAAGGATGTCTGCATCGATCAGGTGTGCCATTCAGCAGGATATATGAAATTCCCAAATATCCAAAATCAAACTATGATGGTGGAGCTATATTTTGAAAGCAAATAATTTTATTTCAAAATAGTGGAACTATTAAAACATGTTTAATAACCTTAAAAAAGTTATTCACTCTACTGCAGTTTTAATGCACAAAGCTTCTCAAGTCGATGTGGACTGCTCAATGTTTTCACACTGGATAAAGAATATGTTTTTTAAATAGATTATGTTCTCAATTTCTTTTTATCTTGTGGGGAAAAAAATTGAAAGCACTAGGGAATAACAGTACAGTTATGCCTGAAAGACTTCCACATAAAAGTCTTTGAAATGTGCTGTTGATTGAGAGCACTTCAAAAGCGTGAGAATCTGGGGTACTGAGTTCAGTTGTTGTGGCAGCTGAGAACAAATGAGTTATTTTCTGCAAGGGTTCTCCCCCTGGCCTGCTGAGGTTCTGGGGTTCCTGCTGGATTTGGGGTCCTGTAGAACACACACAGCTGAATTCTCATGACTAACAAAGTCATGCCCTTGCTCTTTACTCTGCAAGGCTTTTCCAGAGCTCGGCAGGTATGAAAGACTCCAAACCTGAAAAACAAGATGGCAGATAACTACAATTAAAACAAACAGGTAATTTTTTTCAACATCTTAATCACATTTGCAAGATAAATACACTGCCAAGTACTAGTTATGTTCGTAAATATTGTCTCATTCACAATTAAAACCTTTTCATCATGTTGACAAGAGTGGTTATCTCCTCCATACCTTAAATAATTCCATGAAGTATTTTTAGGTGTTTCTTATATTTGAATCTCCAGTGTCCTGATTGCTTCTGTGGAGTTTCCATATTTACTCCCTACAAAGTACAGTTGCCTGGCAGTTCTTTTTCTAGCTGCTGCTTTTTCCTGAAATGGTCTGGACTTCCTGCATAATTTGTACAAAGCTTTCCTTTCTATAAATGTCATTTTAATTTTGTTTTAGTAAAGCTGACATATACTGATACAAGTTAAAAAGAGAGAAATTCTTCATATTCTTCAGCTGAAATAATTAAATGCTGCCTTGAAACTATTGGAAAGGAGATAATACTGGTTTTATTAGATTATGAAACAGCAGGTAATGACAGATAAATGCAGATAAATCAGCCTTCTCAGAAATCTAAACTGCTAATCAAGAAAAGATGTTATTCCAGAATGCTGGCTACAGGCAATGAGCAAAGCAGTGTCTTTATCACAGAGGGCTTTTGGCAGCTCTGTATTAATTCCAGAATAACACAACAGCAAAGAAAGGTGTGCTTTTACCATGCTTAATGCAGCACCCATGGCTACACACTTGGGGTGTGTTTCCATTCTTTCTGCTGCACTTTTAATCATTTATGGAAAGCAATTAAGCAGAAATTTATCCTTGATCTAAACAAGCAGATCCTAATGCATGTGTATGTTTATATATAGTTATTACACACGGTCAGGAAAACTACAATTTCATATTTTATGCTAATGAAATGGTCTTTTATCTCTAGCTCACAGTATTAGAGGTGTGCTGAGATGAGCACAAGACTCCCTGAATGCTCTGCAGAGCTGGTTGGACATCCTGCCTTGGTTTCAGTGAGTTTTGAGCAGAGGCCTTGCCCACTCCCATTCAGCAGTCAGTGCAATAATAGGAACTCTTTAATTTCCTTGCAGAGCCCCTTAGGAAAAGTTTAGACACAAACTCCACTTTTGAGGTTAGTCTGCCTCATTAAAACAGTGTCTCCTCCCCTTCTGCTAACAATCAACAGATTTTTAACACTTCTGCAGTGCTTCAATAAAACCGTGGTGATAACAGCAGCCTTTTAGGGTGTCGTGTAACATTCTCACTGCTGATATATGTGTCAGTCATAACAGTGTTTAGAATAACTGGGCAAAACTAACTGTGGATTCTTCCTTATAGAAGAATAATTCTTCCTTACAAGAAATTATATAACATAACAATGTCAGATTAATTTGAAACAATAATTTATTGTTATTTAAACTGTGATAAGAAAAGGTGCTCTGAAAATGTACTCATTTCTTCTAACAGACTAATATCTTGTAATTAGGCTGTTCTTGTAAATTTCTAATTAATTTTGGTGCGACTTCATTAACTCACCATTTCAAGAAGATACTCCAATATATTTTCTTGATCAGTGGGAGTAGATAAAAATACTACAATTATGTTTATCTGCAGCACCAACATCAAGCAAAATAATACAAGACCCAGCATATCACAAATGAATAATGTGTAGCTGAGAAAGAAAAAAATTAGAATTTAGTACTCCAGGAAATAAAAAAGTTATACTTCCTTTGCATAAAAAGCCTTAATAACCTTGATAACAATTACTTTGTGCAGTTCATGTGAGAATGTCTAAGATTAAAAGCAACAGTGAGTTTAAAGCTATGTGAAAAGTCTTATCAAAAGCTGTTATCAATTTAATTGTTCAAATAAAATAGCAAATATTACCATTTTATAAACTAGAATTCCTAAAAGTTTCCTCTTAGAAGACCATATCCATCTGCTATAACTTTAGACATAGTGTATTTTATTTTTGTATTTCTCAATTGGTAAATGCTGTCTCTTTTTTTTTTTCAAGATAATACACTTAAAGATTGCTTCTCTACAATGAGTACAGTATTTGAAATGTATGCCATGAATTTCAAGGCCCTCAGGAACATGATGTTGTCTCAATTTGAGTGGCTGGGAAGATTCACATTGACTGTGCTGTAAGTAGATCTGCACTTTTAACCCAGACCAAATTTCATTATATTCCCATAAATCACCCCAGCCCAGGCATTGCAGCTCAGCTCACATCAGCAGAGCCTCAGCTCCAGAGCTCTGATTAAGTCAACAGGGCTAGACATCAGTGCTGATCTTGTGTGATTGGATTACAGGATTGGAGCTGTGATTTGTCCTGCTGAAACCACTCTAAGGTTCTTAAACAGATAAATCCCACTATCAGATTTCTTTTCTTATTGATTACACTTTCTGAAATGCAAAAAAAAACCCCAAAATCCAAACCAAACAACCAGAAAAAAAAACTCCAACCTTGATTTCTCCACATAGTTCTGCATTAGGATAAAGTGCATGTAGGGATGGAAGGAGAACAGAAATATATCTGGGGGAATAAAAGTGTGATTTTCCTTTTCCACAAAAAGGTTGTAAAATACTTGTGCTTTTTTAATTTCCTCTGAGCCCATTTCCAGTCCTTAACTAACCCCACCCTCCTGTGTGATCTGAACTATTTGACAGTTCCTGTTATAAAGGAAAATCAGATCATATCTAGGTTGCCTCCTGTCTCAAGTTTTAATTCATACCTTCTGTCCCATGTTTCTGGCAAAATGGCCTATCGAATTAAACGAAGAATATGTTCAAAACACTTTTTTAAAAAAATCTGGTTAGTCTTTGTGTTTTTTCCTCCTTATTCCTTTCCTTTTAGGTTTGTATGTTAGGTTGGAAGGAGGAATCTTGTGTATCACAGTATCTTACCATGGCTGGAATCTGTGCCAGGAGGCAGAGGTGTCCTCCCAGACACATCACCTGCTGAATTTAACAAGCACCTGTGAGTAACAAAGATTTACCAGAGATATTTTCACTTAATAAGCCTTCTTTTATACTAGCTGTATACTAACTTTTATACTAACTGTAGTAACAATAGCCATATACAAAATAAATCAAACCTTTGGACGATGCTGTTTCAATAGGAACCTTCAGAAAAACCACTTCTATGTGATGAAAGTGCTCAAAAATCTTCAGGAACACCTACAATTCCTTATGGATACTTCATGAAAATATATTAGAATTAACTGTAAATGGAGCAAATAGGGAAAAGGCTTGATGAACTGAGTGTAACAAAATATCCAGAGATGAAAAGCTCTGCAGACTTCTGCTTGCCAGCTTGGCAAGTAAGTAGTTTAGCTAAATAGAAGGAAAGCAGAAGATACAGCTATCAACTGCAACCCAATGATGATAAACCAGAAAGAAAATGTGAGGAAGAGCTCTGAAAATTATGATTGACAGTGACAACACAGACCAGACAGCTTTTATTTTAAGCAACAGATTGTTGGGAACATAACACCGTATATCAAAGTGAAGGACTTGAAACCTGCTGTAGTCTGTACAGATGTTCTCACTCAGAAAGCAGCTAGAGGGAACAGAAGATAAAAGAAGGCTGTCCAACTTCAAAAAGGGTTTGAATTTTCATTCTGTTTTGACAAGTTTTTGTGCTAGTCTGTGATTTTCGATGTGATAGAAAATTCAGCATCTACAAACCTGACCTAAAGTGAGAAACACCTGAAGGGGTACAAGCGAACCCTTAAGAAGGTGCTATACAACATCATAAAATATTTTGGGTTGTTTTTAATGCTTTTATGTTGAAGGAGGCAGGAATTGGAAATGCTGTAAGTGCTCTAGCTCTGGAGCAGGTCATACGTGCCTGCAGTCAGCATGCAGCACTTGGAATGCAAGGCTGAGACCTGAGAGGCCATTCAGGAATCCCTGCTGCAGAAGCAATTTTTTTGTGATACAAAGCAAGACAGGATTACTGAGCTCAGAAGGGTTATTTGTGAATAACTTCCAGCTAAAGTGATTAAGGGCTTCAGCCACTAGCCCCAGAATAAAACCAACAAAGAGCATCAAAAACATCCTGCTTGTCATTGCTGCTGGCTTTTTGTTCAATGAGCAAGAGGGCTCTGTTGGTTTTGGTCCTTTGCCCTTGGGGACACTTTTAACAAAACATAATACTTGAAAGAATTCCAAAATGTGTTTGTTTTTTTTTTCTTTTCTTTGAACTATGAGGTTAAAGATAAATAAAGGAGTATTTTGATATGCGTAAAAAGTTCTTGTGATAACAAACGGACAAAACACTTCCTAACGTTCAAGACTTACAAGTGCTTTTTACAAACACAGCACAGTTCTTGATAACAAAAACCCCATCCAATACTTTCTTTTTTAATGGAAGGTAAAACACTCCATCCACTTTTTAAAAATCATCTCTTTAAGAAATGTGAATATCTTCAGAAGAATCTTTGGTACTTGTGTTTGGTTTGAGGTTTTGGGGTTTTTAAATTCTAAGCTGCTGTAATATCTGCCAGAAAAAGCAAGAGCTAAGAAACATACTGAAGAGATAAATGTTGTGATGAGTGTAAATTGCTAAAAGGTTCCTCTGGCAATCTCAGATTTGCAGAGAGGAAATTTGGGCTCCTGTAGAGATGAGTTGCTCTTACAGAATTTTACAGGATGGGATGAACAAAGAGACTACACAAAGTCATAGGCCACCAACTTGAATCCAACTTCAAGGCATTTCAGATCCTAATAAGCAGAGATTTGGATATGCACACAGTAGCATGTCTATTCCTGAGTTTATTTGTAAAAGTATTCAGAGTTCCTTAATATTCCCCATCTCAAATTTTACCTCTGAAAAAGCCACTGTCTTACTTCATATTTACAGAAACACTAAGTACATCTGCACGATTTACACAGTGAAAAATTGGAATGAGAAGCACCCAAACCAGCTCTTGTCTTTTAAAAAAGATTTTTATTTCTGTTTTTAAATAGCTCAACAAAAGCCATCCATTGGTACTCCGAGCTCAATTGTAAACAGTTACAATACATGACCGCTGTGTATTGATTTTGTACATTAACCTATTTGCAGTGCCAATCCATGAGACAAATCAAACTGAAATGCTGTACTGAGAGGTACCAACAATGCCAGAACTGAAAATTCTCCACAAACTGATGTGTGACTCCCTCCTGTGGTGTGAGCGAGCAGCACCACAGGAAACAGCTCCTGGCAGCACTGCCCACATTCAAAAATCTGAATTCGCCTCTTTAGGACAGCAAGTTTCAAGTCTACTATGGAAACTTCTCTCCCACGTTAAAAGTGTCACAATAAAATTTTTAAAATACATACAAAGTTGTAAACATCTTTCTCTGGAACAAAAAAAAAAAAAAAAAAAAAAAAAAAAAAAAAAAAAAAAAAAAAGTTTTGTGCCAGCCTTCTCCATCTCCCACATTGCAATAAAGGAATAATAATAATAATAAAATAAAAATAGGGCCAAAGAGCAAGGCCGTAGACCAAAATTGTTCTGCAGGGATGACATCACAGTTTACAGGAAGTGTGGACTGTCAGCATTGAAAATTAGTCACCATCAGGTAGCAGAACCCAATTTCAAGGAAGGTCATGGAACACTCCAAGTGGTGAATCAGGCATTAAATATTAGATTTCCCTACTTCTAAGAACAAAAGCTTAAATTACATCGACATACTATGTTTGATAATAGCTAAAATTGACTATAAACAGAAAATGAAACACTGATACTTTTGCACGTTTGGGTTTTGACCTTTTCTGCTATCAGGTTTATAGAGATCTTCCATTAAGAGGGAAGAATTTGCAAAACAGACTATAAATATACAGAGATCACAGAAATAAAGTGGATCTTTTCAAGGCAGATTTTTTGGTGGAAATCCCTCTGGTCATTTTCTAAAATGTTTTAGCTTTAAAACTTATTTCTTCATCAACAATGAAATAACCATCTTAGTCTGAATCTTGCATCCCTAATTCCAAAAAGACTAAGATAATTGAGATTTTGGGATGCAGTAGAGGATTAAATTCAAAGTACAATAGGATTTGCTTAGTGCAGGCTGGTAAAGGATAGCATTATTCTAGCACTTCCGTATTTATTATTCTTGTTTTCACACTGTCAGCAGATAGATATCTATGACCTTGTAATTTAGGTATGAGAGTTCATAAATATCAGTATTTTCATAGGCAGCATTCAGTTTTAAGTTCTGTCAAATGAACTCTTCCTTGATTAGAGGCTCTGCAGTCTAAAAAGGGTTTTCCCCCTCAGTTATTGGCTCTGCATCACAGAAACAAATGTCAGAACACATTTTATTCTGTGCCCTCTTAGGGAAAAAAGAAGTTTCAAAATATTCACGCGAATGCACTTTTTAATTTTTTGAAAAGTTACACTGTTTAAGTTCTGACCTTACTGTATTTTGTAAGCCCCAAATTCTGCTGCAATTCTCAGCTGACAGAGGTACCACAAATTCAAATTAAACATTGGATTTTAATTAAAGCAGCTGTTTTGAAGGGAAAGAAAAGCAGAAATATCTCACATTGACAACCTATTTCTCTGTCAGATATACCACTTGTCATACACTCTAATGAGAGACTGTGGACTCTCACATCTCTACATGGTTTCTGTCAATTTGTTGTGCATAATTAATCACAGGCCAATGTTTCTGAGGTGGAACAAAAGTATCAGCATATGTTCATACTGAAAAATTCTGGGGAGAGAAATATATGTAAGACCAGGCCATAAAAACAAAAGGAGCAAGCTGACAATAAGATTATATATTAGAAGTGTACAGGCTTGCTTCTTTCAAAAATGAAATGTGTGTACCTAGAAGGGGCAAAGGTGGAGAGAAGGAGAAAGGAAGCAAACTTTGGCAAAGTTTAAGAAAGTGCAGTCTTTCGTAGTCCTAAAAATAACTCTAAAAAAGAGAAATAAGCCACGAATGAACAAACAACAAACCACCAAACCTCAAAGAGCAACAAAACCAAACCCAACACCGAGAAAGCAAAAGGCTAAAAAATGTCTACAGCTAGAACTGTCTCCTGTGCAGGACGGTGCAGACACACGATCGCTGAGATGGCACTGCTAAAACCAAACCACACAGAAAAGTAACACCATCGCTACTGCATTTTGCACTGAAAAGAAAGTCAGAAAGTAATCGAGCATTTGCATAAGCATCCCAACATCACACTGTGGTAAAACACTTTTCATCTACATGCAGAGCTCTGTGCACACACATTTAAAAGTATATTTTCTTTTAAAAGCAGTACACCATATAGGAAATTTTCACTCAAGTGTAACTACTAGGCAATTCTCTAAATATTGAGTATTTTCGTACTTGTTTTCTAATGGCAGAAATAAAACTCTTTGATACATAGTGCAGGAAGGATCTGGGCACTAATCAATGAAATTTTAGAAAGCACAAGTTGTTTAGTAGAACCCTGACATTTTGCCTAGAAATAACCTCTTTCTAGAGCAGGATGAGAGACAAAAATACAGAAATATGAAGGCAACTCCTGGTTGAGTATAAAGGTCCCTTATCCCTATTAAGAATGTTGTTTTTCTGTACTCTAATAATCGTCTGAGACACTCTCAGCCCTAACAGCACATTAACTCAGGGATGTAGTGAAGCCATGAAACTCCACACAAACTGGTTCCTGGCCAAGACACCTTCCATCTTTTGAGATGAGTTAATATCAAAACTTCTGTAGGAAGAGTGGCCTAAACCATATAGTGTTAGATTTATCTGTAGTTTCAAAGGATGGATGCCATCCTTCAGATTCCCTATTCTCCCTCTAGACAGGAAAAGCCATTTCAACATTGTCTCTGTCAGGGCAGACAGTTCTGTTAGTGCAAGAACAGCGCTTTCAATCCATGGCCTCCCCAGGCTTAAAGTGCAGTACATTACATGAGATTTTAACATACCAAACTATCCTTTATTTGAATTGCAGAAGGAATGTTCAAGTTAAAATTACCTTTTAGGTTTTATGCAATAAAATTCAAGGCAAGGTACATAAACTATCTTAAAATGGATTAAATCCACTCATATAAGACATATTCTTTGTATCTTATGTTCAATATACATATAATACACAACAAACATCCATCATTTCACTTAGCTGGATTGTATTTAAAGTGATCCTGTAATAAGTGATGAAAGGCCACGCACTCAGACAAGACTTTGCTTAGAACAGGACTGTGCTACCTAACAAATTAAACATTCCAAGATCTTCCTCCTCCATAGGCTTGTCATAGATAAGAAGCAAACCCTTGGCACTCTGCTGTACACACATTTAAATTCTAATTTACTGGTGGTGTCTCTCATGTTTCATCCCCCCCCCCATAAAATCACCATGAAAAATAGGTGCATTAAAAACTGGATTGATGATTTTATGCCTTCCTCTTGCCCATGAACCTGACAGTCTCACCTACAAGTTCTTGTGTGTAACTGTGGTTCCCAAAACATGTAATTCCCAAATGACAGCAGAGGATGTTCCAGGCCACCCCAGCCAGCTGCACAGACAAGGTCTCCAGTAACACCTGCAGGCACAGCTCTGCCAATTCCTCCTTCGTGCAGGAAGCCCAAGCACTCGAGTTTTGGGTGCAGGACTGTGTTCATGCACAACTTGAGGCTCACCCTACAGGGAGAGCATGGCTTTACCTATGGAGCTGCTCAGAGACATGAATATGGAGTTGCACAACGCTGTCTTTAGCAATCAGGGCAGCTTGAACAGGCTCCAACCCCTCCCTGCCTTCATTCCTCTGCACTCAGCTCTGCCAAGTGGTGTTTTGGGTCAAGATCCAGGCAGACAGCTTAACACCCTAACTCCAAGCCACAGACTTTGGAGAAGTGTCTGTGTTTCTGGTGTTCTGGGATTTCAGATCCACATCGCTTCAGGAACCTTGAACCTCTGCAATACCACATGTTGACTTGTGTTAACACCACTCACTGCAAGGCTGAAAAATTCCAGCAGTGGAGATGAGACTGAGTGGCTTGACTAAGAGGGAACTGTTGTTGTCAGAGCAATTACTTACAATACATAATCCAGTATTATTTTTGGGCTTTCGGTCACTTCATGGCAAGTAACTGCGTGGTCAAAAGTCTACAAGTCAAACAATCCTTTAAATACACACCAGAGAAAAAGCTATTTTCTAAATTAAAGTAAGTAAGTGGCTTTTCATCTCTTCTAGCATCCAAAAGGAACAATCAGCCAATGGGGGCAATGAAAACACAATGTATCATTTAACATAAAAAGTAATGTATCTTATTTTCAGCACTCGAAAAAGATTAAAAAATTCCAGCATTTCTCCCTGTAACACTGATAACCAGCATCCCATCTTCATAATCAAGGACTTCTCTACCCGTGTGCTAACAGCCCAATGAACAGCACATTGGAAACTCTACTGGCTCTCCAGGTAAGTTCAGCTCAAACTAAATGCAGCGTCACCTCCTCTCCTTCCAAGATGAAACAAGAGCAGCTGACAAAAAAGATCTTAGTGTGTGAATCAGTGGCACAGCTTTACTCCACATTAAGTCCTCACTTTTAAGTCAGAGTGAAGGGGAAGCTGAAAATGCATCCTAACTCACACCTCAATACCTCCCTCTTTATGTGACCCTTTAGCACCCATTGAGCACATCCACAGCAACGCCCTGGCAAGAATTTTGGACGTTGAGTTCAGTTTGACCTACTGCACAATGAGTTTGTCCACTGAAGGGCCAAGAGGAGCCTATTTCTCAAAATTCTATTCACCAGCAGCTCTATGGAGTCCAGCATTCTTGCCCCATTCTTTGGCAAACCTCATTGTGAGAAGCCTGTCCCAAAGCCAAGGTCAACAGGCCCAGAAGTTATTACTGTGCTTCAGCAATAACAATCACTTTTTTAAGGAAAAAAAAAAAATGTTTTAGAAAGTTGTTTACAGTGTCTATTCTAGCACAATAAAGCTCACAAGATACTGTTAAATGAGAGCAGTACCATCCTTGGAAAGGAGCACTGTTCAGAATTCTGCTGTATTGAAGACCACCCTCCCAACAGCTTTCCAGTTCAAAGCATTTTAAGGACTGATACATTAGTTGCTGTTGGATTCAGAGCAGGAATTCAATTCTACAAGAAACAAGTTTCATTGGAAATGGTTATAAATAGTAGTAGGCAGAACACTCCACTCATACAAACTCTACAGAAAACAAAGGATCTGTGCTAATCAAATTGGGTTCTAGTTTAGTGTTGACAGCAGACTTGCAGAAGTCCCAAAGAGTCTGGAGATCATGAAGTTCTTTACACTCAGATGCAGATACTCCTTACAAAAAAAAAGTCCCTATTCCAACAGCCAGTTTAACTAGCACAATTCTTACTTTAGCTATCTACTTCTCACTAAAACCTGAACTGTAACCTTGTCTCTCTTATTTTCTGCTAATATTAAAAATAGTAGTTATTAAAATCTCAGTATTTTTTTACCTTCACTACTGTATACCAGAGCCCTGCTAGTGCAAAAGCTAGCACAGAGATTACTAGCTGTATGATGTGAAAATTACTAGTCACATATTGTATATTCAAAAGCATTTGCTCGTATCCAAGTGTTTGCTCTGAAGATACAAGGTTTAAGTAACAAAGAGAAAAACATGGTTTCTGGTTGTTTATGAGTCCCATAGCAGAGCTGTTCGGTGAGACAACTGGATTAGAACAGGGATCAGGAAGTCCACCAAGCTCCAATGCTTCAAAAAATGCAAACTGCAATTCATGCTCTTTGCTACTGCTTATTTCTAATTCCAGAAACCACAGGTTTTTATTATACTGCAAATTTCCCAGCCAGAATTGTGCAAAACATACAAAGTTGTCTCCTGGGCAGCACGAGCTGAAGTCTCCAGAAATGCTACAAGCTTCTTCCAGCCAGCCTGTTACTGAAATACCATCAATGCAGTGAGAAACCCTATCGAGACTGTCCTTCCCAGAAGAAAAACGCAGATGAAATGAATCTTTCCAAGGAGCAGCTGCTCTTGAGTTCGTCCCTGCTGATTCACTGAAACTCAGAGGCATTTCCTTACCAACAGAAGGCAGAGGTATAATATCAAAGAGAGAACAATTCCTGCTGTTATATAATTCTTGTAAACTGCTACTGTGATTTTGAGAACTGTCCAATGTGGAATGCACGTGTGTCAGGTGAGCTGCTGGCGTGTGATGATCTGGGCCATTGTCACATACTCGTTCCTGGGTAAAATCTTCTTCCTTCATAATCCTAGAGCACACGAGCACAGCTTTGCTGCTTCACGACAGGGTGGATTTGAAGAAGAGTGTAGCTGACTCCAGTTGCAGCACACCAAGTCACAAGTCAGTGGATCTCAATATGGACCTAAAGAGAAAAGATGCAGGAAATCATTACACCGATATCCCAGTTTCCTGGTTCCCAGCATACAGAACCAAAAATAATTAAAAGTCTTCCACGTAAAGAATAACCCAGCTACAGAGAGTAACAGTTGTCCCAACACACCAGACTCCCTACATGCTGCTTGAGCACATCCAGAGAGGTACAAAATACACCCAAATCCCAGCCTTCTTCTGTAGTTTCAGTTCAATCTGCTCCAAGCTCTCTTTTGGGGACAGGCATGAAAGTGAGTCAGCAAAGGAGCAGCCAGAGATTCGCTGTGTAACAGCATTTCCCTTACCAACAGAAACTCAGGCTGAGACTGATTAGAGGCTTAGCACGAAAGGTTAATATTGAAGTAATCCTGCTGTGAACAGAAGTGCAAGCTGAAATCAGACCCACAGCAGTGGAAATCAACAGCGTGCCATGAAGAGCTGCCCAGAGGGAACTGGTCAGACTGGCTGCCCCAGCACAGCTAGCGGCTATCTGCAGCACAAAGGACAGGCTGGTGGTGTTCCAGGAGAACTGATAATGAGCAAAAACAAGGCTTTTCCAGCCGCCAAGGTTACTAAGCTACGTGTACAACTCCTGGCCATGCGGCGCATTTTCAAGCTCCAGAATTGTAGGGCAAAACCCAAAAACAAAAATAGGAGATTCCCATTTCAAATTATCTTTTCAAGTCACAAACTCCAACCAGACTTATCTTTCAACACTTGGCCGCTGGCCAGATGTCAAAACTTTCATTACCGCTATGTTTATGAGGAGAAAGAGTGTCCAGTCCTTGGCTAGAACAGATGTTTGTTGTGACAGTGCATAGCCTGCTTCTGTTGCCAGTTAAGTTAAAATTAAATCTTTCATCACAAAAACAATGAAACTTCAACCCTACAACAGGTCAAAGCTGTGTTAGAGAGTTCCACGTTTTGCAGAAACAGGCTCAAAACAGGAGAGATGTAAATTAAATGTGAACCATCTTTTTGTGCAGTAACATTGGTATTTAAACTGTCTGCATTTTCCCTGCTGCAACTATTCTTGATTTCAAAAAACCCCAGTAAACTAATGAAGGAAATTATCCTCTTCGCACATTACAAGACGTCAAGAAGGTGCTATCAACGTGCATATATTCACAATTTATTCCCAGTATTTAAGTAAACTACGGCTTAGGAACGGCAAAGGGGCACGTTTGCGCTAACGCGCAGAGCGAGGGCACAGTGGGGCATTCACAGCTGGCCACCGGCAAGGGCAAGGCTCCGGGGCTGCATCCGCGCACAGCCCGAGCGACATTGCCCTCCCTGGGTGACACAGGGCACGGCACGGCCCCCGCCCCGGCGCCGTTATTCGGGGAGCGGCTGCGAACCGCCCCGGGCCCGGCCGGTGACACCGGTGACACCGGGACACGAGCCCGGCCCGGCCCCGCCGCCCCCGCCCACCTGCAGCCGCACGTTGAGCATCATGGAGGCGACGATGTAGAGGTAGGGGAAGTTGATGCGGAGCTTCCAGGCCAGGTCGAAGAAGATGAGCAGGGTCCTGGTGAGCCCCTTGCAGAACACGCCGTAGGACCTGGCCGCGGCCGACTGGGAGAGCCTGGCAGCGACTGCGGACAGAGCCGCCGCCATAAACCCGCCCCCGCTCCCGCGGCCGCGCCGCGCCCGGGCGCCGCCGCCGCCTCCCCGCGCTGCGCGTGCCCGCCGGGCGGGGCGCGCGGCCGCCGTCACCACCGCGCGTGCGCCCGACGGGCCGCGCAGGGCCCCCGCAGCGCGCGGCGCGCTCGTTGCGCATGCGCAGGGGGCGGGCGGGGCGGGGCGCGGCGGCCGTTGGGGCGGGACCGGTACTGGCCCCGCCCTCTCGAGCCGCCCTCACGCACCGCCCCCGCGCGCATCGCCCCGCCCCTCCGGCCCCGCCCCGCGCCGCCCCTCGGGCCCGGCCCCCGGTGTCGGTGTCGCGCCGGGAGCGCCCGGAGCGCTGAGGGGTTCCGCATCGAGTCCAGCTGCCGGCCCTGCACAGGACCGGCCCCGCAGTCCCGCCAGGTGCCTGACAGCGCTGTCCCGACACCTCTGGAACTTGACAGGTTTGGTGCTGTGAGCGCTTCCCTGGGGAGTCTCTTCCAGTCCAGCCACCCTCTGGGTGAAGAGCCTTCTGTACGGATACCCAACTTTAACCTCCCCTGAGCTGATTCAGCCCATTTTCTGAGGGTGTGACCCAGGTGCGCTCTCTGGCCTGCTCAGTGACACCTGCACGGGCCATGGCTGTCACAGAAGCATAGAATGGTTTGGGTTGGAATGTCTGTCACGGAACCATAGAATGGTTTGGGTTGGAATGGCTGTCACAGAACCACAGAAT
This sequence comes from Acanthiza pusilla, assembly GCA_036630365.1. NCBI lineage: Eukaryota > Metazoa > Chordata > Aves > Passeriformes > Acanthizidae > Acanthiza > Acanthiza pusilla. The sequence continues at coordinate 1,736,373 of JAXCHO010000030.1, read as the reverse complement.
GGTTTGGGTTGGAATGGCTGTCACAGAACCACAGAATGGTTTGGGTTGGAATGGCTGTCACAGAACCATGGAATGGTTTGGGTTGGAATGTCTGTCACAGAACCACAGAATGGTTTGGGTTGGAATGTCTGTCACGGAACCATAGAATGGTTTGGGCTGGAATGTCCTGCAGGCCGCCCAGTTCCAGCCCCTGCCGTGGGCAGGGACAAGTGCCACCATCCCAGCCAGCCCTGTCCCTCCAAGCCCGTCCAGCCTGGTTTTCAGCACTGCCAGGGACGGGCAGTCTCCGCTCCTCTGGGCAACCTGGGTCTCACCACCCTCACATGGGGGAGTTTGCTCCTAACATCTGAACCTACACTCTTTCAGTGTGAAATGTCCGTCATGGTTTCAGGGTTTGATTGTGGGTTTTTTGTAATTTTGTTGTTTACGCAGCCAGGTGATCAATTCTGTGAGCCGGCTACCGCCACAAGGAAATACTTGCTATGCCTTTCAAGCCAATACTTGAGTTACAAAATAAATTTAAAATACACTGTCCGGGCCCGGGTTACACGCAAGATTTTCAAAACATTTTGCAAATATTTCCTAGGAAGGTCTTAGAGATAAATTATCACCATGACACGTTCCAAATAGGTGAAAGAAAATGCCCATCGAAGGTGAACAGTTGACCAATATAATTTTTGGACATGGCTCCGCTTTTTTCCGCTAGAATTGTTCTTTACAGTTTCCATTCAATCAACTTTCAATAACTAAAATGAAACAGAAAAATCAATATATTGCTCTAAACTCTGTATAAAATACTATTTTATTGCCACAGAATCAAGCTGGTGCATAGAGAAGGAATAATTCCAGACCAGGACATTTAACAACTTTCCAGTATTAATTGGGCAGCAATGTAGGATACACAAAGGTTAAATCAGAAAGCTGATTAACTTTTATATTTATCGTACATGTATGCCAGAGTCTCATTAGTTCTGGCTCATGTTGCACATTGAAACAGATGTGACACAGTATCAATTTTTAAATCTTGATTAAGAGTAAATTAATTTCTACACTAAAATAGGCAATATAATTACTAAATTAGGTCATAATAACAAGTTAGAATCAGTATTTATTTGGATCTAATTATTCCATTACATAGTGAGATTGATAAAACACTCTTTAGCTTTCTAAAAAAGAAATTAGCAGATAATGCAATTGAATACCAGTTGAAGAGATTTACCAGATTTTGTCACATCAAGCTTAGGAAATTAGCTAATTATTTTGATAGAGAAACTAAACCTCAAAGGCATCCCACACTTCCTCTTTTGATTTCAGCTCCGTCATGGTGGTAAAATCATTTTCAATTTAGCTAAAACACTGATTACTTTAGTACGCAGAAGTCCAAAACTATTGACATGCAATTTGCAGCTGCTGCCTGCAGAGATCATTTTCCATTACTTTAATGTCATCATCTTGTTTTTCCTTCTCAACCCTGACTTGTGTTTTTGTATTGCATCAGAGAACATCTTTATCTTTTCTAAACCGTTCATGTTTTATTTCATTTTACCTAAAATTTCTTCTCAGGTATTGAAATATTCTTCTATTCAAAGAAATAAAGTTGTGAGTCAACATTACTGAGTTGTTACATTTTCAAAGTGTCCTCTTAAAATTCCTCAATATCCGTAATATTTAGTAGTTCCTCATAGGTATGTGCAGAAGTTCCTTTTCTTTGTTCTGCAGTGTGACACAGAATAATCCTTGAGATCAGCTCTCCAGGGCACTCTCCAAGAAATAATAATGACACAGAGAAACTGCGAACACTGCCTATGTAAATGAGACAGAGTTTATGGTTATTTATGCTTAAAGTTCTTTCTTTCTGGTGCCTTTTATATCCACTACTACGTAGGCAAAAAATTACATTAACTGATTACAAAAGACTGAGTCCAAACAGACACTTGGAAAAGGGGAAAAGTCAAATATTTTAGACTGAACAGAATGGAAGTTCAGTTAAAAGAAAAAAAATAGAAGTATTTGGCAGATAGTTCCAACAAACCCCTTGTTGTGAGTGGGCTTTTTAGGAGTGAAAGGCAACTTGTCACCAGCTGTGGTGGCCTCTCTGCTGCCACCATCCTTTCCTTCCCCAGCAGTGACCTGCCAGGACACTCTGGAATCCCACACACCCCTCACACAGTTTATTGTCCCTGGTGACAGAAGCCCTCAGTTCAATGACATCGAGCTGAGAGCCCTCCCTGTCCAAAACCTTTCAGAGAGTGACCACAACACACCGTGGATTTTCACAACACAGCATGTGCGAGTTACGGTCACACACAGGGGGATAGTGACAACAGTGACAACTCCTGCAAAAGCTGCACACAGAAACACAGCAACATTCAAAAGGCACAACACAGGTCTTTTAAATCTGTTTATTAAAGGCAGGATCTCACATTAATTCAAAGTACCCAGCTGCCAGCAGAAATACCAGTCACCCACCTGCATCTCTTGGTAAAACAGACAGGTGATTGATGTATGTCACCATTAGTCTGGATTGTTTTACAAACTAAGTTTTATATTTAGGAAGTGGGGAATAAATCATATCTTATTTTGAGAAATCTTCCTCTTCACCAAAATTATAACTTAGCAGCTTATCAGTATAAAATGACTGGGGGAAAAAGCACCATAAGTTTTTATACATTTGTATTCTATTTATGCTAAAATAAGCTATTTTGTATTTATTTATGATACCTATTCATCTTAAAAGTTCGTCAGAATTTCAACAAATGGTTCCAGTGAATAATAGACTCCAGAATATATCATCACTTTTTGACAATTGTCTTATTTCTGTAATAAATGTACATTTCTGTTTAAAATATTGACCATGCTACATGATGAACCCCTGATTTTAATTTCCGGCTGTGATCTGATGTGTCATTTGAAACTCTCTGGTTTTTGTCTTGCTTTCCACTCCAGGAGAAGCTGTTTAGTTGGGATGTGAATCACAGCTGTGCAGCATGACAGGGGGAAGTAGGCTTCTTACCATTCCATCTGTTCTCACACAAACCGACCACAGAAGGTTTGCTCCTTTTTTAGGTTCTAGCTCTGCTGAAGTCTATAAGCTTGTCTGCAAGTCCAGAGCAAAAAAAACATGAAATCTTTCTAAGCAAATCAGGGGCCATATCACAGCTTGTCGCTTTCTGCTTTATTCACGTGAAACATGACTGGAAAGCAGGGCTCGGACTGAAGAGCAAAGGCAGCAAAACTAGTAATACCAAACGGGCTTATGCCATGGTTAAACCTTTGTCCTTTCTCCTGATATTTTAAGGCTCATTTCTGTGAAATGCTTGGTATCAAAATAGGTAGAAGTTATGGTGAACTCTCAGCTCACATGTCTGTGTATTTACACCTTGGGGAATGATGTGATACCTAGAAAAGGCTTATTCCCATATTTCTGCTGAGGGAGTTACAGCGATAAAAAACTGAAGAGACGCAGAGAAGTCTCAGGTCCTTGTTTATAAATATATATAATGATGTCTCTATTCCAAAAAGCTCCCAGCCATATACAGGAATTACTGTGTGTGTCCCACGGCCTTCAACAACAGTTGAAGCACTGTCTGTTACTGCTTGCTAAACCTGAGGGTAGACATCAGTGAATGCAAAGCCTTATGTGGTTTTTATAACTGAAATTCTTGACAGAAGAGATGTTTATCAGAAGCTACCTAAAGAAAATACAGGACTTGTTTCTGTTCTATACATATAACAGAGAAATCATCTATGCTAGAATCACATGAATGAGATGCATTTATTTTACAATGCTTTATTATTAATGTAAAGATTTACATGCTAACATTTTATTTTTGTTCTCCTTTAATCTGTTCTCTCTGATGCAGCAAATGCTGACATTTAGAAGTTGTGGTTCCTTTTTTATTGCTGGCTTTGGTTCCTCTAGAGCAGACTGACTGCTATATTTGAACAGTGTACATATCACATGCAAGTACAGGGTTTTTTCAACACTCAGAAAACTAATCGTGCCAAAAATGTTTGCCTGCAATATCTATCCATTATTTGTGGATTAAAATATTTTCTAACATTAATTTTATGTCATGGTATCTCCGAAGTTTAGTGAAGATACTCTGAATTTCCTCCACAGCAATAATGTCACTTTCCCCAATTAAAAATATGTGCTCTATTAGCTTGACAAAGGGACATCAACTAAAGAATTCGAACATCATTAAGCAAAAACCTTGGAATCTCAGGCAGCTGTTAGGTGAGAAGCTTTAGTCCAAACAGCTGGAGTTTGTAGCTGCTGTCTGGATTTAAAAGCAGGAGGGCAGAGGGTCTCATGAGTGACAGGCCAGAAAAGGTGGATAACAGCACAGGTGAAGTAGAGTCCAGGAAGGAATTTTGGATGCCCGCTGCTGTCTGACATTAAGATTTCTTTCTAGTAATTACTATGTCCCCTAATACTACATCATTAAATAGCTGACTTTTGCTACCAAGTCAAATTAGCATCAAGCCTTAATTACAATTTTAAAAGACAATTATTTTAGCTATTTTAAGATGAAAGAACATCTGGAAACCCTGTTTTCTCCAGTAAGATAAATCTCCCTTGAGTCGTTTTGTGTGAGGTTTGGAAGTTTTTTGCTTCTGATTTTAATAGAAATTATCTAAAGAGAGAAGAATGCAATATGCTGAAAACCTTACTCCACCCTCTGACAGTTGCACCTTTACTTCACGTAAAATTGCCTCTTGCACTTCAGTCCAAGTGACTGTGAATTCCAATTACAGCTTTTTGCCCTAAGCCAGTTTTTCTGTTATTGTTAAGGACAGAAGGTCACTTTTGACCTCAATATGGTACAGGCTGTGTCCTGGAGGCAGCTGAACAGAACCAGTGGCAGCAGGAGGTGTCATCTGGCAGCATGGCACTGTGAATCCCTGCCAGGTGTTCTGCTTCTTTCCTGTACAGAGTGTGTACTGGGCCTTCTCCTCTTCTCCGTGGCTTCATTAATGAGCTGACATGTTCCACGAGACACTCATAGCTGGGGATGAAAGATACTACAAAAGTGCAAATAATTATTGTCTCTGTAATGTTGATAGTCTGTGTCATGGTGAGTGGAACTTTCCAGTATTGCATCAGCGTGATTACCCTGCCCCTCCCCATCCACAAAGGAGAATGATCCTCCCTCAGTGCCAGCACGCACACAATACACACATTCAGACACTATCCCAAACCATCTGAAATCGTGATTTCTTCTTGATGTCTGAGAAAAAGGCCTTCAACAACAACTGTAATGGTGAGAGAAGACAAGGTGATAGAGCATGGAACAATATTAGGACTCAACTTTATGATTCATGATTTTATCAGAGGTGTGGAAAGATGTATAATTGGTTGCTGTTACTGCCATTCATTATTTTCTTCAGTCCTACTCCTGTGAGGTGCATTTGCATTGTGTATACAACTCAGCACTCGGATGTGTCAAACTGAGAATTTTTTTATTAAGTTGTCTGTTACTAACTTCTCACTCCTTTGCCTTATGTTTCATTCTATCTATAAGTTGCTTTTCTTCTATCAAACTAATGTTTCAAAATATTCCCTGTGTTGCTCTTTCATTCTCAGGGGAAAATCCATACCTGCGCAGTGTTGAGTATTTGTAGCACAATGAAAGTTATTTATTTTCCTCTTTAAAAAACCCCACACTACATACTATGTAAATGAAAAAAGATGCAATAATAAAATAAAATGTAATTGATATATAGTAATGTTTCCTAAGACAATAATTATCACATCATGTATTTTAAGGAGTGTACACACAATTGTCTGCCAGGGCAAATAAAGGAAGTTACTGTAAGAGAGATATCAACTATGCAAAACTTTTGCAAAACTCAAATGCAAACTTTTGAATAATTCCAAATGGCCTTTTTTATAACATATAAAGAAATAAATATTTACAAACGTGTGGGGAAAAATTGTCTAAATATATTGCCATCATCATCTATGCAAACTGTAATATTGTTTTTAATGACTAACAGTAAGTATTTCTCTAGGTATTTTCTAATGTTGTCAATTATATACAAATTCAGTATAAAAGTGTCAATTTAAAACATATTTAAGGTGTGTGCTGTCTTTTAACTGAAGTATTTTTTTGACAGTGCAAAAGAATCCCAAAACAATAAGGGTCGCTGAGCACTGAGAAGAATGCATATAAAAAGATAATGTTTGTCTCATGACAGGATCATAAAAGCAATTTGTGCTAATGTGTTTTGTCTGTTACAGTCTTCATCCTTGTCTTTGTGTGCTATTTTGTAATGATATTGTAAATGCTGTTGTACCTTTTTCCTAGAAAAAACTCTAATCATCCCTCTGTTACACACTGGCTAAAAAAGAACCAGTGAAGGAAGAAGTGGGTGGTGGAAAAATCAGAAGCAGTTTTCCATGTCCCTCGAATCTTTCCGAGTGCTGGCTCTCCCCAGGCCCATGACATCAGTCAGACGCTCGTGGTGCTGCAGTGTTTCTGTGCAGCATCTCAGAGCCCCAAGGCTGTGGAGCAGCAGGAGCAGCAGGAGCGCGGCAGTCCTGCCCACACCTCCCTTCCGCAGCTCCTGCCTGCTGGGGCACAGCGCTTGCCAGGTCATTGGCAGCAGCACAGTCTTGGCTTTAAAGATACTTAGCTCAAGTGACAAGTCATTTCAGCTTCCATCTGTGGGAGGGAACATGGACATAAAAGTGTTGCAAAAATAGCTTTTCGGTTCATGGTGATAGTTAGGATGTTTTCCTCTCTGATGAGAAATATGAGAATTATCTCTGTCAATGAAAGAAAAAATTTCTGAAATCTTGGAATGCTCTGTCCACTGATGAAGTTGCATTGTGTGGTATCAAAATAATTTAGAGATGTTCTGAAATTAACAGGAGATCAAATCACTGGAAAGCCACCCCTGATGGTGCACTATTGATTCCAGTGGATTCATCGTCACTTTGCAGGAGCAGTGTGTGCATGGCCCTCTCCCCACACTGCCTTCGAGGGACAGATGGCAATGCAAGCAGAGGGAACAGTGCTTCTGTGCATCAGCACAACCAGGAGATGCTCTGGCAAGTAGAGCTATGGCAAGAACTAATTGTAGAAATTAAGACTCTTGGGATCATCGGACCTGCTCTGCTTGACTTCTGCTTCACTGTTTCCTGGAAACAACTGGTTTGCTTGAGGGTAAAAGGAAACCCAAAGCTCTGTGAGGCCTGACAATCCCTGGGCTTTCCCATCTTGAGAAGACTGGATGTGCACTGATCTGATCTAAAACTTGCCAGCACAGTTAATTAATGTCAGGGCGAGGGAGGGTGGTGTGAAGACCCATCCATGAAGAGAAACAGTCTGGCTCTGCAGTGAGAGGTGGTCCCATGGCAGGTGCCTGGCTGTGGGAAACGGGCACATGTCCACAGAGCACATGGGGAACATTGCGGTGACCTGAGTGACGTGTGCCCTGTACGTCTGTGGGGTAAACACAACTGCACATTAACGTGCCTCAAGAGATGCCAGGAATGAGGTTGCTGCACGATGGGTGCAAGGCGTCAAAGAATACATGTCCAAGGCAGCTCTGTGTTCGGAGCGGCTCGTCAGACACGACAGGGCTGCTGCGGGACGAGGCCCAGCGCCGTGCCCCCGACCGGAGCCTGGCTGGGGACAGCAGCGCTCCCCCGGCCCGCACCGCGCTGCCAGCCGCGCTCAGCCGCGGGCTTGTGCGGGCAGTGCGAGCGCTGCCATCCGCGCTCACAACGGCTCCGCCCGAACACAGCAGCCAGGGAACCCGCCCGGGCCCGGGCCCGCACCCGCACTGGGTCAGTGGCACACCCCGGCCCTGCTCCCCGCCCGCTCCCGCCCCCGGCGCCCCGAGCGAGGCACCGCCCGCGAGGCGGCCCCGGCGCGGCCCGGCCGGATGTGAGCGCGGCGCCGCTTCCTGCGCCCGCAGTCCTCCCTCTCCCTCCCCGCCTTGGGTGGTGCCGCTGCCTCGTCCCCGCTCCAGGCTCAGGGCGGAGGCGGCCGCCGCTCCTTGCTCCGCTCAGCAGCAGCCCCGATGCAGGCCATCAAGTGTGTGGTGGTGGGCGACGGGTAAGTCCGAGGGAGCCTGGGCCGGGCCCGGCGCCGAGCCGCTCCGCCGGCCGGGGTGGGGGTGTCGGGCCGCGGGGCGGGAGCGGCCCCGGGCCCGCCGCGGGCTGTGGGCGATCTCGGCGCGGGGCGCGGGCGCGGCCCGGCCGCCCTGAGGGAGCGGGGCTGCCCGGGGCCGGGAGCGGGGCCGGGCCGTGGCGGACAGGCGGGGGCCCGGGGCCGGGGGCGGTGGGTGGCGGCCGCGGCTTCCTGCTGCTGCTGCCGGGCGGGGAGGGAAGCGCGGCACGGCCAGCGGGGCCGGGCAGCGGCAGCGGGGCCGGGCAGGCTCGGCGGGCCGTGCGTGTCCCCGGGCCGGCCGGGCCGAGCCCCGCAGCGCCGCGGGCCGGTCCCGGGGCCGTGCGGGTGCCCGAGCGCTCGGCGTTGGTGCGGGCAGGAGCGGCGGCCGTGAACGAGCTGGGTGTGCTGGGCTGTCCGGGCAGGCCGGGCCGCGTCCTGGGCTGCCACTGCTTGCTGCTGTTCTTCCATCGCCCAAGTAATCCAAGTGTATTAAAAAAATTACTATGTTTTTAATTATATGAGAAAATTAATATTGATTTGAAATACCTCTTGTGAAAATAACAAACGTATTACTTTTTAGAGCTTCATTTTTGCCATCTGATTCTTGCAGTAAAACTGAGTAAAATGGGCTGAACTCTGTGCAGATCATAAATGCTTTTGGGCAGAAACTGCTTTTTTGCCTACAAACATCTGGTCTTGTAAGGCTCCTGTCTAAAGTAGACTGATAGGCCCTTGAAATACAAATAGTTAATTATATACTTGTCTGTAAAGAGCTCTTACATCTACAGTATCTTAATATGGTGTTACTGATATGTGAAACAAGTTGGGGATGCTTTTTAGAATCGAGTTAACTCATAAGTTTAGCAGTTGGATTTCAGTGTGAGGAGTGCTGGAATTGAGGAAAGAGTTTGTGTATTTGGTATTTTTGATTATTCTCCACGGTACTATTCCTCTCAGCTCAGACGGATTCTCTCTCTTAGTGGATGTCAGAGCTCAGGGGAACATCACAGACCAGCTGGAAAACAAGACTTGTCTTATGCAGTGTGAGGGATTTTTTTTTCCTTTAGGAGAAACAAAAATCCCAGTGTAGGCTGAGCATAATTGGTATCACAGCAAACTTCTGTAGATGGCAGAGAAGTGTAGTTAAATGGACTCACTACAGTGGTCTGTAATTTCACATGGTGGCTTAATCTTCAGGTTATTTGTGTGTGGGGTTTTTGTTGATTTGTTTTTAATGATGTAGGATCCCTAAAAAGGCAGCTGAGTATGGTTGAAAGATAAACCTTAGAGTGTGACAAATTTGTTTTGACTTACTATGTAAGATTTTGAGCCATATGAACATGAAAGTGGTATCTCAATAAATCATTTTCATAGTAGTGTAATTCTTTTATGCCAGATAGAACTGTAGAATGCTCTTTTGCTTATATTTAGTTTAAACCAAACAAAATTGCTTTTCTACTATATATATTTTTTAATTCATCTGAGCTCTGTATTTACAATGCTGTCAATAAATGTGATGCATCATGTCTGGGTGGGGAAAAGGTTCAGTCTGCTTCCTCCTCTGGAATTGAGAACTCAGCACAAACAAGTAATTCATTCAACAAAACAGTTCTTTGGGTCATTTGCTTTGTAAACCATCCCCTTCCTAACATATTTGTTGTTTTTTGTCTTGGAAATTTATGTGGTGTAGTTCTACCTGACTTTTGTACATATTTATGAACAAAATACCTAGTTTAATTTCTTTTCCTTCTTAGTTAGAAACAAGTCTCACTTAAGGTTCTGTTCAGGTACTGTTGCTCATTTTGATAGTTTTGTATCATTCTCTGTTCAGTATTTTAAAGAAATATTTAACTATTTGTGTTTCTTTGTGCTGTTGCTGCTTCAAGAGCTCCAGAATTGCAGGGATTCTAGGAAATGTCATGTTTGGCTTAGATAAGGCCGAAGTTTTAGTGTTCCTGCAAAACAATGAAGGTTAAAGATTTGCTTATGTAATATAAAACGTGGGTATTGTTTTATGTACCTTCCACAAAGATCTGCTAGGAACAAAACAAACAAAGCTTTAGAAGTACCTGTGATTATTTTTTAAAATCTGTTAATGAGTAGGCTGTTTCTCATATGTAACTCACTTTTTGTTCTTAGAGTTTTGACTAGTGTGTGTTTAGACAGCTGACTTGAGTAGAAGAGTGTGGCATGTGTGCCAGTTTGGGCTATCATATTTTCCCCTTTCTTTATTTCATTGTGGGGATTGTTTGGGGGAAAAGAAATGGCAACTGTTGCTTGGAGCTGTCCTGATGGAGAGCAGGAGGAATGTGCAGGACAGATGAAGAGCAGCCACTGGAGTGACTGCAGGAATTGCTGTTGATTGACACTGGAGAAAAAGCATTGGTGGAAGTTATTTTTAACAGCTTTTGTTTGCACTCCAAAAAGGCAGCTGTTAAGTGGTACAAAATCTCCAGTGATGTTGTGTAACATTAGGAGAATTTCTGTGTTTTGGAGAAATTACCAATTACTAGATGCCACAAAAGTTGTTGTACTTTTGTAGGCATTTTTTAATTGTGGAAATACTCTAAGAGCAGTAATTTAGGAGTCCTTGTTTGGAATTCTGTTTAATCTGAGGCCTTGTGTCCTAAAGCCACGCTGGATTTGATTTGATGGCTGGGGAGAAGGGGAGGAGGTGTGTAGGGTAATTGGCTTCTCACTGAGTGTAGTGCAGTGTGTGTGTGAGACTGAGCTCCTCAGGTCCCTCCTGCCATCTGGAGAGAGTGCAGCGACTTGAAATTTGGTAACTTGTGTTACTGAACGTTTCGAAGTTTTTTAAAAAGTAGTCATATCGTAAGTACTGAAGAGTGTATTTGGGAGAGGGTGTGTCAGAGTGAGTAACACAGCTTATCTGAGAGCCATAGCAGCTAAAGCTACTCCAGCAGCAACGCTGAACTCTTGATCTCAGGGTGGTTCTGGGGAAATCTCAGGCACTCTTTAGTGGCTGAGCAAAGACCTGAGCTGCTGTGCATCATGTCTGCCACAGAGGTACTTCATGTGCATCAGGGAAAGGAAGAAATGGCACAAGCAAAGCCTTTTATGAAGGCTGCCACCTGTTTGCAGATAAAACATGGCTCCAAGCAGCTCTAATACAGTGGGGAAATTTCATAAAACTTGTTAGCATAAATAAAGAGAAAATACATTTTGTTTTCAGGAACTAATACATTTGTGGTTATATAAATACATTGATCCCTGGGTGCTACTCAGAAGCAAAAAGGGACTCAGTGCTGTCTTTTGTTAAGGTAGTTTTGTTAAGCATTTAAAGCTGGATTTCTGTAGGCCATGTTTTTAATGACAGTCAAATGTTGCTAGTTTCATTTATGTAATAGTGGGTGGACAGAGCTGTGATTAAGTAGTTGCTAGAAATCTTATGACTAATCTTGGTGTTATTTTAGATTCTTAGTCTCAGCCTTTATGTACAGGGATTTAAACTTTGCCAAACAGTTGGAATTCTCTTTAGGGGAGTTGCTTTATTACAGAAATTTGAAGTCTAAAAAAGTTGATAAAGCACTTAGAGGATGTACTTTATAAAGGTAGGCATTAGTGTTTATTTTTAAGACTGGTGACCATAATGATCTGATTCGTGTGGCAGTGAGCCAGAAGGCAAGGAAGGCAGGAAACCTGGATGGAGCAAGTCTGAAATGGGGTTGTTGAACGTGTTTTTTCTTGTTTAAATGACTCTGGCTGATTGGTGCTGCAGAAACACACTACAGGCACTTCTAAGCTTGGAATGAAATCTCTCACCACCTTCCTGTGCTGTTTTGATTAGCCAGAGCAGACTCAGGAGTTTCAGTGCAAGGCGGGCAGAGAAGCCTGGATGCACAGAAAAGTTCCTGATCCGCTGCCGAAAATGTTGGGTTCAACATTAATTTGTTGGAAGCTCAAATTACCTGTAATGATAGCTTCTGTTTCCTCGCTGGAGCTGAAGTGTCAGCCCAAACAGGTTCCAGAAGCGTGAGAACGTTGTCGTCTCTGCGCCTCAAGAGATTTCCCCCAGCATTTGGCTGCTCTCTGCTCGGGATCCTGAAGGTTTTCCTGCTTGGCCTTTGTGAGCTGGCCCAGCACAGACCGTGTGCTGTGCTGTGCTGAGAGCAGCTCAAGAGAACATCCAAACTGATCTAACTCATCAGCAGGCAGCTAAAATAGCAACTTGTCCTTATGGGGGAGGAATAACTTTCCTTAACTCCTTGTTCTGGCTTGTTAGAGTGCTAGTTTGGGAGCTGAGATGGATCTCCTCTTCTGACAGCTGTTAAACTGACACCTGCATGGTGAGCTGCTCCCTGATTGTTCCCACAGAAGGTTTTCTAAGAGTAAATCCATGTACTTTTGAGCACAAGTGTATCTCAAACCTTTAACAAGGGAATGGTCAGAGTTTGTGGTGAGAACAGATTGAAATACCTCCTTTCGTGTTGCTATAGCTTGGTAAAGAGAGTGCTTGCTGAAAGGAAGAAACCTTCAGACTGTGAGGAGCTGGTGTCTTAGAAGCAGGAGTGAAAAGCAGGGAGGAAAACTGCATGGTGTGGTCAGAGCTGCAGCCGATGGGGTGCTGTGCCAGGTACTGGCTCAGAAAGCCAGGAATCTGTAAAGCAAATTACAATTTAAAATGGGTGTGTAGGACAAAATCCCAGATAATTTTGCACGCTGAAGAGACTCTTCCTTAGGCATTTCAGGTGATGAAGCTGCTATCAAGTACTTGGATTAATGCGGTGAGGAAGTCGAACGGAGAGACTTGTCACAGATGGAGCTGTGACTTGGGGATGTGACAAAGCTCAGATTCACTTGTGACAGATTCAGTTCAGGAGGCTCATGAGTCAAACCTCGTACTAATGGCACAATTATAGGTGTAGGTGCAGCAAGGTTTCAAAGTTACTGCTGACTGGCTTTGAGCAAATGGCTCTAGTGATAAAACATCTGCAAGACAATGCAGTTTTCCCTGCCCAGGAGCAGCTCTGCTGGGGAAGGGTGACGGGGCAGGCTGCGAGCCTGTCTGGCAGCATCAGCATGGCCTTTGAGGAGCAGGCTCACCTCTGGAATCTCTCACAGGGTAAAGGATTACACACTGCAACTGGGAACAGTCTGCAGTGTCGCAAACACTCTCTGCAGACATTATTTTAAAAAAGAAATACAGTCCAATTTCAAGTTTTCCAACACTTTAATTGAAACTGTTACAAAAATTGAATGCTGTCCTTAATCAAATGTTTGACTGCAGATAAGATGTGGGGAGGAGGGTGGAGAGGGATCGAGCTGGCTGCCAGAGGTTGAAGGAATCCTGGAGCAGAGCCTTGTCCTGCCCCCCACTTGAGGCTCTTGTGAATTAGATCAGTAGGGAAAGGTTTGGTTTCCAAGTTTTCCAACGGTGCAATGTAATTTATCTATAAATCAGTTAAGGAAATGTTGAATAGTTGGTGAATGTGTGTGGGGAGTCACTGCAATAGCAGTAAATAATGTGAGAGTTATCATTTGTATTCATTCCTTAAATACTCAGAAGTAATGATGTGTTGGGAAATTGCACTTTTCAGGCTTTCTTTAACTTCACTTATATACTAGTATACCATTTTCTGGAAAAGATAACAGTTTTGGAATTGTCTAAGGGTATCTGGAAATACTTCAGGTTTTTTCCATTTCAGAGAGTTGGAGTAAGGCGATTTTCCTGAGTATTCAGTCAGGTGACTAGGAGATGTTAGTAGTCTAATTAACACTGGTGGGTTTGCTGGGGGTTTTTGTGACTAAAAACTAACAAAATTTGGTAATCTATCACTTCACAAAATGAATGCTTCTATTAGGTGTGTTTTCATTGCCAGTAATGTTAAGGCTGCAATCTGTCAGCTTTTCTCCTGCACAGTAGTGACTGGAGACGCTCAGGTGTCCTTACATGTCTGGATGTAATTCGTTTTCTTCCCCTAAAAGGAATATTATTTTTTGTTATTCAAGATGCATGTGTCTTACATGTGAACTTTCTCTTTTTGCAGTGCTGTAGGTAAAACATGCCTACTCATCAGTTACACAACCAATGCATTTCCTGGGGAGTATATACCCACTGTGTAAGTACTTCCAAAATCCAAAGAACTCATTTCTGTCAACTTCTCAGTGCCTACTGCCATTCCAGACTCCTTAGCTGAATTGTTTAAAGGGCTGCAAGCACTCCTCAGGTGTGTGAGGGGCACTTTGAGCTTTTTCTTTAGCACAGTCACACCAGAGCTTGCTGATGGTCCCTCAGTTTGGCTCTCTGAGCCCTCTAGGCCTGGCTGGTTATTAGGGATTAACATTTGTAACATTTTACCAGATGTTGTTCTCTTTCAAAACAGTGTGTTTCTGTCTTTAATGTCATTCAGAATAAGCAGTCCCAGGGCTGAACAGCTTGTAAAACATCATATCATAGTCAGAAATAGTTGTCTTGCATGGCTGGTGATTTTTTGTTTATTTGTTCCTTCCACTTTTTGTGCTCCTGCCAATCCTGTGCTGTAGCTCCTCAGGCGAGACTGGGGAGACTCATTTATTCATTTATTCTGGTGCTTCCCTTTTTCCTTCACCCAGGGATTTGGCAGTATCAGGATTAGTGCAGTTCCCTTTTCCAGGGCCTGCTGGGGAGTGTTTTATACCTCAGCAGCTTCTTTGCCCTTTTCGCATGTCTCTGTATTTTCATCTGGCTCTGCTGCTCTCTGAAGTATTGATGCGTTTTTCAGATAGCAAAATACATTCTAATAAGCTTTACAGATGAGTTTTGTTCCCCATCCAAGGACCTCTGTTTCCTCTTTTCAGTCTTAAATCCAAGTTTTTGCATTATAGTGTTTTGTGTTCCCAGTGAACTTGGTTTAGCCTTAGCAAGTCATTAAAACCTTTGCACCCACAGCAGTGATGAGATAAAAACAATGCCTCCACTGGCCCCTGGTTGTGAGCTTTGATATTTTATTGGAGAGGGGTTTGATTAGCAGGATTAATTAGCTTTTTTCTTACCTACTGTTGTCATTAAGGATCCCTTGGTTGTTGCTCCTGTGTTTTCTGTTCTAAATCTCACAACAAGAGACAGATTAACTTGCTGAATGTCCCACTGAGACTGGAAAGTGCATGCTAAGCACATCACCTGCTTTCCTGTACTGGGATTAACACTTCCTTCGGAAGAGCCACGGCAGGGATCACTTCTGCTCCCACTGACCCACGGCTGTTGTGTACAGTTTTTTATCCCATTACCCAATATTGTTATTTAAAGAACAACTTCACCGTCTCTGGGGAGCAAACATGCAATGAAAATGTTTCCTTCCCTAGTTTTCCCAGTTAGAACTCTGTGAGGAAAAAATCCTTGGGTGCTGTATTTTACTGCAAGCTCCTGCAGCTAATTCTCTCTTTATTTTTAGCTTCGACAACTACTCTGCCAATGTTATGGTTGATGGGAAACCAGTCAACCTGGGTTTGTGGGACACAGCAGGTCAAGAGGACTACGACAGACTACGTCCGCTCTCCTACCCGCAAACAGTAAGAGCTGCAGGGTGAAGCAAGGAGCAGCCTCCTCAGCTTTGTCTAACATAAAACATTTCTCTTTTGGAGCATAAGGCAAACACTGTCACACCTGGAGCTGTGTTTATTAGTAACAGTGACCTTCTTTCATTTAATGTGCTGTAGATGTAATTTATAATCTCTGGGGTGTGTACCCTTGTAAAAAAGTTAAAATTTGCATGCCCTGTGTATTTGTGTGCACTGGTACTTGTTGGGTTTCCTGTAGTTGCAGCCTTCCTAGAATGCTTGATTTAAAAAGAAAAAAAACACCCGAAAACTAACCCAAATAATCTTGGTGAATGGTTCCATCAGCTAGCCCATTGATTTTAGGTTAGCATGCCTGCCAAAGGCAGGGTTTGTTTTCGGTTTTAGGCGATGTTTGGCTGCAACCTGACACTGTCACTGCTAAGCACTTGATATTGTTCAGTCTGTGTGAAGATGTTCTACGTGTGAAAGAGGCAGCACTGAATGAAGAGATTATTGCTATTGACAGAGGCTGCGGTGTCCCAGCTTTGCAATGGACTTGAGCCCGTGGTTATTTTATTGCTTGCTGCAGTTTGTGCTGTGACATCGACACAAATGTGCTTCTGTCTCCTGTGTGCAGCAGGCAAATCCTCCCTTTCCTGCCTCTTTCCGTGTTTAAGGGAAACACTGAAGTGATCTGCTCTGTCCTTTCTGAAGTGTGACTTCAGCTAATCTTCGTAGAGGTGTTTTTCTAATCTGTTTAGGGCATGGCTTTTACCTGATGGAGCTGTGCTATAAGAAAGGGTAATTTGCAGGGTTTTTTGGCATTGATTATTTTTGTTGTTGACTGTCAAATATATGTCCAATGCTACTAATGTAAAATGCAGAATTGTTTCACTTACTCTACAGCATAGCTGCTCTCTTGAATAATGTGAATCTTATTTAAGGAACTCTGGTACTATTTTTAGTAATCTCTCATAATTCACAATTTGCCTTAATTCACTGCTCACTAACAGTCATTAGGCTTCCCCATCAGTTATGATACACAAGATTGATATGACTTTTCCAGTTGTGGGCAGCTGCAGTTGAAATGCCAGAAATAGCTGTCTTTTCTAGAAGGAGAGACAATGGAAAGCTGATTTTCTCTACTACTTAGACATGTATAGGATACTTAAAACTTCAGCATTGCTTAGCATAAAAATATTTTCAAAAAAGTGGAAAAAGGTGTGTTGAAAAATACTTCATAGGGACAGAATGGCAGTGACACAGAATGGCAGTGACACAGAATATCTGTGACAAAGGGACAGAATGCACATGCATGTTTTCAGCCTGCTAAAAACCGTGGGTTTCTGGTAGACTGCAGAAGAATTCCATGTCAATCTAAGCATCTTAGGGTAAAGGTGTCTTCTGTGCAAGCATGTATGGCTGTTCAGTACAGGTGTGAAAGTACTTTCAGTTGTTTGGATTGGTTTTTTGCCACAGGAAATGAAACAGAGTGGTAAGTCTTGAAGTTCTTGTGAAGAAATCTTCAGATTTCAGATTTGTGCAGTATCAAAGATTGTTCACCCCCACGAAACTAACAGAAAGCACAGAGGAAGAGAACAGTGGTGCTGATGAAACCTGACCTTTTTTATGATCTGTGTTCAGCCTCCCTTTTCCTTCACTGTGCTATTTAAAACTCACCCCTTGCATGTTCCCATGGCCCT
The DNA here is from genome assembly GCA_036630365.1 of Acanthiza pusilla. NCBI lineage: Eukaryota > Metazoa > Chordata > Aves > Passeriformes > Acanthizidae > Acanthiza > Acanthiza pusilla. Next base: position 1,719,047 of record JAXCHO010000030.1, on the reverse strand, counting down.
CCTCTCCCTGTGTGTGCAGCTGAAGGACGTTTTGGGCAAGGTGAAGGCAGCAGGCTTTGGTTAGGTGGGCAGTGTGTGTTGGGATCAGCAGTTAACACCTGGTAACCTCACACTGAGGGCTTGCCATTCATTTGTATCTTTTTCTCCTTATTCATATTTTTATTTTATTCCTTAAAATTTACAGGAATTTAATATCTTCTCCTGAATGCCTTTGAAATCTACTAGTATTTCCAAATATTTGGGGAAGGAAAAAGTTGGGACAGAAAAAGTGGTCAAGTCTGTGTCCTCAGGAGACCAAACCAAAGAGAAATTGTTAGCTGGGTGCTTTTCAGGAGAGGTTTGATCTTGCAGGTTTCCCTGACGGTGCAGAACTGGTTTTGGGGAAGGCTGGTGTCTGCTCTGGGTGCAGTTGGTTGTGCTGAATTACAGGGCAGCGTCTCTCTTAAGAAGAAAATCCTCCTTGAGAATATCTGTGAGCACAAATTGCTGACTGAGAACATTTTCCCTTAAATCCATTTGAGGAGTAACTTCATCTCCTACTGTTATTAGGTTGGAGGAACCAATGGTAAGAATATATCTTCCAGTCTGACAGATCCACCTATTGCCGTATGTAAATCTTTAAATAAACTTCAGTTCCAAGTTCTGTCATCTTGTCTTGCTTATCATAGTGATAAATTGGCCCCTATTTTTTTGAAAAAATATTTTTCTTGGAACTATCAAATTGCTAGATCTGAGAACTCCGTTACCAAATTTCTTTATATGAGTTGCTAAGATTAAATATTTTCTTGAAAATGAATAGCTTTTCCTAATAGTGTGCAAGACACCTGAGATCTTTTAATAATTCCTTGTGGTTACACCAAATCTTTTGATCTCTGGAGCTAGTGAAGGAGAGAATCTGCATCGTGTGCAGCCCTTGAGTCCCCACGAACCTGCAGAATTGGAAAACAGAAGTAGTGGCCATAGTATCACATTATTTGATGTTGTTTCTTTCTTCTTCTGGGACGCTGCTACGGAAACTCGGGGCGATGCATGAACAGTGGGTTGCAAGTGCTTAGCAGTGAGATGTCAGCTGCTGACCTAACAAAATGCCTTGAAATGCAGCACAATCAACTAACATTCTGCAATGCCTGATTCTGTAGCACGTGTGGTACCGGAATAAGTATGGATGCAGAGGTAGGTTGGGGAAAGTTGGGCTTGTCTGGGAGACACTTGCCAAGTTTTGGGTCATACAGTGAGATTACAACAGCATAGGCAGAGGAGTAATAATTGTAGAAATTCTTGTGTGTGTTTTTTTTTTTAGATTTCATACTGTATAGTTGGCCTTTGCAATTTAAGAGTACTTTAGAGTTGTGTGTTAATAGTTAACACTTTGCAGCATCCTATGATGAAGAGTTCCCTGTCAGTGAAGAAGAAATGACATTTAGAGGAAAAAGCCCTTGCGAGGCAGTGTATTAGTGTCCTAGTTGCTGGCTCCTGCAATAGCTGATTGTAGATTCGACTGCAATCTATTTGTTGTTTGTTTCCCCCTCCTCTCTGCCTGCTTGTAGCTGCCTGGGAATGGATTTCCCACTGGGAAAAGCTGCCTCTGATTGTCATGTGCAACTCATTGCTGACCTTGCCTTTTGCAAGTGTGGTAGAGCTGGCAGTGATGGAGGTGCTGCTGATAAACCTCTTCATGACTTTCTACAGTTTCTCAGTTGGGCTGACTTCTGTCAACTTGTTTTGTAGGATGTCTTCTTAATCTGCTTTTCCCTCGTGAGCCCAGCTTCCTTTGAAAATGTCCGTGCTAAGGTAAGGCTGAGCTGGTACCATTTTATTTCTGAATGTTCACGTTACAGCAGAGCTTGGAAAAGATTAGGTGCTTTTTTCTAATTGTTTTTCCCACAGGCCATGTGAAATGCAGTTTGAAAAAGCAGAAATCCATTTGCCTAACTTGTGAGTCATGGAAGCTCAGGGCACATGACACACTTAAGTACGAATTGTTCCTTGATGCATTGATAACAGTAATTTAAGAGTGTTCAGCCAGCTAGGTGCTGAGATCACAAACAGGAGCTTTCTTTTTCGTTTGAAAAAAAAAATTTAAAACAAATGCGTGTAAAAACTAGGCTGATAGCACTTGTTCCTTGCATCAGCCATCCTTCTGCACGTGCTCTGTGACTTGCAGTATTTCATGTCCTCAGACAGCTCAGCTGCACAAGGAGGTGTCTCCATGGGCAAGGGGGGGTCAGGGCTCTTGTGGTGTGTGAGGAAAGTACAGCCCTTCATGGGCTACATTTTTAAAGTACATGGAAATAGCTGTGGCTTCATGAACAGTGATGTGCCCTTTTCTAACCCTGCCCTGGTGGGATCTCAGTGCTCCCCTCTGCTCCCGACTCACTGAAAGTGAAGGACCGAGAGCCTCCAGGTGTGGTGTTCCAGGGCCTTCAGGAAATCTGCCCCACACACGAGACACCATTTTTTATTTGTCCTTCCCAGTGGTATCCTGAGGTGCGGCACCACTGTCCCAACACCCCCATCATCCTCGTGGGCACCAAACTGGACCTGCGGGATGACAAGGACACCATTGAGAAGCTGAAGGAGAAGAAGCTGACTCCCATCACCTACCCACAGGGCCTTGCCATGGCAAAAGAGATTGGTACGTCAGCAGTGGGGTTCTTGTTGGCTCATCTGTTGTGGTTGTACCTTAATTAAGCGAAATGCCTGGCTCGTGCTGTGCAGGCAGCTGGGAGCAGTGCTGCTGGGGCTGAGGAGCTGCTCTCACTGTGTCTGTGCTTCCCCCAGGCGCAGTGAAATATCTCGAATGCTCAGCACTTACGCAGCGAGGCCTCAAGACAGTGTTTGATGAAGCCATCCGAGCAGTGCTGTGCCCCCCTCCTGTAAAGAAGAGGAAGAGAAAATGTCTGCTGCTGTAAACGTCACCCTCCCCCACCCCATCAACCCTGTGCTTTGCTCAAACAATGGAGCATTCACATGCCAATTTTTTCTGTTATAAATTAGTTCTCTTCCATCAAATCTTGAACCAATTGACAATTTCATGGTTTCATTTGTTTAAAGTATGATCCTTACCTTGCATTCTTCTAAGAGCAAACTCCTGAAAACACACCTATGTAAAGCCTTATTTTTAAAATCCTCTTCTTGCTCAATTAAGTGTTGCCAAACTATCTGCTGAACTAAGTCGCATTGTTGTGCTACAAACACTAAGCACTAAACTGTTTTTTAAAGATTCTTCTTGAAAATGACTCTAATTTCTGGTAGGAAATGCAAAATCTCTTTCTAGTTTTTCACAGTAAGTAACAGTACCGGGGAATTAGCAGAACACTGCACTCTAATGTGTTTTATTCTGAACTCTTTTCCCAGCGCAGCCGTTGCCCAACTCTGGCAATGACTGACACCCCTGAGTCAGTGTAAATGCTTTATCATTGGTAAGGGCTTGGTTGCAATCTAGTTCTTGCTGCTGTGATTGAAAAAATAACTATTCTTACTGAAGTGTATCTAGTCCTTTTGACAGCATTGTATTGTGATGAATAAATGGAATTTTGGGATGGATCAAGAGATAGTGCCAGACAGTATTTTGACACTGTACAGCTGACTTACACTACACTGCCAGAGTAGCTCAGCAACCATTTTCCCAGAGGTGCAGTAGTGGAGAGAGGTTGGTGTTCATGGGTAAATTCCTTTGAATTTCAAGTAGGGCATTCATGTAGGTACAATTCTGAATCAGTCATTCCCACTTTTATATAGTAAATGCTTTTCTTGTAGACTCTCTTCTTACTGAGCAATATAACTTGTATTTTAAAACCTTCTGAGTGATAGAGGTTTGCTTTTTTTTTCTTTTTTTTTTTTAGAGTAGAATGTTCAAGCATATCCTCCTTATTTTCCTGTTATTTCGATCCAGTAAGTTATGCTTTCTGAGGAGCTTTTAGTCTATTAACTAGGTGTAAAAATCATGTGAAGCAGCTTTACACATTTTAGTAATTTTTATATTTTAAACCTCTGTAACTGACAAACCTTCTCAAATATCACTATTTGCAAGATCCCCCCACTGTAACATGACTAATGCAGCCAAGTGTTTTTTCTGTCACTCCATGTGCAGCATCGATTGCGTAACGGTAACTTGGGTCTGTGAGGTTCTGTCATTAGTGCTAATGTTCTGTACCTTCTAAACTGGCAGGAATATGATGTTGAACTACACCCTTTCAACCACTAAAGCAAAATTTAAAAATAAAAGTTGCAAAATTGTGAAGTTTTTACATTGATCTTTTGCTAATGCAATTGGCAGTATGTTTTGCATGTACGAATTAATAAATCCTTGAATCACATGTGTGGTGATGTTTGAGTTTCTGAGCAGCTGTGTCATTCTTGTGCACTGTGAGCACACATTCTTGTTCCGTGCCCCCAGGGCTGTGTGCAGGCCTCTCCCCAGGGACAGAGTGCACAGCCCAGGTGGCAGTGGTGCTCTAAGACCCCAAATTAAACACAGCCCTTGGCAAGTGCTCAGTGCAGTTGTTAGAGCTCCTGCTGCTGCTCGTGCAGTGATCACAGCAGCTGACGGGGGAGGTTCTCTGGTCACTGCCCTGTCTGCAAACAGCAGTGCTTTTCCTCTGAACCGCTAACAGTTTGTGCTTAAATGCCCCAGATTCCAGCCTTTCATGAGCCCCGGGACACTGCAGTGACAGCCAGCACTGGTACCTGTCATAGCACAGGAGCCAAGGTTTTATTGTGCATTTAATTTTGTCTCCATATTGAGTATCACAGCAAGAACATCCACACATTCTCAACCACATCATATTTTACTTACATCAACTTTTTTTAAAATAAATGCTGCTGAGCCTTAAAAAGAAAAAAAAAAATAGTTACACACTAGAAACAAGGAATCCACTTTTTAAAAATCGGTACAACTGGTTACACATTCTTGGCAGAATCAGAGTGGTGCTCAGTAGCTGGAGCGAGAGCTGGTGACCAACATGATGCCAGGGCCTCAACAGTATTTTTTTCCTTCTCGTTAAGTAATTTTAGTTTAAAATCAATAAAAGCAATGATGGAGATCAACAAATACAACAGACAGGTAGATGAAAGAATATTGCACATGGATATCCAAGCAGCATTCAACCACAACAAGCCCTCCCCACCCCTACCCCGGGATCCCAGCACAGCCTGTAAGAAAAACAGTGCAATCACTGAGCTCTGCCTGCTCCAGCCCTGGCCTGGGGGCCTCACTCACCCTGCAGTGCTGCCCTGCCACTGTCCCTGCAGCTCCCTTGGCTCACTGATCCCTGCAGCCCCCTCGGCTCACTCACCCTGCAGTGCTGCCCTGCACCATCCCTGCAGCTCCCTCGGCTCACTCACCCTGCAGTGCTGCCCTGCAGCTGTCCCTGCAGCTCCCTTGGCTCACTCACCCCTGCAGCACTGCCCTGCAGTCCCCCAGCTCTGCACAGCTCTGGCACAGCCCTGGCACGGCGCAGGCTCCATGAAGTGCCGTGGAAGCAGAGGTGATTTCCAGGTGGTGGTTAGGGTCTGGCAGGGCTCTGCTCTGCTCTGCTCTGCTGTGTGGCCACGCCATCCTCACACACATTCACTTTGGTCAAGCGTTCGGCTGCTGCTGTGGCTCTCCCACGGCAGCCCTGCCCAGGCTGGGCTGGAGCTCCTCATCCTGATCTCATCCTGATCGGTTCTGGAAAAGCCCAGCCTTCAGCACAGAGGCACAACCTGTGCTTTCAGCAGCACAACATTCCCCGAGGTCGTCGCAGAGGCAAGGGCGTTACAACCCTTGTTCATTTTACGCAATGTGAGAAAAGTACTGAAATCCACTTAGGCAATGAAGTGGAATGTGTCCTGAATACCTGAAACCTGCAAAAAGCCCCACAGGTCGTCCTCGAGCCGTGGTTATACTGCACTGGGGTTGTATTCTCGTGTTTGACAAGAAAGACATGATCCGTGTTCCTGAGACAAACTGTTGAGAGCTTTCAGCACAACATCTGGCATGTGGTCTGTGATCATCTTGGGACTTATTAAAATGCTGCTGAAGATGGTTTCGTTTGACCATCTTGCCGTGTATTTAATATCTGAAGAGCACAGCCTAGGAAAAAAACACACCACAAATACAATGGCTGTGTCAGAACTGAACAGACAATCTGGAGGCTCTGGACATGGCTGAGGGAGGAATTTGAGCCCTCTCACAGGAGCAGGTGAGCTCCCAGAGAGGTGCAGGTCTGCCCTTCAGCAAACAGCTGGAATTGCTGCCATGGAGTGCCCCTGAGGGCAGAACTGCACCAGTTACACTGTGCTTCAATAGGGAAAGAAGCCATCAAAGATTCAAATAATCCTGCTCACAAAAACACAGAACAGAGCCTGGGCAAGGAGGGGAGAGCATTAAACACTGCATGTTCACATGGTTAATGTCAAATTTAGGGAATAAGGCACAGTGGTAACAGGAGATGAGGCAATACATTTAATGCTGCACATAGGATGCACCATTCTGTAAAATTAAATCCCAAATACATGATGGGGGCTCTTGCCTCTTAAGTCCAACTTAAAAAAAATGCCATGATTAACTGCTGTGCTATGGAGTAAAAGACAGAAAAGAAATTAACTCAATACAGTTGAAGAGCAGCCAGTGAGACAACCTGCCAGGTCAGAGGTGTTCAAGTATCTGACTTGTAAAATTAGTATTAAAATTGTTAGAAATTAAAGATATGAAGCTTAAACAAAATACTGATTTACTGAATGGGAAGAAAAAAGTGAGTTTCTCCTCCAATCCTTTTCTTTCCTATCTGTAAGGGACAATTTCTCTTTTCTTCTCTAAGACAGTTTTGTGGAAGTTAGAGATGCTCTTACTTCTGTTTCAGAACACAATAAGAAGGTACCAAGGCCTGCCTGGCTTATGGGCTGTTTCAGGTTGCTTTGTCTAAAAAAACCCAACATCAACAAAAAAACCACACAAAAAAACCCCTGAACACAACACTGCCCCAACAAAAGCACAATCCTCACCCTTCCAGCAGTTTCAGCTTTCTGCTGTCTTTGTCAGCTTCCTGCACCCACAGAAAAGCAGCAAATGGCAGGAAAAGCTACAGCTGTGTGGGCACACACGGGATACTGGGCAGCTGCAGCTCTCCAGCCTGGCTGGGTCAGTGCCATGGGCCGTATTTCACCTTTTTCTAATCACCCACATTCACATGATTACCCATTAATGAGGTATTTTGTCACCACTTCACCACTACCAGGAGGCACTGCAGACCTGTGGTCTCAGGCAGGAACTGCTGCCTGGCAAAGCTGAACTTACCCTCTTAGTGTTTAAAGTCCTCACTTCAGCAGCTGCAATAAATGGGCAGGACAAGGCATAAAGAGGAACAGTGTCCAGGGCTTGCAGTGAAACAGAAAGAAGGCAGGAGGCACAGAACAGAAACTGAAAACTGGGCAATGTGCAAGAAGCAAAACTGGGTACTGGAGATGTAATCAGAACTGGAAACATGCACTTTGAAAGGGAGAAGGAGCTGTAAATAGACTTCAGGAAAACAGGACAGTGGTATTCATTATCCCACTCACCTCCTAGAGCTGCTTTCTTCCACAATATGGATAATCTTTCCAGGCAGATACAGGTGAGGATACTGAGGTGGGGAATTCAAGTGCGACTCCTCCTCGAGGGCGTTGTACGAAGGCGACCGATGAACCATTAGACTCTCCTCGGCCAGAAGAGGCTGGGTCAGGGCATCCTGGTTCCTTCCATCCAGCTCTGTTGGGAAGTCATCAGGATCTCCCCCAAAAACCTCGTACCAGCACCCCCGCAGCAAAATCTGGTACTGAAATCAGAGAGAACAGTCCAATTGAAGTCTGGCATCTCTTCAAATAACTCATTCTAGTTGTGTGCTTGCACACACATCATCTGAAAATACAATTAAAAAGATTAAAAATTACTTTAGGCACACCCTCCCCTAACTTTGGTGATATCTCCTTGCTGAATTTTCCTCACAGTAACATTCATTTCAGCAGTATGGAACCCAAGCCTCAAGGAACACCACAAAATCATTACCATCTTTACCAGCTGAACTACTCCATGTGGATTCTGCTCTGCAGATTGAAGTTTTCTTGCACCCCAAACTTCTTACTGTCCATTATCTCATTCTGTATTTATGACATAAAAAAGACACTCTGCACAACTCCTCATCGTGGGACTACATGGAAATCTCGTGGGATTTAACTTCACACATCCAAAAATGGCAGTTCTGAATCTTTAACACACATCTCTGTATCTCCAGTACCATCCTGACACCACACTGATCCAGCATGTTCAGAACTCTTTCCCACTAACAGCCAAAAGAGGTAAGCAATTAACACAGTAACAGAGAAATATTTGCTTTCCACATGAATTCTGACAGTAATGTTTAAGTAAAATCATTGATTTGCTTAGTACCTACTGGTACTAGTTATTGAGTATTAAAGTAAGTAATCTCACAGACTTTTCATAATTTTAGCTGTTTGGGGTTTTTTTCCCATTTTTGTTTTTTAATAGTTTCCTTTTCTCAGCAAAACTAGCAAACAGATAATTTCAGGTCTTTGATGTTGTAAACCAGAATATTTGGAGTCTTAGTGAATCCTAATTTCCAACAATACAACTTCACAGGATAGGAGACTAACACAAATGTCACTGAATTAAAAGCAAACGATTTTGTTCTGAAACACAATTGTAATTCTCAGCTTCAAGATCAAAAATACACACACCAGCAGTCACTGCATTAAATCTGGGGCCTAACCCAGGAGCTGCATTTAGTTACCTTGGGTCTGTTGCAGTTTGCCACAATTCTCACTATTCTTCTCTTTAAATCCTCCATGTTGGGCATACTTAACCTGTTTAAACACACAGAACAAAGTAAAGCAAAGCCTCCTATTGTCTGCCATCAAACACATCTCCAAATATCAATTTAAAAGTATTTCCATCTCACCTTGCAACAAGGTCTTTGCCAACAATGACCGAAACAATGAAGTGCTTAGTGTAATCTGCAAGTGATTTGCTAAATAAAAAAAGAAAAAGGCACTTCAGATGCACTAAAGAGACAAGAACACTTTAGTTTTAGGATGATGGCTATCATTCAGTAAAACAAAAACATTTGCAGTCAGTGCCCCAGTTCAGCCCTCCTTGCTGAGTGACAGAGTAACCTCAGGGCTGACTGTAAGGAGTGTGGATGTCTAACAGGCCAAGGCAGACAGTCAGGTGAGCATTTTTCTGGAACATTTATTTTAAACTCCAATTATAGTGCCTGACAGAATTCCCTAGATGTGTTTCATTCTGTAATGCTCTGCTAAGAACTGGACTGTAGCTCCAGATGGAGCAAATTAATGTGAGTGGAGAACAGACAAACTCTCCCCACAGTCAGGCCCAGAGCCAGCAGCTAACACACCTGGCACCTTGAAGACTTTTACAGCTTAGACACAGAACGAAGCAACAGAAATATCTCACCTTAAGAGCCCTCCTGGGGGAGAGAAGGCATAACACCTCAGCGTGGGGAAGGAGTTCCTGAGCATGATGGCCAAGATAGATGCGGTGCCACCACCCAAACTGTGCCCAACTATCACAAGTTTATATTCCTACAGACAGAAAGACAAACTCAGATGGACACAGAAAAAGCTGTGGGTAGTTTTTCTGACAAACCAAATTATTTGGAACGTAACTTACTGGGGCAATAGTGAAAGCTTGGTTTAAAATGCCATCATTTATTAGTTTTCGATAGATGTAACTTGCAGCCTGAGTTATTCCCTACGAGAAAGCAGTTCAGGTTAGAAGGGTGTAACTAATCTGAGGTGTGACACATGTATAATTTAAATACAACACCATCACACAGCAACTTTCTTTCTGCAAAGCTGGTCTTCTCTTTAACATGCACTGACAAAGGTCTGGTTACAACCAAGAGGTCTGTATGTGTTGTATGTATGGGTTAAAAAGGTTTTGGGATATTTCATAAGGACATTAGTCTGACAAATTCTACCTTGCAGTTCCAGAGGCAGTTTTTGATACACCAAACACTGAAATAATTTGTGCAATCCATCTGACAAGGAGAATATTCTTCTGTTTAACTAAGGATTCCAGGTGTTTATAGCTTGGCCCTGCTGAGCTGATCTACAAACAGCTACAGGCTGCACACACCTTATGCACAAAGCCATTCTCCAGAACATCCTCCAGTGTCAGATCTTCACAATCCGCTGACAGATCAGTGAGAATGTCCTGTGAACAAACACAGCCTTGGTCAGAGCTCCCTGCAGGGCTCTGTGGCTCTGCATCAGTGCTGGGACATCAGTGCTGGCTGCCAGCTGTGTGAGCAGCACAGCACATGCCAGCACACAGCACCACCCCCAAACACATCCCAGTGCACAGCAAACACACAGCAAACACACAGCAAACACACAGCAAACACACAGCAAACACACAGCAAACACACAGCAAACACACAGCAAACACACAGCAAACACACAGCAAACACACAGCAAACACACAGCACCACCCCCAAACACACAGCAAACACACAGCAAACACACAGCAAACACACAGCAAACACACAGCAAACACACAGCACCATCCCCAAACACACAGCAAACACACAGCAAACACACAGCAAACACACAGCACCACCCCCAAACACACAGCAAACACACAGCAAACACACAGCAAACACACAGCAAACACACAGCACAACCCCCAAACACACAGCAAACACACAGCACCACCCCCAAACACACAGCAAACACACAGCAAACACACAGCAAACACACAGCAAACACACAGCACAACCCCCAAACACACAGCAAACACACAGCAAACACACAGCAAACACACAGCAAACACACAGCACCACCCCCAAACACACAGCAAACACACAGCAAACACACAGCAAACACACAGCAAACACACAGCAAACACACAGCAAACACACAGCACAACCCCCAAACACACAGCAAACACACAGCAAACACACAGCAAACACACAGCACAACCCCCAAACACACATCCCAGTGCACAGCAAACACACAGCAAACACACAGCAAACACACAGCAAACACACAGCACCATCCCCAAACACACAGCAAACACACAGCAAACACACAGCAAACACACAGCACAACCCCCAAACACACAGCAAACACACAGCAAACACACAGCACCATCCCCAAACACACAGCAAACACACAGCAAACACACAGCAAACACACAGCAAACACACAGCACCATCCCCAAACACACAGCAAACACACAGCACAACCCCCAAACACACAGCAAACACACAGCAAACACACAGCACCATCCCCAAACACACAGCAAACACACAGCACAACCCCCAAACACACAGCAAACACACAGCAAACACACAGCACCACCCCCAAACACACATCCCAGCACACAGCACTGCCCCCAAACACACAGCAAACACACAGCAAACACACAGCACCACCCCCAAACACACATCCCAGCACACAGCACTGCCCCCAAACACCCACACAGCTCCCAGTCTGGCAGCTATTTCCAGCTCAGACACCCCATTATGGATGCACCTCCCCTCACAGTGGCAGAATTACCCCAGCCTATTCTCCACTCTCTCTTCCAGTGGCACAGGGGATATTACCCATCCAAGGCTTACAGCTCAAATCTGGAAGGCTGTAGCTGTGAGTTATTTTGACATGTGCCAGTGTAACACAATCTCCTCTAGGTACTGGGAGTTCACTCATTTCTAGAAAGCTAATTATTGATATCAGATGGATGATACCTCAAAAGACAAGGTTCCTCTCACTGCAACCACAATAGCTTCTTTCTTGTGATCCAAAGCAACAAAAAATGGAATCTCATAGATCTGGAGGAGAAAAATGTAATCAGTAAAGACACCAACTTTTCATAAGGGCAAGCACTTGCCCTCACCTTCTGAAAGCTCTTATTGAGCTCCATATTGTACTATGGAAAGAAGCTAAATTGGTCTCTTATCTAGTTATTCTAAGTGCCTTTTTTCAATACTGAAGCAAGTTAATATCAATTTTGTGGCTGTTCTGTTAGATTAGAAAAATAAAAAGGTCAGAACTGAAAGTTTTCATTTGGCTTTGTATTCTGCACTTCATAAATGCTGAAGGCAAACTAGACCCTTCAAGCTTGCCTTCCCTGAATTAATCATAACACTTTGCTGAATGCCTGTCCAGATTGTTTACCTTGTTATGAAAACTGATATGAATGAAGTCTCTGTACTGCAGTCCTGTTATTTTTAGGATGGATCCAAAGTGAAAGTTATGCCGATCACTGCCTGTTATGTCAGCATCTGTCGGTGTATTTCTGCAACTAACAAACACAGAGGAGAAAAACTTTCATGTTCCAATGTTTTTAGGTTTCCTTTCAAGGAATCAAACTCAGTTACATTTGCAGAAGGCCTTCTGCCAGGAATCAAAAGTGCTTTCTTTTTGCAATAGCACCAGTGATCTGATACAAAATGTTACTTCTGCCTTGTTACAGGACCATTGGCAGAGCAAACAGCGCAATAATTAAAGAATTCTTAAGATTACAGGCCATTGAGAGAAAATACAAACAAGGAAAAAGGAAATTCAAAACAAAATCTGCATAGCAATCTTATCTCCTGTTTTATCCACATAATTTGTATTTCAGTAGATTATATTGATATTTGATGTTAGTAATTAAGAAAATCATTCTTACAGTCAAAGAGATCAGTGTTCACATACAGTAAGCCTACACAGCAATATGCAAAATGACATCCTGACCATAAACATTTTTGAATAAAGGGGTCAAAAGGAACAAAAAGAAGGCTGGAGGGACAGGGAACTTCTGCTAATTCCTTAAGACAGGGAAAACTGTTGATAGACTTTTATTTATGCATATGGAGTATTTATGTGTATGGAGCATACAGACCTTGATGTATGTATATTTATTTATCTATATGTACATCTTTGCCCAAAAGGTACCTCTAAAAAGCTTCATTTTAAAACATGTTTCATTTAATTCTTCCTTTGTCATTTTGCTAAATGACTTTTTTTATCTCAATCACAAACTTTTCTCATGAAAAGTAAAGCCAATCTGTTTGAGGGCAGAAAAACACTGGAATTCCATTTCTCTGAATTTGTGAAAGAGAACTCTACCAATGATGCTTATGTACCCCCAAGAGTGATATATTTTAATGCAACAAAAACCCTGCTGTTGGAACTATTCTGTTTCTGCTAAGTTAAACAGAAGGCAGCGATGGTTTTGAAGCTCCTGGCTCAAACCTACCAGTCACCATTGAGCTTACAGAGTGCAGTATAAGGGTTGGTGTATACGTAGTAGGGCCAGCCATAGGCAGCTGCAGCAAACAGCATGTAGTGAGCAGCATTCTCCAGCTCAACGTCCAAATCATCGCTCTGGAAGCACAGAGAAGGAAGCAGAGAGAGGGAGGAAGGTGTGTTAGGCAGCCTCAGAATAAAAACTGAACACGGGCTAGTGAAAATCAAGGCATGATGAAATACACGCTTTCCAAAAGGAAAACCTCAAGGTCTAAGAGGAACTAAAAATAGCCACTTGCATTTCAGGAAAAAGTCTGTTTATTTACATAGCTACACAGCTCAAGGATCTTGAAAAGCTTTCATTCAATCAGTTCCTTCCAATGCTGAAAACAGCATTCACTCCAAATATGTTATCTAAGGATGTCCAAGGGAAGGCTAAAGAGCCTGCAGCACATCTCTCTGGTACAGACTTTTAAAGCACAGCCCCATCACACTGGCTGGATTCAAAAGGAAGTTAACAGAGATGCACTGGTTGAAATAAAACTATATACATCTATGAAACACGGGCCAAAAGGAGGGGAAGAATTTACAGAGGCACTTTTCCACTGAAGACTAGCAAAAATCAAATTAACCCATCACCTGCAAGTATTTAAAAGATGCTATTTTTGCTTCTTACCTTGTCTGGGTATTTGCAGCAGACTAACAGCCCACAACATACTAGAACACTACCTCTCAGTTCTGTGCAAAGAGTACCAAATATTCATTCTCCCTCTGTTCCCATTCTCTCCCAACTGTTCAACAATGATCAAATGTCCTAAATGGTTTGTTTTAGCACTTAATTCCCCATTCAGATGTAAGTTCTACTCATGCAAAAGCAGAAAAATGTTTTGACCACAAACTCATCAAGCTGTCTTCACTGAATTTATTAATAACTTATTTTGTTATGATTTTTTATTGCAGTGTTTAATTTTCTTAAAAGAATAAACAAAACAAAAACCCCCAAAAAACTCTACAGAAGGAAGTGCATTTCAATTTGATCTGGCACCATTTCCTAGAATAATTACACCAGCGGCTGCACCAGCCCTATCTTACCACGAGAGATGATGGAGAATGACACAGGACTTCTTCAGGATCTTTGGGGCAATTTTCCATTTTATCTTGTTCTTGATGGAGCAGAATCAACCCAGCTGCTATGTCACTTGGCACCAGATCAGTGTCCTGTACAAAGACATGGAAGATTGTGTAAAACAATCCCACACTCAACTTGGCAAAACTCTCCCAACACAAGCAAAGCTCTCCTCTTACAGAGAAGTAGGTGCGGAAGAGCTCGGCGATGCTGGTGAAAGCCACGCGGTGGTCGTCGTCCTGCACGATGCAGCAGCACAGCAGCCTGATCCTCTTCTCCCACACCCTGGTGGCAGAGCTCTTCACGTTGTAGAGCAGCTGCCCCGACTGGCTGCTCTCCAGGTTGCGGCTCACACCATCGGGCAGGTAGAATGTCTTCTTCCCCCCGAGGGGGTCAAAGACAATGACAACTCCAATGACGGTGAAGATGATGATAATCCAGCTGCCAAATGCAAGGGAATGGGACAGTAAACTGAGAAACCTGACACTTCTGTCAAGTGTGCAAGAAATCACAGCTACAGATCTCGACAGACTGAAAACGAAGCTGGGTATGGAATCCTGGATGGAGACCTCTGCTGCTGTCCTAAGGGTGCAGGTCTTGGGACTGGGCTTGCAATACTCTGGGAAAGACTGTCAGCTCAGTTCCCACAGGGCACCAAACCTGGAATCACAGCCCTGTGCTTTGGAAGCAGCAGCCCAGAGGTGTGGCAGCTCCATTCTTCACTACCAGTTAAGTGATCTGGTTACTACACCCTTCACATTTACCCCATTTTCTACACTCCTCCCTCTTACCCTTTCTGATCTTCACCTCCTTTTTCTCCACTGTAGGACATGCTCTCCCAAGGCAAGTAGCTCAAGCTCATTTAGGGAAGGACACCAACTCATTTTCACATACACTATCAAGCTCAGATTTGTGGGGAGGCACCTTTACCTTGCAATAACTGTCCCAATGATGCCATTTATCACAGTCTTCTCACACTGCACACTGTTGTCTGACACCCACACAGCTCCTACAATAGCCCAGATGAATTCAGGGAAATAGAGAAGCAGGCGAGTATAAAGTATTTTGGGAAGTGATTTTCTCGGGCCTGGATTCGAAATTGTTCCTGAAATTAGAGAGAGAATTTACAACAAGAACTGCTCACAAATGCACCTCGAATACATAAAATGCTGCCTGGAAATATGAACTTTCTGGGCTTTACAGAAAGTAAAAAACTTAACTGAAACTATCAAGTTCCTTCATACTAATGGAAAGCTATCACTGAAGTTGAGAAACACAACAATCGGTTTACAGCTGTGATTCTTAGAATCCACTCTACTAGAACTCAAAACAACTCTAGTCAGAGACAGTTCTGCACTGAACTTGAGGCAGCAGTGCTGTGCCCAGCATTAGCCAAAACTGCATCCAGGAACACTGGCTCACCTACAGTTCCTCATGACTCCTGGGGGCCTGCTTTTAATATTCTATTTGGCTTTTACTTGGTTGAATATTTCATTTTCAGATGCTATTTTGCTGGGCTACAATAAAGTTTTGTTAATGGAGTACTAAATAATCAGAGAACAAAAGCAGGACCATTACCAGGACAAGTATTTCTCAAACTACTTTCTGTGTTGTTAGTTTATTAATAACCTCCTCCTTTTAGCACTCTAAGGCAATAAAAAGGGAGTAACTTTTGGCCAGCTCATCTCCTTAAACCAGTTTGCTGATCTCAGGGTAATGAGGTAGCGGGGTGTGCGTGCTCAGGTGTAGACAGGTAATTTGTAAAGGCTGCAGAACAAAAACAACTTTGGAAACTATTTTCCAATTACAAAGCTGTGGTTCACACCCAGTGATAAAGCTGTTTCAAAACCCCTCCATCCCGAGGTTGCTTTTTCCCATTCCCAGGTTGCAGCCTGTCCCGCAGCAGTGTT
The DNA here is from genome assembly GCA_036630365.1 of Acanthiza pusilla. Lineage (NCBI taxonomy): Eukaryota > Metazoa > Chordata > Aves > Passeriformes > Acanthizidae > Acanthiza > Acanthiza pusilla. The sequence continues at coordinate 1,702,778 of JAXCHO010000030.1, read as the reverse complement.
TGCTTACACAGACACAATCAGATGGAACTGTGGTTCCTCTAAGCAACTCTTCCTTTCTCAGCACCAGCCCAGGGTGTGAGGGCTCCAGCGTGGCTCCCTGCTGGCACCACCGATCGCCAGGACAGCGCACGGGCTGGGGCAAGACCCAGCCCCACACATCACAGCCACAGTCCAACACACCTCACCCTTTATTTTCTTGGAAATTCAGCCTCAGAATTCTTCAGTTTCTTAGTTATAGGGAGCTTGTAGCTGTACTTTTATGCCGAACAAGGTTCTTTTACCACTGCTATTTATGGTTACATCTCTCACCTCCACAATTTTGGTTAGAGCCTGGTGCTAAGAACACCAAGAACAGGGGTTTGACCCCTGCACGGGCCATTCACTTAAGATCTGGACTCGATGATCCTTGTGGGTCCCTTCCAACCCAGAATATTCTGTGAAACTTTGATATAAACAACATAGTCTGGCTGATCTTACTTCCCCTCCTCTGGAAACTCTAGGAAAACCAGCAGTCAGATTCAAGGCCAGGATTATCATCCACACCTCTGCTCTGTGAAAGCTTCTCTTCAAGCACTCTTAGAATTGCTTAAATGGAAAGAAGTATAAATCCTTATTTACAGAAGCATAAATACTTATTTACAGTATGAGAACCAATATATTAGAAACTGTGCGAGTCTCATCTGTTACTCCAGAGACCACACACATATTTCAAATTAATCTTCTTAACATTACTTCTATAATCAGGTGCCTCACCAGAAAAAAGCTTTCCTAGCAATTTTAACCCAAAATGAGCCATTCCTACAAATTATTAGAATTGCATTGGGGTCCTTACTTCTCTTCAGCCATTCACTTCAAGCTGTAGGTCCTGCTCTATTTAACAGTACTACTGTTAGTTTTTTATGACATTTATACAAATCACTTTTCTATGTGTGTTTTTCCCCAAGCAGCCCACTGCATCTAAGGAACTTTCCAAGACATGACTAAACCTGCCTATACAAGGCAGAACTAACACCATACTGCAGATGATTTTGGATACATTTCCCTAAATTCCTGTCAGAGAGGTGGAGCAGTGTTACATCAGAGGTCAGGCACAGAGAGGTTTTCAGGATGCTCTGATTGCAATGAACCATTAGCTGCACTAAGTTGTTGTTGTGTCTATTTGTTATGTTATATTCCAGATAAACAAAGGTAATACCATTAAAGCAAATATGTTAATACTGAAGGAGTTTTTCAAGTCTGACTACCATTAAAACACTTCAGTTTTTTGGTAGCTATTAACGTCAGCACCGGATTAAAAACACACATCTATTACAATCCTACTAGATAAACGCAAAATATCATTATTAACTATTTACCTTGCATACTGATGTATACAAGAGCAGATAACGCACATATAATGGAAGCCAGAAGAATAAGGAGGCCGAGCAGGTAGCTGTGCAGCAATCCTCCCCCGGGACAGTTAAACTGCCCCTTGTGAACAGCGTAAAGGACAAGAATCCCAATCCACCTGCCGGGAAGTGAGATAACAACAGTTAGAGCAGGAAGGGGGAAGTGCCCGCTGCGATCACCTGATCGATAGTGGTCGTGTTAATGAGAGCGTGGCACAAAGATTAACGGCGAGGACCTGTTACATAAGGGAAGTGTCAGAATGAAACCACCACAGGGACACTGAGCAGGATTACAATTCAGCCGCGTGCAGACCGAGCCGCAGGCTCCCTGCGTGGTGCTACTCACTCCCTCCCTCAGATCCCAGCGCACCGAGGCTTGCGGACATAAACAATCACCGTATTAGTTACGAAACCACACGAGCGCTACTCGGGGATTAAACACAGTGGGTGAGGGCGGCCGGAGCGCACCGGCAGCGCGGGCACGGCCCCGACAGCGCGATCACCGCACCGTGCGGGATGTGACAGCGACCGACACCGAGCGGGCCGCGGGCACCGCTGACCCCGCCGGGAAGCGGCCGGGCCGGCGGGCAGCGACCCCGGGGCGCGCCTTACCACACCAGCCTGACGAACAGCTCGAAGGCCCCCGGGAGGACGAAGTCATCGCTGCCGATGGCCCAGCGCCGGCCGAACACCACGAGCCCCGGCATCGTGCGGGTCCCGCCGCCCCCGCCGCTCCCTCAGGGCCGCCCGAGCCCCGCCCCCCCCCAGGCCTCACCGCCCGCCGGGGCGGGCACGGCGGCGGGGCCGTGACGTCACGCCGCCCCCACCGCCGAGGCCATCGCCCCGCCCCCCGACGCACCGCGCATGCGCCTGGCTGAAGCCACGCCCCCGGCACCGCGCGCGGGACTGAGGGGAGGCGGGGAGGGCAGGGCGCGTGCGCAGTGCGGCCAGGGGGCGGGGCACAGTGACGTCACACGCTCAGCAATGAGAACCGTCACTGACTGGGGACTAATTATGGCAAATTCAATTAATTGTAAAACAAAACACAAACACCAAACACCCTCTGCACCAGCCTGGAGACTGAGCTCTTACTAAACAACCAGAACTCAGTCATCATTGCTTCTTCTCAGTGATAGTACCCCGAGAGCCTTAAAATTTTATATTTCAATACAGCAATGACATTAAGCCACTCATCCTCACAACTTCTCAGCCAGCCCCAGGCACACAGGCGGCTTTCACATTCAGGAATGAAAAAAAAAAAACCCAAAATGTCTTCACCATTTCATAAAGTGTTTATTGAGGATGGTAACACAGGATAAATCATGCAACAGCTCAGTAAAAAAAGGGAATCATTTAAAGGATGAAGAATGGTAACTGGTGCTGCTGATTTTGAAAAGTTTATAAAAAAAATATTAATTATCCAAAAGTGACATCGAAAACCACTTGAAGCTGAACATGGAAGTTGCTTATAAAGCATTCATTATTAAGAAAATGTAGATATTGTTTAGAATGATCACCCACAGATTTCTGTAATCAACAACTTACAAGTCTCCCATTCCTACAGTTGCAATGGTGGAGCAGGGCTGGACATCCAAGATATTTAACCTTCTCTGCCTGAACAAACAGCACAGTCACAAACATCTGCCAGTAAATAACACAACCACATCTCTCACCCTCAGGACCTGGGCTGCCAAGTGCTTTCACTGTTGGGATTTCCTCCCAGACATCATGGCAGGACAGAAAGGGCCCATCCTTGTGCCCTCGAGATCTCCTCACTGCCTCTTGCCATCAGTCTGTTTTAGAAGGGGAACAACTACAAAATGTGTCTGTTCCCCTCCTAGCACCAACATTTGTTTTGAATAAGGAACTCCATGTCAGCAGATGGCACAAGGACTGGGCACCAGCACATCACATCAAACATCGGTGGTTTCGGATTTAGAGTTGACATATATTTGCCTTTTGGAAAAAAAAATAAAATAAATATAGTGGAATGAAAACTGAATCAAAGGGAAAGAACAGATGACTACCATCCATCAAGGATGCACATATCTGTGCACTGAAAAAAAAAAGAAAAAAAATCAGTCATTTCAAAGAAAATCTTGAAAATTAAAAAAAACGTTTGCACTTGTTCCTGGTCATAAACAATCTCACAAAAATCTCACTTTTGGAACTATTCCAATTGAAACCATACACTGAATTTATTAATACAGTATAAGTTTCTTTATGTAAAAAATCTTTATACATAGTAATAAAAAAGATAAAGGCAAGATGCATCAAACAGAAATCTGCTGGTTGTTTTTCCTCCGTTCTTACAGAGCCGCTGATGACTACCTGCACTATAAAGAGCTGTGTTTCTGACTTTCTGTCTCAAGCATCTTCGCCTTTGCTTGTGATAAGGATTGTTCTGTCCAAGCATCCAAAAGGACAGATGCTGGTGATGTTTTGGCACTTACGCTGGCAAACTGAGCTTCTTTCCCTTGAGAACTGCAAGGAAAAGAGGGAAAGAGAACGGTCAGCAAAACCAAGTTGTGATGTAGGAGAAGCACATGCTGTTAAAATGTCAAAAGGGACATTTTATCCCTTTATTTAAAGGGATAAAATTTATTATTTATTTAAAATTTATCACACCAAATGGGCCCACTGCAGACAGTCCTCCCAGACTGCCTCTCTCCAATACATACTGGCAAAACTAGAATTGACAATTGACTTGAATTAACAATTCCAACCTTGCCCTCCTGTGGAACCCTGGAATTCCCACTTTTCATCTCACAGGACATACTGCCCCTGACCACACTCTTTAATCACTATGACTAAAATAACACAGCCCCATGCAGCTTTGTGGTTACACGATGGAAGCTGAAATGTAACTAAGGGCAGAATTATTAATCACCCAGCAGAAGTGTGTGCTTCTACACTCAGCATAAAACATCCAAAATATGATGAACTTTTATGGTATTTAAACCACTCAGAAAGGTGTTTGTAAGCACAGGATCTGTACTAACAGTGTAGGGGCCATGGGAAGCAGGAGGATCATGCTTATCCACAGAAGGCAACAGCAATATAAATTTAGCCATACTTAAGTTTTTCCAAAAGTTCATCAGAGCATTTATACATTTATACTCTCCCCACACCCTAAAACAATCCTCAGAAACGCCGCACGCTAGCAGAAAGTCTACTTGATAAATTAAGGAGATTTCAGCACTAATTTGCACACTAATTAATGAGATCACAACACCGATGCAGAAGCTGTTAATTGTTCCATCCCACAACCTGAAGCTGAAGTCACTGCTCCACTTACCTTTTGTAACATACAAATAGAAGAAGTCACAGTACAGAACGGTCTGGACCACACCAGCAACAACAGCTATGAGGTCAAAAAATCCCTCAAAGTAGTAGCGCCAAATCCAGTTGACTAAGTACAAGGCACGGTACAGACCCAAGAAGAAAAGATAGTGAGTGGTGATGGTCTCTGCTTCCCCGGTTTTGCTGATCATAAAAAGTTGAGGGAGAATAGCAACCGATTCCAGATAGATGGAGAAGGTCCACAGTATCTAAAAGGAATAAAAGCAGAGGTATATTCAGCTGTCTCACTGGTAACAGCAGGACAGAAAATGTTTGACTTGGCTTGACTTTTCGCTCTCTAACAATGTTATGAATACCTATTCATACAGGTACAGTATTTTGGCAAACTTTCCTTGGTACAGGATAATAATCATAATAATCAATCAGGGAACTCTCCTGGCAGACAGCAGACTCTCCAAAGCAGCTGTCTGCTGGGCTGGCACACACAGGTTTATTTGGGAGGGAACTTGTGTGCACCCAGCTCACAGCACCATGAAATACAGAGGCTGTGCTGTGAAAGCTGCAGGGAAGATGAACTCCTTTTACCCCACAATGTTCTTCCATTTTTTATCTATTTGTTTAAAGAATGAGTTAACACAGAACAAAATTTAAAATAATGTCTCGAAGTGTTGCTATTTAAATTCCTTTACTCTATAATAAATTAATTTAACCCCAATATAAAAATGCAGCTTGTTCCACTTAAAATAAGCACCTGAAGTTACTATTTTGTAGGAAAAATTACCTGTTTGAGCTCTCTATGATTACATTTTTAATATAATTATTTTTTCAATTAAACACATAGCTGCATTTTAAATACAATTCAATTCTTTTTAATGCTCTAGACCACTTGCAATTCTATAAAATCAAAGCAGTACTATAATTCCTTTTGTTTTCACCAGGTGGCACCAAGTATTCACAAACTGCATTCCTGGGGATTTCTTTAACAAACAGAACAAAAGGAATTCTGAATTAATACAGACATCAGGGTGCACTGGGAAAAAAACAGCCTTCTGCTTAATAAAATAATCAATGCTGATAACAATGCTGCTCTCCTGAGGTACCTTGAATTTGCACAGACATTAAAGAAAGGATCAACCTGAACCTACTAAAAACAGACACTCTTTAACCATTCCCAGGTCAGGCTAAAAATACTCATCCTCTTGTTCTAAATATTTTAGGGGAAAAAAATAACATCTCCTGCCCACAATCAACTCACCTCCAGAGGAGAGAAGTCATGATTGACAAGAAAGGAGAGCCCACCAACAGGAACTATCAGGAACTCCACTCGGAAGGTGTCATGGTTTCCATCGTAGGTGGCCTTGAACTTCATGTAGATCAGGTACACGGTGGCGTACGAGCAGGCGATGTAGATGAGCTGAGAGCGAGGAAAAAGAAACAAAAAAAACCCCAAAACAATCCACTGAGGTTCCAGGATTAAGTCACACTCCCTGATCAAGCACTAAGTGGAGTAAGTGTGGTCTTTTTGGATTGTTTGCATTGTTTGTTTTGCAGGCTGTTGGTGGTGTTGAACTTTTGTCAAAAATTCAAAATCAGCACCTCTGGGCTCTAATGGTTTTGTTGCTTTAAAGGCATCACCTGCCTCTGGATGAAGTGACTGCCCAAAGGTGAAGAGCCTTCCCAAAGCAGACAGAACTCAGGAAGTGACTGGAGAACATGTTCTGTAACTGGGGGGGAAAACTGGCCCCAAATATTTAGGTAAAAAATGTGTAGCTGCATCCACACAATAATAATGGAAGGGCCTTTCTACATTTAAAAAGCCCAGCAAGGTGTGGCTCACGTGGCAATTAAAAAAATAATCAGTAAGCTCCATTGAGGCTCAGCCATTTGACATATCACAAATTAGCAGACTTGCTGTAGACCTTTAAAGAGCTCTGAAATCTAATGGCAACTGGACACTGTTATCCAACCAAGAGGCCACAAAACCTGCAAAACTAACAGACTGAGAGAAGCACTGAGCCAGAATTCTCACTGAGCTGATGTCTAACCATTCTGAATGGTTCTGGCACAGTAGACTTCACAGCTATTCCCTGGGGAGTAAGCAAAAAGGCTCATTTTACAGGTGTGAATACAAAACCAGAGAGAATCTAAGACTTTCTAAAGGTCAATCTGCCATCATCAGGACAGAGCTCATTGTCCTGGAGTCAACACAGTACAGCAGACTGGACAAATATTTTAGCTTCTGCCTCGGTTTCATCACAAAGATTACATGTTCCAAACCATTTATCACATTAAAAAACGGTTCTTTGCAACAGAGAAGTAACAGATTAAAAACCCTACTGTTTGCAGATGCTATTAATCACTCAAAGCTCTGCTCACAGAGAGAAAATCCTACAAATTCTGTATTAAGGAGCTCAGACTCCAAAGGCCCTGCTACATGAGCACCTCAGCTGGGTGGAGACAAAGGACCACAGGACAGCAAACAGGGAACCTCTACTTGGGTATAAAATAATCACAAGAAGACATAGGAGACACTAAGAAAATGCAAATGAATCCAAATTCCTATTACAGATTTCTTCATCTCAAGAATCTCAACTCTCAACTGAAGTTCTCAACTATTCTCAGCAACTGTGTAACATTATACACTCTACAATAATGGGCTGGAAAGATAATTATATCCAACAGCCTTCATAAGCAGTAACCCTTGAAACTGAAATAGAGGCTATTTTGAAAGTTAGTACTTCCACATTCACTCCTTTTCTAGTCAGGAGGGCTGCAGAAAATAGATGTGGTCATGGCCCCGAATCACAAGCAATAGATAAATAAATGGCAAAGCCCCCTACCTGCTCCTTTAGTGCACCTATTGGTACATTCCAATCAGAAATTGCATATGGAAAAATGTAACTTCTAAATGACATTTTTAAAAAAACAGAGTATTATTAAATAAAATACTCTGTTTCAAGAGTATTTTATTTAATCCACAGCTCTACGTCTATACTGTTAATATTAAAACTTAAGCACACCAATTTCACTTGCTGGAAAGCAAGTGTGAGTTTAAGACATCAAATTTTATTTTAGAGTATTTCCATAATTCTTCAGATTGATTTGCCTTATTGATCATTTAGTCTTTCCTCTTGGCAAAGGAGGAAAAACCACCCTCTGAATTAAAGCTGGAAAGCATCAGGAAAATCCAAGAATAAAGGAACTTGATTTAAAAAGTACAAACCTACTGCCCTCTCCCAGACTGCTTTATTTTCTTGCGCTCAGCACCAGAAATGGCAGGAATGAGTAAGTACCAAACTCAAATTTAGGCTCACTAATATTCAGTGGGCAAGGGACAGGAGTATTACTCTCAGAAGTTACATTCCTTAGAGCTTACTCTGTCAACTTTTGATCAGCCTCTGGCCAGACAATAGCTGCAATTCTGGCAGTGCATTCTGAATACTAATTTACCTTGTAGTGAATAAAAGGAGACTTACTTGAGCTTTAATGATTCAATTGAGAAATACAATTTATTTGAATAATTTTCTCAGAAGCTTTTTATTTTCAATAACCATTTGTTCTAAATGTCACAGTCCCCATACAAAGTGTTTTTTAAAAATTGCATGTAGAGTGCAGAAAAAAATAGGATTCTTTATCCAAAGCCCATCTAGAATTTCCTCTGTAACAACTGTGCAGTGGGCCATTTAAAATGGCTTTTATTAATGAAATTATGCACTCTGCATGCAACATCACCAACTTTTCTAACTCTCCAGCATACTCTACCTTCATAGATGTGTTATACAATGAAATGAATGAAGTGAAGAGGTCCAGGTAACGGGTAGTGAACACCAGTGCAAACAGAAGCTGGCTTTTCCCAGAAATACCTAAAGTGATAAAGGAAAGAATTAATTATTCAGAAAGTGATGAGGTGCTTTGAAACACCAGATGTGAAAGGATATAACCTTTATTTCTAAGCAAGCTGATAACAAAATTAGGACAAAATCTAAGTTCCCAAGCTGTACAAACAGAATTCTAAGCCCATATACCTCAGCAGTGTGAACCTAAGTTACCTTGTACAGGAAGAGGAGCTGGCACTACACAAAGTTTAGAAATTACTCACAGCAGACAGTGTCATCTCCAAAAATACCACCTGCAGCCTATCTGTTCTGTATTATCACTGGGCAAGGCTGCACTAGCTTTCAGCTCCCAGAGTGCCATCACATGCCTCAGCACAATCCTTAGATGCTCAAGAGCTGGAAAGGCACAAGGGCAAGAGGCAGAACAGACCCAGTGACAAGCAGAAGCACAAATAATATGATTTTAGAGGAATACATGGATTTTGAAACATAAGGCGATTCAATTCACAGACTCAACTGGCCACATGGTGGGAAAAACCAATCAAAACCATCAACCAATCAAACCTACATGTTATTACATACTAGAGCAAAATTTTAAAAAGAGAGAAGTGAGATAAAATGTCAGACATCTACACTGCACCTTCAAAGCAACTTCTGATTCTAGGTCAAAGCCCCAATGTCAAAACGTTTGTTTTGTACTTAACTTCAGGCACTAGAGCATAGTTAGAAGTACAAAAGCTTTGCACAATCAGCCACTAAAAGCTCCCTGCAAACTGAGGTGAAGCATCACTCCATAATACTGATGTGGTGGTGTGTCACAGCAGGGGGACAAAACAACCTACTCTGTGCCTCCATCTTGTTATTCCAATTATTCTTGTTTTCAGTCATCCAGGGGAAAAATAATTGAATCTGCTCAGCTAAGCATGCGAGACTTGTTCAAAAAACAAGAGGGAAAAATACTCTGTAGGAGAAGGTTATGATGCAAGGCTAAAAATTCTTGTCCCTTTCTACAGAGATATTTCTAGAAAGGCTTTTATTAACAGGGCCATAAAGCAATTAGGAGAAGGCTATCTGCTAGGGCTGTTGAAGTCCTTTTTCACTCCAAGGAACATGCAATAAGCTGCTCCAGATGAAGACATTTTATGTATAAAGTACAGGAATGGCTGAAACAGTAACAATTAGAAAGAGGAGTGTTTGCAACTCTCATAGGTGAAATGTCTGCAAGGTGAGCCTCATGTAGCACCTACAGAGCAACCCCAGAGCAGTACAGGGAACATAAAACTCCTCAAAACCTGCAGGCTGGAAAGCTGTAAAACACAAGCTGCAAGGATTAAAAACCAAAATAACTGCCTGCAAACAAAACAAAACAAAACAAAACAAAAACAAACAAACAAACAAACAAAAAACCACAAAAAAAACCCCACAAACAAACAATTTCCCAAAGTTTAGGGGAAAAAAAGTTTGACATTTTTTGAACTACAGCTACATTGAACAGAGAGCTGAAGCAGCACTCTGGGCTCATCCCAGGTGTGCTTGTTGGCATCACAACTTGCCAATAAAACCTCCCAGCAAGGCAAGCTGTCCTAAGGTCAGAACCCACAGGACAAAGAACTCCACCTGGACAGATTACAGAACAGCATCACACAACAGAATATAATTAAGCTAAATTATTTAGCATGCTATTTTCTTTTTGCAAATAACTGGGAACAGCAAAAAAAAGAAAAAAAAGGCATACAAGAGACATTAATTATTGATAACAGCTATAAATTTGGATCTGGATATACTGTCACAAATACATATAATATACCTGACAAATTCTTCTAAGCCATTGCCAGCCTCACCTCCTCAACCCCAAGGTTGTAATTTTTATCAAGGCTTTCAATACTCACACTGATTTTTGAATCTTTAGAATACTCACAAAATCCTGAAACACACCCTAGACCCAAGATTAAACTAATTTTCAAGTTAAGTAGGCTAGGCTAGACTGGGCAAGGTTTAAAGTGTAAACCAAAGATCTACGAAGGGACAGAAAAACTGCAAGAAACATCTAAACCACGAGCAAAAAGAGGGGGAAGGAAGAGGCAAACACCTTGTTGTACAACTTTATGCATTTCAAAAGGTTAGGAAATGTATCAATAAATGTGTCACAGCACTGACCTTGGCCCACCATTGGCAACTGCAATACACAGAGACTAAAATGACATTATTCTCATCCTTCTCCCCTTCCTTTTACTCTCACAAACATTTCTTAGTTCTTGAGCTAAATAAAAATGTTTTTATTTCTTCTTCCAAAGCTCTGGAAGAGCTCTGCAAATTTGGAAGAGCAAAACAGCAAAACCTCTCCGTTTTGTTTCATCCTCACACGTGGAAAACTCCTTCAACTTCTGTGCTCCAGCTTGGCTGAAAGCCATTGCATGAAACTTTAATTCAGGTGATTTTCAGAGCCAGGCAGGAGGGCAGAGCTGAAATTGTAGTACTTTCTTATCACTTCTTTTGCTGTGGTGAGTCAGGTAAGGAGCAAGAGGCAGGAGCAGAGGCACTGAACTGTGGAGTGTAGACAGCATTTACTAACCATGAACTGCACATCAGAGCTGTAAAAACTACAAACAAAAGTCCTCCGAAGGAAGGTCAGTCCATACTTTGCCATGGAAATTTCACAGACTTTTTGAAAGAATAAAAGAAGTAGTTTTGTTCTGTACCAAGTTCACATCAGCCACAGAACCACAACTTCTTTGGTTCTTCTAGCATTAAGACTCCTGTGCTTCTGATTTAAAAACCCAATCTAATTTTAAAGACAAATTTTCCAACTGAGAAAGAGAATACTTTCCTTCACAGAGAGAGAAGAAATTCCAAAGCTACCTAAAGCAGCAGTTTTTGAGAAAATGCAGACAAATCAGCTGCAGCCTATGGCAAAGTACTGCCAGAAATCTTCATCTTAGCATATTATCTGGTCCACAGTAGACACATAAAATTGAGATACAGCTACATTACCTAGCAAAAGTACTACACATTTACTATCTACACTCCTTTTTTAGAGTATACAGCATATAATTTGACAGCACTGCAACTGCAGGTCACCTTTAACACTTGATAAATGACACAGAGAAATGCAAATCAATTTTCAGGCAGTAATTTGCACTGCAAACAATCTGATTTGACTTGAAATGGGTAAGAAAATACAGTCTGAACAGGACAATGTCTGAAAGCACAGGATTCTTTAAGTCTCATGAATTTCCTAATTATGACACGATGTCAATAATGGAGCTGCCTACTACATTCTGCATGGCTCTTCCTAATGATTTTTGAGCACGAAACATTTTTCCAAATTCTAAATTTGGAAACTCAAATAACCAGACATGCAAAAAACTGTTTCCCCGCCAGTTCTGAAATTCTAAAGTCACGGCTTGATTTGCTTTCCCCTTGTTCTCTTTTCAACCTAGTGACTAAATTAGAAAAAAAAAAAAAAGCTTCTCGAACACTGAAAACACAGACTGCTTCAAAGTGCAGATTGGCCTAGTCTCACCTATCTTCCTCTAATTGAGGAGTCACTTGTTAGGAAAAAGAATGACTGTGAGTCTTCAGAAACCAGCAGGTTGCAGCAGAGGTGCCCAGGCTGTGTCCCTCACTTCCAGCTGCTTTTACAGGCCTCGGAGTTCTGGTGGAACAAAGGCCTCAGACACACAGAGACACGAGCAGAGGAGAGGAGTCGGCACCATGTGGTTTGCCAGCTCTTCATGGATCACAGCCTGCACTCCAGCCAGCAGTTTGAAGCCCTGATTTATTTTCAAAGCCTCTGCTGCTTCAAAAGGGCACAGTTAAATAGCAGCTGTTTGCCCACGTTTCCTTAGCCACAATAACCATGAGGTATAAGATTATTTAATTTATAAATGGCTCTAATGACCATACAATGTAAAGGAATGGCAGAAACCTCTCCTTTGTAGCTGCCTAACATTAACTGGTAACTGCTTAGGGGTTACTGGCATGTATGACTTTAGAAACATATGCAAATATAGATTTAAAAAGTTTTTATCAGCAGAAGCCTCAACTGACGACAATGAACCACTAGGAGGAACAGAATAGAGCCCCAAAAATAAAATTCTTTGCTCATGTTCCTTTGAGGTATTCACGTTCTTCTGATTCTAGACAAACTTAGGCCTCAGACGCCAATCTCACAGCACCAACATGGACCTGGATTTACTCCTGAGGAGTCAGGCAGAACTAGAAGACACCAAAGAAACAAGCCCTGACAAACACATCCCCATTTCACTTGTTTTGCTCAGGAAAATGAATGAAGCAGATTATTTTCTACTGAAAGACCTCACACACATATGTTTGTGTCCAGGGACACAGGCTAATTTGGGAAAGGGAAGAGCTGAAGGCCCCTGTCATACAGGCCTGTTTGCTTTTCTGCCTTGGAGAAAGCAATACCAATGATTGGTATAAACCCCTAGGAGTAGAGATCCTCAATCACAACTGACTTAAGGAAAGCAGCATCAGATCACTTTTTAAGCAGAAAGATGGGACTAGGTCACATTGTACTATACTGTGTAAATAACCCCACATCCAAAGGTCACTTAAGAATCTCTTGGCTCAAACCCTATCTGAATTTCAACCTTGCAATAGAATTTCTCATTTTCCTTCTTCAGACACAAAATCATACTCAGTTTTTGGAGCATTAACCCTCTTGCTGTTTATAATCTCAACTGCATTTCTCAAACACAGGACAAAACGCTACACAAAAGCTGAAGGAGGCAAGGCCCTCCCCTGCCAGATCCAGGCAGGATTCCTGATACACCAGAGCCTGAGCCAGGTAAGGTCATCAGGAAGGTGCTCTTGTGCTCCATGACCTCAGGAACAATAGTTCTGTGCCACTGCTGCATGTGGGCCATGCAGTCATTTGCTTGACTTCTTTTGTAAAATTAAGAATAGTTTTTACTTTAAGTCTGTTCAAAACCAAAGACATTAGTTTACTTTTTAAAAATCCAAACCTATTAATTTACTCTTTTTTTTGTGCTATCATGTGATTAGTCAACGACTTGACATGAAAACATACAGAACCTGTACTTCCTCCTACCTGTACTGTAAATCTCTTTCATTTCCCCACTCTCACTTATTTCAGGTTACAACTTGAGCTAATCCTTCATGCTTTTAACTGAACACTTTAGAGACACATCTGTTCAACAGCGCTAACCCAGAATTTGAACAGTACCATCAACACACAGCAACCTGATTTCAAGAACAATCGCCCTCACCAAAGAAGCAGAGGCTCACTGGAGAGAAGGCAAAGTCAAGCTCACAGTCAAACAACAAAAACGGCGTTCCCAGGGTGGGTCCGATCCACACAACACACAGCGCACGGAAATGCCCATTTGGAACGACAACAAATCCCAGTTTTCCAAAAGAAATCAGCTATGCTGCATTTACAGGAACTGCCTGCAATTCCCTCCAACCACCACAGCGTAGAGCCGGAGGGGACGCGAGGCTCGGCACGGAGCGGGAGCAGGGCCGCCCGGCACGGGGGGCGGCGAGCGGGGCTCGCCCGCGGGACCGGCGCGGCTGCCGCTGCCGCTGCCACGTCACAGCGCCGGGGATCGCCCTCCGCCCGCTCCCGCTGCAGCCAGCGAGCCCTCCGCCGCCCCGCCGGCGGCACGGACCGCGGGTCAAGCGCTGCACAAAAGCCAAGGAGAGGGGGAGCGGCAGGCCAACGCGGAGGGGAGAGGCGAGCGCGGAAAGTTCAGCGGCTGCGAACCGCGGGGCAGCGGCGGCCGGCGCTGCACCAAACCCGGGGCTGCCGCCTACAAGGGCGGCCCGGAGGCCGGGCGCGGCCAGGGCAGGCGAGGGAAGGGATGGAGGGACGGAGGGATGGAGAGAGGGCGGCTGCCCGCCCCGCGGGGGATGAATTCCTCCCCCCCTCCAAACCGGCCTCCCCATTCATTCGCCTGCCGCCGGGCAGTTACATAAGGAAGGAGCGACCCTCCCGGGGACAGCCGGAGCGGCGGTGTGCAGGGATTAAAGTACAAATAATGGCAACCACAACACCTTCCAGGGAATGGCAGCGCCCGCCGGCGCACCCCCACCCCGGAGCGGGGATGCGCCTCCTCCTTCCCCCTCTCCCCGCTGCTCAGCCGCTCCGCCAGCGCTGGATTCGGCGGGGGCGAGTCCCGGGGAGGTCAGCAGGAGGGCAGAGCCCCCTCCCCTGCGCGGACGGGAGCCACCGTCCCTTGTCACCTGCCCCGGCCGAGCTGTGCCCGCCCGCCCTGGGGGCGCCCCGGGGGGGTCAATCCCCTCCCCGCCTTTCTCCGCTCCACCAGGGCCGCCTCCCGGGCCACTGGGACAGGCGGGACCCCCCTCCGCCCGGCTCGCCGGGCTCCCCCCGGGGCGCGGTCCCTCGGGGGCGATCTCAGCACCCCGCGGCCCCGCCGAGCTCGGGGCGATGCCGCCCGGCCCCCGGCGGGGCTCCCGCGGGGCTCCGCGGCCCGGAACCGCCCGGCCGGTCCCGCCCCGCGGCCTCCGCACGCACCCGCGCAGGAGCGGCTTTTCCAGATCTTGAGCAGCAGGATGATGATGGCCGCCAGGTGGGACAGGTCCCCGGTGAGGCGGAAGATGTTCATGGCGGCGGCAGAGGCGGCGGCGCAGCCGGAGCCGGGGAGCGAAGATGGCGCAAGCTCAGCGGGCACCGAGCGACGTGGCCCGGGGACGTGGCCAGGCAGCCCCGCGCCGGTGCACGCCGGGAGCGGGGGGAGCGGGGGAGCGCCGCCCCGCCCCGCCCCGCCCCGCCCCGCGCCGCCCTCACGGCGGGGCCGCCCCGGGAGCCGCGGCCCGGGCGGGCGGAGAGGAGCGGGCCGGGGCTCAGCTCCTGGGGCGGCAGAGCAGCTGATTTTATATATATAATATAGCGAATATACTATTGATTATACTATATGCATATTTTGTTATGTTTTGTAGCCCAACAGTGTGAAATTAGCTACTAGAGAGGGTCCAGCGGAGGCTATAAAGGTGATGAGGGGTCTGAAGCGTCTCTCTTAGGAGGATTGTGGGAGCTGGGCCTGGTTAGTCTGGAGAAAACTGAGGCAGGATCTCATGAGTACATTTAAATATCTCAAAGGTGAGTGCCAGCAGGGTCACAGAATCATGGAATCGCAGAGTGGTTTGTGTTGGAAGGGACCTTAGGGACCATCTTGTTCCACCCCTGCCACGCACTGGACCGTGTTACTCAGGGCCCTGTCCAGCCTGGCCTGGAGTAGCCACAGCTTCTCTGGGCCACCTGTGCCAGGACAGTGCCAGACCCTGTTCCATGGTGCCCATGGAGCATGGCCATAAACTAAAGCGCAAATTTCACCTCAACACGAGGAAGAGCTTCTTTGCATTGAGGGTAGCAGAACTCTGGGACAGGCTCTTCAGGGCAGTCATGGATTCTCCCTCTCTGACACATTCCTGTGTCACCGCTTCAGGTGACCCTGCCTTGGCAGAAGGGTTGGGCTGGATGATCTCCAGAGGTCCCTTCTAACAGTTCTGCGATTCTGTGTAAACTTCCAAGAAAAAGAAAAAAGAGCAATTATTTAATAATCATGCCTTGAGAGTCAGCAAACTGGCTCTCCAGTGTCCTGAATTCCTAAAACGGGACAAGACCAGCATAGTTCAGTAGGCAGTTCAAAGAGGCATCTCCTCTTAATAACTCTCCAATGTTCTTTGTAAAAAAAAACAACAACCCAAACAACAACAAAGAAAAATAGGAACAGCCCCCCAGGAATAGGATTTCCAATGGCTGTAGAAAATATCCCTAAAACGGTGCTTTGCTGGGTGGTTCCTTTCTTCAAAATCTCTTGGTTTACATTGTTTCACACCCTATTTGAGGAAATAGTGTAAGGACTTTACTGTTACAGAATGATGTACTGAAAATTTCCCACAGCAGAAGGACATGGATTGTTTGAAATTTATGGAAAGGATCCTAACTACAACTTTAATTTTCCTGTTTAAAATGTGGCACAAACATGGAAATCGTTAAAGAGTTTGCATATTCCTGAAAAATAAAGAGAATTGATTAGTACCTGCTCTTGGGTTTATCTTTTTTAGTAAGTACCCACAGTGTGACACAAACAAATTTACTTATTTTCAGAGATTAGGAATTAAAGCCTCTTACAACAGTGTGTTTACAACTACAGCAGTGCAACTCCTTGACAAGCTCCATAGTATCTCTTATCACTTCCTAAGAGAAGACGTTGTATGTTGCATTTGGAAAGTTTTATAGATCTGAACTCTAACAGAATAATTCTTTTAAACAGATATTGAATAATTTTTGGCATCAAATAATATTTGATGTAACCACCAATGAGTTGCCTACTCGAGGACACATGTTAAGAACCCAAATATAATACTTGCAGAATTTGTACTGAAGACGACAGCATTTGGCAGAACTCCCCAAATCTGTGCTACCGACTGCAACAGGAGGAGAGAAAGTGTAAATTCATAAATACAACATCTGCAGCTGCAATGCTGAGGCTTTTCCATCACTGCACACACGTGCAGGGTCTGAAAACACAGCCGTGTCTCAGAGCACTGGCTGGACCAGCCTGTTTGATTGATATGTGTACATTTAATATGTCAGATCTCAACACTTCTGAAAGGATGAATACTGAAATAAAAGTAGCTAATAAAAACACTGACAGATGCATATCTGGAATCTATTTTAATAGATACATTAAAGGCAGAGAGCTGACATCCATTCTCTCAACTCCCATCTCAGTTCCTGCAGGATGTATTCAGAACTTGTTTGTGATCTGTTTTTTGACATTGGATTAAATGTTGAAACATGTCAAGCCCCAATTAAAGATGACCTAAGGCAGTTTCAGCTTGTGCATCAAACCAATGTGATTTTAGCTATAGCAATGACTATTCTTTGATAAATCAATACAGTTCACTTCTATATACAATGGTTAAAAATTATTGAGGAAAGCAGTACCAGAAAATCTTACCCTGCTGTATTTGTGACAGATTATAATTTTCCACTGTTTTCATATTTCTCCTACAGGAATTTACTTTTGGCTTCTCTCCTTTTCTCCTTGTCCCTCAAAGAGAAGATTACAGATATTGAGTTGTTGTTAAGTATTTGTAAGGCTAATTATATCAGCTAAAACATTAGAAGATAAATCTTACACTGTTGCCAGCAAAGCAAGAAATCCGTCAATCTCAGTTCCCCCATTTAATATTCAATGTTTAGTCACTTGGACTGTGAGCTCTGAACATGCCTTGTTCCTGCATCATGAGGGCCAGAAAATCCTCTCATTAATCCGGATTGGGAAAGCAGAATGATGCTGAACAGAAAGGGCAGGAAGAGACAGATGGACATTGGTTGATTTCTACTCTTTACAGAAAAAAATATAATACATTTTGTGACTATCTATATTTGGGAACAAATAAAGAACCAGATGTGAATTGTGATAAAAATATCCTATGGTACAAAAGTCCTGCATGTCCTGATGCCAGGCAAGGACTGGTGGGGCCTTTGAGGTAATCTCAGAATTTCTCTCTCTAAGGACTGAATAGATCAATATGGAAAGGTAGTTTGATAATGGATCACACTCTTAACTGAAATATGAAATTTTGGATACCTGGATAGCACACAGGTCTGTTTTTCTCTCTGACAAGTTTGTAATTTATCTGCACTTTGAACAGCGTGCTGTGTAACAATGCACAAAATACACTTTCTGAGGAGCAATTCCAAATATTCTGGGGTGCCAATAAAAGACATTTAACTTACAGTGGAGATTTTGTTTATTCTTTGCAGACCTGTCTTTTCTATCCAGTTTCCCTCCTGCTTTACTGGAGAAGGAAGTCAGACCTGTCACCTCCAAGAGCACTGGAGTAAACAGTGCCCAAGGCTGTCCCACATCATACGGCACGGATGAGAATATTTTACTAATCAGGACTCTAAGGTTCTTAGCTCTCCTTAGTCCCATGCCTACAGATCTTGCTTTAAAAAACCCCAACCAACAAACACAGCAGAAAACCCCACAGACTTATCACCAACATTTAAACGTTTTTACTGAGATAGAGAACACATTACTTAAAATTGTGTACCTGTCTAGAATATCAGCCTTTTTTGATAAAAGAAAAAAAAAAAAAAGAGGAAGAGATTATTTGAAATTTGTTTTTTACTTCTGAGGGCAACAGTCTATGACAGGGAAAGGAGGTGCTGCAGTTTGATGTCTCTGTTCCTCGACTGCCATGGGGAAATTGGCAGTGTCCCACTGGGAAGCAGTGTGTGATATCTCTAACCACAACCCAGCAAAAGCCAAAATACCAGCCCTGCACTGTGGCCAGCTACCTGCTCAGTGACCCATTCCAGGTGACTTTTGGTTCACTGCTTACTTCTGAGTGTCATTGGGTGAGTCAGGCCTCTCCCATGGCCCCAGGTGTGTTTGGCTGGCACACCCTGATCCACGGCTCACAGCTGCTCCAAGGTGGGCAGCCAGGGGCACTCTGACAAGGTCCCAGCCTAACGTGATGGGGCTGCAATTTGTGTAACTGTAAAACAAAGGAGGGGGTGATGATCCCTAGGCACAGAGCAAAGTGATAAGCTAAATCTGCCGTAATGTACGGAATTGCCTCTGGAATATTTGAGCAGATTATACAGAGGCATAAAGGGCTTCTTGAAATTAAGGAAGGATGCTTTTTTTTTTTTTTTTTTTTTTTTTTTTTTTTTTTTAACAGTAACTTTAGAGCCTCGCACTGAGGAGCTGGTTAGCTCTGATGTGACAGATTGAGATCACTGGGAGTTAAACATTCCAGGCACTGTACAAAACCTGACAACAGCCATAATGCCAGCTTTAACAGGGACAGTTTTCAAGCACTGTGGATGGGTAGTTGTTTTCTTCCTTTCAGGGATTTAGAGATGCCACAGATGTGGCATTTACCTCAGTACCAGGTCACAGGCATATTTTATCTCCTGCTGATCCAGAACCAGTAACCCTTTTTTCTAAACACAATTCTGAACATAAAGGTATCAGGCACTGAAATAATAAGCCAACAAAGTATTTCTTCCCATCTGTTGACCCCTGAAGAATCCATCCAAGCACTGGAATGAAACGAAATACCTCCTCTCACATGCTGCTGGGCAGGGTCACCTGTCCCAGGGCTCACAGCACCCAGAAGAGCCAGGCCTGCACCCAGGTTGGGACTGTCAGCACTTGGGTGGTGAGATGTTCATTCCTCAGGATTTTGGCACTGCCAGCAACCGTCAGAGGAGCCACAAGTGGAGAGGAGAGCTGCAGTTCTCACAATAAGCAGATAACAAGATTATTGTAATGATATATATTCAACAGCAGATTTATGCACAAATTCGATTTTTTTTGTCATTCTCAAAGAACTAAAAGAACTAAAAAGAATGTAGGAAAAGTTACATTTGGTTTAAACAAATGTTACCCACATCTACAAACAGCAACATTTCTTTAAGAATCCAATCTTTATACAACATTTCTCTGCAGTATACTCTTCCAGAAAATCCTGATCATGCAAAAAGAGAGGAACTGTGAGGCATTTTTCCCATGAATGCATTCCAGTGCAAGTGGTCACGTGCGTGTTCTATGCAGTGCACATCTGCAGAGAGGACAGCTGTCTGCACTAAGGGGCTCTGTGGTTTGTTTAACGAAGTGAAGTGTCCATGTTTCAGTTTCCTCTTAGCAGTGGCAGTGTGCAAGATGGGAAATGGATGGCAGATCACACACACAGATTACATACCGTGCATACTACTGCTCTCCATGCCTTTCCATCTATTCTTCCCACAGAAATTCAGTTTCAACAGTTTTGATGGAAATGTCTCATGAATCCCAGATTTTGTAGAATGGGTTTTTCCATTGGTGACCTTTACAAGAGGTACATTGGCAGGAGCAAAATTGCTTTTCTATAATACTTGCCATCCAAGATGCTCACACCATCTCATGAACCAAATAGGATTTACAATCTCACCGTGAAATAAGTACAACATTAAGTCAGTGCTCCACATTTATCCCCCCTTCTCTACTCTTGTAAGAAATAGATAAGTCCTTGACCAAACGTAAATGCAATGCCGAAGTTCTTGATGTAATTATTAATTTAATAAAATATATAAATAATCAAGGAGTTCAGCTATTTCAAAGCACTTGTTTTTGAAAGAAATTACAGCACAGATGGCACAAAACAAAGAGCTCACTCTTGCTCCAATTAAAAGCTAAACTCTGACTCACATAATTGCAAATGGAATCACTCCCAGGTATATTGACAGAAGAAGATCACTTTCAGCTCATATAGATTTTTGAAGGGCTTGGTAGAGCTAAGTCACGTATCTGACCTAAGCAGCTGAACTGGAAATGCTGACTGTCTTCTTGACATGAAAACACTCTCCTGCATCTTCAGAAGTGCACACAGAATTCAAGTCAGGCAATTTCTAGAAATCAAACAACCTTTTAGTACTTTCACATCCGAGTAAGGCAGAACTTTTTAATGCAAAAACACAGATAAAGCTTTATAATGCATTTGATCTACTGAAGTATTTTCCAGTTTTAGTGGACGTTTGCATGTATTTGCTGGGATTAATAAAACAAACTTCTTTCTATTTACATATATGTCTCAATCTCCTGTTCACACACAGAAAGGGAAACGCAGCTGGAGAAGCTGAAATCTTACCGTGAGGATTAGAGAAAAAAGTGCCAGGCAGTCTGCAGCAATCATAATTCTTTGCTTATAAAATGCAGAACTAAAGCATATAGTATTATCTGTAACATCATGTCACACTTGCCAGGGTTAGTTATAGGCAAAGGCAGTTCCCAGAGCAGCAGATTGCTGAGGGGGGAGAGGGAAAGGAGGGGGTGAGAAATGGCTCTCACTGCCTACTTTGCCAATAACAAAGCCCTGGAAATCAAGTTAGCCCCTGCTGCTGCAGGAATTGCAGAATATATGGGACTGTGGTGGGAACTGTTATTCCCAACAGCAGCAAGAGCTCACATTCACCTTCCCCCAGCAGCAGGCAGGCTCTCCCTCCTGCTCTCCCTCCCACTCCTATTGCTTCCCCACCTGAGAAAAATTGCAATTCTACTTTCAGGGCTGAGAAGCCAGATTAATATTTGCCATAAAGAAATACAAATTACAGTTTGAAGGGTATTTACTACAGTACAGCCCTCAACAAAAAAGCTTAACTTTTCAGTCTATGCATTGCCTTTTCTAGTCTAGAAAAAAAGACTTTTGCAATGGCAAAATGGAAAACTGTGCCATGTGTTCATGGCTGGACATCATTTTGAAGGACATCAAAATGTATGTTCACATGCAGAGGATTTTTAATATATCTTTTTTCCTCCATTGTTTAAAATATTGAAGTGTGGCATGAGAAGCCAATATTAGACATGTAAGCCATAAGTTGATAAAACACGGAAAAATATCTATGATTTATGATTATGAGAAATTCCTTATTCTAGATCTTGTGGAAGATACTGGATTGACAGTCCCAGTATGGTGTAGGTCCAGTGAAGAATTCCCCTTAGTACTCCCAGGTGTGCACTTCAACCCCACCTGAAGTGAAAGGAGTCTCTCAATGAACATAAGGAGGTTTCATTTGTCACATGAAATAGGAAGAGTATTGCCAATGCCCTCAGTGTCAACAGTTCTGTGCTGAATACAAACAGCCACGGGGAAGCTACGTTTTGTAGAGGTGCTTAAATTCTAAGAATGTGTTATCACTTCTTATCTGAGCAGGATTTAAACCAGCAGCCCTGAAACTAAGTTCTTTTATTGCAACAGCAGTAACTTTTAGTGCAGTTTCTACTACAGCACACAGAAAGATAGCCTCTCTCCAGGGAATGTACACTTGAAGTAAAAGAAAATCCAGCAAATGGACACAACAGTGTGACCAAATTAGGCCATGGAAAAAGCACTGGGTATCAGACATCAGCCTCCAAATAACAGCCCCTGCTACCTGTCCACCCCTGAACATGTAATTCATGTTCCTCCCTAACACACTATCTTATATTTCAGTGATTTTCTCACAAGACAGATAAGCCATTTCCAGTTTTTAAACTTGAAGTATTTAGAGGGATACTGCATTCCTTGTTAATGGTGAAGTTGTGGAAAGGAGATAGTTCTCATCATGATGGCAGGTGAGGGTGTTGTTCATAAGAATTCAACCACTCTGCACTCAGAAATCTCAGAGACTCTTGACTCTACTGTTCATGCTGAGCTGACACTCTTTTATCTCTAGCATCTCTGTTGTGAGCTCCAGGACACTGAAAATCAAAGCAAAGAAAAATATTAAGTCTTTTGACATGCCTTGCTTTGCAATCTTAAAAACTAAGTAGAATATTTAAGCAGTTAGTTTACCTAATTGGAACCTAAACTTTAAGCCCACCAGTGCTCTTCTTAAATGTTAGCCTGTCAAAATATTAAAATCCAATGAAAGTTAATGGCAATACTCTGCTAAAAAGAGTGCATCAAAATTTTTGTGGAATAAAATCTTATAAATAGACTGGAACAGGCAAAACATAGAGTAAAACCAAGAACATGTTCCAAGTAACAATGCAGTAATTGATTAGTGTTACATGGAATTTTAAATATACCTTTGTTATGTTTGGCTTTATCATAAAGATAAGATAAAGTGTTTTCCCCTTGATTAGATTCAGAGATAGTCTAACCAGGGTACAAGACACCTTTGTAATACAGAGAAATTATTCAAGAGTCGTTCTCTTTACATTCAAAGCAGGAAGAGGGTCCCATAGCCCTTCTTTGCTGTTCCAGGTGATCAGTGCTTTGTTACAGAGTGACCTCTAACTGAAAATATAACTTACCTGGAGCTAAACACCGCAGGGCTCAGGCAGCAGGTGCAGTGCAAACACAGCGCACAGCCAGATGCCAACGCTGCTCAAACAAGGAGCACCTGGAAAGCAGAGGTTTTATGTCTTAGAGTCACGCTACAGCTCAGATCTAGAAGTCTTATCTACACCACACCAAAGAGGTGCAGCAAATTCCAGCAGTTGAATCCTCATTATAGTCAGCTCTTAAGAGATGTCGCTTCTAGTTTAACATACGCAGCTCCAAAGAGAAGCATTTCATAGGGAGATGTGTGGCTTTAAAGTCCCCGAGGGTGCAGAAGCTGAGCTGAGAGAATTCAGGCAGACGAACCCAGATGGCGAAAAGGGAACTTTGTTTACAAGAAAGGTCTTTTATATCCATTCATATTCTAGCAACTATTGGTCAGCAAAGAATCCACCTCCTAAAACCATTGGTCACAACTAAATAACACCTAATACCAAACACAGAGATTAAGAAAGTAAAAGAATGCAGTTTATCTCCACTCTCTCTGAGAAAGAACAGAAAGATTCCTAAAACAGTGCAACCACAGGAGATGGGAACAATGAACAAGAAGCTCAGGAACTCAGGTGATTTTACCCGGAAAACTCCTCCCTTTGGCAGATCTCCAGAAGGAACAGGTCACACACGAGAGGCAGCTGGGCAAAGAGCACTTCCCAGGTGCTTCTGGGAAGGTCTGCTGTAATTCCAGCAAGGGCATCACAGCAATTTAGTTCCCCTTACTCCTATTTCAGCACTCCAGCTTCCCTCTCTCTCTTTCAACAGCTTATGTCTTGCTGGTGTCACTGGAAGCAGCAATATTTCTGTGTGGTAGGGATAAGTTCTCAACATTGTCTTGACTGTGTGTAAACTCTCTCACTGTAACACATCCATTGACATTGCCAGTGGGACTTGCCCACTATAAACTGCAATATGCAGAAGTAAAAGGTCAAACCACTGCAGTATAGACACCAATAGGCTTTAATTTCAATAGGATGGGAAGGGCAGAAAACAGTCCTACAGTCTGGATGGATGCTAATCCACCCCAGTGCTGCCTCCTGTCCCACCTACAGCTCTGCAAACAACATTCTGCTGCACATAAAGGTTGTGACCTGAAAATCCAGAGATGGACACCCCTGCCTTAAATTCAGGCAAAGAATATGGGAAAGGAGAGGGAAAAGCTCCCTGTTTCAGACTATATTTTACACAAGCTAGTGCTTAACACAATGTAATGTTACTGGACAGCTGCTAATGCCATCTGACAGTCTTCCTCCTTTACCTCTTGCTGTGGGTAAATCCAACACCCTCCTGGCTGTTTGTCTCCATCAGGCACGGGATTTGAGGCACGACTGGAAATATTGATCAGTAAATTCACGGTGACCCACCCTCAGAATAGAGGCCTGACCCTGGTGCATGCTGTGAGACACACCCCACTGGTGTGTGCCCTTCCCCTAAGCAGGAGCAGGGAGGACCCCACTTGTGGTTAGAGATTTCTCGAGATTCACAGAAGCTGGCAGAGAAAACAGGCAGATGAACCCAAGATGGCGAAAGGAGAACTTTATTTACAAAAACCTCTTTATATATCCATTAATAATCTGGCAACTATTGGTCAGCAGGGAATCCACCTCTTAAACCATTGGTCACAGCTATACAACACCTAGCACCAAACACAGAGATTAAGAAAGTGCAAGAATGCAGCTTATCTCTATTCTCCCTGAGAATGAAGAGAAAAATTTCTAAAACAGTGCAACTACACCCACTCACCGCTCAGAGCTGGGGTTTGTCCCTCCTGGGGAGATCCTGCACTGCTCTGTGTCCCTGGGCTGCTGCTCCTGGCCCCATCCAGTGCCAGCCCCAGGCTCTGGAGCTGTGGTGCATCCAGATGCTCCCGCTGTGATGCTGTAACCATGGCGGCGTTCTCAGGGCCCAGGTTTGCTATTTGTTCTGGGGACAATGCCTGGGAGGAACAAAAGACAGAAAAATAGGTTTAGGCTGTCAATTATCCAAGGCAGGTAAGGAATCAGAAGTCAGCACTGCCTTGCATTTGGAATGAGGGACAGCAGCCTTCAACATTGTGTTGTTATAAAAGAGCTCAACAGAGCTTAAAAAAATCCTCTGCATTCATTTACTTCCCTGACCACTCATCTATCTGTCACCTTACTCTTTGATGCTGGGAGCTGACAGCTTGAGAAGCTTTCTATGCCAGCACTGTATTGGACACTTCTTCTATATACTGTTGGAGTTTAATTTTCCGGCCATTTCTTTTCTGATTTGTTCAAAGACTGATGGCATTGTGCATCCTCCTGTGTTTTCATTTATTTCCTCTTACATCTGCTCCCAAGCAACCTCACTTGAACTTACATTTGACCTTTGCTTATAGTTAGCAGTAGAGCAATGAGATGAAAAGACCCCATGCTTTAATCTCATTTTTCAATTTTCTCTTTTAGATTGAAAAATCTTCCCAGTTTGGTCATATTGAATCTAAAAATTAAACGTGGCTATCATAATCTTACAGTAATTATCTTATATCAGACAGCAATTAACCAGTTTGTAAAGCCTGCATTATTGGGCAGGCTGGGTTGCTCTAATTCTAGTTAACATTCTGCAGTCACAAGCATTTTAACCCTCCTACACAACAAGCTTTTTTCTTGCAACAATTCTGCATCCAGGTTCTACTTTGGAAAGACAAAATTCCCTTTGCAAGTAGGTCAGATGATGGAGCAAACCCTTGCCCATTTTTCATTGTCTGCCAAATCGTGTGCTCATTTAAACTGAGCAAACTCATGGAAATGCCTACAGGTCCAGACATTTTGAACTGAGCACCTTCTTAACTCACTTGAAGTCCATAATACAATGTAACTTCTCATAAATCAAAATCTGAATAATTTATACAGCTGCAAAATGAGGCCATAAAAGAACCTGTGTAAAACCAAAATCTGCTTTGAATCTTTCAAATACAGAAAACTCTTCCAAAGAGGTATTCTGCTTTTTGTTAAGCACTTTCTGCAGTATCATTACTGCTCTTACTAACAAAAATGCCACTTGATAGAAATTCTGCAAGATGCTCTAGAGCTGTTTGGAAAGGAATAGTTTCAGTAAGGACATTTTAGGCTTATCTGAGCTGTCAGTGGTACTGTGCACTGTAAGTGCTCAAGGAGTTTTTCTCTTTTATGGGAGCTGACACAGTTAACTCTCTGTTTAGCTCATCTGTCCATGAGTACATTTCTTGCCTGAGCATCTGAAAGAGAGCAGCCTAGGCAGAGTATTCATCTTGTCACGAAGTCAAAGCGAGTCCGGGGCAATGATCTCAGGATCCCTGTTCTAATTTCTGGTCCACATTCAGTACTGCTGTAATTAGATGAAATTCCTTTCTGAGCTGTATCTGCCTGTACAATCTGTTTTTCAGAGCTAACTCACGAGAAGGGTGCCAGATTTTAGGTTAATAAAACAGCTCTTACACAGTCAGCAGAGAAATCCGTAGCTATTACAGAATCCTTGCAAATGTTAACAAACAGAGAAGAAAACTCAGATCTGAATTAAATGTTGGAAGAAACAGAGTCCACTCCCTGCTTTGTGATACTTGCTTTTTCTTTGGAATGCATTCTGAAGGGTGAATGAAGCTTGTCTAGCATATTTTATGGGCATCACAAATACAGATGATACAACTGAAAGGTAATGTTCCACATCCTTGATGGTCTCTCACTTAACAGAGCATAGAAAAATCTTTGCCAAAACCCAAAATCTAGAAATCAGTGCTGCAGTTTATTTATACTGGAGTAAAACCAATAGCAATTTAGTAACTTCTTCAAGTAATCAAGCTCTTACTTGGAAAATTTCAGGAGGTATGTGTCTTACTGCTGATGGCTGGAAATATGGCATCAAGCTTTTATCAAAAGCTTTTAATTCATCCTCATTCAAACCACCTAAAAAACCCAAATAATAGAAACAAAACTCAGTCAATGTTCTTTTTATTAGATTTATTTTTAAGCTAATATAAACTTTAAGTATTTATAACAAATATCTAATAAATTGTTTATTCCAGGGTATTATAGAGAGAGATGCTGGTTCTTTGTTTTGTTTTGTTTCTTTCATTATATTCCAATATTACAGATCATCTGACCTTAGCCATTGGCATGGAATGCACTCTACCCAAGTTATTTTATCTTGGAAAAGAGAATTATAAAAATCTATAAAATCATAAGCAGTGTTATTAGGGAATACTTGCTCACAGCCTCTTCTGGTCCAAGGTTAGGGAGCATAATCATGCAATGGGAGTTACTTCTTCACCCATTATGGTGTGGAATCACTGCCACAGGCATCGGGGAGGCAAAAATGTAAGAGTTCAATGTGCACTTAAATGATAACAGGGAAACAAATCCGTGAACAAAACTGAGAGTGACCTCTGGCTCAGGAAATCTCTGAGGCTGCAAGAGCACTCTGGAGAAGTGTCACTCCAGGCTGATCCTGCCCCCGTGCTCTGCCCTGGGCAGCACATTCTTCCCGGGCAGGATGCTTGGGCAGCCAGAGCACAGCTCCTCCCAGCACAGCCTGGGTCAGAAAGAGTGACTGGGTCTGCAGTCCTGCTCGGTTTTGCCCTCCTTGATTTACCCTTTCCAACTTGCAGCACCCAAGTGACTTCAGGCTGTGCTTCCCGAGGTCAGTTTGAGCAGATTTACAGAGCCTTACAGAGAACATCACGACTTTTCCTTACTGCTACTGAAATTGCTGGATGTCTGTCCCTGCAGGTGACTCTGCTCTGGAAGAAATGTTTTTTGCCAGTCTAGAAGAATTCCCAGCCACGTGAACCTGTCTCAATAGTAAAGCTTCACAACCATCACCATCTGGAGCCATAGTTCAGTTACCTGCTATAGTACCAATTTCCTGTAGAACAGAGCCATTCCAGCTGGCAGCAGCACCAAACACAGATTCTGTCATCTCCTTAAAGTGCCTCAGAGCGGGGGTGCCACAGAACAGCAGGCCAATTCTTGCAACTGCAGCACTGCAAAAGGCAGCAAGGCCACCAGTAAGTGCTGCAATTATGTGCAGTATAACTAGGCCTGCAATATACTCTGCCTGCTGTAAGAAAAACCCATTTTCAATTTAAAATACGTGTATAAAAATTGCATGCAAATGTTTAAGGTTTTGAGCAAAAACCTGGATTTCTCGATTCAATATTTAAATGGTGGGATATAAATGGCAGAGGAAAACTATAACAGAATGTGTTTTAAACAACTACTGTATGCCTTCCATAACAATGACTGCTTTTCCGAAAGCATTTAAAATGTAAAAAGGTGCCCTTTAGGCTCTGAAAATCTTGACGGAACAAAAATGGCACAATAAATTTTATCAATAGAGTTACTAATAAATATTTCATTAGGTATAAAATACAGTACCTGAATTCAGCAGTCCTTATGGATGTGATTTCTGTGGAGTTCAAAGCACAGAGAATAGCTCCTAATCCAACTAAATCAAAACTTTTTAGTGTGCTGATGGTCTGGCCAGAATCTTCTAGAAAACCTTGCAAAATAGCTCTTGCCTACAAAAGCAGTAAGATAGTATGCATGAACAGGGCAAATATAATTGAAGGTTTTGTGTTGAGCATAAATGTATATCCTGAGCGTCCTCAATGTATGGCCATGGCCTTCAGGAGGAGCACTGTCACCACCTACATGTGACACTAAAACAGGGCTTTGTTACCCAACCACTTCCTAAGTGCAAATGGTGTGAAAACACTCTGTACTTCTTCTGCCAGGACACAAGGAAAGCCTTCACCAGAAGAAATGGTGCTGCATTGCCTCACAGAATCAGTTAAATTGCTACAAGAAAACATGAAACACCTAAGGGGATCAATATGTAATTTTTATTACTTTTATTACTCAGGATGACTTGTCTTATTTAAGTGCCGTATATGAGTGGTTAGGATTAATTTTCAGATACAAATGGGATATTGGTACCAAAGTGCCTTTGCAAGCCAAAGTAATTTAGGATGGTGTTCATTCTAAACTAACTCTTTAAAAACTGAATCCAGCTCAAGCCTGTCACCAAGGCATCCTCCAAAGCCAGTGAAAGAAATAAGCACCTTCCAACATTTCCTAATCTATCCACAATGCTGAGCCTCAAATATCTAGCTACCTAAATTTTAGACAACTGAAGTTCAGCAGGATCAACCTCTTTTAACTAGCTACTCCTAATGACAGCAGGAAACCTCAAAAGCAAACTGGTTTTGTATAAAATCCTCTCAAGTGCTTCGTTCTTACAGTGCCCTTCAGAGCAGGAATCTATTAAACAGATTTGTGATATTCTGCCAAAACTGCCACCATGCCAGCATCTGTGCAGCCACAGAGCCCTGATGGTATGGGCCACAAAGTCAGAAATATGCTGCCAATATACAAATATACAAATAAAATTTTAAACTCTTATGACAGTCCCATTGACATAACTAGAAGTTATTCAAGGACAGCAACATGAGAGGAATGTATTTGCTAATAAAGGGTTTCTAGGGCAATGGATGCTGGGCTTGGGGCACACTAGTTGTTCTGTGATTGTCCTTAGATAATCTAGGAAGGACTAGTACTCCTTTTATTCCAGGGCCAGTGTTAGAGGAGCTGCTGCCCTCTTTCCACCACTTAGTGGGCAAGTGCTAAAGAGCACACTCATCCCCACCCCAATTTACAGTGATCAATGTGTCTTGGCCACCTCCCCAGGGCAGCCCCAGGCAGGCACACACCAGTGCTGCCCTACCTGGCCACTGTCCCTGGGGTCACAGCTGCAGAAGAGCAGCAGGAGCAGCGTGGATCTCTAGATCTGTTTCCTAGGCAGTTCCAGGACTTCAGTCTCAAAGGGCGTGAAGGCAGAGCCTTTCACCAAGGGGAGGTTCAGTAACTCTCTCACTCACCTGGGGACAAGTCCCTTCAGTAACTCTCTCACTCACCTGGGGACAAGTCCCTTCAGTAACTCTCTCACTCACCTGGGGACAAGTCCATTCAGTAAGTCACTCACTCACCTGGGGATGAGTCCATTCAGTAACTCTCTCACTCACCTGGGGACAAGTCCATTCAGTAAGTCACTCACTCACCTGGGGACGAGTCCACTCTGTTTGCTGACTGAGGACAGAAACGGTGTCGATGGAGTGCAGATCCAGCTCTGTGATTTCCTGTTCTGTCAGTACCAGAGCAATGCGGCCCAGGGACACAATTTGGTAACTCTTCCAGTCCGGCAGTGATCCCCAAATCTTGAGAGGAGAGTCATTAATATCTGTTACATCATTCTGACTCTTCCTCTATGTACATCATTCTCAAACTCCTTGGTTTCAAAGTCCTAAAACCTGAGTATTCCTCTTTGCACACTTAGATATTGTGAAGGTTTTTGAGGTTCTACACCAATAATGGTCTGTTCATCTAAAAATGCTGCAATTTTTACAGCTTGGACTTGTTGATGAGTTAGAACAGGAGCTGCTGGACATGTGGCTGTAGGAGTAAAACCACTAAGAACAATAAAAAAGGGAATCTGTGCCTAGATCCACACTGTTACACTGCCAAGAAAGCAGCACCTGGACTACCCAGCTGCAATCTCTCCAGGGGACTGACTTTCAGTTGCTTTTGTGACCAATCACCCTGGCTCAGTCACCAACAAGGAAAGACAAGGCAGAGAATTGGGTAATACAAAGAGCCAGTTCTGATTTCCAGTTTGTGTTCATACAGTGTTAAAATTAAAAATAATTTAAATGTTTTTAGAGATACAATTAAATTTGTAAAGCTTTGCAAAAAACCCCAAGAAATAAGCAGGGGCACTTCTAAACCAGCACCAATGTATTTAAACTGACAACTTCCTCTGCTTTTATGTGTGATAAAGTTACAGTGATTGAAAAGCTGTCACTGATCAGCCCAAAGGAAATTTTGATATCAGGAAAAGTTCTGCCTGAATAAAGAATAATAAAAGTCCATCAAGAGCTGAATTTTCAGAGGCCAGAACTGTCAATTACATTTAGTTGACAATGATAGAAGACAGTAGTCAGTGGTCAGCATCTCCCCCATTGTGGCCAATTGCCTTTCCAGAAAAAGACACTGGGTTTTGGCTGGAGGAAGTGACTTGAAGAAGACAGGCATACATTAAAAAAAAAAAAAGCTCATTTTAAATGTCTCGTGTACTTCAGAAACTCTGCTTTGTGTCAGTGAATACATGACAGGTTTCTAGTATAACAGTGTGCTGCTAACTCCACTTAGAAAATTAGAACTAAAAGCCCAGGGTTGGGCTACTGTATTCTATATTAATTAAATCACTATTATATTTTATATATATTAATTAAATATTAAAAATATTTAATCCATTTTCAGGATAGCTACAATTTAAGTTTTGTTCAAAAAGTTAGAAAGGACAAAGCTAGTGGGGACTTGCTGAAGAGCATCTCTGAGTTGCCTCCTGAACAGCGTTTGCAGCATCGGACAGACAGGAAGCTGTACAACACAGGGCTCAGGATCTGCATCTCTGAATTAAAAACTCCTGACACAGAATTTCAGGCTCTCTGCTGTTCATACCAACACACAAACCCAGCACAGAGCAGCCTCAGGGCTGCCAGGGTGCTCTTCCCAACTATGACCCTTGGGTTAAGGGTTTGTTTAAGAGATGCATTGCTGAACCTGGACCTCCCAACTGAGTTTCCACCAGATCTTTTATGTTGGTTTTACAATGTCATAAAGGGTCTAAGTCTGGGAAACTTCAATCTTTTCCAAAGAAAATAGATAGTAAAAAGCACTGGCCCAATTTTAAAGCTCTTAATTCTCTAGCTTAAGAGATACATGAAACACATGCAGGCAAAAATACCGAGTGTCTGTTTCCTGATCTAGGCCACAAACTACAGAATTTGAAGTACTTCATAAATAGTATTATCTGACAGTGCTGGGTGAAATCTCAGGCAGAACGATATAAATAACACAACACATGAAACTGAAACATCCTTTGTCCTCATTCACCTAGAGACTGCAGATCCATACAGCTGTCACTGCTGCAGAGCTGGGAGACCTTCCACTTGCTAAGCTTCTTATTTTCATTAAGACACAATCTGATAACTGGACTTTTTGAATTAGTTTGGAACAATGAATAGTAGAGGCTTAATGAAGCCTTTAATCAAAGATGTTAATAACATAACAGCATCTTATGCATATAATTTCAAAGAGCTTTGCCTGTCCTGTCCCATTTCTCATGCTTCACGTTCAGTGTAACACCATGTTGCATTTCATAAATTAAAATATAGGAAGTCTGTCTCTGTCTAGCAGAAATCTGTACAAACACTCACAGAGAGAATATACTTCCATTCAGTGCACTACAGATCTGTGTGCCTTTGATTGAATATAGCCAAAAATGTAAGTATATCAACATTCTTGGCAATTTCCCAGCAATGGATACCACTCTATAAGTACACCAGTATGTTGCACTGCTGTGAAATATATTAGTTCCCACTATCTCAGGAGAGCACTGTTTTTATTTTCTTCTGGGATTACATCTTTTCCCCTTATCCTACCCACACGTGTCCATGCTGACTGAGGGAAGCTGTCGTGGGAAGGATGCATTTGCTGCAGTAGGCTGATGTCCTCCTGCAGCAAGGCAGCAGAGACACAACTGCAGAGAGTCACCATCTGCTTTCAGAAATCTGGGCAGTGCCACTGTTTTAAAAGCTGAGCTTCACTGCTAAAAATTCCCCAGCTGGCCTTATTTACCCAAACCCATGGTCAGCTCCACTAGTGGCTGGTTTGAGGAGGTGCTGCCCAGGCCCACGTTGTCCCCTGCTCCACTTTCCTCCAGAGGTCACAGCCCTCAGCTCTCCAAGCCTCCTGCACCCTGTGCTGCTTGCAACTTGTGGATGCTTCCCACCCTCATTCTGTCACAATGATCTGATGGAAACTAAAAAGGACTTAGAAATGTCGGAGCATTTTGGCAGAAAGGGATTACAGAGTAGCCACGCAGGGATGGAAGCAGAGAGCAGATCACCTCCAGCAGATGCTGCTGACAGGAAGCTGAAGCCAGGCTGGGGACAGGAACCTCCTCACCTCTGGGTTTTCTGCAACCAAAGCAATTTGTCTTACTGCACCCTAAGGCTTTTCCTCGCTGAACCAAAAGTCTGTTTGGGAATTTGCCCATGCCCTGGCAGTGCAGACAACCACAAAGCAGCAAGAGGAGGTCACCCCAGGGAGAAGCACAATGGCAATAACAGGGATGGAGTGAGGTCTGACTTCTGTGCCAGCCCCCCTGGGCCCAGGCAGGGCTGCTCGGAGCCCAGGCCTGGTGTTGATGCCCCCAGCACCGTCCTCTGTCTGAGGGTGGGTTTTTTCCTCCCTAGAATTCCCCACTGAGGGGTCTGTCCCTGCCTGCACCAAGAAGGTGGAAGAAGGAGCTTTATTCAGCCAGTAACAGTCCCTTTCAGTCAGTTTGGGTTTACCCCACTGTGGGCTATGGTTAGCATCAACGCAGACAGTTTAACATGCCAAGTTTAATTCTCAGCAGGGCAATCAACAGCCCCTAGTACTGCTTGCTGATTTTTCATTTATGAAAGTGAGAAGCAAGCAGAAAAGCAATTCAAAAGAAAAAACACTTAACTTTTCCAGCTGCCCTTAGCTCAGAACTACTTGCCTGTTGACTCTAAAGCACGGGCAATAGCCTTCTATCACCACCTCACATTATTTTTCCAATAAACCGTAGATATTCTTGTGGCAGTAGTGACATTGACATAGCACAGTTATTTTAGAACTGCATAGTTCAATAACACCAAATCAAATTACAGATTTAATTTTCCTTCACAGACAGGATAGTTACCTGCTTGGCTTTTTCCTTCAAGGCAATCAGCTGGGAGCTGTTAAAACCTGAGACAGCCCCAAGAAGTTCCACATTTTTGTCAAAAGTCTCTGGGTCCATGCACTTCAGTTCCTGAACTGACCAAAAGACATTTGCTTCTGCTAATTTAATTATTTCATTTGAAGAAGGAGCTCTGGTTCCCAGGCAATCTAAAAAAGTCAAATAGCAAGAGTTTTCATCAAGGAGATAAAAAAATAAATCAAAGCAATATTGACATTTAAGAGAGCAATAGACGATGAGAATTAACTGCAGCTGATGTGATATTGATAAGTTAATTATTTTGTAATTAAGTAATTTAAAAATATTTACATTGTTAATGTCCTGGATATAAAACTAGAATTTGCCTAATTTGCAATAAATTGGTTATATTCTTCATGCTCCAAAGGCAGTGCATGCTGGACAAGAGCAGGCATACATTTCAGAATAGTTACAATGCAGGACACAAAAAAACTAAAATATGGATGTGTGCAATAAGAACAACCAGTATCTTGCAAATTCCTCAAGCCTAATTCTCTAAAGGCATCCAAATCCAGGCAAGGGCTTGTTCTGAGGTAAAGCCACCATTTGCTGGGAGCTCTGATTCAAGAAGAGTGAAATGCAAATGTTTGGGATGACCTTGGTGGAAGTTCACCAAAAAGAGCTCCAGCTGAATAAACGTCACATTCAAACAGTGAATCCAACTCAAGAGGGAAGTTACAGACACGAGAGGTCCTTGTACTCTGAAATGCCCTGATGGAGATATGTGTCTTGTAAGACTTGCCTGACATTTAAACAAGGTGAAGACAGCAGCTGGATGTGTCAGAGAGGCACTGTGCCTGTTCTTTATGTCAAGCCTGTTGTTAAAATGTCAGGATCTAGAGAGGGCTGTTCACTCACCACAGAACTGTTTGGACAGACGAACTGCCTTTAAAAATCTTATTTACAGTCAGGTTCTGGCCCTATGCATTATCAAACCAGACAGTTTCCATTGTATGTTTTAACGAATCCTAGTCTTTGTTGGCATAATCTACCTCTACAGTTGATGGAAAGCAGAAATTAGAATCCTAATGTGGTTGTTTACTGCTCCCTCTTCTGTCACTAATTTAGGAAAACCTTATTAAATAATTACCTAAACCAAATAATCCCTACATGTCTTCAGATACAGTCATTACCAGTAAAAAGCATGAATTTCACAGATGCTGTGCCTCAGCTAAGCTCCCCCAGATAAATAAATTAAAGCGAGGATGTACAAAGTAGATTTGTACTTTGAAAGGAGGCAGAGGAGGGATTTATTTGCATCAAAGGAAGCTGCAGTAGTGGGTAGAACACTGAAAAGATTGAATCTGTTGAGCAAACGAAAATGCTGTTCAGCTTCCACTGTACCAGCTGATGTTCTGCTCTCCCTTTACCTCCCTCTTGAGAAGCTGCATTGTTTCCCTTTCCCTTGCTGCAGAAGGTCAGCTTTTCTCATGTAAATACTGCCCAGGCAGACACAGTGCAGCTCCCTTCCCCAAGTCATGAAAACCTAAGACTTTGTGTCCTTGAAAATAAAACTGATTTTATTATGTATAACACACCAGATCCACGGTGTGATTACAGAGGGAAATACTAATTTGATTTTTGATCTGATGCCATTTTGCTCTTCCTTTTGCTATACACTTAGTTTGATGAAAAACATATATATATACATTATAAAATCTCAGTGCTTGTGGTAAGAAACCTGAATTCTTTCTCCAGCACTGCCACTGCTCTCTGGTAGCAACTCAGACACACAATTCCCAAGTTTTGCTTTTCATGTTCCATCTTACCTTTGTTTTCCATCTTGATATAGAAATAGATGTAAGAACTCTGCTAGTGATAATTGCTACTGTTATTAATTTTAGCTCACAACCAGTCTGAGAGAAATGCAAAATAACAGGTTGGTGACATGAAAAGCATCAGTGCTATTCTGGAGTAATTTTCATAATATCCAATTTTTTAGTGATTTACAAATCAGTAATAAAATATCATTCCTTATTGAAACCACTGTGTGAGCTGCGTGGAGTTGATGAGATTGTGTTTGGTAACTGAAATTCAATAAAATGTTTGGACTGCAGAAGTATTTCCCAGAGCAGCACAAACAATCCTTCAACTTCTCACCTCCCAAACTGCCCCCCAGCTGAGCTCGTGCACCCCAAGTGAAGACCAAATTATCCTTTGGCAAAGAGCACCAGCTTTGCTGGCAGGTTTTTACAGGTCTTGCAATGCAGATGGGAGAGCTCTGCAACTGCCCAGGACAAGAGCTGGGCTGATTAGAGAAGTCTTTGGGATTGATGTAGATCCAGAGGCTTAAACATAAGGATGCAAGCAGACTGAAGTACCTGCTGCTGAAGAAATATGGCTTGTGATTGCTGATTTGCTTGTTGAAGGAAGAGTGAATTTCATGCACACAGGTGGACTAAGACCCTGCCATTTCATCAGCTTGATTCTGCTTTTTTTAGAGTCTGATGATCACAAAATGACTCCACTGATCAAGTGAGGTTATGTTTTGTTTCAGGCTATGAGAAAACACAACTCTTAGAATTCCCTCCACCTCTCTGTCTATGAATGCAGCATTGTAAGGGACAAATTCCTTCCCAGAGACACAGTCATCATTCAGAGTCCCTGCTACACAAGCAGATGGATTTCCATGGTGGCCCAAGGCTTGCTGAGAGCTTGGACCTCTATTCTGCTAGGCAGAGAACCAATGGGTAGATTTTCAAAGACAAAGGCAGACCATATCAAAGTCCTCAAATCTGTGTGTGTCTAAATTCCCATTGGTGCTTTTCAAAAGCTTCCCCACAGCAGGATTGTTTTCCATGGCACAGGATGGCATAGCTTACAAATTCTGCCTGGGTGAATTTCAGATAATAGAAACAATAGTTATCATAATAATAGAATATAGTCAGAGTATGTACCTTCTAGAAAGAAAATCATCCATTTGTCACCAGAGATTCGAATAGATTAGTTTGGTTGCTAATTAAATACCTTTTAGATGATTACAAAGTTTGTCCATTTGGACAGAAAAAACACAGTGCCACCACTGTCAGATTTAAGAACAGATCAGTCACCATATGCTCATGTCTGGCAAAGGATTAACTATGTGCAGTCTTTTGGCACAATGGCAACTTGTCACCTTCACAGGTTTTTAATTCAAGGTGTTTCAATTAGATTACAAAGTAAAAAGAAACAAAAAAGTAAAAATAAACAAACCCCTCTAATTCAAATCATTCATCTTTTTCCTTTGTGAACTCAGAAACATTCCAGGAAATGCTTAATTGTGCAGTCCTGTAATGAAAGTGTTTCAGCAATTAGTCAGTGCATCATACAACTCTGATGAGCAGCAGAATGAAGACTCTCACTGCTTTTGCTAAAAGTCTTTAAGTTACTCAATACTTCACTTTTACTGTTTGGCTTCTCAGAATGCATTCAATGACAAAGTGAGGCAAAATCTGTTTGATTTGCACCATCACAGCCCCAAATGGCAGCACAGGGAAGGTGGCACTTTGCAGAGCTGCAATACTGACCAGGTCTGCTGAGAGGTGAGCGGCTGCCGGCGGTGCTGTTGGAGACAGACTCAAACACAGCTGAGAGAAGCCCTTCAGCTGAAGAAAGTGGTCCAATTGTCTTTGCTATTTGTAAAATGATATCTGGGAACTTCAAAAAGAAAGAAAGAATAAATAAGGCTTCTCTCTCCCTTTTAAAACAAACCAATTTGCGGAGAAAGTCTTGTGCAGACCTTAGAAAAGCAGGGGTTAGTGACAGCTCAGCCTCATCCCATTGTGCAGATGTTCCAGAAAAGGGTAATTGGCTGCTACTGAAAGGTCATCAGCACACATTTGAGGGGGAAAAATTAGGAACAAAGCAACTTCTGACTGATTCTCCCTCCTGTATGCTCTCTCAGCTTCTGGCAACACCTGAGCACTGCCTGATTGGCATCTGTGTCCAGACCCTCCTGGAGCAATGAGTTCCACCATTTTAATTCAGGCTTCATTTCACTTGTCTTAAATTTGCCAGATAAGAATTGAGAATAGGGACCCAATTAAATTATGAGAAATAACTTTGACCTATTTGCCTTCTTTAGGCTTCTTTGACCTTTCTCCTCCACCCCTCTAGACACCTTCCTTTCCTTTGAAGAGTCCTATTCTGTCCGGTCAATTATAAGCATTATCTCCAGTGGAAAAGCTGCTGACTGTGTTCACATATTTCTGCCGAAGAATGAATCCCTCATTCCAGTATAGTTTACTCCTATGCATTAAAAAAATTAAGATTATATGGACTAAGGAGGGCAAGGAAACTACAAAGTGCAATGCTGAGGCCATCAGATATCGTTACGTGTGCTACGCTGGCCCCAGGGCAAAGGGCCACATGAGTAAATGCTAATTTGATCAGTATGACTCCATTAATAACAGGATAAGAAACACAACTTTTATGGTTGGAAGGCAGGGGAATGGAGTAAAGAGCACTGCAAGGTGTAAAGTACTAAAAATCAGTCTGCGTCACTATAAATGCCCCTTCTTTTCTCCTGTGTGACAATGTACAATTGTCATTGTACACATGCAAATAATAGTTTATATTAACATTACTCTCAAGAAGAAATCTCATTTGATGGAGTCAAGAATATGTGAAACATTAACACAGGGTTCCTTGCCAAAAGAATTATTTACCTAGTTTAGCATTCAGCTTACATAATTTAGACTGCATTATGACATTCGCAAAGCCAAGTTCTAAAGTATCTTTTACAAATTTAAAGTTTTTAATAAAAGCATACCTTTTCAGCAATGACATGTAATTCCTCTTTTGACAGGAGAGCTATGAATGGTCCAACATCTAATGTTGTTTCTGCTGTCCAGTTGTTTGAGGAGCTGAAAAAATATTTTGAAAAATTATATTAATAAAAAATGTTACAATAAAAATAATACTAAAACTTCAGTGTTTTTATTATATTTATCATACATGGAACACAGACAGTTCTATGCCATTGTGATGATTCATTGTTATAAGCATCAGATTGCATTTTCTCATCTCTCTGGGCATTAGTGGAACTCACAAAATAATCAGAAAAACCCTTCAAATATGGTGGTGATGGAGCTCTCCCTCAATAGTCAAGTGCTCTTAGCATTGCAGTGTTTGAACAAGGAGAAATAATTCTTTCAAAGAAAATGTACCATTTTCTGTCAATTCATATTGCAATAGTAGTCTGCAAAATGGCTGTCAAAAGAGAAGTAGAAACATCATCCAAATCTGACAAATGTTAGTCAACCCATTTGGTGGGTGCCTTAATAAAGCACTTGGATAAGTGATTTTCAGCCTGACAGAGCCTACAGAGAAGGGCAGTAACAAATATGGTACTAGCTCATGTTCCCACAAAATACTTTATTCGCTTTGTTGCTCCACTATGATGATGTTTAATTGGACAAATATTTTCAAAATTGAATAATATAAAGTGAAATATTATTTAGCACAGCATGCCATAATTCAATAAAATTGATCTGTACCAAGATCCATGCAGGGATGGGATCTGGTGGAAAACAGAGCTATCCTATCACAGAAGAATGCTGACTAGCAGGAAGCTGGACAGATCTAATGTGATCCGGTGGATCAAGTGACCGACTTGGGGGTAAAGGAGTTAGAAATGGTGCATCCACTCTCCCTTTTCAAATGCAAAATACTTCTAAGGGACGATGCAAGAATCAGTATACTCTTGCCAGATAGAGGATGGCTTTGTTCTTTGCATGACTGATACTGTGAGGTTCAAATCGCCCTCCTAACCTGAGCCTTTAGTGACACCCAACACGCTGCCCCTCTGCTGCTTCAGCTGCTCGAGCTTTCTATCCCTCTGCTGCTTCTCTGCTCTCTCCTATTGCCACAG
Source organism: Acanthiza pusilla (assembly GCA_036630365.1). NCBI lineage: Eukaryota > Metazoa > Chordata > Aves > Passeriformes > Acanthizidae > Acanthiza > Acanthiza pusilla. The sequence continues at coordinate 1,662,729 of JAXCHO010000030.1, read as the reverse complement.
GTGCTTGCAGTCTTCTTTATTTTCCCTCTCACACCAGCACAAGTATCCCACTTCCATTTTCCCATTTTTGCGTTCCTGCACCATTCTCTTCCTGTAATCCCTTTCTCTTGCCAGGCCAGTGAGTCTATTTGCCTGCCCCCACCTCAAACATTATGATTTCTCCCCTTTCCCTCCGGGACTTAAGTCACACAGGGTGTCCCTGGGGTTGTATTTTGTTCCACAGTTATCACGTTACACACAAGAACAGAAATGTCATTCTAGTGGACAAGACCCAGAGCTTGGGCAGTGACAGAAGCTGCTTTGTGCTGTTTTCACTGCAGTTCATCTGGGCAAAGCAAATGTTTGGGATTTGCATGGCCCAACCACCAGCACGACCAAGGGGCTGTATCCAATACCTTACCCATATAACTGAAGGAGTTTGTATTTGATTTCAGTCTTCTGCTCAAGGCTGAGCTGTTGGCAAAGTTTGAATTGATGTAGGGCTGCAGCCATTGCCTTCAGGGACATTCTGCCATGTAGGAAGGCTGGAGGTAAGTGACAGATTAGATTTCCAAGGAGGTCAACATCATATTCATCAGCAATGGAGCTGCTCTGAAACAAGAAGTATTTGCCCTGTTGGCAGAGCTAACCTTGGCTCTTGCCCTGTATCGCTCAGCTGCATCACAACTCATTTAAGCTTTAAGGAACAAAGACACAACAGTTTGCATGGGCAACTTAATCTACAATTTCTGCTGAGACTGCCTTACATGTTTTGTTTTCCCAATCCAACTGGTGATATTTCATAAGCACTCCTCAGAGCTTTCAGTATTCTTTATTCCATACTGAATCACACATCAAGAATGTGACCACCCAGCACCTGCAGAGGTGGTGCAGCTCTGTCTGGCAGCACAGCCCTCACCCAGCTCCTTGCAGCAAAGGGGCCCCGAGCTCTTGCTGTCAGAGGGCTGAGCTCTGAGGGGTTTCTCAAGCAGCTGCCAAAACACGGGGGATTACAGAGCTGGCACTGTGTGTAAGGACAGGAATATTCACAGCTGCATCAAAGAACTAGATTCCCCATTAAACTGGTGAGTGTTGCAGCTCCCAGACAGCAGAAGTCACAAAATCCTCCTGGTACCACCATCTCTCCCATGGAGCTCCCTGTGCCACAACAGCTCTGCAGGAGCTTGGAGCGAGGGGAACAGCTCCAGGTGCAAACTGCTCAGCTCCAGCCTGCCCTGGCCAGCAATGACATTTCATGAGAACTCTTTGTAACATGCATGGAGTCAGGGAAAATTGCTAAGGAACCTATAAAAAAGTTTCCTTAAGCAAACAATAAAATTGAAACAGTACATGGAACCCCCAAAAGTATACAGGTGGATAAGGCAAGAGCTCATGTTAAGTGGTGACTCTCTCCACCTCCATGGTGCCTCCTCCTCTGCTGAGCCCTCTCAGCCACACGCACCAAGCACTCCTGTATTTTCTGCAGGACAGCATCCCTTTTGTGATGGCTTGGATTCAGAAGGTCCATTCCAGTCTTCCCCAGACGCTCAAGGAAAGGAACACACAAAGGGCCTGAAATGTGCTCCAGGTACTCAGAACTGCAGAAAGATTTCAAACGGTCTCAGAATGCAAACCTGGCCTTCATACACCCACAGCTATACCCAATTAAATAATATTCCACGAATATTCCAGAATAGTTCTCAGTCCCTTTCATCCCCTTAGGCACATACAAAGAAAGAGAGAAAGGGCAGGAGAGACAGAAAGGGAAAGTGAGGAGGAGACAAAGAAAGAAAGGAAGGAATTAACAAGTTCTACAATTCAGGAGTTCTTATCAATATACAATTTGTTTTCCTAAGCAAGAAAGCTGTCACTGGAAAGCTTTGCTAACTTACACAAATGTCCTAAAACACTCGGAAATGTTTTTAACCATACAGAGCAATATGCTTCAGCACTTCCCAGTGGTTTTTTCTTATATATCCACTCTCAAAAAAACCCCTAAACAAATAAGCAAACCTAAACCAAATAAGGCCATCTGGGGGAGAAATCCACAATTGTGACAAAAATGTGTTGTACTTAAGACACAAAGTATGAGCAACTTTCACTTAAGACAGATTTTGCCTATATCAGTTTTCTTAAGACTGAAGAGATTATTTAAAAAGTACTCAGAAGTTAAAATGGACTAAGATGTAACTCACGGAAGTGCCAGCAAGAGGAAGGGAGGAATAGATGCATTGGAGACTTCCCAAAACTTCCAAGCCAAACAATTAACCTAAAAGCAACAAAAATTTAGGATCCTAAACATCTGGCAATTTTGAGGAAAAATAAAAATATGGCTTGTTTATTGGGCCATATAAATTAGCAAATACGAGACTGTTCATATTATCTTCAGAGGGCATTTTCTGGCTTTTTTTAGCTTTCTTTTTGTAGACATCAAAGGTGAAACATCTGTATTTGGGTACATGAGAGCATTTGTATGTTTTCGAAACTCCTATGTATTTCCAAACAGATTACTCATGAGTTAACAAGTCAGAAGGACTGCAGGAATTTATTGCAATTTGTAAGTGACAAATGCAATTGTCAAAATGAAGTATGATAATAGACAAATTCACACATAAAAGATTTAAATAAAATATGGTAACAGACAAGTTGAGACATACAAGATTCTGAAAAAAAAAAACCAAAAAAACCCCCAAAACCAAAGACAAAATAGAATTAACCAAATTCTAATTTACCTTATTTGGATATTGGGTAGCATGTTTATGTACACAAAGTCTTTTTTTGTTTTGTTTTGTTTTACCTGATATGGAGAAAGCAGATGAAGATTCATATCAAAGAATTTAAAATTGTTTAAGAATATGTCTGTGTCCATACTTTCAATGAGTTGACAAGTTACTCCTTTCACAAGCTGTCCTGTGCTGAAAGGAAAAGCAAATTTCAATCTTTTGAATATTTAAGCAGCATCTACTCCTTACTCCCCACAGTCCCATGCTAAAACACAATTTCTTCACCTCTCTTTCCCATTTCTTGTAATTAAAAGGCTCTTGAAAGTAAAAATGCAAACAAATTGAAAAATATCAACTAAGCCTTACAACATCCACACCTCTGCAGCGCTTTGATCCTGATTTTGGATTTGGAAACCCTTTTTAATGAGGAGGGTGAATTATCCTGTGGTATCCAGCAATGAATAAGCATAAGATAATACAAAATAACCACATATTGTTTACCTCAATGTTGCTTTCATCACAAAACCAGTCTTAAACCCTATTTCAAAAGAGATCAGATCCTTACCTTAGAAGGTCAACAGAATAGTTTTTCTTGGACAGTAATTCATACAGATACAAGGCCTGAAATAAAGCCCACCATAATTAAGTTAACATTAGTTAATCCAGCTGTCAGATACAGTAACCACCACAAGGTTTTGTAGTCTCAGCTCTCTTATGTACTCTAAAGGTACTTCAATGGTCCAGCTTGAGCACTAGAAGTGCTGGATTTTTTCTTTGCAAGACAAGACATCACTGACTGGCATCATGGGATGTTGTTAAGCCTGTACACAGCCCACAACTGCTGAGAAATTTAGGGTTGAAGGGACCTCTGGAGATCCTCTGATCCAACCTTCCATCTCTCTGGACAGAGTCAAAGATTGTACATACAAATGTCTATTATACAGTACTGGAAAGAGAAAATTTACAGGGCAGAAACCTGGGGGTTTAAATTCAGCATATTAATGCTTCCTTTTCCATAGCTTTATATCGTAATGCTGTCTGGGCTCTAAAGGCCCTTTCATGGTTATGTGGAGATATAATTGGGGCAGTTTCTTCCTTTTACCTGTGTTCCTTGAACATAAATACATTACACCACTTTTCCAATTCTTCCATCACACTACATTGCAGTGGAATGGGAACTGCATAAAAATTTTTACCTGGCTTCTTCTGAGTTCTTTTTCTTTCAGCATTGAAGAATTATATCCAGTCTGCTTCCATAAACCAGAAAGAGATACTTCTTTAAAGAAAGCTCCTTGTATATCTTTGATTGATGAAGAAAAATCTCCAGATGCAGCAATCTAAAAAGAGGAGCATGGAAATACATGGCATTTCAGAACTGATGCTTAGATTTACAGGATTTGCCCTTCTTTCTACTCTGTGTAATATTTCTGTTAAGGGGATAAAGGAAAAACATGACAGTATTAAAAATACAATGGAAATAAGCAAGAGAGCCTTCAAAACAGACTCGGTGTTCAGAAAAATGCATAGAAACATTAACCATTGAGCTAAAGGACATGTCTTGGTCTAATTCATGCTCTGGGGATGTGGCTACTGTGCTCTTGTGCAGAGAACCTGCCACACACTGGAGTTTGTAATCTGTGGGTTTTGATTTTCCAAGGTTTGCAGGAGCTGGCAGAGAAAGCAGGCAGACGAAACTAAGATGGCGAAAAGGAGAACTTTATTTACAAAAAACCTTTTTATATATCCATTAATAATTCAGCAACTATTGGTCAGCAGAGAATCTACCTCCTAAAACTATTGGTTACAGCTATACAACACCTAATACCAAACACAGAGATTAAGAAAGCAAAGAATGTAGCTTATCTCTATTCTCCCTGAGAAAGAACAGAAAGATTTCTAAAACAGTGCAGCTACAGTAATCACCCTCCTGAGGATGCCGTGTTGCTGTGCAGGAGATAGGTCAGACAAGTGCTGGGATGTTGTCCCCTGAATGATCTGAGCCAGCTCCCTCGGGTTCATGCTGTGGAGTGCCCAGGTGCCAATTCCTGTCACCAACGCACCCATTTGGCTCACGTTATGAAATGATACAACCTGCAGGGAGAACAGCGCAAGCAAACAGGGCTTTGTCTGGCTCGAGAACAGCAGATATATTTAAAAGCAAAATCAGTAAATAAATCAAATCTGTTCTTGTTAAATGCGTAATACGTTTCTTGCCTGGGAATGCACTTTCTGTGTCTGTCCATGGAACAAATGAGTGAAGTTTCTCAGAAGTTCTTTTGTCCTGAAACTTCAGCAAGGACCTGATTCCTTCCATTACAGTATATTTGAATATACAGCCTGGGATCTCTGGTCACACAAATTCTGCTTAGGGCGGTCACAGAGACAAAATAATACACACAGCTGCCAGATCCAAATATTCATTCTCTCTGTTACCAGAGAATTACTTTGGGATGTCCAATCCTGGATGCTTTTATTTGATTTAAACACATTTTTCAGACCACTAACTAAATACAATTCTTGTACTAAACTTTTCAAAATGTACAGATATTTTTGAGAAAAAGCCATTTCACTTTTAAAAACAGAAGGTAGGAAAGATGTTATTAGAGATACCTTTTCGTAAGAGAGATATTTACTGGATAAAATCAGAACTTGGCTCTTTGCCCAGCCAGAGACTTGGTTTAATGTTGCAATGGCATTGTGCACTGCTTCAGGTGACAGAGATTCCAGCTGACTTGAAGTTAGTCCAACCACAGCATCTGACAGAGATCCAAGGGTATCATTCAATGTCTGGTTTTGCATTGCAATGTTCAGGAGTTGAGATTTGAGCTAAATCAAACAAAAAGAGCAGATGGGAAATAAAAATCCACCAAGAACACATTTCCTTTACCACCCAAAACATTAACTGGAATCTCTGGAATAGGCGCTGGCAAATATTCACACACTTCATAAAATTTCAAAAATAGAACCACAGTTGTGAAAGGAATATGGAGCAGGAATATGAAACAGAATGAGAAAAAAATGAGCACCCAAAATGGGCTTCCATTCTTTGCATTCTCAAGAACTATTTTCCCGTATTTAAGTCGCAGTAATTTTTCGTTCATTTCTTCCCTTATTTATGAAGAAAATCCCTCCTCTTCTGTGACAGGAGTATGTTAGGCAAGAACAAGTGCTGTACCCACCTCGTGAACCTCGGCCTGGAAACCTCTCAGTTGATTGCATTTAATCATTTGGTGAAGCAGAGCCCGGGCCACAGCTGCATCCATGTGTTCCAGCTCATCATAAAAACAAACCAATAAACCCAGCCTATGGAGAAGAAATACATTAGCTCCCTTCTGACATAAAAGGTGTCACTGTCAGGAAACAGAAACACAGCTTGGTACCCTTTCCTTGTGATCAGTTTGAGCCATTTTTGTTTGTCACGAGTGCCTTAATCTAATATTTTAAATATTTAAATATTTACGATATTATAATAATATTTAAATATTTAAATATTTAAAATATTTAAAACTTAGCCTGAAACTGGGGTGTGAGAACATGCACTGGCCTTTGTATTCAGCTGAATTCTACCTGGATTGCCCGTGCTTGAAAATTATACCTGTCCTGGTTCCATTTGTCCATGGCTGGATTGTCCCAGTGAACCACTCCACTTCTCTTGGCAGAATGATCTTGAAAATGATGGAGGGCTATTGCTAAGTCTGTAGAAGTGGCTTGCTGAGTTTTTATCTGGTTTGACTGGATGTTTTGAACTCTAAATCCTGCCTGGATTTCACATGCAGCACAACCCATTTGTGTTTCAGGGCAGCAGCTGGAGTATGACATGGCCTCTTGATCATTTTAGGTTTAAACAAAACCTGCTGTGTTTCACATCAAACACAGGACTGAGTGATGGATGCAGACCTGTCCAGTTCAACCCTGGTTAGGAGGAAGCACTCTGAGGTTCACTGCCCAGATGTGCCACACAGCAGTCTGCAAGGCAGGCCTGTGAACTGAGCTCATTTTCCTTCACGGTACCCATGCCATAAGTCAACATTTCCATTAACCTCTGCAAAGTGCAACCACAGCCACAGTTTTTGGAGAGGAGGAGTCACACCACCATGGAGAAGTGCCTGTTGTAGGTGTCCCTCTGGCCTAGACTTTGTGCTTATTGACTGCCTTTACCTGCAGCCCTGAAGAGAAAGAGCTCTGAATTGTGCATCGCTGTCTCTGGACTGTGAACTTCAGAATGATGGGGATGAACTTGTTTTTAGGAATCCTGAGTCAGTTCCCTGTCCCTGTAAACTCTCAGCCTTTCCTTTCATAATTTACACAGAACAAGAACCTCAAAGATGTGGCCAAAGCTCAGCTGTCCTGCTAGTGGGTTCTAGCAGTTCAGTGGGGCAGAGTCTGGGCAATGATGTCCAGATGTGAATCAAATCAACAGTGAACAAGGTGCAGCACTACCTCAAACTCAGTCAAATTCTACAGCACAGAAAGGCTTTTCGTTCCTCTAGTCCCTCAACAAGAACCTGCCAGTGGTATAACAAAACACTGCTTCAGCAGCACATCTGAATTCATGGGAGATCATCAAACCAACATACAAATCAAAGAAACACCTATAAGAGCATTTTTATAACAAATAATTACATTCTGATGCATTATTGCATAGCCACCAACAGCTCTTCATCTCCTTTGGGATTAGCAGAAATGAATAACACTACTTCTTAAAAGTAAAAGTGCATTTAAATCAACAGTATGGTTAAAATGAGTAACATAAACTAAGTGTGTTGTAAAAATGGAATAAATTAAGGATTATGGAGCATGACATTTCTCTCATCTGTGAGAACGTGGCAGCTCTTGTGAGTGACAAAATCATTTTTAAGATTTCTGACATTGAAATTTAGAGCGTGGGCATAACTCTTCTCTGGCTTACTCCTCCAACAATGAGCAATGCTTCATGCAAGTCAGCGAGCTGCACTGCAGTAATGACAGCAGCTCTGAAGCCATAAAGCATATTCTCCATTAGTTTAAAACTCCAAGGTATCCCCCAAGGAGACTACAAATAATTGCAGACAGCATTGTCTTGGGACCAAATACATCCATTGATATGACAGTGTAAACGCAAATGTGGAGTGCAGAGCTTTCTCACGCTCGCTGCGCATTTATGAGCAACAGCAGTTTATTTTGGTTTTTTATTATTGTTAAAGTTCAGTGTGGATTTGACAGTCCTGGAAATTTAGTTTCCTGCTTTCACACCTAACATTCAAACATATTTAAGCACGGCTCATCTCTACCCTGCAGGACAAAGAGGACAGCAGGGCAGGTTTTACACTGCTTCACTTTGTGGCTTCTCTGGTGACACCCACGGCAATTAAAAAATTAAAACCCACTTGCAGTCCTGGCTGGCAGGAGAGGAGTTGAGATTTCCTCCTTCAGTCCTAACTGTAACATGATTTCCACCAAACACCTCCATGTTTTGTGATTCAAGCAGCCAAGACAACTCATGTCCTGCTGTCCCAGTTTATTTTATTGCTCTGCAATGTGGTGGAGCTGTGCCTGGGTCCCCCAGACACTGCTGCAGCCTTCCTACGAATGCTACAGGCATCTCCTCACTGTGGAGCAGGAGACAAAGCATTAGCTAATTAGGCACACCTCCAAAAATTCATAGAGTAGCAATCCTTCACTGTTGCTAAACACGGCTGGATTTCAGCCTAGATTTTTCTGCTGGAATGAGAAAGCAATGCCACGTTATCCATTTCCATTTTCTCCTTACTTATTCATTCCATCCATACACAGCCATAAAAGAAAAAGAAAAGCAGCCGTGCCTGTAGATAGTTGAAGTGTTCCTCATATCAAATCCTGACGAGTTTATCCTTTCCAGGAGAGCCTGTGCAAGCTCTGGTGTGATATCATACACCGTGTCCAACTGCTTTGTGGCGTTGTCGTAGCTGATGAACAGCCTGATCTGAGCAGCACAAACAAAACCATGCATCAGCACTGGGAAACAATTACATCCTATAAAGTGCATGTCTGACACTCAAATTTTAATTGACCCTGTTCATGTTATAGAGAAAGGAAGAAGATTTGGATAAAACAGTATTTCCCAAGGCAAAGCTGGGTGATTTGAGTGATTCTCTGCCAAGCTGTCATATAATTTGAGGGTCTTCTGTCACTGGTCCCTTTCAGTAGACGTCACAGAAGTCTGATACAGATAAATAATTACTTATTATTGACAGGCACTTTAAAATTAAAAATATAGAAGAATTTTGTAAAGAATATATTTATATTTTCCCTTTATATTTTCTCTTTATATTTAATTAAAATACACGAAGTTCTTTTTCACATTTAAATTTGCATTTGTGCTCATATTGTTTGTAGCTGACATCACTTGGCAATGACATATCCAATCACACTTTGTTACTTACTTCATTGAGACTAATTTTCAGAATTTCTTCTAATGGGAGATGGACCATGTATCTTCCCAAAATCCATAAGCTTTCTGCACTGACCCAAGAAGTTGATTCATTGAACTCTGTTTTGTACAAATAAATACTCACTACAATGTTAAGAAAGCAATTACTTTTCAAATATATTGTACCCGATATACTGTTATTGGTAAATAAGAAAAAAAAAATCTCCAAATCAGAAAAATCCTGAGCAGAGAGAGTCAGGTTCCCTCCTTTTGCTACATTTTAGCACCACACTTTCATGAGCCCATAAATTTTTTTATGAAAATGAAATAGTGTTTCAAACATCTCAAATTTTCTCATATGAAAACAATTAATGTTTTATGTTGTCGAGACAGAGAATGGATAAAGTGTGGGACAGGAAAAATTTAACCAAAATATTAAATATAGAGCAGTATTCTTTAAATTCACTTTTCCTAATCAATTGCATTATTTAAGAACATCAGGAAGGCATGATACTTTATGCATCTTATATATTATTATTGATGATGCCACTTATTTCAGCAATATGCAATAGCAATAAAGGAAAAAATGAAAAACTGTTCAAATACCTACATGGAAATAAGCTGACAAAAATACAAAACACTGCATAACAGTTAAAAAATGGCATTCATTTAGTAACATCCTCCCAAGGATTGAAAATGAAATCAAGACCCAAATATCCCTGAGAAAAAACATATTTATGGACTCCATGGGTACTCTGAGCCACAAAGGCTTTTCTCCAGGGTGTTGTGATTTGGATGGCTCAGTGTGTGACACCTCTGAACACATTCCCTGGCAGTGCTGACACTCACAACTCTGTTAAAATAAAATCATCAGTGCACTTTGAAGAGTTTCCAGCCTCGGGAAAAACCCAGCCTGCATCTATCAGAAGCTGAAGGACTCCATTAAGTGTTTTTTTTGAAAACACAGATCTAAGCTCCTTAACTGAGACAAGATGATGCTCCCAGCAGACCTGTCAGGCCTGCGTTTTTTAAAGTGATATTACCTCCCTTTACCTGCAATATTACAAGAGTTGAAAGATATGACAAGAGAGCTAAAGAGAAACCAGCACAATTTAAGGATGTTGACTGTGGCCTTTGGCAGAACAGACTTGCAATTACCAACCATGGAAGCTGTGATCCCCAAAAACCAATCCCTATCCCAGGTGGTCCCAGCTCTACCCACATAGAAAGTGAATAAATCACCCTCCTGCAGGACTGCTCCTGCACTCTGCTGTGGCCTGGGGAGTGCAGATAAACATGAGGGAGCTTTAGATTTCCACTTTGAGCGTGCCTGCCCAGTGCTGATGGTTCACACTGCCAAAACCAGCTGGGAATCAGTCCACACTTGATGCCCTGGCAGTGGATTCACCACATCTGTGCTGCTTTTGGCATGGGAAGCAGCAGCCAGGAGGAAAAAGAGGCACAGTGACTCCCAGTCCCTCCCAAGCTAGGGGATCTTTCACAAACGAAGGGTTCACACAACCCAGGATGATGCTGAGGGATTTCCCCAGCTCTGCTGAGAATCACCAGGCAGGTTCTGCCTCTTTCTTCCCCGGCAATTCACTGGCACTAACAGCACCTCACAGCAGCAGCAGGAACCTCCTCTCCACATCTTCCTGGCTCACTCTGATATTTGGAAATGGCAAGAGACCCCGGAGGCAAATTCTGCTCCACTGAAGCAAGTGGGCATTTTGCCTTTGATTTCTAGGAAATGGGAAGAACACACACATCTAAATGTCTAAAAGGCTCCCAGACAGCTGTGCTGGGATGTTCAGTGAAACCCAAGCACCAGCTCTGATGGTTCAGTGCCCTGCACAGCCCCCTTGTGGAGCCCATCCTGCCTGTCCCACCTGTGGAACAGCTGTTTAGGACACATTAACCCAGCAAACAGATATGCAAAAATGCATCAGGATTAATTAACTTCGGTTTTATCTTGTCCCTTTGCTGATTGAGTTGGTCTACTGTTCTATGTACAGTAGGACGTCCACAACACCCTGCATTTCTTTTGTGTTTTTAAACAATGCAGTGGATAGTATATCCTGAGGAGAGCTGCTTTTCTTGTCTGAACAGGAGTTGAGAAGTGAACAACACTCCTTGGCAGAGCACCTGGCCACTGCATCCTATTTCAGTCATAAAAAAGTACAGAGAGAAAGGACTGGAGTGCTAGAAAAAGGCTTTGTGTACAGCTCTGTGCAGAACAGAGGAAGAGTCCATTGGTTGGACTTGAGGATCTTGGAGGTCTTTTCCAGCCTTAACAAGAGCATGATTCTATTCTATAAGTGCAAGCATCTTTGGAGAACTATTTGTCATGAGTAACAAATGCATTATATTTACTATGTTGTGAAGAAAAGGTATTCCAGACAGCTACTCTTAGACCTGTGTTAAACTGGGAAACAATTCAATGCAATGGACAGGCCTTTGCTGAGTGTTTTTCTCTTATGATAAGCAAGAAGAAAACACTTTGCCATACCACTCATGTTGTAAGATTTCTGTAGAATCTGCTTCATCCAGCCATACAGAGCTCTCTGAGTGCTTGCTGACGTTCTGTCATAGAGGTCCTTGAATAATGATGATCTAAATGATACAAGGGCATGTTAGTTCACTAATAGTTAGCTAACTATTAATTTTTTTAATGACACACATGATTTTAGATTTTTGAAACAGCAACACATTAGCAGAAAGCTGTATCTGGAAAAAAGACTGAGACCATATAGCAGCCTCCTTTTAAATAGCCAGCGAATCCAATATAGTATTAATTGTGTCTGAAAAATAAAAGCTTACAAGTTTCTGAAAGCATCCTCCAGCAGAAGGTTTGGGAGGCTCCCAATGACATCAGGCTGAAGATAATTCACTGCTGACATACGCAGAACCTGACTGAGGATATCCACACAGTCCAGAGCACTCAAAGCCAGGAAGCATTTATCCAGTGTTACAAGGAACAAGGTCCTGTTTACTCCTGGGCTTTGAAAAATTCTCTCTCTAGTCTCATCCCAATCAAGAATAATATTTCCCATTTCCTGCAAGCAACAAAGTGTTAAAGTAACAACTCTGATTAATTCAATACATTGTTCGTTTTGAGGCCTGACAGAGAGCACTCTACAAAGAATATGATGCTGTTCTCATGGGAAACAGCTTCAAAATATTTGTTGTTTGCATTACTTCAGATAATTCCTTTCTGGCATTAGGCAAAGTCCAGCTTGAATTTTTTTACAAAACCAAAATGAAACCCAGAGAAATAATCCAAATGACTGATTAACAAAATTATTAATTTCACCTTCTTTTGTCATCTTGGCTCTCTTTCCAGCCACTGAAAAGAAGATATTCCCGAGAGTAACTGGCCCTACCTTAGATGAGTTACTGTAGGAGGGTGAACCATTCTCTGGAGATGAGTTTCTCTCTACTGATTACAGTGAAAATCCAAATGACTGACTTGGACTTGGCAGCAACTTTTAGACAATAAGAGTCAAATGATATAAATCTAACCTAAGAGGAGAGGGAGTCCTGGAATCCAACCAAGCCAGGTAAGTAACTGCACAGCCTGCACTGTGAGCCCCACATTCTGCCCCTTTCCATTTATCTAAAGCACTGACAGCAGCTTTTCCTTTTCACGAGTGTAAAGTCACTTACAAGATGCTCCTTTTTGCTGTTGAAGAGGAACTTCATTGCAGTTTGGAACTGCTGCTGGTCAAGCTGTTGAAATTCAGACAATAGTTGCCTAGGCTGGTATAAAAGGTTCTCCAGGTAACTTTTTATGGATATCTGAAGCATAGAAAAATATGTGTAATATACATAAAACTCATATTATTGTACTAGGGGCATCTTTTAATCCCTGACAATCTGTACTCAAGGAGAACTAAGTGCTTAGCTCTGTATTGTCTGTGCTGTCAATGATCAAAATAACTGTTCTTCACACAAACTGAAAACAAAAATAATCTAAGTGCATTCTGAAAGACAGTAATTTTCAAATCCTATTCTTGGCTTTGTGAACAAGTCCTCTTGAGGGAGTTTTTAACAAAGATGCCTCTGTTTCTCACTTCATAAAACAAGAGTAATAAAGCTTTCCGGCTTCACACAGCAGAGTTGTGAAAATGAAACTTTTAAAGAGCTAAAAAAACCTAAAAAAAAAAAAAAAAAAAAAAAAAAAAAAAAAAAAAAAAAAAAAAAAATCTGGTACTGTGTGCATATTACTTAAAAAAGGGAAGGAATTTTGCAATTAAATGGGAGGGAAAGTCTGTACCAGCTCATAAGCCAATCAAACTGCATTGCCAGTTAACAGTCTCATGCCTGCTTTGAAAAATTTAAGGGGAATCATAACGCTGGAACAGAAATAAATGTAAGGCTCATTAGCAGCAGACTGGAGTAAAATCCCTCCTAATTCCTGACACAATTATTTCAGAATTGGTTTGGAATTTGAGTTGCAATTGTTTGCTGCCTCTGCTTAACCTGCATTGCCACCACCAAATACTAGCACAGCTCCTTTCTGCCTCGGGGCTCAGCCTGCTGAGTGCCTCAGGCTGCCAAGAGTCCTGACAAAGGGGAGGAGCAGTGACAGGAAAATGTAGGTGAGGATGAGCAGCGACAGCGACACGGAGCTGGGGACAGGGTTCAAGCTCTGTGCAGCTTCTGGGAATGCCTGAGGCTCAGGGCTGGCACTTTGACACTTGCCCCTTTCGGAGTGTGTGTGTGGGGACGAGGGAGGGCTCAGGTTTGATGAGCTGGGCACAGCTCCACTTAGAGCAGCTCATCACCAATCCTCAGCAGCAGGAGGAAGAACAACAACTCCTTCCTGTATCACTTCCACACCGACAATTTACAAAAACAGCATTCGGAGGAGGTTTAAAGGGTGGAGGCATTTTGTAGGATGCTCGGGGTCCTCTCATTCCATAAGGAGCAGTCAAAATTTGGGAGAAACTGTCATTTTCTGGAGAAACAGCAGTTATATATACTCAACTCAGAAACAATGAGACTGAAAACTCCTAATTCCTGCTTCCCATCAGAGGAAAAGAAAAAAAGTTCGTTATTATTATTTCTACCTTGCATACTCTTGCAAGCTTAGGGGAAAAACACAACCTATTCCTATTTCCTTTTTAGCTGCTACACTGTAGATGTATTGATTACCTCTATCATTGACCACCTAGCTTTGGCTACAGAGATAAATTGGTTTTTTAAATTCCTTTTCAAATCAAAATGTCACAAACCTGGAGGCTGCTAAGAGTAAACATAACTCCTTGGGCATGAAAATATGCCATGACTTTTGTAAGCAGATCTGCTGTCCAGACGTTCGAGCTGTAACAGAAAACAGGGCCAAAAATGCCAGGAAAATAATAGAACAAATTAAATAACAGATTACAAAAGTAAAAAAGAAAAAGGGAAACAAAAAGTGCTGCTAACGCCATAACAACACAAGTATTGATCTTTTTGGCCTAACCAGAGTAATAGTTGATCTATTTAATGCAAAGAAAATACACCGTTCCATGGGGAATGGAATGAATTAGTTATGGTTTTTTCCCATCTAATTTCACAACCACCCCCAATAATCTCAATTTTCCAAGGTGTTGCCATTAGTGCCATCTCCAGGCACATGCAGCCTGGCACCCCATTATGCCTGTTCTGATCTGCTTGCAGAAAGCACAGGGAGTGACTGCTGCCTTTCCCTCAGCAGAGCCATTAATTTCACTGTGTCTTCCCTACACAGCCACTGCTCTTCTCAAAATAAGTGGGAGTGAAATGGCCTTTGAGGCTTATAGCAATCTTTCAAATTCAGGCAAAATTAGCAAATAATTCAAAAGTCACCAGGAGCTGGAGGGTGGAGTGGGACTGAAAGGAGGTGGACAGAAAGCTGGAACTGCACCTAATTTCCTTAAGAAGCCATTCTGACACATGTGAGCAAAGCTGATTATCAAAAGTTCTGAAAACTGTAGCAAGTATTTTTTTCTCAGCCTCATTCTATAATATTTTTTTTCTTTTTCCAGACAAACAGGTTTTTCCATATTACTAGGAAATACTTCTCCCAGGAGAGCTAAATCCAAGTAATCATATGTGCCAATTTCATTCTATCCATAATGTTCCAGTTTCTGTGGAAATGAAACAGATCATATCTGAAGCACAAGATAATACTGAAAAATCAAGATGGTGAGAGTAATACTTTACCTTTGAAAATTAAGTATGTCTAGGAGGGCTGCACATGAAAAATGGAACATAAAGAGTTATGGTGAGATACTGAGTTTTAATTCATTTTAGAAGTGTTCATGGGAACAACTATGTACATTACCATTCAGATATTTCCCAGTTATTACTTCCTCCTGAGGAAAAAAATTATAAATATATGTAACAAATTATCATTTTTAGATTATAATATAAAATGTTAGTAGAGAGATCAAATAAAAATACTGACCACAGCTTTGTGTAACAATGGAGGCAAATCTGTAAAAAATTATCCCATTACTAGCAGTTAACGTTTTATCATTCAAATGTGTTACACAAAAATACATTTATTGTATGCAGTGATTATATATATATATATATATATATTTTATTTGCACACATTTAATGCAGTTTTGATTAAATTTATTTACAGGAAAACAGTGGGCAAAAAGAAAGGCTATTAAATAATAATCAGTTTTGGTGAAATTCTTTGCTGGCATAGCTCCATGAAGCCAAGAGAGCAGAGACCATGGTCCCAGTTACTAAAAGTACCTAATTTATTACACACAGCTTTTTCCATCCCACAAAGTCCACCCCTCAGACAGGAGTTCTGGTCTTACCTTCAGAGCTCTGACTGAGAGTAATCTCAGCATGATTCATTGATACCAACAAGAAACACATCGTCAAAAGTCTGGACATTTCTTCTGGTGTTTATTAGAATAAAATGATACTTGGATTGAAAAGGAAAATAGAAAGAACAGAGTCAAAAGGCAATATTCACCCCAAACTTTCAGAGCTATAAATCAGAGGCAGCCTAGGCTATGGAGAACAGATAGAGATCAGAACAATCTAAAACTGCTTGCTCCTGAGTTTTTAATTTAGATCTTTTTCTAGGATAGAGATACACTTTATGCAAGTGCAAGTCCACCAAGTGTGTGTGTGCAGCCAGATTTATCTCCCTTTAGCAAGTGGCTCATTTAATCTTCCTCCTTGTAGCACCATTTATTTACTAAGTTACACTGCACCTAAATATTACTTCAATGCAGTTTTGTTAAAGCAGGCAAACAAATCCTTTTAAAATCAGATAAAAAAGAAGAGAAATAGAGGGAGCGAAAAAGGAAATTATAAAGAAGCTTCAAACAAACCCTAAGCTTTTCCTAGCTGGTTAAACTGCCTGAAGGATCACTGCAGACGTAGTCTGGGACCCTCCATTTGTAGATCTCTGAACTGAAGGGTTGGACAGCCTGGCCCTTGTCCCATGTCACTGCAGGGTGCTCCAGGCAGGGAGGGGCAAGGAGCGCTCCCTTTCCCTGCTGCCACATCTGGCAAAAAGGGAGAAAATGTCCTTTTACTCCTCTGAAACGGAGGGAAAGTCACATTTGGGAAACAGACTGTGTCACTTCACCTGGACAGATCAAAGGTCTTTGCACTCACATGGATTCCATCAATGTTTCGCCGCGACCTCAGACACAGTTGGTGTGGAAAGAGATGTTTTAGTAGCTCTTGCTATCCCTGCTGCCCCATGCTATGCAGCAGAAAGATCACTGAAAGATGAATTATCTGGAAGGGCAGTAATGGGACACCCAGAACTTTTCACTGGGTTGTCACTGATTGCCATCAGAAAAATATTGAGTTTCACACTTGTCCAAAACAAAATGAATGTGCTGCTTTTGGTCTCCTTTGAAGGAGAAGGATGCACATTGCAGCAACACAATGGGATGGAAAGGAAGCAAAGAGCGAGCAGGTCTCACTCACACAGGAGTTTCTGCAGCCACAGAAACTGCCTCCGCAGCTCTGAGGGCCATCAGCTGCTTCAATCCACACTGCAAAGAGGATTTTGTGCCTCTGCACCCTCAGCCTGAGAGTCACCACCCTCACAGATAAAACAATTAACTAGTCTAAGATATTAGATGATGCCTTGATCCACAGATTGCAGCTTCTTACACTGGGATTAGTCCCTGATTTAACAAATGACACAGAGGGTCCCACTGGCCAACTTGACTCTGACCATAAGGAGACTTCATTAGGTTTTCTCTCCCTTTCCCTCATTTCAAAGGTTTATTTGCAACACACTGAATTTCTGCATTTCTTTTTGTTGCTGAATTTGGATCTGTGCTCACTCTCTCTTTTTTTTTCCCCCCGCAGAGTTCTCTGCCATGGCTTGAGTTACAGATCTGAACATTTGATAAATATGACAAACAGTTTTGGACTGTTTAAGCTCATGTACTACGGTATTCTTTTATCAAAATGTCTTTCAATGAGCCTCCAGCAATACTTCAGTCTATAGCAAATACTAAACTCCAGTCTTGTAACAAAGAGTGACTCAAACTGACAGATGATGAAAAATTTAAACATTAGACTTTAAGAAGCTATCACCTCTGTCCTGTTCTTGCACACACTGAAACCTCTTTCAGCTACTCTTTTGGGAGCACGGCAGTAAATGTCTCTCATTCAGATGTATCTGGTTTCCCAGACAATGAACTTACTTGTGGTTGTTTCTGCCTGTGCCCCAATAATTTTGCAGTAAGGTTTGATTACTCTGCATAGGTTAAATCATGCTTTCAATGTCACTCCTGATTTGTTTATTCCAATCCATTCACTTTGATCAGGGAGTTTATTTTGATTAAAGCACGCTAACTTAATATATAAGGAGATTAAATGCTAAGGAAAGTGCTTTTTCATCCTGAGTAACTCAAGCGGACAATCAGCAGGTGCACAAAAAAGTCTGCCGTGAAATAGCCCTGCTTGGTAAGACAATCTGTGGGAAAAGTAGTTAATTTTTTCAGTGAAACAAGTCTTTTTGCAGTTCACAGCAGCTTTCAGACAGTCCCAAATCACGCCGTGGGGATCTCCTGCAGATCCCATCCAGCATTTCCCCAG
The DNA here is from genome assembly GCA_036630365.1 of Acanthiza pusilla. Taxonomy (NCBI): domain Eukaryota; kingdom Metazoa; phylum Chordata; class Aves; order Passeriformes; family Acanthizidae; genus Acanthiza; species Acanthiza pusilla. The sequence continues at coordinate 1,644,576 of JAXCHO010000030.1, read as the reverse complement.
GGGATCACTCCTTGCACAAGCAGTGATCAGATCTCTGACAAGTCACCCTTGCAGGACTCCCCCTCATGAGGAGCTCCCGGATTGCCTTCCCCTCTCGCTCCCCAGCCACTCTTCCATGCGCAGAAATCCTAGACATTTTATCACTCACTCCATGCACTCGCTGCCTTATCTGAAGCTTGATAACCAGCAAGTTGACCTCACAATCCCAAGCCTTGCTGATAAGCCCTTGCCCTGCCGGTGCCCACCTTTCCCCTCACACCGGGGCTCTGAGAAAAACCACCACATGCACTGAGGGAACCCATGAGGGACTCGGGGTGGAAAGGCAGGAGAAAAGGAGAGCCAGGAGCCCAGAGCACTTTACCTGCCTTGCCGTGAGCGCCTCCTCCCCTGCACTGCCGAGCGGGGCGGCTCCAGCCCGGACCCTGAGGGGCTGGGGCGGCACCGCCCTGCGCCCTCAGGCGCGGCCCAGCGCGGCCGGCCCTCAGCGCGGGCGGGAAGGGCCCGGGGCTCGGCCGTGAGGGACTGCCGGGGCACAGGGGACACTGCCGGAGCGAAGGGGACACTGCCGGGGCACAGGGGACGCTGCCGGGGCACAGGGGACACTGCCGGAGCGAAGGGGACACTGCCGGAGCACAGGGGACGCTGCCGGGGCACAGGGGACGCTGCCGGAGCACGGGGGACACTGCCGGAGCGAAGGGGACACTGCCGGAGCACAGGGGACGCTGCCGGGGCACAGGGGACGCTGCCGGAGCACGGGGGACACTGCCGGAGCGAAGGGGACACTGCCGGAGCACAGGGGACACTGCTGGAGAGAAGGGGACACTGCCGGAGCACAGGGGACACTGCCGGGGCACAGGGGGCACTGCCGGAACGAAGGGGACACTGCCGGAGCACACGGGACACTGCCGGAGAGAAGGGGACACTCCTGTCCGAGGGGAGCAGAGCTCAGCACGCTGTGCAGGGGAGCACAGGGGACACTGCCGGAGCACAGGGGACACTGCTGGAAAGAAGGGGACACTGCCGGAGCACAGGGGACACTGCCGGGGCACAGGGGACACTCCTGTCCGAGGGGAGCAGAGCTCAGCACGCTGGGCAGGGGAGCACAGCGCTGGGCTGGCGCTGCCCTGCTCCCGCGTCCCGCGGGTGGCCCTGGGCCCCTCAGAGCAGAGCACACACTGACTGTGCCTGGGATCGCCCAGCACAAGGGACTGCGGTTGGAGAGATAAAGCTGTTCCAGCTTTGCTTTGAAAGTTCCTGCCTAAATCGTGCCCTTGCTCAGCATCCTGCAGTGCAACACACCCAGTCCACCCCGACATACCAGTTCAGTCACTCTCCATCTCAAAACAATGCACATTAATTAGTGAGAGCACCGAAGTGCCACTTGGACACTGTCACCCACAGCAGGACAGGGACAGCGGCAGGACAAGGCAAGATTCCCAAACCAGGAGTAATGAATTTGGACATTGGAATTGCAACACTTGTTCCCTCAGATGGCATCTTAAGAGTACTAGGAGCAATTTAATGAACTGCTGGACTCAAGAGTTTCTTGGTGCAGGCTGTGAGCAGAATTAACTGCACACAAATGCTCTCTCAAGGCCTGGAGGGAGAAGGGAGTCCCTTCCCTCTCAAGGAACTCTGGATTTAGAAATACAGGTGTAGGTACAGTCCTAGGGGTTATTCTGTTTGATCAACAGGGCTAAGCAGGTTTTTGACCCTGCTGAATTTATGCTTTGTTGAAACCTTTCATTGTTATTGCTCATCTTTTAATTCCTCACCTCCGTTGTAAGAATACTTGTTTAAACAGAGTGAACAAAGTAGAAAATTACAAGAAAGGAAAAAACCTCCTATTATTTACATTGCACCTTCTGTTCCCAAACCTCTCAAAGCTATTACAAACTGAAATTTTAAGTGGCAGGACTAAAAGATGAGACATGAAATGCAGTCTCTTGTGTGATTTTTAACCTGTGGGATTAAAACACTTACCTTTGAAGAAGTTTGTCTTAATACATATTTGCTACTTTAACCTAAATTCATGACACGTTAAAAAACATTTTCCCACTATTAGATGAGTAAAAAAATGAAGGTAGTGGAAGATAAATTAATGGATTTGCTCCAGAGCATACATAGCTCATTTTCCCAACAGACAAATCTGACTGCACTATGCACCAAAATGCAACAGCACATCCTGAAATGAGAATAACATAGAGTCTAAATTACTGTTGAAAAGTGATTTGAAATTTCACCAGTCGAATCCCTTGCCCCATACTAGAAAATACTTACTATTCCACAAAGATGACTGAGAACAAAATGCTAATAAATTGGCAGGAGAAATCATTAACCATCAGGCAAAGTGAGTCTGAGGTAACCCTAAAATGACGTTAAGCATCTTACCTGGCATAAAATCACCAATAATTACGAAAAGCACAAAAAAACCCACAATATACAACTTCTTTAGACTTCAAAAGCAACAGAAGTCAGTTCTTACTTTACTTACCTGAGGTTTCTCTGCTCTCACACTTGCAGCCCAAACACTGCATGAAGTACACCTGCCAGGTTTGTACAACATACGATGTTTCTGGTTGTTTTAAAGGAAGGTTATATCCCAGCTGCCAGAAATTATCCACTTAAGCAGTTTTTTAAACAAGACATGTTAAAATAAACAGCATTTATTTAGTGCTCCTGAAGAAAGGAAAATGTCTCAAGCTAGCTAAACCCCCAAGTCCCTACAGCCTGATCCTCACAGGCAGTTTGACTCGGAAAATTTGCAAGAAACCACCTGTAACTTTTCAAAGCTGAAAAAATTTGGCAACAACTTACTTAGAGAGCTTGTTAGTAAACCCAACAGTTTGAAGTGCAGTTTTGACAAGTCCTACCACAACCCCTTTAGCTGGAAAATGGCATATGCAAAAGCAATGAGGATTTATGAGGCTTTGAGAGGGAAGAACATGAGGGAAACCCAACCAAAAGTGACATATTTTTGTGCAGTGTTATCCCATTAAACAATAATTAAATGCTGTTTAAATATATGCAAGGTTGTGCTGCTACTGAAAGCTTGATTCTCAACACAAAGAGCAGTTGCTGCAGACAAGCATGGCTATGGTTACAAAAATGAACACAAAAGTTGATGCAAAAGTCAACTCAAAAAAGTTTATTAGCATGATTAAAAACGTGAAGAATGACAGTAAGAGAGAAAGTAACTTAGCATGGAAGAGTATCCATTTCAACAGTTTTTATTCAACAAGGCTTGAAGTGAATGGATAACTTTATTGCCAGATTTTGCTTGATTTCTTTCACAACAGTTCCCACTGTAGCAGTTTCACCATTATTAAGACTATTGCTTTTGTTTGGATATGATCCCTGTTGCAGGTAAGTATAAAAAAATATCCCCCATTGCTGCTGGATTGCAGAATGCAATGTTGGCTTAAGAGCTGGTAAAAAAGAAATTCTCAGCTGAGGAGTCCATTTAAAAAACAACCTTTTTTCCCCCCCTAATCACACTACAAAGAAATACATTAGTATTTTGGCCTTTAAATTCCTTACATGGTATTTATTTAGCATGGCAATCCCAAAATTCCCTCCCTTTACGTAACCATAAATCAAAACCCTCTCTCAGAGGCTGCTTTTCTTGGCTTAGATTGTGGAGCTTTACTTCACACAGGCTTACACTGGCTTGAGGACGAAGACAGCATCATCCAGGACATAGTAGTCATTGTACATGTCACCTTCACAGAGGTAGGGCAGTCTGGTGAAAGCCTCAATGGCAAATCCAGCTTTACTGAAAACTTCTGGCAGGCTGTTCACCTGCTCTTCCCAAGTGTGCCCTTTGATTTCCAGAACTTCTGAGGGCTTTTCCCACTTGCCACCTACTGAGAAAACAGAATGGATTTGTTTCAATTATAAAGAAAACTTTATTGTGCTGCATTTTCTTACAGAAAGCATAATTACATTGATTGTGCTCTGTAGTCGCACTGTTTTAGAATCTTTCTGTTCTTTCTCAGAGAGAATAGAGATAAGCTGCATTTTTGTACTTTCTTAATCTCTGTGTTTGGTATTAGGTGTTGTATAGCTGTGACCAATGGTTTTAGGAGGTGGATTCTTTGCTGGCCAATAGTTGCTAGAATATTAATGGATATATAAAGAGGTTTCTTGTAAATAAAGTTCCCTTTTCGCCATCTTGGTTCGTCTGCCTGAATTCTCTCAGCCAGCCTCTGCAATCCTCAGGAAATCTAAAGCCAAAATGCTCCATTCCACTCCACACAGGAGCTTCCCAAGCCACTTGTAGACCTGTAGCAAGATCAGCTCTAGTTTATCCCTGCTATTCAAAAGCAGCTTCTTTAAGGTTACTTTTTGTTACAGTTTTCACTAGAAAACTGTAGAGTGATTAAAAGGTAACTTCCACTAGTGAGGCTGGTGTCCAGCAGACAGAGGTAATTACAGTAATTAGAGTCAGCAAGTTGAAAATTATGATTTGCTCTGAAGCTTTCACAAGCAGATCACCACATTACAATGGATGGCAAGTTTGTGCCTTCAGTGGCCACCTCCCAGCTGATCTGCTAAAGGCTGCTCAGGGCCATAGAAAATGAAGAAGCTGATCACCTGTAGCATGCTGGATAATGTGTTGGTATTTGTTACATGCAATGAAATAATCTTGGAAGATTATTTCAGAAGGAAGTCATGTCATCCACAACAAACAAAAGCTCTCTGGTTTGCTCTGCACCTTTAACCAGTTTGCTAAATGCAGTAGTAAACACCCTTCTAAACAGGAAGTTCTACATCTTGTGACTAACACAGTTCTGTAACTCCAAACATTTCCTAAGTTCCTCTTCCTTCAAGAAGATTCATTTCCAGAGAGACAAGAAATGGCATCTTCCGACAGATTAAAAAACGTGCTAATGCTGGTGTTTGACTGTATCCTCTATGGTACTGGTAAGACTTTTTAAAAATTTCTTATATTTTGTCATATTAGAGCAGTTAAACAAGACTGAGAATTTTGTGGTTATGACTTGCAACACAGCTACAAAATAAAAACAGTGAAAAGTTTTGCCGAAAATCAAGTTAATTTCTGCTATCTTCATATAACTTCCAAAGTACACAATGGCTAGCAAATGCTTATGATCTTCACGTTGCTGTAGCTGCTGTGGAATGGCTCTGATATGGACCTGAGACAGAATTAGTTTCATTTTATTCCTGCAGAAGTCCCAGACACCAAATCTGATTGGATTGGGCAAGAAAAATGATGGACAATGCTAATTGTTCACCATGGACAAGTTTATAAATTGTGTATCAGCAGCACACTAAGAGATTTCAGTTTATTTATCTTCTAATTTGTTATTTTCTGGCAAGGAAAAAAGGATGCTGTTAAGGTACTACCTTTTTTCTCACTGTAATAATTTCAATGCCATTGTTTAAATAACGACACAATTTATTTGAATAGAATTAAATATACTAAAACAGAACTTAAAACTATGGATTCCAGTAATGATTTTAAAAAATTCTTCCAGACTAGCCATATTAAACCACACATTTTAGTTCCTTAATTAGAATGCTCTTCTCTGATTAACCTTCCTGTTTTCTCTGCACACATTTTTAAATGTCAGAGCTAACAAGCACTATTATTCTTAGAAACCCAGAGTCAATATATGTGATGAAGTGCAAGAATGTCTAGGAACTATTGTGAATTCTAATCAATGCTATAAAGTTGCTAAATTATAAATGTCTTGATTTATGACATTTCCACTGCCTGCCTTCAGGCTGTCTGGCTTGACTCAGCCCAAGAGCAGTGGAGGAGAGAGAAATCCCTGCAGAACTGGAAATAAATCCACTGACAAACTGGATTTATGTCACACAACACCTGCCCAGTACCCCCAAACTTGCAGGACTAAATCTGAGGCAGGGAACTGCACAAAGTATTCTTCTGGTCTTCTCCAGGGCCTAAGGAAACACATTTCTTCAGATCTCTCAATCTTCTCTGCTTTGTCAGAAAATAGAAAGCCAAGCACATTACCCTGTGGATAAGTGTTAAATGAACACATGTGCAAGCTTGTAGGAATTACCTAAAAACAAAAACTTTATCTAAATGATCTAATTATCTAAAAACAAAGCTGAAAACAACCTTAAGAATTTCAAGTTTGAGACATGGTTGGTTTCCTCCTTTCCTCCCACCTTTTCTCGAATTAACCAAAAGTAGGTTTTTTTTTCTTTTTGGACTGTACCTTGCTTTTTAGCTGTCCCTCCCATCACCAACTGCTCCCTCCCAACAGGTGCTGCTGGTACCTGCCAAGTGACTGTAACACAACCCAGGTTTCAGCAAGCTGACTCCTCCATGAGCAACGTGTCCCTGCCGTGCACCTTCTCTGCCTCTGGCTGCTCCTCATCCCAGCCTGAAGTTCTGTGGTTTCGCTTTTTAACTAATGCACATCAGGATTTGTGCACTCCTGGATGCACAGATCAGCAGAAGTACAAAGTACATTCAGCAGAAAATAAGATTTCACTTGAGATAAAGGATCTGACCGCAGATGACAGCGCTGTTTATATCTGTGGAATAGCATTTTCAGACTCAGAATCACCCCGCTCTAAACAAACAGGAGATGGAACAGCACTAATGGTAACAGGTCAGTTGTTCATTCCTTCTTAGAAGAAAGAAATTATCTTTTCTAAATACTCTATTTATACTTGCAAGAATGACATTTAAGATGGAAATACCAACAAACCCATTAGGAATAGTACGACTATATTAAGATGTTAATAGTAAAACCAGAGGGATTCTACAAATAAGCATCTCAACCTCGTTTGCTAATTAGGCTGCTCTGTCATCTGATGAAGATGACTCTAGAATTCTACAAGAGTAAGAAGTTTTGTACTTGTGCTGTCTAACCACACTCTGCATCCCCTTACACAAAGACTTTATGGCCGTCAGAAAGGAAGCATCAAGAGAAAAATGGGAAGTAGAGAAACCAACATTTAGGAGAAGTATGTGCAAGAGAGAGCAGGGCCTCAGAGCTGGGGATTTACTCTGCCAGCCTGAGAAAAAGGTTTTAAACCTTTGTATCACTTGCCTTCCAGTTAAAAAAGTGATGAAACTTTAGTAACTCCATTTCAGTTTTACAAGCCTAAAATGAAAAAGAAAAGAAAAAAACCAGAGACACTCAGGTGGATTATTATTTTCTCTATACTCCTTCCTTCCTCTAATTCCATTTCACAGAAGCCTGTGAGCTTTATTCAGATACACCTTTACAAGAACAGAAAACTGCATTCTCTCTCTATCCCTAAAGAATGGGTTTGTAATCAAAACTACCAGCTCTCCATTGCCCTTGCAAACTGAGGAGCAAACAAAAAGAAAATGATCTCACTACGGAATTTAGACTGAAAATGAGCCAGAAAAATATTGATGGGTATAAGGTGTTTTAATTCCTCAGAGAAAGGGGGCTGGAATGCAGAATCTTAAAAAATTATGTGAATCAGAACTGCCCTTTATTCTAACCCTCATTTTTAATGAAGGGCCAGGGAAGCAGCGCAGCAATGGAAAACTCATCTTCATGATCATTGCCTCGTCCTTGCTGTTCCTGTACAGCTCTGCTGTGCTCACCTCCTTTGTGGTCTACAAGGTAGGCTCAAAAGGACTTTCCTCGTTTTGTTCATTTTGTAAATCCATGCAGTTTTAACATCTCCATAAGGGGAATAAAAACACATTTCTAGATTTCCTAACCTTACTGGTGTGATATGGTAAAATGGTTTTTTGCTGTACTGACTACTGTCCAAGCATAAAGACAGGTCTGGCTTTTTAATTTTTGTTTTTCTTTAAAAGTGAAAATACTGAGTGAAGAGTACAGTGGGAAAAATTAAACAAGCCTTCTTCAGGGGGAAAAAGGGATCTGTGATGCCATTGGTTTCTTTTTGAGAATTAAGTAGTTTCAAGCAGGTCCCACTGTACTCAAAGCTAAAATACTTGCAGCATCTGCTATAGGAAACTGAAAAAGGCTTTACACATGTGAAAACTGATTTTTCCAATAGTATAAGCTGATCTAGTGAAACACCTACAAACTGACACTGCAAAAGGGCAACAATTTTAACTGCACTGCTAACTTCTCATCTTGTATTTCAATTGCTTTTTCATTTATTTTCCCTCCCTCCAGTTAAAACCAAAGCTGCTAAGGAAAAGTGGGAGAGACCAAACAACAGAGAACTGTGTATGTTACCTGTTTAATTGCTTTGCCTGTGATTCAGAGCTCCTTTTTGTTGTCTTTTTAAAGTATATTGGGCATCAAATTTGTGATTAATTGGTGATTCCATTAAAGAGACATTCCAAGCTGTTAAGGCTTCACTTTAGATTTGTACAAAACTAGTTAAGAATTTATATTTAACTCATTTTAACTAATTAATTTATTTTTAATACAGTGGATATATGGTAAAGTTAATCTGTGTAAAGGTCATTTCTAATACACTATTTCCTTTATGTTTTAAGTACATTTCATTCAAACTTCTGACAGTAACAGGTTTTGATATTAATGTTTTGTTTCTTTAAATGATCCATTCAATAAGCTCTAATGTGTTTAAAACAAGTCTATTAAGAACGTCTGTCACTATTTATCCTTACATAAAAATCAGAAGCCATGCATTTAATATCCATTAAAGAAGGTGTATGTGTTAAGAAATGCAATAATAAGCTAATTTAAAATCCTTCTGCTTGCCAAACTGTATGTTTTTAAAATGCTAGTTAGTAACATTCCCAAAAACATATCCACGTAAAAACCTCTGAATTACAAAGGCAGAAAAAGATGATTCCTCCAACTCAAAACGTTGCGCTGAACCAAAATATTTTAAATAATTTGCAGAAAATAAACAGCGGCCGAAAAATTTTCCAAGCAATTGCACAAGAACTTCAAAAGGAGAGATATGCTCAAAACTGCCAACAGCCTGTGAGTATCCACCTACCAATACCCAAATTTATAGAGAAAAAGAAAAAATGAAAGGTTTTAGCAGCATTCTGTGTCTATTTCCTTTAGAAGTTGATAGAGGTGTAAAGTGTTCTAAATTATAGTCAAAGACATTCTAAATGGCCATATGCACACAATTACATATATATATTTATATATGTGTATATGTACATATGCACACACAATTTTAAAATTAGGCATGCACATTTAAAAATAAAACTGCCAGAAGTTTTGCCAAGAAGAAGTCTGGTTCTGAACTGTTTGGTAAAATGCCTGAGATATTAACAGGTCATGTTTGAAAAATATTTCTTCTGCAGTTCCTCTTGCTCCCTCTACCCAGAGCAGGGGACAGAATCGTAACCAAACTATTATAAAAGCTCTACAATATTTATTTCCCCTCCTTCAGCACACAGAGCCTAAACTAAATATTCAACATCACTGGGTAACGTCACACAACTTATTTCATCATTCCAAATTTATGCTATTAAGTCTTCTATGACAATAATTTTACATGTGCCATGTAAAGTTTAAAAAACAACCAAACCCAAACCACATAACTTTAGAAGTCACATGTATTTGGAAACAAAGAAAATGGCTTCAAAATGCTGCTTCAACAGTCTTGGTACTCTTGAGAAATAATGTTAATTCTTTCCTATTCTGAGCACGGAGACCATTCAGAGATGCAAGGAGGAAGCAAATGAAACACAGAACAATGTCAAGCACTTCTCCTCTATACATTTCACTCCATTTATTTCCATACAGCTCCCATCATTTTCCTCTGTAATTACCCCTTTAAAGCCTTCAAGTCCCTGCTGACATGACCTGGTCCTTGGTTTGAGCATCAGATATGAAAATATGAGCTAAGTTTTACTGCCTTGGTGCTCCCTAGAGGTTAGGAAAAGCCAAGAGGATAAGAAAATGTTCTGAATCCTGTAGGCACCACGTGGACAAAAACAACTGGGTAAGAGGGGAGAAAGATTCTACTGAAACAGTAAAAGGATGGAGTTCACCTCAAAAAAGAAAAAAGACACCTCAGTAACAAAACATTTCTGTCCCTAGGATGATTTGGAAGATAACACTGTTTATCAGAACAGATGAGCACGTGCTGCACTTCAGACTTGTTCAACAGTTCTCGTGCAAGCAAAGGAGCAGGTGAGGAAGTGAAGCTTCTTCAGAGACTTCCTTCGTTTGAAAGGGAGAGGACAAAACCTTGCAAATTCTCTACAAGAGAATTTTCTAGAGAGATCACCAGAACCAAGTGAATTGTACCTTACATCTGTGATACATATTCCATTTTCCACTCTGCAGCAATAAGAACCCTGGGAAAAGACTTAATCTTTGTAAGATAACTGCTGATGCTTCATGAAAGTTTCCTTTTTCAGTTTAGATTGAATTCTGTGTCTTCTTTTTTCTTTTTATATAAACTTGTATGTATTCGTTTGAGCATTTGTGAAAGATGTTTAATAATTGACAGCAAGAGAAAATAAACTCATTTCATGGGTGAAATTCTAGGTTTGGTCATGTTAGTGGGACAGTTATGGATGGATCATTTAGAGACCAAGTTAATGAGCCTTAACAAGAGCTTCAAGAGAGAAAAGCTGTGTGTGAGACAGGCAGGCACCAAGAACTGACAATATCAACACACACACCATCCTGGCAAAGCTCGCTGGGGATGGGAGCTTCTCCCAAACCTATTGAGGAAGGTAATGGTTCTTGTGAAAAGAAACACTAACACTAAAAATCATCTGCTAGACTGCCATCTCCCATCTCCCAGTCCTGCCATCCACACTCAGGAACACCTGGAGCAGCACATTTTGCCCTTCCATGCCTGTTCAACATGGATACAAGCACAAAATAGAATTATACTCTCCAGTAAAAAGGCAGTATACTTTTTTTTTAAAGTACCTTTTTCAGCAGTTACCACCCAGCCAATCTGCAAAATCAGCACTTTTACAAGAGATCTGTTGGTATCAGGCATTTTCCCTTCTCAAGCACAGCTGCATCTTTTATCATAATTTAAATAAAGCAGGGCTTTGTTTAAGAAATGAAGTGGCATTTCTCACTTCAGCAGCACCAGAACTGACAAGTGAGACAAAGTAAGGGCCCATCTTCCACACTGCTGTGTTTCCAGCTCAATTAATAGCATTTCAGCAGGATGGAGAACACACCTTTGCCTTCTCATCCCTGTCAATCAATCACAAGGACATTAATATGTTCAACAAGAGAATTTCACACTCCCAGGCTCCCAGTGTTCAGTCCTGAATTACAGCACGACATTTTTGTTTTAGAGAAACTTGCACTAGTTTAGTCATGTATTATCCAATAATGACTTTTTCTGTCTGTATTAGGAAACACAAGGGATTCTTCTATGACTCTATGAGATCCCTATTAAAAACAAAAAGCTGTGGTAACACTTGTTCTTCGTGTCTGGTCTAACACCTTGTGATTCACTGGGCTCTCTTCCCAAATTTGGACATGTGCAATAACTGCATTCCTGTTGTTCTGCGTGGTGAAATAAAACTGAAAAGCCCCAGAGAGAATTTATGATTAAGCTCTTCTGGACTCTAGGTGTCACTGTCATTCCACAAACAGTGAGCAGAGCTCTGTATTTAAATCCTCCTCCACCTTGCTTTGTTCTCTTCGAGCAGGTTTTATGTTATTCACACAGACAGCTTCCACCATTACCATCCCATTATACCGTGTGTAATAACCCAAATATCTCATTTTGATTAAAAGAATTTCTCCACTTCTACCTACAGATCTATCACTGCATCAAACACCTCACCTGCCCCAACTCTTTTCCATTTGTTCTCCCTCTACGAAATTCAAAAGTTGCACTGTGTGGCTCCAAGCTGGTTTTAATGAGCTGCTACAAGAAATTACTCGAGTCATGTTCTCCTCTTTGAATGTTCCAAGTATAGTTTTGTTATATCTAAAACATATGTGTCTATCTATTTTTAAAAGGCATCATCATGCAGAACAGCTGAATGAAAATACTAAAATTCTAAAATGGTTTTTAGATCATGGAGACAGTCTGGCAGCTCATTGTCTGTTTCTTTAGCCCACAGTTAAACAGATCTTAAGTGGGAGAGCTGTAACTTTTGTGTGTGCAAACCTGCATTGTGTAAAGAAGTTCATCTGGGCCCATAACAGTGGCAAACAGACAAACTGAGAATGTTTTTAAGTTTCAGGACATATTAAGGGAACAAAACTGCCTTCAGCAAAGTGACTCATCTGCCAAGTCACCACCACAAATAAAATTATGACATTGGTTCACAAATCATCTTACAACAATATTTCAGCTTTCAACAAGTCAGAATGACTGTGTTCAGCCATCACAGAACAGGTTTCCAGTCCCTTGGGATTTATAAATTTAACTCTCCATTCTCCTCCCAGTGTTTGTTAGGAGATTAATGAAGGACAAAAGTGGATTTAGAACAGTTTGTTCCTTAACTTATCCCATCCTGTTGAGCCAGGGAGTTGTACATGGTTTGTTATGTGAAACATAACATTTTGTTATCCAACAAAATGCAGAAAAGTAAATGTGGGGTGCAGCAGTGATTGCCAAACACAACGGCACAGAGTTTTGAAGGCACACATAAAAGCAATTCACATTTTTTGGTTCTAATGTGCCAGTGAGAGAGTGGAAAGACACTGCTGGTAACTGGAATTTTAAGCCATATTGTTCCACGTTATAAGAACAACAAGCTGTAACCAAATATGTTTAAAATACTCTACAGATGCCTAAGTCAACCCCCAAATCTAATTTAAGACACGCTACTTTTCAAAATAATTACAAATTTACAAGCTCAAATACTGTATTTTAAGTAATTCTTCATCTGATGGCATTATTTCTTAAACTTAAAACTTCCTTTCTCCCTTCTCCCACCAAAATACCACTGGCATGTAAAAAGAGAAAATCAGATTCAGCTTGATGCATTTGTGATTGCCAGAACGTGATTAATTCTGTATTTTTTGGGCATCCATGCCTTTCCACAGACAAGTCTTAACATTCAAGGAGAACCAGACTCCAAACAATGACTGATGAACATCAGCCTCCTGGAATTCAAACCACCTTCAGGGTGCTTCAACCTGAATCCACAATCACAGGCATGGAAAAAAGGTTTCTAGTCTCTTGTGAAGTTCAGTTATAAGAACAGATTCATCTGAAAATCTCTCATGTATTTCTTTAAAATCCAAGTAGGGTAAATAATTGAGTTCTGGCACTGAATTTTATTATTCCTGTTACTAGTACAGTATAAATTAATAGAAAATTAATAGTGGTTGGTACTTTGTATTAGTAGAGGTCTATATTTTGAGACCTCATGTTGGAAGGTGAAAGTTATCTCCCTATCAATTTTTAGGTGGAAAAGGAAACAGCTTGACCCAAACTGCTCTATTCAGCATCAGACAGTTCTCATGGTTTTGCTCAATTGGTCACTAGAGACAACTGGGGTCACCTCTAGGAAAAGGTGACCAGTTTTCCATGTTGCTCCAACACAGCTGAGATGTGGGAACTTGCAGAACAGGATCTTCAATATTTGAGCCTTTTGTTGGTGCAAACAATGAATGCTGGGGAGCTAAGAAAAAACCTTGCATCATGTGGCCTATTTGCCTATGATTTCATACTTCCAGACATGCCCTGTACTGGTTATTTGTAAAAAATCAAATACCAACATGTCCTTTATTAAACATTTAATGTGGGATACTAGATCCTACAAATGTTTTACCTGCCTGGACAGCTGTTAATCACACTTACCATTTTCCACGTAGGGGTGAAATGGCAGAACCAGTGCTAGGATGACTCTGCCTCTGGTTGGCTCCAGGACACTTCTAATATCTTTTAGTACAGTCAGTGGTTGATCACAGCGATCCAGCAGATTCAAGCAGCTGATAACATCATACTGAAAGCCTGTGTTTTGCCATTCATTTATACCAAGCACCCTGTGAAAGAGATAGAGTCTGTTAAATAAAAATGAGCTGATTTCAGACAAAAGCACTGAAGACAAAAATTCCCTGTGGATGTGTTGATAGTGCAGGTAAGGTCAACCATTTAGAAAAGAGAGACATGATCCCTTCTGGTCTTTTGGAGAAGAAAACTAAATCAATGATCAGTACGGCTACATGTCCAGCCCTGTGAACCTTTACACTGCCTGATAAACATCAGGCAATAAAGGAGACAAATGCTGGTAAGAGGAACATCAGATGTGTTTGTTTTCCTGCTTTTGTACAGATTAACCTTTTCCATAACAATCAAACAATAAAGGAATTGACTGAAAATATTGAACACTCATTATATTACAAATAGATTAATGTCTGATATGAAGGATGTAGGAAGTACTCAGTACAATACCTGTATTTCTTCTTCTGAAGCTGCCATATCATAGTTTCAGACAATTCAGTGGCATAGATTTCTTCAAAGTGAGGACTCATGACTTTAGTGACTTCTCCATCCCCAGCCCCTAAATCGAGAAGTCTGTGGGATTTCCACTCAGGATTTATTTTAAGCAGTCTTTGAAATTGTTCTGGGGAAAACACAAACATTGAGCCCCTTCCCAGCAGCCTGAAATGTAAAAATGAGAAATGACCAATTTTGTACAAACTTTAAGACAGGCAGTGAAGAAATTTAGAATGTTCTTCGGCAGGAACAAGTCACACATAATAGTAGACAAGGTCATTGCTCAGATAAATTTTAAATCCAGTTCAACTTGCCTTGCACTTGTGAGAGATCAAACACAGAGCCACATGCAGTTACAGTGGTTAAGATTCCAGAAGGAATTTGATTAGGTAAGGAAGAGCTCATGGGGTGCAGCTCAAGAAAATGATTGCATTAAAAAAAAAAAAAAAAGGGAGGGGGAGAGAAAGAGAAGGAAAGATAAAGACTGAACCTTATTTGTCACATTTGCAGATTTGAATCTCTGCCACCTACCTTTAAAAAACCCCCAAGATGAAATAACAGAGGAGATAAAATGGCTGCAGACACAGAAGTATGCACAATGCATGAGGAATAGGATGTGGAACAAGGAGGGAAGACAGGGAACAGATTTAAAGAAAGGATGGGGATAACACTGCTGGAGGGGCAAAAGAGATTTTTTTAATTCTACGTTACAATGGCTTTTGCTGCTATCTGCAGATTCTGCATTCAACATGAAAAGCTGTGGAACAGAAAATAGACAACTCATTAAGGAATTGGGTAGAGGTGACAGTTGGATTCCTTGTGGATCAAGTCAGTGACATTCCCGCCCATAACTGTTTGAAGACTACACAGTGACACATTTCAGCTGGCATAGCAGAATTCAATGATGAAACAGGCAGGAGAACAGGCAGAGGAAAAAGAACTGGTCAGTAATAGACTGCAGGTAGATAAATACTGTTCTTTAAACTCCTGGTGGGTAGCTGATTAAACTTAAAGACAATGAACAGGGAAAAAAAAAAAACAAACAGAAAAAAGGTAAACAGAGATAAAAAGACTCAAAAATGTGAAAAGGAGGTGGCCTAGGAAAGACTGACTGCACTAAAACCCAAAGAAACAAAAAGGATAGAGTATACGAAGTCATAAAGAAGAAACTAAGCAGGATATCAAATGTATAAAAATAAACAGACTACATCCAATTTAAGCAGAGCCCCCTTGCAGCACACGTCAGTCCACCCTGTATAATTGGCTCATAGCTATTATTCCTAACAGCATTATGAGGTGTTATTCAAAGCCCTGAAGAGCCTTTGAAAAAAAATGGAAGAGAAAGGAAGAAGAGACCAAAGGAACCTTTACAGAAAGCTACACATAACTAAGAACACCACAGGGAGGCTCATAAAGTCATCTGGGTAGAAAATAAGGAAAAGGACTATTTTTCTAGCCCCAGTAGACAGCTCCTATCTTGTATCAGACTGTGCAGAAGTAAGTAGCAGGTGCAGAGGTGGGGAAACTGGAGAAATTGGCTAAATGTAACAAAATGCATTCTTCATAAGGTCAAAACTGATATTCTGTCAAACGTGTCTGAATGGAGTGGGCAAAAAAATCCACTGACTTCTTTGAAAAAAATACTAAAGCACCCAGGAACAGCTGAACTCCCCTGCAACTGAGGCAATAAGAACAGAAGAATCCTGTTTGATCAACTTATGTCTTCCTGCTTTGCTGATGTTTCATCAGTCAGATATGCTCCATCAGAAGTCACCTGCTCCAGTACAGCTTACACACAAATTGGGGTGGAATTGTTTTAGAGAGTAAGAGAAAGGACAGAATTTCACATTAGTGTCACAGACACAACACTTGGCCAGCTCAGCACTGTTTAAAATGTGCCATGATTGCAGTGGGAAGGCACACACTGATCTGAAAGGAAGAGTTTGAGGTGCAGCACAGAGCTGGACACAGGCACCAAGCAGGACAATCTGACAGGAACTGACAGAAATGTGGCAGCAGGGAAGGGGCAAGGTGGGGGGAACAAAGGGGAGAGAAAAGACACAAAGAGAATACTCTCTTAGTAAGAAAATTAATACATGTAATTGTTGCAAAATACAATTAGAATCCTCCGACTGTCTTTTAGTCATTGCAGTTTCCTCCTCTGTGCCCCCGTGCTGGAAATGGTGTTCAGCAGTTGAGAGGGCTGGGCACTGCACAGAGGAGGGCATTTCACATCTGACACACCAGCAAAGGGAAATTACACATTTTGGAAACCTGACACACTGGGGGGTAGGGCTGAACACCTGAAAACTCTCAATCCAAACTGTATGTAGCTTAGTCTTTTCACTTACCCATTGATAGATGTTCTAGACATAAAAAGGCTAAAAATAGAGGACACAAAGGAGTGATAGAGCTGGATAAACAGCCAGCCTGACTTCTCAATGCTGTTGTTTAAGAAGATCTGCGTTCCTTGGTCAAGGTAACTCTGGACAAAAATGGGCTGAAGGGATTCAGACAACTGTTCTGTGTTGCAGACATACCACTAGAGAAAGAGATAAAGGATTATTAAAAAAGTTCAGCAGTGTAAACCTAGAAGTAGACAAAATTAATACATGGAAAGCTACTATCAATTTCCATAAACACAAGAAGTTTGTTTTTTCTACAGTCTTTTCGACAAACTTCAGTTAAATTAACTTAGAACTGTAACAAAGTAGGACTGATTACTTGCTAAGAAATAGTACTTTTAATTTTTGTCTTAATCATTACCCTGGACTTTGAAGACATCTACAAAGTAAATTCCCAAAAAGGCCAACATAGGTCCTCTATGCAACAGTTATATTAAAAAATTTTAATTTTCTTTCTTTTTCTTTCTTCATTACTTTTAATGAAGAACATCACTATTATTTTTCACTCTTCTGCATGTCCATGGAATTATTACCAGTCCTCATAAAATGCCACTGTGCTTGTTTTCTACCATCAAGAATTATTCTCTACAGCCAACACCCTCTCATCTCCCCCTTAAATCTTGCAATAATGTTCCCTAATTCGACTGCATGTGTTCATTGTGCAGATAGGGAGCTTTAAGTGTCCCAAAGTGAGATGAAGTTTCAACAGAACCTTGTAAAAAACAGATGTGGAAGGACAGGAACTGTCAGCTGGGGTAAGTCCCCAAAGATTCCACACACACGTGCTCAGATCCTGATCCCAACACATTTGTTTGCCTTCTTGGCAGAGGAACATTCCCTCCACAAAGGTTTAAACAGCAATCAGCACAGTGGAAGTTCAGTCGTTACTGAGATGGGACAGGACTCTTGCTGCAGTGTGTGCACCAAGGCAGATCCATGAGCAGGAGCTCCATCAAACATGGGCCCAAAGCAGAGGGGGAAACCTTTCAGCTGGGGAGCAAACACAATGCCTGCTCAGGATTGAAAACCTCCTGCACAATGGGTATTAATACGTTTTTATTTATTATTATTTAATAAATGATTAATATTTATTTTTATTTCTCATTAATATGTATTAATTTCTGGCAGAATCAGGCTCTCGACCATACTTCCAAACACACTTCCAGGTAGAACAAGTCAGTGATCCTTTCCTCTGAAAAACAGATTTTAGCCTGGCACAGGGATCCCCAAGACTGCTGATTTACCAGTTTGGGTCTCCTCTCACTGCAGCTCAGCGTTTGTTAAATGAATCAGCATAGTCCAGTGATTCCCAAAAGGAATCCTGAAAAACCACTAAAGCAGCAGCTTGTGTACTTTGTCCACTCATTCAGAAGCCAATTCCAAGAGCCTGGCAGAGGCAAATGATGCCAAGGAGCTGAGGAGCAGGCGGGGATGTGTCAGGTTCACTCACGAGGCTGCTGCCTCACTGCACTGAACAGGTTTGGAGTGGCTCAGACGATTTGCCTTTTGCAATGTGCTGCCAGTTTCAATTCAGAAGAAAACATTTTCAAAGCCTTGGGACACACAGGCTTTGCTCCATGAGCAATGTGACTGCACATGTGCTGTACCTGAGCTCACACACCTCGGGGTTCTGCGCTCAGCTGTCACCTGCAGCTCCCTGAAAAACAACAGTCCTGCAGTTCTTATCTTTAAGACTTCTAAATATTGACATAACCACTGGCAGAAGGATGTTGGTGACAATTAACAGAAGCTCGTTTCCAAAAATTAGCTGTTGTTCACAGATCCCCAATTTCTTTTAGTGGCCATGGTGTATTTGGCCAAAGGCTGGACCTGATGACCTTGGAGGTCTTTTTCAGCCTTAATGACTCAATGATTCTATGATCCCTCATGGTTAATCTTGCCAAAAAGGTTATTGACAAGTACCTATAAAACGCCAATGAATAACAGAAATTCTAGCAAATTTCAAATGAAAAAATGGTGAGAAACAGCTTAATTCCTACACTACTTCCTCAGAACAGAAACTGCTTTTGTTTTCCTCCACGTACAACATGTGAAGGCCACTAGTTTCATGAGAGAAAGTGTGTCAATCTCTTAAATCTTTTCAGATTGTTGTGTTAAGTCCTTTGTTATAATAAAAATTATAAACATTGCAACTCTTGCCCAATATTAGTAAAAGGATGAAAAAGTTCTTTTAATTTATATAAAACTAATGAAGTCAGTAAAACTGCAGAGTCAAAGTACCAGAGGTCTCAACATTAATCTTACTAAATGTACTTAATAAATCTTACTAAATGCACTAAAAATCTCACTAAATGTAAAATCTTACTAAATGCACTAAATAATCAATACCTACATTCAAAATCCAGATCAAATAAAACAGAGATGGAGATTCTCCACTGCAGACCATCTACCTGTGAATGACACAAGCATCTCCACAACACATTTCCTCGGTTGGCTTGTCTTTCTAGTACAGCTTCTAACAGCACAAAAGACTTTCAGATTTTCTTTGTTCACCAGAAGGAAGTTCTTCCTGCAAACCTGAATTCTGCTTCTCTTTGTACTTATGTCCCCAATGATCCAAAGAGCAGACCACAAACTCCAGGGAGAAAGATTCTGGATGTCAGTGCCCACCCAGAGCACTAAGGCAGCTGCAGGAATGGATCAGCAGGAAGAACTGTGGTCTGCCTTTGTACAGCACTCCTCAAATGTTTACACTACACCTTCTTCATCAGCTCGGCTCTGCATATTTAACCTTGATTAAGCTGCCAGCTTCCTCCTGCACTAGGAGTTTTCATTAGCCCTTCTAACTCCTGTCAGATTTTCAGCAGCATTTTGCCAAAACACAGTGTGGATCTGAGCACATTCCAAATGAAATCTATGCCATAAGCATTGCATTGCAGGGCACAGTCCCTAAGTTCTCCACAAGGCACCGACCCGTGTGGCCACAGAGCCCGAACACAGCACTAACCTTTATCGCAGCCGGCTCGCATTGCAACAACTCATTCGAGTCTGCCACCTACTCCTGCTCCAAGGCCTCTGTGGGCTTCCCAGTCCCCACTTTTTTTGTTTTCCTCTAGACGCACCGTGCTAACCCCAAACACCTCTGATGACAAACCGTCCCGGTCACCAGCGCCTGCAAACTTCACCGGAGCGCTTCGGGGCTCAGGACGAACCGGGGGTGCGCACTGGAAACCCGGGGGGCACATCCACAGCCCGGGGAGCACTCCAGACCCCGGGCTGCACATCCACAGCTCTCCCGGGAGAGCTGTGGCCCCGGCCCGAGCCGCTCCGGCTCCCCCGCCGGTACCGCCCCGAACCCCGCGGCGCCCCCGAGCCGCAGCCCCGGCAGCGCTCCGCACGGAGGGCACACGGCAACTTTCTCACCGCCGAACCCAGCACTTGGCTCTCTTTGTCTGCGCTGCCCGGCCCGGTGCCCCTCAGCCCCGCGGAGCCGCGCTCCTCCCGCCGCTCCCCCCGGCGGACCCCCGCCCTGCCCGCCGCCGCTCCCCGGGGCGGGGGGTCCCTGTGCCGCCCCCGCCGCCAGCCCGGCCATGAGGGGAGCAAAGGAAGGGAAGGGAAGGGAAGGGAGGGGCGGGCAGGGCGGCCGCCGCCGGGGCTGTACCTGGTGGTTCTCCCTGGCGCCCGGGGCTGGCTGGCGGTGGCTGCCCATCATATTCACGTAGAGGGACCTGGATAAAGGGCTCCGCAGGTACCGGGCAGGGCCAGCCCACATCGTCCTCCTCAGCACCCACAGGAGCAGGGTGTAGCAGCCCAGCCAGCACAGCCACCGTCTCATGGGGAAGGGGCGCGATCAGCCCCGCGCGCCGCCGCCGCCCCCCCGCTCCATGGCAGCGGCGGCTCCGCTCGGGGCCCGCGCACACGCTCCGGGCGGAACGCGCCGCCGCGGCAGCGGGGCCCGCCCGGACGCCTTCGCTGCGACACGCCGGGGCCTGGCGCGCACCGCTCCCTCCCACTCCCTCAGCAATGGCCGGGCGGGGCCGCGCCGCGTTCGGACCGAGCGGGGCGGAGCGGGGCGGAGCGGAGCCGGGCGGCGCAGGGCGGGGCGGAACGGGGCGGGGCAGGGCGGACCGGCGGCGGCTCGGCCCGGCCGGGCCCCTCCCTCCTCCCGCCCCGGGCACGCCGCGCCTCGGCGGCGCTGGGCACGTGCTCGGCCCCGCCCTGCCACCCGCGCGCGCGTGCGCAGAGCGCGCCGGCCGCGGGTCAGAGGCATTGTTTGTAAACAAACGGCGCCCGGCGCTGCCCTGCGCCGCTCTGCTCTGCTCTGCCCTGCTCTGCTCTGCTCTGCCCTGCTCTGCCCTGCTCTGCTCTGCTCTGCCCTGCCCTGCTCTGCCCTGCCCTGCCCTGCCCTGCCCTGCCCTGCCCTGCCCTGCTCTGCTCTGCCCTGCCCTGCTCTGCTCTGCCCTGCCCTGCCCTGCTCTGCTCTGCCATCGCATTTCATGGCCGGGGTCTGGCCCTTCAGCTCCTGCGGAACGGCACTGGAGCTCAGACCCCCTGGGATCTGTACCTGCAACCTCCTCTGATCAAGCACTGAGCCCATCCGACCTTGCTTATCCTGGGAAATCAGCAAAACCAGAGCAACAACAGAACACTGCCAGAGGAGTTTTGTGTTCAGTTCATTTTCAGTGATGTTTAACCTCCTTGAGGAAAGTTTTTGACTTGAGAGCTTTAGACAGTTTTCCACTGAAGATCTTTTATTCTCTCTCCAATAGCTAGATTGGCTAGAATGCCTCTTTGGTCTATTTTTATTTGGCTTGGGATTAAGACTCTTCTTTCCATGCATGTTCTTATTTGTAAAGACAGACTAGTTTATGTTTTCCCTCCAGGAATAAAACAACTTTGTAATCAAAATCCAAAATGACAAAAGCTAAACTTGCTGCTGTTTAAACAGACATCTGCTCACAATGTTATAAACCAATAAATAAAATTGCTTCAGGTTAGCTACATGTTGTTCAAAGAAAACCGTATCTTGATTTTATAACATCAAAAATACAGATAATTGATTGCATACCAAATAAATTAAGAAATTTGCTAACTTTTGCCTTAGCATACAACCTGGGTGTGTTTTAATGAGATTTTTCAAAATTCCTACCCAGTGTTACACTTGCCATTAATATTCTGATGCCGTAGTTGTATACTCAGCATATTTTTTCTCTTGACAAGCTATAAAGAACTCACTCTTCATGCATATTTAGGTAATAATTTTGATGTATTGTTATTTGCATATAGGCTGGTGGAGCTGTAACCAATTGCTGGACAATCTCAGCAAACCATTTATGGTTTAAGTATATTGCTTTGTCATTCAAAGCAATTAGTGTGCTGGGAGAGGATTTCCAGAAATAATGGAATCACTTCTTTTTCCACTTTCTGCTCCACAATTTGGACAGCGTTTTTTCTTTGTCTTGATGGAAAATTTCTATGATCAATTGAATCCCTGGAGTCTAAAAGGTCCCAAACACACCTGAAGGTTTAACACAGCCATTATTGCTTTGTGGTGATGATGCCTAAAAGAGAAGCCAAAACAAATCAGGAGTATAAAATGTGGACAATTTTATTCGAGGCCTTCAAGGTACATTTGGGCAAACGAACGTCCCCCTCAGGGACTACACCCAAAATGGGCCCTGGGTCTGAGCCCTTCACCTTTTACAAGTTCTGTCCATTAGATATTGGCTCTTAATTCTCCAATCTCACCCTCAGGTGATGATGTTCACCACCCCAGCCCTGCTCCCTCCATCTCACAGTTGTTTCCATATTTTCAGGCCCCAAGGCAATGAATGTGTCCTTGGATCTGTGTTCAGAGAGCCTTGTTTTGGTTAAAGGTGCTGGAACAGACCATTTCAGCACTTTGTAAGAAACACTAAACTGCTGCAAGTTACAGGTGCATTAAGAGGAAAAAAACTAGAAATATTCAAAGGCATCATTGACCCCAAGGAGCAGGCTCAGTGGCAGGGCTGGCTGCACAGCCTCACCGAGTCTACACTGTAAATCCTCAACTTTCCCAATAAAATGCACAGATAAAACAACTTTCCCTTCTATAATTTAACCAACAGCAAGAAAGGAATTACCAAAATGAGCTCCTCAAGGCAAACACATATATCTGAACTCCTCTCCCCCAAAGGGAAGCCAGGAAGCCCAGCTGTGGGTCTGTCCAGATCCCCAGAACAACTCCCCCCAGTCTCAGTTGTTTGTTCCTTTACAGAACCAGCTCGAATTGTTCTGCCTGCAAAAGCTGTTTCCCTGAGCTGGCTTAATTCTGCAAGGAAGTGCCTAGAAGTACTTGTGGAGGAGATGTGGCTTATCTGAAGTGTTCCTTCCCCTTCCTGCTTGTCTCTCCCACAGCACCCATTAGGCTGCAGAACTGTACTCAAATGTAAACATTCCTACCAGCCATGTCTGCACAGTATATTCATGATTTACTGAGCAGTTCCAAAATCAGGGCAGCAGGAGACTGGGAAGGTAATTTTGTACAAGAGCAGAACAGAGATGGGCCTGTAAGTACCACAAAACATCATTTTTCCCCCTTAAAATTAAATGCTTTGTTGTAATTTATTCAATATTTTCACTCTATTACTGCCCATATATTATATTACCACTATATTAGACTAACATTCTTTAGTGTATAT
Organism: Acanthiza pusilla; assembly: GCA_036630365.1. Taxonomy (NCBI): domain Eukaryota; kingdom Metazoa; phylum Chordata; class Aves; order Passeriformes; family Acanthizidae; genus Acanthiza; species Acanthiza pusilla. The sequence continues at coordinate 1,621,199 of JAXCHO010000030.1, read as the reverse complement.
TAGGCAACATCCTTTTAAGTCTAGCAGGCACTTTTACTTATTGATTTTCAATAAATAAAATTAATTCAGTGTATTAAGATCCACATTCTCAGAATTTATAGAGAAACTCTAAGAATGGGCTTCAAGCATCACATTTATCCTCCCCTGAACTTACCACAGCATTTCATATTTCATACTACACACACACTTAGAGCCTCTTTATCAGTTATGAGACTATTTTAGACACTCTTAAATTATCAAGATTCAACTGAGGCACTTTTCCAGCAGTGGGAGTTCAAGCTCAGACACTGCTGGCTAATAAGGAGAGAAAGCAGGGAAAGCAGCTGTTGCAAGACACTGAACTTTTGCCTTTGATCATCCTCTCCTTGATTCACAGCCAAAACCAATCCTGGAGGTTTAGCAGAGGAGAACAGAATTTAGAGGGTGACAGAGAAATGGAGAATAAGCAATGTCAGTCACAGCACAGTGCCAACCTTCTAGTCCTGGAGGAAGACTACCACCCGAATTTAAAGCACTTTTGCAGTCCTCTTTGGGATTGACCATTGATGCTATGAAAGACATTTTTCCTGCCCTTATAGCAAGGGAAATAGGACAGACAAATGGGAGAATAATGCATAATAAATTTGGAAAATTATTAATATTTTACATATTAAATAATTCGTCTTGTATTTATCAGATTTGTTTTCTAAACTGGTTTATTCTATAGTTAATGTCTCCTACCTTCAGGCTGTCTTGATTAGAAATCTTTGATTATGAACTTTTCCTGTCCCAATTCCAGAGATGCAGCAGCTTGTAGAGCCTATTCAAACAGAGTCATATCACTTCTTACTCCTTTCTTATTTCAGCAAATTAATGGTAACTTTACCAGTCATATTCCAGAAAAAAAATAATTCTGATAATTTCAAAGAATTCTTATTAGATTATTAGATTTATAGAATAGATTATATATATAAATCTATTATTAGATTTATATAATTCTTATTAGATTTCCTGTTGTAAGCACAGTACTCCTCCAGTTGCACACTACATTCTAATAACTTAATACTAGAAATAACTAACAAAGTCACCTAACAAACCCTATATTTGTGGTACAATAACATTACGCTATTGAATATGTTAAAATACATATTCTATGAGGATAGGATAAACATGGGAAATTTAGGAAATACAGAAACAGCAAAGAAAAAAGAGACTATTTTAACTTACAACCATTTTGAAGGAACTGTCAGAGAGAAGACTTTTTCATATAATGAATCAAAGATTATATTAACCTAAACTCCTCTGACTTTTGCTCCCGCCTTTCAGACAGGAAATAAGTACATCCAATGCAGGAAATCTTTTCAAATTCAAAATCTAAACACACAGGCTGTAGATCTGCTCTGGTATTTGGATTTACCTACCCTCAGAGGATTTACACAAGCGATGCTGTATGTGTGCATTATTCTGTTTGCATGCACAATGCAAATGGAAACCGTGTCTCTGACAAGACAGATAAAAACCAGATAATGCAACTTCAAACTTCTCCACAATTCTGATTTCTTACATTCTAACATAAATCTTCATATTCCTATCAAAGGAGTCATTTGGATTTCTAAATATTTAATGATGCTCTCCCACTTTTTCACTCGTTGCCTTGAAAGCACTGCACACTTCAAAAAGGGCAAAGAAATGATGTTATTTCTACTCTGCAAATGAAAAAACTGAGGCACAAAGGAGTGATTTTTTCAACTCTGGTACTTAAATCTCAGACTTCTTCATTAAATTACACTAGTGTCCACCAAAATGCAGAAAATACCTTGAAAATAAGCTGCTCAGCCCTTTAAAACTGGGATACACACAGTGCTCTTGTACTTTCAAGTGACTGGCACTCCCTAAGAAAGGTGTTTCTAAAACTATGTTTGCCCAGGCAAAACAAAAAACAAAAATACAGTGATTGTGTTATGCTAAAGGTATTTATCACTGCATAATTTCACTGTGGATATATTGGAGGAAGAATAATATTGATTAAATGGGAGTATTGGAAACATGCTAATGTGTCTTATCATTACAACGTGTGAAATGAACAGGACTCGATGTTTCTGAAATTTTGTCAAAACCCCTTTATTTCATAAAAATCACAGGATCCATTTAAAAGCCTGACTGACTATATTCTGGTAAGAATTAATTAGGAATCAACTAACTTCAACTTGATGATTCAGAAATTAAAACTTCAATTGTCACACACCAAATGAGTTTGCCAACGTAGCACCACTGAGCAGGCAGAGCTTGGTTTTACAACTGTAGAAGATCAGTTTAGATCTGCCCAAGGGCTGAGCACAGCCCCCACAGAAAAATGCTCTCCTTGCCACAATGACATTCTCTGTGAAACATTTCCAATATGGTGCCTTCAAAATGATTTGCCCATTTAAAGCCAGAAAACTGAACTGACCTTACAGCAATCGGAGACATTCAGAGAGTCAGTGAGGACTTATGGAGCTTCTTCCATATTCAGCAACACTGAACAGCACTTGAATCTTTTTTTCTTGAGCCTTACACAGACTTTCAGAGGGTAGTTAATGACTCTTGGCTCTTCCCATGGTAGCTGTCTTGATAGATTTGTCTTGACACTGGCCAGCTAGACACCATCTAAATATTTCTCTTCATCTCCCTGCCACCCATGAGGGATGTCCACCAGGATCTTCCAGATTAACTTCAGAGATCTGCCCTTTTATCAGTATGGCAAAATTAATCCACCAGTAAGCTTAAGAAAATACAGTTCCCTTGAATTCCAGGTGCTGGGTTGGGATTCCTTTCCCTGATCTGCCATATCCTTTCTTCAAATTAATAATTATATACCAGAAATTACTTTAAATAAAGTAATTAAGGATAAAACCCATTAACAGAAAGCAACCAAACTAGGAAAAACTCTGTGTAGGCTCAGCATTAAGGCTGAATGTGACTTGTAGTCTATATAGACTAAAAATGCAACTTGACTGAAACAGCTCAAACTGTGTTTCATCTTGCAATTTTGCTTTCTCCCATGAAAAACTTACTAACTTCTGTGGTTTAGCAGATGAACTGCCCTCTGGCTGTGTGTTTAGCGCAGAGCTGCCAGGTGGCTGTTCTGGATGGAGAAAGGAGTCCAGGTCAGGATCTGCAGGACTGCAATGCAGAGTGGAACCAGACAGATCAGGTAGAACATGGCATCGTGGAGATCCAAAAACGACCTGCTGAAACAAGTGAGAACACAGCTTTTAATGTGAGAATTAACTGCCATGGTCACTGGACAAGTTATTTTAAAGCATTCCCATTATATACACAGAGACATGCTACTCTGCAGTCAGTTCTAAATAAAAGAAATACAAATATATTTTTATTTTCTAATTCATGGCATTGTGGAAATCTAGAAACGACCTGCTGAAACAAATGAGAACACAGCTTTCAATGTAAGGAAAATTAACTGCCATGGTCACTGAACAAGTTATTTTAAAGCATTCCCATTATATACACAGAGACATGCTACTTTACTGTCAGTTCTAAATAAAAGAAATACAAATATATTTTCATTTTCTAATTCATGGCATTGTGGAAATCTAGAAACGACCTGCTGAAACAAGTGAGAACACAGCTTTTAATATGAGAATTAACTGCCATGGTCACTGGACAAGTTATTTTTAAAGCATTCCCATTATATACACAGAGATGCTACTCTACAGTCAGTTCTGAATAAAAGAAATATAAATATCTTGTGTATTTTCTAATTCTGCATACAAATATATATTCTATGTTTCTCTAGCTGGGAAAACTCAGACAATTAGAACACAGAGAGTTCATTTTAATACACTGTAGGCAACCTAAGAAATCCTGTTCACTACTTTCCTACTCATCTGTATTATATAATATAGAAATCAACTTAAGCAAATTTCATCAAATTATAGAACAGAGCATCTGAAAAGCTTTACTAAGGCTGAAAAACCTGGAAGAGAAAGCAAAGTAGAAAAAGGAAGCAAACATTTTAATATGAAATTAATTTCTTTAAAATCTGTGCTACTAGCTATCCACATAGAGTATTGTTTTAGTTGCTGAGTGCTAGATAGAAGTAATGAGAATTGCACAAAATTCAGGTGTGGTCTCAAGGGCTGTTTGAAATATCAAGCCTTATTTCATTTGGTTTTAAAATAAATGATTACAAGAGAATATAAACCATAGAAAGAATACATGTGAAATTAACACTCATTTTCATTTATTCTAATGAATGCATGGAATTTCCTCATCTAAATCTTCTCTAATGAAAAAGAAATAAAAGCATCAGCAAATATGAATCAAAAAAGAAAAGAGAAGAATTAAATGAGCTCCCTTTTATGAGCAGTCTGGTTTCTGACAGCTCAAAGCATGCATTTTGGCATTCATCTAGTAGCTGGAATCATTATCTACTTGCATTCTGTTAATTATGGGATTCTAATTACTTAAATATCAGGAAAGTCAACTCAAGCTGAGAAACAGCCCCTAAGTGAACTTTCTCTCCATGAGGCAGTTTATGTTACTTTCTAATTTTTTTTCCTCAGCATTCAGGGATGAGATAAGAGACTCACAGAACAGCTCTGGACATGATCCAAAAAGCCTGAAATCTGTGAAAAACACCCCAAACCTCGAGCAGGTTTTTGAATAAAACCTAAGAGCATGAAAGAATCAACTCATGTCTCAGTTGGTTTAACAGAAAAAATGTTTGCAGCCTCCACCACAGCCCAGATCCTGTCCTTAGCACAGCCACAGGCTCACAAATGAGCACAGTTGATCTCAAGTCATGTTCATGCTAATGCTACACGAGAAAACAAAAGCCCCCAGGCTCACAGTGAATCACTTAATCACTCGGGCAATTGCATTTCTGCCTGGAGTGTTCACTAGAAGCCACTGGTCCATGGCCAATGTTTACTGGCAGTGCCAGGGGTTTGCCGTTTGGAGTTGCTGACTGGCCCTGATCCAGCTGCATTTCCAGGGCACCGACAGGAGAGGAGTGTAGCTGCACTGTTTTAGAAATCTTTCTCTTCTTTCTCAGGGAGAATAGAGATAAGCTGCATTTTTGTACTTTCTTGATCTCTGTGTTTGGTTGTAGGTGTTGTATAGCTGTGAGCAATGGTTTTAGGAGGTGGATTCCCTAATTGCCAGATTATTAATGGATATATAAAGAAATTTCTGTAAATAAAGTCTCTTTTTTCACCATCTTGGGTTCATCTGCCTGCTTCCTCTGCCAGCTTCTGCGAATCTCAGGAAATCTAAAACCACAGAGGAGCCCAGAGCAGCACAGCCCTGGCACAAGAGCCCCAGGACTGCACAGCAGGGAGGCCACGGGCACAGGACCTAAGGATGGAACAGGACTGGGACACAGTTAACAGGATCTTGGGGCTTGTATTTGACCTGTTCTGCACACTAAAGAGGATTGCAGCTTTTGATGCCTAAAAGAGAAGCCAAAACAAATCAGGAGTATAAAATGTGGACAAATTTATTCGAGGCCTTCAAGGTCCATTTGGGCAGACGAATGTCCCCCCAGGGACTGCACCCAAAATGGGCCCTGGGTCTGAGCCCTTCACCTTTTACAAGTTCTGTCCATTAGATATTGGCTCTTAATTCTCCAATCCACCCTCAGGTGATGATGTTCACCACCCCAGGCCTGCCCCCCTCCATCTCACAGTTGTTTCCATATTTTCAGGCCCCAAGGCAATGAATGTGTCCTTGGATCTGTGTTCAGAGAGCCTTGTTTGGCCAAAGGTGCTGGAACAGAGCATTTCAGCACTTTGTGAGAAGCACAGAACTGCAGCAAGTTACAGGTGCATGAAGAGGAAAAACTAGAAATATTCAAAGGCATCACTTTCAGTACTAACATTATCCCGTCTTTACACAAAGAACATCTGCAAAATCACTCACTCTGCAATCCTGATTTGGTTTCACGGGAACAATGCTGAGTTAAGAAAGTAATATTACCTATTGTACTGTAAAACCTTAAGTTTTTGCAGGAATTATGAAAAAATACCTATAATGCACAAAACAAGGAACGGGAAAATATTTCACGAAGGGACTGGGATAAATCAAGAGCATAGCTTGGATTTTATCACAATTACTGCTCAACAAGCAACTCCTGAAATCTCCACATCTATCTTTTGGTTTTTTTTGCACACACAGGAATAAAACATACAATGCTTCCCTAAACAGTCCTAAAATCACTCTGTACAGAATGTCATGTAGTTCAGTAATTCAGTATGAAAGCATCAACAGTTTAAAATGCCTCCAACAAATAATGAAGAGTTGCTGCCAAATACCTTCATTCTGCAGAACGAATTTGAGCAGCACTTTCGAGAGAAGCTGGCAGTAGTTGCAGTGGCTCTCCAGAAGAGGGAGGTTTTAAACTAGGGATCTTTTCCATAGCAAGAACAAAAACCAAAACCAAACCAAACAAAAAAACCAAAAAACAAAAAAACAAAACAAAAAACACAAACAAAACCCAAAAACAAACCAACCCAAAAAACCAAAACACACCCAAAAAAACCAAACAAAAAAACCCAAAACCCCCCACAAAAACACAAAAAACAAAAAAAACCCCAACCAAACAAAAACCCCCAACCAAACACCCCCCCCCCCAAAAGAAAAACCCAGAAACAAAAAAACCCCCGAAAAAACCAAAATCCAAACCCAAACAAGGACAAAAAAACCATCTCAAGCCATGCAGGGCAGGTACTGCTTTGCTATGATGATGGAAGAAAGGAAAAATCAGGACACTCCATTCTGCAAAGAACTGCTCAAATTTGAAGGATGTTAAAAAATACTTTGCACAACGAAGTGCTTCACTCCTCTGCAGTGACCACATTTCCTAAGGATGTGAGGAGAGGGGAAGGATCCCCCTGCACCTGAACACACCCCAGACACCATTTCAGCTCATTCCTGCAGCCTGCTGAGATCCCACGATGGCAGGGTGACCCTCTGCTCCTGCCACAGCCCCAGCCTTGTGTCACCCCCGCATTCCTGAGGGCCCATGCTGCCCCATCGCCCATCACTGAGGAATGCAGTGTCCCCTGCCTTCCCCTGCCCACCAGGAGAGTCATGGAACTGCAGAGTTTATCAGCTTCCCCTCGGTGGTTTATCACTTCCCCTTGGTGGAGCCATGCTGGCTATTACTGATGATTTTATTGTCCTGACTGGGCCTGGAGGTTTCCAGGATTAGCTGCTCCATCATCGTTGTTATTCAGTTCAAGGAAAGGTAGTGATAATTAATAAAATGAATTAAATAAAAAAATAATTTAGAATGCAGCAAGTAGTGTATAGGCTGCATATTCTGCCTTGTCCCAGTAAACAACATTGCTGGAAATTCTTAAAATATTTTTATTCAGAGACTAAACATTTTGTTAATGCAGAATAAGGGTCCTCTGTACTATCTTCTCAATTCACTGCCACTACACCTAATAAAGCAAATGATTTCCAAAAAACTCTTAACAGGTATTGCCAGCTTTGGAGAAGGAGGAAGGACAGAGCTGAGATTGTATTGGCAGAAATCATAATATTTCATTATTCATTTTTTCCCAAAACAGCTTGAGCATATTTTAAACAATCTCTTGTATTTAATTTCTGTTTGTCCTCAAACAACTTTGTCCTGGTGCAAGTGTATTTTAACTGTCTGCCAATGGCTGAAATATGAGATCAGCCAACAGGTTTTTAATATATATACACTTTTATACTATATACTTTTATATATAAGTAATTTTAGCTCAGTCAATGGTCTGAATACATTGCCAAGGGCAAACTGACTCCCTAGAAAGAACTTTTGAGTTTTCTGGTCTTTATGGATTGTGTATCAACCCTGCACTCCATTTGCAAGTGAAGGACTTCCCATTCACACATACACATACAGGAAACACAGGCAAACTGCTTCATATTTAAGAAATTATTTTTGAAGAGATGGGCAAAAGAAATCCATAATATGTTTCAGGTGCTCTGATTCACAAATCTCAGCTTTGTATGTTTTATGCTGTTCCGGGCCCTAGTGAAATAAAATTTCAGCATGACTCAAGTGAAAACATGGGTTTTATAGATTGAGCATTCCAAGTATTTCAACTCTCTATATAATAAATTTATTGCTGCTAAAGTCCACAGGCTACTTACTGAGGAAAAAAGATTTATGACTACTGTGATTTAAAATCCATCCACAAAGGGATCATTTCTCTGACTGAAAGGGATCAGAACTGCAGTTTTCATGTTTCAAATCCAAATTTCTCTGAATCATCAAGATGAATACATTCAGCCCTCTCACAACCACATCCCGTGCAGTTACTACTCTTCTGCAAAAATCACTCATCTTATTTGACATTATAATGAGGTTTGTGTCCTCCTCACATCATCTCCCTGGCTATCTCCAGAATGCATTAAAATAAGCTCTTCTCACACACAGCCCCAAACCCAAGCTGCCTTTGCTTCTGTCTGGATGCATTTCTGAAGACCACCTGTTGTTCTTTTATGTCATGCTTGTCCTCATACGTTTTTTTTAGAAAATTCCTCAAACATGAAACGTTCTCCCAACCTTAGGTGACACAAAACCAGACCTTCCTCCCTCAGGAGCTATCTCTATGAAAGCTCATATACAATTGTGTTTCCTTATTTCTTGAGGTTTTTACTAAAAATTTAGGAGAGCTATGTAGTTCTCAGGATATTCATGTTGTTCACTCAAGTAAATCCTAACCAGGACTGATTTTTCCATCAAGCCCTGACTTCAGTTATTCCTTCTGTTGCCACTTCCTGCCCATGGTCATAAATCCAGCCTGTGACCCTTTCAGTGTGGTTATTCCCTGTTAATTTGTTTTTCTAAAAGCCCACACGTGTCCAACTAACCAGCAACCACAGCTTGATGCTGTATTAAGGTCTCCAGGGACTGCAATGAAATCATTTGCATTAGAATGGTGAGTGGTATTGGAGCCAAAATTATACAAACCTACTCGAGGCAAATTCCCTCCCTCCAGTGATTATAGTGATTCTCTCAAAACAACAAAAAAAAAAGTATCTTATTAACATTATATATTATATATTGTATATTATATTTTATAGGAAGTAGGTTTATGAAGCAAACAAAATGCAGAAGCCAGGATAACACGGATCTTAGTAAGAGCTATTAGGTGATCTCAAACATTTTTTTCTTTTTTTTTTTTTGCAAAAAGCCAGGGGATGGTCAACTACTGAAATGTATCCTTTGCTTTTCAAAATTAGGTAGACATCCTCATATGTATTGTTTAATAAATGATTTACTCTTTAAAAAACGTTTGTACTTCTACATAGACGGGTAAATATTTCTTTATTTCCATATTTCTATATTTTCTATAAAACAATGGGTAAATATTTTTGAAGTGTTTATGTTTTTGAAGTGCAGTTGATGCAAACTAATTGCTGATCAATTTGCTTTTTAGATTACAGGAGTATTTCATGTTATTTTCTAAGATTTAAAGTATTTCTTTTGAACTCACCTCATATCATGATGACCAGCTACATTATCCAGGCTGTAATATCCATAATGATTTAGTATTGTAACCACAACCATTGGAGCCAAAGATTGGGCAGGCTTGGTAAATAAAGCATTGGTACCAAAAACCATGGAGGAAAGTGGCAATCTAAAATATTTGGGGGAAAAAACAAATTAATGCACAACACAGACTTATTAGTGTATTAATTACAGTTGTGATTTTAAAAATCTTGAAATCCTGTTAATATGCAAATGCTAAATATCCTAATCCTTAGCTTTATCTAGTTCACACATTATAGCAAACAGATCCACTATCATCATGAAATTGAAATTTATTTGGAAATTAAAGGTTACAAACCTCTGGGGTGTGTATATATTTATATAAACATACACACAGCCTCGCCCCAATTCTGAAATTACTTGTATTAAGTTCAACTTTGTGCACTTTGAGTAATTACTGAAGCTAAATTAGCCTGAACACTGCATGAAGAATTAATTACAACTTAAGATTTTGCATGCATAATGCAGAAAATGTGGCAATTTTTTCCTCATGGAAGCAACAGATCTTTAAGGGGCACGTTCTCTAACAGGACTGAATCTGCACAAACACAATAATTGATGGAACCAACAGGAAGTTATGTGCACTTTGATAAAAATGCAACAGATTAATGAGCTGCAATGTGCTGTTCTGGAGCAGGTTTTATCACTTTTATTTCAGGGAGGTAATGGAACCAGTTAGACTTTGAAATTTGCACTTTAGGTGGCATAGGCAGAGCTTTCTTAACACCTTTTCTGTCTTAGAAAGGCCTCATTCATAAAATGGCATAAATGACTACAGATGGATATAGTTACAAAGTAATTCAATTGAAGCTAACAAAAATAAAGCCACAAAAATTGGAAGGACTTGGCTTATATTACAGTGTAATAAAAACTAGAAATGACCTAATAATTTGTTTAAATGACTCTACTGAAGTAACTGCAGGAAACTTCACTCAAGTTCTGATCTTTACTTATGCTACATTGCTCTTACAAAAAGTATTTCTGTATCAAGGACCCCAGACCATTCACCGTCTCCACTTTGACATAATTTATTACCAAAGAGTAACAAGGCAAACAATATATTTAAAAAAACCAATAATGACTGACATACCTTCTCTTGTGCTTTATTAAATCTGCATCAACAATATCTGCCAAAGGCAAATTGAACAAGCTAAATGATGCTTGGACAATTACCCTAAAGAAAAACAAAATATTGAAGATTTTCATAGTTCTTATATTCACTTCCATAATGAAATTGTAACTGACATTCTAACACAAACACACCAACACTGATTTTCTGCAAACATACAAAGCTGAGATGTTCTTTAAAACATGGTGATCTATCTGAAAGCATTACTAGATTTGCTCCTAGTTGAGAATTAAAAATCAATATGCAAAATTAAAAGGTGGGGCGGTTTCTTGCTTTTTTTTCCTGGACATTGGTGTAAATGGTCATGAATCCTTTCACAATAAATTTACATTATCAATAAATGTCATTTAAAACAACCAGGAGGAGAGCAATGCCTTAGAAAAAGGTGAAACTGAAATTTTGCTCTTGAAATCTGGAAAAGACACAACATATGGAAAATAAACTTCAAGGTGGGAGAATTAGAAAAGAAAGAATAGTTTATAGGCATTTCCAGATACGTATTTACAGTGTAAAAATGCAGAGATATATATATATATAGATATGCATTTAAACACACACATACAAAACTGATTTTTAACAAACAGCTAATTGAAACAATAAACTTAAATATTATGATTTCTGTGTCTTACTAAATTTTGGGTGTGATGAGCTTTTACTAACAAGGTACTTCGAACAATTAGCTCTTTGAACATACAGTCTTTTAGGTACCTTAGAATTTCTTCCTGGAGAAATCAAAATACATCTTCATCATTTAAAACATGCAGACAATGAAATTCAATTTACTGTTCACACAATTCAGTGTTAGAGTAGCCCATGACTGCAGTACTGAAAATAAGAATGAAAATGTGGTGGAAAAAAAGATGAAGAAAAAGAGGGCAAGAAAGAACATGCAGAAAGACATCAATGAAAGAGAACATGAAGAAATAAAAACAAACTGCTGTAACAATACTCTGATACAAACAACTCTTTATCTTTAAATGAGGCTCTCCATGTATCATTATATACTTCTGGGCAAATACTACTTCTTGGCATCACTGCTGAGTGCCAGGGGGAATGTGAGCTCCTCCTCTGCTGAGCTCCTCCGTGTCTGTGTGGAAAACATGAGATTCTCCTCCCCTTGAATCTCAGGTTGAAGTGACTGGAGGCATGTGCCAGCAAACTGTAATTGCTGTTCAAATTTTAGGCTTTTTTTTTTTTTCTTTTTTAAGCAGAATTTAAAAGCTGAAACAAAATAAAACGAAAGCTGAAAAAGAAAAGCTGTAACTTGAGTTTTAACTTTCCTGACAAGTAAAACAGAACAAAAACCATAAAAGCAGAGGCAGAGTCTTCATGGCAATAAAAGCAAGTGTCTGCTCTGTTAGAAGTATTTCAGCTGTGTCTATGAACAGGGGAGTGTATTTACTTACATGTTTGTTGTGAGATAAAATGCCAACAGATAATAGTGTTCTTGCCCTAGGAGACACATGACAGCAGCAGCTACTCCTTCATAGTAAAAGGAAAACAAGATGATTCTGTAATAACCAAACTTCTTCAACGAAGCATGGCTGAGAAGAACAAGGCACTGCAGAGATAATATATACACATATAGGATGAAAAGATACAATACAGAGTCTCAGCATTAGGAGAGCTACAAAACACAGACCAGACATAAATTATTAATACCCTTTAAAAAAAAACCCAACCAACAACCCTTCTAAGAAGTTCAACCAGATAAAAAAATGGAAAATGAACAAAGACAACTATCTACTGGCTCATTATATGGTACCTCTACTAGGTACCTTTCACTCAAATACTAACCAGCTGAGAAGTGCAATATATTGAGGAAAATACTGTTTCCCACAATGGCTAACAATTATTTAATGCTCATGGTCGTTACTTTCAATAACCCTTAAATAATTAACTTTGCAGTACGTTAGCTGTAAATCAAGCATCGCGCCATTTGGATTTTAACTGCTGATGAGAAATATTTTCAGTAATGTTTTTTTCATTAATATCACTGTTTTCACTGATATTTATAGAAATTAATCATGATTTTTAAGTTGACCAAACAAGCTCACCAAGACAGCTTTATCTAACCAAGTTCAAGATTTTCCCAGCAAGCAGAGAGTGCATCTGCATGGCTTTGTTTTAATTTTGCCAATCTTGGCAAGGAGTAGATTCTGAGAATCTAGTGACAGGCAAACTCATTAAGTGCTGATTACAGTATGAATAAAATTTAAGTTTTTCTACACTGTTCCTCGCTTTCATTTACAGTAGGACATTCTATGAGGAATTATTTTTATTATATTATTATTTTATTATATGGGCCTATGTCACCATCTACACGTACATGGTCCTCATCTCTGTCAAAAATATACAAATTCTATAAAGATACCATTTTCTCCTTTCTTCTGTGCTACAGAGATGAACTGTGTAATATTCAGATGAAGAACAGGAAAGAATTTTCCTGGTGCAATTGTTCCCACACTGAAGTGCTTTAACATAACAAATAAAACCAGGATGCTATGGTCAGACAAAGATTACCGTAGCAAATGCTTTTGTAAAAAAGCTCAGGCTTTCTACTTGATCAGGGAGGTAAAACAAATCTGGAAAGTTGGGATAAGAAAAACATCTTGCTATAAGAAATTCAAAGCATACTCTCCCCCGTGGCTGTTTTCAGGGATTTTGCTAAAAAGTGCCTCCACTAGAAATACAAAGGGCTCGTGTAATGCCTGCTATTGTAAACACCATGTTCCTGTCTCCCTGTAATTGCAAAATAACCCTGTCTCAGGAAGTACTTATGACTTAGAAAATTCCTCATTACTTGCACGTCTCTAAGACTGTGTATTTGTAAGGAAAACACTAACTTGATGCAAATTCAAAGTTGTTTGCCTATGTTGCAGCAACATTTTCCTTGTGGGGACGTTGTATTCCTCACATCCACTATTAAAGGAACCTAAGTCAGAAGCTGAATCGTAGTTTAGTAGAGGCCACAGAAGCAGAGTTCATAAAAAGGAGCTTTATTTTACAAGGGTCGGGTGTTTTTCCAGTAAGTGAAGTTCAGGACATTGCCATCAGAGAATTCTCTTATTATATCTTGAGCTCAAAGGGACAAAACCTGAGAAAAATAAGGTCACAGCAAACCCTCTACGGTTCAGTGACCTTCTAGACAAAGAGTCTCTAGGGAGCAGAGAGGGATGCATTTTCTGAAAGATTGTTCTTTTCACACTGTCACACTGATTTTATCAATAAAAGTGATTGCTATATATTAAGTGTAAAATTATTTAAGCTTTCCTAACTTTTGTAGCTTCTGATTTATTTCTAAAGTTCATTATCTAACTGTCTGAGCTACAGGAGAAAAACACCAAAACTATTAAACCTGTGATAAGGATATCAGCTGAAATTATAGATAGTTAGGAGTTATGGAACAGAAGGTATGTTCAGGGTCTGTATGTTTTATATGCTAAAGCCAAAATGGAAACTGAAATTGAACTGTGAATTCCAGTTGCACTTCATCTTATACATATTACTTATCAAAACCCATTACAATTTAAGAACAGCCTAATTTTGAGAAATTCTGAATACCATCAGCACCTATGATGAATGCCATGATACTCATATTTTAAATATCTTCACTTTCAACATCCAACAAGTAAACACAGAGAAAGTTTTAAAAGATCTAGAGGAAGAAGTTGGAAGGCAATGAACAGAGGAGTTTTCATTTACTGCAGACAAGTAGGTTCACATTCTGTGGGATACATTTCTGCTGCTTTTCTTGCTCTCACAGATTATGCTTTTGGATGCTCTTTCTCTTTTCAGTTCATTACTCCTCCCCCCATCCCTGACTGGGCTCTTAGAAAGTGTCTCTCTCTGCCCCATAAATATTGCTGACCAAGAGATTAAACAACAAAATAAATGGGAGTGTATTATTCTCCAAAAGCAGCTATTTAGAGTTTTGTTTGGTTTCCATGACTGAGATACCACATATTTCAACAATGCTTTTAATACCTTATAATTTTTTCTGGTATTTTGTGCAGTTTACTTCAGAAATTTCCTGAAGAAGAGATTAGTCTTTCATTTGTAATGCATAGTAATAGAAAACAAAGTAAAACAAAAGAATTCAAATTTAATTCTGTCAATTTTGCTTTTAGAATGTTTTATCTTGGCCATATTTTTCATTCCTTTATGCTTAGGTATTATAAGCACTGCAGGATACAAAACATTCATTCCTTGCCTACTCATGTCCCACATTGCTGTAAACAGATGTTCTACCAGCCTGCCTTTCTGCTCTCTCTACTCCTTACATTGGTCAGCCTGCACAGAGGTACCTTCTTCTTCGAGAGCACTGGGGAGTGAGATTTATTACTCATTTTGGCCAATGCCCTCTGCCAAATACAGCATTTTTTCAAGTGTTAAATGCATACTGTGAAGTAGTAAAACACCAGGTTTTCATATCTAGAAATAAAAACGTATGACTGCCTACCTGAGGACAAATAAAACCTGCTCCATACATGATACTTCTTACTGAGGAAGGAAGGACATCCTTAGGAATAAGATTATCCGCAAAGATCATCATAAAATTGTTGCAGAAGGCTAGGTGGAAGACTTGGAAGAAGTTCATAGTCACAAAACACAGAAAGTTCTTCTCTGTCATGATCTGTTTGGTCAATGAAATTACTGAAGCCAAGGAGAAAGGTCCATCACTGTTTTCCAGATCAGCATTCTCTGTATAAATCTCTCTCTGCTCATACTGAGTAGTGCTGTATTTACCTGTGCAACACATACAAGCCGTCGCTAGCACAGCGATCAAAACAGCGAAAGCCTGGAAATAGGCAAAGTTTTCCATATTATCTGATATGAGCCCACAGAAGAGAACACTCGTGGAGCCAATTAACGTGGCCACCTGGTTGTACTTGATGAGCTGCAGCCTGCTCTCGTGCCGGGTGGAGCTCTCGGCGAAGAGCGCGCACTGCGCCAGGAGCACAAAGGTGAGCAAAGCGTCGAAGGCGCAGAGCGCGACGATGAGGTGCAGCCCACTGAGCCAGTCCCCCTCCTCGTAGTGCCTCCAGGGGAACCAGGGCAGCAGGAACGCCAGCCCGTACAGAGGGGCTCCGTACAAAATGGAGAACTGGCGCCTCGCGCAGCACTTCAGCTTGGAGTTGTCTTGGATGTAGCCGAAAAGAGGATCGTTGATGGCGTTCCAGACCATAAACACAACCTGCCACAAACAAGGGAATTTGTCACTAGTGCCATTTTTCTTACACAAACACAGTGTATTTATTTAAAATAAATCTCTATTCAGACAATAAATAAATAAATATAAAAGCTGTTCACATCAAAACAACTTCTAGAGCAAATTCTTAATGGTATTCTGTGGCTTTAGATTTCCTGAGGATTGCAGGAGCTGGCAGAGAAAACAGGTAGACGAACCCAAGATGGCGAAAGGAGAGCTTTATTTACAAGAAACCTCTTTATATATCCATTAATAACCTAACAACTATTGGTCAGCAGAGAATCCACCTCCTAAAACCATTGGTCACAGCCAAATAACACCTAATACCAAACACAGAGATGAAGAAAGTAAAAGAATGCAGCTTATCTCTATTCCCTCTGAGAAAGAACAGAAAGATTTCTAAAACAGTGCAACTACAGTATTCATAGGTTTACAGAAATTTTGAAAAAATAACATGAATAAGTAGGTAGGTGACCAACTACATGTGAAATAAACTCCTGTCTCTAAGACTTCACTCTTTCAAAACCTTGTATCTCTGAGCTTGCATCCCGCAAAGCTCAGATATTATTCTTACAGCAAGTTAATTCAAAACACGAGCCGGCCCATTACTTTCAGGAGACCATTTACGACAGGAGTTACTCACGTGGATAATGACTTGCAGGATAAATGCAGTATTTAAGTACTTACACAGTCCATAGGAAAGCACTAATGTCAAACTTATCTATGGAGCTGAGGTGCAAGATCAGTTAAAAAAATTACTTCAAGCTATCAACGGTAAAAATCTTTTCAGCAATTAAGTCTAGAGATTTTTACTCTAAAGACTCTAAATGATGTGTTTTATGTATACATTCCGTTGCTTATGGATTAACTAAATTCAAAGTTAATTTACTGTTAATTAATTGCAACGATTCAAAAATTAATCTGTCATTAAAAAAATCACTTTGTCATAATAACACAGATGCATAGCACAACATGGTAATCAAAATATTCCATTGTACAGTACCTGTGCTGTATGAAATGCATCTTCTGAAATTTTGTATCGGTTCAGGAAAAGCTTAACGTAGTAGAAATTAAAGACACTGTTCATCATTCCAGCACCTAAGGTAGTCATGGAATATGCCAGCGCATTAGCATGAATTCCCCTAACAATCTTCATCTTCCAAGAGTTCAGCTCTCTTCTTCCTAAAGCTCCAAAAGAGAATTACAACAATTAGTAGAATAATCTTCCAAATGAAAATAACATGGGGGATTTGCTTGTTTCAGAGGTGCAGAAATGGATTATTGGAGGAAAATTTCCCCATTCTTCCTTCGTTTTTTTAAATAAGAAACACATTTTACTGAAGTTATAAGACACTGAGCCCAAAACAATAAGAAGTTGGTGACATTTCTAAGTATAAACAGTGCTTAAAAGTCAATGGAACAAGCAGACAAAAACTTAAAACAATCCCTTCCTAACTGAGGCACAGACTCTGCTTAAAACCTGCCTATTGCAAACACTCATCTTGGTGTAGAGTTCACAGTAATTGCACACATTTTAGCTCTTTCTTGCTAGCTATATATTCTTAAAATGATGGACTGTGTTGGAATGAAGTGACTCAACTCATACCCTTGTATTCCATTGCTGTGAATGTCAAATGCAGCACACACATAGGGGAATATTCCTTTGAAAGGAATACCAAGTTCTGCCCTTCTGTTTTAAAATACTAATTGTTAAGAAGTCATGGAAGCAATATTTTCACCTAACAAACCATAAAACAAACAAAACAAAATACCTTTAAATTAACATTTTCATTGCATGCAAGAATGCAAGTACAACACAGCAAGTAACACACGCAGCATTTTATAGAGATTCAGCTCAAGAATACAGATTTCTTTAACCTATCAATCAGCTATTCAGCCAACAATTTTTTAAGATGTTGACCTTTTTCATCAGCAATTAACTTGTTTGTTGTAAACTATGCCATGAAAAGAGTCAGCTCCAGGGAATCTCCAGCTGCCTAAAAGTAGTCCTTGACCATACTTGATTCTATAAACAAAAATATACAAAAATACTCCCAGGTATCTGTTTTTAACTGAGGCTTTATTCACTTTTACATCTGTTGAAGGAAGCTGTCTACCATTGGTTTGGATACCTCAAGTTCAAATTTCAGCCTTACTATGCAGAGCTTTACAACCTGTTCTATGTCAATAGTTCACATTTTGCTCCTCTGCATATTAACAATTCTATCCAAATGCAATTTTCACATATCCATCAAAATACCTAGTTTGAATATCTGCTTGATCAGCAGCTCTCTAAGCAGCTCCCTGAACTCCTCATAAAAATAACCATGGAAGAAACAGGAAATGAAAGCCAAGGCTGTTTCCAGCCTTCCTGTGGTTTACAAGAGGCTGCTGTGCAGGAAGGGGAACTTCCGAATCACCAGGCAAGGACCACACAAAAGCCACAATCAGGTGGGGACTGGGGACGATGGAACAGGCGTTTCTTCCATCCCCCAACAGGGAAAATGAGCTCTTGAAGAGCTGATAAAAGTGTGGATGCATTTTTGCATATATGTGCAAGATGCTGTGATATGAAACATGATGCGAAGAGAAGGTAAGTTCACTTTATAGCTAAGAAAAAGATCAAGCTGACAACTGGAACCCTAGGATTCATTTTACTAAAGCTGATTTGTTTCTAAGAATATGACTGATTTTTAAAATATTTGAGAATGACTGTGATGTGTGTCTTCAAACTTATTTTTCTACAGCTGTAGAGACAATACCATTTTTAGGGGATGAAATTCTGCATTTTTGTAGGAAGTCTGGTTTCACAATCTGTTACTGAGAAACCTAAAATGAAGGAGAAGGTTATTGAAAAGATGTCCAATTGGAATGTTTCCTTTTAAAAATAAGTTTGATATTAATATGAAAGTCACTACAGTATGTTATTGACAAGTGTCACATCTGCTTTTTCAAGCTTTCATAAATATACTTAATGAAGTGATTTATAAAGTATATATTAAGGCTTTTGGAAAGGTAAGACAATTCGCCTCTATTTCTACCTGGAACACCCTGCACAAGTCTTCAAAATGGAGAATGAGGAGACTTTAATTTCCTTCAAATTCCATAAGAACCAAAAATAAAAGTGCTTCAAACTAACATTACCAGCAGTCATTTCTCAAATCATGTTTGACTTAATTCCTTCCAACACACAAATTAAAAACGGTCCCCTCACTTTCAGAAAACTTGAAAGAAGATGTCTGAAATTTCTTCAACAAAAATCTTCTAACAATGCACAAACTGGCCTGCAGTTCCATGACTAATTGTAATATACAGGATCTGACACAACTCTACCCTAATTGGTACATCTGGCCCTGCACCTTATGAAATAGGTTCAATTAGAAGTTGAGGTACCACACTTCCTTCCCCAGATGTTCCCTTTAATAGCACTACAATGAAATCATGCATGAGCATCCCCTCCCTCTTCTTAATAGTCAGCCTTTGTATTGAACAGGTTAAAATACAGGTGTTGACATTTTGTGACTCACAGAAGGTGAATTGGTTTCAGAAATGTCTAGTGGTTACAACTGTGCTAATACACAGAGGCCAAAAGTACAGGCTGTTCAGGCCAGGAGATGCAGTGTGACATTACCTGCGTTTCTCCCAGAGCAGGATGACAATTGCTAAAAGAAACTAGAGCACGAGTCTAAAGAAGAAAAGTAGATTCCAAGAGATAATAGCAAACGTTGCCTGAGGCACACTAGCTGACATCCTGCTCTGCCGTTCTGGGTCCCACACCGCTCTGCAACGCTCACAGTCCTGACAAACTGGTCCAACACAAGTATCTTCCTCATCTTTCTGACGTGACTTGCACCACATTAAGACAGAAGTCACAATAAACGCTCTGCCAGTCCCGCGGGCAGCACTGAGGGCAGCGCTCGGGAGGAGCTCGGAGGCGGCAGGGCTGCGGCACCGGCGGTGCCCGCTCCGCCGAGCCCGCGCTCCGGCCAGGCTGAGGGAGCTCGCAGGACAGCACCTTTGGAAGGGCTCGTCTACTAAGAATGGGGAAGCTACGCTCGTTTTTCACAGCAGCTCCCCGGACAGTGGACACAGCTCCCTCCGCTTTGTGGGGAAAAGAGGCGAGAGCGAGCGGCGGCCGCCCGAGGGAGGTGCGCGGAGGAAGCCAGCCCTTTTCGGACTGACCCTGCACGCTCCCCGCTCTGCCCTCCCGTCCTGCACTCCGGCGGGGAGGCGGCCCACACCTGGGCGCCACGCCGGGTCCCTCCTCACGGGCTCTTCCCTCAGCGCTCCCAACGCGGGGCGACTACGAGCCCCGGCTTTCCCTACGCCAAGTCGCCCTGTCCCACCCCGGGCCGTGCCAGCCCTGCTCCGCCGCAAAACACAGCAGACGCCCCTCAGCAGCCGCTCCCCGCCATCAACCCCTCAGAACAGCAGGGACCACCGCCCCATCCACGGGCACCGACCCACCTCCTCTGACGGGAGGCTGCGCAGCGCGCGGCGGGGCGGGGCGCGGCCACCGCGGGCCCACCCGCTCTTCTCTTTCATTGGCCACTCGACATGAATTCGCCTTGCGATTGGTGGATCCTCCCTTCGATCTGCGCGGCGGGCGGCGCCCCATTGGCTGCTCGCCGGCGAGGCGAGGGTGCTGTGTTTGAATCGCGGGAGGCGGGGGGCGGGCGGCGGCAGCAGCTGCCACGTTGCCGCCGGCGCAGCCCGGCCAGAAGGGGGAGAGGTTCGGCAAAGTCCGGAACCGCTCGGCAATGGCCGGAGGCGGCTGCTGAGGCGGGGAGCGGCTGCCGGCTCGCTCTGCCCCGCTCGGCGCGAGGGGGATAGTTGGGTGGGCGCTACCGGTCCGGCCGTCCGTCTGTGAGGGGTAGGGGCGCGATGCTGGCCGACAGCCTGGTGGAGGAGTTCGAGATCCGCGAGGATGAGCCCTGGTACGACCAGCAGGACCTGCAGCAAGGTGAGCCGGGGCGGGGTAGCCGGGGCGACGGCGAGGGGCGTGGGAGGGAGGGAGTGCAGCGAGCCGGCTGTGTGAGGGAAGGGGCCGGGGGGAACCGCCGCGGGGGTGAGGGCAGGGGTCGCCTTGAGCGGGGCGTGTGAGGCAGGGGGCTGAGGGGGATCGCCGGGCGCGGGGTGTGTGAGGGCAGGGGCTGCGGCGAGGAGGGCGTGTGAGGGAAGGGGCCGCGGTGGGCGGCGAGGAGGCACCGGCACAGCGGCGATGCGGGGCGCCGAGCGCTCGGGCGGGGCGGCGGACAGGGCGCTCGGGCCCCGGGGGCGGCGGGGCCGGTCGGTCATGCCGGGCTCGGAGCGTCGGAGCCCGGGATCCCCGCACGGCCGCGCTTCCCGCCGCCGCGGGATCGCTGTCACCGGGAACGACTGCGGCCGTCTTTGTCTGAGGAAGGAGGTGCGGCAGCCGAGCTGAACGGTGCCGGGGTCCCTCTCCGCCCGGAGGGGGAGCGGCTCTCCGAAAAGTTGCACCTTGCACGGAAGGTGAAGCAGCTGCTGTTCGGGGCAGGCGCTGGAAGCACCGGGGTGGGATGCGCTATTGCGCCCTGTTGAGTTCTTTGTAAGGGCTTCTAGGCGATGAAGTTGTTGTAGCAGTGCTCGATTAGTCGCAGGTTCTTTATTAAAAACTTTCTAGGTTTTCTTACTAAAATATTAAATAACTTCACTATGCCTCAGAAATATACATGTATAGCTTCTGTATGTGATTTCATCGATAGGTTTTAAAACACTACGTGCAAGACATAAATGCTGTCCTCATTTCACAGATGAGAAAGGAGCGACAGGAATACAAGTATAATTGCACTAAAAATCTTTTAACAGGCATGATACGGAAAGAATGTGCAATTTCCTTAAGAGCTTAGTGGCATTTATGACTGGTATTTACTTAAGTTACTTAGTTCTACTTTTTGTTCTTAATCCTGAGTTTGTTGTTGAAAGGCCAGCTCGAAGCTGTGAAGTGGCTTCCTGCAAACCTGCTGTAGTCCTGTGCGTTTTGCTTTTATATTGAAATACATTAATTCTTTAGATTGATGGGTGCTGCTGTACTGTAAACATAGAGAAAGCTAAGCAGTATTCACACTGAGATCTGACAGCAGAAACTTCTTTGAGACAGGAACACGTCTGTCTAATTGTATGCTATATAAAATAGCTAACTGTTTGAAAGCTGTATTTAGGTACTCTTCACCCAAAATGGATGTTTTCCTGGCTCTAGGATACAAACAAATCAGTTTAAATAAGATCCTGGAACTACAGTTTGCTGTCAAAGAGAGTGAAAAATCTGAAGACATGATTCAGTAGTGTTTTTACTGTGTCAGTATTTATGGAATAGAAGACCTACAAAGAGACTTTACAGTGTATAACAACTGACTTCTTGCCTTCTTGATGTTTCTCTACTTTCATCTTTTAATTAAAATGAGTGAAATAATCACCAGTTGACTCTGCTGTCAGCTTTTAAGAAACAGTATTCCCATTCTAGAGGTTAGTGCATTTTCGAGGTTGGTTCATGTGCTCTCAACATGTGAACAATCTTTTTCTGGGGATTCTCTCTTTTTAAGCCTAACTGGAAGCAACTAACAGCCTTGCCAAAAGGAAAAGGAGGAAAATAAACTGATGGGCAAGCTTAAATGCAAAGAAAAAAATTCCATACAGGAACATTTTTAAATGTGCTATGCTTTATTTCTGGACTCTGAAGGATACTACTCCTCCTGCTCCTAAGGCTAAGACACACAGATCTGTGTAAACAGAGTAGTAAGACTGCTTATCAATGTCTCGTGAGACTCTTCACAACCCAAACAATCAGTGCATGTTTGAAAACTGACGGGTATGGTTGTGAGAACCTAGGCTGTAAAACATTAGAAAGCACCCTGAAATAAGCCTGAAGTCCTTGTCAGCCAGTCTTTGAAACTTAAAATTAGGGTAGGGGGTTTGGAAAACAGTGTCAGTCTCTGTATGTACCAAAGGTTTTTGCCTTGGCAATGAAGATGGGCTTTTCTGGCATACTGTCCATGCAAAAAGTGCTCATGGAATTCTTGTAAGGATGGGAACAGCCATCCTTCTGCAATGTTTTGCTGAAGTATACTGACCTTTAGAAAAGAATTTTTTATATGACTGCACTTTTTGCACCTTGCTGTTACTCACTTTTGCAGAACAGAGGGTATTCTGAATACAGAATAGGAAGTAGGAAACTAAGTTAAAAAATAAAGATTTAATTTTGCAGTTAAGTAAACTTCAACTAGGCTTACTTGCACATCTTGCACAGTTAATGACTTTTGCTGTTTAAAAGAACAGGCTTAATTTTAGATTGAAAATTCTCTGAATAATTTTGTTAGGTGGGTTATGAAAAAGTAGAAGAGAAGGATTTTGGTACTGTTTTTATCTTTTTTTTCAATGATGGTAATGCAGTCAGAAGACATTGTGAAGTGCTGGTAAGCGAGGGCTGTTCAACATCACAGAAGACATATCCTTGAAGTCTTGTTTTGGTTTAGAGATTTCTCATGGAGCTGTTAAACACCAGTACAACTGAACAGATTTACTAAAATGAAGATCTTTAGATCTACACATATGCGTTTTGCATTATTAAAAGCCTCTCTGCTTCCATCTTTATGGTGAAAAGAAAAAATGCATGTCTGTCAGAATTTAGCTGTTGCTTTACATAAATTTACAACAGAAAATGCAGTTTGCTTCTAATGTTCTACCATAGCGCTCTCCAGAGAAATGTAAATTAACACTTTCTCTCTTGTATCTTGAAAACATACATGGCACATCTCAGTCGTAAAATTTGCACTTTATAGGCCTTACAGGTACTTGACAATGTAGGAAAATGGATTAAAAAAAAATTCTTAATTTTAGAAAAGGTGAAATTACTTCAATACTTGCTTTCTCTAGAGTTAAGAGTTTATTGCGTGTTCTGATCACTCCCACTTGTATTCTCCCCCTCAGACACAAATTGCCTTCATTATAAAATAGTGTTCCTCCCATAGTAACCCATTTGTGTTTCTGCCAGTCTAACAAACAGAATGAGGGTGAAGTATGACATGAATTCTTTTATTCACCTTGTATTCCAAATACTGTGTGGTATGTGCTACTTGGTTTAGTAGATGAGGGGGCATTTAAGAATGAAACTATAAACTCCTAAATGTACTTAAACATGAAAACAAACTTTCACTTTGGGAAGGGAAATGGTAGTAATTCCATTATGCATTATGTCTTTAACATAATCCTAAATCCTCTTTAAAGCTCTTATTCTATGCTATTAAAATAAAAGAATAGACTATTTAGTCTTTGCCTTGAACGATGCTAGTATTGTTTTAAAGATTGTGGCTCCTAGTAAAGATCTGTGCAGTATGAGAACTTGTGAAGCAGGACTCCATTTCCTATAGGATAATGAATTCACTGAATTTGAAGACTACAGTATTCTGTAATGTGATAGAACAAACAGCTTGGTGTTTGACTGGGAGTTATTCTGTCCATGGGTAAACAATGTGCTATCTGTTTACCAAATGGGAAGAATTTAAGCAGAATGCCTTAAGGTTTCCGTATCCAAATACTTGAAATCCAGCTCTAGCATAGGTTGCTTTGTAATGAGTGGTGCTACAGCGAAAAAGTGATGTGAGGATAAACTCCTAAGTACAGCCCAATATGCCCTGTGCCTTCTAATTGTCTATCTTTTGAAACTGGGAAGAACTCCCACGCAGTGGGATTTCTTTTAAATAATTTTTATGGCATTTATGCTAAGACTCTGACCTTAAGGTAGGAAGCAATGCACCGTGTTTATAAAGAATAGCACAGCTGTTATTTTGCCAGAATTAGACATCTCCAACTTTATAGACAAATGTTTGTACTGACTTGTCCTTGTGAGTCTGAATGTGGTCTTTGGCTTATGTATGGAGATGGAGTAATCATTTTGGACAGGCTGCCAAACTGAAGGTTAGCACAAAACAATCTCAGAGCAGTATTGTATGTATTACAATTCCTAGCTGATAAGATAAATGAGAGGGGGCAGGAAAGAGGTAGGATAACATGTTAAAAAAAGGGCATCACAATCAAATGAAAATGGAATTAGTGTGTTTTTTTTCTCTGGCTGTAACTACTGATGATGCAATACATGTGTCCTGTTTATTAATTTAAGGCTTCTTGATGTGACTCAAAGTTTTTCTTGACTTCTGTCTCTTTCCCAATAAAGATAAAACTTCTGTGTGAGAACTAATGAGGTTGTATTGCATGCATGCAGGCCATGGGTCATGTGAAGGGAAAGAGGTGGAAAATTAGCAATTTCTAGAAGTCTGTTGGATCCTTGACATGTAGTACCCTGCACAGAGTAATTACAATCTTAGCATTAATACCAAGATTTATTACTTTGTCACATTATGGTAGCTTTTAAATTACACTTGTCTTTAAACACAATAATATAGAATATCCAGCACTTCTAATGCTGTTGAGCAAATATCAAGCTTCCCTCCAGAAAGGAGCTGAGTGTTCAGATGACTTATTTCTTAATTTGCAACAACTACAGTCACTGCACCCTGGAGGTGATTGAAGATGACTGAAGTGAAATTGAGATTAAGTACCTGAGAAAAAATGACATTTAAAGCGATGTTTTGGAGCACATGAAACAATTCTTGTCACCTGGGTTTATGAGCTTGAAAAGCAGAATAGCTGCAAGTCTCCATCAGTTTTATGTCTTTTGCTGTTATTGTTTCACCATAAAAAGCATCTGAAACTTTCATTTAGCCCTTTGATCCTGAGTGACCTTAACTATGGTGAAGGGGTAATGGGGAGAAACAGTCAAGTAGATAAAGAGTTCTTCAGCTTTGGCCTGGGTCTAGACTGAAGAACATTTTCAGGGTCTGCTGTGCTTATTCTTCTGAGTGCTGTAAAAATTTAGTAGCCAAGAGACCTTGGGCAGAGCTGGTGCAGCACTGGGCACAGTGCGGGAGGCGAACATGGCTGGATGTGTGAAGGACCTGTGCAGGAGCTGAGGAAGCTGCATGACATCAGAGCATCTTCTGCGTCTCAGGGCTGACTTAGCCCTGCTTTACAGAGGGCAGAGGAATGTTCTGAAGTATAAGCTAACTTCCAGTTGGGGTACTGGAGATAACTGGGAGCAGTTATAACAGCAACAAGAAAATACCTCAAGTATTTGATAACATGCGTTAGAATGAGATTACTTTATTGTTTCTCTCACGTGCACATGTGCTTTCTTTGTTTAGATCTTCACCTTGCTGCTGAGCTTGGGAAGACACTACTGGACCGTAACACTGAACTAGAAGAATCCTTACAGCAAATGTGTGCAACAAACCAAGAGCAATTGCAGGAGATAGAGGTAAAATACCTAACAGATCCCCACGTGAGAGCATCTAGACCTGCACCATACAGCATATAGGTTAAGATCTGAATTCCTTGAGATCTGATGGAAAATACTGAACAATCTTTCACCACTTCTGCTATTTTGAGAATTTGAGAACTAGTATTGGTAGATCATACTTAGAACTGTTTCTCTGATTACCAGAAGCTTTGTGGCACTAAATGTCATGTTGGATTTGGTTTGTTTAATGACAAAGGATTGCTATTTTTTGGTTTTGTACAGCAAAGATACTTCAGTTATTTTTATTGCTAAACTTTGCTGATCTTGCCAGGTAAAATGACATTAAATTACATGATGATAAATACATTAATAATTTAAAATACTACATGAGAATTTTAATGATTACCATACTGAAATTTAAATGCTGATGAGTACAGAAGTGAGATTTAAGTAAAATCTGAAGACATGCACTTCCAGTAACCTGAGCTGTGACAAAGGGAGCTAAAGTCTATTTCAATGTAAAAGAAACCCTGCAAGGACAAAAAAAGCCAACAAACAAATAACAAAACCAGAAAAAGAATCCCATTTAAGTAGTGTCTAAATATAGGACATAGTGCTTATATTGTTCCATATTTTCCAGGGGAAAAAACCCAAAAACATAACCCTCCTTTCAAAACCACTCATCTTTAGATAACAGAGTGGAAAAACCTGGCTATTTTTGGCAATTTATTTTTTTTTTTTTTTAAATATTGCCTGTGTTCTTGCAGACCTAGCATTTGTCAGCATAATGAGATTTTTTCAGCTATTAGAGGGCAATGCATGGTCTCTAATAATTAAATTATTAAATATTCAGCACTTTGCTGACTGACAACGTACTGAAAATGTAGTCAGCACTTCAGTTTGGTTCTGGTGTGAATCACAGGGAACAGGCTGTGACTGGTACATACAAGATTTTTATAAAATCCGAGTTCCTTTGTGCTAGCAGTACTTCTGCAGATAGAGATGTGCGTTTTGTACAACTGCAACTTCCAACTGAAAACAGTCACTATTGTAGTGGCAACAGGTAACTGAAAGCATCTGAAGCTTAATACTTACAGATATATATATATATATAAAATACATATATGTGTGTCTTTAAAGTAGTCAACACAAGTGCAGCATTTTTAGTAAGTAATGAGCAATTTCTGAGTGCAGATTTGATTTTTGGGCTTTTTTTAGAAGTTACTTTTGTTTTGTACCTCATCTGTTGGCCCTTTCCTCTACTGTGTGTGCTAAATGTAATCTTCGTTATCCTATTCATTCTGGGATACAATGGTTGGAATGGCTGATATTTATATTGGTGCCACAGTGTTAAAAGATATATTTACTTATGCAGAGACTGAAAATAACTCATTGCCATGAATAGTTTTTATAAAAAGATCAATTCTTAAGATTTAGAGAGGACAAACACTTCCAAGGTGCTATACAAATACTGTACACAAGGTTTGACACTTGTATGAACAACCATGTTTAAGAAAGTGTTCAGCACAGTTACAACACACCTTTTGAAATAACACACCGGAACTTTGTGATAGGCAACTAACCTGGCTCGTTGAGTGTAGCTACTTAATAAGCAGCTGTATTCTAACACTGTCTTGAAATACGGAAAATACATTATTGCTAGGCTACGTTGATTTACAGAAATAGTCTGGTGCTGTTAAGAATGCAATATCCTATTGGTTTAAGCCAGTTTATTTGCTTAAGCTGTTGTGGTGGGTCAGTGTTTATTGACTACATAAGAGAGCTTCAGCTCCAGGAAGTGTCACAAATGTCCTTTCAGCAGTAATCTATAGTTGGTGTGTTGCAGGGTCAAGTACTGGTGTGGTCAGCCAGCCTCAGACATGACAGATTCATTTTTTCTCTCAATGTCTTGCTCTACCAAGACTTGGGCAATACTACTTTTTGAAGGCTTTATCTGATACCTCTTCAATCTCTTTCCACCTCTTCCCTGAGGAGGGTAGGAGATGTATATTGGATTGTCCTATAACCTGCCTCCAAAAAAGGAGAGAGAGAGAGAGTGAAAGAACAGTTTTTGTGATGTTTCTGACATACAAATAGCACCTGCACCTTTGTCTACCCAGCTTACTGAGCCAAAGGTTGTATTTGTATTTACTGTAGTAACATGCTGTCTTCTCAGTTCCACGTCTAATCTCAGTGCCATTTTCCCCAGTGCCATTTAAAAGTGTAATAGCAATACAAAATTTTTCTTCCTCTAAAGAAGTTTCTCTTGCATGTGGATTTCTGGTAGAAAAGGGAAAATGAACCCCTTGTTCAAATATCCAGAGAAACCCTCCAGTTGAGGAACTGAATATATTAGCTTACTAGCACAAGGAATTGTTACAGGAATTCACTGAAACAAATGGGAATAAACTTTGCATATGCAAGGTGTAATACTTAGCTGGTAAAGCAGTTCAGTCTATTATTTTCACACCAGTATTTCTATCTCTCGGGAGATCACAGGACACCCCCTTGTACAGCATACATGTGCAAATGGCATATTCAGTCTCTGTGCTTGATTTTTCCCAATTTTCAGGTGCTTGTCTCTGTAACCTACATGTGATCTTTTAGCTGTTCCCGTAGCCACTCTGCTGAATTTTTGTTAGTGCAGTCTATCCATGGGCTATCTTTGGGACCTTTTTCCTATTAATTTGGATCTTACAGGTAGCAAAGTCTAGAATGGTCTGAGAAATCATTCTGAAATATGGCACGGCCTTGTCTGCACTGAAAGAGAAGGGTCAAAGGCTGTGGTGTGCTTAAGATTACATCTCATATATTAAACACCAACATATTAAGCATTTTACAGCTTTGGATCATTATAGCTGACCTTTGTGCTGACACGTGTGCCACTAACTAATCACTGTAGCTGTAATAAAGGCTGGATGGAAACATCAACTGTATTCCTTCTTGAATCTGAATCTGTTCTCAGTGCTCAGACATTGGAAATCCTGACACTGTCCATTTCTCATGTGGTAGAATGCTAGGTGCTGCTTCATGTTAGGTGCTCAGTTGTAGGGGATGTGGATTAAACGTGAACTCCTAATGTATTTATTACATCATCTTTGGGTGGTCTGGTTATACCAGGCCAACTGGACAGCAGCCCTGAAGATGGAAGGTGGAGGAAGTGGTGCTTCACCCCTTCCATTGATCTCAGCTTCTGCAAAAGCCCATTATAATAAGTGGCATCATCTATTCAGGCACCAAAGGCTTGGCTGCTGTGCTTAGCCACGTTTGTGTTGCTGAAGAAAGTCAGAGCATCTCCAGCTCCTTCCTTTGACTATAACCAATAGGGAAAGTTAATCTGAAATGGGTCACATTGAGATTCTACTGCTAATCTACGTTCTATTTTTGTGTAAATCCTCTGTCATGTGTGCACAGGCTACAAAAGGATCTAGCCAGCAGCTATCATGTTGATCTTCTAGAAGTCTGTATGGAGCAGTTACTAGTCCTAGATTAACTTATTATCTGTTCTTAAATTGCCTAAAATGTAAACCCACCGATCTTTTAATGAGGTAAAAGGTTAAGTAGAATATTAGAAGTTTTGAGTATGTAACAGGCCTATGTAAAGAGAAGTAATTCTGCCTAGGAGTTTGCTGGATGTTCCTACTTGAAGCTTGCTTTTAAGAAAATAATGTGTAGTAATACAGAATATATTGCAAAATACAAATTCCATGTAAGAACAAAATATTTCAGATTTAGGGTGTTAGATTTGAACAAAAAAACTCTCATGCAAATGCTCATGTCCTGGGTGGGACAATATAAGATACTTTTATTAAGAGCTTTAGGTGATTGTTAACTGCTTAGACTAAGAATTCCAAGCTTTCTGACCTTGCTCAGGAAACTTAACAGTCTATGCAGTTAATTGTAAAACCCAAGAGGATTAAATTGAGAATACTTCATGTGAAGCTTTATTTTTTAAAAAAGGCCAGGAGACCTTTGTTTGGGATTACAGTAACTGGAATAGTTCCCTGTGGGTAATTAAAGATTTGAATTCAATAACTTGATTATACTTCCTGACACATATTAGCCCACACACTATCTTAAGTGTGACCACAACCTAGATTCTGTTGTGCTGAACCTAATACTGCTTCAGACTGGAAGAACTTCGGTCAGCTGAAAATATATTTAATTATGGATAGTGCTACCCAGTATTTCAGTTCTAATGGTGACAAAGTCGATGGGTCAACACAGTTAGAAAATTTCTGCTGGAGCCCACTGCAACCTTTAGGACAAGCAGACAGGTAAGGGCTGTGTTGGAGTCTGAAGGTTCTGTCCGTGCTGACTGCAGTACACCCTGTGCAGAAGGCGTGGGCACAGATAGGCACAGCTGGCACCATCAAAGCCAGCTCCTCCAGGTAAAAGGCTGCTTGATCAGCCTCCATGACAAAGCCAGGTTGCCTGGTGAGTTACTGATAGTGTCTCTTCAGCTTACCAAAGCAAACATGGGAATTTTGATCTCTAAAACTTAGTAGTTTCTCTCTGAATGTATATAAAAATGCAGGAGTTGGAGCTTGTGTTCCAAGAGTAAACCAGTAACAGCAGCACTGTCTTGCAGTACCTCACAAAGCAAGTGGAGCTCTTGCGGCAGATGAATGACCAGCATGCAAAAGTCTATGAGCAGCTGGATGTGACAGCAAGAGAACTGGAGGACACGAATCAAAAGCTGGTTGCAGAGAGCAGAGCTTCACAACAAAAGATACTAAGGTAACAAGCCTTTACAGATTCCCTCCCCCCAGCTGATAATATCAATAAGAGCAGTCCAGGTGTGTTTGTGTAGTTATTGGGTGGCTGTCTCTGTCTAGTGGTGTTCTACAATACTGCTAAATTGAAAGGTGAGTTTTATTTAAAGGTCTTTTCACTTTTCAGCCTGACAGAGACTATTGAAAGTCTACAAACACACATAGATGACCTGCAACGACAAGTGGAAGAACTGAAAAAGCCTGGCCGAGGCCGGACGAGCCAGGAGAGATCTGAGCAGCCAAGATCAATGCACAGTTTCTCATGTTTGAAGGAGCTCTATGACCTCCGCCAGTAAGACTTTTTACCTTACATAGTAAAGAATACTGAAACTATTTCAAGCAAAGCTTTAAAAACTAAGACACAAGCCCAGATACCAGACAAGCTAGCAGAAAAATGATCTGATGTTCACAACTAGCAAAGTATCTGCACTGTGTGGTGCTGCTGTTGCTTCTGGCCTACTTCTAGAGCACATCAGTATCGGTGCTCCACTTTTCTCCCCCGGAGCCAGCCATATAAAATGGTAGTCTAGAAGGCTTACAACAATTTGCACCCCAGTGTTTTCAGTCAGATAAAAGCAAATTTACTAAATGCAAAATGTTTTCTGTAACTTACCCTTTCCTTGGATGTCCATGGATATTTCCTTGGCTTTCCTGAACTTAAGCTGGTTAAAATGCTACTAAAGCTGGGAAAAGGGTGCCTGGAGTGCTGGGGCTGCCTTTTAAATGTAGAGCCATGTGCCCCAGCTGAACTGCATTAGTGTGGCCATGGGGACAATCACCTGGTGAAAGCTCACACTAACTGCAGGCCTAGAGGGCAATTTTGTAGGGGAAGCACCTCCACAGGCAGAACAGGCTCTTGTGTCTGGGCTTTAACTCTACATGAAGGTAGTACTCTAGAATAAATCATATATCCAAAAAGAAGTTACCTCCTGACAATTCAAAAGATAAGTGGATCCTTCAAGCTGCCAAAGGCTTGTGAAAATACCAGCCTACAGCATTGCTTTGTCAATTATGAATTTTGTTTCTACCATCAATAGCGACAAAAGTTACAAGATGGGAGTGCTGTAGAAAAAAATCAATGTCAGAAAGTACTGCATGGTACAGGGAGGCAATGTGTATTTAAACTGAAATTATAATTGAAACTTACATTACTCAATCAGCTTGTCTGTAACTTGAAACTGTTAACAAGGTGCCATTCTGCCTAAGATGGGAGCTTGATTTGAAGGCATGTAAGTCCTTACAAACTCTCTTGTGATTACTAAGTCGACTGATTGGTTAGTGAAATGGCCCCTGTGAGTGCTCTGAAGTGTGTTAGCACACAGTTTAAATATGTCATTAGTTACCAGGGACAGGAAAACTTTAGGTGTGGTCAGCTGGACTTCCTATGTTTGAAAATCCTTATTTAATTTCTGCAGGTATTTTGTTTATGATCACGTGTTTGCAGAAAAGATTACTTCGATGGATAGTCAGCTAAGTCCTCTAGAAGAAGAAAATGAGAAGTTAAAAAAGGCAGTGACAGTTCTGCAAGCCCAACTGAACCTAGAGAAAGAGAAGAGGGTAACCATGGAAGAGGAATACAGCCTCATGGTGAAAGAAAACTGTGAGCTGGAGCGGAGGCTGGTCGATATAGACTTGTATCAGGCTCGTGCAGAGGAGCTGGAAGCAGAAGTAGCTGAAATGCGACAGATCCTTCAGTCTGAAAATGCACTCCATGCAGAGAAATTGGTGCCAGAATCCTTTTTCATTTCATTCAAGGAATCTTTAGACAGGGAGCTTGGTCAGAGCCTGGCAGATGATGGACTTCTGACAGTGTCGGAGCTTGAGAAGAAGGCCCTGAAGCGGAGCAGCAGCGAAAGCCTCCTGAGCAGTGCTGCTGGGGCAGACATCCTCAGGGGCCATGAAGAAACGTGTATTAGGAGAGCTGAGGCCGTGAAGCAGCGAGGAATCTCTGTACTTAATGAAGTTGATGCTCAGTACAATGCTCTGAAAGTGAAGTATGAGGAACTTTTGAAGAAGTGTCAAATGGATGAAGACTCCTTGAAACACAAGGCTGTACAAACGCTGAAGCAGTATTCCAAAGACCTAAACGTGGGGAACACCCAGTATGATCTTTCAGCTAGCAATCAAGAATGCACAATTGCTGAGATAAGTGACTCTTCCACAAATGTTCTCCCTGAGTATAAAGCACTCTTCAAGGAGATTTTTAGCTGTATCAGAAAAACAAAGGAAGAAATAGATGAACACAGAGCAAAGTACAAGACACTCTCCTCTCAGCCATAACTTTATGTTAGTCAAGAACACACTTCATATGAATGTCAGAAGAGTCCTTAACCGGATTTATTTCTTGAGCACTCAAAATGAATGTTTTGGATTGGCTGGTAGCCCTGTAGTTAACAAGCTAGTTAGTTATCAGCTAGATTCCCTGTTCCTGTGTAGCAGTAGATTGAATGTTTAGCACTGTCACACAAACTAGTGGCTGTAAAGCAAACAAACATCACAGCTTAATGCTACACTACTGCTTTATAGTACACTTCATCTCTGGCCAGAGCAGTAACTGACACTTGTTTCCTTAGTCCACTGCAAAAATAACAGAGCTGAGAACTCTGAATCCCTCACAAGAACCAGACTGAAGCTTTCCTTTGGTTCACAGGGATGATCTAGCCCTGTAGCTACACTGATGTAGAATATTAACAAAAGCAAAGCCCCGACCACTCTCAGGGGCAGCCTCTCCTCAGCTCCAGAAGGAGGGGAACAGTCCAGCTGAGCTTGCTTTGGCAGGGTGGTGGAAAGCTGTGCTTGCTTTAAGCCAATACCACTTCTTCACAATCACTAAGCTCTCCCAGATTAGTATAAATGTCTTCCTACTAAGAAATGATTTGATGTAAAGTTTGTGTGGCTTTTTAGATACGGTTTCCTTTGTAGGGCACTTTGTCTTAAGGCAAGATACTGTGAATTGACTCTATGTGTTATTTGGGACCTGCTGTTCTCTGGTGGAATGTCTGCGAAGTACATTTTTCTGTGTATTTGGTAAGTTAGAGAGTTGTTATTTAGATATTTAACTTTAGAAGTAGCATTGACATAGTGGAGTAGCTTTTCATGTTACATACCACAAACTCCAAGTGCTTGAGGAGACAGGCCAGGTAAAACCTTACGTTGTTTTGTCTGTTGCTTGCAGTGTCAGCCTCTCTGGAGCTACTCCATGCAGCCTGGGGGTGGGAGGATGGACACGACACTGCCAGCACATACCCTCCTGAAAATGGGGGACCACACTCTTGTTCTTCCTCTTCTTTTCCACTCCCTGATAGTAATTCATATGTACTTCATTTCTGAAAAATAAGATGGAGAAGGCTGTTCTTTAGAGCAGTCTTCAAAGTGTGAAGAAAACAGATTAAGAGGGAGAAAAAAGGCACAATGAAAGGTGACATCGTTCTCCTTGTAAGGGTTTTGTAGCTTAATGTGGCCAGCAGTTCTTGGAAGCAGCTTCCTGCTGAGTTGCTGAGAGGTACCAAACCCTTGACCCGAATGCTGACAGCTTCTCAGCCTCAGTCCAGCTGCTGCTGCTGCAGCTCTGCTGCCTTACGCTGTTTTCTGTTCAGCTCGTCCTTCAGGTGCAGTATTAAGTCTTCATGTTGTGGGAGTTTCTCTGAAACATGTATTGTGGTCTGAAAATTATTTAAAATTGGAAATCTGAATCTTCTGAATATTTTTCTAAGCAAATAAATAGTCCAGTCAAGCTACATGTGTAAATAGTAATTATATCCATCTGTGCCAATCAGGAAACTAAACTTGGTGCAGTGCAGATGCCACCTGCGTTATCTGGTCTTGACATCTTTCCTACAGAGCTTAGATGGAGTTCCCATGAAATTTGTATTTTAGAAGAGTTATGCTACATGGAAAAGAACAGGTCTGTCTAGGACAGAAATCCAGATGGAAGTAAGTAGTTTTTCCTCATTGTTGTGGTTTTTGTCAGTGCTGTTCAGAAAAGAGGTGAGCAGGGGACAGAGCAGAAGAGCTCTTGTGCCATGAGGTTACTGTCACTGTCCCTGCCACCTGGACCTGTCTCACCGCAGGTTGGAGACTGGAAAGCAGTAACCTAAGAAAGGCACAAAGTGGCTCACTGCCAGTATTCTGTACCACTTTCGGGGGCAAGGGAATCCACACCTGCTGGAGCAGAAGACATGTAAAAGCAGTTCCAAATTTTTGGTTAAATAGGTGATCTTCAGTGGTGTATTACTTTGGCTCATTTAGAGCACTTTGCTGTACACAATTTCTATGCTTTAAAAATACCAAAAATATTTGCTCAGAACTACTTGATCCTTCCGTACTGTACCTCCCCCTTGGCTTCTTGTGCCATTGCTGAGCTCTGGCTGTGCTGCAGCACTTACCTGTGCAGCTGTGCAATAAACCCCTCCAGGCTGGGCTCTTCTTAGAGCTTCTCTTGGAGTGTGGCTTTCCCTGAGAGCTTTCCAGCCACAGCTGCTGGGTGAGTGCCAGCCAGGGCTGCCTGAACATAAAACACATCCCAGTTTAATTGATGTACTGAATAAACTATACTAGCCTATTAAACAAGGTAGAGTTTTAGCAGTTTAAAAATAGCCATTTTTCACCAAAATGCAAAATGCTGTAAGTATGGTAACAATATTCTTAGCCAATCTTATCTGGATTAACTACCTTAATCTGCTTATTTTAGTCAACAACTCAACTCAGCCTTTTCTGAGCATAAGTAGATGAAATCAGTAGAATCCCCTTGAGCTTCTCGTGATGGAACTACAGCAGAGAACAGGACCAGCAGGGACGGTGTTGTGCAGTGCCCAGAGCAGATATTCCTGCTGGTGCTGCAGGTAAGGTCAGTGCAGTGTGAGCCACCAGAGCTGGGTCCTGTCCCTGCTGCTGCACAGCCCCAGAGAGCTCAGGGACTGCACTGCAGTTTGCTCTCCACCTCTGTCCTGTTTCCCAAGCCTTCAGGATGTAAAAGGAGAAGGTGCAGCTTCTGTTTCATCTTGGACAAATACAAGGCGGGGTAGAATTGACCTTTGAGATAAAATTTTATTTAAAAATTACACAAAATAGAGGTTTTACATGGTTGCCGTGTGGTAACTACAGCTGGATGCCTTCCAGAGGGTGCCCTCGGTTACTTACCTCGCTCTGTCATACAGAAATGCACAAAGTCCCCTCAAGCCAACCCCACACCAGTAGAAGAAATCCAGTAGTTGTTCCCCATGTTTCAGATGTAGGTGCTTCTCCAAATAACTCATTTCACAGACAACAGGTGAGAACAATTGCTATGTAGTACAGAGTTCACAGACAGTGACTTTGTTCCCCCCTCCCAGGCCTGACATTCCCATGAACATGACTACCTGCTCTCTATGGAGAGGGCTGCAAGGGCTATGACAATGCTCAGACTAAGGTATGAGCATCCAGGGATTTAACAAAAACTGGGATGTTTGTAAACAAATTTAATTTATTGGCATTACTTACAAAATAAAGTTTAAGACCATGATTTTCCATCATGTCTGTGTCACTATATGGTTTTATTTTCTCATAACGAAACAGAAGGAGAATTGCAATACATTAGAAATCCCAGATTAATCAAGCTGCAGCCAGGGTCCCACGGTGCCTTCCCGGCGGCTCCCGCGCCTCGGAGGCCATGCAAGCTCTGGTGTTGGGATGTCAGTGACGCTGCAATGCCCACGTGCCCCAGGGCAGGTCAGACCCCGCTCTGGCTGCCGAGGCCACGGCATTGCTCCGGCTGTGCCACCTGCTGCAGGTTCCTCTTGCGTCCCGGAGATCACCTGCCACCGCTGCCACCGCTGTCAGGACTGCACCGTCCCCTTAAGATACCACATGCCACCGTAGCTCACGCAGCAGTCCTGGGGAGACAGGAAAGGCTCTGTTAGGTGCTCAGGCCTGGAAGGGGCTGGGCTGCCCGGGAGGTGGAGGTGCCATCCCTGGGGGCGTTTCAGAGGCGCCTGAATCTGCTGCTGGGTGGTGTTTAGTGGTTACAGTGGTAGTGCTGTGGTGATGGTTGGACTGGATGATCTCCAAGGTCTCTTCCAGCCTTGAAGGTTCTATGGTTCTAAAGTCCATAAAGTCTTGGGAACGACTGGCTGGCTCTGGGGCAATAAACAGGACCAGTAACAAGCCGTTCTCCAGTGCCCAGGAGAGAGCAGGAGCCTGGAGCACAGGGTACCCCACCCTGAAGGAAGATGGCGAAGGTGGAGAGCCACAAAGGGACAAACGATGCCAAGGCCCTGAGGCGCAGCGGTGGCTCCTGGGGGAGAACATGGGGCTTGTGCAGGGGGAAGAGGCTGAGGGGAGCAGCAGGAGCAAGCAGCAGAGTGAGGACAGTCACTGGATCTGAAGTCATTTAAGAAACCCATTTAAGAACCAATGAAATGTCAAACCTCAGAGCCCTGCTGTGGCCACACGGGTGCTGCACTTAGGGCAGGAGAGCCTGAGATACCTCAGCAAAGGAGCGCAGGGTCTGGGCTGTCCTGGGCTCATTTCCTGTTTCCCCTGGGGAGCACAAAGCCTCTGGG
This sequence comes from Acanthiza pusilla, assembly GCA_036630365.1. Classification (NCBI taxonomy): domain Eukaryota; kingdom Metazoa; phylum Chordata; class Aves; order Passeriformes; family Acanthizidae; genus Acanthiza; species Acanthiza pusilla. Next base: position 1,583,700 of record JAXCHO010000030.1, on the reverse strand, counting down.
GTTCTGAGCTAACAGCTTCCCTTCCTTTTGCTCCAACCTCCCACTCAGGTAATTCAACACAGGCTCAAGTACTGCTATGGAACTGAGGCTGTGGAGCTTAAACAGATCCTTTTTTCTGCAGTCTTGGGACTCGTCCATCACAAAAACAAACCCAGAGGTTAGAAAGAGGGTTTGCAGACTGATCTGCAGATGCAAAAACACAAACCCTGTCGGTCTGTTCCTCTGTGTATAAAAATGAGCACAGGCAGACGGGGAAATAGGAGTCAACAAATCCAATTTCGCTTGAAGAGGAATCCAATCTCTTGTGGCTTAAAGAAGCCAGAGAATCTTCCCATGTCATTAAATCATACTTCTAAATTTCATTTCAGAAACAAAGGTAATTTCCCATACTCCTGTGACAAATGCATTCAAGGCAATAAAGCCTGCCACAACACAAGGCTGGTCACCCACTGACTTAGTGCCTTACATAAAAACAGTGCCTGATGACTTAGGGGCAGGTTTTTTTCCAGAAATAGGTTATCTGTTAAATAGCAACAGCATCATGAAAGACTAATGCTAGAACATTGGATGCTCCAGGAGAGCTGACACCTGAGCTCAGGTAGCTGCTGACAAATGCCCCAGCACAGGGAGCCACAGGAAATACTGTCTAGCAGGCAGAAACGTCTGAGCTTATTTTACTGCTAAGACGCCCAGGTTCTTTCAAGCAGGACCAGTTTGCTTATTATCACAGCAGCAGATCTGTAGCTCTTCAAAGATGCTATTATTCACTTGCAGATCACAATGTAATAAAGTACTTAGGCACTTGTCTTATTGAAGTGGGTGACAGTGAGCAAAGGCCCAGCCACAATGATTAAAGTATTACATTAGTTAGCAACTTTCTGCTTGGCCATCCTGCATCTCTTTAAAGTCATGGCCTGTGTGGTCTGTACTTTATACCTTAAACTTCTTGAGCAAGTAAAGGGTGCATCTTCAAAGGCAGATGAAAGGATTCAAATAAACATTCACAATGAGATGTGTTAACCACTACCCTGCCTGCTGGTTTTGGCCAGGGTTTTGCTCTGTACAAAGCTGCACATCCTGCTAGAGAATGAAGTGCACTTCCTTCTGAACATGCAGCACTTGTGCTCTTCAGCATTAGCCAGCAGCAGTCAGTTGGTAACTCAGAGCACTGGGCAGAGCCCTCCCACCTCCTCAATGTTTCATTCTGCACTATTGAAAAATAAATCAAGTATCACATTTACTACACTCTATTGTCTGCTGCTCCAAGATGACAGAGATTTGTTGCAATAATACAAAATAATGTGTGAGCCATTGCTCCTTGGAGGAAAAGAGGATAGACTGAAACAAATGCATTTTTAAGGAAACAAGCTGAAATGGGCTTTGTCCATATCCCAACAGCAACTGTTCTATCATCCTTATCATTTGTCAGTCCAAGGTAAAATATAATCTTCTGCTCAAATCAAGCATTAAAACTCATATATTAATTGGCTCAAACCCACAGTGAACAGAAGCTTACCTTTAAGACTCTATCCACCTCCTGCTTGTTTAGATCCTCTCCGCACTCCTGACTCAGCTGGTTCTGGATGACGTTCCTGCGCACTCGGTAGTTTTTCGAGAAGATTTCAAGCAAAACTTGGCGATGCTTTAAAAGAAAATGTATCATAAGTACACAGAGAACAATTCCTATCTTTCTATCAAAACCACACTTAGGGCCTTAGACTGTATAAAGCATTCTCTAAACTACATTAGAGGATTCGTGCTTCATAATCCTGAAACCAACCCAGACATTCCTCCTTCCAGCAGTGCCTTATCCTCCAAGGGCTCCACAGGGGTCCCTCCCTACCCTGTGGCCACACCTGCACCTGTCCTGTGACCTGGGGCACCTCCAAAGGTACAAACACACACTGAAGAAGGGATTGCAATGTGCTCCTCTCAAATGCTTCCACGGGAGTTCACATCACTTCAGACAAGAGTTTGCCTGGTGCTTGCTTCTTTCCTATTAAAATGTTAGTTCATGGAGCTAGGGATTGCCCTGTCTATGCACAGGTTGTTAGGCACCTTCCCTTTCACCTCATTTACTCTGCTAGCAGTTACAACTCAGGAGATGCTCACATATGCTGTAATCACTTCCTACTCTAAGTATAAACAGATACAGCAGATATGCCTGTTCATCTCTGGTTAATGTTGCATTACCACCAAAAGGGAAAAAAACTTGGACTGGATCCTGCTCTGAGGGCTGCACTGGAGAATTCTTTCTTCTCACAGGTTCAGAAAGAGCCACTGAGCTGCTCACTGACATGATTATCAACATGTCAGGAGCTAAGAGCTTCCTTCCAGCTGGAAACAGCTTGGTGTTGAAAACACCAATAGAGCAAAACTACCTGCTGCACCAGTTTCAGAAACACGGATGCAAACAATGGCAAATGCTCAGTAAACATGTAGTTGGGAATGTCACTTATTTTATCTTTACCTGATCGTAAGTGTCACCAGCTTCCCAAAGTGCATAGACCTTTAGTTCATCTGGTGAGGCAGCAGTCTGTGGAGGAAACTGAGAACAAGAGGCTGTTAAAAATAACCAGCTAATTAATGAGTTCTGCTTAATGATTCTGTGCTGTATCCCTGGACACCCACTGCTGAATCAAAGCCTGGCTGCCATGGAATGGGAACTGCTGAAACAACCCCAAACTGCTGTCCCACCCCACACTGGGAGGGTGCCTTGGCTCAGTGCCTGCTCAGTACCTTCTCAGAACCCCATGACAACAGGAACAGGTCTGAGTGACACCGGTGACCCAGGCAATGGGATGGGCACCATGGCACCCTGAGGTGTGCCCAGGTTTGACTGATGCCGCTGGTCAGGGTGGGACAGGGGGCACAGGGCACTGGTGCCACATCTGCCACACACCAACCATGGCAGGAGCTGCTGGACACACTGGAATCCTGTGACCTGTGCATGGGGACAGTGTCCCACTGGTGGAGGGTCAATCTCCATGTCCCAGAACAGTCCCAGGGCTCAAACCTTTGTGGTGTCCCACGGCAAGATGTAAACAGATTTTTCCTGTCGGCAGTGTTTGCTTCCAGACCATGCAGAACAGATCTCAGCTGAGAGCACCAAGTGCTCAGGGTCCTTCTGGAGGTTTTTACCTTTACAGTGGCAGGTCTCAGAGATTCAGACTCTATCCCCTTCACTAATCCCAAGTCAACATTACTGACAAGCAGGCGCCTCTGGTGTACTGCATCTCTGTTTTGGGGCACGCTACAGGACTGAAGACTGAACACTGATGGACAGTGAACTAGATCCTTGCTCCTTTCAGGCTCCAAAAGTGACAGTGGTTTTTGTGTTTTGTTTTTTCCCCATGTGCCAAGCTAGAGAAACACATTCATTTTCTCTGAGGCAGAAGCCTCACACCCCTGCACACAGGAAGAGCACAACTGTCTCCCCTCCATGCCCTGAGCTCCTAAAAAAACAAAATACCATCCATTTGCCTTAACATTTCCCCTTGGAGCAGTGACTAATGAGCACTGCTGGAATATGCCTTCACTCCTGACATGTCTCTTCCTGTCTGTCACTAACGATTTATTCCTTGCTAACCGCCCAGACGACCTAAATCAATCATCTATGAAAAGCTAACAAGCCAGTCCCAATTGTTCCAGCATCCCTCAGTCCTGGCTGCTGGTACAAACCAAACCTTTCTTCCCAGCCTCCCTCAAACCAGCCAAAAGACTTGTGCATCGCAGAGTGAAAAGATCAGCATTTCCTTTCATGCTCTGCCTCTGATCTTATTGCAAAGGGGAAGGGTTTTGTCCAGTGGGAGCTGCCTGGTGGGATTAACAGCTTTGACTTTCAGGTTAGTCCAAATGGCTGGAATATAACAAGGTTTTCCACTTGGTTTAGAGCCAGGATTCAGGTTGATTAGGCTCACAGCACCTGACATAATTCTCCTCCCATAAGGCCACTTGCTTTTGAGGAATAATCTCTCTTGCAGGTTTTCAGCAGAGATAAAATCAAATACTCCAGCTTCCCTCCACAGAACAGCTGCAGCAGGAATGGCAAAGTGCAGGGCACTGGGAGCACCCAGGCACAACCTGCTGGGCTCACAAAAGTGAATCAGCACAGCCCAGGAGTGCAAACTCCTCCTGCCTCAGCCCAGAGCTGAACACAGCTGTGTTTATCCAGCCCTTCTGTGAAGAAACGGCTTCCAAACAAACACAACACTCAGCTGGGAAGAAAAACGCACAGAATCTCCTCCTCCCTCCAGCCTTCGTCTGCAAAGTGCTGCAAGCACTGGTGCCAACAGCTCCCTGCTCGCTTGCTGCTGTCACACAGCCTGGCCATGGAGTGGGAAATGCCATCAGGGATTCTTCAGAGAGACACGCAGCCCAAGCAGCTTCACTGCCTTGCCATCTGCTGTCCCTTTGCTGGTGTGTGTCACCTTGATCTCTCCAGCCTCACCTTGATACAGCTCTTTGCTATTTAAAATCCTTTTTAAAATATTTGCCCTGTGCCTGTTCCTGCTCGAAGCCCCCGGAGCAAGCTCTCTGGAGATGAAGAGCTGCCCCAGGAGCCAGGGCTGCCACGTTCACATGGAGCCTCTCAGGGAGGAGCCCTTGGCTCTGGGACATGTCTCACTCAAGCCCTGAGCCACTGCCAGGTGGCCTCACGGTATAGCCAAACCAGATGGAAGGGGCTGAGTGTGCCAGACAAAAACTTCTCAGCTGCAGTAATGCTGAAGATAAACTGTTGATCTCACCTCTCGGGGAGCCTGGCACTGGTACCAGGCTGGAGGGCTCTCTGTGAGAGCTGTGCTCCCCTCCTGCCAGCCCAGCCAGGCGGGACACCCACAACACTTACATCATTTCCTGAGGTCCCAAAAATATCCTCAAGTTTTGGGCAGAACCTCACCACTGCAGGGGCCATGGGAAGGGAGCTGGCAGGAGCAGGCACCCCCAGGCTGCAGGAAATGGGTGTGGGTCCCCAGGAGCCACAGTCCTGCACAGGAGCTTCCCGTGGGGCTGAGAGTGGCTCAGCACAGCTCAGGGCATGGGCACCAGGTCCTGCCTGCCCAGGGCTCCTCTCCTCTAGCTCTGTGCCCTCTCTCTCCTCACCCTCTCCCTTGGCAGCACCAGCCCAGCATTTGCTCTTTCCTCACCTGTGCTTTTCCCTCCCACCTGATGAGGCTGTGAAGCACAGCAAGCACAGCACCCTGCAGGCATCCCCACGGCCTCACCTGCAGCTGGAGAGGCCTCTCTTCTGGCTCCCCACAAATATTATTTATCTCATACCTCAGGGGCTGTTGGTCAGCTCTGTAATAAATCCTGGATTCCCCTGGTAAGGTTTCAATTGCCATTTTCAGCCACACATTTTCTATAATAGGTAAGCACTCAAGCCAAGAGTGTCTTCACCCCCCACAGAACATCATTTTAATTACCTCAGATCATTGATTTTTATCACCAAAGCACTTTCAATTACAGAAAACTAATGAGGAACTATGAAATCCCACGCTAAAAAGCCCTCCAGGCTTTCCCTGAGCTCAGGCGCCCTTGTTGGGTTCTGACCAAATTGTCCAGGGGAACAATCAAGAAACACCAAAGAGTCTGAGCCCATGCAAAGAGCAGAGCCAGCCCCAGCCCTGTGCCATCTGCACAGAGCACCAGGGGAGGCTGGGGGCCATGATTTGCATTGCTGACAGCAGTGCAGGCTCACACAGGCTCCTGCACAGCAGCTCAAGGGTTGCAGCAAATTCTGAGTCAGCAGAACTAAAATGGTCTCCCCAAGAGACATTCCAGGGATCACTTCTGCACCTCTGCAGGTCCCCTGTGTCAGGTTTTCCAGACAGAACGAACTTCCTGGCCACCTCTCCTCAGCAGGATTTTAGTTTGCTTTTTGAAAAGGAAATGATCTCGCTGTCACTCCTCGTGTGGATAAAATAATTTCCAAAACCCCCAAATTTCCAAAGTCTCAGTCGCAAGCAACAGAGCAGGAATGCCCTCAGCTGTTCACTCAGCATGGCAAAGGCAGGTGAGGAAGAGCCTGGCCAGCACCAAGAGAGTTCCAGGCAAGCACCACCCCAGGACTTGGGCACTGCCAGGAGGGGAGGCAGAAAGCACAACTGGTGCTCTCCCTAGCGACATTTCCAGTCTGTTCCTCGGCTCCCAGGTGCCACAACATGTACTTTGCACACGACTGAACACATTGCTGCTGCCCCCCGGCAGCTCCCATGCTCCAGGCTCTCCCAGCCCTCCTGCTTCCTGCTCTTTGCAGCAGTTCACAAGTTCCTTCTCCTCTCTCCCCAAAGGCAGCTGCTCCCGAGCTCCTTCTGCTCGTAACCCAATCAGCAGTGCCAGATGTCTTGTAAAATTAATTTCCTTTTAGGCTCTTTCCCATGATGCCAGACTGCCTTTCCTCTCCAAGCAGTCCTGTGTCTCGCAGCCCTGCTCTGTCTCACGCAATCACACACGTCATTTCCATACAGACAAAGGAACAGACACCTCTGCAGCCTGGGAAGGAACGCTGGCCAGGGAAACCTGCTGCAGATGGGCTGTGCTTCCCAGAGGCTCTGCTGGGTGTGCCCTGCTGCTCCCAGGCACTCAGTGTCACCTTCCCACATGAGTCCCTGTCCCCAGGGAAGAGCTTGTGCAATTGCAGGAGAGCTGATGGGAATCTGGGACTGCCTTGGATCACGGTAACAGGAGAGACTTGGGACAGCAAATCACTGCAGCCCTTGGATGTGGAAACAGAACCCAAGGACAGCAGGGCAGAGAGAGCAGAGTGCAGGGCCTGCCAGGAGCAGGGCTCCAGACAGAACTCTGTCCAATATTGGACAGTCACCCTGAGCACATCTGTCCTTCTGCTCCACCAGCACAGGACACAAACATGTCACAGCTCAGATGTTTAACTGCCTCACCCAACGCCCCTCCCCAAAGCACACCAAGAGAAATCCATACTTACAGGCACCAAAATCTGTTTGCAGCCAGTGTCCAACACCATGTCCTGCAACATTTTGTCCGAAATGCCACTGAACAAGGTATGTCCTGGAGGCAGACTGGCTAAGTGAAGGTTAAATAACCGTTTAAGCTCACTCAGGGTGAGTACAAATTGTTTCTTAAATGTTGACGACACAAAGGCCTTCAGTTCTTGGGCGACCCTGTCGATGCAGCCCCCGGGCAAGTGGCCATTCAGGGGCTCTGAGGAGCCCTGGGCAGGGTGCAGGCCATTGACCAGGCCGTTGTTCAGGCCCTCGTGGGCCGAGGTATCCATGGGCTCCTCCACACTCGGGGGCTCCTCTTTAATGCGGATATTGGGAACGTCTGGCTTGGCCGAGGGATCGTTTGATCTCATCTCTGCCTTCTGCTTCTGGAACTCCTTCTCCAGCTGCCCATAGTTCTGCTTGACTTTTGCTTTAGCCATGTTGACCCTTTGCTCCCCAGACACCAGCAAGGGATGAGCTGGGAAGAAACAAAAGGAACCATAAATCTCAGCAGGGACAGAAAACCAGAAAACATCACAGGTTTATGAAATCTATGGCATAAACCCAGTCTGTTGGTTAGATTTTACATTAGTTTGGGGGGTTTTGCTGGTTTTTTGAGGGCAGTGTGTGTTTGTTCAGTCACCAGGGCCTTTTCCACAATTCAGGAAACCAGGATTTCAACAACTCTTCTTTTTTTCTTTTAGATTCTCTAGTGGCTGGTGGGGCCTGGTGCAGCCCCTGCCAGAGGCAGCACCTGGACATCAGCAGGCACAGGGAGGAGTGTGGAAGGGTTAAGTGAATGAAAAACCCTTGCAGCACGAGAGGCTGAGAGCCTCTGCTTAGTGCTATTGCCCATAATGGGGAGGAAGAGACAGGAGGGAGCTCTTTCCCACATAATCCTGCACTTCTCCTCTCCACACCCAGCCAGGCAAAGGTGAAAGGCAGGGCTGTGCTGGCAGCAGAGGAATCCAGAGTAAGGAGTGCAGTGTTGAGGCAAAGGCATGCCCAGCACACAGGCTGTTATCTTCTCTGCTGCTAGGCTCACTAATCCTCTCCAAATAACCCAACACCTAATCCTTCCGAGCAGATCACACACAGGGTACTGAAATGGATTCATATGCTCCTTTGTCAGCTCTGCTTATACTTCCTCAACTGCTCCAGTGTCTGGCAGCAAGCCAAATGTCCAGTTAAAACTCTCTGGAATTTCAAGTTTTCAAGTTTTTTTAGGATTTTGGAGCAGCTACTTTAATATTCTCACTGGCATCCACTGGAGAAGGATGTCAAAAAGAGACAGCTTCACACCTCCTCACAGCCTCCTGCCATTACATTCTCCAGTAATTGCTTGGCCCTCAACCACACAGGGAGCCCAGTGGAAATAAGGGAAGTAAAAAATCACCTCATGCATACTAAGTTGCATTAACATTAAACTGAGAGGTGAGAATTACTTGTGCACTGGCCCTCTCTCCTCCCTTCAGGAGCTGCTTACAGCCCACAAGCTGCCTTAAATGAGCGAGTGGGTAACAGAACCAGCTGATTTTAGTGTCAAACAGCGAGTCCCCAGGGCCACAGACTCCTCCCTGCTCTGCCACAAGGATGCCACAGCAGCTGGTGTCACCCCAACATCAGTGACATCAGTACAGACCAAGATCTGTCCTAGATATCCCAGAGGAGGCAAGAAAGAAAAGACATTAAACAAGACCAGTCTCTACCACATTCAAAAGCAGAGAGGAACTCCAAAACATCACTCAGGAATGATGGATGGATGATGGATGGATGGATGGAGGGATGGATGGATGGATGGAGGGATGGATGGATGATGGAGGGATGGATGGATGATGGATGGATGATGGATGATGGATGGATGGATGGAGGGATGATGGAGGGATGGATGAAGGGATGGATGGATGATGGATGGATGGATGGATGGATGGATGGATGGATGGATGGAGGGATGGATGGAGGGATGGATGGAGGGATGGATGGAGGGATGGATGGAGGGATGGATGGAGGGATGGATGGATGATGGATGGATGGATGGATGGATGGATGGATGGATGATGGAGGGATGGATGGAGGGATGGATGGAGGGATGGATGATGGAGGGATGGATGGAGGGATGGATGGATGGATGGATGGAGGGATGGATGGATGGATGGATGGAGGGATGGATGGATGATGGATGGATGATGGATGGATGACGGATGGATGATGGAGGGATGGATGGATGATGGATGGATGGATGGAGGGATGGATGGATGATAGATGCATGGATGGATCCATGGATGGATGGATCCATGGATGGATGGATGGAGGGAGGGAGGGAGGGAGGGAGGGAGGGAGGGAGGGAGGGAGGGAGGGAGGGAGGGAGGGAGGGAGGGAGGGAGGGAGGGAGGGAGGGATGGACAGGGATGGATGGAGGGATGGATGGATGGATGCATGTGCTTCAAGCCCAATTCCACTTACCTGATTGTGCCTCTTGTTTCTTTGGTGTCAAGTGCTCCTTTAAGAGATTATAGACCTTTTCTAATCTGAAAGACAAAGACACAACATTCCAAGGCAGGTTCAGTTATGTCTGCATGCAGCCAAGGCAGCTTTAGCCACTAGCTAAAACATTCCACCTCTCCAGGGAGCCAAGGACCAGGAATGACCTGAGTGATGCAGTAGCACCCCCACCCCACCTCTGCCTGGGGACTGTGAGGGACAAACTTGGAGGCAACATAGATCAAATTATCTATCAATGCCTACAGAACCTTTGTGCTAGACAGTTCTTTGCTTTTAGCTTATTCCCCAAAATACAGTAAGTTATTTACTTGGCCTGAATGCCCATCCACAGCATCTGTTGCCTCTGAACTATATCTGGATGCTTCTTCACAAAATCTTCATCGTAAGGGAGCATGAACTCCCAGCCTTTGTTTATTCTTGCCACAGACATGTGCTCTAGGAAGTCTTTCACATCTTCTGGGCACAGCTAAAAGAAAACAAAGCACAAATAACATGGGAGTGAGTTTACACAGGACGTGCAGCAATGAGCACTGTGCCACAAGACAGCAAAGCTGGGCTGGTTTGGTGTATGTGGGGCACCTCCACGGGCACACACCCAGCTCAGTCAGAGATGCTCATCCAGCTCTGCAGCACCAACACTTTCACACACTGCTAAAAGCACAGGACTTCAGAGAGCAGTGGTGATTAATCACCCCAGAGTCAAATAGCTCACGGCATTTTGCAAGAAAAGGGAGTTTCCAAACTGAGATGAAAAGGCTCTTTGGGGAAGAGAAGAATATTCTACAATGTTAATCTTATTTTAGAGCTGCAGGCCAGACATGCTGCACCTACACATGCCCAGCTTTTAAGCAGCACTGGTTCTTATATTCCAGAAATAGATGGTCTGGAAACTGACTCATGTTTAATCATTTTACTGAATTTTTTAAAAATTGGGTTTTGTCCTTTTTAGCTAATGTTTCTCATTCATTTGCCACTCTTAACAGAATGTTCAGGTGCCCGAGTTGCTTTAAAATTTTTACTCAGTATTGCAACTGGCAAATGCCAGCAGAAGAGTTGCTCTTAGCACACCCAGAGCAGAGCAGCCACGGTGGGCTGTGAGAGCTCCTTCAGCCAGCTCAGTCCAAACTGTGCCCAGAGTTCCACTGAGACACGAGAGGACAAGATGCATTCCAGTGGCTCATCTGAAAGGCCAGTCCTGGAGGTGTGGAAACCGTGGGAACTGCTCAGAAATTTCTTTTAGAAAGAGTATTATCTCTACCTGCTCCAAATGCAGAGCAAAGCAGGCACTGTGAGAGGAAAGGCTTGCAGCAGCAGCCACCATCCACACCCACACAATGCCCAGCAGCACTCAGCCAACTTACCACCACCTCCTGATTCAGGAACAAAAAAATCCACTCACTTTTGTAACTGCTGCCACTTCCTTCCTCACAACCCAGCGGTCCTGCGTGAACTTCCACATCTAGAAGAGAACAAAAGAGGAAAACCTAATAACTGCAGGTAGGAGTGGCTTTACTGAAGCTGTAGCAATGACCCTGTTCAATAATGTTACCACAAAAATAGAACCCACATTCCTTTCAAAAATGTAGAAGTGATTCTCAGCCAGGTAAAGGAAAAACATTTTCTGGCCCCTTCTGTCCTCAAATGGCCATGAACACAGAACCAAAAGCTTTGAGAGTCCACAGTGTGCCTTGGCAAACCTATGACTACAGAAGCTATGAGGAATCTCTTGAACTCAAACTCCATTCAGCTTCAAAACAAAACATAACAAACAAAACAACCCAAACCAACCAACCAACCAACCAACCAAAAAAAAAAAATCAACAAAACCACTGCACTGATCCTGGGAGCCCAGAATTCACACCTGAGGCTCAGCTTCTCACACACCTCACCATCAGCCTAGAGAAACTCTCCATGCACTTTTACGTGGGGCCTGTGGGGGCTGATGACCCTCCAGCAGCACAGAGCCCCTGCAAAGTGCTGTTCCCTTCTCTCATCCCCCTCAGTCACTCACAGTTATGCCAAGATGTCCTGTCCCCAGGTAAGGGACACTGGGAGCTCTGCAGAGCAGCCCTGAGGTACAAATCCTGCGAGGCAGCTGCTGAGGGCAGGCTGACAGGAGTTGGGCAGAACACTGCCTGAAAATGGCCTTTCATTTCTTCCTGTCTCTGTTTAAACAGGCTACAGCCTCTTTTAGTCTGTGTGTATTAATAATGTTGTTAAGAATTCAAAATCTCATTACTGACGATTTCTTCCTGCCCTACGACATCATCCATGACTCCTTCCCTCCCATTCAGTCTCTCTGCCCACAAACACACAAACCCACCCCACTCACTTTAGGCCACAGGGCATTTCTGTTTTAAAGCACAAGCCCATAAATGTTTCTTGAACTGATTAATTACTTTACACAAATATACCCAGGGAAATAAAGTTCATTCTGTAAGCTAGAACACATTTTCTCCACAGATGCAATACAGCATTACTTACTATTTCTGAGTCTTATAACCAGACATTTGTCTTTTCTGAAAGCCAGAACTACTGATCGTTTCTATTTTCTAACATTTTAACTTCTTCCTTGTTATAACATTAATCAGCAAATTATTTGCCTTTAAGATCAACACAGATCCATTTCTCATGGAAGGTGTATTTGACATAACACAAATGAAAATAATTTATCTTTTCATCCTAATTGTTAAAACACTATTCCTTACTTAACTGAGCATAATAATTCTGGTCCCTAGAACTTTACGCACGACGTGTCACCTAATCTGCTGTGTCCTAAAGACTTATGTCACTGGGTCACACCTGTATCCAGGTCTCCATATGGCAGTGTCTTGGGCAGACACCAAGAGACAATGAAAAGTCAGCTTCAATCACCATCAGTTTGATCTTACAGTAGTACTGTAATACCCTGAAAGTCTCTTGCACAGCATTCTCCTGTTCAGAGCTGAGGCTCATGAACAAACTCTGCAAAACCAGTCAGGTCTAACTGAAAAAAATGAGATCTGTGCACTCATCAGATTTGCTCTGGTGGGGCGGAAGCCATAAACTGATTATGAACTTAGGAACCACTTAGGACCTTAATTCTTTCCATGGTTAGTGAAAACAAACACAATGCAGAGGTTGTTCCTTTTTGCTGTGGTGATGTGTGTGTTTTCAAGACCCATATTCATTTCAACTTCCATGTGCAGCCACTGCTCACAAAAGGTGCCTGGGAACAAAGTCCTTTCACTGATTAGCAGCCCTAGGGAATAAAGTCCTTTTTAAAGATCAACAGTGCATGCTCAGGGAGCACAAGGCTTACCCACACTGCCCTCCTGAGCCCTCAGTCACAGAGCTGGAGAAACAAACACTTTATTGTGCAGTGCTGGCTGCTCTGCAAGCCCCACACTGTGGGGGCAATGTGATAGTGGCTCTACGGCATGTGTTAGATAGGAATGAATGCTGCTAATGACAGATGATCTGAACCTGCCAGGCAGACACAATGTCAGCCTGCACCAACACTCCCACGGCAGACTTGGAACAGCACCTCCACCATTACAGCACAAACAACTTCCTTGGAGGAAACACCTCACTCCAGCAGGGCAGAAGAGTTCTGCAAAGCTGTGGCCTCTCCGGCAAACTTCACCTGTGTTCTCCTTTAAAAGTAACATTTTTATACTTACAACAAAGTCTCTCCCTCTACAGAGCACTTCTGCAGGAACTCCACTGTGGGGACTAGAAGTATCTTTTGGGTAGAGGACATCACTGTTAATTAAAAAGGAAGAGGAATTAGTTACTAGGTACTCCAGAAAAATGGCATTAGTGCAGATTAACATAACAAACATGCCCTCCCTGTTCTGCAGTTAAATTACACCTCTATCCAAAGCGTGGTTTCCATTAAAGGCATTAATGTTGGTGTAATTACACCACTGCAATTACACGAGTGCAGAAAGGCTTACACCAGCAAAGCACAGCCTTGTGGCAAGCAGGTGTGTGCAACACAGCTACAAGCTCTGCTTTGTTCTTGCAAAGCCTACCCTCCCTTGGATCCGTGTAAACAAGACCAGAATGATCCCCAGAAGTGCTTAGGCTGACTTGGTATGCAGCCCTGAAGGCAACATTTAGCCAAAATGCTGATGTACGGGCATGAGAGTTTTTTATTTCCTTCCCAGCAATCAAGAGTTTAACAGAACAATATCACAAAATGTCATACTCGAACTGACAGCCCCAAGACCAACACTGCTCTGTGTCCTTGTCTGCTCGCAGGGTGGCCCAGCTGGTGACATGTGTGACCAGGCTCTCCAAAGCCCCACAGCCACTCGGGTTTATCATCTTGATCCTAGCCAGGCCAAAGAAATGGGGACCCACTCTGCTCAAAGCTCTGATGTGCTGCTCTGTGCCCAAATGCCACATCCTCACAGATCCACACATCCTCCTCAGCCCAGCAGCAAAGAATCAGTTATAACCTAAGAACAATCTGAATGCTAATATACTGTTTTTTAACTTGATTCCAGCTTCCTGCTGTAACAGCTGGAGGGACAGCAGGGTTGCTATAAAAGCTGGTCACATTGCTCATACAGACCTGGACCACAATAGCTGAAATATCCTGCTGGCACACTTGGACTGCTAGCTGATGCCATTCATCTTAACACAGCTATTCCAGAGATTGTCATTCTCTGCATGGAGGGCTCCACCCAGGTAAAAAAAACCAATACTGCATTTTAGACTTCAATTCCCAATAGGATGTTTTATCCTATCAAAGAGGAAGATGGTACAGAATCCACTTCATGTGGTACACTCAGTACCCCCACGCTTGATTTATTAAGAGAGTAATGCCTTCTAGAGGGTAGTTTTCAGCTGACAAGAGCAGCATCCACTGATGAACAGCAAGGGGACTGCACAGAGATCCTTATTGGACAGAATTTTGCTAAGAAATACTACAGCTGACATTGGTTTAATTTTCTGTGTTTCTGTTTGATGCTAATCTCTGGAAGAATTCAGAAGAGCTCTCTCACAAAAGAAGGTGAGTGCAGACAACATCAAAAACCTGTCATAACTCAGACACAAAGACAGATTACATCACTGCTCAGCCCTAATCCCACTTGGGACAGGTACTGAGGCATTATCCTTTCACAGAATATTCCTTTGGATTTGGAATAGCCGACTGCACTAAGACACAGACAACGTGAAACCACAGAGCTGTGAGCTGCGAGCGCGGGGGCACAAAGCCTGCGGTCCCAGTGCAATCCCGATCCTGGTGCATTCCCAGTGCATTCCCAGGGACAATCCCAGTACAATCCCAGCACATTCCCGGTACAATCCTGGGGACAACCCTGAGTACAATCCTGGTATAATACTGGGGACAATTCCGGTAAAATCCCGGGGGCAATCCCAGCGACAATCCCGGTGCAATCCCAGGGACAATCCCAGGAACAATCCTGGGGACATTCCCGGCACATTCCCGGGGACAATCCCAGCCACAGTCCCGAGGACAATCCCGGTCCAACCCCGGTCCATTCCTGGGGACATTCCCGGTCCAATCCCAGGGACAATCCCAGTCCAGTGCCGGGGACATTTCCAGTACAACCCTGGAGACATTCCTGCTGCAATCCCGGGGACATTCCCGGTACAATCCCAGGGACAATCCTGGTCCAATCCCGGGGACAATCCCGGTACAATCCCGGGAACATTCCCGGGGACATTCCCAGGGACATTCCCAGTCCAATCCCAGGGACAATCCCGGGAACATTCCCGGTCCAATCCCGGGGACATTTCCGGTCCAATCCCAGGGACAATCCCAGGAACATTCCCGGGGACATTCCCGGTCCAATCCCAGGGACAATCCCGGGGACATTCCCGGTCCAATCCCAGGGACAATCCCGGGGACATTCCCGGTCCAGTCCCAGGGACAATCCCGGGAACATTCCCGGTCCATTCCCGCTGCAATGCCGGGGACAATCCCGGGGACAAAGCCGCGCCGTACCTCTTCACCACCCAGTTTCCCTGGACCAGCAGCGCCACCTGCTGCACGCAGCGCAGCACTGCGGTGGGGTCGGTGCCCGAGCCCAGCAGGCTCATCAGGTTGGCGAACGGCATCACCTTCACTGCAAGGCAAGCACAGCGTCACACGCGCCGCTCACACCCAAAAACCGCGCTCTGGGGGGGTCGCGGACAAACATTTATCTTGGGGGAAAAAACTGAGCCTAAGTTAGGCTTTGTTTTTTTTTTTGGTCCCAAGAGTGTAAGTTATACTCAGTCCCCTCCCTGTGCTATAGGCAACGTCTGTTCTAGAAGTTATCTGTGAGTGCTGCATCAGAGTTGACTGGCTTAACTGGTCACAAATTAATGTATTAATTCATCATCATCATCATCATCCTCATCGATGCCTTTGGCCTTATCTTTAAATGGAGATACCTGACAAGGCAGGAAGCTCCTGAGGCAAAATCCTGAGGATTTGCTTTCATCATAGAGTAACTGAAGGGACAAAATAAAATTCCTAGATGACACTTGTGAAGTGTGTATTGCTAAAAACTTCCCAGAAAATGCCAAAGTGCGTGTTGTACATGCTCAGACCCCACATTGCAGGAGATATCTGCTGAAATAAGTGTACCCAGAAAGCTATCATCAAATTAGAAAAATTTTTAAGAGTAATATGCAAATATATCAGCAGTCAGATCAGCTGTCACTGCTCTTCTTAAGGGAAGGCTTGGCATTTAGATTTTTTAGAGAACCAGAGAGCCAGGCAGCCTGTCTGGTGGGGTGACAGAACTGGTAATACTGGGGAAAGCACCTTATCTGAGGCAACTAGAAGTCATAAAGGGAAGTGCAAATATATTACAAAAGCTACAAACCGTTCTTCATCAGGATCTTGATCTGATCAGCAAGGGGTAAAGTTCTCAGCTGGGCCATAGAAAGCACATTGCTTGGAGCCATTGGTTTGTCACTGCAGATAAACAAACAGATTTGCAGCCCATGAAAAAGAGCATCCAGCCAATGTGGACTTTGAACATTATGTACAAACACTTACTTCTCTTCCTCTACGCTTGGAGGCATCAGCATCATTAAATATTCACTAGAAGAAAAGGAAACACGTTCTTTAAAAAGCTTGTCTTGGGACTTCCCAGGTTTAAGTAGAGTAATTTCTCACTTAGAGTAAACCTGCTTGTGTGCATCTACAAAACAAACAGCAGCCTGAAAGGAGCTCTCCCTTCCACTCCCATCTCCTCCAAACTCAGTACTAATAAACTACTGACACTAATCTGCCCAAAGAGAAGGTATGAAGTAAATGAGTTAAAATCCCAGCTCTTTGGCACAGCAGAGGTGTCCACACAGAGAATCTCCATGAGAAAATACATGAAATACAGGCGCTCTGACACCAGTCAGGGCCACACGAAGCACCACAGACAGAGAACACCAGGCCAGCAACAAGCAAAAATTCTGTCCCACCCATGCAATTACCAGTGTCTGTGAGAAAGAATTAGACCCAAAAGACTCCTGAGAACAGCCATCACTGATCCACTGATGTTAAATGCTAAGAAAAGCACACCCACACCATTAAGCAGAACCAGGCTCTGCCATTCACTATAACTTGGGCCACGGCTGTATCAGGTGACAGGGGAGCACTGACCGCATTGTGGGAAGGCTCCAGCAGAGCTGCAGTCACCAAAAAACAGACAAACACCTTTCAAGTAGTTTCAGTTGTCCCCAGAAATCACAAAAGGAACTTCCGTAAGATTTGCTAACAATGGAAGTTATTGGCTTCAGAGTATTAACTTATATTAACCAGAAGAGGCTTTTGTTTTAATTTTTCTTTGCAGCATTCACAGTCCAGATAATGTAGGGTTGTAGTAACGTACAAGAAGCTACAACCCCAAGTGAAAACAAGAGGTTTTAATCTCAACAGCAGAGGCAAACAGAGAAAGCAACCTCAATAAGATGAAGGCTAGTTTGTTTTTGCATTTTTTAAACAATTCAACTTTTATAATGAATACAATTTTCACAGAGCAGATTTTAAAGAATATACCTGCTTATTACTCTGAAAACAATCCCAATTAATTAATGCCATTTCTGTAGGAAACCACCAAACCATTACCTGGGAGATTTAATTAATTCTGTGTTTTCAGCAAGGCCATGACCTTGGCTAAATAAATACTGGCGCTCGTGTTCAGAACGGCTATCCTGGAGACATGGGAAAAAACAGAGTCATTATCACAAACTGAAAACATACAGAATGCCCGAGAGCTGGAATCCTCATCCCAAACTATGACCACCCTGTCATTATTGCACCACTCAAGTGTTCCACCTCACTAACCGATGTTCTGCTTTCACTTTCTTGTAAGATGCTGGTGTGATGTGGGAACATTTCCCTTGGTGTGCCTGTGAAACCTCCTGACAGACATGCACAAGTCAGCCAAACAGGATTTCTCACACTCCACTGACTGGGTTTCCCAAGTCTTTCACAAATTCCTATTCATAATGCAAGACCTGAGTGATTCTTACACACAGACCCCCTTTATGTCTGTCCAGCTCTCAGTTTTGAAGTGGGGAAACCCCAAAGCATTATCCAACAGAGGAGATACAGAGCACTACAGGGTCTGTTCCAGCCTACAGACCTTCTCTTCTTTATCTTTTGATGATTCCCTGATTCCCATGGGCCCAGATTTAAAAACAGTTCTAGATTTGGCTGAGCCTTCAGGCCCTCAGCCTCCTCAGCAGCCAGCACACACCCACCTTCAAGCCATAATAATGGAGGTGAACCCAGTGCTCCTCTGCCTGTCTCTTCTGCAGGAACTCGTAGGACTGAACACGTCGCTGCCGAGCTTGTTCTGTCTCAGGGCGTGAGAATCGGACCTGGAAGATTTGGGCAGCATTAAATACAGCCCTAAAACCCTCGGAAAAAACCCCACCTGTGCCTCAGTAACAGGCTGGGGGCCCTAGCTCCAGTGAATCAGCCCTTGCTCTCAGTGCCATCTTTGTGTTTGTGCCCACCTGGCCTCTCCCTCCCAAGCCCAGGCTCAGCAGGACCAGCTGAGGTTTCCTGTCCTTTCATTTGGCACTGAATTGTCAAGCTTTCTTGGGAACTGTTGCCTGAACCAACATAAAAAGGAAAATGTGGACGTACAGTAATTTGCTTAACATCATCTTCAGCTTCATCCTGGGATGAATCACCACCTGCCAGAAAACACAAAAATAAGCACACCACTGAGGTAAAGAGCCCAGGGCAGTCTGTAGCAGTCTGGGGGCTCATGCAGGAAGAAATCACACCAAGAACTCCACAGCCATGGGGTCAGTTCCCACCTTGTCAAACTGTGTTACAACAGCATTTAGGTAAAAAAATCCAAGATGAGTGAAATAACCTGAGAAATGACCTAATAATGACTGTGTTGTTAGAATAAACACCTTCAGAGCAGAATGACTCTAACTGGTCACGTTATAGAAAGAAATTGTACCTCACCTCCCCAAAGAAAACACAACTGTGGAGAATTTACCTTCATTAGCAGCTTCTCTTTCTCGGTGTTTTGCATCAGCCTTGTCCAAGTAGGTGAAGCTTGGCCTCAGCTGAAGAATTCCATGTAGTGGAGTCAAATGAAGTTCACCTGAGAAAGAGAATTAATGTTGGTTAAAATTGATTTTTTTCCACTGCACAAGGACAGAACTTTTCATTATCTCCCTGTCTCTGTAAAGCCACAGCTTCAATTGAGCATAAATATTTAATACAGCAAAACGTAAAAAGGGATTGAAGTGAAAAATTCATCCAGCGCTCAGGATTTCAAGGGAATATGAAAGACCAAGACCTGGTTTTTTTGTTATTTTCCCTCCCACATTCTGGCTCAGGCCTGACCCACAGCCCAGAAGAGCTCTAGTAAAATAGTCATCACTGAAAACAATCTACATTAATCTAAAAATAATGTCATCCCAAATGACCACCAGACCACAGCTCTGTGATGGCCTGGGCAGTCAAGAGAGGAACAAAAAGTGTTGAACAGGAAAATGAGACAGGCAAAATCAGAAAAAGATAGTAATATAAATAACAATGACAAATTCATGCTACAAATGTGTATCATTTCAGGCCACCATGCACTGGTAAGATTCTGGAGGCATCTACAAACCCAGGGTGTTCTTATATAATATTTATAATTTTGCTAGACCTACTCAAGGACTCCTGGGACATTGAAAAGATTTTCCTTTCTTTAAAGACCCATCAGTTAATTAAAACCTAGGCTGAAAAAAAAGATCAAATAGGTCTTACCTTAACACTGCAATAAGTATGTTTCACTGAGGTGAGGGTTAAGCAAAAGAAACTCACCTTTTTTATAAACAGCAGCTGCATAGCGGGAAACATTACTGGCAGCTTGGGAAGAGCAGAAAGTTTGCTTGTCCATCAGCTTCCTGCAGACAGAGGGGGGCAGTGAGATGGTATTCCACAGGAAATGTGGCATGCAGCTGCTAAACCACCAATTCTCAAAATAAACTACCAACAGCTGCAGCAGATAAATATCCATCGTTTCTGACTGCAAATCCCAATTCATGATGCACCCCAAAAAATGTAGGTTATTCCCACGAACACTTGCTATAGAACAGTGTCCAAAGCAGCCCTGGGACTGTCCAGCCACTGGAGGACACACAGATCTCTGTGCTCACCACAAAAAGGAAAGGAAGGCAAAGAGGAACCTACGAGGAATAGGTGCTGGTTTCATCTGTGCATGTGCCATCCACGTTGAGAGCAATCTGCTCTCCCTTGCTGCGGCAGTAGTTAGGATTCAAAGTGTCAATGGCCATTTCCAGTTCAACCTAAAGAATATCACAAGAAAAACAGTTAATTACCATGGCACAGCCCCAAACGTATCAATTAAAACCCAAACCCACATTTTCTGACATTTCACAGGTTTCCAGCAAATTTAAGTACATAAGCAGCATCATTCAAATCCACACAATTCAGAAGGGCAATTCTCAACACATAGAGCTGAGCAGCACATAAATGGGTTTTTTACAATGTGGTCATTTAAATATCAAGCTGGAGATACATAAACTCCCATGTAAATGAATGGGATCAGAAAAAGCAGAGTTCTTTAGGCAGCCCTGAAATACACCTTCACTGCGCTGGATACCTTCCACTACATTATCAGTCTAATTTCCTTATCAGTACAGATCAGGGGCATGAGCAACCTCCTTCAAGCCTCCCCATCACCGAGGAATCACTCAGAATCTCTCATAAGATGTATATCCTTCTAGTCTGGCCACCAAGAATACAAAGCAACTCAGCCCTCTTCAGAGGCACAGGCCTTGATTCTGCTAATTCAAGACTGCAGCACTCAGCACTGACTTCAGTGACTCCTGACCTTCACTTGTCCGAGAACTGTAACAAGCTCTGAGCCTTTAGTTAGTTCAAGGAGTTCTAGGAAAACAGTTCAAGAAGAATAGTTCACAGAGAATAGTTCAAGAAGAATAGTTCAAGGAGAATAGTTCAAGGAGAATAGTTCAGGAAGTACTACTGCCCCACCTTGAACTTTAAACTTCAGATAAATGTCCAAAAATAAGCATTCTCCTGCTTAATATTTCTCTTTACATACTATGAAAATACAGTATGTGTTCTTCTTCAGGGTGTGCCAAAGCCCTTATAAATTTGTGTATCACAGCTGCTGTCTTATTTTTTCTCCCCCTTTATGTTATTCATAAACTGAACTAGTTTCAAGTCCCTGGATGAGACAGCATATTTACAAAGTCTGCACAGGGCTTACAGTGCAAATGTTTGCTGATTTTAATAAAAGACTTCCTGAACACAATATCCATTCTAACTCCAAAGTTCACTGAAGAACTTTCCTTAACCATTTCCCAGAACCAAATTCTAGTAACAAAGACACCTACTGCTGCAGTTTTTAAATGTGGCACTGTAAGATAACAGCCACGGTTTTGGGATAATTTGCAAGCAAGTGCAATCACTCTGGCCTTGGCTATGCTTTACCTGCACTGCCCCAGGGATTTCAGAAGGACTCTGATGATTCAGTGCCAGACAAGAGAGAAATCAAGACCTGCACTGACACTGAAAGACAGAGGATGGCTCCAAGGCTCAGTCTTTCTTCAACCCTTCTCTGAATTCTGTAAAGACCTTTTCAATCAAGCTGTTTTCACACAAGCATCCACAGACTGAATTAGCATTAACTATATTTCCCTGAGTGATTCTGTTCTCTATTAAAACAGTGGCTTTCCCACCACTGATTTATAAACTGCTTTTATTCTATTACAGACACAATAAAAGACTCCTCATACCTTCAAACACAGAGATCTGGTCCTGCAAGTAGCTGCATGGTTAGAACAGCTCAACAGCACAATGTGCTCTTCTCAAGTACATTCTGCACATCATAAAACAACTTTTAGACTCAAATGATGACCAACCTTTTGCTGCTTTGGTTTTATCTTCGCTGATAGATGTGTAACATCATCGTAGGTCATGGAAGCTGGGCGAATGGGATACTGGAAAACAGATCATTTCATACAACCCCCTTCTTTTAAAGACCAAAGAATTTCACAGAAATTAACTCAATTCCCCCTGTCCCCTCACATGTAGATCCACTTGCCAGATCTTGGAGGCAAGACACCAAGAAAAGAAATTAATTGACTGATTTGTGAGTCATCAGAGGATTTGGCAGCATGACCTAGAAAGTCTGTTGTTTTCCTCCCAGCCCTCTGCTTTTGTCACTACACAACCTCCTTCCTGCCCCTCGCACACCACAATAATCTGTAACACAGGAAAATAGTCCCACACAGTAGTCCAGCAGAAAAATAAAACCTTATCCCCCAGCAGTAACTCCCTGTAGAGTTAATATAAATAAAATATCTGTGGGTTTACACAAATATTAGCTTAGAGGGTGCAGACCACACACTGCTGGTCAGGAGAGCAGACCCAGGTTCAGCTACTTGGGTCTCTTCTGAGCCCTCTGGGGATGCTGAGGGGACAGTGGGGTACCCCAGTGACATCTCCTGCTGGAGCTGCCACATCTCCAGCACACCCACAGGCCCCACCACCACCCAGGGCTCACTCCTGACTCCAAACAGACCCAAACAGGTTCTCTATATCACACACCCTGGCAGACTGAGGCATTAAGGAAAGTTATGTCCTTTGCATTTATTTTAAACAAACTATCAGTGCATTAAAGTTAACATAAATACCTGAAACAGATAGAGCTTCTCCAGTAGACTTCTGGCCAGGAAGACGTCAATCTAAAAAGCAAAGCAAAAAACTTTCATCAGATGCCAACTGTAATAAAAGTATAACCCTTAGAACTCAAATACTGACAACATTAGCTTTTCATTACAAACTAATTTAAAACAGATTCGTGACTCTCCTGTCAAAAGTTTCCTCTCTGCTGACTTTGACATGAAATTCTGCAGTTGGCCTTTTTAAAAACCAAACCTAAAAATCCACTATGAAGAGGCAGCAGACAGTGGCTCTAGCTGTGTTTTTCCTCTCTAAGGAAACTTGGCAAACAAATGTCAAAGAGGAATTTTTTTCCTCCAAGGGACTGAAGCAAATCTGTTATCACAATTATAGAAAGAGGAGGAAGTTCTCACTTTGGCAGCACAACTGAAAGGTAAGCTTGTTACTAGCATTTTGGCACAAAATCTTTCTAAAATCAGACAAGAGACACCCACATCCTCAATCTGGTTCAATACTTGCATTTGGCCATCGGAACTGAAAATGCACAGATGTTTCATGAATAAGACATATGGAAGCTGCCATTTTAGATACACTCCTGACAATTGCCACTCCTTTTCTCATGGCTTTTCTGCTTCTTTTGGACTTGCCCTTCCTTGAACTTCTGGTGTGTAAACTCACATATCAAGTGGCAAGAACCTGTGGCTACTTCTTGGGACACAGCAGTCCTTTAAAAGAAGTCCAGACTCAGAGCACAACTGCTTACTTCAGCAGAAGGCATGGACACTGTAGCTTCATGTTTAACAGATATTAACTCATCAAAGTAATTCCAATTTTTTCAGCTGCCAGAGACATGCGACAGAGTCTCTGGAAGCACACAACCATAGAAGCAAATTCCCCATCCGGGTTCCTCTTCTGCCATGGACAGATTACAAAGGGTGAAAAACCTGAGCTGCATCTGCCAACATGGACATGACTGTTCTGACAAAATAAATACCAATATTGGCCCACACAATATAATTCTTTGTAGAGAGCAAGCCACTGATTATAAGACAACCACTGATGTTGAGGACACATTGTTCCAGCAATGTAAGAACACTGGGAATTGTAGTAATAAAGATAATGAATTCTCATGTACAATCACTGCTGCCACAATGCACTTTTACCTCTTGTATAATTGGATCATCTTCTTCATTTGCCATGCTAGGATAAAACAAAGCTTTTTCTTGGCTTATTCCTTGGCACAACCTGAATGAAAACAGAAATGTCATACGAATCATTTCATCTGTGTCACATACCACATGCAGCCTAGAGTATTATTCAAGTTGACTTGGTTCTTTTCAGTGATAATCTGTCTAGTTTGTATTTTGAAGGAATGTATGTGTTTGCATGAACAGGTCCGTAATACTCAACAGTCTTGACTCAAGGTCACAGAATTATAGAGACGAGTGAAAGTCTCAAAAATAGGTAAACTGCTGTAACTTCTGTGGAAGTTACTAAAAGAGCTCTGGACCAGTACCGTAGGGAGGGAAAGAATGGCCCTTGGCACTAGCATAAAGTGTATCTTTTACACACTGTGGAACAGTAACACACAGGTAGCAGCTGCTTTCAGCCACAGCTGGCCCTGCAGCATCCCTGGCTCGGATATTCCGTCTGGGAATACCTTGTCTCTGATTTCATTTCCCTGACATGCTGCAGCCTCATCTCCTGACCTGCTAAATGAGAGCTCCAGAACACACTCCCCAGCCTTTCCTGGAGCCCTCTGAAACCAGCAGAACAGCAGATTTTTCTTGGTAGTTACACCAACTCCCATGAAAATAAGACTCTGATATTAACTGGGGACTGGATACGCTGGAACAAAAGTTCATTATGTTCAATCCAATGCTGGAGTCAGTGTCGTGCCTGGTTCAGACCTCTGAATAAAAAATGATCTCTCAGCTAAAGCAACAATAGTTTTTCCCTGCTGAAATCAAACAAAAGGATTTACAAATTATTTGGGATGCCATTGCAACAATGTTAAGACACTGTTAATCAGCCAATAGTGGCCGAGATAGGCACAAAAAACCAAGACCTCTCACAAATTGACCAAGGAAAGTTTTAACAATGAAGATGATCAGGCAAAGAAACAAGGTTTGTGCTCAGGAACTGTCCTTACTCCTTCAGGACAGCTTTGCTGGACCTCCTATGGAGGATGAGAAAGAAAGAAGCAGCATCCAGGATCAGCTGGGAACCAGGCAATTGGGAAAGAAGAAATTCAGAATCCATGCTACATCTAGGACAATGGCATTTTTTTCAAATACTCAAGCCACCACACGATTTGGGCACCTCAGTATATTTCAGCTGACATGTAGGCTTCTCAAACCTCACATTAATGTACACACAGTTATCTAAGAAACCTTTCAGAGAGGCTGAACATTCTGGATACGAGTGTTATTAACATCCATTCAGCCTTACACTGTTTCTGCCATTCCACCCAGAAATATGATTCCTTATTTCTCACTTACAGACTCTCTGCTACCAAAAAAGTAGCAGAGTACTGACCTGGCATTTCGCATTTCTTTATGCACCAACATATCCCAGGGTCTTCCCACCATATATGTATTTGAAAATGTATGACTTAGTATTTCAGATTCCTGTTTGAAATAGTTTT
This sequence comes from Acanthiza pusilla, assembly GCA_036630365.1. NCBI lineage: Eukaryota > Metazoa > Chordata > Aves > Passeriformes > Acanthizidae > Acanthiza > Acanthiza pusilla. The sequence continues at coordinate 1,558,451 of JAXCHO010000030.1, read as the reverse complement.
GTACAGACACAAAACACCTCCACAGCAAAAGGCAATACCTTAAGCACAGGCTGGGCTGTGAGCAAAACCCTGAGTATGTGATATCTGACTGATATCAGTGTCTCCTACGATCAGCTCTTCCCAGAAATACACACAAATATGTTTTAAAGAAATCAGATTTGTCAGTTCCAATTTTGCTCATGTCCCCTGGGTAGCCCAAAACCTGACATGGAACAACTGCAGTTTGCACTCAGCACAGAGCTGACGGTGGGAGGATGCCCAAGGTGTGTGAGGACATGTGGTAACACCCAAAAGGTGAGACACCTGGGTCTGAACCCTCCTTCCTCACAGCCCTGAGAGATCCGGGAACCACCCTTCCCTTGCTGACAGCCTGTGTGCCACGTATCTGCTGGGCTCATTGTCTCTCTTCCGAGAAAGTTATTTCATTTTTGAGAGGAGAAACTCTGGGCTAAGGAGGGACAGAGAAATTTAGCCTGAAGGACCTGGTCTCGGGTCCCTCACTGAGCGCTGCTTATGCACAAAATCTTATGCACAAAATCTTACACACAAAATCTCTTTGTGAATCCACCTGTCACTACTCAGGGAAAATACTGTATTACAAAAACTACATTTTCTCCTTATTCCTGTAAAGACAAAGCATGACTGCAGATCCTTTTCCTGGAGAGTGAGACTGTCAGGTCTATAAATAGGAAGCAGTGTGTCCCAGCACAACTTATAATACTGATGCAACTGAAAGAAATCCTCTGAATCAGAATGAAGGCATGCAGACACAACCCTATGTCTAATGCATATACATATATAGAGTGGTGTTAATTTCCACATTTCTAAAATACATTTTTTTTAATTGCCAAAGACTTGAATATAACTGTAAGAAGGTAAATTGCAAATCTGCACATCATTTGACACACAGACTTTTAGCCAGGCCTGCAAGAAATGCTCCAGTATTTCATTCTTACCTAAATTTATCAGTAATAATGGACCCCCAAAGTGCTAACACTGAAACCTGAAATATTCTTCATATAATCACGTGGTGCCAAGGAAAGGCCAAGAATTCCTGCCGCATCAGTGCCTGAAAGTATAAATGCTGAAACAGCAAAGTGGGAAAAGTGCCATCTCCTGAATCACTACCACAACTAACTCTGGCACCTGGACTCCTCTGGAAGGGGCTCTCAGCAACCCTCTGGCTCAGGGTGGCCCATGGCACGCAGAAAAATGCAAGCTGCAAAAGGAAGCTGAAGCACCGTCCATACATTTATGATAATTATCATTTTGACCCAATTACTCGCTTCATTTTCTCCTCATCTGCAAGCAGCTTTGCACAGTCATCTTCAGGCAGTGAACCCAAGAGGACTCCTCTGCACCAGGACCTCTCTCTTGAGGTGATGCCACTGAAGCAAACCTTTGGGGTTCAACAGATCATGCCTAAAGCACAAACCTTTCTTCACCAGCTCAACGCTTGTGTCGCGCAGGGCATGCCAGGCCTGCGCTGCCCGGGGCAGGGGTCACTCCCGCCGCTGTGTGACACTCCCGGGGCAGGTCGCGGTGCCCGTGCCGCGCTCCCCGCCGGACGCGGCTCCGCATTCCTGGCGCTCGCCTCTCCTGACACAGCAGGCTGGCAGCGCAGGGGTGCGGGGAAAGGAGGCTCCGAGCAGAGGCCACAGCGAGCCGCCCAAGCCGCCCAGAGCGCGGGGACGAAGCGAATCCCCCCGGGCCGGACGGCCGGGCTGGGCTGCAGCCCCGCAGAGCCGGGGCCAGGCAGGGGCAGCCGCTGCACTTCGGGGCGGGTGCGCTGCGCGGGGCGCGGGGCTGCGGGCCCCGGCAGGACCGGCCGGAGCCGCCGCTCTCGGCCCCGGCGGGACCGGCGGGAGCCGCCGCTCTCGGCCCCGGCAGCACCGGCCGGAGCCGCCGCTCTCGGCCCCGGCAGGAGCGGCTGGAGCCCCCCGGTGCCGCCGCGGGAGCCGAGGGGCCGCGGCTGCGGCCGGACCCCGCCCGCTCCCCCCAAACGCCCCGGCCCGTGCCGGGTCCTGTCAGGCCGGTGCGGCCCCGCGGCCCTGCGGTGCCGAGCCCTTGCAGAGTCTCGTCTCCACCGCCCTCCCCGGACGGGCAGAGCCCACCCCAGCCCAGGCCCCGCTCCTCCCCCGCCACCGCCCGCAGGGCCCCCGCCGCCCGGGCGGCTCCAGGAGAGGCAAAAGCCGCGCGGCCCCGCGTACCTGTGTGGGGGCCGGGCGGCGGCGGCGGCGCCGCTCCCGTGTCGGTGGCGGCGGGGCAGCGCTCAGGCAGCCGCCATGTTGGTGGCCCCGGGGCCGGCACGTGGGGACGCGGCACCTCCTCCTACCCACAATGCTCTCCCCGCCGCCGCCGCCGCCGCCGCCGCCAGGGGGCGATGGCAGCGGCTCGCAGCGCAAAAAAACGCTGCTGGCAGCGGTGGGATTCGAACCCACGCCCCCGAAGAGACTGGAGCCTTAATCCAGCGCCTTAGACCGCTCGGCCACGCTACCGCCGTAACAACGCGTTCTCTCCGCGACAATTTTACTTCAGATGAGTTCCCCCCCCCCCCCCCCCCCCCCCCCTTCCCCGCACCTCTTCGTCCTCCGGTCCCAACAATCGCTCTCCCCAATCACCCGTTCTAACCGGAAAATAAAATGCGGGGGGGTCCTTTTCAGCCCGTTTCCAAGCAACGACGCTCGGAGCGGAGCGATGAACACACGGACGGGCGGAGCAGCCGTGCCGAGCCCTCCACGCCGCGCCCGCTGCCACGTGGATGCCACGGAGCAGCACAGTGGCCTGCGCGGTACGTGGGGCAGCGCCCGGCCCCTCTGAGAGCCTAAAAAAGTTCTAAAATTTTAATTTTCCTTTGCAAAGCCACAACTCACTGAATTTGCACAGTCGAAAGTCAGCAGTTCATGGCTGGGGGTTGTTTTTGCTTACAGCACAGGGACCAGCGCGGCAGTAGTCAGTACACTTGTGCAAAGGGGTGGGAGCACACTTCAGCTGCGGGGAAGTTTTCTTAAGGAATTAATGCTATTTTCACCGCTTAATTACAACTGAAGGGTGGTATTTGGAGAAAAATTCCAGCTTCTCTAGGATAAAGCCACAAACCCTTAATGCAGCTTGATTTAATTCTGTCCTTGTAGCAGCTCATTTGAACAGGATGGAGAAAATAAACCCGCTGGAGCCTTGCTGACAGCATCACTCAACCCTTTCCCCTGGCACCTCCCACAGCCTGTCCCTGCAGCACCAGCGGTGCCAGCTCTCTTTCCAGGAAGCTGCTGAACATGGAATCATGGAATGGTTCTACCCGACTCTACTACCCGAGTCTCGCTACTCCCGGGACTACCCGAGTCTCGCTACTCCCGGGACTACCCGAGCAAGGTGGGAGATACCCCTGAACTTAAACCTGAAAATACCCTGACTCACCCCTGGCAGCACTGCCCTGCATCCAGCCTGAGAGGTTCAAATGAAATTCTGCCTGTCCAAATTCTGATGAGAAGTCCTGATTTGGCTCATCTTAACTGCACCTTGCTCTGTCAGCACTCATTCTACTCTGAGTGAAATTACATCTGTGAGGGAAGAGAGTGAGATTCAAATCAGACCTACAGATCAGTAATGAAGAAACAGACAATATTCTTATTTACACTTTATAAGCTGTAAGAGTTTGCTGTCTCCATGGTTTCTGAAGAATGCTATTCTTACTTTGTTACACTTGCAAATCACTCCATCTCTCAGTGACAGCAGCTATATCTAAAAGCTATACAGGCTATAGAGCTAGAGCAGTGCCAAATTTCACCATTTTTCATCTTTGTGATTCTACAGCGCAGAGGCCCAGCTGGTGCTTTTTTGTTAGGAAATTCTGCTATTTCACAGTGCCTTTGCTAGAGAATAATTTCACATTGTTTAAACTACCACAGGTATAGCAAGTCCCACCTGTCTAAATAAAGCAATAAAAAAGCAACAGCAAGCTCCATTTTTAACAGTTTGAAAGGGCTGGGATCACAAAGATTATTCTTGAGCAGACAGGGAAATAAATCATGGCAAGATGACAGTGTATCATTAGGTACTACAAAAACCTCTCCCACCTCAAATCAGAGCCCAGGTATTTCCAGCCCATTCTCAAAACAAAAGCTAAGGCATAGGGAGGCCTCTGTAGCATCCTGCAAATGAACCCTTCAGCCATTGCATTTTATCCTCCATTAGTTGCAGACACCACATGTGTAATGAAATGCAAATCATAGAGCACATCAACCATTTTGTTTTCTGGAGGAAAAAAGGTTTTGTTGCTCTAATAATTTCACCGCAGTTAGTTACTTCTGACTGTTGAAAGGGAATGAAATCAGGAACGGAATAATATAAACACAGGATTTCTGGGAGCTGGCAACAGTAGGATTGAATTTTGGCAATTTATAAAGGAAAAAAGAACAAAAGCAAACACCCACTAGAATGAGTAAAACTACTGAGAAAAGTGACAAAAAGAACAATTTTATTGACTAGCCAGAATGAACCCAGACAAAGTGAATGGCAGGACTAAGTGATGCAGGCAAGCACTATTTGCTTGCCTGACATACAAAGGCTTCCATCTCACTGCCCTTACCCAAGCAATATTCCCACTGACATCTGGAAACACTGAACCCGGGTAAGTTCTGGCAGGCTGAGCCTCAGATTTATTTTCACATTTTTTAAAAATACAGATTTTTATTTATTCATTGTGAATAGATTAAAAATACAGCATATAGCAATATCATTGCAAAAGTATTTAAAATATACAGTTTTTCCCTTCAGAAGAATGTCACAGAGTAAGTTGTGAATATTTCTGTAAACAATTTCCATTTTCATATTATTGACAGTCCCATTTATTGTACAGCCAAATCATATGATACACCTTAGGACAGAAGGTAGTCTTCATCACTAAAAAGTAGTATTTGCAAACAAAGAATTAATCATAATAATTTCTGCACTGAACTGTGTACACACAGATCTACACAGAGCTGTCAGCAACTTCAGCAACTACTGAATTTAGCAAATTAAACTACACCAAAAAGTGTCAATAATTACATCTTTTGCATGCACATTTTGGACAGGCACTTTCAATCTCCTCCCTACATGGTTAGTGGTGTTGTCACACATGCTTCCTTCTCGAGGAAAATCTCAAAGATTTGGCATCAACACCTTATGAGGGAAATAAATCCTTTTGTCTGAATTTGCTCTAGTCCCTACACTGTACAGGTTCTGCACAAAACAGACTATTCAGCTGTCTTCACAGGCAAGTGGCTTCACCTTCTATTGACAGCTGATCTCTTAATGCTGTAAACTGAAATAGCAAAAAAGGCCACATCCCAGAGAGGCTTTAGGCATCTAAAGCAGAACTTTGGATAGGCACTGAAAACATTCATCTGAACTGCAGTCCTCTGGTTCTATTTCAGCATATCAGGTACGAAAAATATTAGATCCAAAAATCTGGTTTTTTAGTATCTCCCTACCTATGACCGACTGAGATCCAGAAATGAGACACTCCTCCACGAATGGGTGAAGAGCTTCATCTTCACTCTCAAAACACACCAAAAATCAGGCCATGGGCACTGCTTTCCCACAGCCCCTGCAATACACAGAAGGATGCTGCCATGTGTTGCAGGGCTGCTCATAGCTACAACTGCCTGGTGGTGACAGCACCACCCAAAAGCACAACATCCAAGGAGAACTCTCCCTTCTCTTGTAGACAGGATTCAAATCCTCCCATCTCACTCCCTTAAGCAGCAGGAGATCACCTCTTTCAGACAGTGGAACTTGTTATTGACATCATCCTTGGACACAGTCTAAACAATAATTCAAGATCCACTTGCCATAATAAAGAGAAAATGGGGAGCATAATTTGATCCCAGTGACAGGCACTTGCATAGGGAAGGGAGAACTGATTTCTGTTCCCTGAACAGTTTCTGCATTTTACAACAAATTAATATTCCTTGGCTACGCAAGCGAGAAATCCTAATCAATCCTGCATCATCTCAGGGCCTGCTTAGCTTTTAGCCTGCTTTTGAAAGCTTGGCTGCAGTGGTGAGCATTACAGGAAATTCAGCACTTCTCAGGGGCTGCCCCTTGTGCACATCAATTTACACATCAATATACAGGAGGCTGTAAGGGCAAGGAAGCAGAAGCTCCCATCTTAAATCTCCCACAAAATGACTGTTAACCACAGCCAAGGAATAGGAACAGTTTCTGTACTATTCATATAGATGGCACAGCAGCTTTGGAATAAAAGACTGGATTTGGAAAAAGCTTATCTCTATGCAATAAGATAATTCAACCCTCACCATCTATTTGCCCTCCCCTCACTGGTTAAGATTAGGCAAAGAGGACACAAATTCAAGTGTCTGGGGATTAGTACTGTTCTCCCTTTTTAACCAGCAATTCTTCTCTAGCTGGCATTTGAAACCATTAGCAGATAAAATACCATTTAAAAATATATTTAAACTATAGAAATTGTTTTCTGTACATAGAAATAGGTGAATCAACATCTAACCTCTTCAAACATCCATCTGGAAATGGTGGAAAATGTATTCTCCTTTTATGTGAGATGATCTAGCTTCACTGAGATTAGAGATGCTGCTGTAAAAATAACTTCAAATTGCCCATATATTACAAATCTTGCTACTGTACAACATTGGACAAATATAAGATCAGCAGAATTTTATACAACTGAACTTTTATATGGTGCAAAATGTGAAAATGAGAGAGGTAGCTGGATGCCTCACCTCATCAGGAACATGAGCGATTTTCTAATGGTGTAATATGCAGTGTTGGTAATGAATAAAACACCCACCCTGAATATTCTCACTGCCAATGTGAATCATCTTCCCTACCCCTCCCCAAACTAAGGATTCCATCTAGAATTCATTTGAGAAGAACAGTGTCCAACAATGTTAGCAAAACAGAATTGGACTACTTATTAACATCAGTAGCTGCATGCATAAATTGAAAATTTACATTCATGTGCAAATTTGGTGAAATACACCAAAAATTATGAAGAAATGCTGAGAATCTAGGAAAATTTTTTTCTGTATGTAGGGAGGAGAAAAATATTGTAAACACACTGATCATGTGCTGTGTAAAAAACAGGACATGTAAAACCTAAACAATAAGGCCTCATTTTTTTTGTCAAGAAAACTAGGCCCCTCAGTTCTAACAGTTAAAAGTACAAAAGGTCCAAATGGATCTGTATTACAGTTTTAAAACACAAACAGAAGTATGCTATGGCACCCTACATACTATTTACACTTAAGATGTCTCCTCTCAAAAAAAGTTATAAAACTAAAATACACAAAAAAGAAACTGGTAACATCACATAAAAATGTATCTTTTTAGCTGCAAATGCAGCAAGTCTATAAAAAAGTTATATACAAGTATATATATGGTTAAATTCAGTGTCATTCTTCCATCATCGCCCAAGCCTCTTCTGCTTTTTGGTAGTACTGATTTGCCAGTCTGCCTTTCATGGCTTCCATTGCTGCTTCTGCTGCTTCTGTGTAAAGCTCACCTGGAGAGGAAACAGTTATGTTGACAGAGTAAAGAAAGAACATGGCTTTAGCATGAAGCAAATACAGGACAGGAGAAATTGAAGTCAAACTGCAGGGCCGGATGTGTGGGTGTGTTTTAACACTGTCAGAATGGGAATCTGGCTTCTGCTTCTCAAGTGGAAAGTTATACAACTAGCTGCTGAGGGCTCCTCAATGGATTTGGAAGCACTGGAAATACCACCAGCCTGTAGAAGCCCCCAGGACAGATATCTGTAGCATGTAGACTGCACAGCACCTAAGAGAGTGTTGTGTAAGGCCTGGCAATCATGGGTGTAACTCACACTACAAGCAGCAACCTGCAGCTCAGGGGAGTGACCCAGAGGAGCAACCTCGGAGGGAGTGAAGGTTGCCTGGCAGTGACTCAGCGTGCCACAGATCGGACCTGGCACCACCCACTACCCTGTCCCTGCCAAGATCTTTTCTTCCACTGTTACCAGCCTTGTTACACCCAGCATCACTAAATCTGAAGGCACCGACCCTCTCTGTTTTGTAAAAGCTGAAGGAAGAAATCTGGTTTTGGGGTACATGCTGGGGGAGAAAGGAAGGAAGGCAAGATTACAGATAACAGAAACAAAACGAGGCCTCACCTGATCTCTGTGGATCCTTATCCAGGTTGAACCCTCCCATCATTAACATCTCTGCTTCCCTGGCCAGGAGCAGATACCTGGGCTCATCCTGAGTGCCATCATATTCACCTCCCTCATCGTAGTCGGTCATGTTCAGTGCAGCGTTGTACCAGTGCAGTGCCTCCTTCCAATCCTGTGCTCTGAAGTCAAAAACAATTTTTGAAGATGGTTCCCTCAGGAAACAAAGGTACTTTGTATTGGAGATTCAGCATCCAATTTTGTGCTGGCTTCTCAGAGCCCTGATGTTCTCCAAGAAAGCAAATGTTCTCATGGAGACTCACTAACTGCACTGCAGCATTAGGTCACTACAGCAAAATGACACTTTATGCAGGAATTATGAAGCAGAAGGTATCAGACTGAAGTCTTTTGCTGAACTCCAGAGTATGAGCTTCATTACCAGTTGTATGGTTTTAGTCTGGCACTTACATTTCTGAAAGTAACTGATTTAGAAAAAAATCTGAAGTTGCAGTCTTGTTTAATAAATACATTCAAATCGGTGGTTTTCATATTGAGAATGCTCAGTAAACTTCAATTAAAAGTTTAATGTTATTTGACAGTGGTGAAATTTAAAGAGTTTCACTGTTAAGCGAAACAGAAAACTCATGCAAAATAACAACTCATGCTAAAATTCAGAAGCAGAAAAATCATTGCCCCAGCCTTGCCTCAGTGAAGTACCACCAAGTTAACTTACTCAGCCATGCACAGTACCTGTCTGCACCAAGATTTACACCTGTATCATATGCTCTTGCTACCAAAATCATGGAAGGCCGGTCTCCAGCTTCCGCTGCTCTCAGCAAGTAATTAAATCCTTTATTTCTGTTCTCCTTTGTATCCTAGTAAAGAAACAAAACCTTCAAAATGCATGTTTCTAAGTAAAACAATCCTTTCTTCCCTCTACCATTAAATGCAATTTCTTAAAGTCAGCAATGTCTGAGAAACTGGCACAGCCACAAGAAACAAAGCAGCGGAACAGTAAAGGTGGCTTCAAAAGCTTCCCAAAGGCATGCAGTATTTGCTGGCAAAACCAGAAAGAAGCTGGATTTTTTTCTGTTTTGTCCAAATCCTTAATTACAAAATAATCTATTTTCTCCGAAGAGGCTACAGAACACCTAACTATGGCTTTTGTTTTATCTCAATTTCCTATTATTCTTATGTTATTTTTACAATGGACCACAATTCCGCTTTGTGGCATTTTCCATACCTCCAGAGTGACCTCGGAAAGGATGTGATGTGGCAGCTGAGAGCACATGAGTCCCAACCCAACGATGGCCTCCAGCTCCCCGCAGTCTGCAGCATGCTCCAGGTGGAACAGGGCTGACTCCTGATCCCACTCCTTGTCCTTCTCACAGAACCGCCCGCCTTCGTGATAGCGAACCATGGCCAGGTGAACCTGCACACAATGGCACAGGAGAGACACAAGGAGGATGTAGGGGTCTGATCCTTCAAATCCCCTCTGCCCATGCTGTACCAGGTCTTAGGGGTATGTCCTGGAGTAATAGGAGGCTCAGGGGAAACCTTATCACTCTCTATAATCATCTGAAAGAAGGTTCTAGCAAGATACGGGTCAGCATCTTCTCCCAAGCAGCAATTGATAGGATGAGAGGATATAGCCTCAAGCTGCACCAGGGGAGGTTCAGGTTGGGTATCAGGAAGAATTTCTTCTTGGAAAGGGTTGTTAAACTTTGGAATGGACTGCCCAGGAAAGTGGTGGAATCACTGTTCCTGAAGGTGTACAAGAAACAACTGGACCTGGCACTTAGTGCTATGGTCTGGTTGACAAGGTGGTGATGGGTCAGAGGTTGGGCTCCATGATCTTAGAGGTCTTTTGCAACCTAAATGATTCTGTGAAAAATAGGTTTCCTCCCATACAGAAGGTCTGAGAACACCTAAGGCTCCCAGGATGTTCAGAAATATTTACACCATGTTTTAGGTGTGGGCTTAAAGCCATACATAATCCCAAATAATTCACACTTGCATTATCTAGAATAGTCTGGAGTAAAAAGAGTCAGTCCTTGCTACCAGTATTCAGGAGTCAGCTTTGCCTGTGTGCAAGGTACGTGGGTCAGGAACACCATACCCATCCCACTGCATCTTCTCTGCGTGATGCCTCTGGAAAGGCACACTGACAACAGCAGGGCTCTTCCCAAAGGAGCCCAGATGCTGCAAGGCCAAAAGCAGATGGAATTCACAGGTTCCTGAACTCAGATGTCCTTTATACAACATGGGGAGGGGACAGAAAGCTAGGGATGTGTTATTTTTACCTGCACAAATAAATGCATGCAGGGCAACTCTAAGTAAGTAATAAATTCAAGGTGTTTCTTGTTGGATAAACAGTATCAGTAGAGCAATCCTACCTTTCCAAGGACTGACTTCCCAATTTTCTTTTCAAGTTCTAGTGTATTGAGCCTCTGAATTTCTTGGGCTACACAGGATGGTCTGTGGATGTGGACCCTGGAAGGGTTGTAGAGATTCCATTTCTCCACACTGATCTGAAATATGAATATACTCTTATTTATATTTAGAATTAAAATTCTCATCCATATGGATTACCATCCAGAAATCAAAGCCTCCATTAATGTTGTTACTTATTAATAAATACTGTATTTTTAAACATGGCTTTCAAAAGTCATGTTAGTAGCTGAATAAATGGTTATTATTCTTCACTAAAGAAACAGAGTAAAGACCTCTATTTCTAATCCAAACATCATCACTTTGCAGTGAAGTAAAGAATCTTCTTAAAGCTCTGAATCAGAAAAAGTTACTTACAAAAATAAGCAACTGAACAGTCAGACTGCAAGCACTGAGGTTATCCATGCACAAGAAAATGCAACCCATACTTTTCTGCCCCGAATTTCAATTCACAACACTTTGAAGGCAGCTTGCATTCTAGAACTCTAGAAAAATGACAAGTAACAATGCAGATGATGATAGGCACACACATGCATTGGCATTTCTCAGGAGAAGCAACCCAAATGAGAAGAAATTTTTCAACATAATGAGTTGATGGGAAACAGAAGCTGAAAATAATCCCATCAAAATTAAGGCCTTTGCAGGTACACAAGGGAAACAGAACAGGAAAGGTTACTGGCACAGAATTTCAGTCTGTTAAAGCTGAAACAGCAAAATATAATAATTACAAGAGAATTCTGAAAATCGTATCTAAATAAATTATTAATTGTTGTTAAAGTTCTGTTTTTTCTTTTCTTTCACAGTAGTTATTTAAGTTTATACCCAAGACCAATTATCACAGAAGTTATATTTTGTAAAGGCATACAAGGTTGGGTCTTTCCTAACTCAGGTGACAGTAGTTCTCTCCACTGTGTACCTATTTCAAACACTGGATGTTTTTAAGAAATCACACAACCACATATAGGATGCAATTCCAAAAATAAGGTGCAGAAAGGAAATATAATTTAGTTAGGCAGAAACAAAATCCACAGAACTGTGATTTTTTTTAAGTGAGAAACCCATGCATAATCATTAATTCATGCCAGAGATCAGTTACAGAGGTGACAATTTGTTTCACAGTACTTCTTCAATGAGAAAATAAAGCCAAAACATAAAAGGAAATAAAAGAGTGGTAAGTTGATATTAATAAACATTTTCTGTAGCTGAAAAGGAAGGGAAACCGACATCTGGTTTAGTGATGTGGTTAGGTGGCAGATGAGTGGAACAAAGGACAAGCAGAGCAGCAAACTCAGTCTGTGAACACTTCTGCTTTATTTACCCTTGCAGAGCTTCCCAAACTGTCTTCATCAGACTCCTGCCTCCGGTTGTTGTTTGAATGGCCCTACGTTAATGTAAAGATTTGCATCATTCAATCTGCAGCAACTGATGTGTGCGAGTTATCCCTCTAGATTATTCCTATCCTGCAGAATTAATAGTGACAATGACCAAAATTGTTTGCACTGGATCCTTTTCTTTCTGTGGTATCACAATATATTAAGAAATATGCCTAAATGATAATGAACTTGGCACACATGAGCTTTAATCCTGTGAACTGGGGATGCCATGACAAATACCTTGCCAAAAGGAGGTGACAAAAGGAGCGGTATCTTCAGAAGCAGTATTCTCTTTCCTGTCTTCTAATGAAATATCTTGTTAAGAACTCCAGGTCAAAAAGCATTTATTTAAAAATTGTATTTTAGAGGAGTAACCAACTAACCCCCAGGAATTCTAAAGTTCCATATTACTACCTGACAACGACAGGTAAGTTCTGTAATGTTCCAAGCCATATGAAGTAGAGAGGGTAAATGAGTGGGAAAGCAGATCCCATTCATGGATTCCACATGACAAGAAGATCGCTACAATTCCCAAATACAATATGTAAGACTTAAAAAACCCACACACACAACATCATCTAATCAAATATGACATTTGAAATTAAGCTACTCATTACAAATAGTCTTTTTCCTGTAAGAGTGACATTCCTAATATGAATAAGTAATTTTGCAACATGGGGGAATTTCTTTGCTGCTTCTGTTTTCAAAGTCTAGATCAGGATCAGATCTAGATCAGGAAGGACAAAAAAAATAAGATTCTTCTTCAAAACCAGTTTAAGTATGAACAGGCCCAACTCTGCTGTACCAGTCAGGTTCTTACCCTCTCTCTATGATCCAGATCTTCTGTCTCACTTCTCTTTTCACTGGGATATCCACTGTCCCCACCATTTTCAAAATCCTACAGAAGACAAGAGAACAGAACAGCATTAGCATAACACTTTGTAAGGACCTCAGCTTGACACTCCTCACAGAGCAAACCTTCTGCTGCTTCCCTGAAAAATACTGGATGGTTATACTGGATGAAAATGATGGTGCTACCTCTGTCAAAAAGAGCAGGGCTTAATGATACAGAGGGTACTGTCTAAGATTGTCTTCTCCCTTACATACATTAAAAAAAACAAGGACTCGCATATTTTATCACATCAAGAGTCCACTAAATATAGTGTTCTTCCTTTATTAGAAACAGCAAATGCACAGAGGTAACATGATCTGCAACAATAAGAGCAAGCAGAGCACCTTTATGTGCTTTTACTGAACAAAACCTTTGAGAAGTCATATCAAGACACATTTCATTAGGCAATTGCAACCTCATTTTCTGTTGGAAAGACACTCACCCTTTTGTTGTCAAGATGATCCAAGTTATCTACTTCATTGAACACAGGCCAATCTAGGAGAAAAAAAAATATTTGCTTGTTTTTGTAAGGAGAACATGCTTGAGGAAAAAGCTCTGCACATCCTCATTTTACTGCTGTTTTTTCACAGAAGCATATGTGCATTAATTATCTACACAGAATTACTTTCAGTGTTATCTCTGCTCAAAGAGGAGCACTAGAAACAAGTGTTCTGGACTAAATCAGTGCTGTTGTGCTTAAAACCAAAGTAAGGCAAAACCAAAGTTAAGACAAGCCCAATGTTCAGGAACCCCCCGAGGTGATGTACGAGGCTCACTCACTAAGCACGTCCACCTTGTGGCTGTGAGGGGTCGCAGAGGAGGGAGAGCAGGGCAGGGAGTCGAATGCCACATCACTCATGCTTTCATCCCCAGAGTTTTCAGACAGGCGGAAGAGCAGAGGGGGCCGACTCCCGGACACTGTCCTCACCCGGCTGCTGCCGCACTTCTCCTCTGTGCCACGGAGAATTGTCTGAGCAGATTCCTTGGCAAATCAACAAGAAAGTCCTGTGAATAATCCATGTATTCTAAGCATACCAATGTGAATGTTTATTAGGAGGCCTCTACCAAAGAGAGAGTATGAATATACACATGTATGCAAAAGCATTTGCTTTGAGAAGTTCTACACTGTGACAAAATATCAAGCCCTGATATTTTTACTGTCAGAGAGGATTTTGTTTAGGACAGAATTTCATTAAGAATGTGTCATCCCACCAAAATTAGTTGAAACTGAGGTCAATTTGCAACAAGCACCAAATCAGGTTTGTGAAAACCAAAACTTTTAAATGATTTCACCATTCAAAGGTCAACTTGGTCCCAAACATACACTGTGTTACAAGATTCCCTGTTAATTGAAGCTACAGCTTAGTTACACATTTTCATCATGCACTTACAAGCAATTTTTTATTATAATCCAAGGCATCTTTCTCTTTGGATGAAAGATCAAATGGTGCAAGCCCCATGCTTTTGCAGATCTTGTTGCAGAAATGAGAATGAAAGAACAAGGCCATACCTCGAACACCTAAGGCATTAAAAAAAAGGGAAAATTCTTTATATACTCGAATTTTTGATTAAGGTTTACTTACTAAAAGCTGAAAGTCCCAAAGTTTTTTCTAAAAAGTCAAGAGAAAGAGAGCAAATGCTTTGTAGCACATAGCCTAACCCACTTCCATTTCAACACCTGTAAGAACTTTCCACTCTCTCTGCACAAGAGTGAAAGGAAGTCTGAAAAATTTTGAAAAGCTATGTGTGAACAAACTGTATCACTGAGAAATATGCCTAAATTTGATCCTGCTTACAAAACTTGCTGTGTCCTATGAACACCTTCATATATAGACACTTGGAACTTCAAAAACATGCAGTGCTCATCTCTCTGCATTCAGCTGTATCCATTCCTGCAATGTGTCAAGGAAATCAAAAGCCATGATTATTGCTCTCACATTGTAGAAACTACTTAATTACATTACTTGTTTAGGAGTAGGCCAGGAGACATAAGCCAAGATCAGCTCTCATTTTAAGTCTGCCCTTCTGTGACAGCTAACCTGCTCCAGACTCCTTACAACAGAACTTCCCCAGCTGTTTGCAACACCCTCAGGAATGTGTCAGTGCAGTGGATTCTTCTCAGCAGAACTGGGAAGAAAAAAGCAGCACCCCTTAGTATGTGAAAGAGAATCACTGATTTTACCTAGGTTGCCATCTCCGAAATCTGTACCACTCTCTGTATGGATCTGAGGGTCTGTGTAAAGATCTCCAACGCCCTGGATATCAACAACAATGAGTTGGTGTCCTGAGCGCTCGAAGGTGAAGTGACTGAAGGCCTGGAAAGAACCATAGAAGAGGTCTGAGAACACTCTCCCTTATCTACTGAAAACAGCAACACATGTTCACCTGTTATAAATGCGAAAAGAAGCCTGATAACCCTGTCAGTGAAATAAAACTGGTATAAACAAACATCATGAAGAAAGCAGTGTGAGACTAAAATCACGTGGCAGCTTGTCTCTCCAACCTGCTCCAACTCGCAAATAGGCTAAAAAAGGCAGGGTGAAAAGCAGCAGTGGGCACAAGCAGGGGAAAGAAAATTGCTTAATTGTACTAGAGAGTGTTTCTCATTACAATCTTCACCTTAGGTAGTGGAGAGCTGGCTGGCAGAGGGAGAAACAGTGGGCCCTGAAGCCAGTGCAGAGTAACTTCTGTATAAACATTTTGGCTATGCCTGTGAATCTGCAAGCTCTGCATCTCTGGGACACTGCTTCCTTTTGCCAGCAAGCATTAGCTCTGCCACACTTTGGAAAAAACCACCCATAAATAAATGTGAGCATCCCCACAATTCTTCCTCTCCTCTAAGAGGTCCCCCTGAACACTGCTCTGTGTCTACATTTGTGTATCAGATAATGAAATGCACATTTGTGCTCTCCAAAAAATACAGTTCAACAACCAGGTATAAAAAGCCCTTCTCTTCAGCATAAAACTGAGATATTAGGAATCTTCTGGGAAGGCCTCCAAAAAAGTGCTGCCAGGCCTGGGGGAGGTGACTGGTGGTGATAGACAAACATTTTAGCTGCAGCAAATACCATGGAACATTTTGTTCCCAACCTGTGAAAGCATAGCACTGATTCAATGCACAAAAGACAGCCCAGAACATAAAATCTCTGCATACATTAAGCATCATGACAAATATCTTTAAAATAGTGGAAGAAAACTGTAAATAACAAAACTCTCAAGGGTCAGTAAAGCACTCATTTGCTACATTGAGCACTTTGCATTTTTCAATAATATTTTAAATTTATTTTACAAGATCCAAGAATCACTTGAACTCTGTACTTGTATTTCTATAGGCAATCTCAGATTCAGCTATGCAGAGGCCGTAACTGAAAAAATCCACATTCTTATAGGCAAGTGGATTAGATTTGTTATTTGCATGAGTTGGATACCTGCCACCTCCTTTTGTGTATTACGTGAGGCACCAAAAGACTGTTCAGTACATAGTACGTGAGAGATCTCTCTCACTGCCGCAATTTGAAGAAAGTTTTTGATATTTTGATGCCTGCAGTTATAATTAGAGTCAAAAGGCTTAAGATTTCCAAAGAGTATTAACCCTGTTCAACTCAACTGTAATCAACTGAAATGCAATAAAGAAGCACTCAGAGCTTGAAAGAGCAGGCCCCAAGTAAGGGGCAGACAAACTGCAAATAGAGAAATTTATCTGGCATTGTACTGCAAAGCCTGCAGTTTCCTTCCTTGGCAGTAATGCAAGATATCCCTGGAGATATCAAAAAAATTCCCTGCAGCAGACTCTACGGACAGCATGAAACAAAGCCTCACTTGCGGAGTCAGACGAATGTTGTCATCTCGCACAAATCCAGAATTGGAGTTGTATTTGATGTATTTGCCCTCAATGTAATGTTCCAGATGAAAGAGAGGCTTTCCAGGTCTGTTCTTCATTTCGATAATACAGGTCTGTACTATATCCACCTGGGGAAGGAAAGAAGAAAAACAGTGACTAACAGAATTCTGTCTCCAGATCAAAGTGTGTGTGAATCCTCCAGCTGTGAAAACTTTCCCAATGCAAGAATCTGAACAATTGCAAAGATCCTTCTGTTTAACAAGGAGGTGGGGGAAGAGTCATGTGCTTCTTGAGTTATTGGAGGAATTCCATATATTAAAAGTAGTCACTTCAAAACACCACACTTCTGCAACAAACCCCTCTGAAAAAATTCCTAGCAATTTCTGGCTTTCTATTTTATTTTGTGGGTACCTTAAGAGTAAACTGCAAAGAGTCTGAGCATACAGTCACTACAGCACAACTTGAAAAAATGCCTTTTCAGAGAAGGACTGCAGGTATTTACTGTTCAGGTACCTCTGTATCCTGCCACGCCTTCTCTCTCTGTCCCAGACACATTCCTAAAGGAGAAACCATCACAACTCTCACTCTACTTATGTATTTTCTCCTACATGGCACTTGAAACTTCTAGATTTGTACATTTCTCTCTGCGTGCTTCACTGCATACCTCACCTTGCTGTTATGAGACAGGTAGTTATTAACTACTCCTCATATGGGAGACAATGCAAATATCTCACATATCAAAACCACTCATTTTGGCCATTAAAACTGTTACAACTTCCAGCAGGTTTCCAGCTCTTCTCAAAAATCAATGCTAGTTACATGTTTGGATGGGTGTGTAAGATTTAAGCATCTACCTTCCTGGAGCACTAACAGTTAAGTGCTTGCTGAGACGGCTGCTGGCAATAAATTCTGTGACATCTCTGGTTATCTCAAAAGCAGCTGGGCACACATCAAAGAGAGCAATACAAACACCATTTTATTTTGGTTTTCAGTCAACAGCTGAGAACAGTCAGATATTCACAAACACACAAACCCTAGTCCTGGAAATATAAAGCAATTTCTGTATTTACTCCAACCAAAATCAGCTATCACTTAACAGAAAACACAGTAGGGCAAAAGAATCTATCTAATCATTTAAATGTGATGGAATGTGAACAAGTAATTCCCGCCAAATTATTCTGAAAACAAACCCAACAGAAGAACAATACTGCATTTTTGCTTAGCAAGTTCTTTGAATGCACCTGTTTTGGTGGCCTGTGCCGATTGTACTCTTCTCCCCAGAGTTTTGCTTCCATCTGCAGTCGAACATCCTCAAAATACACATCCCTGCTCACACTCTCTATGTATTGCTTGGCAACATAATTATAGGCACCTTTCCAGTTCTGAGTGTGTAAGAAGTTGGAGAGCTTTTTTCTGAAAGACAAATCAGTAGTTGGTGAAAGGAAACCCAAGGATTTTAGTTCATTCTTTCCCATTTCTTTGCATGGACAGAGCCAGGCTCCAAGATGAGCATTACCCTCAGTCATTTACCAGGTATTCTACCTGAAACGTGAAGCACAGGTAGGGGACAAGGGAAAATGAAACATCCCATAGCAATGGCTGGGATGTGCAAAGCTGTTTGGTTTGGCTGCAGCTACTTCTACTCTGACCTTTCTCCTTTTCTCAGTTCCCTTCCCTCCCTGTTCCACTCAAATGTGCAGTATATGAAGGGTTGGTGCCTCCTCAACAACCTGTTCTAGTGTCAACAGTTATTTTCTGCAGAAATTAACAGGGAGTGGCCTTCCAAACATGAACTGAGAAACCTTTCCTGGGATAAATGCAATCTGCTGCTTCTCAACACACAGAGGTGACTGCTCAGTAACCCACATGTTCCCAGAAGGAAAATTGCACCTGACAATTCTCATGATGCAGCTTTTACCTTTTGTTGATGGGCAAATCTTTAATCCACAGACCCCTCAAAAGCAAGGGGCTGGGGCAGGGGGGTGGAAGTGTGTAGCATGGGAAAACTTTCATAACAGAGGATCTGCTGACTGCCAACAAAGGCATTAAGCAGGTGCTTTAATGCCAGCTTAAGTTCTCCTGAAGCCAAAACCCTCTCACTGGTTCACTGGGCCACATGCAGCTAATGCTGTCACTATCTTAACTAAAGACTTGCAGAGTTGCAAAAATCCAGAAGAGAGAGCTCCAGATGGGAAATATCACTGTACCACTGACACATATGGAAAACCCAGCAGCAGGAAGCTGAAATACAAGTTATGCTTTCTTGGTACAAGAGGTTAAGGCAAAACTGCTAACAAATTTCTGTTTATGGCATTACTCAAAATATTGTGTAATGGGGAGTTTGGTAAATAACAAGAGCTAAAAGCAATGTCAGCAGGCTGAGATTTGTTACTTCCTGGGCTTCATCCACTATTGTACCTATCTGGCTTTACACAAACAGAGCCACCAGCAGAAATACTGAAACAATGCCACTAAGGGGTTACTTCTCTTCCTTTTTTCCCAAGTTCAAAACATCACATTTCTGTCTTTCAGGCCTCATATAAAATTTTAAGATATTTTAGCACACAAAGAACACAGAAATGAAATAGCTGTTTCTACACCTTTATGAATAATTTGTCTCCAAGAGATGGTTGAAGTAGAACATTCAGAGAACATTCTCCTTGCTGAAACCCACCCCCTTCAGGTAGAGTCACACAAACAGGAATAAACCCCTCAGCAATGCCTTTTAAAAAGCCTTACACAATTTCCACCACACCTAAGCGAAATTCCAGGCACCACAGAAAAAAAACTGCAAGGAGACCAACAAAGATAAAGTGGGCAGATACTCACGTTCTGAAACACTCTCGCATTGCTCCACGGCCGAAAGGCTGGGGAAAAGAAAAAAAACAAAAACCCAGCATTGCCATTTCCACAAAATTAATTTCCAACCAATATGAGACACAACCATGAATTCCCCATTATATCATGCAGAAAGCAGTTTTCAAACAGGCTCTATAAAATGTTTCCTCAAGCAAAAGTGACAACCCACTGGCAGTGAAAGCAGGTATCTGGGGGAGAGACATTTGGATAAGCGCCCACTCCCCCCCAATATCCCATGGAGAAGACATGGCATGTCTTTTAAATAAGCTGTTTAAAATCTCTCCCCAGCTGGGAGTCAGCTCTGTGTGACTGCCTAAAGAAGCTGCACAGATCTCATGCTCTCTGCATTTAGGCTTCCATATAGGATGTGCCAAACTGAGCATCTCCCCAGGCACCAGGTACTGTGCCAGCAGCACAGAGCAACGCGACCCCAACACGCAACCAGCCCCAGGACTTAACTGGGAACTGACAGTGACTTCTACCCTCACATTCAGAAAATTCAGTTGCTTTTCATTCTAAGAGCAGAAATTATTTGGGAGCACAGAAAATAGTAGGACTATTGCCAGGCAGGGAAATGATGCCAGAAGGAAATGGGAGGGGTGAAATGGAAGGGAAATCACTGGGAATGGAACAAATGCCTCACGTTGCTGTCAGGGAAGGTCTCACTCAACTCATACTCTATTCTGGAGAGAATGATACAAAGAAAAAGAGATAGGAGAAAAGAACTACATTGAGACTTCATAACTTCCATGAGGAAAACCTCTTGCTGCCACTATTCAAGAAGAGAAAGGAAGTTACAAACTTGCTGCTAATAAACAAAAACAACAGTGTGATCTTACTTGTGAAGCCATCTTGATAAGGACTTCATCTTCAACCCAGTCCCCAGTAACTGCATTGTACCTGCAAAATCAGAACATATGTCTCAGAAAAATGCAAAGGGAACCCAAATCCTCCCATTCCCAGCACCCATTCTTCCCTATCTGTAATTGACTCTAGAAAGTGTGGCAGCCACTCCCACATAAAAGTTTCCAGTCTTCCCACCACACTCTGGCCCTCCTGTCTTTGGGCAAGAAAGCAGAAACAGGTTTAGCTCTTTGAAGAGACACTGAACCCACCTGTCAATGAGCAGAGTTCAAAGCAGAAGCTGAACCTCTGCAACACTGCAAATCAGGCTTCATCTGCTTTGAAGTTAAACCTCTGTGATGCCTGGGCAGCACACTGGGGGCAGAAAGAGCCTCGCCAAGCTCTACACACTGGACAGGTTCTCCCCCCAAACCTGAGCTGGTATAAGCCTAGTTCTGGCTGGGCGTTGGCCTCGGGACTGGGAGGATGTGCACAGCACTAGCTGCGAGAAGCAGTGGGGCCAAGAACTGCCCAACACTGCACCAAGGGAGGAGCAAGTCCCTGCACAACCCTGGAATAATACAAAGAGTACGACTGTGGTTGTTCCCCACCCCTTTAACTCCCAACAGTGAAAGCCAAATTGAGAACCACAGCAGCTGAGTCATCAACACATGATTGTTTCCAGCCTGGTTCCCCCAATCTGCAGGGAGTTCTTCATGCAGGCAGACACCCCACAGTCTCCCTTACATATTACGTATCACCCCCGTTTGTAGCAGATTAAAGAGGTGAAAATAGGACTGTCAGAGCCATCTCTTTTTAACAGGGTATCGAAGAACCCTAAACCAATATTATCACTTATTTGTATTTTAAAATATACAAACTATTTCAGGACTGTGTGGCTGACCAGGGACAGATGTAGTCTGTGGGGAAGAGCAGCACTGCATGACTGGTATGTCCCTGGAAGGGAGGCCTCCCCAAACACTGATGCTAAGTGGTAATTAACTGGCCTCTAACCCCTAACCCTTCCTCCCTGAAACCTGTGTCAGTAAAGTACATATTTTGGCAAAGCTCATGTTAAAGCACTGAACCCAGTTTAAGGGCCAAACTCCCTTTTAGCACGTACACCATGCTGAGCTGTTCTGGGCTTTATAAGGATTTCATTCCAGCCACATGCAACAATACTGCATGGACTAGCAACACTGAAACTGCTATTTTGGGAAAGGCACAGCGGGCTATGTCACTTCTTTTCCTAAACTATTTGAACTAAGTACACTGCCTTTTTATTGGGATTAATTTCCTTATTAGATTAAGTTTACAGCATTAATAAATCAACTAGAAAATACTTTTCAGCCTTGTTTCCTGTCTACACAGTGAAAGTCCTAGATACTGCTTAGGTGGGAGAGAAAGTGTGACAATTGTTCGCTGAAAGCTTTATTTTTTGATGATGTGCAGTATTTACATATTGCTGGGAGACTGAGTTAAGACACACTCACTTTGGGCATTATGAAAGCTCTTCAGCTATGTAACTACAGATATTCTGCACTACACAAACACACAAACCAGCAGTTCCATTTAATACGAGCATCCAAAGCAGGAACACCCACAGACCTGTAACGAGTGGCGTGCTCCGTCTCAACGTCCTCCAGATGGAATTCTGCCCAGGGATCAGGCATGTGCTTGGCTTTCTCAATAGCATGTTTCCAGGTTTCCTGAAGAAGATACAGACTGGCACTTTATTTATAATCAGCAGCAGCTCACAAAACCAGCACTTTCTAGAGCACATCAGGATCCCAATGCTGTGAAGATGTGCAACTACACAAGTCCCCAAAGCACTCCTCAAAGCCAGGACCAAATGGTACCAAAAACCACTCTGACCTTTTATAATTTCAGTTATAATGAAACCCAGATCAGATATACAAAACATAGATTTCAGTCCAATTTGCACCAACTGTAAAGTTACTGAGGATAGAATCTAGTACAGTATATACCAGATATAATTTACAAAGCCTAATTTGCAGGTATCTCTACCATACACTGCAAATGGCAATAAGGCACACCTAGATGATATTAATTCGCTTTTTCAGTTTTTTTACTTTTCGTAGATAACAGCTTATGCTAGTTTTGCATGCATATGAGTAAGTATAAAAAAGTTCATTAAAATACAACTAATATGGATAAAGTAAAAAGTTCTGTGAACCCCAGGGTCCCAGACTGTGCTCAGCATGAGAATGAAGAAATTTGAATGTGGTAAAAACTGATTATTGTAACAATTCCAGACAAGTAGCTATTTCAATGTTCACCAAGTCAACAGTAAAATACCAAAGCAGTTTTCTGGAGTATAAACAGTCTCTCTCTACCAGCCAATTTGGACACTTTACTCTTAACATTTTGTTCTCCCTCTCTTTTACATTGTATATTTCCAAGAGAACTGGAGATAGGACTCTGTGATGTGCCAAATGCCTTCTGCAAAGTGAGCAGGAGAAAAAGCACTCTGCACCCTGCCAGCAAAGAAGTACTGAGCTCTGAGGTATTATTATTGCCTCTCTGACTGAATTTCAAGTGTGCAGAAACAGTAACATCAAAAATCTTGGGATTTTTTTGTTTTTTATCCTGAGGAATTTAAATCAGTCTTTTTTTAATTAAAAAATACAGTATGAATCTGTGTCAGCAATGGCACCAAGGAAGTTTTTGAAGCAGCTAAGCTTTAAATGTTTGTGTTTATTTTGAATTTCAGCTTTAACTATACACAGCTTGCAAACAATTTAAATGCTCCCCTTTCTGAATATAGTAACACAAAATGAAAACAATACTACATTAAAGAAAATGAGTTTAAAAGACACGTTGAGAAAGAATTCCTACACGTTTCATAAGAAAATGAAGTTGCCTCAGGTCATGCAATAACAGACAGCTCCTATAGACCTGAGAATTTCTACGTGTAAAGACCTATGACAGAAATAAGGAGAGACAGTAATAAGAATTGCTTGGTCAAGCGGCTGTATTGAATTATTCTTGAGTAGATTTTCTCTCCAAAAGGTGATTTGTGTTCATGTTAGATAATAATTTAAATAAGTTAATTACTTGTGCTTGATCTTGTGATGTGCTTTGTACAAAAGCTGTATTCTAATCTTCAAACAAACAGAAGTTGGACTTCATGGAAATGGTGCTAAAAGTGCAATTTTTCTCCTGCTGGAGGCATATGGCTGCCATACAGTGACATTTCAGCGTAAAGAGCACAAGATGGTACTCCATAAATAGTATTCCATTTAACAGGTACCTTTTTTAGTTTTGACTTGATGACTTTTATGGGCTGAGGCAATCAGTTCTCCCCAAAAAAGTCCATGAAAGGAAAAAAAAAACCCAACCCCAACTAAAAAGACCCGAAACAAAAAAACTCATAGTGCATCTATTAAATATGGTGTTGACATTTTCTTTTGAACCTACCCGACCATGGTCAACCACAGAGCCATGCTTAGAACGATGCTGTGTGTCATTCTAAAGGATCCATGAGAGACATGAAAGTAGGAAAATACATGTGATAAGACAAATGATTGACAAAGAGTCTTGGTTCTCTTTGTTAGTGTAAAAAAAAAAAAAATCCAGTTAAAAGCCACTCTTCAATCTATATTCCCAGTTTAAGTTCATTCTTAGAATATCTGTGAACAAACCTGTTGAGGTAAATTGGTAATTTTTTTAATTGGAAAGCAGGTATTAAAAGGGTCTTGCCTATTAACTAGCTAATTAAACATTGCTGAGTCCTGTTTAAAGGCAGAGAATAAACAGCAATTTTCTGTCTGGCTCTGCCCTTCATTATCAATGACCCACACTGCCTTTCTTTAGCTGTGAGGTCTGCCAGGCAGACTCTGACAGACCAGGCTGTGGGGTCTACGATGGTGTTAGTTTTGGCTGTCTGCTGCATTGGGCTGAAAGTCACCATTCCTGCAGTTTAACCAGGACATGGAGACCTGCTCGTTCCACATCTCAACACAAAGCAATTTATCTGTGATAGGAGCCACAATTCCAAACACGACATTGTGGAAACCAAAACATGGGCACAAACATTCTGCAGAAGCAAAATGACAGCTTAGGAAGGAGGAAATAATGGCAATTTCTGAAGTCCTTATCAGTTTTATCTCAGACCATATGACTCAGAAATTGCATTGCAAACCCAGAGGGAAGTGTTTAGTACATGTTAAAATGCACACACAAATGAAGACTAAGCTCCCTATCAGGTCTTAACTTGCTTAGCATAGCACACACCAACATCTGTCCCATTTCTCTACTAAGCTTTTGCTCCACACCTTTCTTAGGAATATGTACCTTTTAATGCTTCTTTTAATTGGCTTTGGTAAAAATCTTTCTGCAGATAAGCCAGCTTCACTTTCAATATGTTACTCAGTATGTTATCTGACTGAAATAACCCCCCAGTATCTTTTCCCAAATAAAGCATGCATTAGGCATAACTGAGATTTTAGAGTATCTATTAAATAAATGTTAATATTTATAATTAGAAATGTGTTAATAAAACACATTAAATCCTAGTCTAGACAAAACCTAAGAGACATGCCATAAAGCACAAACTGTGTTTATTTAGAATATCTAAGCTACAGAGTGGATGTCACTTGAGGCTCCGTTTCCTCGGCTGATCCATGTGAAGGGAGCTGAGTGAAAAAGGACACACTGCCAAGAAAGCACCAGCTACGGTCCCTCTGACCTCCCTGCAATGCTGCAACTGCTGTTCGTCCCAAAAAGGTCAGATACTGCACTGTCAGAAACTACTGCCAGTGTGACACTTCATGCCCAAGCATGAAAGTTAAAGTGTCAAAAGCTCCCTAAGAAGGAACTATTACATCAAAACTTACCCTTACAATTTGGTAATTTATCCTTTTATTTGTCCAACTAAAAATATTACAGATTCACAAAATCCATAATAAATTATCTTCAGACAGGCCCCAATTTACCTTACACTAAGTGTATTATCTTTTGAATCTCCCAATCAATGTACTGCATTGTAAATGGTTTGATCATAATGGCACTGAATTATTCTCCTGGATTGCATGGAGGAAGATCTCCCACTGAAATGAAAGGGACAGTAAGCAATTCCATGGCAGTGTCAGACTACTGGCTTAATGGAATTAACTGCAGGTCTGGAAAAAAAGCAGATGAGTATCTTCATGGAGAAGTGTTAGTTACAAGAGATGAAGCAGTTAGAAAACGTCTCATGCCAACTAAGTAAAACCAAAACCTTAATGAAGACTGGAGCCAACACTTACCTTAAAGCTAAAGCTTCTGGGAGAAGAGCTTGAACTGTACTGCTCAGTTTTTGCTAAGTTGCTGTAATAATTATCTACTTTGGTATTGGCAGACTTGTTAGAAACTGGATCATCAGTTATTGGACAGATAAAATAATTGTCTTCATCGTCACTATCAGCATCAAGATAATTCCCAGAGTCCGCTGGAGTTGTTCTGGCATTATCAATCCCTTCCATACGAAAAATAAGGTCCTCGTCCGCCATGTTTGCAGGAGGTTGGTTTAAATCCTGCAGCGACTGGAACACCCACTACTCCAATGCACATGCAAATGCAGGAAAGAAGCTGGGTGAGAGAGGAAAAAAAGGAAAAGGGTTGTTATCAAAAGAACAAATAATGCATGACACTGATGTCAGCACACTGGCAGAAAATAAACATTCATCTATGGCTCTGTAAAAGTAGTCCCCAAGAACCTACACGTCATTTTGAACACCTAAGTGCTAGAGCTGGGTTTCCAGAAGGCATTCTGGTTTTAAACTGCTACAGAACTGAGAAGATAGGAGCTAGTATTATTCTATACTTGGTTATCTCCTCCTCCAAATGTTTTTATTCTTCCTTATATGAAATGCTGAGTTTCACAACACTAGTCTTAGAAACCTGAAGGAGTTTAACCTCAGACATCATACTCAGATTTTCAAATCTTTTCAGGACAAGTCTTCTCAAGGATATTGTGTACAAATTATCAGTCAAAAAAATTAGACAGTATTATTAGGACAACACAGAAAAATTTTCCACCATCCACAAGATTTAAGTTGGCTTTTAGCTCACATACAGCCAACAGCCCACAGTGGAAAACAGGCTGCTGAAAGGGTAGCACGTTGCAGAAAAATGAGGTGGAGGAATGATCAACGCCCTTGCAAGAGGTGGAAGTTTACACAGATACTCTGAAAATACTGGCATGTACAAAACAGAGGATTAGCAAGAATTTGCAAAATTTGGCCCTGGTGCTGGGCGAGCAACAGCATTTAGTTTAAAACAGACACTTCTAAGTGTCACATTGTTTAGTTCTTCACGGAACCAGCAAAATCAGGAATTTTCACACAGCTAGTCTAATAAAACAAACATAAACCAAGGTTTTCAGTTTTGCTTCACTGTTATTCCTCAGCCCTTTGCATTTTCAGTCTTCTTTCTCCACGAAACAGGAAGATGAATACACTCCCACAGAAGTATTCATAGCTGCAGACCTTTCTCCCCAGTTACTGAGAAACTGGTCACCACAGAAACAGTGCCTTAACATGAGGCAGCTTTCAGCAGCAACACTATCTCATTGGTCACTGCTTTTCTGACGGGGGCAGCACTCCCACACCTCAGCCAGCAACAAACGTAACCCCACCACTCCATCTCCATGAGGGAGCAGCAGCTCTGGAAAACCACTGCTGGAGGAGGTCTCAGCCAATTCACCTCACTTTGCACTGCAGCACTCATAGAACCTGCTCTTCCAGCAAAGAAGACGTGGGAGCTGTTGATTCTGGAAAGGGGCAGTAGCACATACTTGGCAGGGGAAGGTGTCCTCAGCTGCCATTTTTACTGTGATCATCTTACCACCGTGCACTGAGTGCTGGAGAACCTCTACTCCCTGTCACACACACAGACAGCAGGTGTCAAATGATGCTTCAAGGACGTGACTGGATGTAATCCAGGACACACCAGAGCACTGGACAGCCCCACTGCCCACAGCTGCTGTCCTGCACTCCCTTCTGCTCCTACTGCCACACACATCGGCACATCCATGGGGTCCACGACACTTTGAGAAGCAGCAGCAATGCAGCAATGCAGGTTTGTGCAGCAGTGACTGCACACATTCTGATTTCTGTGGCTTGTGTAAATTGAGTATCACCACACGAATCAGTTTCTATTTAAAGCTAATGGTGTTTATAAAAGTCTCTCGGTTTTTCTTGGAACCATATTTCTGTAAAGCACTTGTGGTGTTTACTTTGGAAGTGTATGTACCAAGAACCATACTCGCACAGCATGCTCTTTAAAACAGAATTCAATAACCACACTTTGAACTCCACAAACACTGCTCTAAACCTCACAGTTTGCTTGATGTAAAGCCTTATAAAAAAGCCTGAGCTTCATCCCAAAGCTTGTATTTTGTGCTTTTGCATTATACCACAGAAGTTGTACTATCTCGGAATTTCTGTTACTACTGCTGTTGTGTTTTGATCATTTAATCTTTAATATCCATTACAGAAGCTTTCCTAAGGCTATGCAACAAGGAAAGTCAGACTGCACTGAACCAAGTCTGACAGGCTGCATTATCACACACAACCTGTAATTTTAACTACCTACTCCAACCCACCTTGAAAATTTATTCCATTTTTTAATCAACCTTGTACTATGTGATTCAAAATGAAGATAATTTAAAATACAGCTCTTAAATCTGCTCTAGTCTCTATTAATTTTGTTTTTCCCAATGCCTGTTTCAAGTATTTTTTTTTCTCTTGCCTTTATACCCAAGAACCACACGACCAGGAGGGGCACGTGAGTTGCAAGGACAACATGCAAATATGTGAACCCAGATAAACAGCAGGGAAAATTCACATCACAGGGCTGTTAAAGCATGACTTGTTTCTTGTAGGTGTCTGTTGTTACAAAGCAGTGCTGGGTTTGGTGAGACTCTTGAGCAAGGTCCCACAGTGGCCTCAGCATCTAAACCTGCCTTAATTCATCCCAAAGAGCTGAGTGATAGGAATGCTCCAGTCAGCAAAAGAAGGGACACCTGGAGCATCTGCACTTTTTCTGACTCACAGTTTCAGCTCAGACATGGCCCTCTGCACCTCTTTAACACAGGACAGGGGAGCAGGAACTGCCCTGTAACAGCAGTCCCAGCTTCTCTTGAAGAGAAGCTCTAAAGCAAGCATGACCCAGCTCTCCCTGGTATAATACTAAATCCCTTTTGGTTTAATACCACATCAGTTAAAGCCATTTAACAGCATACCTGTAAGAGTAACAAGCAGCTTTTTCTTAAAAAAAAGAAGTCACCATTCAGATTAGCATTCTTTTAAAATACAGATTCAAAATTTAACCTAAGCAACTATACAGACTATTAACCTTAAAAAGTATTATCACCTTTATGAACAACAGACACAAAGCTACATAACATTGTCCAGAACAACCCCACTAGCTATATTAATGTCCTGTAGCACATTACAGAACTACTGTGCTTTCCAAACACCCAACTGACCCTTACAAACCAAATGTCTATTCTCATCTGCACCACACACTGCAGGAAAACAGGTCTAGTGAGTCTAGGTAAGAGCAGTGATAAAAAAAGAAGATTAAAAAAACCCAGAGATATCTCAACTCACTGTCTACCTTTGAAAACCTTGTTTACCAAAGACATCTTCTAATGAGAAGGCTTTAACCCAGGTCCCTTCCAGTGTGTCAGTACTGCAAACACCATTGCACAAACCACATTCAGGTTGCCTGCAAGCACAGCTGGGATAATCGCTGTGTTAGTCTGAGTGTTAAGAGAGCAACCATGCAAAATTCATGAGACAAACAGGTGAGTTCATCTGCACCAGCTCAGAGTACGAAGCATGCGAGACAAAACCCTGTGCAAGGAAACACAGCACGGCTTCAAAAAAAACACAAATGGCTTTAGAGCTGCAGGCAGTGAAGCACAGGAACATCCCTTCCAAAGCAAGTCCACCCTTCTGCCAAACACGCAAATAAACACTACGTTAACAGTACCCAAAACACGGGGCTATAAAAGGACAAAAAAAGAACCTCCAAGATAACTTTAAAATATTCTTCCATTGCCATTAATAGACCTGCCATTTCAACTGGCTTTAAATACACCGCACAATTACTTATCGCTAACTTCTTGCAAGCATTTGCTCAGTACCCCACATTGTTAATTAACCCCATGCTTTATGCGTATCGAGGCATTTGAAAAATTCTCCAAACATGGACCGTCCTGGAGCCATCCCAAGCTGTCAGGGCGGACTCAGCCGCGGTCACCCCGCACACAGCAGCTGCTCCACGGTCACAGACAGCACTTTTAAACAGTGCACACACCAAAATTATGAGCACTGTCTTGGAAACATAAATTAACGAAATGCTAATCTCGAGGTGTAAGCGCAGCAGTGCTGCCTAATAATACAGAGCGGGTTATTTTTTGGCCCGCGCAGAAGCTTGCCCGCCGGCCTTTCGCAGGTTCTGACTACCCCCCTGATCATCATTTTTCCGCAATTAAAAACGCCCTTTCCGCGCTTCCCGCCGCGGGCAGCGGTGAGGCAGCTTCCCACCGCCGCCGGGTCGGGCCCCGCACCGCGACGGCACCTACCGGGTCAGGAGAGCCCAGATCCGCCGCGCAAGCCGGTACCGAGCAGTCCCGCAGCCCCCGCACTCCGTTCCAGCAGCCGCCCCGCGGAGGGAAGGCAGGCGGTGGGAGGAGCAGCCGCCCCGCCGCGGGGAGGGACGAGGCGGGAGCCGAGCAGCGGGGCCGCCCCTCACCGCCTCTCCGCCCCTCAGCGCCTTCCCGCCCCTCAGCGCCTTCCCGCCCCTCAGCGCCTTCCCGCCCCTCAGCGCCTCACTGCCCCTCACCGCCTCACTGCCCCTCACCGCCTTCCCGCCCCTCAGCGCCTTCCCGCCCCTCAGCGCCCTCACCGTCCCTCACCGTCCCTCAGCGCCCTCACCGCCCCTCAGCGCCTCACCGTCCCTCACCGCCTTCCCGCCCCTCAGCGCCTTCCCGCCCCTCAGCGCCCTCACCGTCCCTCAGCGCCCTCACCGCCCCTCACCGCCTTCCCGCCCCTCACCGCCTTCCCGCCCCTCACCGCCCCTCAGCGCCTTCCCGCCCGCGGCCCGGGCAAGGCGCCGCCTCCCGCGCCCTCAGGGGCCTCACTCACAGCACGATGGCGTGGGAACACTGCCGGGTACTTCACTCCAATGTGAAAACCGATGAAAATATGAGGAGAACCCCCAGATAACACCGTTAGGTGTTAGCGATGGGGGAATCCCGGGGCGATTGAGGACAGGAAGGTGTGCAGTTCTCCAGAGCGCTTCTCACAGGACAGCCACCCGAATTTGCTTTCATTTTTGTTCCCGTTGGGTTTGGAGCTGGACGGTGAGGGTGTCCCGGGGCAGGTGCTCGGCAGCCCCCCGAGGATCCAAGCCCCGAGGGAAGGCACAGGCAGCAGACGCAGGCAGCACTTCAGGTTGGTCTTTTCAGCTAAATTAGATTGCGCAATTGCACACTTCCCCACAAGAAATGGCAGGATTATGCACCAGAGTTCCAAAGACCACATTTCCTCGAAACACCCGTATTTGCATTTTTCCTAAAACAGTGGCATTCTGAGTGGAAAATGCCCATGTTTAAGCTTTTCCTCAAACTAGAATTTGTGGAAAATTTAAACAAAACTCCTTATCCCTTCATGAGTTACATGGAAATTAATGTAAATGGGTTCTGGCTTAATTGTTTTACTTGGCAGCCTGCAGAGTCTGCCTTTTTTACTGCTGTTCAGTCCCTTATTCATGTAAATAATCCTCATTAGTGCATTTTACCATGAGTAGGGTTACAGAACCGAAACTGGAAGATGTGAGTACGTCCTTCGTGACAGATGGATGGTCTCTTGCAGCATCACAGACAGAAAAATGCACAATCCCTGTGCTCTCAGAAGAGAGCAGAAAAACACTGCTACAGTGCTAGTGCTGAGGTAATCTTCAGGAGGAAGATTACCAATATTTAATTAAAAACACAGCAGATGCTCTGACTTGCTGCCAAGAAAACCCGCCTGCCACCACCATTACTTACATAAATTAAACTGTGTCTCAGCATGGGGGCTGGAGGGAGCAGCACATGTGCAGGAACACATTTGAGGGTACCTGTAATTTCGTCACCAATTTCCAGCACCATGCTTGAGAATGTCAAGCAGACACTTGACTGAGCCCCCATTTAATGCTGCTTCCTACCAGCACATTTTTTCTCACATTCATGTGGAGTTTAAACTCAAACATGTTTGCAACGTTAGCGATTGTGCAGAAAAACTCTTGAGGTCCTATTCATCTCCTAGCTGCAAATCACTGTGGTAAATATTAACAGTTATCAATAACTGAGCATTTTTGCCCCATGAGCACCAGAATCTCATCTCTCATTCTGCTGTCAGCCCAGCTGAGCACTCTGAGGAGAGAGGTACCCAGCAGGGCTGTGATGTCAGGATGCTTCATGGCAGGGCCTGGGAAGAGCACAGACTCATCAAATGAATTCTGAAGGCCTAATAGAAGCCAGATGTCTGATTCCCACTGCATGAAAATGTGTTGATAATGGTTAAAAAAATCACCACCTGCCGTGGTAGACTACTGATAACATTAGAATACTGTAAGTGGTGTGATACATGAGCACAACCGAACAAATCATGAGAATTGCCTGCTTTAAACTCAGGCAAATCATGAAATCATTAAGGTTGCAAAAGACTTCCAAGGTCACGATCAGCCTTTTACCGAACCCCACCGTCCCACTAAACCATATCACAAGGTGCCATGTGTTTTTTGAACACTTCCAGGGATGGTGACTCCACCACTTCCCTGGGCAGCCTGTTCCAAAGCTTAACCCGCTCAAGTGAAGAAATTTCTCCTAATATTGAACCTGAACCCCCCCCCGATGCACCTTGAGGCCATTTCCCTTTGTCCTGTCACTTGTTAGGTGGGAGGAGAGACTGATGCCCACCTTGCCACAACCTCCTTTCAGGGAGTTGCAGAGAGCCTCCTTTTCTCGAGGCTAAACACCCCCAGCTCCCTCAGCTGCTCCTCACAGGACTTACCCTCTAGACCCTTCGCCAGCTCCGTTGGCCTTCTCTGGACACAAAATATTTGGCATCGTTTTGGACCAAAAGGACCCCAGTGGCACATGGCTGTCTAATGCCATAAATCCTCATGGAGAGTGTTCTGCCCTGTTAGGAACATAGGCTATGCCTTCTCAAGCTACACATTTCTCATGCTTTCAAATAAGCCAGCTCTGCAGCCCTGGTGCAATGGTGTGCTTATTCCCAGGTTTAAGCCTGGGGCTTCTCTTCTGTTCTCTACAATATTTTCTTAAAAGAACAACCAGTGATGATGAAAAACTAAAGACATGTTGAAATGAGGTATCGGCCCAGACATGCTGTATCTTCTAATTTTAGTTTTCTATTTATACATTATCTGTTATATCCTTAACACTTACATAGTTTGATTCACATTTATTTTTTTGTTTGAAAATATTAAAAATTCATTTGAAATGGCAACCTAGGAAATTAATGACCTACAAGTTTAGTATGTTATTTTTCCATTGAGTATGTTCAGCATTTCATGTATTTTTTCCAAGAGCACTGTAGCTTGTAAAGTTTCAGTATGCTCATTTTAAATAAGGTTCCCTTTAGAAATTATTGTTCTAGGGAACTGTGGTTTTGAAAGGAAAAAGGCAAGCACAGCCCAAATTATACTAATTTTCAGAGCAATTTTATTCTGCATTCATTGAAAAACCAGACTTAAAAATTGCCTTTAAATCCCTGAAAATTTGTGCCCTCATACTCCTATGACAATCTGGTTTTACAAGGTAAATCAAGCTTGGCCATAAAGCTCACTTCAGCCATATGGCAGGTGAATATAGCACACATACCTAAAACTTCCTGGAGCACCAATGCATGACTTTCTAGGGACGAAGGGCAATGGTGGATATAATTTCTCCATATTGTTTTAATTGCATGGCATTTAGTCTTGATATTTTTAGCTCTGTCCACAAAGTAATTACACAAATTTCTCCTGCAGGCCTCTCAGAACACGAGAATTCATCTTTCTACTCACCAGCGACAGGCTCAGTCTGGCTCTGGTAGCCAAACCCAGCTCTCTCATGGAGGTGGACAGGAGAAGCACCTGCAGTACACCGTGCCGAGCGCAGCCAGCGGCAGCAGGTAAGCGAGGCACCGATGCGGCACGCAGCGAGCTGTGCACGGCAGCCCCGGGCACCAGCTGCCGGCGAGATAAAGGAGACCGGGGCCTCCCGTGGCGGGTGGGAATGCTTCAGCTGAAGACACACTGCCATGCCAAGGGAGCAGCTGCCTGGGAAGGTCACTGGCCTCGCAGTGAGCTGGCAGCTCTTGGGCAGCACGTGTGCTCTGGTGGGCCAGGGAGGCAGTGGGTGATAAAGGGGCGGGAGGGACCCTCTTCCTGGCCGGGAGCTGTGTGTAGACCTGCTATCGCGGCTGCGAGGGCACCAGCCAGGGGCTGCCCTCGACCCTGCGCGACCACGGCACGGCCATCGCAGGGGTTGCGGATCCGCGCCGCCGGTGAAAGCCCTCTTGAGGACCAGCTGGAGCTGATCCACCACCGCTGCCGCTGTGGGGCACAGTCCGCACGGCAGCGCCTTGCCGAGGGGCCGGCCTGGGCCTGCCGCGGACAAAGCGCCCCGAGGCGCGGTCCGAGGGCCGGAGCCCCTGGGGAGGAGGGGGCCGAGGCTCATGGTATGGCCGGTCCAGGGCAGTGAGACGGGCCCGGAACCATAGCCACGGCGCGATCCCGGGCGGGGCCGAATGAGCGCGGGGACACGTGCGCGGGCGGGCCGGGCGCAGGGCAGCGGCGCCACCTGTCGGGCGGGGGCGGGGACTGCGCTGGGCCGGGCCCGGCGGCGCCGCCCGCAGCCGCGGGCACGGAGAGCGCGGGCCCGTGCCCGCGGCAGCAGCGGCGCTCCCAGAGCACGGCGGGCGTGTGGTGCCGCGGGCAGGGGTGGGCAATGTGCACGGAGAGACGGGAAGAACGGCGGCATGTCCCCGTGAAAGAGGCCTGGCGGGCGCCTGAGCAGCCAGGCGGTAGCGTGGCCGAGTGGTCTAAGGCGCTGGATTTAGGCTCCAGTCATTTCGATGGCGTGGGTTCGAATCCCACCGCTGCCAAGTCGTTTTGTCCCCGCCGCGGCGGCTCCTTTTCGCCGCCCGCACAGCGGGAGCGCGGAAGGCGGGGGCGGCCCGGGGCTGGCGCGGTACGACCGACACTGTCCGGGCCGGACCCTGTGCCCCGTGGGCGGTGGCTGCTGGGGTTGGTGGTCACATTCTTTAAAATCGATAGGAAGTTGTGATATGTGCTGGGGAAAAGAGATTATGCACTGTGTGAGTCTCTTGCTTTAAAAGTAAAACGAGAAACACTGTAATTTTCAGTGGTTCTGCCTTTCCGTGCTGCGTTTGGGTTACAGCACCCCCGACCCGCGGGCCAGGCGCCTGGGCTTTGCTGCTTGCCCTGGACTGAGGGGAGGTATCAGCCTTCTCACCTTTTCCAGAATTCTCAAATCCGTCCATGATTATTCCCCTCCAGGCCATGATTCCTCGAGCTCTCATCCCCAGTCCTTTCCCAAGCTCTCTACTGTTCGCATCTTGCTCTTGGTTATTCTCTCCCCATGTAACAGGTTGGAAAGATGCAGATTGGAAGGAGATTTCTGTGATAAATTCCCACCGTGAGTGGTGGATGGGAGGGAGCTGGAGCCTCCCGAACTGGGCTTTAGGTCCATTTTAGCTGAACAGTAATTTGAAAAGCACATCGTTCACTTTAGCTGCTGCAGGATTTGCTCAGCACGACTCCTGTACTTCAGATATTTGGTGCAAAAACGGACTTGTGCTTAAAGTTCAGCAGAGAAGCAGCTGAACTGTGTTAGTAGTTCCCCTTTATTACTACAGGAGGTGAAGGAAGCTGTACAAAGATCTCTGCAACCCATAGTGGCAGATTGCTCTACTGTGACAGAAATACACTTAACTAATGTAACTTTCTTAGTAACTTCCCATTTAGCTAAAATACCCAGTTTTGACTTGTGAAAAACCTACCAGCACATACCCTCTAGCTCTGGCCCAGGGGCAGGGCAGGGAGCAGTTCTGGGACATTGTGCAGAGGCACAGCACGGACTTCAGCAACGTTTCAAGTACACTTTTATTTTCCCTCAGATGCGGTGATACAACTAATTCACAAAATCACACAATGTGGAGTTTCTGTAGGCCTGGTGTGTGTTATTTGCAGTAATCTGTTCTGTCTGTCCCTTTGCTTGTTCCTCTGTTCCCCAAGGAACTGGGTCATGACAGAAGCTGTGGTTAAGTCCTCCTCATTTCAGCCATTTTTCTTCACTGGAGGAGCACTGTAGGCCTGCTGCAGCTCTCGTTCTTTCTGCAGGTTCTCATTTACTTCAGCAATCAATTTTGAAAGTTGTTTTGGTTTGAAATAGAGGAGACAATCCTGACTCTGGTTGTGTTTCAGTGATTTGGCAATAATTGTTTACTGTATTTTAATTTCTCAGGTCCAGCCACTGATCTGTTATGATTTTGTTTGTAAATATAAAAGTAGCTGCCTGTTTGTTGCACTGTGCCAGTAACTATTGTGGAGATCAGAATGATCCAGATAGCAATATTGTGACTTTGCAGTTTATGCAGGTCAGGGTCTTCTTTCTTTAAAAGAATGAAAAATTGAAAGGCTTTCAAGTTTTAAAGTAAGAAAAAACAAAATTAAAGCAACAATTAAAGAAATCAAAATATTGATGAAGAGGTGATAATTCGAGGTTTGTGGTCTGGATTTAATGTAGTGGTCTACAGAATCAGCAAAGTCAAACTTCTTCGGCCTGTACCCCAGCTGAGTCCGTGCCTTGTCTATTCGAAATGTGTGAGTTACAGAAATGTTCTGTACCTAGAGGGCAAAAGAGTCAACATAGAAAGGTATGAATACAGGGAACTGGAACAAACTGTAAATGGCAGCAAAGGCACAGTTAAAGGAAATGTAAAATACAAAAAAGCCCACAATATTATGTCAATGTCCTACGAGTATTGTGCACATTATTTTTAAAATTGTCCACTCAAAAAGAGAATCTTGAAAGCACAAAAAGGCACCAAAAGATGCAACGTAGAATCTGTAAGCATCCACAAAAAATGTTCTGCAATTGTTCTCTTGCTTAGGTACTGAAAGAGGCAGATCAAAGAAATCTCTTAGGTGCCTAAAGGCCCAGCCAAGTCATACAGGATATTGGCCCTTGGAAGAGAGGAGCTGAAGAAGCCTCTCCTAGATTGCACACATTAGCTTTGTCCAAAAATCATGGCAACAAACAAAATATATTGCCTAAATTGTACACAATGCATGGATTTGCCCTGGAAACTGGAGGCTGAAGTAGCACTGGGGTGGATTTTACTTTCTTCTGACTTAATCTTAGAAGTCTCCCTCATATTAATGTGTATGTATCCCGTGTGAATTAAGGGGAGTTTACAAACACAGACTTTACCTCATTTCTGGTCAGCAGGGGGTGCAGGTCAACGAATGGTCTCAGAATCGCATGAAGGTATTCCATTAATGTGGCTGCATGACAAAAGATTTCTGCTTGAGGTGAGAAGCGTAAATTGCTTTGCCATTATGATTGTGACATATCTCCCACTGTAAATGCTCATGAAGGATAATCACAGACCTGAGAGCTCAGGCCACCATCACTTACACCAGCAGGACTATTTGCTCACAAGGGGCTGATTTTCTTCTTAATTATTGTGCTTGTGGAAAAAGGGTTTGGAGGGTTGGGCACAGATCTAGTGAAAAGGTCATGAAGCTTCATAAAAGATGTGGCAACAGAGGACTCAGTTAGATTCTGTCTGAGCCGCACAAGGGGATTGATTCTGGAGAGAGCAAGACATTTATTCATGCAGCAAAGCTGATGCTCTTCAGCGTATTTCATAAAGTCATGGAGTTTTACATTTCACTTGTTTTATAAATAACTCCACAAAGTTATGCATCTGTTAGGTTCTACATAAAACCTGTTGTAGTGGGACTTAAATAAGAGATCATTCTGGTTTCAACATACTGCACAGAGCTGAATTTCACACTGCTGAACACTAGGTGAGCCCACAGCATATTATTTAATGCATGAAAATGAAAATTGTGGGCAAATAAAATAAAACAACGTTATATTACAGTTAGGAATGAGGGTAGCATGGACAGGAAAGAGAAATGTTGATAAAGTATTTTACCTGATGCATACACTAAGCAAGTAGGAATACGGATCCATGGCTTACTGCAACCTAATCTTTCAAACTGAAAAAGATTTAAAAAACAGTGAAAAAGCCCAGATACTTCAAACAAGTTTTAAAGTTTCAATATAGAAGATACTTGTGGAAATATTTACTGTTAAAACAAAAAAATTAATCATTGCTCTTACTATCTTTCATTTTTAAGGGGATTCCAGGTAAATGTCACCCACAGACACTATGTCATTTTCAAATGTCAGTCTTAATGGGAAAAAAATATAATAATTAATTGAAATGTCATGGAGTGCTGATACCTAATTTAACATCACGACATGTTTATGGTTTCAAGCCCATCATTAACAATAAAGTGGTATTTTGAAAATAATGAACAGATGAATATTGAAGATTTCTATTTTTTGCCCACCCAAAGTAGCCATTATTTCCAGCTGCATGCCCAAAAAATGAAGACAGTAACAGCTCAGGACAGGGTGCTGGTGTGCATGGCCCTTTGGCCTCAGGGAAGACAAGACAGTTGCTTTAATGCAGTATTTTAGGTGGGCTTTGTTACAGTGCTAATCACCCCAAAATTCAAGCAGGAATTAAACCCACAGCCAGAGAGTTCCTTGTGGAACCCTCACACTCAAAGCAAACATACAAAATGTAACATGCACACAAAAGCTGGAGTTCCATACAGTTAAAGAAATGAATGTACTTGGAGATTAGTGTTGCACGTACAAGTGGAGTTAACCATTCAAAAAGGTTGGATTTTTCACCGTCATGAATGAAATACACCTGGCCACTCTGTTAAAGAGGTAGAGAAGAGACAAGTTAGTAAAAATAATACTGCAAATATATTGACTTCTTTATCTCACTCCTCATGAATAGCTTAAAAATAACACAGCAATATCAAATATGAGTGGATGCGTGTGCAAATCACAAACTCTGCTTGTGTTTCAGTCAGTTGCACTCCATGACTCCTGTGTAGAAGGTCTACATTCCTGCTTTCCTTTTGCTTTTAGGACTTTCTAAAGGGTAGTTTAATCTACTTTGAAACTCTTTCTAATATACTCACAGGGCAGTGCTTCTAGGTGAATAAAAACCTGTATTTACAAGGAGGAGAACAGGTGTAACTGTTTTTGAAAGCAATGAAGCCAAATGGAACGTGCTTCTGTTGACACATGGTGTGGGAAGAACTAATCATCACAGTTCAGAACATTAAACTGGACCTGTAGAGGGGAATGTGATAAATCTGCCTGAACACCTCCCAGTTTTATTTCCAACACAGCAAACATTCTTTGCTCATCTTCCAGAAATGACAAATACTGCATTTCAAAAATGCAAAGATGGAGATATTCTTACACAACTGAATATTCCATCTCTTAACCAACACCGACAGCCAACACTGTGCCTCATCCCACATTGCTCCTAGCACATTTATCAGCTCAAAACACAAAACAATGTAAGCTGAAGGACAATAACACTAATTTCTGCAGTGGTTACTATAGCACAGGATACAGTGGCAGGACCCACTGTCAAATGAAAATTCTGATGCTTTCATGGTGTACTTACAGCTATGTAGTTCCTTTCAGGGGTGAGAGCTGCAGCAGCTAGAATGTGAGCTTGTACAAAATTCTCTACATGTATCCAGTTCATTTTAACTGTCGGGTCCCCAAACTTGAAGCTAAGTAGCCTTCTCTCAATAATCTTCTGTAGACATAGTCATGAAACCAAAGCAAAATGGGTTTTAGAATGAGGTAAAGTGCACTTTCTTGTCCAGCTAAATGGAGGTTTATTTCTTCTTATAAAAAAATTAGAATACATGAATCAATTAAAAATAATCAAGTGCAAAGAGCTCTAAAAATGCTGCTCATGAGAAAATGCCAAAAAATGTATTGCAATACATTCTGAATGTACAAAAAATACACGTCTGTTCTAGGGATAAGTGAAATATTGTATGGAAAGGTAAGGTACAGTTCTGAGTGGATCAAAAGAATTCACTAAATTGGATGAAATTTATTAAAGGAAAAACTGGAAGGTACTAACTAAAATGACATTTGCCATACTTGAAATTATTTACAAGAGGATAAAAATATATTTTGGCTGACTCTAGTATAATTCCCTACCTTGGCCATAACCCAAAAATATTTATTATGTGGTAAACATAAACATAATAAATCTATTATTTCCTCCAAGCTGTGTATAACTTTATATTATATCGATACTTTTAAAATAATTGGCTCAGAATTCTACAGGGATAATACAGAATTCTGAGACAGGCAGCATTTAGAATTCTGCCCTGCAATTTAAAAGCAGGTGAGAAAGAGTGAAATGTGAGTGCCTCAGCTGCTGCCCCTCAGTAAGCTATTGTACCAGAGTGTGCTTCCAGCTCTGGAACTGCTTCCTTGGACAGGGAAAGCTGTTCATAGTTGAGGCTGGAAATAAGATATTTTGCTGCATCTCTTTTCATTAATATTTTAAACCATTTGGTGTAAGTTGCATGTAAACAGGCATTTGAAATATCATGGATTGGCCTGAATCTTACAGTAATCATTCAATTATAAAGCTGGATTTTCATGTGTTTGTATTTCAAAAATAGGCTTTTAAAATCTACACCACTTGTTAAAAAAAAGTTATAATATCCTCAGCAGACAAATGAATTGTTGAATTGCTACTCAATAAGATGAGTCAATTTATAATACAAGTCAGTGATGCTCCTAAGAACT
This sequence comes from Acanthiza pusilla, assembly GCA_036630365.1. NCBI lineage: Eukaryota > Metazoa > Chordata > Aves > Passeriformes > Acanthizidae > Acanthiza > Acanthiza pusilla. The sequence goes on along the minus strand of JAXCHO010000030.1, from coordinate 1,518,068 downwards.
TTTTACCCATATCATAGAAAATGGTTAAAAAATGAAAATGACATACTGCTAGCCTTGGCAAGTGTCTCTGCTCTTCTGGTCCATAGATCCCTGGTGGGCGAAGAACACACGTGTGGAGTATTCCACCTCCTGGAACATGAGATAAGACCATTCTTAAGAGACTTCACATTGGATCTTTGTTTATATGAACCAAAGGCTGTGGCAGCAGAACTTACTCTGAAATAAATTCATTTTGCTACCTTAATAAAGAATACATACCAAAAGGTGTTGCATTGGATATTAAGTTGGGAGAATCAGAGCATGCAAAATAGCAAGATAAAATTCAGAGAAGTCCTGCAAGCATAGTTGTGTTCCTAGAAAATACCAGATATTTAAAAATCTCTTTCTAATCAGTCCCTTGTCCCTGTGCCAGAGCAGTGAATCAATGTGCCAGCTGTGGTGATGAGTTTGCTGAAGTGAGCATATTATTTGAAAATATATTGGATAGTGGAATGAAACCAACTAATCCCCCACAAAATTATTGATGGGAAGCAGTGACTTGTTAGCAGTGCAAGGCAGAGCTGAAAGGTTCCCTCAGCAGCAGCTGCAGCTCCCACTGCAGTGAGGTAGAAGCTCTAGACAATTTTGATAAGATCATAAAAATCGAATCTTCCAAGTACATCAGCTGTCTGTTTCATCATCTGCTAATAACTCTTCTTAATAGTACTTGTAAACATATAAAATACTCAATCCTGCAGTGGCACAGGATCAAAATACTCAAAATACTTGATCCTGTGGCACAGGATCAAAATGGGATGTTTGGAACACTGACTGGTTCTAACTGCATTGGCAAATTGTGTATTGGTCCTAAAATTAGGAGGGGCTTTGATGTGAAGAGCTGCTAAGGAAATAAAGGGGAAAAAAACCCTTTATTTTCTTAAACAAAATGAATTTGTTGGGATGGAGTTCCCATCATGGACTTTCTATCTCTTATAGCCCTCTGGAAGTATCAAGTGAAGAGCCTTTTCTGTACGTTGTCCATGGCTAAATTTAGCTCAGTATCACTTGGTCACACAGAATCATGTTCCACTTTACATTAATTTGTTTTGCACCAGCAGTTATAGTATCTCACAGGTGGCTAAAGTATTCAAGTGGATAACTGGCTTCCTCAACATGGAAAACTTTGGGAAGCACTAATAAATAATTCCAGGCTCTAGGCTCAGATAGCTCCTTCTGATTTTAATATATAACTTGAGGGTGTGTGGGACGTAACAATTTAATCAGCATTCATGTTTTACTTATGTTGCATGAGAGAGTGACATTAAACACTTGTTTTTGTTTAATTTATAGCTCTCTTACTATTTTCTATTAACATACTGAACTTATTGCTACCATGCTGAAACATTTTACAGACATTGTGGGAACTTAAACCCAATTAAAAACAATTTTTAAGTGAAAATATTTTAATTTGAGAAAGGGCATTGGTGACTTAATTTCCTAACTGCTGGGCAATCTTGTCCACTAAGGATTGATACAGGACACAGGGTTTTTGGGAGGAACAAGAAGAGGAGGAGTAAATTCTGCTATGAATTCATGCTCAGACAAAAGTACCTTCTAGTGGAGATCCATCAGCTGCTAGAATCATTTGTTCTGCAATTGATTTGGTTCTGGAATAATGGTCAATGAGCTACAGAGAAAAAACAAATACATTTTAATCTGTTCCTGAAATGACAGGGCAGAGAGGCATCCCTTCTTCACTAATTTTTACTTAGCAGGTGGCAACAAAATACCTTAAAATATAGAAGTTGTGGGGTATCAGGTTTGGGGTAAAACACATGAATATTTCTACAGTAAGGAAGCATTTTTGTGTATGCAAATCTGGTTAATTAATTTCAGCACATTTGAGAAGCAATAAATATATGTATGCTTTGAATGCTGCCAGGAATGTAATTGATCACTACTTTGTAATCTGGATTTCTTCTTCAGGTAACGGAAAAGTCAAAAGCCAGCTTTTGTAGTCATTACACTTGGCCTGAAATATCCTGCTCACTTCCATGTGGCATTGTCCCCAAGAAAATGTTATTTAAAATGTTATTTTAAATGTTATTTTAAATGTTATTTTAAATGTTATTAGAATATTATTCATCTTTTATCTCCCTCTCCACTTCTTGAAAGACTGTGAAGTACTTGATGGAGAGAGGAGGGACACAAAAAACAACTGTGTATGCAAAGCACCTATTAGTACTTTCTCTTTTTTAATTAAATGCAATAAAACAATATAAAAATAGGCTGCTTTTCCAGGCCATCCTTAATAAGGGAAAACCAGTAAAATCATGCAGACAATAAATAGCTAAAGAGGCACCAAGCCATGTAACACAGTCCTCATCTCCAGGTGGAATATTCCTGATGTTGATGGGACACTGTGGGAGTTATTTTCCAAAATCAAGGCCTTAATAGGAAAACTAAGAAATATATAGTTAGATGTACATAAAACTGACGTGCCAAAGTTGTGAATAGCATCTACAAAGAGTGTAAAGAATTTTCTTTTTTCTCTCATAGAATCACAGAATGGTTTGTGTTGGAAGGGACTTCAGGGATCATCTCTTTCCAACCTCCTGTGCCATGAGTGAGGACAGGTTGCTCAAACTCCTATCCCACCTGGCCTTTTTTGTGCCTTTATTCTTCATCAGGAATTCCATCAGGCAGAACATTGTCATAAAAACTCCAGGCTTTTTCAGAAACACGAAAGTAAACAAAGAGGAAATTTGGAAACATAGTACAAGCTAAATACCTTGTCAGTTGGGAAATAAGGCAAAGACTCCTCATCCCCGTCTTCAATAGGAAGCCCTCCAAACACCACATTTACTGAGCTGGTGTAGATCAGCCGAGCGATGTTTTTCTGTTTGCAGGCTGTAGCAATGTATAAATTCAGTTACTTTAGTGGAAAATAACATGGGAAAAAACTTCGTGTGATGCTTTTTCTAACAAAGCGTCAACTCTGAAAAGAGAAAAAGCTTCCATTCTGTGCCTGGTTGAGTTGAAATGCAAAGAATATTTAAAGGGAAGACAGTGTAGAAGCACATCCTGAGCTGGGTGCCAGCACTGTGCCTCAGGAGAGCTTCCCCAGCCTGCTGAGCTGGGCATCAGGACAGGAGTCCTTCTGCTTCGAGGGCTGCCCACTGCTTGTGTATGAGCTATTAGCAACCAACTTAACTGCCACAAAACACAGAGGGAATTGCTGAACTCTTACATGGATACCGATCCCAACATCAGTCACACGAGATGTTGGAAAGCTGAAGTAGTTGAGCTACAGTGCAGGCTCTCATATCACACCTCGGAGCAGAACTGAGCATAAACCCCCCCCCCCCCCATGATGTGTTTGCTCATTTTCCTCATTGAGCCCTCTCCCTCACAGCAAAACTGAACATAAACCCCCATGATGTGTTTCCTCATTTTCCTCACTGAGTGCTCTCTCTTGTAGCAGAACTGAGCATAAACCCCCCCCCCCATGATGTGTTTGCTCATTTTCCTCATTGAGCCCTCCCCTCGTAGCAAAACTGAGCATAACCCCCCTGATGTGTTTAATTTTCTTCATTGAGCGCTCTCCTTTGTAGCAGAACTGAGCATAAATCCCCATGATGTGTTTCATTTTCTTCATTGAGCCCTCCCCTTGGAGCAGAATTGAGCATAACCCCCCCATGATGTGTTTGCTCATTTTCTGCCAACAGTGTAAAGTAGTTGGTAACAAATAGAGTGTGCCAAAAAGGCTTTCTCTAAATGGGAAATAATATTTGATGTGCTATACTAACACCCAGTGGCACAGTTAAATACGTACCGTTAATGATGAATCTTGTTCCATTGAGGTTTACAGATTCTATCTCTTCTTTATGCAACTAGAAAAAGAAGGGAATTGTGCATTTTTTAGTAATGATGCATATTAAATTCAATAGGGGGATGTTATAAATGTCCCCAAATAAACATAATTTAGGCTTTGATTACCAAAAATGTCACCTAGACTGCTGTTTCAGACTTAAAGAAGTCTAACAATTATTTTTAAACTATACCTGTATTTTTCTTGTATTTTTGCAGACCACTCTGCTTGAAGCAAATAGGATTGTTGTGCTTCTGAAAATACATGTCCAGTTATTATATATCTTGCAGCAGTATGTTAAATATCTATATTTAGTGACCAGTTGTCTGTACCCAGAGCAATTCCAATTACTCATTGCTCAGTGGCAAACAACTTTGAGTGAGCTGTTCTATCCAGACAGGGTAATTACTAAAGTTCCTCTTATTAAATAAGGTAAAAAAGAGGTGTGTTTGTGTGTGTGTGTGTGTGTGTGTACTTGTAACTCTAATTATAAAATTGTGACTCAGTGTTCCACATCAAGTTCGTGCTTACAGCTTTTTACCCAATGGCAAACAAAGACTTGAAATACTGTCATTGTTAGAATTCAGATATATGAAATAATTTATAATTTAGTTCAGGTTTTATTCCACCTAGTGACCTTACACTTAGGAGATCCATGTGAAGGTTTAGGGAAGAATCAGGGTTTTGGAGGGAACCAGCCTCTCCTGTCCTTCCTTTTGTCTTCACAATATTTCAGAACTTTTCAATGCCATTTTTGTCTCAAACACTCTGCAAGCACTCAGCTGGCACTCCAGTTCTCACAGAGCAATTTACCAAAACATCAGGGCAATAGGAAGACATCAAATGTATCATGCAGTGTTACAGCATCCAATCTCTCACTCAGTCTGGGCAGTCACAGAAAAAAACAAAACTGTACAGACTCACTTGCTCTGTTCCTGACATTCCATACGAAGCTACGTGGAACACACAGTCAGCCCCTTCACAGACTGCAACTATGGCACTGTAATCCCTGATATCTGTCTGCAATACATAAGAAAAGATATTTGGATATTTGAAATCAAAGCTGCAGGTGATCATTTGTCACACAGTGGGTTAGCACAGAGGGAATCCATATATATAAAACATGTATAGAACTGTACTTGCTGTACATTCTGGGACTCAAAACTGGGAACACCTCAGTACTTGCTGATAATTATCCTTTTCTTCTATAGAACCCAAAGGACTTTAAAGACATTCATTAAGGTTTACAATACTCCTGTTCATTCTACAGGTGGTTAAACTAAGGCATAGATGAGGGCAGGATGCTGACTCCTCAGGGGTGAAACTGCTCCGTGCATTACAGGTTTCACTGGCTTCTGGATTTCAGAGATCCTAAAATCCATTCACCAAAACTCATGCAGGATGTTCAAACAGTTAAAAAGGTTACTGGAATTTGAAATAATTGGCAACTAGGTATTTGGATTCTGTGAAAACTAGTAAGACATTATGGAAAAGGCAAATGAACTAACTTTGACTGTTGGGAAAATATTATTTATCATACCTGGATCCACACCACTCCACGGGGAATCACCCACATAGGCTTGTGTATGTCACACAGAACAACAGTGGATCCTGTGTGGGCGAGAGCACATCCCAGCTGGTATCCACAATAGCCGCCGCCTCCCGTCACCACGGCTCTCATACTGGTTTTGTTCAGTGCTCCGGCATTCCTGTCCCCTCGGGAACCAGAGGTTGGGTGATAGGGTCTTGCTGCTCTACTCATTTAGAAGTTTTGTGTCGGTAAAATACTGCCTGGTACTACTAAATGCGTATAACAATTCCTCCTACGTGGTGAAAATTGCTCCATAGCACCACTGGATGCAGATGATTTCAGGGAGTTTCATGTTAACAACATCTATTCACAGCAGCAAAATCTGACTTTAATGCAACCTGTTTGAGAGATAAAGACAAAAGCAAAACAAAATTTACAGTCTCCAGTTTATTGCCAAGACAGACATCCGAGAGAAGTGGTATTTCCAGCTTTGTTCTAAGTAGCAGCAGCTGAACATAAAGTAAGAATGTGCTGACTTGTGATCATGGGCAGTGCTGGAGCTGAGATAGATGAGGATTTCAGGAGGGCAGAGGGATGCCTGATCCTTGTGTTATAACTTTAGAAGGTGTATCAGAGAACAAGGCTATCAAATCCCTCGCTTTCGAGGGGAACTCGAATAAAATAAATAGCTGCTATGCTATAGAAAGGGTTAATAACTGCGTTAAGAAAACAGTAATAGTGAATCACTTGTTTCCTGAACGTGGGGGTTCTTGCCCTTCTGTGGGTTCCTCACCGGCAGTCAGGACATTTCAGAGGCTGTGGCTATCGACTCCTTCCGACACCCCCGTCCCTGCCCCGGCCGCAATTAAACATTCAAAGCCACCCGAGCCCCGCCGGGGCTCTGTGCATCTCACTTGCAAATGGGCCGGGCCGGCAGCGCACGGAGCCGTGCTCGGGCCGGGCCCGGCCGTCCCGCGGCCTCGGGCGCTCCCGCGGCGCCGCCGTTGGGGCCGTTGGGGCCCGGGGGCGCGGGTCGGGCCGGGCCGGGGCTGGGCAGCGTCCACGGGAGCCACTCCGGGCAGGAGTGCCGGCCCGGCCCCGCCGCCAGCCCCGCAGCGGCCCCCGAGGGTCCCCGAGGGGTCCCGCACCGTCCCCGGGCCCCTCTCATCCCGCAGCATCTCTGGGCCCCTCTCATCCCGCACCATCCCCGGGCCCCCTCTCATCCCGCAGCATCCCCGGGGCCACTCTCATCCCGCAGCATCCCCGGGGCCCCTCTCATCCCGCAGCATCCCCGGAGCCACTCTCATCCCGCAGCATCCCCGGGGCCACTCTCATCCCGCACCATCCCCGGGGTCCTCTCATCCCGCAGCATCCCCGGGGCCACTCTCATCCCGCACCATCCCCGGGGCCACTCTCATCCCGCACCATCCCCGGGGCCCTCTCATCCCGCAGCATCCCCGGGCCCCTCTCATCCCGCAGCATCTCTGACATCCCACCGCACCCTCCAGGCTCCCATGGCACCCGTGGGTTCACTCATCTGGCAGCAGCTTTGGGATTGCACAACTTCTTGGGATATTGGATCCCACAGCATCCCTGGGGTTCTGCTCGTCCCATAGCACCTTGTAGCCCACAGCATCCTGGGGGTCCCACAGCATGTCACAGCATCCCTGAGTTTCAGAGCATCCCTGGGATCCCACAGCATCCCATGGTGGTTCTTACCTCCAGGTGTCTTCACACAGGTGTGACCGGCGGACAAAAGCATCCTGTCAATAGCGAGGGCTCTGGCCACACTGAGGTGCCTGTTGAACAGGTTCAGGAGAAAAATACCACCTCCTGCTTACTGGTTGGACGGGTGGTGGCCAGACATGGCTCAGAGAAATGCAGAACTTCTGAGACACCTGCAAAACAGCAGGAATTCCCAAAGAGGGACAAGTAAACAAATAGGCACTAAGGTCCACTCCCACCTGAGCCTTCCTGTGGTCATTCGAGCCTGGGAAGGTGTGAAAAGGGTCAGGAGCTGCAGAATTTCAGTCACCCATTCCAGGCAAAATTAAGCTTTGAACACGTTTACCTCTTTCGTTACACCTGTGCCATGTCTGAATGTTCATATTAAATTTTAATTACTTAAAGACACACTGCAGTTGTGTTAGAGCAGGAGTAACTCAAGAGCTCAAACTTAAAGTGAGACTCGGTAAAGACCCACAGAAATGAGAGAGCTGGCCATTCCCAGCTGGTACTGAGGATTGTTTTAAAATCTCAAATACTGCATCTGTAAAAAAGACAAATCAATGTACCAAAGCCATTACTGTTAATCAGCGCTGTTGTAACAGTAATGTAAAAAGCATCTTACCCAAAATAACAAACCACAGGTTTGGTGTTACAGGACTGAAATGATGGGGACTCACAACCACAAAGTCAGTGAACTCCTTGGTTAGTCCTCACTGAGGGGCATCCGAACGAGGTCAGAGCGTGCACTCTTGTGAAAAGTGGTGGTGTAATCTGGGATGCATTCTGAGCTATTAGTCCAATAGAAGCGATATGAAAGATTTATAGATAACTAATTTAGAACCAAATTGAATGTTTGCATGCAGCTAAAATGCTCTCACTGGGAAGTAACTTTACTCTTGTGGTTTTCTATTCTGCGTTTCTAGGGAGTAAAGGCTTACATGGTACCTCCTGCCTGCAGTGCTTGCTCAGTCAGCTGCACCTCTGTAGTGATAAATTGTGAATTTAACTGGTTTTAATCAAACTTGGATAAAGATCTCATCAGATACAGAACTTCTTTAAGCTTCCTGTCAATAGGTAGTCAGGAATAGGAGAGAGGGCTGAGCAGTGCCCCTGCTAAAGGAAGAGGGACAATGGGAGCTCACTTGGTACAGACAAGGACAATCTCCAAATGCAAATCCATAGTCAAGCAGACTCTTCTGCTTTCAGTGCACACTGAATTATTTGTTTAGTGAAAAGAAAAAAGTGCAGAGTAAAACAAATCTTTGCTCACACAAGCTGCAATGGTAATTGTGGTTGCTCACGCATTTTCCTGTCACTGTGTATTGTCTTTTACCTGTGACCTGTATTCTTCTAGGGTTGCTGTTAGCTCTCCTGCATATCCTGTAGATTTAGAGTGAGTGAATCTCCATAAACTTACCAGTCTTAAAAATCCTGTAAAATGCTAACAAAAGGCAAAATAAATACAGAGTGCAGATAATTGGCTGACAGAGCTTTTCCATCATTTTCTTCCATGACCTACCCTGGCAAATCCAGCTCTCCTGATCCATGTGGGGTGCAAGAGGTTTCTAAGAAAAAAACTTGTAATTTCTTTCAGGTTTGTCTGGGCTGCACTGGAGCACATGTAGCTCACCTAGTGCAGTCCACCCAGGAAGCCCCTGGTGGAAGTCTCAGAAAGGGGAGAAGAGAGAGGTTGGATTCTCACTCCTGTCTTGGTGCTTGGCTTCTCTGCTCACCCCAAAGCAGCAATTCCCTGAACAGACAATGTGTGCCAGCAATGCTGCAGGGTTGTGGAGAATGTGACTCCAGGGAGCAATATCAGCTGGCTGAACTCCCCCTTCCCACAAGCTCCTTAAAAGCAGTATTTAGTTCAGTTATTATTTATTATTGCATTGAAAGGATATTATTTGATTTACAAACACACATAATGTTATTTATTACATTTTTACAAAGCTTTAGAACAACAAAACTATTTTACATAAATATCATTTTCATTCCTCTAATCACCTATTATTTATAAATATTTACTTTCCATATTTTTTGCACAGTTTCCCAGGTCTCTGTAATTCCTCAGACTGACAGTAGCTGTAGCAGTGGCTTCATCAGAAGAGTTGTTTAGTCACTCTTTTCTTCATTGGAGCTACTGGACTAGTTACAGCACTGCTGTCCTGTGACAGTTCCTCTTCTTCCAACTTCTCACCCTTCTGAATTATCATTTGTAGAAAATGCTTCCCAGTATGAAAAAATCAATGAATGAAGATCCATTAAAACTATTTCCGTAGCCATTCGTGGTGAACTCCTTTGATGTAACACTGTGTTGCTCTTGGGGAGCATTTCCTGATATATCCCATGTTTTCACTGTTGTAGGTTTTTTTGTTTGGTTGTTTTTATCTTCATGCGATCAGAGAGGTGTCAGAATAATAATAACAAAATCCAGAGTGGCTGAGGAATGTACTATGACCAGATCATTAATACTCAAAAACAAAATGAGGTTTTCTGGAGCAGGTGGGTGGTTATTTGATTTTAGAAGAAAGAAAGAACGATCAAACTTAACAAAGTGCCAAAAACAAACACCATTTTAAGGAATGTGTGATCTTCTTGGCAAGTAGGTCTTGTTTTCAGATAATGATCCACAGAATCAGCGAATGAGAATTTCTTTGGTTTGTAACCGAGCTGGTTTCGTGCCTTGTCTATTCGGAAAGTGTGAGTTACAGTGACATTCCACACCTAAAATCCAAAAGGACAGTTATGGCAGTGTTTAATATCCAGTTTTCTTTGGATTAAACTATATCAACAACAATATTACAATGGAAACAGAACAGAAAACAGAGCTGTAATGCAGACAATCCAAAGGGTGTATCACATCCTTCATGAGAATTTTAGTCAGAAGTATATAAACATTATCTCTTTTTATATATTTACCTCGTTCCTTGTCAAGAAAGGTGTAAAGCTAAAAACTGGCTTTAGTATCAAGTGCAGATACTCCATCACAGTGGCTGTGAAACAGAAAATTACTTAATGAGGCAGATGGATAACAATAAACTGAGACAATGCTGACATTGCATAGCCAATAATTCCTACTGGCAGAAGGCACTGTTCAATTTATAAAGTACATGGTGAGTTTATGTCTAGTCTTTAAACTTATCTGGTATAATTAATACCAAATGGCACAAATGATTATTATTAATTTGAATAATGTTAAGTTAAATAATTGCTACAATTTGGCCCCTTGCATTTTATAAAGTCACTATGTACCTTTACAGGAGTAAAAAAATCGAACAGCCCACAATAATTAGGAATGTATTTAATTTTTTTTACCTGCTATATGAACCAGGAGAACAGGAATATGTATCCAAGGTTTCCTGTAGCCTAATTTTTCAAACTAGAAAGGATTTAAAAGCAAAGAACAACAGAGAACTTATACCAAATTTAGGGTGTCAATGAAACATGAAAATGGGGGGAAAAAAAAAAAAAGTTGATAAAACTAATATCTAAACTTTTTTTTCCAGCTAGTCTTCCAATCAATACTGGTAGTAAGAAATGCAGTTGAAACCCACTAGTCATTCTTTGGTGCCCACCTCCCACCCTTCCTCTGGAATTGGACAGTAAAGGGGAAAAAAGGCCATTTCCAAGGGACAGGAGACCCACACTGGAATACTGAACTGCAGCCAAATGCAGGCCCACTGTTCTACTGCAGTCATTTCCTGGGATGGCATTGCAGGATCAGAACTTGACATGCTCCTAGAGTCCCAGCCTGCTATTTCTGAAAAGACAGTGTTATCTCTTTTTAGCTTCTCAGATAAGATTGTGAATGGGCTTCCCTTCCGTGCTGCACTGATGCTGGGACAGAGAGAAAAGCAATGTCTGTAGGAGTCCTGCAGGATGCCAGGGGCAGAGCTTGCCGTGCATGGCCTAGGGCTTTGCTTCATGAAATGCATGCTCTGCACAGCTGCTGTGCCTCTCAGCCAATCCTCTCAAAGCAATGAGGCCAAACTCCACAGCTACACAGAAACAAAACTTCCCTTAACAGCAGCAGAACTTTGGGATGCGCAGGGAGAACAGGACCGAGTTTAGTGTTAAGTAATTTGGTGATTTATGTGCACTGAACTCCATTTAGCTGGTCTGGTGTGGCAGTCAGTGCCAGGGAGCTGCAGGGAGCGCAGTACGTACCAGGGGCACGATCCACTCCGAGAAGATGACATTTTCACCATCGTGGATGTAATAAGCCTGACCACTCTGGTGAAGAAGCAGAGAAAAACAGTGACAAAACACTGTGCAGAGGATAGCATTTGCTGTCTCTTCATGGGACAGACAGAACGATTTTATTGTTACTTACAGCTACATAGCCCTTCTCAGAGGTGAGAGCCTCAGCAGCCAGCAAGTGAGCCTGCACTAGATTTCCTATGTGCACCCAGTTCATCTGGACTTTGTGATTCCCAAACTTGAAGTTAAAAAGTCTCCTCTGGATATTTATCTGTAGAAACAAAAAACATAAGATAACAACTTTTTTTTTTTTTTTTAATTATTATGCAGTATAACGTTGATTTTGTCTCAACCCAAATACTTGGAATTTGCTATATTTGTGTACAATTGCAGCACCAGAAATATGTCACAAGACAAACCCAGCTAGTGGGTGGTTTATAAGTCAAAGATTGTTGCAGTGATAGGCAGTGGCAAAATATGGTGACATTATTTTGTTTAGCAGAAACTAAAGTGCGTATTTAAAAAGCAGTATTTCCACTAAACAATCAGGGATGCAAACCTACTTCTTTTGCCATGGCATCCCAGCCTTCCATTTTTTCTTTTCACCGAAAAACCCAGCGTGACCCTGGCCCGCAGCGCTGGATTCCTGCTATTTGTTACCCTGCACACATCACCTGTCCCCAGCTTGCACCTCATTCCTGCAGGAATGGTTAAGAACTGCAATCAAGGTACTTCCACGTGTCTTATGCCCTTACAACTACTTGTGGTGTCCTCCAGAGCTGACTACAAAACACATACGGCTACTCGAGGCAGGTGCCGCTGCTCTTCTGGTCCGTAGATGCCTGGGGGGCGAAGCACACACGTGTGGAGCTTGTCCCCTCCTGGGAGAGAGCAAAAGGGGACTGTCAGGCAGCTGGGATAATCTGATTGCAGATTGGTGTTTAAAGCGGTGTAAAAATTCCCATTTAAGGTAGTCCCATTTAAGGTAATCCCATTTAAGGTTGGACCGGCACCATTTAAGGTAATCCCATGTAAGGTTGGACCAGCACCATTTAAGGAAATCCCATTTAAGGTTGCGCACCGCAAACGACGAGGAGAATAAGCAATACAGGATCAATGTGATCAATATTTTTTTCCCCCCCTTTATTCCCCCAATTTCTTTAGATTCTCAGATTTCAGTGCATTTTCCAGCAGCTAGCAGGTTTTCCATGTCATGATGTCCTTGGTTAGTCAGACTCCTTGCCACACTATTATGGTTACTTGCACACAGCTCCATCACTTGTCCCTCCCAGCTCGTGGTCCCTTCATCTGATGTTCTGCATTCTTTTGACCACAATTTCTCTTTCATAAATTCGGTGCTTCCCAGAGCATCAAGGACACTGTCCCTGCAGCCTCTGCCCCCAAGGTTTTGCTCGCACAATGCCTGCTCTGTGTTCTGTGGTGGCAGAGGCTGCAAAGGCAGAGCCTCGAGCACATCCTGGTCCTGCTCCTCAAGCCATTTTTCAACAGGTGTTAGCAGAAAAGCTAACTCTCCACCAAAGAGAGGAGTAGAAACAAACCAAATAATATTTCAGTTGGAGTATACTATTGATAAATTGGCAAGCAGGGAAAGGAATGTTCATTAGCACTCCTAATGATAGAAAAACCCCAAATGCTGTATATGTACCTTTGAGTAAAGTTCCATTAGCAGCAAGAACCATTTGGTCTGCAATTGCCTTGGTTCTAGAATAATGATTAAATTGCTATAAAGAAAGCAGAATAAGATAATTGTCATCTTATTAATTATCTTATTATCTTATTAATTATCTAATTAATTATCTGAATCCGTAAAGGCAGACTTACTGTTCATGACTGACAACATTTCAATCTAGCTAGCTCACAGACATCAGCTGAGCAAAACAAAACTAGAAATAATAAGATTTAGTAAATATATCGTTTGTTCATGACAAAAAATAGACTTACACTTCAGTGGCACAGGTTTAGCTTCAGAGTGAATTTAAGTCCATTAGTATTTACTGGACTCACTTTTTGTGCTGAAGGTACTGAGAATATCTACAGTAAAACAACTTCTGCTCTCAGAGCAGCCCTCACACAGTAAATGGAGCACAGTAAATGCCAAAATCCCACGAACAAAGTACCTTTTCCAGTGGAAAATATGGTACAGTTTCTTCATCTCCTTCTTCGATAGGATTGCCTCCAAACACCACATTCACTGTACTGGTATATATCAGTCTAGGGATATTTCTTTGTTTGCAGACTGCAATGACACACAAAATTAATTATTTTAAAACAAAAATAAAGAGGGAAAATAACTGAACTGGCAGATTTTCTTTTTGAAAACAGACATTATATTTATAGAAGAAAAGTAATATTTTAATTTAAAAATTTCTTTCATTCAGCTGGAATTTTTCATCCCAAGTATGTGCTATGTGAATATTACTCATTGTGGTCACCAAGTGTTTCATGATGTAACTATCATATCACTGGATTGCAGTTGGATAGAGGAATTGTCATGGTAGAGGAAATATTCCTCCTTGAGAAATCTTCCTTAGAGCATGTTCATGTTAACAAGTGGAATAAAAGGAGATGAGTAAGAACATTGGTTGAGGTGCTGCCCTTGGGGCAGTGCCGTGGGCAGCAGCCACGCCAAGGCCACGCCAAGGCCACGCCAAGGCCATGCTGTGCCAGTGCCATGAGCTGCCTCTTGAGGCCACTGTGATGGAACATGGTGTCACACAGGAGCAGGGGACAGTGCTGCCACAAACTGCCTTTGTCTCATTCTGTTCATAAGTGACAAACGATGTGCTCACAGGAAAACATACCCTGCTAGTGTATAATCAGCTGTGCTTTAAACACAAAGGAAATTAATGTTATTTGCAAAACAATGGCTTAATTATGGATTCCAGTCTTGTGTAGCTAAGACGTTGTAGCTAAATTCTGCTGCATATATGTCATTGCAAAGTTGAATAATGCAAATTTCCTTTTCATCTAACAATATTTCTAAAGTCGAAGTGAATATTCAAAATCAGGAACTTTTAGAATCTTCAGAGCAGTCTGTCCAGCTGGTTCATTGTCGCATTTTGAAAAGAATAAATGTTAATTACTGTTGTAAATACTTGGGACAAAATACAATAATAAGGTGCATTATTAAAATGTAGATAAGCAGGTTCATGCTCCTCCCAGGCTCTTGGGCTGCTGGGAGCTGATGGAAATTTGCCATGATGTGTTTCTGTGGCTTTGGGGGTTGGGGTGGGGAGAAGGGAGTATGTGGCAGCTCTTCCCTCTAACTTGTTTGGAGTTTTACTTGCCTACTATTCCATTTCTGCGTTTTTTAGTAATAACAAACAACACAAAAATCAGTCTAAATAAAGATTGGTTTTGCCATATTGCTTTCCCCCCACCCCCGCCCTGCAATTGGTTTTTGAATTGAAAACAAAGAGAAAGTAGCTTGGGTATTTATAATGCACTTGGGAAATGCTCTTTCTGGAATTGAATACACTGAAAGAAATCTAGTAGCATCTTCCAGAGACTGTAGTTAAACATCAGTATATAATAAAATCACAGATAAGCAGAAAGGATAGAAATTTTTCTGTATTAATGTGATAAATAATAGCTGAATATACTTGCACATCTATGGTTCCCAAATGTTTAGTGCACAACAAACTGTACAACATCTCTCATGTTATTTCTGTGAGGAAAGAGGATAACACTTCTCCATCCCATAAAGTAGAGGGAAAAATAACAGGACATGGAGGAGAGCTTTAGTTGGACTGCCAAGGAATGCAGTCCAGGTTGGAAATCAATCCCCAGTTCAAACCAGTGGCAAGTCCACCAGCTTTAATGGGACCTGCACACCCAGGTTTACTTCATGCTCTGACAGAAGGGAGAGAAGAGCCTCGTTTTACTGCCTGATCTTCACAGGAAACATCAATTTAGAAAGTTTTTTAATTCATGGTTTGGATCAGATGCAAAGAAAGAAAATCCAGGTACCTACCATCAATTATTATTTTTGTGCCTCCAACATTTATGGATTCAATCTGATCTTTCTTTTGAAGCTAGAAATAGAGTTTGCACAAGATTTAATTAATTCACAATATGATGGTTACGATTGCCAGATCTAGAAAAACTGAGGCTTTTTTGTGATATATGTTACAGTTCTGTCTGACATACTGATTTCTGGCATTTCTCATGTTTATTGTCTTGTTCAGTGTCTGAGTAAAGAAAGCTGAAAAATGAAAGATAAAATGCATCTAAAGGGAAATGATAATGCTTCAATATTTTGTCCCACCCCAGATAATCCATGATATAGAAACAAGAATCACAGGCAGGGGTTATGCTCCCTGAAAGCTTTCACAAATTTTTGTTCCGGGACAGTGTGTCCTGTTCCTAGAAATAAATTAGTAGGTTCATGACTTTTTTGATAATACCCTCCATGACTATCACTGCTGTTCAATATTGATTGAGGTTTCCTCATGTTTCCTCATGATGTTTCCTCATGACAGAGTTCACAAGGAGAAAATGTATCAACGTTAGCTCTGGAGCAATGCTGTCACATTTCTTCAGATTGGAGAAAAAGGATATACCTTCTTATCTCATTTTTCTAGAACATTTTGTAGTACATTGCTCTCACACTTTGATTTTGTTATTTAAGGAATACCTCCCTTGTTGCCTGTATGGATGACTTGACCTTTTTAACAACTTCTATCTGAGACCAATACCGTAAAATTACATTCTTTATTACATGCAGACAGTTTTTTCTGTCTCAGAAAGAACCAAAGAAAATTAGGAAAATGGTACTTGCTTGTTCCAGTCCTGACATTCCACATGCAGCTACATGGAACACACAGTCCACCCCTTCACATGCTTTGAACACTGCTTCATAA
Source organism: Acanthiza pusilla (assembly GCA_036630365.1). Classification (NCBI taxonomy): domain Eukaryota; kingdom Metazoa; phylum Chordata; class Aves; order Passeriformes; family Acanthizidae; genus Acanthiza; species Acanthiza pusilla. Next base: position 1,501,876 of record JAXCHO010000030.1, on the reverse strand, counting down.
TCCCTCACATCACCCTGTAAAATGAGAAAAGAATGGATTTTTGACAGGTGGAGCTCATACATTCTCTACAGAGCTATAGTAACTATGGCCAGTAAGGAAAATCTGTAGATATTCTGGTCTATATTTCACAGTACTTAACAACAATTAAACAAAACATTACAAACAGGCAGAAAAATCAATGACTAAGAATTTTGCCAGTATTTTGTTGCAAAACAGATGACTCTTGTTGGCTTTGATTATAATGCGTATTTTCACACTTAGTCCTGCAGCCTCCAGGCTGGCAAAACTTGTTTGACTTGAATGGGAGCAGCAAGGGCTCGAGGGCTGCAGAATCCTGCCCCAGGGACAGGAAATCACGGCAGGAAGGCTTCAGCTCTCTGCCTTGGGATCACCAAATGAGAGAATCCTTTTTCTGCTGGCACCTTGAAACCTGGTCTGGGCTGTCTTCACAAGTGTCTTTTTATCCATCTAAGGTTTATTTTTGGTTCACTGTATGATAACTTTAATCACAGTTTTGTACAAGATTTTAAAACCCAGTACACTATGTATTTAATACTTTATTTAGGGTGCTGTAATCATATTTATGAAATTCCATATATCACTGAATACACTTGTGTCTAGTATTAAATGCTATGGTGGGGTTAGAATATTATATTGCATTTTTCTATAACAGGTATACTACATTAATAGTAACCCCCATCCATACAGCTATCACTAAAATATAGTACCTTTATTTTCACAATTCAGATATTTTAAAATATTAGATACTATTTTCTGTAATGAACTTGATAGAATAACTCCCAAAGAGGCAGCTGAAGGTAATATTAAGAGCTAATCTAGTCTTTAACTCTCGGCTTTTTTTCTCCTGAGGTTGCCAAAGTATTTCACAAATACAGCTGACTTGCACTTCCCCCCCTCAGTGCAATGCTAAAGCAGCTAAGCAGTATAAACAACATTAGCCTCTCCAAATCACTGCTCAAGGCTCAGAGCTCCCAAGTCACTTATTAGTTCATTTACTAGGACTCCATAGTTCCATTTTCCAGGTAATCCTCTTACACTCTGTAATATTTATTCTTTTAAAATTGATTTATTAAAAAAGCCTGTTCTAGAAGAGAAGATCATTTGTGAGATCTCGATTCCTCTTTAGAAGATGTAAATTGCCATCAGTCCACACACTTAAATCAAATTATGTGGATTTATAGCATTAACAAATTAAGCTTATGATTTTTGAATGGTTCCTCAATAATACTTTGTCTCTCTTCCATATTGTGTTCAAGTTGTTTATGAAATTGAGCTCAAGAACATCCTGGGTCAGACAAGATCTCAGCCTGGTATTCTGCTCTCGCCAGAGTCATCCATCCCCTCTGCCTCCCCTCCACCTGCCCCAAAACCTGGCACCACCACTCCCACCCCAGGACACAGCTCCTGGGATGCCTTGCAGCTTTGCCATCAGCTCCCCAGTTCCAGTGGGGGCAAATGTTCTTACAATAATTGCTCAAAGATCAGCTGAGCAGTACCCTGGGTTCAGCCAGAACTTGTGTGAGATGACAGGAGCACCCCAAAAGTGCCCCAGAGCCCAGAGCTGCACCTGGAGCAGCTGTGGGAGCTTGGTGCTGCCCGCAGCAGGAGCACTGGGGAGAGCTGTGCTCCACACATGGCATGAGCTGTCACACACTGGAGACCTCCTGTGTTCCCCTTTTTTGCAGACAATCATTCCTTGAATTGTTCAGATTCAAAAAGGATCAGTGCTCAGAAATGAGTGCTGCGGGAAGAGCGTGGACAGGGCAAGCAAATGTAGCACTTTCCCCCACAATACTCTTCTAGTCTTGAAGTATTTTCATGCAGAAGATTTCTTGACCCTAATTTAATTTATCTATTTGGCAATTGCCGGTGGAACTAAATATTTCTTGAGGCTTTGCACATGCCTTTTACCCACCACACGAAAAGCAACATTGTTTTGTGTGTTCTGAACTGACTCTTTTCACCTGGTGGCCCTTCCTTCTTGTCCTGGAAGGACAGTGAACAATCCCTCTAATCTCAGTGCCACTCACAGCCTCTGGAGCTATCTCGCTCCCAAGTCACCTCTTTCCAGCCTGGAAATCCCAATTTCCTCAGTCATTCTCTGCATGGCAGTCATTCTGCATTTGTGATCCCTTTCATTGCCCTGTCTTGGCTCTCACCTTTTCTCTTGAAATCATTCCCCAGAGCAGTAACCTTTGTCCCTCACTGTTCTCTGTGTCCCTGGGGTGCTGAAAGGCACTCCCAGCAGAGCATCACTGGTGACACAGACACATGGGGACCCTGTTTGCCATCCCTAATCAGTCACTTATGCATGCAAGCACCTTTCCCCATGGCTCCTTCTTGTCCTGAAAGCCTTTTCAGTGAATATTTCATTCAAAAATCCTTAAGAGCAATCCTTGATAATGAGCATTAACTCCAACATACCTTGAAAAAATCCGCTCCACTTGGAATTTCCCATTTGGGTTTCCGTACATCGAAGAGCACAACAGCAATTCCTGACCTCACGAGGGCACAGCCCAGGTTGTACCCCAGGTAGCCTCCACCTCCTGTCACCATTGTCCTGCTGCTCGAGGTGGCCGCCAGCTCTGTCCCTTGGCTCTCGCAGGGGTGGCTGCTGGGGAGCCCTTCCGTGGATCCCTCTGGCATCACGACTGCAACGGAGAAAACTCTTGAAAATTCCTGCATAATGCTCTGACATCTGGGTAATTTCAATTACTTTCACATGAACTATTTTTATTATCTTAATATGTTTAAAATGTATAAATTAATAATTTTGGTGATGGGATTTCTGTGTATAATGAGTAATGAATCTGAATACTTTTATGTTCCAATATTGAATCTTTTTTTCATATCCCTAAATTTCATATTATATAGAAATGAAGAGAAATTACAGAATTTTAGAGTCATTATAATTACCTAACCTTAACAGCTATGATTGTATTTTTGAATGCTTGGTTTAATCAAGCATCTTATCCTTGAAAGCTCATTAACTTCCAATGTATTAATGCCAAATAGATTCCTACTAGTCAAGAAAATAAACCAAGACATTAGATAAGGAATATAAGAAAAGATTCATTCTACTTTTAAAATCCATTTTATTTCACATTTGGGTCTTCAGCAGTGATAAAAATCTGTTACCATTTTAAGCTTTTCTGGTTCAACATTAAATATATTCAGTTTTCTGTCCAGTTCTCACTAACTTTTGACCATGTTATTCCCAACAGGGCATTCATAGACAGCTAAACTGACAAAGGGCAGAGAGATAAGCCATCTGCCCCGTGGGCTCATCTGCTTGGGAAAACTGATTAGAATATCATTCCAGGATAACAACTCCATGGGAGTTACCCCTCTGTACACCTTGTTCTGTGTTGTGGATTAGTTTATTCTGCTTTCATCACTTCTCTTTAGAAATTCACTCAGATTCTGTAACTAAAATGATTGTCCAAGGAATTAATGCATTTAATTTTCCCCCCCAGAGAGCCCCTGTTGTCCTGGTGTCCTTTGCACATTAGGATCTAGGCTCTTCCAGAAGAAATAAATCTGAAATCAGCCATGTCACCATAAAGTGAGGGCCAAACTGGGTGCCTGCAGTCTCGTACAGAAACATGGATCCAATCTCTGCAGATATTTGTTTTTCTCATAGCTGAGAGGCCTCATATGAGAGGAGCCTCAGAGCTAAGTACAGTTTGCTGTCAGCCTTTACAGCAGAGCAGAGCTCAGGCAGGAGCTGAGCATCACTGGCACTGGCAGCTCTGGCACTTCCGTGGCAGAAAATTCTAGAAAAGTGACAGAAAATTCTAGAAAAGCAACAGAAAATACAGCCACAGCACACAAAATTATGGACTGCTTTTGCTTAGTTAATATTTTCTAATTTTGTTTGTGATATTTTTCTTATTTTATATATTGGATTTTAGATTTCAGGCACAGGAAATGACTGTATTCTCCATTAACACCAGCGTCAGTTCACTCAGTTCAGTGTACTGAGTGGTACAGCAGTGTACATTACAAGCTCCTCATGTTGAAAAACATCCTGACGTTTCAAAAATGAAAAATAATCCATGTTTCTAAACAAAATTTCAATTAGAACTAATATAATCCAACTAAAACAAATACGCTGTCCTGTTGAAGCAAGGAAATATAAATTTGTATCTCTAGAGTGTGCTACACTGGAGTCTTAAACCACATAAAATTCTTTAGCCTTGTCTTCTGAGAAAAAGCATCTTTTTATACACTCTAAGGAGAACTAAAGTCAAGCTTATCATCTACACTACAAAAACACGCTTGAAAAATAGTATATATTTGAATTATTGTCATCTCCTTTAATTTTAAGTTAGCTGGAGATGGCATTAAAAAGTTTAAAGATTTTTTTTCTACACATCTCTTTCTTAAAAAACACTAATAGAGTTAATACATTAATCTGCTTCATGGAATTAAAAAATAGTTTTCAAATTTCAAATGTAAACAATATTCTTTAAGAAAATGCTTCCTTCCAGAGTCAGTAACTTTCTTTTTTCTCTGAATTTATAGAAGCTATTCTGATCTATTAATGATGAGCGCAGTCACATCTCACGCAGCACATGCAGTTTTCAAATTTCAAATGTAAACAATATTCTTTAAGAAAATGCTTCCTTCCAGAGTCAGTAACTTTCTTTTTTCTCTGAATTTATAGAAGCTATTCTGATCTATTAATGATGAGCGCAGTCACATCTCACGCAGCACATGCAGTTTTCAAATTTCAAATGTAAACAATATTCTTTAAGAAAATGCTTCTTTCCAGAGTCAGTAACTTCCTTTTTTCTCTGAATTTATAGGAGCTGTTCTGATCTATTAACGATGAGCAGTCACATCTCAAGCAGCACATGCAGTGTGAGTAGCTCTTAGCTCCCCTACCGTCATTTCAAATATTAGAAACATTCCAACTACTTCCCATAAAGAGTCAAACACATCAGGTTTATAAAAACAGCTGAAGAAGGAGGAAGTACCCTTGGTGGAAGGCTGGCTCTCAGTGCTGTCCCCGTCCTCGCTGGGCAGGTGGGAGGGTGAGGAGGCTCTGCTGGACAATTCGTGACTCAAGGGCATCAGCGCTCTCAGCAGACCCAGGTGAGTTCACGTGTGCTCAGGCCTTTTACTCTTCCTGCTCCTTTGTAGCTGCTGCTTGGGCTGGGAGCCAGAAAAGGGCAGGGCTTGATTTGGACATAATTTACGTTCCTTTTCAGGGGAAAAAAAAAATTCTCCCCATCAGGCCATTCTAAAGAGGATGGTACCTCTCACTTGTGTGGGAAAAGTGTAAGACACTGCACCACACCAATACAGCATTGGTGCCATCGTTCTGTGGATAAACTGTACTGGAGGAGAAACAAAATCCTGTTTGGCAGTGGTGCTCAGCACTTTCATCCTGACTTTTCTATCTCCATCCCCAACCCAGTTTTGTATTTGCAGAGAGGCTTAGCTGTAGGTTGTTCTCTGTCTTCCGAGATGAATGAAGGTAATAAACTCCCTTGTACACAACAGAACAGGGAAAGGTGATTTACTGTTAAATAATGCATTTAAAATGAATGATGAATTAATGAAAGGATTAATAATTATTGATGTTCTCTGTCCTAAGATTTTAAAGAACTTTTAAAACACATATACTTTGGCAAATTAAACAATGAGAAATCAAAGCCAACATTTATAAATGGGTGTGTCTAAAATTAAGTCTCAAAACAGTAGTTAAGATTCTAAAGAAACACTCCCACATCTAAATATAAATGACTACAATTTTCAGTGTTTGCATGTTAGAAATATCTCAAGTTCACAGATAACCAATTGCAATTTAAATGTAATTTAATGTTCATGTGCTGACAAGAACTCAAACTGACACCCAGGCAAAGACATTTGAGCATAACATGTATGTTCCAAAGTCCCTATAGTCGGGACTATATCCTATATATCCTATATATATAGGAGCAGGATCTTGGAACCTGTCAAATTAATTCTTGGATTGCAGGGTGAGGGACAAGCTCAGCTCACAGTAAACTCCCAAGAACACCAAACTCTCAGTTTTGAGCTGTCCACAGCACTGACAGCTTTTACCATTTAATGCAAGAAATAAAATGCCCCTTCTACCCCTGAACTATTCCAGAACTCCTTCCCTAGTCAAAGCAGCTGGTCAGGATATCGACCCCTCACTCTCCAGTGAAATTTAAGAGTATTTTAATTTGGCTTGGGTTTCCACATTGGCAAGAAGGGGACACCTCAGAGGAGTTTTCAGAACTGGTATTTTGTACCCTTCCTGTTACTCTCTTTACTGAAGAGGGATGGCCATATTTTATTCAATGCTTGCTGCTAAGTATTTCTGAAAGAAACAGAAGCTAAAGTTACAAGGAGAAAAGCTGCTGCATTAAGCTTTGAGCTTGCTTTTGGTCTTGAATCACAACTCTATACTACTTTTTTGTACTTTTTCTCCTATGACCAGTCACAGTTCATGCAGACTCACAGAAACAAACCAAACATGCAGAACTTGTGGCAGATGACTATAAAATACAGCAGGAAGGTGTCAGGGAGTTTGTCCATTTATTGACACAGAGTAGCTCCACATTTCTGAGATGTTGTGTTGGCTTATCAAACCGTTCCTCACATCCAGACTACAGCAATGTTGAAATGTAATTGCACTGTTTCATAGAGGAGTTCATGAGCTTACACAAGTTCCTTTCACATCACATGCTGGCAGAGCCAAGCCTGAATTGAGTAAGGAGCATTTGGCACAGAACAGGACAGTCTCTGTCTCCAGCACACAAAACCTGCTCCCTGGGCTCCTTCTGGGCACTGCTGGTACCAGACCCAAGAGGGTTTCAAACCATCTCTGTGTCCCTGTCACTCAGCAGGGCCTGTGAACTCCACAGAACAGGAGCTGTGCTCCAGCTGTGAGCTACAGGAACCTGAAGAAAGGTTTCCAAATGTGGCAGATACCATGCAGAGGGAGCCCTTCACAGCCGTGAGCAGAGCACGAAGAGCTCGACAGAGGTGTGAGTTAAGATGACAGATATTTGGTGTGAGTCACAGGCAGGATGGGATGGGAAGTTCTGAGTGCCCAAGGGCAGAGGAATAGCAGAAGTGACTAAGCTCTCAAAGCTACTCAAAGACAAGCTCTCAAAGCTACTCAAAGACGGGGTTCTGCTGAAATACCTGCAATATTAAAAATACCCTCTCTTCATTTGAATTATTAAAAATTTCTGTTTCTAAGCCCTAAATTAGAGTTTTCCAAGCTCGCCATGTGTTTGAGCAGCTCCTTGTTCACTTGTTCACATGGAGATGTCGTGTCACAGGTACTGACACAGCCTGTGAACTCAGAGACTCGTTTGGACAGGGCACCAGGCACTGATCCCTCTGCAGCCCCACAGGAGGCTGGGCAGAGCTGTTGAGGGTGTAAGAACTTTTGACTAAGGGTTCTTATCTCTTTGTGACTAAAAAACAATCACCCTCATAACAAGGACTGAGTCTAAAACAACAGAGAGACAAGAGAAGTGTCAACAGAAAGATAGACACCCTTAATGTGAGAGGAGACAGAAGATGTAAAAAAGCATTTAAATCAGGTCTTGCAAAACAGGAAAAGAATAGAGCTCTCCTCTAATTATGTCTAGCTGTGCTTAGAATTTTTAGCCAAAAAGATAAATAATGGGATCTGAATTTGGGAAACTGCAGAATATTTATTTTTCTTATTACCATCGGTACATAGCAAATATTTCTAAGGCATGAAGTCATCATTGAAAAAGTTTACCAACACTATATTAATGCAACAACAAATGTAATATAATACCCAAAGTGTTATGATACATCATTCTTCACATTCCTTGCTAAGTTAGAGGAGTAAGACACTGAGGCAAAGCAACTTACCCATGGCATGCTCTAAGTCCAGGCCAGAAGGGAAAAGAAGATGCAGATCCTTATTCCTCTCTGCAAAGCTAAGAGATCAGGTTCTTCTTAAATCCCTCCATCCTTCATTAACATACATAAATATTCTCATTCTATCCTTCCTTTTTCCTGTTTCTTTGTGTATTTGTGTTACAGCTCTGCATATTTCACTGTTTTCCTCATGGAAGGAATAAAGCACACATAAATGTGCCCACAGCCTTGGAATGTGCCACGTAAAATGCTTTTCAAATGACTTTGTTCTCATTTCCTTTGCATTCGTGGTTACTTTGCATGTTACACAGATTGATTTACAGGTCAAATGAAATGATAACTCTGAGCCTGCATTGCCAGGTCAGGATGGAATTACAGGAAGAAACAAAACAACTTCTCACAGCACCAATGAACATCCCTGTGTCAGCCCTTGGGTCTCGGTAAAGAAGAGCACAGTTGATGCAGAATTTGAAGGGAAGGAATACAAATGATGATAAATAAAAATACTGTGTTACACTCTACTGAATAAAGGCATGTTTCTGTACAATTAGCAGGGATCACAGCTTGGCTTGCTACATGTAGGAATCACAGAGACAACAGAAGTGTCCAACAAACTGTACAGTGCAAGTTTGATAGAGATTATAGCACCAAATCCAAAGGTTCATTATTTGTTGGTTTTTTCTCTACTAGAAAAGCCTTGGTACCACATTAAGAGTGGCCAGGGTGAGAGAGGCAGTCCATATCCCTGAAAGGATAGAGACTTGTGGCTTACAAGGTCTGCCTAAGCTACTAAGCAAATTCTGGGCAGAATTTAAGATTCTAACTGATGAAGTCTCACATGATAGGAGTCAGAGATTAGCAGTCTCCTTATAAATTACTTCAATACCTAAAACCTAAATTATCATTATTGTAGCAGAGACAGGGAAAGAAAAGGGTATTTTCTGATGCTAGCAATTTTCTGGAATTGAATTTTCCCTTCTTCCTCTCTCTTCCTATTACTTATTTATTTATTTTAACTAATCAGCAAGCAAACATATCATAAGCATTTGAGATGGTTTCACAGAGGACTGAAGTTCAATGGATGAAATACACATCTGATACACATCTGATTGAGATGCATTAAAATGATTCAATAAAAAAATCCTGTGACTTAATTGTATTAACACTTTTGTGAGCCTTAAGTCTCAGAACTTTGCAGTTACCATTCTGGATACATGCTAATCCTAGCAATGTGCTTTATAGGGCACAGAGAAATTCTTCCTGAACAGAATGCTGAAGGACACAACACACTCTGCCATTACCTTCCTCTGGAGCAGCACGGACTGCTGGGGTGACTCAATTCATGTTTAGATGGAGGAATGTGACTCTGCCAAGCTGTCCCACACTTCTGGAAGCTGTCCCAGCAGCAGGAAGGGCTGAACAGGCACAGAGGAGTTCTGAACTGCCAGGCCTCGCTAAGGGTTTGTGAACATCTGCACCAGTTAAACACAGCTCAGAAAATGGAAACTGGAAACCATGGCAGTGTAAGAGCTGTTCCACATAGAAATTCCCAACTCCTGCCCTGAAAGCAGCACTCTTCTGGAGGGAATCACACACACACCTGGAGGAGCAACTCCTTTAGCCATTTCATTCACTGCACACAAATCATACTCAGTGAGTCACAGCAATGGCATGACTTACAGACAAGCTGGCAGAAAAATATGCATTGGGTCAATTATAAAACTCTCTTATTATGTCCTGAGCACAGGGAGTTGCATTCCAGCAAGCACAAAGCAGGAAAGCAAATGACAGCTGACAGGTCTGCACTGAAGTCACCAACCGAGCACTCCTCACGTCATCCCCACTGAGGCATCCCTTAAAGTCCTCCTGGCTGAGCAGCCCTCAGGCTGCTGGGGGCAGGCAGGATGGGAGTTCCCAGGGAGGCACCAGGAGATGGAATCTGTGTTTTAAAGGAAGGAGCAAGCAGGGCTGAGCAGCCTGCAAGAGCACAAGGCTTGGGCTGCACAGGCTGAACACACAGAGGAGGTGAACTTGGATGGGTCAGTGCTGTAATACCTGACATGGTACAGCTTCTGTGCTCACACTAATCCTAATATCAGCATTTGCTCCTTCACTTGTAATTGCATTTCTCTTGACCAGGAGGCCTAGAAGCCCTTAGCTCACACCACCAGCAAAGAGAAGGCTCCTGAGCTCCTGCCACCTGCTTTGAGTGTGAGATCATGCTCAAGAGAAGCAGAGAAACCTACTCTGAGTGTGAGATCACGCTCAAGAGAAGCAGAGAAACCTACTCTGAGTGTGAGATCACGCTCAAGAGAAGCAGAGAAACCTACTCTGAGTGTGAGATCACGCTCAAGAGAAGCAGAGAAACCTACTCTGAGTGTGAGATCACGCTCAAGAGAAGCAGGGAAACGTGCTGTGCTCTGCCCACAGAACAAGCACCCAGCCCAAGCCAAAACAAACAGCTCACTGAGGAGTACTCATGTAGGCTGCTCCAAATTTAGAGTTACACAGATCCACTGACAATCAGCCAAGAGAGACTCTGTGTGAACGGAATTGTTTTGATAGAGTAAAACCTCGGAACACCAAATATTGTACAGGGGGAAAAGGCTCTAAATGAGAGCTTTGACAGTTGCAATCTAACATAAACGACTGAAATATTCTGATGCTTACCTGCATTTGCAAAATCCAACCTGTTCATTATCATGTTACTTCACCAAGAGCCCCTGATAACATTTAACACACCGGCATAAGTGTATTTCCTTTCAGGTTTTTTTTAAGTACTTCTATAGGAATATAAAAATAATCTATGCTACAGCACTGTGACATTTCTTAAATCCTCCAAGGAACAAATAAGAAACACTTTTTGGCAATACAGAAAGCTCATCCTTTCTACCTGGACTTACTGTTTTAAAATTTCTGTTAGCACAAATCCTCATTTTAACAGTGATCATCATCTAATATTTCTATACCCCAAACAGAAATGTAACCAATCCTATTAATTTACAATTAACATTTTCATATCAAATCATCTCAGCAGGTACACATATAAACTAATAAAATCACAGAAAGTGATGCACAGCACAAAGTTTAACTGCAGTATTCCAGTCAGCTGGTTCAGAGCATACAACACTAAAACCACACATTTATGATAGAAATAATTTTTAATTCTTTATGGGGACAAAAGAGCTAAAGGGACAGAAAGGACACAGTCTCCCATATCACAGTATATCCAGTCATTCCCATGAGCTGCACTCAGGAGATGCAAATGGCTCCTGAATAAATGCAGATCAAATATCTGAATTTCAAAGTCTAAATCCATTTTAATTATATTACATAGATTAAACACCTGAGATGAATTTCTAACCCTCTGAAAGACATCAGTGAATATCTACAAAATATTAGTGAGCTGTCATTACAGAAATCAGTAAAAACCAAGTTATTTCATAAATCAGCTGGTACTGGCAAACATATTTTTAACCTTTCTAGACAGGAAATACCTAAGCCCAGAACTGCTCAGAAGATTGGCAGTGTCTGGTGATACAAACATAACCAAGGCTACACCAGCAACAGGAATTGCTTTATTGCATGTCTGACCATTTCTGAATCAACTCTAAACCTTTCTTTACTGCCAACATAAAAAACACAGTTGAAATAATTATGAGCAAAACTTCTCTGTGCGAAAACGTTAATTACGAGCTTTGTTTTCTGCACTAAGGTTATTTCTTGGACTTTCTATGCAGAACTGGCATAAAGAATTCTCTTCCTAACATCACAACCATCTGTCCCATCTGTTAGGGATAATTAGCAAAGAAATCTCAAAGCAACTGACAAAAAAGACAATTTAGACAGCAACTAACTGAAGAAATTATTAATATGATGCAGTAGAAGAGAAACCAGAGTTGTGACCCTGCATAACTACTGATTCTATTAGAAATATATACACTTCTAAAATTTGTGTTAGCTGTACTGAAAAATATCCTCTACTTATGGTCAAACTTCATAGAGTTCAGGGCTTGATTTACTTTGAATCCTGCAAAATCTGCAAATGGAGTCAGTGCAGCACTTATCATCTGCAACTTCTGTCTTGTGACATCAAAGAATAAATCTTTCTGCTTGAAGCTGGAAGCTCTGAGCACACTTTGAAAAGAAGCACGTTAAGGGTGTGATTCCAAACCTCTTCAGCATCTTTTCTTCATCTGAAAGTTAATCCTACAAGTGAAAAACATGAATACTTTTAAAAATACAACTCAGAATTCATAAACTGCCCAGGCTCACTGTCACACACTCTTACACACCAAGCTCCAGGCTCCACTCTCCATGAACCAAGCATTCTTAACCACCAGGTTGGACTGGATTTTTTTTTTCTCCTCTTTGAGTGACTGGGCAATATTTTAAAACCAAAATACAAACTCCAGCTATAGAAACAGGGATTTTAAAAAGCCAGTCTTGCTGTATATCTGCCTTACCCAACTCCTTGATGAATATCTTGGCAGGCCAACGTTCTCTAATGCAACTCTGCAGTTGTCTGTGTTCACTGTTTTTCCTCAAACAGCTCTGTGACAAATGCTCCTGTCTTGTTTAACCCTGAGAGAGAACTTCCACCCAGCAATTCCTCTTTTCCTGTGGATTTTCCTTTGCCAATTTAGAGCAGCAGGTTGGCTCTGGGAGAGGTTTGGTTTGCCTGCTGCCTCTGCCACCACTGTGCAATGCCAGTCCCACCTTTGCTGAGACTCTTTACTCTCAGTGGGGTCTCTTTGGTCAGCCTTGTTCACTGAACAGATAAATCATGGAGAAATTGTGATTACAGCCATCACATCTGGGTCTAGCCCTCTAATGTGCTTAACTGCTTGCTGGACCATTAATAACCACAGACACAATTCTGCCTTGGCTCTTTTCACCCCAAACAGTTCTCATTGAACTTTTCTTTTATTTACTGGATTTTACTGTGGACTGTCTCAGCTAAGAACTAAAATCACTACAAATGTTTTCAACTTTGGAAAAAGTCACTGCTAGAAATGAATACATTTTTAAATAAAATATTGCCCTTTTACTGAAATACATGAACTATACATAACTAGACATAAACTATGATGGAAATGTGGTGACTATTTACCTGAACTCTTTATTGAAAGCCAGAATTGTCCTTTTGATTTGCGTTCCATTTTTCAAGCAATAATCTGTTTGAAAGGAAAACAGAGAATTACAGCAGTTTTTTCACAGAGGCATAGAGTACCTTGGAGCCTTTGTTTAGCCCTGTCTTTGTGTGGCTTTTCGTTGAGAAGTGTAATAAATTTTAAAGCTCTTTGCAAGTACTTTTGCCTGCTGTTCCTATTGAATTGGTGCTTTCTGGTTCTGGATTGGTAATTAGGAAGGATAACAAATAAGAAACATAAGGATTAATACAATTTAATTGTCCTTCACTCCTATTCTAGACAATTATTCAGATCTATTTTTTATATAACAGATATTAGGAGACAGATATTCTTGTCTTCATTCCATGAAATAATAAAGAAAACGATTCTTGATAAATACTCACCTCCAAGATTTTGCCTGCCTTAAGAAACTCCTAGCTTTTGCTACTTCTTGAGTAAGTTTCTTTAAATCATCTCCTTCAAAGTAGGGGAAAACTGGATCCTGAAAACATAGTTAAAATATTTAACTTGCACCTGTTGATTATTTTCTGTTTCAACACCTTAATTAACTGATCCTAGGCTCTGAACTTCCCTACTCCCACCGACTTGCAGAGAACGTCTCACAGAGGAGAGCAGAGCAAGCCTGGACTGCCCTTGGCTCTGTTCAGTAACATTTTTCTGCTGTGGCCATTCCTGAGGTCTCATGCTGGAGAATTAATGTGCTAAGATTGTATGATGATTTTACAATTAAATGAAACACAAGATGGCCAGGATAAGAAAACACAGTAAAAGCTAAAGTTAGCTTAAAACCACATCCAGACACACAATATATTTTTTATTTCCCTTTCAAAACCTATATTGCACTGTATTCCTAACCAAGGCAATCAGCAGAAATGCAAAGACAGATATTAAGATTTCTCCTTTTGGTTTCAATCTGAAATATCTTAGAAGTTTTGTATTATTTTTTTCTCCTTATTTTTCTTTTTTCAATGAGATTTCTCTAGTGATGAAGAACTAAGCTGCAAAGAAAAACCAAACCAATTTGTGTAACATACATCTTCATCCTCCAGCCCCTCTGTCAGTATTCTGTGAGCTGCTAACTGTCCATCCTCAGCTCCAGCGCCGCAGTGGAAGCGTCCTCCTGTTTGGGAAGCAATCCTCTTCAGGAACTCAACAGCTCCTCTGGCAGCAGCAAAGCAGAAAGATACTTAGGGAAATTATTGCTCTGAAAGCAACAGATTGCTATTTCTCTGAAAGCAAAAGAATTTCTAAGAACTCCTCAAAAAATGTTACATCAAAACAAACAGATCGGAGGACGTGAGTATAAATTTCTGTATGAACTTAAGGCCCTGTGGCAATTACCTGTGTCAGAATAACCTTCCCCATTACCATCCCCATTACCCCGTTACCATCTTGGCAACATAGACTTTTGACAATAAATAAAGTATTTTTAAGAGTTTTTTGGTTGTTCTGGCAAAGTATCATATACCTGTCTGCACTGCTAAAACAAATGGTGTGGATTTTAATATCTTGTTTCTTTCTCAATCTCTCAATTTCGTTCAGAATCAGAGTGCAGCTGCTGTCAGGTTTGCCATCAGTCAATAGGTACAGTGCCTCCACACCTTGGAAACTGAAAGCCTTCTGGAAAGCAGAAAATAAGGTTAAATAATTAGTACATTTATATAAGAAGTTGTACTTAAGAACAAAACCACCATTCCAATGATTTAAGACAGTTTTGTATTTACCACAGCATTAATCAACTTAGTTTTGTCTTTTCATTTGCACTAATTAGGAAGGAGATCAAGGATATAAATTTGAAAATTCAAGTAGACAATTTGTAGCATAAGACAAATTATTTATAAGCAGGGCATTGCCAAAAACTGACTCACTGAAATAAGAAAATTAACTGGGTTTGGAGAACTACTGACAAAAGTAGTCATCATATTTTTTACATCATATTTTATGGGAGTTAAAGATGTTTAATGTCTGAAAATCAGGCTCACTAGGACTTGAATGAATATTATGAAAATTTGCTACAATAATTGACTCAGTGCACATCTCTGTACTGCACATGTGCCTTACAGCTCTACTGGACTTGATTCACAATGGATGCCTGAACATTTCTATGGAGATTGGGCAAGGATGTCTGGAAGGAGAATTGTTCATTAAGGGCAACATTTCTTTTTTTATTCTAATTTTAAATCTCATGAAATTCCACGTTCAGTTTTAAGCTATTATTACTAGTTGATTTCTACACTGAGGATTTTTATAGGAAAAATGTTTCTTCACCTCTTACTGAAGTTCAAGAATTTTACTCAAAACCCATGAGACTCCAACAAACACTGCTTAATTAAAAATTATGTTTAGGTCAGAGCAACACATCCCAGCCACAGTTGTACATAAACATCATTTGGAGCAACTGGCTATCTTCCCTCTCCAGTATTCTCTGAACACAAATATTAACAAAACTATTGATATCTGACTTTTTTTGAGAATTTATTTGAGTACCTACGAGCCCTGGGGCCAGAAACAGTGACTTGATTTCTACACAGTTCAGTGACTCACATATAAAAATGTTGTACTTTGACACAATAATTTTCCTAGGATGTCACCAGTCAGGTGGAGCTGTTTCACCCCCACAGGACAGATGTGCTGTCCAAGCTGTGCACACCAACCTGTACAGCTGTGAGGATGGATGAGTTCCCATGGGCATGGCAAGAGCAAAGCCACTGCACAGCCTCGTGGCAGCTCTCATCAGTTGCCTCCACAAGACACTTTTTCCAACTCTCAGTATTTTCTGCAAATCTCAGCAGGTTAAACCTGAGGAGAAAGATGACCCACAGCATTTAACCCCAACCCATATAATGAGTCACATTGGATAAGCCAGTTTTGAAACAAGTAAATAAATAAAATTTTAAAAAACCCAAACACAAAAGCAGAAGTAAAAAAACTAACCCCCCCATCCAAGAGCCTGGTGTTGGATTAAGATCTTCAGCCTTGGAAGAGTCAAAAGCTCTCTTACTTTGCAAATATCTTACAAATATCTTACTTTGCATGCACAGAAAATCTATGGAATGCTGAGCCTAAAAGGGTAAACAGCATCAGCCTATAGCAGAGGCTCAGATCTTAGAGAGTTTAGAACTAAAAACTGGCAAAAGCAACAGAAAAAGCAGTTCTGGTCACATGCCCATTATACTTGAACATGTAATAATTACTTGAATTGTGTTTCAGCTCTGCATTACTGTAATTATTAAGCAATCTGATTACATAACAATGAGTGCAATTTCAATCTTTATCAGTAATTCACCATACCTGACTTCATTTTTCCTCAGCTGTTCCCAGATAAGGGAGGTAAGTTCTTTAGTGACGTGTGGCAAATAGGGCTCCATGGAACCAGAAGTATCAATCAAAACACAGACATTTGCTTCTAAAATGGCACCAAACAATCTTCTGCTTCCTGGGCCAGAACATTCAAACTAATTAAGAGTTATTACATTGGCTTATTTTATTGAGCATAATGTAAAAATTCAATCTTTAGGGGTAATTTGGGGCACATTTCTACATAATTAAGTCTAATCTATGTGGCAATTACATAGTTAAAAGGTTAATAATAGAAAAGTCTTCTGCCATTTCAAATCTAGCACTATCAAGCATTAATTACTTAATTGTAGCAACTCACATTAAATAATTTGTAGCTCCTTTACAATCCAACAAAAAATTAAACTGTTTCCCAACAAAGATCTTAATGAGCAACAGAGAGATCAGATACATTTCACCAGCAGTGATGCTGAACTTCTAAGTAGCAAAAGAAGCAAAAGTTAATTTTTCTTGTATATTTTCCTGCATATATTCTGTTGGTAGAAAGCTTCTGCTCTGTATTCATGAACACACAAAGAGTGAGAACTCACAGCCCTGCTTGTCTGATGGTTATCAGCTACACAGATGCTGAATTCTCTTTCATTTACAGAAATAAGTTTTAAAATTTCAGTGAAACGCAAGCCAGAGAACCTTTATTCATACTGGAGGCTCAGATTGATGCTCAGATCTACTCTGCTAGAAACAGCAGACAAGAAGATTCTGTGTATATTTAAGCTGCTGCACAGCAATACCTGAGAGAAGCCACTGCAGTCTCTGGATATAGCGCTGCAGCACCTTCTCCAGCTGCTCTCTGTAGAATTCCAGCTCTTTAGGGTGGAACTGCAGGTGTTTCACAACCCCCTGGAAAAATTCAGTTTGTACAAGAGCGTCTTACTTAAGGAAATCTGAGCTCAGCTGCTATACAGGCAATGTTGGCATTAGAATTCAGGGAGATTTTTGTCTTTGCATCAATGAAATACAGTAAGAAAAATTCTGTGACTCTGTTGCTTCTCTCCAGTCATTACACAAACTGAAACAATCAAGATCCAACATTTTCCCAGTTTCAACTCACACGATTTTGAAAAGTTTTACTTAAATGAAAAAAATTATTTTTCATGCTGTATGAGCAGAAGAGATGCCTTACATTCTCAAGAACATGCAGTTTGGACTTCAAACACACTAAATGGTTTCTTGTAGTGAATAAAAGACTCTCCCTAGCTTTCTACTGGAAATATGATTTAGAAATCAGAGTGAGAGAACATCACACTAGAAAGGCAGAAACATCAACATTCACTAAACAAACACAAAGCTTTTCAATAATGTGGGAACCTGACATCTGCACAAACCTACATTGATTTCTGCACTAGGGAAGATGGAACAGTATTTTGCTGACACTTTCTTGTGCAGACACTCCACAGTCTTCTTCTGGTGGGTACAGCCTGGGCCAAACATCAGTCGTGGCAATTCCAGTTTCAGCTTTTTGATACTGTACTTGGTCAGCCACTGGAAAGACAAACAAATAGAGAAATTGATTCCTGGCAAGCACAAGAGCAGTTAAAGGAGTAAGACATTGCACAGAATCACAATTAGCATTTACATTAATTCAGATGGATAGTTCCGAAGTGGCAATTAATTAATGAGAAAAATACCTCTTTGCTTGAACAGATTTCCTCTTCTTCTGGCAATGTGACAGGAGAAACAGACTTCCTTATGCACATTGCCTTTGGATACTTCTGATACACTGTACCTATTCAAGAAATGAACAAAGTACCTAAAAATCACCTGTTTTTAAAAACTGTTAACTTCAAAAAATTCCAAAGCAAATCTTGTGTAATCATTTAAATCATAATCACAGCATTTTTCCTTGGAGCACCTTTGACTAAAAGATCCCAAGGCAAAAAGATCCACCCACCTGCACCCAAATGAAAAATCCTGACCACTGTTTGTAAGTGAAACTCTCTTCCACTCACTGTTCAGAGCACACTGCTTATCAATGACTTATCATCCTCACAGTTTTTTATATAATAGAAGTGCTGATAAGGAAAGGGCTTCACCCATCCCGTCCTGGTAACACATACCCACGTTTCTTCCTTCTTCAGTGTAAAATGCAGACACAGAAAGCTCTGGCTGCTTCCTTGGGTTGTGCTTTGCTTTATTCTCAGTCTGAAGCCATTCTTTTACTGTTTGTGCTGTAAGCAAATAAAAGATAAAAAACTCCAATTAACTTAGTTCAGCTGGATAAAACTCTGACATGAGAAGGACTCAGCTCTGTTCTTCTCTTCATCTATTCCTATGACCACAATTGTAAATGCTTCATTTTCTTACATACTGGTTAAGAAAAATCACATTACAGCACTGCTTAAGAGGCTTTCTTAGAAATGGAACCAAAACCTTTATAAATATATAAATTACCATCAGGAAGAATGTCACAGGAGTTAGTTTGAAAAATCAGGGGTTTGAACAAGCATAGTATTTCTTGGAGAAACCAATTAACTTTGTACAGAGCACCTCAGATGCAAATATTATTCCAGATTTGTAAACACTGCCACATATCAACATCAGTAGATTTGCAGACTCAAATTTAATGTAAAAAAAAAAAAAATTGCAGATGTTAGGGAAGATGCAAAAAAACCCCACAGGAAAATCACCAAAAAAATGGAGGAGAAATGAATGGGTCTTTAAGGGATCATCAATTTAAGAGCTTTTCATGTACCAGGAGCAGTTGGAAGAGTCAGCACTTCAGATAACCTGACATTGGTGATGTACTTTTCATTACTAGATCACAAATAAATCAAGTGGAACAGCATATTAATTAAAATGGAATCTAACAGAATTAGTGACAATGTATATATTGAACTAATGACGCAATAAATCTCTGAATGGCTGAGCCTTATGGCTTCAGGAGTGGAACAAAGAGAGTTCTACTTTCCATCACACATTTGACATGTCCTGGTCAAGGTCAGGAATTTAAGCCTAGACCTGGGAATCATTGCAGAGCTTGCAGAGCTCCTTTTCTGCACAGTGCAGGAGCAAACAAGAGACATTACAGCTAAAGCTCGTCCCAAAGGAATTCCAAACCAACTGCCTTTCCTATAAATTTCATTAAAGATTACAATTCCAAGTGTTTCTAAAATCTTAATTTAAATCTTTAATTTAAATACTGTCTTTTAAGCAAAACCCAAAAGAAACTGAAGACAAAAAGGCCCTAATCCATACAGACCTGGTGGAATTTCTGCTTTGGCACTAGGAGGACGCCAGGCCAGTATTCTTACAGGAGGAGTTCTGTCTTTAATATCCTTGAGCACCTTCAATAACAAAAAAATAAATGTAAAAAGTGTTTCAGCTTGATCATAACTTATTTAAGCATTATTTAAATCTGGAACTAGCCTTCATTATTATTCTCTAATTCCAGCTTTACTCTGGGTTTTACAAATCTGCAGGCTGCCATGACAACGCATTTGTTTGCTGGGTTAAGTAATTTTAATTGCTCTAATTATCTTGCCAATATCATTGCTGCCATAAAGAAGACTGACTGAAGACTAACATCCACAGTGAGAGGAGTTTGGACCATTCTTGCCGCTTCAAGGAGCAGTCTAGTATGGCAATGGCCTTGCTTTACAAAATGCAGTATTTAGTGTCTTCCCCAGCATTTCACTGACTATTGGAAATCGAGTGCTGACCCCAGTGATTTCTACTTTAGGTTTGGCTCATCCCTCTAGGGCTGAGCAGTCTGTTAAACAACACGAGCAATGGTTTAACCCTACTGTAGGATAAGGCTCTTGATGTGAAATTGAGCCTTCAAGTAACTGCCATCTAACTTAACATACAGCTCTGCTATAATTATCACCAAACAGACAACCCCGAACCAGTTTTCTACAAGCTTAATCCCCACAGAACTGTGCTGTATTGTCATCTGAGTAATTAGTTTCTCCTGCATTTGTGAAGAGGTGTTGAGAACATGTCACTTTTGATAAAACAGCCTGGAAGACCTACAAAGCCTTTGCAACATTCCCACACCTACATTCCCATTTCCTACATTCCCACACCTACGGCACCATTCCCATTTCAAAGATGAGACCTGAAAATTCCAGTAAGCACTGGCCCTTTATGCATATTAAAGATCTGCACACCTACTCAAAACAGACACATGCACATTCAAAATTAACAAAGAAAACACGAGCAAAATCCCAAGGGATTCAGTAGTGCAACTCTGGAAATAAGCACAGCAGGCAGGGAACAAATCCTGAATGCTGTTCTTGTTTTATGTTGGCTTTCTGCAAGGCCAAAGACACTCTAGTGAGCTGCAGCTGTCTCAGCTATAAATGAGCAAAACACCAGAAAGTTCAGTACCTTCTAGAAGGACTTGCAAAACAGATGTAGTTTGGTAAAGCACATTTCTGCTCTGCCTTTGTTTCCATTAAACATATTTTTAAGGTCAGAGGAAGGATTATTTAGACACCTTTTGACACTACAGTGTGGTTCCATTGTAATTGATTACTTAGCAGGAGTGAGTAAGATGCACTTTTTGGTACACCTAGCATTTTGAATGCAAACATAAATTCAGTGTTTCAATTCCTTCAAATTTTCAGCTGAGCACTTCTCACCAAGAGCAGCATCCAATAGCTGGGTGGGATCTCTAATTAATGCACAGCATATTAAAAATGGGACCATTTCAAACCACTCTAGCCAGACTCACAGCTGTGGGTTTAGGAGGTGGCACCTTCTGTGGGGTTTTTTTCTCCTTTTTCACAAGCACATTTGAGTCTCCTGGTGCAGGAGGTTTCACAGACTGATTCACTGAGCGTTGCTTTAAGGACTCCACCAGGAACGCACACTGAAATGGAAATTCACATTGTTTAGTAATTCATGTCCATGAAATTTAAGTAAATGACATTTCAAAGACAGCTATTTTGTATTTATTACTTATAAGTTACATGTCATTCATACCTTCTGGGAGTAGTTCTTTGCTTTTTCCATTTCAGATATAATACTGGTAATATCATCACTTTCAAAAATACCTGATAATCAAATAGATGCCAATTAGTGTGTGTTTTTTAAAGTGTATAAAATAAGAATTTTTTTAAATGTACAACCATTTGTGGAACATGCTAAATACCAATGCAAAGGATCAAAAAGCCTTTGTTTGTTGCAAGCCTGACCATCTAGACCTACCACATTCATAACTATATTTTAAATTAACATCTTTAAAAAGGCTAACAGAAAATGGTGAATTCGAATAGAAAAAAAACCCCAAACAAATTCCTCCATTAATGCATTAAAATATTCTGCAATGTGATTGAAAGCCTCAATAAAACTATGACCTGTGTTTATATCTCAGTGCTAGTACAGCATTAGCATATCCCAAAACACATAAACTACTTGTTTTGGGAGTAAAAAAGCATTAATAAATATTATTTCATTAATGAAAAAAAGCAGAATGTGCTGCCTTTCCTCTTCTCATACCTGCTTCTCCAAACCAGTGAAACCTGCCGTTGGCTGCCTGTACAATTTCTTTGAAAGCACTGGCAGTTTCCCTGGGGCTGGCATAGCGAGCTGGAATGATCCCACTGGAGTCAGAGCCCCTCGTGGCACTGAACAGACACACATGAAGCTGTAAATCAAATCCTCTGCAAACCTCAGCCACGTAAGCACTGATGGTGTGCTGTAAGACAGAGAAAAAAGGAATATTGGTAGGGAGCCTCTGCCTCAGACAAGTTTCCATCCACGCCACTGATTCCTGAACTGATGTACAAATCCTCCCAATCAGAGCAATTCAGCTCAGGAACATTCCCTGAGCAGCCCAATGGCTCCTCAATCCATGCAAAGACTCAACTGTTAATGAACTGTGAGAACTAGTCATAAGGATTAAAAAAAAAGAGAAAAATAAAGTTGAGATTAGTTTTGATATGAATTTAGAGAAGAGTTGCTTATGATGACACTTACTGTTTCCTGGTCAGGTATCCCAGTAGTCAGCAGGTAAAGTCCCTGGGATTTGTGCTTATCTTTGTCTTTGAAGTCAACTTCCACAGCTCTCCTGAGCGCACCCAGGAAATTCCTACTGCCCTTGCACTGCAGGCTCAACACCCACCTAAAACGAGATGTTTACAGCCCAAAGAATGAAGGAACAAAAGCTCTCGTTTCTGCTTAAAACAGTAAAGAGAACGAGCTATCTTAAATAACACTGCACTGGAGTCTAAAATTTCTGCAGATGACAGAGGGTAAAACCCAGTTATCTAACAGCCCAAATGGTTTGTTCTAGTTTCTGTACTGCCAGCATGGCAAACTAGTTTTTAAAGTAAGATACAGAGCATAGAGAAGAAAGAATTCTCTCTTAATTTTATGTGGAAAAATATTAATATAGCAGAACTTACGGAAATAGAAATGAAACCAGAAGTATAATGAAAACTCAGAGGGTGTGACTGCACAAACAGAAATGTGGGATTTTTTTCCAAAGTGTGTGGGAAAACTCCCATAGTTTAGCTCTCACATCCCAGCTGTATTTGAAGCAGTTTTCAATTCTTCATGCAACCTGTTCATTTCTAACACAGACATATACACTGTGTACATATACACTGTGTATACATTTGAAGTGCAAAGTCACCAAGGCTTTTATTCACTTTTACAATGGTGTTTTCAGAGAAACCACCATGAACAATCAGTGTAGAACATGGCAGCCTACTTTTGTAACATGATAAACTTATAAATTTTTTGAATTGCTTTCAATTTTTCTCTGTTCCGTCTGTTTCGAGGTACCTACGAAATTCACACTCATGGGATAATTATTTGATCCTACCTCCATGCCTTTTTTAAGTTTTCTGGTTGGGAAGGAAGCAGTTCCTGCTGCCAAGGCACAACATCACTCCCAAATCTTCCATGGAAAGATAAGAACAATTAATTTTCAGATTATGGTTTAGGGTTAGGCTCTTCCTTTTACCTGCCAGACACCTGTCCAGCACTGCTTAGCACTTGTGCCACATGTTTCTGCTGAGCACAGAATTTCAGCACTATAATATATTAAACAGTATTGAAGTTACTGTAAAATTTAAAAGGTGTTCTCAGTTATGGTACCTGAGACATCAAAATGCTCTTCCAGTAAGTTTCTGACAGGTGAATTAATGCTGTTATGAACAATATAGCAGGATGAGTGTTTGTTACAGGTGTGATGCAAATGGTTCCAGTGAGCCTCACCCAAAACAGTGATTTTTAATTACTAATCTGCTCTCCATATATCTGATCCATGCACTCACCCAGTAAGGACAAATCAGTGCTACTCTTGCAATTACTTCACTAAAACCCATGAAATACAATTAAAAATCTAAAATATGTCTATTAGTAACTACAGTCTCTCAGCATACTTCTTTCAATGCAATGCTTTACAATTATTTTAAAAGACTCTTAAATAGTTACTTACGCTATAATATTGAAGCAATCCTTATCTGACATTTGTTCCTCAAGCAAAAGTCGCAAAGAATATTGGATATGAGAGATGCACGCAGAGTTTGTTACTGATATATCAACAAGTATAACCACCCTATATAAAAAATATTCATTAAAGAAAAAAAGTCTTATTTAATTATGTATTCTTATCTTCAGTGCATTCTAACTTGTCAGGGAAAGTACCTTCTATGTCTCAAAATGTATAAACACCAAATCTATATTGAAAAAAATTCTGCAAAATATAAGGTGAGTTTAAGAAATAAATAGGAACATTAATGGAAACTTCTATCTTTCTTAAACTATGGAATAATCAGGGTACTGGCAACACGTAGTGCCATAAAGGCTGCTGAACCCCAAACAGGTGCTCCTCCTCTGTACTTGAGTATACAAAACCTGTGTGGAATGTGTGGATGTTTGCCAGCAAGGAGAGTTGTTGATACTTTCTTGACTCCTGTTCCTGTTTGTAAACAGGAAAAAGAGCAAATGTGCCACTGAGGTTGAGTAAAGCTTCAGAGAAGATGTAAATAAATATCATCCTCAAATCCATTAAGGCTTCAAACCTTAAAAAAAACTAATACAGTACCTTCTTTCACAAACACTTCCCCATATTCTTCTGCTAGCAACAGATAGCCAATCAATTCTTCTCTCATAGATTCTTACCATTTTAGCAATGAGTTTCTATGGATAAATACAGAAAATTTATGTTAAAAATAAAAAGTTCAAGTCTTTTATTGTCAATGCTAAATACAGAAATAACATGACAGCATAGTAATGAAAAAATACAAGATTTTCATTCATTTAGACAGCGACATTTCATTCTTAGTACAGATAAGAGAACACAGTCCATGAAAAAAAACATACAGTGATAAAAAAGCAACAAAGAATCTAAATGTCTATACTCTCCACTTTCCCTCTTGCTAGCACATCCCAAAATAGTCCTCAGGCATAGTGTCCTGGGTTTGACCCTGGCTAAATGCCAGGCACCTATGAAAGAGCTTTAAAAATACACTTTTTGCAAGCTTAGCCTTTCTTCAGTAGCATTTTTAAGCAGTGTTCATAAGAAAACATATAATTTAAAATAAACACAGTATTCTCAAACACATCATTCTTTAACACAGTATCAATTTGACATCAAGGCAATTTGTCAAACTCTACACACTGTCACCTTTCCAAGTATATGTAGGCATCTCAAGCTAGAAAACTCAGAAATAAACTATAATTTAGCATGCTTTTGGAGCACAAAACACGAGCATCTAGCAGTGAGCAAGGAGCCAAAGCTGCTTCCATCTCAGCCACTTCACACTCTCCTTCTGGCCTGGCTGGAGAATTCCACAGACTTCTCATCACTCCCACTTTAAAGAATTATGTGCCCTGCCTGGAAACTTACCCACAAGGGAAGGGGGAAAGCAGAAGGACTGACAGACCACGATATAGCAAACTCTGGGTGCAGATATCCCCAAACAGCTTCTCTGTTATTAAACTTGTCCCTCTCTCTGATGATCTGCGTTCTGATCCAGGAGGAAATCCTCAAGAATCACTAGTGCCTGTAAGGATTCCAGTGCTGCAGACTCAGATGGACAGCTGTGTGCACAAGAATCCCTGCAGTACTTAGCTAACAAGATCATTAATGAGGAATATTGGATGGTAGTCCAGCCCTGACAAGGCCACATCATGGTAGACAACTCACCTGATAGTTGTACAATACTGACAGGTCAACATGGATATTTTTCACAGTTCCATCATTCCATTCAAACTGCATCATCACTTTCTAGAAGAATAAGTGGTGTTAACTGGTTACAGAAGCCAATATGAGATAAACTAACATGCAATTTCTTCCTGAATCATTCTTAAGAATGACATAAGTATTTGATTTGGTTCTATGACCCAAATTTCACCCTCTGGAATTTTAGCTAAAAGTTTTAAAGTACTGATTTTAATTAGAAAAATATAGCAATAGAAAGAAAAAAACCCCACAAACCCAGGAAAAAAAGTTCTTCATCACTTACCTCATGCAAAGTTGATGCTACTCTTTTTTTAAGAATAGGTACAAAATCTTCCACAGGGGAGTAGGCATTGGGAGCCAAAACTTGATAAAGGTCCAACTTTTTAGCTATAGGAAGACACAAACACATTAAATAAAACACATACTCTGTCTTTAATTCACGTTTCATACCAGTTAAGCTTTTCTTTCTGTGCTACCTTTCAGTCCATATGTCTTTAACCAGTCTGTGGAGGTTTTAGCCAGGATGCCTGGTGTTTGAAGAACTAATGGTCCTTTGTGCCTTGGAGGCTTTGGGAAGAAGCTGGAAGGTGCTGTATTTGCAAATGCTGTGGAAACCTAAAATGGATTTTAAAAAAAGCTCTTGCAAGTTTTAGCATCATTTATTTTCACCCTTAATCCAAAATATCCAGCATGAAATAGTGGTGAACATAATTAAAACTAAAGTGCTGGGATTTCAATACACAAAACACTTTGAAACTAGTATTGGTCCTCCTAAAAATGGGCTTTTACTGAGGATATACAATCTTCTAAGTCTTTTCAGAGTGACTTCTGCTCCATTTGTAGTCTCCACAGTCCTTAGTAACTGTGAGGTTGGAAGAGAGAAAACAAAAATCTGTATGGATTGCATCCTTCCCTGCATAGGAAGGATGAGGGGAAAAATAATTCAAAATGGTATTCCCAAGTGAGTAGTTTGCCTCCTGTCTGGAATGTCTCGAGTCAGATGGACAGACACACGAGGATCCCCAGGGTGAGTTTTCAGTCCCCCTTTCAAACCACACTTGTCCACCTCCCATGAGGACCTACAGCAGCTGTGACAGAGAACAGACTATTGTGCTAACAAAAGAATTCCTTACCGACTTGTGTAACAGTGCTACCAAGAAAAGCCCTGCTAGGTCTGCAATGGATTTAAATGTCTAAATGACATAGGGGTAAGCATCTTTTCACCAACTTAAAGGACTGGTGGAACTTCATTATGTGATTATACACAGAGTTAGGCTGGTGATTCTCTTAGATTCCCATTCTGATCACAGGACAATGTTCTTTTCACACATTTTGGAGAATGTTTAGCAAAATGTCTCCTTTACTGATTTCGTCCTTAATTTGCTCTTACAATGGATATTCAATACAGAATATTCAAAGTTCACTTATCAAAATACCTGATCAATCACACATTTTTTTTCCCATATTGTGAACACTTAAAATTTCTAACCCTGATTATTCAAAGTCCGTCTGAAAATGAAAAGATACATACAGCTGCTCTTTTACTACTAAGCAAGCCACCAACTCTTCTTTGAGAAGTCTGTTTGATGCTCTTGAGTAAGTCCTTAGCCTTCTGGCATTCCTGAAGTAGCAGGCGAAAATCACTGCTATCAAAATTCTGCAAATATAAAAACAAATAGGGAAAAATAAGTTAGCTACTATTCAAACACCAGCTGAAACCAGCTCTTACTTTACTGAGCAAACATCAATACAAGACTGCCTGGCATAACAGAAATGAGTGTAAATGTATCTAATGTGCTGCATAAAAATTAGTAACCATTTATAAACAAGATATTAATTTATTAATTTGAATCACTCTACAGTAAGCCACTGCTTTCATCAGCTGAACTATATCTGCAAAATTTATTGCAATTTTAGGAAACGTTTTCAGCTGCAGAAAGAATTAACCACAGGTTTATTGACCACATCCTCAGCATTTCTGTGACAGACTTTCAGCACCAAGTCCTACTATCAGCTTCTGCTCAGGTGGTAATTATTTTACCTTCTCAAAGTGAAGAATCATCAAAAAGAGAGAAAAATGCTTTGCCTCTCTACCTGGCACCTACCTCTCCCTTGGAAGAGTAGCAATGATAAGTGCCTCTTACAGCTTCTGCAAGGCTCTTTAGAACTGCCTAGGTATAAAAACAGGAAGAGAAACAGTTACTGTGATTTGGTAGTCTTTTTGATGATGTGGGTTGTTGGTATTCAGTTCTCAGTAGAGACAGAAAAAGCATCTTTGAGGTACATGCAATGGAAAGCCAAGATAATTACATTTCCATCGTTTGCTTACCAGCCTTATTTTAACATGGCTGAAAAACGAACTCGGTAAAGAAAGTCACAAGATGATGCTCCAAACAATTTTTCCACGTGTGCAAATGTGCTCTGAAGAGAATACAACCCTAATTCAAGAACTCTAATGACTAGGTTAGCTTCCCCACAAAGTTATGAGACAAGGCATTACAGCTGAAAAGGGGAAAAAATGCCAGGGCACTTAAGGAAGTTCAGTATTAACACAATTACTTACAAGAGAAGCAAGGTTGCTGCAATCATAGGTAACAAGGTGAAACTGCAGTTTTCTCCCCAGCATACACTGCTGAGCATAATCACAGAGCATTTCAAAAGACTGATCAGGGCTGATAAAAAAGGGAAAGAAAAAAGATATTAACAATAGCAGTAATCAAATGGGGAAAAAAAGGCCATACTGAAAAAGACATGGAAGACAACATGGGAAAGAAAAAATAAATTAATAAACTAGGAGTAATGTAACACTCCTAGAATCCTTATTGTAGTCTTTTTCTTGTAATACCAACTCCAATATTGCAGTTTTTAAATTATAACAGCAGAACTGCAGAATTTAAGTCCATCATTTATCTAATCTCATCTGGTTTCATTTATTTAATCAGACATTTTAAGTTCTCCACCAGCACCACTAGGATCACAGAGAGAAGACAATCTTTGAATGCTTAGTGATATTTTACAACAAAATCTTTCTTATCCTCCAATTTTCTCAGAGGTGTGGACTCTTTCAGTGACATCCTTAATGATGCTTAATTGATGTAAAATTAGAGTTAGCAGGCTCTCAACAGATTACTGTGATCAGTGATCTGCTAAGGAAAAACGCAGCTTCATACCAGAAAAGAGGAGATTTATACATAGTAAAAAAGGGAAGAAATAAAGGAATTCAAAAGTATGAACTAAAAATACATAAAACTGGAATCTTAAATTTCCTATTTATTTTGGTATCAAGTTCAGTTTCTTGTACCAGCTCTGTATCCAAGTTAAAGGCTGCTTGTTAAGACAGATGAAGAACTTACCAGCCTCCTATGATAAGAACCAAGGAATTGAGCTCTTTCATTGGAAGGACATGCCTTAAGGCTTTCAGCAGATTGCAGCCTTGACCAGGCCCCAGCTCCTGTATCCACTGTCTTGCTTCATGTAGCCTAGGAGGGGAAAAAATGAAAAAAGAATATGTGCAGGTGCTAAATAAGATAGAGCACAAAGATTACTACAAACCACAGGAGCAGCTAAGGTATTTTATACATGAACAACCATCTTGAAAACCACTGACTGCATGTCAAATTCATTGCTTTTCTCCCCTCTTAATATCACTGCAAGCACAAGATGAAAAACACTATTACCTACTAGAGATTGTTCAAATTAAATGGAGACCTTGTTTGAAGCACCTTTATTTTTCAGAGAAATTGACTTACTTACACATGAACATTGATGGTTTTTGGACTCTCCCACAGTGTTGAAATTTCTGTACTGAATGAGAGGCAGTACAATTGCTCCTTGTAACAAAGCTGTTCATCTATTAAGCACTAATAAATTTAAAAAAAAAAAAAAAAAAAAAAAAGAAAAAAAAAGAATGTATTACTATCCGTGCTTCTTCTAGCAGGGTTATTATGTAAAATACTAAAACCAGCAATTTCCTAAAAATAGCTATGGCAACATTTCCAGCTACCACTAAGAAAAGCTTCCAAGAAAAACTCAGAGATTCAAATATTTGGTAAGGATTGAGACCAAACCTGCAAACTTATGGTATTCCAACTAATTTGTTAATGGGGCAGGAGGCAGGAATATTTGTTGTACTGGTATCAGTTCTTCCTCTTCAGTTGGTGACTACATGAAACAGCAGTGATCTACAGTGCACACATTCACCCACAAAGCAGTTTCTAAACAATGGTTAGCTCATCGTCATGGATATTCAAATATTCAAGCTAAGCAAACCAGACTAGGTGGAAACTGAGTTTTCTTGAAGGAGTTTTATTTGAAACATACAAATGAAAAACATAAATAATATAAATTAATGATAAATAATTCCTGAATATGGGGAATTGAATTGTACCAAGTGTCAAATTTAGATAGAAAATCAGCTACATTATATCTTCTTTCCTTGCTACTCTTTGTTTTTTTTCTAAAAACAAAGAGTACAGTGCAGGATAAGTTTCTTCTGAGAACACAGAAAATTATTAGTTCACCAAGGTTCTGACAAAAATCGTGACGTGGGCCTTACTGTGACAAAATGTAAAGGAAACTATATTTATTATAAATAGCTCTATGTACAACTTGGCTCTACCTCTTACAACTGCTTTTGTTTATTCCATAGAGAATTATTCCAAGTTTATTCCATAGAGAATGTTGATAGAATTGAGAAACTTTAACATTTCCCATAATAATATTTTGAAGTATATACTGGATTTGTTTGAATCTGGACATTAACAAATATTACACTTTCAAAGACATTTGGAGCATACTTTTCTACAACAGAAAATTTCTATTCTATTGTATATTAGAATTTTAAGCAGATTTCTTAATCTGCCAGGTTCCTGACTTCTAGTTCCACAAAAGCTTGATTAGTACATTAAAATTGGCAAAATTTGCTTTATTTTTACTTACCAAAAGGTTCTTCTGAAAATCCAGTAATCTAGGTCCATAACTCAAATGAGACACATCAACCAAAAGTCCAACTTTAGTTTCTTTTATAACACCAAACACCTTAAAAGAGAAAAGTCATTGTAAATATTAGCTTATCTACAGTTTGATAATTTTACTGTTTATTCTGTATAATACCATTTTAAAATCAAGTATTAGTATTTATTTTAATTTTTTTTTAGTGTAAAGATGATATAGTGACAAACACACAGGGAAAAAAAAAAAGAAAAAAGGAGAGTTCTACTGGTTTCCACTTAATCCTCAGCAGTGAATCACATTACCTCCTTCCCAAGACACCTTATTCATTATTTGAGAGGATAAATAAAAAATAACTTTGTCTATAGCATCTCCTTCAGGCTAAATCAAGCAAATTTTGGAATGCTGCTCCTTTGTCTATTCCCTTTGAGAGGGGCTACATCCTGAGCATTAGCACTGCCAGGCACAGGAAATGATGAACCAGAAGGGCACAAGGAGCTACAGAACAGCTCTGCTCCAGGCAGAGGTTAAGCTCAGCACTGTCTGCTCCCACTTAAATTGTAGTGAGAGGACCTGAGGACTAAGAGAAAGAAAAAGACTAAATCTAGGATGCAGAATACTGCATACCAATGAAAGATCAGTGCCAACATCACTGCATATAATGTGGAACTCATAGTAAATAATGACAATACAAAGGCTTTCAGAAAGCCACTTTTCACTTGTATTCAGTAATTAATTTATTCTTTAATTCCACATAGAGTTCCATTCTAAAAATATACTGCGAAGTTCAAGTTACCTTTCTGCTGTCCTGCAAGAGCCACTGAATTCGGTGCTGGTAGAGTTCAATCACTCTGGCAAAAGGCAGAGCACACATTTAGCTACAGCATTCTCTCACACTGGGCTTCAATCCAACAATCAACCATCTGCCTTCATCACATCCTTTTTCTCACAGATGCAAAATCTGTGAGAAACAGGTATTTTAAAATATGTTAAATATGCCCTTATACAACTAGTGGTTGCAGGGCTAACCACTGAAATACTTCCCCTAAAGCAGCACAACTTCCAACGATTTAATATCAAAATAGTTATAACCTGAGGTAACCCAAAATGTTTCCTTGTAAAATTGTTTTACTATAACCAGCTTATTTTTAATTCCATGCACACAGTGTTTACAAGTTGGCAAACAGAAAGTTTAAACCAACATTTTAAAGGGGAAAATTCTTTTTGCTTTTTCAAAAGAGAAAAGTTGCTTCTGTTTTATAAAAGGCTGACACAGTGAGGTATGCTGGAATGGCAGCATTCCTATCAAATGTGAAGACCAGCAAAAATATTATGATTATTCTACAGCTTATTGAACCTATAAATTAAATTACTTAA
This sequence comes from Acanthiza pusilla, assembly GCA_036630365.1. Classification (NCBI taxonomy): domain Eukaryota; kingdom Metazoa; phylum Chordata; class Aves; order Passeriformes; family Acanthizidae; genus Acanthiza; species Acanthiza pusilla. Next base: position 1,469,995 of record JAXCHO010000030.1, on the reverse strand, counting down.
GTTGCCTTGATTTTATACATTTAAAATTAACTTAGAAAACTTCTAACTTCCACACCATAACTAGATCCATGACTTGAAATTAATCCAAGTTACACAAAGTATAACCCACAACTGCACAGTGTTACATATGAAAACCTGACCATTCACTGGCTGCCTTTTTAAAAGGAGCAAACTGCTTCCCATCAACACCTGCCTGATGAGCATCTTCCTTAAAAAACCCCAAACCTCAGCTGTAGTGACATAAAATTATCCCTTACTCTAAATCTCAGCAGAAAGGATTTAATGTTGAGAGAACTCTGAGGAGCCCAGAGACAACAACCTAAGATTTAAGGCAGTGCCTGCAGTAATGGAGATACAGAATCAGTTACATAACAAAACTGTAAACGAGGTGGATACTTACTCAGAAAGTCTGGACTCAAAATCAGTAACACTCCCCTCTGTAAACTCCATCTCTTCAACACCGTTTCCTGAATTCCTGGAGCACTATGCATAGTTAACATCAGAGATGTGCACAAATTAAGAGTGACTAGAGAAAAGACAGAGTTGTACTTACAAAATAATATTGCCTTCATTTACCAGATCCTCTAATGTTAATTGCAAGGATTCCAAACTATAGTTTCTTATCCATTCTTCTGTCGTTGGCACCTTTTGAGACTGCGTTTTCTTCATTTGTCCTCTCTATAGATGAAGTAAAAAGCAATTATACGCATTATGAGAAATTAAACGTGCTGTTCTAATGTGACAGAAATAGAAGTCCTAAGGATAGTTGCTGTGAGGCAGTGTGTGTCCCAGAACACAGTTTTATGTACTGGAATACTCTTTTCAATGTGGGATGCAAAGGAGAAGCTTTCAGAACAGCCCCAGATTGTGAGATAAAGCAAGGGGAAAGAGAGCTTAGTTTAGAGCAGACAGGAATGACGACAAGAAATAAAAGTTCAATAAAAGAATTAAAATAAATATCCCAGTGATTGTCCAGAGAGGAAGAAAAAATAAGCACCTCCCAAACATGACTCAGAGTTTGAAGTGATATATATTGGCTTCTGCCTTTCTGAAGAAAAATGCAGTATCAACAGCTGATCTCATTTATTGTTTTGCCTGATTTGTTCACAGACTAATTAATCTCTGCAGAGAAACTACATGCAGCTTCATGACATCAGTGATTATGGCTATCAAACTGTGTGTACATGCAAATGTATGTAAGGAAGCATATTCATTGTCTATCAGCTTATTTATTTCCCACTCTGAATTTACAGAGGGTATGCATCACTGTACTTGCTCCATTTTACAGGAGAACTTGCCTACCAGTGTCTTGCTGCTATGTGTTCCCAGCAATCCATTTTCTGATCCTAGATGAGGCACAGCAAAATCTTGCCATGGTGGACTATCATCCTGTAGACGGAATTTTGTCGCCCTACAAGACAATTAATTTTATGAGAATAATTCATTACCCATAATGTTGCTGTACTGTCAAAAAGTAATTTCAAGGTTTTTTCTGTAGGAACTGCTTTATACTTTGACAGCTGTTTAAGCATTAACTTAATATATGATGTTTTGAAGAGACATAGTATTTACTTTATATGAGTTATAATTTATTTGCTATTTATGTATGAAGGCCCAACTAGATTTCATAAGTTTCCTCACCCAATTTTTTCCAAACATTGATCGTTGTCCAACAACCATGGCACTTTCCCAATGCGCGTATCCATTACAACAATAGACTTAGCCTTATTAAAAATAAAAGTAAAAAGACAGTATTAGAGAAAAATGTTAAAATAGGAATAAACACTATTAAAAAGGCATTAATATTATCAGCAACTTAAATGATAATTTATATTGTATGTGGGACAACAGCAAAGTAAAAAATAAAGAGAAGTTACAATTATCCATTTATAGAAAACACATTTAGGAACTATTCTGCAGGAGCTGTTTGTTAAGGGATTTTATGAAATTAATTATATATGTGCACAGCTGCCGGGAGACACGCTACAAAGCTCAACCAGAAAAAGAGATTAACCACAGCAAAGCCCAGAGCGGCTGCGGGAGCGGAGCCAGCCGGGCTGGCAGCGGCTGGGCGAGCTGCCCTGGGGTTTAGGCGCGGTACGAGTCAAGCAAAAACCGCAAAATCCGCGTTTTCCCTTGGCTGGGCTCCACCGCCTCACCCCCTCCAGGGCCACCCCGGCCTCGGCTCCCCGCGGGGTCAGCGCAAGCCCTTCCCGCCCCGAGCCCCTCCTCACCTCACGGGGAAAGCGCCCTGGGCTCCCCTGACCCCGCGCTGTGCCGTGCCCGAGGCTCACCGCACCGGGGACAGAGCCATCGGCTCCTCGCACCCGCACCGCCCGGTCCCGCCCGCTGGGACTCGCCTCACCTCACCGGGGAAAGGCTCCCCCGTGCCCCGTCCTCCCTCCCTGGGCACCGCGCCAGCGAGAGACCGCCCAAACCCTCTCAGCACCACCAGCCACGGCTCCGACCCTTCCCCCGGGAGCGGAGAGGCCCAGCCCGACCCCGCACGGCGTTGCGGCGTTGCCGGTGGCGACGGGCCGGCCTCGGGGCGCCGCTTCCCGCCGCCTGAGGGCGCCGGTGGGCCGGAGGCCAGGGGCCCGCCGGGCGGGAGCGGAGACAGCTGAGGGGAAAAACTGAGGGGAAAAAATGAGGGGAGACACCTGAGGGGAGACAGCTGCGGGGAAAAACTGAGGGGAAAAACTGAGGGGAGACACCTGAGGGGGAAAACTGAGGGGAAACACCTGAGGGGAGACACCTGAGGGGAAAAACTGAGGGGGAAACACCCGAGAGGAGACACCTGAGGGGAAACACCTGAGGGGAAAAACTGAGGGGAGACACCTGAGGGGAGACACCTGAGGGGAAAAACTGAGGGGAAAAAATGAGGGGAGACACCTGAGGGGAGACAGCTGCGGGGAAAAACTGAGGGGAAAAACTGAGGGGAGACACCTGAGGGGGAAAACTGAGGGGAAACACCTGAGGGGAGACACCTGAGGGGAAAAACTGAGGGGGAAACACCCGAGAGGAGACACCTGAGGGGAAACACCTGAGGGGAAAAACTGAGGGGAGACACCTGAGGGGAAAAACTGAGGGGGAAAAACTGAGGGGAAACACCTGAAGGGAAAAGCTGAGGGGAGACACCTGAGGGGAAAAACCGAGGGGAGACACCTGAGGGGAAACACCTGAGGGGAAAAACTGAGGGGAGACAGCTGAGGGGACTCTTGAGGGGAGACAGACACCTGAGAGGACACACCTGAGAGGAACCACCTGAGGGGAGACAGATGTGTGAGGGGAGATGGGCACCTGAGGGGAGACGGACACCTGAGGAGGGACACTTGACGAGAGACACCTGAGGTAAGACACCTGAGGGGAGGACCCGTGTGTGGGGTGGGGCTGGTTCCAGTCAGTGCAGCCGGGGCCAGTCGCTTTAGTAGACAATTTATTTTGATAAACTTGCTCAATAACAAAAATACAAGTGAAGAAAATTATGTTCATTTTATACAGTTTGTATTAACATTTGTTCGGAAATCATTAATTGAAAAAATGCTCTAACCAATTAGAAAACAACCCTCAGAAAAGGCCGGGGGCGCAGGCGGCGGGCCCGGCCTCGAGCCCAGGCAGGACAGCCTGCCTGCAGACACCATTTCCTTCATTATGTTCATCCTTCACAAAGGTTTTAAAGGACAGCTTTCATTTTCCTCTGTGTGTGTGTCGGGGCAAACAGGAACCTACAGTTGTGTTCTGGAGTGGTTAAACAACGTCTCGCAAACACAGGGACGGCACGAGGGCCTGGATCTGAGGCATCACCTTGGCCGAGGCCTGGGCTCGGTGGTGTGGCACACTGCCCGTGTCTTTGGGACACTGACATCGCTCTCCAGCAGGATTAACTCTGGAAAAACCACAGTAAATGCTTAAACTGCTGTGGTTGGGTAAGCATACCCTCCCCAGGTCTGAGCCAAGCAGCATCCAGGCGATTATTTCAGCTGAGCTCAATGATAAGATTTATACAGACAAATTTGCTAATTTTCCTTCTGAAAATATTTCCAATCTTAGATTTTGTTAGCCAAATAAGTGAGAAAGTGTGCACAAATTCCATTATGATGGGACATCAAACCTTCGGGAGGATTTTGAAGCGAAAGAATAAATGAAATTCTCTAGTGATGTATGAAATGAGCTGTCCTTCAAAAAGTTAAAAAATAATGGCTGGCAGAATCAGAAAAGTTTATGTAAACACTCAACACAATTATGGGATTACCTTTGGAGAAGATTCATATGGAAAACATTTGCTTTTCATGAACTGAAAAAGTCTACAGATGTTTAGGCATGTTCAGTACGAACTTCCTGTAGTTCAAAACAAAACCTTGTGCAAATAAAAACCTATAAATAGTCTTCAGCAGATTTTACAGTGATGCTCTTAGGTATGAAAAGAATGCACACAACTTTAAAACAGAAGTAACAGACATAAGTTTGACAAATGATTGCACCATAAAACAGTGTTTTATATACAGTTTACAAGATATGATTTTCTGCTATAAATTAATACTGTACTATATAGTACTTAGTGACCTTATTAAAAGCAACTGTTGACAGCTGTCTCTTCAATTACTGGGTTGGGTTTTTTTAAAATGCATTTGGCTGCATCTATTTCTGGACTTGAAATGCTCAAATATTTAATACATCTATTTGTTAAATCTTTGCTAACATTTAATAATTCATAGCAATAGCATTGGCAGATCAGATAACTTTCCAGTCAGCCAACCACAATCTGGATATGCTCTGAGATAAGTGTTTCTTTATTTTTTTTATTATGATGATCCATTTAATCAAAGCCTAAATCCACATGATGTTACTATAACTGAAATAAGTAAGTTGGAGGGGCAGGAAGGGAAAGAAATCTTAGCAGCTGAGAAACTCTCCCCACCCCCCAGCTGTGTTCCAGTTACAAAAATCTCCAACTATTTACAAATATGACATTTCTGAAAATGGAATTTATAATCCAAGTTTTAGTGAATACTTTATTTTAGGACACAGTAGTGATAACACCAAAATTTTGACACATACCCAGCAGCCAAGCCCTGTCTTTTACCTCAACCACTATCACCAGGGGCCTCAGACTGCCCATGCAGATGAAGGCTTAAATTAGGAACCAAATCATTATTTAAAACATGACTTCCAAGTAAGTGCTTGGCTGTATTTACAGATTAGAATACTTTAGAAAACTTTCGTGATCCATAAACACTCCATTCTATTTGTGAATGAGCTGACTGGAAAAAAAAATTACTTAGAAACCATTCCAGTGACAAATTTGGTCAAAAATTTCAAAAGAAAAAATACTTACATCAGCAAATAACCTTTTTGTATTAAAATACCTTGGGAGGGGGAGAGGGAAGAGGTGCAGAAGGACAGGGACCCACTATGGTCTGAACGGCACAGAGTTTAAAATAATTGTGCAAACTGTGTTATTTTGAAACACTTCAGCTTATCTGATAAGTAATTATTTTGGAAACTGTTGATTTTAACCTCATCTTAAAAGGAGTGTGTATTCATTAATGCAGTTCCTCTATTAAGCTCAATGAAACAGCACTCAAAACAAACAATTTTTTTTGTTTTCAGAATGAATCTCAGGTAAACTATGTATTAACTGGAAAACAAATACTGATAGTGCAGGCAGCTTCCCTGGAACACCAAACCAGTAGTGAATTAAGATGTCCGTGGATTCAATGGTTTATGCTTGTGTTGAAAAATAAAACTACTTTTAGTGAAGAATATTTACTCCAAATTTGGGTGGCCATTAAATCTACATTTAAAATAACAACTTTAGTAAACAAGGCATATATTTCTAAACAATTATATTGCTCATTTTTTCGGCAAAGATGAACTAATACTCAAGTGAAAATAAGTTCATCCATCTTTGCAGTGGAATAGTGTTTGCATTACTTTAAACATTGCATTTTACATGTGCTAGAGAAATGCTTACCTATGGTAAAATGCTGTGCTTGAACATCTATGAATGCTAATGTAACAATGCAGTAGAAAAAGAGATCTTCTGTACAACAGTTGCTAATAATTTAAATAGTGTCAGTTTCCCAAAATTAGGATTTTAAGGTATGACATGATCTCACCTTCTACCCTCATATACAAATAAATTACCATAAAAAGAATTTTAGCTTAACTTAAAATTGCACCTAGAAAGGCATGGGATCGTTTGTACCTATTACAAAAAACTGTTAAAATCAAGGGCTGCTACAAAGAATGAGGTAAACTGAAGACTCTCAGCTATGTGGCCTTCAGAGAAATGGCTTTTTTCTATTGAGTTCTAGTTTTGCACACCACAGTGTTTTGCTAGCAAAGCATTCTGAGTTCTTTTCCAGGAACCATTTGTGTGTATATACATATATATACATATGTGTATATACACACACACACACATACACACACACTGTATACTGCATCAGCAAAATATATATATATTTATATATATATTTATATAAATATAAGGATGAAATCCCCCTCTAAAACGTTCCTTAGTGTTTCCTAGAGCTTATGGGGGAGCAGGGGATGTATGTCTTCTTGCTGTTACATACATTGAGAGAACATGTTTTGATCTATTGGCTTCTTGGTGCAGTAATGCAGATTGATCCACATTGGTGCCAAAGGCTTTGCTCATCAGAAGGAAGATGTAAAATACTAATCTCCTAAACAGCGAGGCCAGCCTCACTTGAATTCCTCCGCAACCCTCTGGTCTACCACAAAGTTCATAAATACTTTGACTTCCAAATTGTTAGACGTTAAAAACAGGAACAGTCCAGTAACATGGGGCATTATGCTTCTCAGTGTAAAGCATTCTTCACTAGTTCCTATCACAGTGCAGACCTGACTGCATTAAAGTATGCTCAGGAGATTAGTCAACGTGGTCTGTATTTGGTTATGGGAAAGGCTCTCCTTTTTTTCATCCAAAGTGCATAGTGAGAACAAGTCAAAGCATTCCTCTTTTCAGTCAGTGTTTGATAGTCTGATTTAGGCATCCTCCTGAGAATGCAATTCCGATGTCTTGCTCTTTTCCAAAATAAAGTTCTGCAGTCCAGACATTCATCAGCCAGGTAAACAAACTTTGCCAGCAAATAGAAGTCCCACTATTGTAAAGAAAATGGATAAGACAAACAGTACATACGAAGACCCAACCACTGTGTTATTGGGTAATTTATATGGTTGACCTCCAACTTCATTGATGTAAAATCCTATTGGAAATATTAGGGCTGCCATACAGAATAGAATCACTGCAAAAAAAAAAGAGAAAAGAAAAAACAGTCACTGCTGTGTGAAAGTGAAAATATTTACCCATTCATAGAGCACTCCAGAAAAACAAGCAAAATATCCTCACTGAACCGAAGAGCTGAGATCTGCCAGTACCTAACTTGCTTGAAATGACTGAGTAGGCTTTATGTCTCTTTCAAAACATCCCTCATCTACTCCCGAGAGAAACTAAAAGTCTCCAATTTTGACTGTCATTTCAGTTCTGCTCACTAGATCATGAACTGTCTTTACAGAATAAAAAATTGGTAGATATACTTCTATCACCATCTCAAAGTTTAATCATTTCTTCTCCAGTTATTTTAGAATAATTTTGCCCAGTCAAGATAAAGTAACATTCAACATTGAAGAAACTTTTTCTATTATCAGTTGTCTTTTTTCAGCTGTAGTTGCCCTTTCCCATTCTTCACACATTTCTTGTCTGTAAAAGCTTTGCTAAAAATAGAAAACACTCAGATTGTCATTACAGTTTCTTTTAAGATTAAAAGATACCAGTTTCCTACAGTTATATGAATGCTTCCTTAGACAATGAAATATCCTTAGAATTTCCCACTGAAAAGCAACGAAGTTTTCTTATTTAGTTTAATCTAGGCTTCTTAGTGAAAAACTAAATTCAGCCTCTGTGAACAAAGACCAAGCAATGAGGGTTTTTATTTCACCTCAAAATGAGACTTTTGTATATGTTTTGTTCTTGCAACTGACTGTGTGAAAGTACAAGAAATCCAGAACTCCTCTTAAAGAATTACATTACGGATTTCACAGGCCTTCAAGTATCAACAGTGGCCAAGATTCCTCACAGCACATTTCAGTACTCTGATCAAATCCAGGAGGGAACATCCAGGGTTGTTTCACATTAACAACTTCAGTGCTCCTGTAACACACTTTTGGAAAAGTAACCCTGCTCAGTTTGGATGTAGCAATGTGCAGGACTCTACTCTCTCAACCAAGGGAATGACTTCCAAATATGACTCCTCTGAGAGGCAAGATACTCTTCACAATAAAAACTATTAGCTTTTGAATTGGTTTGATTGCATATGCAAGAATATACAATTGGGATTTTTTAATTAGTATCAGAATAAAACAGAATTTTATCTGATTCTACCAGTTCAATTAAGTATTAGTGCTTTACTCTTATTTCACTTCTACGTATTTCAGCATTATTTCAAACATTATTTACTGCAAGTGGAACATGGCATGGCAATACCTATAATTCAGTCAAATCTAATTACATCTGGAAGGAGAGAGGAACTGAACCTGCTCTGTTCTCTCACCAACCCCACAAATCCACACACCAACACCTTCTAACATGAAGCACAGCTCATATTGAAGCCTCTCCTAGTCCTCAAACTCTGCTTATAATCTGGCCACACAAGAATGAAAATTCAAGCCACGTCACAATGCTCCTGCCTGAACAAAGTGCATTATATGCTGATTTTTTCAGCTTTCATTAGTTAACACAGGCTGCTGCTTTTAGTTTGTTAGTAAGGGATGCAGGTGCTGTCCTTGTCTTCCCTTTCCCTTCTCCAGCACTACAAGACAGAAGAAACCCTGGGGATGCTGTTCCCTACTTGAGCATCCTTACAAGTCAAACAAGCAACACTAAAAACCTCTGGCAACAGTAAAAGGCATCACCTTAATCACTGGCTGCCCTGCAAGTCCCAAGTGCTGCAGCTGCTTTTGTTTCCAAAGGCACGCAAAATAAAATCAGGAGCTTCTGTGTCCCATTTGGCCTCACCAGACAAAGTTTCCAGTCTTTACAAACGAGGAAACAATCGGCTGGAGCAGCATCAATATTTTTTAATTTAACTTCACTACTGCTCTTCCTCACTAAATACAGATGCTCCAGTTTACCCAGCTACAGTGCCCACACTAAAACCATTTTTAATGGACTCAATGTTTGTCCAAGACAAACAGTTTATCACACATTTTGTATCTTAGTGCTTATGATTTCTTAGCACAGGTCTCAGCTTTGAGGAAAAACCACTCATATTCTAGAAAATACTGATTGTGGGCATGATGAATCTGAATTCAGAGTATCCAAGCAGGACTTGGGCATAAACAAAGAAGGATGCTTTCATAAACCATGGTCCACATCCGAACATCAGCTCCTCCTTGCCTTCCCAAACACATAAAGCACCTTTCACAACGCCTTGAGCCAAGAGCAGCCAGCACCAGGATCACTCCTGGGCTGCCAGAGCGGAAAACCCAACGTTCCACTGGAGGGGGCTCGTGTCTCGCTCGCGCTGCGCCCGCTCCGGAGAGTTATTCTTCAAAGGGGAAGGGAAAGAGCACAAACACAAAACATCTGGCAACTGCACAGCTACCACATTGCTGCTCAGTGCCACCTCTTTAGGCCATTTATTAGAACACAACCAAAAACACAGCAACCAGACATTGAACATTAAACAATCCAGAAAGTTTTAATCTACACGATTATTGGTCCATGCAATTCCACACTACACCATCTGATCCTGAAAGAATGTTTCCTTTTTTAAAATTGTATCTTGAACATCTGAGTCCATCTGAGAAAAGCATGGGTATGTGTTTCTTGAGCAGATCTATGAAAGCATAGAAGAGCTTTCTAGTCTGCACCTGAATGGTGGCTGTCAAAAAAACCCAATTCATTTCTGTAATTCTTTAGCTTGACATGGTTTTGAGCATCTAATGACAATTTCAAAAGAAATCCAGTGCTAGAAAAAGGTCTAGTCTTCACAGGGCTCACTGTAATATCTACTTGCCTCTTTAGAGACACGTAACATAGAAAGCAGCACTGGGTAGAAATCTTTAATAACTCAAGAGGCACTTTATTCACTGGGGAACACCAGGGATAGACATTCACAGGATAGCTACTGTTAGTTAAGGATGTGATTATCCTGCCCCATTTTTACTTCCATTCCAAAAAGCAAGTCCAATATTGCTCATGAACTTTTAAATCCTCAGGAAAAAGAAAGAAAAACCAAACCAAATCCAGACTCTCTGGTAACTGCTGGAAAAAAGGTAGAAGTACGATTTTTCTGTCCAGCATCTTCTCCCTTGATACATCTCAGAGAAGCATCTCATTCAGTAGTAGAAGACACAGAATTAATTTCCTTTCTAGTTGCAGCAGATGGTAAGAGACCTGAATCTGCAGCATGTAAACAGATCTTGAGGGAGCCCTGTGAGTTCCTGCAATAGCCAAGATTGCTATAACATTTACAAGACCACCTATGTGGCCTCCACAGGGAATAAGCTCTGGACATCCTTTCTAATTATGGAACTTAAATGTGTCTGTCCGGAGGACCATGAAAATGACATTTGAGATTTCCACACCTTCACCACATCCTATCCTTTCAACCAAGGTAGAAAACAAGCACCCTGAAAAGGCAAGAGATTTATATAAATCTGAAGTAGGGGTAGCAAAAAAGGAGAGGTTTCAGAGATACGTGGAAAAATACCAAAGCCAGGTTACTTTTTTGCTATCAACTTGTGCCAATATGTCCCAGGGCGTAATTAGTGATGAGATGGTGTAGAAGCTGGGATGGCAATGGGCAGTTCTGGTATATGAACTGGGATGGCAATGGGCAGTTTGTTGACACTTGAGCAATCAGTCAATAGTACTGTACAAAGGAACAGGATCACAGCTTTGCCTGCTACCAACACAGGAGGCACAACTACGAATTTGTAACACCCTGGTCATGGAAGAATCACACAAAACCTGGGCAGTGCACAGATGAACACCTACAAGGAACCCACTTTCCACAAGGAACCCACTCTCCATTACACTGGATGAAATGAATGTGGTACTGCTGAAACATCAGTGATAGTTTTGACAATATCTATGCCCAAAGTGACAACACCTATGACATCTCTAAGAATACTGTTTCCTGAAAGACTCTTCTGTACTGAAAATGAAGGAAAACCTTCACATTTGCCTTTACAAGCCTTTTGTCACTCATGCAGTATGACCTGGTTGACAGCAGTATCTCTCCCCTCCACAAAGCTGTTTGCAGAGATGTCAGAAGGATAGGTTTCTGAGCAGTAAATCCACCAACAACTGGGGAATGAGAAAAATGCTGTGCTTGTAAATACCCTCTGTGGTGTATCCCTTCAGAAGTGTATATAGGAAAGAACTGACAGATCAAACTTCTGTCTTCTCCACATCTCTTAGCTAAACAAGATAGACAAGACCACTTTCAGCAATAATTCATATTTACAGGTATGCAGATGAAAAAATTCAGATATAGGTGAAAACATCTGGAGTCATCCAAGATGACAAGATTACAAGCAAAAATTCAATGAAAAATGTAAATTACACAACTATATATAAATTCCAACATGAACTGGGCAAGAGCCTCTTACCAGGCTTTCCTTGCAGCTGTCAGAGTTGCGAGGAAAAGGCTGAGCAAAAGGATTCAATTGCCCTCAAAGATTTACTCCAGACCCCCTTGCATTTGAAGGAACGGAGCTGCCAGCCCCAGAACTTCCCTTGGAAGTCCCAGCAGCTTTCCCTGCCTGCCCAGGACAGCACATCCTGGCATTGTGTTCAGAAAGTTCTGTGAGAAGAATATCTGCTGGCAGCCTGCAGGAGGCCACTGAGTCTTAAAATTGCTTGCAGATGAGATGTAATACAAATATGAAGTTTTCCCTACTGCCTTCAAATGAGTCACACATGTTTTCCTCTAAACAGCACTGGCACTTCACAGGAAGGACCTGCTCGTGGTATTCCAAGTTGATTCCATATGGCTGCGTATTTCCTAATACTAACCTACAAATAGGTTACTAATTTGTGTTGCATCCAATGAACCACAGAAGTCACTCTCGACAACTTTTAAAAAAATCTGGAGCTCTTCCTTCCATTCACTTATTTTTTCAAAATTAATTTTTCTAACAAGCGAATTCAGAGATAAAATTTCCCATCATTATTGTTAACAGGAATGCAAAGGTCACAGAGTTGTATGTATTGGAGATGAATACCCAAGACATTGAATTTTGTAATTTCGGCAACGCAGCGATCATATCTTAATAGAATTATGAATAATTCTGACTTGCAAAAGAACAAATTAGTATGTTTCATTATTAAACATCTCATACCAAGAAGACAAGTGCTGAAATAAAAATGTCTTTCTGGACTGAGACATCTAATAATGAACCTGTTGCAAGCCTAAAGAAATCCACAGAAAAAACACCAAAACAAGCTTTAAGGTACCAGACTTTTTTGGCTGAACTAATCATCACAGCTGTAGAAAACTACAGCTGCAGGGATGTGGTTATTTGAGATATTTAAGAAAAACATTGATATTGAGGACTCAAACCCCCCTCTTTACCCAAGAGCTTTGACTTCCGCTTACTGTAAGTATCTTAACTTTTTACGGCATTTTGACTTTAAACCTCCCCCCACATATATTAGATATACATGAAATATGTATAGATAAACAGGTGCACTGCAAACGTTGGGATGGAATATTCAGTAATACTCAGGTCTGCCATCTTAATCATTCACCAGAAAAGAAATGAAAGTCAATCACAACAGATACAGCATTTCAATAGCTCCATTGTCTGCAAGAGCTGCACTATTAATTTAATACGCTGTGTCGCAACGTTGTCAGAAAGATGGCTTTGATTGTACAAGTGCCTCAGTGAAGTACCTTGGTTGAAACTGAGCACTTTCCAATATTATTCCATTCCCAAAAACAAGGTTAAATCTTACTCATATTAGATATCATTAGATATCAGAGTTCCATATCATTAGATATCATTAGTCACAGAGTTCCATTAAACCTTATTTATGCCCATGTAAACCACAAACTTGCATTTTCTAGTTAGTGTTCACACTACCTTTAGTGGTTTGTCATAATTCAAGTCAATTTAAAAGCCCTCAGGTTTTGAGTTTTTTCATGCTGTCATCCCCACCATTAAGGCACCATTTCACAGTTGGGCTAAGCCTGTAACACACACCAAGAAAAGGAAGTTTGAAAGTTATTCCCCTTGCTCATTATAACTGCTTTTCTCCTGCACTGAAGTAGCCACAGGATATGTTTCCCTGTGTACACGCACAGGGCTGCTGGAGAAGGCTCAGCTGTGAGGAGTCACACTGGTGCTCCCGCAGAGCAGAACGAAGGGAGGCAGAAAAGCACTGGTACTCCTCCCCCCGGCTAAAGCATGGCCGCAGGTCACTTCTGGAAGCAGAAGTCTCAGTGCTGTGAAGCACAGCAGATGCTCTGCAGTGGGCAATCCTCCTGCATAGCCAATTAGGATGCAGATACTCTGAATAAAGCAGCTGCTGGGAGCATGAAGCAGGACTGAACCAGCCTCAACCCCGAGCGAGTTACTCATGAGACACCTGAGTGAGGGACAGGTGCTCTCAGATGTACCAACTGCCTCCTCTGCCTCGGAGAGGGAATTTTCAGTAATTGCATGCTGCTAGGATTAAGTTCTGGAGATATGGGAGTGGGGAAGTATGAAATACTACAGCCACTCAAGTCAGGACTGACCTCTTTCTTCTGCTCATTTTCTTAGGTCAATTAATGGCACTGTCCAAGGAAGGTAAAGGGCTCAAGCCTTCCTTTCTTTCACACCACTATTCCCTCTCAATTACAGCCACTTAGGAAACCAACCCCTTTATTTCTGAAGACTTATTTTTCCCTTAGATGTGGTATTCAAAGAGAAGGAATGCTTTGCATAGCAGGAGCCCTAAGCACTTGCTCCTTACCAACACTACGGTGTTATTTCAGACTCCACCAGTTTATCCTGCATACAGGTCAACTGTGCAGTTGAGGTCACTTACTTCCAGTGAAAGCTATCCAGCGGGCATATTTAGTAGCTTCTCTTCGCCAATGGGAAGCCACCAGCAAACCACATGTGACAGTTAGTGAAATGATTCCCATTATGATGAAAAATAACGTAGTGACCCACTCGGGAGGCAGCCGTGGAGGAATACAGGTCCTGTCACGTCCATGGATGGTTTGACACTGTCGCACAAGGCCAACTGTGAGAGCACCTGAAAATACATAGCAGAGAGGCAAGTAAACTTTCAAAATCCTCTCTGAGGGGCGCTCAATTGCAAACCAAAGCTCAGAATTGCCCCAAAGTAAGGGATTCTTTCTTTGATGAACCTTAGTAAGGCTTTCAAACACAGAGGATGGGGGGGCATGCTATAAACATCTGTCTTCACGTTCCTTATCACACGCCTGCACAAGCTGAAGTGAGATGGCTGCGAGCTCTGTCTGGTTCCTGAGTGGCAATCAAGGTCTAATCAAAGGGATAAAGCACTCGTAATAAAGCCTGCCAATATCTGCTAACGTGGTAGCTGAGTTGCAGAGGATCACTCCCTCATCCATGCAAGATGAAGTACTTCTATAGTATAACAAAATTAGTTGTAGCCTCCCTAAAATGCCTTTAATTGTCTAATACCTTTTTCCCTCACCTGTACATACAGCTTTAAGCCTCTGAGACTTGCAGCAGAAACTGCATTTGATTCATGTATGATTTAAAAAACGCTAAAAAATCCCTCCTTTCTTGACAATAACTAATTAAAAAGAGTCCCTCCATCTAAGACTGATTGATCCTACCAAAAGTTACTGCACACAAAAACTGGGATATCTACACAAAAGATCTATCAAAAAGATCCTAGAAAAAGGATAAGACTGGTACAAGAATCATAAAGATTTAACCAAAATGATGTATTTTCTGTTAAATAATAAAAAAAATCTTTTAAATCCAAGTCAGTGCTTTTGAGTTGCATAAAAAACCTTTTAGTGAGCTTTAATAGTGAAGTTATCTAACCCCAATTTAACATGCAAGACTAAGATGCATTTCTTCCAGTGTCTCTTAAACATTAAGTTCTAGATGTCTCAATTTTGTCCCTTCTTCTAAACTGTTGTCCTAAATAATCACAATTATCCTTTATTTACATTAGGAGCAAAAACCAGCAGTGGGCAGCATTAGAGTCAACATCTTTCTCCATAATTACTGCAAGTAAATATTTTTTAATTGACCTGTTTAAAATAAATAGAAGGCAACTTAGACACAATTAACGTAAGACTGGAAAGCTTAGGTTTAGCATGTCCTTTGGAGGGAGAAACATCTGTCATACTTTTTAGTCTCTTTTTGGGGAAAAAAAACCCCATGAAAGAAAGGAGAAAGCCACTAATCAAAAGGGTAAGCAGTCCTAGCATGCACCTCCTGGCACCCTGGAGCGAATTTCTACAGATCCTGTCTGATCACACCTCAGCAATGAGCACCAGCAGAATCAGCTTCTGAGCTTAGAATTGTTGGGTTAGGAGGCAGCAGATCATGTTCTATTAGATGTCTAGAGTTTTATTAGATGTACTGCTTCACATCCCAGGGGATGAGAAGTACCAAAACAAAACCAAAACCATTATCTGTCCTGTTGAAGTATTTTTGCGACATTTATTTAGACTATGAAATTTCAGTCTTATTCAAATATATCTTTTAATTATATATCCATCGACTGAAAGATTCAGGGATGAATTTTCAGCTAAAACCTGAACAACTACAAACCCAATAAAGTTTGCATTTTCTACTCCAGACACACAGCAATCACAGCACTGCTCTGCTCTGGGATTACACAAACCTGAGCCAGAGGTTTGTGCACAGCTCCCACACCTGTACGGCACAGTTTTACATGAACTGCTTCCCCTCCACAGCCTGCAATGTTTTCATTGCACATCAGCTGCTGGGCCAGAGGGGAGATGTGCCTGTGTCCTTAAAAGTCAAGCTCCCTGGAACACACACACACTGCAGAACCTCATACAAAACACTGAGCAGTTTCCTGTAGTTTGGGGATAAAGAGGCTATTCACTGCAGCATCACAGAACAGGAAACTAATCCCAATCACTTCGCAAGACTAAGATTTAACAACAATTTCACTATCCTTTCAGCAGAAGTCAGTTTTTACTAAACTGCAATTCTAATCAAAGAATGACTTCATAAAAATGACATCATACATTCAATAGATGTTTTCTGAATTCAAAGATGTCTCCTGACTCCGGTGGCAATAATTTAGTGCATTTTTAACTTTGGCAAAAGCAACAGTGATAAGAGTCACTGTGTTGCACTTGGTACCATTTTGTGTCTTAACTGAAACTGAAAAATAGCAGCTATAGATGAGCATGTATTAGCAAGAGACAACAATTTCATCTCGCAGATGCATTTTGTAGTTTATATTGAAGACATTTTTCAATTAACAAGAGCACATTTCACACGTCAGATTCAGAGAACCACAGCTAAGCCAAGCAGTGCCGTATCTAGAGGAAACAGAAGGACCTCCATCTTGAACTATTACTTTTCAATGCAATTTTTCTTACTGTCAACATCTACTTCCCCAAAAGGTGATTTTCGCAAAAAACCCCACCCAAACAGAAAACCTCACAACTGAAAATTAAGAAAACAAGAATAAAAATCTCTGAATTGTGAGTACCAGAGTAGCACTCCTTTTTAGTACACAAGGATAATTGCAAGAAACTATTGGCTTTTTTGGGTGGGATTTTTTGTTGTGTTGGGGTTTGTTTGTTCGTTTTTTAAATCAGAGTTTTAAAGTGTCAGCAATTAAATTTCAGAATCTGCCATTTTGAAGGAAATGTACTGAACTTTATGGTTAAAATCATGTTAGCACATACATGGTACTTTTTCTTAACTCTGTTTTATGGGTTACAAATCTGAAGTAGATATACTCCATATTCAAGATTTTGAACCTTGAGTCTGCAGGTCCAAGGGAGGTTAACAGAGGGCAAGAGGTCTGTGAACCATTTCTGAAGGTTTCACAGAGGTAACTGGAAAATCAACATCATGTGCTCATAAATTCAATTAAAGTTCAAATTTAAGTTGACTACACAGGAATACCTCATTTATGTGCATAAACTGGGCACAAGGAAATGAAACCTCAGGGCTTGTCCCACAGAGACAAATCTGTTGAATTCAGACTTCAAAAGAAATCTCTGGTTTGGAAAAACAGTATTTATTTGCCATGAAATTCAAATGAAGAATGTGTTTATATGGTATTTTACTGTGTTGGTCCCATTCTAAAGCAATCAAGCAAACAGTTGCCAGGCAGCTGCAAACAAACTTGTTACAGAAAATCTTGTTTCCCTTATCTAGTGTATCATTGAAAGGAGGGACAGAGAGATGAAATTGCACAGAATCCTTCTGCCTGTAGTTGCAGAACAGCCCAGCAGCCCATCTCTAACAAGTCACCGAGTGCCACTGATCTGTAAGTAAAAGGTTTTTAAGTCATCCTCTCAGAACTACTTCAGCATAATTGCTGAAAGTCTAAGCACCTAACGCAGGTATGGAGCAAACAACACAGCTGATGCCAGCGGATTAGGGAGCTGAAAGATGGATCCAGGCCTGAACATGGGCAGTGGAGTGAAGACAGCTGCCCACCCACCTCCCCCTGCCCGCACAGCTCAGCCCAGGGGAGCTGCAGGGACACCCCGAGGTGCAGGGGCTGCTCCCCTGCTCTCGTCTGCCTCTCCCCCCAGAGCTTCCGAGCCTGGTATTATCCAGGTCAGCACAGCAGTGCAGGAGGTGATTGGGATAGATATGCTAATTGCTAAAAATGAGATTCGACCTTTATCAAATCAGAGAATGCTGCACTGAGCAAATGTTACTGAAGTGGTCCTTAGTCTTTTCCAGTAAATCTATTCCCTGAAGTGCCAAAGCATTTCAAACACATTAAACAACCTCTCAGTAGTGAGTCTGTGTTTAACCAGGGCTCCAGTTAATTTCAGAGAAAGATTTTGTGATCACCCAACTCCTCCAAACCATCAGTAATGCTCATTTTCTGACACTGCATATTTTTACTAGAATCAATGATAAAAAGACTCTTCAACAAAAACACCAACGCTGGGCAGCATCACCTATTCAACCATTAATTTTCACAAAACCATTGAGGAAAAGGGGGGAAAGGCACCAAACCAAGGAAAGGCAAGCCCTCATTTTCCCCCTTGGTGCAGATGTGCAGCTGCCAGAGAGCCGACCCCCAAGTCCCACTCCAGCCCCGCGGTGCTCTGCCATCCCTCTCCCGTTTCCCTGGTAACTACAGAGCCACCAAGGAAGGAATCACACTCTACAGAGAGAAACAAAGATTGCTGCAGCCCTTTAACTCCCCCTCCTCTACATCACTTTTGAATTATTAAAAGTGGCACAGCGATAGCACGGCTGGAAAGCAGCAGCATAGTAATGGGCATTCAGATGCTCACTGTTCATCTGTTATCTGAGTGCCAGGACACGCGGGATCAAGTGTGCCAGATGGACACGGGAGAGGTGCCACTGCCAGGAGGAGCTTGCTACAGCAACGAAACAGCTAATGTGGTAAAAGCAAATGCAGTCAATGAGGTGGGGCTCAAATGTTAGAAGGTCCCAGAGCTCAGCGGCTATGCTGGCACATGAACATCCAAGGTACAAACCCTCAGAACTGCTCTTGCTCAGCCTGGGGTACCTGCTCCTCCTCTGTCCTCCCCTACTGTCTCAACTTGAAAATGTATTTACTCTTTCCTATTTAGAAATGCTATTCCTTGGGTTTAAATGCATCTGCAACCCCTCATATTCCTTGACAACAGCTTCCTCACTTCTACCTTGTATACATCAACCACATCCTTAGCAGAATGCTCAATACTAACATTAAATATTATGGGCTAATATCCCTTGTTAGGGGCTTAAAACATGCACCTGCCCCCAGAGAGCCACCTGTTGTCCCTCCCTCACTGCCCTGACCAGATGAGGTGGTGCTGCTGGAAACACCAGCTGTGACTGGCAGTTTCTGCTCAAAGGAAATACTTTTCTTTGGTGCACCGTGGACTTGTTAAACCATCTTTGCTAAGTGAAAAGCACAGTTTGGAGGTTTCTTAATGAGGTGCTGGTGACATAAATCTTAGAGCACTGCCAGTGTGGCAAGGACACTGCTAAGTTTTATGTTTTAGTAATGAGCACAGTACATGGAGCTGTGTTATTTGGGCACACTAAAACATTCATTGCTGCTGGTTAGGTAACAGTCACATGCCTGGGAATGACATATGTGAAGTTAAGGGCAGCTCAGTTAAGCCATACCCTGTAACTCTCACTGGACCACAGACAAGGACAGCTTGGTTTTGGAAAACGTCCGAGTTTGATTGAGCTGACAAACTTGAATGCGAAAAGGTGTAGGTCCATCTAAGAGGAACAGGCTGCAGCAATGAGCACAGCTGTAGCTTGATGCCAATCCAGCTAGAACCTTCAAAGGTCTAAAGAAAACACAGTGATTTGGTCACGGCAGACTAATTCCATGTGCCAGTGTTAAGAATAACCATCAAGTTGGCTTCAGCCACCTTCCCTTTAGCATGTTTGCTGCTCCTCACCTGCTACCAAGCCTCTCTGACAGAAGACTGCTTTCAAAGGGAGCGAAGCGTAGCCGAGGAATTCTCGAGAGGAACAAACAAGCATGGAAAGAATAGTTCCAACACACCTACTCGTAACAGCAAACAGCAATAGCAAACTTCCAAGAAGAAAATTTTCAAAGTCATCAGAGGAATTCGGCAGTTGAAGTGGGATGTTTCCCATTCTTACATATGGAATTTATTTTCCTGCAATGGGCACTTGAAGTGATGTTGTTATATAAAGGGGGCAGAGAGAATGACTTATTTAGGTTTATTGATATATGTTTTCTTTTGGGCAAAGTTTCTATTAATTCTATAGTTTAGGTACTAGTTCCTTGGGAACTTCCTTCTGCTTTTCCTGAAATCCAGAGAGCTGACACTGCTGATCATTCCCTACCACATATTTGGAGGTATTCCATACAGCTCATTCTACTTATTCCAGCGCAAAACTCCATCAGAAATCAGGCCCTGTACCCTCTTATGGGATTAGTCACGCTCAGAACAAGCAATGCAGAAGGTTAGGGGAAAAGCTATGCCTATGTAGGCTAAGCAACACCTCTGTTATGAAGGGAAAAAAGATAACAGCATCCTGTTGGTCTGCAAAACCAAGGGGAAAAAAGGAATGAACAATGCTGGGGAAGACCTCTTGATGCTGTAAGGCAAGGCCTGTGTTGTAAGAGTTAAAGAGAATCACAGGGTCTCTGTCACTCAGGATCCACTGAACAAGGCCCACGGGCACAGCTCACAGAACTGCTCTGTATCTCCAACTACTCACAGTCATAGACTTGTAAAAGACAACATAGTTAGTCCTCATCTAGATTTTCCACCTTGACCCATTAAAGCAACTTTTAAAAGTTTACTGCTTCAAATAATGCCAAATGAGCATTTTTAAAAGCAGTACATACACATAATTAACTGCAGCTAAGTAACTATAAGCAAGATAAACACCTTTCCTTCCACATTTGTGGTCATTCATTGTTGCAGGACAACACAGTAACTGTGTTATACCTAAATAGCTATAAAGGGTATCTAAAAGAATCAAATATAAGATAAGATCAACTGCCAGTTTCTAATCAAGCATGAACATACAATATCTGGTGCAGTTCTTACATAAATAATTACTTCCATTGTGAGGGATGGAGGTAGTTTGAGTAGATGCTCTTTAGCACTTAGGCTGCTAAAATAACTTTGAGGTTACCATGCAAGTACAGTACTCAGGATGTAGCAGAACAGATTGATCCTTTCACTGCGGATGTTCCAGTACATTGTTCAGTGAGTAGATTAATAGGAAACCCAGACTCACTAAAATAAGATTCATGAATGTTAAAGGATAATCTACAGGAAGGCTGAAAAGAATAAGAGAGGATCAACTGCAAAGGCACAGAACATAGAAGAGTTCAAAACAAACAGATTATAAATTATCTTTCCTGCCTTTTGTATGCCAAATCTTATGTTTTTGGCCTTCACTCAGATCTGTCTCTCAAATCATCTAATAGGTATCATAACCCTGGAAAAAAAAAGCTTTGGAGTTTCTCACTTTGAAGAAGACCAGCTGTAAGATCAATTCATACTCCCACTGGATTTCTACTGGTATGAAAAAAACACTTAAAAATATTTATACATTCAAAAGTCAGTTTTCAATAAAGACCTAGATTTACTTGCAAAGTCCCTGCTCTATCTAGAGGGGCCCTTTTAAGAGCCTTGCTGTAAGAGTCCTTGTTGTAAGAGCCCTTGCTGTAAGAGTATGTTACACAATGTTATTTCTCTTCTACTCCATTTATCCCCTTCTCTCAAATCTGATGCTCTTCCTTCCAATCCAACTTTGAAATGCATCATCCTTCTTGCTCTAGAGATGTAAAGGATGTTTACTTGTTTCAGGAGTGAAGTATTCTTAAAAATATTCATACAGGTGAGGTAATATCCCTGGCTTCAAACCCAGCTTATGCTAGCTACGAGGAACCTACCAATTTAATTACATTTAACAATCTAAATTCCAGAGAACGGAACTTACTAGGTACCATTTTTTGGCACTCCTTAAAAAGCTTACTGACTTTTAAAGAGAAGAATTCCAGATTTTGAAGTCTAAAGCCAACATTAAGAGTCGTGGCATATAAGCAGAAAAGCCTTCCTCGCTGCTGAAGAACATCTGGTGCCAAGTCGCCTCAAAATTTTTCAATTCCATGTTTGTATCATGCCTAATGCAAACCAAATCCCCTCCACAAAACCCACAGTCTTCTCCCTCCCTCCTCCTTTCCCAAAGAGAAAAAAATCAGGGGCCATCTATTGGGAAAGACTTACACATATTAGAAAAGTTTATTACTACAGATGACAATCATTATGATACATTAGTTCTAAGGGATGCTGAAATTGCAGACATTTGGACCAATAAAAAGTGAGTTTATTTATGAATTCCAGCAACTTGCAATGCCCTGCTGCTTGTGTACTGGATTTATTAATTTATTTTTTTTCTTTCACAACCCCTCCTTTTTTTTTTAAATTAATTTTTGAGATGGACCACCAGACTCTCTAAGAGCTACTCTCAGGCACCAATGCAGGAACAACTCTCCTGACACAACAAAGGCTCTGTGTGTTCTCACACATCAGAGCCAAGAAATCTGCCTGTGCTGAAGGTATTCCTTCCTTCAGAAGAAGGTATTCTCTCCTACTTCAGAAGACAGCATTAATTAAATGTTGGTAAACAGGATCTCTAATAAGCTGCATCCTTCTGGTTGTTTATTTTCTAACACTAAAGCATTTTCACAATGGAGCAGTTTTGTCAGTGACTAGAATCTTTACTGTTTCTGAAGTGGCAAGGGCCTGGAAAAAAAGAGAGAATTTTCCTAAAATAAGAAAGCAATGTTTTATTTAGTTTAAAACACAAACAAAGAATCCAGTTATTTCCATTTTTCCCCCAACCAAAGCAAAGCTACTCAAAGTTGACAAAATTCACTGCTTAAAAAAAGAAAGATCAAAGGCAGTGTCAATATTTAAAAGTGATTTCTGTAGTCAGCTACACCACTTTATGCCATATGTTCAGTTGAAAGCCACAAGCTATGACACCTACAGCTGTTCTGCCATTTAACATCTGATGAGCTTGTGTTCTTTTTAACAGAGTTAGTTATATTTGGCTTCAGACAGAGCTGTAAAACGATACCTCTCTATCCAATACACCACACAACCTAGCCCAGCCTTCTCAGAAATGCTCTGCTCAGCACCTCACAGCTGTATGGTCCATGTGCAGGGCTCTAGGCTGGTCATCACCAACAGGAGCTGGAGAAATCTGTGCGCCTGTCGGATGGCCTCTGCGGCTTGGACGGAGACAGAGATCTCTGGAGTTTAGTCTTAGAGCATGAGGTTTATTGTGATAAAAAGCGTGGAGCTAAGAGCCTGCCAGGAGCTGCAGGGCACAGCCCCAAGGCAGGTAAGGGAGGTGAGAGAGAGAGGTACAGGAATCAGGGAAGCAGAATACAGAATGCTGTGGTTCTTGCTTACAATACAATAAATCATGTTCTATGCTGAATATTCTAATTTTCACTAACCAATCTAGGACAAGATACAAATTCTATAGCATTTACATACAGCCTATGAGCATCCTTGTATTACCATATTGCATTATATTTTAAACCCTTAAAACTGCTTTTTTTACCTTATGCTAAGTTAGTAAAGTCTACTCTGACCCTTGGACCTGCAAGCAGGCAAGGGCTATTGTCTACTCAAGGAAGGCTATTGTTCAATCAGAGAAGGAGATTACCTGGGTGGCCATACCATTGTTTTTCAGTTTATTCAGTAACTGAGGTTTGGTATCTCAAAACTCATCTTCATTTCAATCTCGCTTGTAATTTCTATATTTTCAGCATCTTTCACCAGGTACTAATTTCTATAAGACTTTCCTATTTCTTCCTCCCCAACAAGGAGCCAGTGACACGGCATGGCCAGGCTGGGGCAGCAGGGGCAGCACCAGAGTTTGCCCTGTGGTATGGACACAACACAAGCAGAACACCACAGAAATTCTGCATCTCCCAGTGTAGTGGATCACCTTCCACACCGGTGTCTTGTAAGATGGTCTGCTCACAGCCTGGCAATAACTGGACTTTAGAGCCCTCCATTTTTAACTCCTGCATAACCAAAAGCATCATTTCACCAAGTTAGCCGAGTTTCAAACTTATTAGATGTGCTCATGCAGATCAGGATGGATGCACCGAAATTCCTAAACCACACCAAGTAAAGTACCCTATTGTTCTCCCTTTTTATTCATGGAGAGAAAATAAGTCATCAACCTTCCTGGTTACAGCCTAAAGCCATTTCTCTAACCGAGTGGCAAAGGCATTCAAGGTAAGGGGAAAATTCAGGTCCTGGCTCTGCCTTCAAGATCACTCGTGCATTTTAACAAATTAAATTCATGAGGAATAAGGATCATCCTCCTCTGTCAGACAAAACTGTTGTGCTTTGCACTGATCTCAGCTTGCATCAGACATGCTCCAAGGACACCCACTGCTCTGGCTCTTCCATGGCCTCATGAATCACCCAGTGGTGAAGGTGAAAAGAGAAGTGTTGAAATGCTTTTTGGCATTTATATGGTTAGGAACACATTTGCAAAGTTTAGGTGTCTGTTCTGGAAACACTCAGCCTAAATACACCTTATGGCTTGAATGTTTGCCAACAGCTGAGCCCAACTTTCTCTTCGTCCACTTTTGACAGAATGTTTTAGGCCCAGATTGCCTGAAAGTACAACAAACAGACTATGCTAAATAAAGAGCAAAACACTCAAACCCCAAACCAAATGTACGAACAATTGTGGCAGTTTCTTTACATCACATAACTGATGGCAGGATTGTATTTATAGCAATGAGGACCTGAGAAGGGAGGTTTGCAGGTAGAATTAATCCTTCATTAAAATCACTAGAAAAATTGGAAAGATTAAGCACATTCTGGTCTTGCAAGCCCTTCCCTGGACACACAGGTTACCAGCACTGTACTAGCTGGAGACAGAAGAGATCCTATCTTTGTCTGCCAGACTTGTTTTCTTCCATAAGGCATCTCTGTCAACTGAAGAACAGCACCTATTTGCCCAAAGATGGATTTCATTGCAACTAGAATGATATTTCAAGTAGAATAAAACCTCACCTTAGTTTTTATTCCTAAAGGCACTTTTCAACTGTTGCCAAATCTGTGTATGACATGCTTGTAACAACTGGGAATACAGGTTAAACTGCACTTCAAACAGGGATTAGGTACAGGGCCAAGATTTTATTATCCACAAGTAACGCTTCATGTGCTGAAAACCAGACTGAGATACAGCTTAACTACCTACAAAGTGTCCTCCAGGACTGCTGGCGCACAGTTTCCTGCCTAATTAACATTTTAAGCCCCCACCAATATAAAAGGTAGCTTTAACTTTCCAGGCAAATTGGAAAATAAACGGAACCAAACCAAACCCCAACCCTCTTCGGCAATAATTCTCAAATTTAGGCACTTACTTGCTGTTCCCATTACAACAAAAACATTAAAAACAAAGAAGAATAGGAATGCAGGAAGCATATTCAAGATTTATCCTAAAGTATATATTTTCTTATTGCTTTTGCTAGAACAAGTCCTTGTTTTAGAAGCCTGCATAATTTAAGCCTGAGTTATTTAGGCAATTAACAGGTGCTGTCTGTGTGGTGATAACACTTTCTCCCTTATCACAAACTGGCATCTACAAAAATAGACTGTTAGAGTCTGGAGAGTTTTCCTTTTTTTTTTTTTTTTTTACTAGTATAAGACAACCATTCCTGAACAGTTAAATTTGCACTTTACTGAAATAAAATACAACTTTATTGAAACAGCGAGGCTCAGTCCTTTCTGAGCAAGTAGGACGGTTCTTAAAAAGCAAACAGATGTTATATCATGCTCCAAAGAACATATCTGTTAACAAATGTTTATACAGTCATTATATTGACATTCTGAAACAGATTCACTCTAATTTTTGATTTTATATAAACAACCAAGAGATGTTCTGTCCTTATCACCAACTTCATCTTACTTAGCATCTAGTTACAGAGAACATTTACTTCAGATTATATTGGGCATAAGTCAACAGAGTTCTGTTTGTAAAACAGTAGCTGCTACTTCTGGCCTTTACTCTCTTTATTTCACCATTTTTCATGTACTAAGCTCCAGGGTGCTTCTTGAAATTGCTGAGTGACCCAGAAATATTCCACTGAAAGAATTAATGGGACCACATTAGAAATTCTTGGCCTTTCAATCTTTTCAGGTTTCCTGTACAATCTTGTTGCATAGTTTTTAAATTGAGTTAAGTGTGGGTTTAAAAAACAAAGTGGAACATGCTTCTTCCCACGAGTTTCTACAACGGAGAGCACATCATTAATGCACGAATTTAGGTGCACAATTCATTTCAGAATGGAATTCAACTTAAAGAAAATAAAAAAATTCTTTCTTCACCCTTGTGACTTCTCTTCCCCCACAGCAAGAAACGCCTACAATGCTCCTCATATCAACAGGCAGAGAGAAAGCAGCAGTGCATTTTGTCCTCTACAAGAAAGGAAATCAGAATCTTCCACTGTTGCAGGTCTGGAGTTGGCACTTCCACTGACCATGGGAACACTGCTGGATTATTGTCTGTGATTGA
The DNA here is from genome assembly GCA_036630365.1 of Acanthiza pusilla. Taxonomy (NCBI): domain Eukaryota; kingdom Metazoa; phylum Chordata; class Aves; order Passeriformes; family Acanthizidae; genus Acanthiza; species Acanthiza pusilla. The sequence continues at coordinate 1,443,709 of JAXCHO010000030.1, read as the reverse complement.
GAGGAGATGTCTCTTAATGCTCAATTTAGAGTATTTCTATTTTGTATAGACAAGACTGAACACCAAAGCAGATTTTCACATCAAACAAGTCACCCACTATACAAAAGTCATCCTTCAGGAAACTTGAAGCACGTGACAGCCTTTCACGAGTTTTCTTCACTTTACTTTGGTATTAAGACATTACAATTAGAGGTTGTTAATGTCTGATACACTAAGCTCACACTGATGAAGTTACAGACGAAACCATTCCCTCTTGTATGTTTGCCCTGCTTATCATAAAGTCAGGATCTCTCTCATTTCAGATGTATACAAAGATTTTATTGCAGAAAGCAGGCAGTGTCACTAGACATCCGAATAACGTTAGTATAGATGCCATCAATTTGAGAAAAGCAGAAAGAACTCAAAGCAGCCCTTCTGCAGCATTCACAGCAAAGCAGTTCTGAGGCACACTGAATCATCAGTTGTCCTATTCTCTCCTTTTCTGATCCCATACCTGTTCCTTAAAATACAACTAAATTACATTGCTGCCAACAGCAGAAAGTCACAGCAAGAGAAGCGGAAACCACGCAAGAACCACCTGGACAAAAGGACGGAAAGCCCAGCAGTAAGAACTGACAGAATACAAACTGTGAAGCTGGCTCCATGATGAACACTACAGAAATAAACTACTTGACATTAATATCTATGAAAACTGTCATTTGATTATTAAATTCTTGGATGTACCAAGCTCAGAAACAGCCCAGCCCTCCTAATGCAGTGTGCAAACAATGGCACAAGGAATTGCTCACCATCAAGTAAGTTCAAGGCCTAATGTGAACTGTCTTCAGCTGGACAAGTATTTAAACATCCAAGTGGGGTATTAATCACTAGGCCTTGAGAGACTGTCATCCTTAATGATCCCAAAGTGCTTTGCAATTTATGGCACAGAACTGCAGCGACCATGAGGTTCTTGGGGAGCTGCCAACTGTTGCCTATTGCACTGTGCTGTGCTGGCTCTGAACACTGCACTGAATCCCTGCGAGGCTTTCCATGCCCTCCCAAGGGAGCATTTTAGTTCATCCCAAGGACCCAGATGTAACAGACTTTTGCTCAAAGACAGGAACCAGACTCCTCACAGTCTGTATGAATTTTGAACCTTGAACTCCTCGCAGCAGGTATTTCCTACTGGATTAACCCATCCCACAGACAAACCATCGCAATTCCTAAGACCCGAGACCAAACTCTCATCACCAACTCTATTTACAAAATTTAAAAATATATACAAGGCAATATATCAGACAGGAAATAAAATATGATATCACAGGAAAAAACCAAAAGCTTCACACTGAGAAGGGATATAACCTATGACTGCTGATTCCATACAGATCCCTACAGAATCAGGCCAATGTAAGTGCTTTGCCAGTCTAGCTTGTTTCCCTTCTCCTTAAAATAGACACGTACCCTGCACAGATCCTCTTCTTGGCCATATCTCCAGTTTTTCAGATCTGTGTATATCTCCATCAGTCAGAGGCTTGGGGAAGAAAAGTGAAGTTGAGCAAAGCAGCTGGAGCACACATAAAGGGATTGCTGCAAAATTATCAAAGCACTTTTTTCTTGCATATAGATCTTAGTAATAAAAAACTGTCAATTACTGAACTTGTAGGCACTCTGAGTTACAATAATAACTTACAATTCGGTAATAATAAAATTATTTTTCAATTTAAAATTGTATAAACAAAAAATTGAAAATAATTTCTAGTTTTTCCAAATTACTTTGTACAAGAATAAAACAGCCTCCATATTGTATTTGTTCCACCATACTACAAACATAACTTTGTATCTGTTTTTAAAACAGATAGCAACATTTATTTTCTGTGAAGGTCAACATCCTCATCCATGAGTCACTCCAGTTCCCTTCTTCTGAAATACTCAGGTCTCAACCACTGCTGGAAAAGGATAGGTGCAGAATTCCTGCCCAAGATGAAAATCCTACACACTGCACTACACTGCAGCAGACTAAAAAAGTTCTCTTTACTATGGTTCAAGACTGGCATGAAAATGAATGGGAAAAAGTTGAGCTGTTGTGAAGTACCTGTGGAAAAAAAAGTAGGCCAAGCTTAAAAGTTTGACCTACTGATCTTCTTTGCTTTGGCAAAAGTACAAATGGAGTTTACATAATGTTGCTCACATGTAAGTGCTGGCTGGAAACTAAATGATACAAATGTTTTTAATAAGCCGTAGCCATTAACACAATTCCTTTTTTTATTATTTCAGACAATTTAAAATCTTTGTTTTGCAGTACTTCTGAATCCTTACTCTTAAGACTCAGAGGTTTAAGTTACTGTCGTGTTGATTTCAGTGTAAGTTTGGGGCAACGAATACAACACACACACCTCAAATCAGGTCTAAGTTGATGTTAAAGAAACAGATGAAACTTGGGTAAGTTCCTGAAGCCACAAAGCTGAAGTCTCAAGGCACCTTTTCCACAGGTTGTACCATCTATAAAGCAGCTTTACAGCTACACACTAATTGAGCAAAGCACACGATGGAGAGAAAACAAATCTGTATCGGCACATACGGAACAGAATTTAATTCTACAGCAACTGTGCATACTACTGCTAAGGAAATAACAACAAAAAGGTTATTCCAAATATCTGAAACGTAAGTGCCTTATCCAAAGCACCTACCATCAGAAATGACAAATGAAATGCCTGTTATTCTGTGATTTTTCCCCTCAGTTTAATGAAGTAAAACTGTGATAGGAAACAAAAGTTTAAGAAAAAGAAGACATTGAAGCTTTGCTGCTAATGCTAACAAAAGTTCCTGTGATAAAGATATCACCTTTATTTTACAGAGGAAGAAATTGGGGTACCACCACGATAACTTGCCAACAGCCAAAGTCAGCCATGCCAGATGCTGGATTTGAAAGTTACTGCCTCCCAGATCTGCACTTTATAATCAGGTATTTCTTACCTAACTCTTTAACACTGATTAGAGAGTGAGGAATTCAACAGGATTTGGTGGAAGACAAACTAATAGCTTTGTACCTTCACGTGCTAAAGAGAAAACAAAACTTGCACATAACAGCAGCAGCACTAGTTTGTATTTGTTAAAAAGCAGATGTAAAACATCAGTTCCTCTGTGGACAAAAACAATTGGCTCTCTCATGTCTTCTCTGGCAGGCTCAAATAACCAGGCTGACACAGCTCTCTTTCATGAGATTCTTCCTACACATAAAATAGTTCCATATGTTTAAATGCTGAGTGGTTGAGTAAGCACAAAATTAATTCATTACAACAATGCTTTTCTATTGATTTTTCTTGTGCCTTAAGGCCTGGTCGATTACAGAACCCAAGCACAATTCAAACACTCTTCTTTGTCACATTTTTACATCCACTTGAAAGACATCTACACACATGGAGTAGAATGGAAATGTTCATTTTAAAGATGGCACTGACCCTCCCAGTCCAGGCAGACCTATTAACAGGCCACTCTTGTTAGAGCATTCAGATTATATGAAGTTCAGAATCTAGTTCTTGTTTGGGTTTTGTATTGTTGTTTTTAAGGCATAGGCAACATCTCTGCAATACAAGTACTGCTGGCAGGGCCTGCATCTTAGGACCAGCAGGTCCCAATCCCTCACTGTGGGGATCACCAGCACACCACAACACACCACCACCCTTCCCTCCTTCCTCACACACCTGGGAGCATCCATCAAACAAATGTGTTCTCCTGAAAATTATGTCCCAGAATCGAATTTTAACACTCTGATGTTCTTTGGAGATTGCTTTTCAGCACTCACCTCTAGGACCTGATGGTATATAAATCTTCATTCTCTGTATCATCCTCCATTTTTTTTGTATTCTCAGCATGCAATCCAAACAGGTTCAAGAAACGGCAAATAACTTCTGTCACAGTCACTATGTGATAGCACAAAAAACATTAGGAGAAAGTAATTTTGTGGAATTGCTTCCTATCATGTCCCATCATTCTCTAGCGAGAAGAACTGGGAGATGCATCCTGTGTTTGAGCATATTGCAAGGTGCTTAACAAACGATCACCAGAACCCTTTCAGACAGTTTTTGAAAAGCCAACTGTCCGCACATCACAGAACAAAACACTGTCTCCTTCAGAGGACAGCGCAGTGCTGCTCTATCCCATGACTCACCCACAGGGGAGCACTGCACAGGAACAATTTCTCAGCACAGGCCCTGAACGGCACAAGTCACTGGGAATATGCCACACTGATTTTTACATATCACTGCTATTTGAGCACACAACTTCATTTAGAACAGTAATGCCACTGGAACTCAAGTTTACACCCTCCTTAAGCTGTGGATACTTGATTTACTCTATCCTATTCTATTTAGAAGTAGTGTTTCATTCGAGCACCTTCATGTGGTCTTGGGTTTATTCCATGTATAGTCAGTGCTCCAATTACAGAAAAATATTTCAGTGGTCTCAAGCTCAGCAGGAGGCAGGAATCACTGCTTGGTCATACCACCTGTGATAGTTCATTAAGCTGATCCCAACAAAGCTACAGTTCCTGTTGGAACTGTGAAGCAAAATTCCTCAGGAAGAGCTAGGACATGCAGAGGAATAACACTGAACATCAGTAATTTTCCGCTAAGTACTAGACAACTTATTCCACAGGAGCAGGGACTTAACTGCCTCAGGAGGAATGGCCTTCTGCACAGAGCCTGCTCTCCTGTAAGACCACTGCATCCGAAATCATACTTCACAAATAAAAATGCAACTGAGTATGCAAGCCCCAAGGACTACACATAACACTTTGAAAGATATGCAGAAAGGCAGCATTGGTAAACAGACAATTTTAAATAAGTGTCATATTCTAAATTCACAATTCAGTCTCACACTGTTACTGCACAGCAAGATACAGAAGGCAGTTTAAATGGAAAGTATAATTCCTAACACAAGTGACCTTGATACTTTTGTCACAGATGCAAGATGAAATTGGAAGCTCTGCTGAACACAAATATGGCCCAGGTCAGCTCTGCTGGGCATATACCGAGGGCCTGGCCACAGCATTTTACTGTGTGCTCCTTGTGGATCAGCACAGCAGGATGTGATTTATCCTTGCTTTAGGAGTCATCCATCAGCTAAGCACCCCGAAATTCTGACATCCACGTTAACTTAACGAGTGCTGTAAAAAAGGTACACGTTGTTCTGTAAATTGGAACCAAATGAACAATCATGCTACATAGGAAGGGATGACTAAGCCACATAAACAAACTGATAGCTTAGCTTTCTGAAGGGAGATTTTACTTGATTAAATTATTCTCTTGCATTACTTGACCTATCTGAAACCTTATAAAAGCATCTCAAATTGTCAACCCCCCCACATACACAGCTTTTAACATCTCTAATTTCAACTGTGCATACTATTCACACCCTTTTTCCTACAAAAGGGTTGAGATCTGAAGCGAGAGCTGCTTCTATCTCCGTTCCTCCTCTACTGAAGACAAAATATCAAAATCATTAAAGACCCTCCCACACAAAAAAAAAGGAACATATGGAGACAAAACTATCAGCTTATAAAGTTCTTTGCAGAAGTGTAGAGATACAGGAACAAAATTCCTTCCTACTGAAATCAGTGGCACTTTAGGCACTGGCTTAAATTAAAGCCAACTCTGTCCTTATTTCTCACACAGAGTGTCAGTTTGATAAGAAAAGGCAGTCAGTGCAAGAATACTGAGCAGCCACTGCTTTCCAGATTGGAGTTATCAGTGCTCTGTACTTGCACAACACGAATAACAAAACCTCACTGAGAATTCACTCTAAGAAAAATCCACTTAATTTTCATCTTTCCTTTATCATCTTAAAGATGTATGAAATATCTGAAACCAAGTTAATGAACAATTCTTACAAAAGTACATAAAGAAAAAGTGCCCAACAGAGACTTGGACCCATGTCCACAATGGTCTAGTTCCTCTGGCCTAAAGATAGATAAATACCTGAGACCTTCAATAATCTCAGCTGCAATCCTTTGCTCATAATTGCTAGGGAGAAATTTTTATAGCCACCATTTTTCAAATGACTGTAAAACTTATCTTTAAGAGTAAGATTTAGGAGACTAATCAGCCTTTCTCTATTGATTTAAAAGAATATTGAGAACTATCTAGATTTTTCAGAAAAGCTATAAAGCCAGTGATTTATTTCGCTATCCGATTTAGCTGAAAAGCAACACTATCTCTGGAGTAAGAGGTACATATTGTTTAGCATCCAAATCAGAACAGATTTTTTTTTCCCTGAAACATAAGCCCAGGTTCCCAGCCCTAGTGGCTGTAAACAGCTCTGAACGAGCCAATGCAGTGCTGCCTTCCCAGGTTTGCCAAGGCCTCTGCTCTGTGCCATCCTCAAACAGCTGCAGTGTTGAGGAGACCAGGCTGTTTTTCAGAACCCCCAGGAGGGCAGCCAAGCAGAGAAACACTATTATTCCCCTTCCTCCTCGGTACTAGGCTGACTTGTAGAAGCAGAATCTAGAATAATTCCCACAGGAGACGAACCTAAGAACGCAAGATAAAATGAAGAAATACTTTCTTTCACCAAATAGTTCCTTTCACCAGCTGAGCGCAGGATGCTCCAAAAAAACCCTGCTTCTTAGTGGCACATATGGAAGCTGGATGCCTTGGATGTGCTCCAAGCACAGGAGTCTGCTGAGAGTCCCTGAATGTCACCAGCAGCTGGGACAGGTTTTACCATCAGAGCTGTGCCCTCCTGTGCCATATCTCTCCCCAGCAGCCTCTGGGTAATGAATGGCACTCATAAAAGCATCCACCACATCATTCTCTGCAGGAAGTCCTCGGTTCAATGGGCATCTCCACACTTCCTTTCTTTACAGTTTGGGCAAAAGGCTCATTTAGAAGGTCTAAGAACTAGAAATACACATTTGTATTGCTTTCATGTCTTATAATAATGCACTGAATCCTGTAACCATGAAAATCTACAAAAGAGTCATTAAGGGTGGCAGCTAGCTCTCCTTTACGGTTTTATCAAGACAACAATTTCTTTGGCTTCAAAATAGAGCATCAGGTCTGTCAAAACATTCTTTGACTAGTGAAGTCCTTCAGATAAATCCATACAGATTTCATGTTTGCCAGCCTAATTAAAACTGTTAGTTGCACGTCAGAAATGGCAGATGACTCTTAAGTAATCATCCACCAAGTAATTAAGAAATAAGATTGCAGCTTAAAATATTATAGGAAACAATTTTTGTATTACAAAGAGATATAAAACCTTTTTCTTCAGGAAAGAACGTAACAGACTGTGCTTAGTTCCCAAAGGACCGTTTTTAACATGAACACATTTTTCAGAATAGTTTTTGTTATCTCATTTCTATACATGCAGAGAAAACCCAGCATCTTCCACATTGCACAGGACCTGCTAAGGTGAGGCGGGACTTCAGAAAGACATTATTTAAATATTTGAAATGAATACTATTTTATTTGACTTTAAGCCCCTGAAGAAGGGCTCATTACTGCAGCACTGCTGTTAGGTGGAATTATAAGAGGGAAGAACCAACTATTTTATCTAGCCATAGGCAGGAAGTTCATCACAATTAGCTACAAGAGGAACCGTGAAGTCACCCAGGGAGCTCCTGAAGGCTGCACTTTGGGAAGGAACTGGTTCCTCTACTCTGAACCATGTAGGAAAGTCTGGGTTCTAGACTAGGTAATTAAAAGCAAATCAAATAAGCCATAAGTACAGTCTGGTAAGAGTACAGTCACCAATCCCTAACTGCCAATGTTTTTAATACTCTACTTCATTAGAATAAAGGAAATATGACACAGTTTGAACCAGTTCAATCTGTTTACATGCACTGAATATTAGGCATGGAAGATGCAAGCCAGATGAAAAAAAAATTTAAACCCTCTGCAGGAATTTATGACAGGAGCCTTTACACCCATGCCAGTTTTATTGATACTAACCTGGGGTTTGCTCAGAAATTACAAGTTTAGGAAAAGTCACAGAATCACAGAATCTCCTGAGCTGAAAGGGATGCAGAGTGATCATCAAGTCCAAGTCCTGGCTCTGCACAGGACAGCCCCCAAAATCATTGTCCAAACATTTCCTGAACACACACGGGCTTGGTGCTGTGACCACTGCTCTGGAGAGCCTGTTCAGTGCCCAAGCACCCTCTGCTACCCAACCTAAACCTCCCCTGACACAGCTTCATGCTCTTCCCTCGGGTCCTGTGACCGCTCAAAGTGGTTAAGTTAGTTGAATCTGTTTGCAGTAAGGATGGCTTCCTTTCCTGACAAGGAACTTTGGGCTTCTCTGAGACATGAGATCAAAGAACTGCCCTCCTCCAGCTCTCTCTCTGCTCCACTGATCAGAACACGCAGGTCTCTATCAACAGGGTGAAATAAATTGTCCATAGAAACAATTACATCATTAGTAAAAAGACAGATGCACAAATCCTTGTTCTTTGAAAGAAAACAATGTCACACTCTGAAATAAAAACCACATGGGATCCCGGCTTAAAAGCTGATAAAAATCAGCGTGCAGGAAATATTCTGGGAAAAAAAAAGATGAAGGAAAGCAAGAACTTCCCTGCAACAAAGGAAACGTCAGTGTAGTATGAAAGACTCCAAAACTGCCGCAAACTAAGCGGAGACAGATCCCGATTCCCTGTCCAAGGTGACGGCACCTGGGAGGCACAGGCAGGGATGCTGCCCTGGCCCGCGGCTTCCCAGAGTCACAGCAGGCTCGGGGCTCTGCAGGAACCCTCGGGAGAGGGGCTTGGCCGGGAGGCACCGCCGGGGGCTCTGCCCGGGGCTGGGGTCTCACCAGCTCCCCCCGGTCACCTCACCCGCCGCCGCCCCCAGGGAGCGGCCCCGGGAGCCCCCGGGCCCCGGCCCTGCTGCCCTCCGGCCCCGGGGCCGGCAGCCCCCGGGCTGGCCTCCCCCGGCGCCCCACGCCGGCCCCACCGCCCCCCGGGCCCGCACCCCGCCCGGCCCGAGCCCCCGGGCGCTGCCGGAGCCCTCTCCCGGCCACCTGCCGCACGCCGCCAGCGGGTCCCGCCGCCGGCCGCCCTCACCCGCGGACTCGCCGGTGTTGATCCAGTCCGGGTTCGCCAGGCTGGCGATGGCGAAGATGTCGGCGGCCAGGAAGAGGCATCCTGAGATGATGGTCAGTTTGTCCATCTCCTCCGGCTCCGGCGGCACCCGGCTCCGGCCTCCGCCCGGCTCCCACAGCGGGCCCGGGCCGGGGGCGCCTCACGGCCGCGGCTCCATGGGCCCCGCGCCGCGCTCGGCGGCGGCGGCAGGAACGGACCCCGGACGGCGCCGGAAGCGAACCCGGCGGGCGGGGGGGCGGCGGCCGCTCCGGAAGGGGAACCCGCGCTCCCCGGCGCGCGCCCCGGGCGGGGCGGGGCTTCCCGCGGGGGCGGGGCCGAAGCAGAGAGGGGCGGGGCTAAGCTCACAGCGGGGGCGGGGCCGGCGAAGAGCGGGGCGGGGCTTACAGTGGGGGCGGGGCCTCTTCGGGGCCCCGGCGGCTTTCTCCGAGGAGAGCGGCTAGAGGGGGCGGGGCTTGTCGGTGATGGGCGGGACCTGCTGCGGCACAGAAGGGCGGGGCTTGTGTCGGGCGGGTGGGGTTTGCCCTGGTGGGCGGGGAAAGGGGCGGGGCTAGACAGAAGGCGCCGAGCAGGCGGGGCGGGGCCGAGTGCCCCTGTGGGCGTGGCCGGAGGGAGGGGCGGGGCATGTGTGAGGGCGGGGCGGGCGGTGCCTCAGGGCGGCTCTGCCGTGAGGGGCGGGCGGTGCCTCAGGGCGGGCGGTGCCCACAGAGCTCCCTGCGCTTGCCTCCCGCCCGGCTCCGGGCCGAGGAGCCCCGAGACTCGGTCTACCGTCCGGTCCTTCGCGGCCCTCATGCATCGCGGTCCCCAGAGGTGGTTTTGAACCGAGAATGAGCCGCTTGGTCAGTACAAAGGGCTGGGGAACGATCACAGGTCTGTGTTCACGCCGAAAATTGCCTTCTGTTTCTCGAGTCACTGCTCTCTGTCACTTTGCGAGGCTGGGCATGAGCTGATTTCCAGAGCTGCTTCTGTAGCGCTGATAAGAAGAGGGGAAGTGGAAGGACTGAGGTTTGGCGGCTGTGGAGCCCCTCAGAAGCACTACACGGCGTTGTGTCTGTGCTGTGTCTTTGAAAGGAAACCTAATTAATTGTGACTGGAAATCTCACCCAAATACAGCCATTTTTGATGGCATGCTTTTTCATGGATTCTGTATACAGAACTGGGGGGAATCTGTAGCCAATAAATGAACAATGCACCAAATGTGGGAAACCAGCCCGGTTTGGCCACAAGAGCTCTGTGCTTTCGATACTGCCATTCTGGTATGGGAATGCTGAAGTAAATGAACCAAGCAGCCCCCACATCTACACGTACTTGGAAAATATCGAATTGCTTGCATAATTTTTTTCCTTCCAGCAGTGAACACCCACCTCTTTTTTCCAGAGCAGCACAACTGGTCTATACGGAACATACCGGGAAGCCAAGTGGGCGATTGTCTGTGCTGTTTATTTTTATAGAAGTCTTTTACATAGATGGGAGACTATACAAACAAAATGGAGATATCTATAAAGTAATCTTAAAGTGTTCAACAGCAATCAGTAGGATTTGTTATTTGGAGGACAAGCCCTCCCACTGAAATCGCCTATACTTGGCAAATTTTCTTAAGGGTGGAGAAAATAGTAAGGCTTTTGATGAAAAATGGCTGAAATTATTTTTTTTAAAACCAGTAAAAATTGGTGCATGGAAGAAATAGTGATTTGAAAAATCCATTTGCTATAGGCATGCAATATTTTCTTGAAGTCTGTGATAGGTGGAAACTCCTCTGTTATTTTGTGCCCTGTTCCCTCCTTCCCTGAATATATTGCCATTAGTAATGAATACTTAAGTAACAGCACTATCGCTCCTTCTCTTGGCAAAATGTGTGACTTTTTAAGAAATAAGTTTTTAAGTAAAAACTACTTTCAGTATATTTATTTGCAGAAAGCAAGTTTATGGAGTCTTTTGGCAGCAACTCCACACACAATGCCAGTCTAAAGAAGTAACTGAGGACGAGAGGCCTAACTGTTTGGACATTTAAGAATGGGCACAGCACCTGCTCAAATATCTCCCTAAACCTTTTATTGAAGAATGGTATCACACTTTCAGCTAGTAAAGTTTTCCTCTCGCTTTTCAAAGGGCAGTTGGCAGCACTGGAAATCTCTCAGCACATACAGATTGCAGCATTGATGGCAGATATTAGGATGGATGAACAGGGATTACCTCTCACAATGGCACGGGATGGACCAAATCTCTAGATAACAAGCCTTGTTGAAAAAAGCTCTGCAGCTCATGATGGAAAGCTAAAACCAGGTAAAAAGAGCCAATAGTGATATTAAAATTTAATAGCATTGAAAATATCCTTGTTCTGCATTTATGCTTTGAGCCTGTCTCTGATTTATTTACACTTACACAGATCAAAAGAAACTCAGTTTAAAATTACAGAGAAAAGAAACTAGCACAAACTGTATAAAGCTCAGTGCCAGCATTCCACTGTGATGAAATACCTGTGATCTTAAAATAGCTGATATGGTGACTGCTCTATAATCAGATCAAGATTTAAGTCTATACATTGTTCTCCAGCAAAAACAGATTTCCTATTCACCAGGAGATTTTTCCAAAAAATAGTTTGACTATTATCTTCATGCAGCAACTAAGCTTGAATAATATCATTCTATATTCAGTCCATTATTGTACAAGTAATTTCACTCCACAAGTAACACAGAACTTCCCAAGGCTTGAAATTAATTTGCCTGATTGTTTGCTTTTTATTTCTCTTTATTGCAGAGAGTAGTCACAAAGTGGCAATGGACTAATCTCCGTGCTTTAATAATCCACACAGGTGTTCATTTGCTGAGTGTTTTGAACCTGAAATGAACCATATCAGTATCAGACTATCACCAGTTATTAAAGGTTTCTTGTGGAACATCTGACACCTGTATTAAACTTGAAATTGAAAGCACTGTAAATGTGAGTGCTTCACATGGGTCCCCAGCCCAATTACATTAAACTCATGAACTACAGTTTGGGGATGATACTGTGCTATGGTAATTCCCAGCATTAAATTGTGTCTAACATTGAAATCTATGAAGCGAAGACTGGAGCGTAATGAAGTAATTTAGAAATACACTGTCTGTGCAGGGAAAATGCATATCTTTAAATGAGAACAATTTTCCTAGCAGTGCCTTTATAGTTTGGGCAGTCCTTTCTTCAGAATTCCAAGGGCCAGGAAGAAATATCTACTTGCTTGATGAAATAAAAAGCATCAAGTGGAGTTCTTAGCCTTTTCTTAGGAAAAAGGCTTTGCACTTTTGATCTGAGTAAAAAAATCAGTGGAAAAATCTGGAGCATAAATTTGAACTAAATACTTATTATTTTCTTAGGACATGATAGCATTCATCCATTCCCTGAAAAAAAAATCCCTTTGATATACAAAAGTATATGTATGATACTGATTTGGTTGTTGGTTTATTTGGATTTGGGTTTTTTTTTCCCCATCTATAATTAGAATACTAATCATTGAATATTAAGAATATGCATCACTGAAACAAAGTAGTTCTATTTGCAACGATTTGAAGAAGACAAGCTCCAAAAGCATTTTCAATAAAGGCTACAAGGAATCAAATTATTTATAGCATGGGATGTGTTTGATTTACTGCAGCAAGTAGAGAAAGGTTTAAAGGGGGTTGAGGACTTGTAACAAACCTTGTCCCTTGGAAGCTGATCTGGTTTTGGGACCAAAAGAAACGAGTTGAACCTTTAAGAATATATTGCTCACAGTGCTAAAGGTGGTCCATCCAGTAAGTAGAATTCATTTTGATGGGTTACAAGGCAGTTCCAAGTTTTCCAGGGGCACAAAGTTTTAACAGAAATAAACATCAGTGGTGGGGGAAGGAACAGAAGTATTAAAATGAGATAATTAGGCTAGAACAGCAGAAAGGAAGCTCACACAGCGAGGGGCTTTCCAAGAGATGAAACCTTTAAGCTTATGTTTAAATAAATCATCTGCTATGCTGAAGGAGCAGAAAAAGAAGAGCTTGCTTTTCTGTTGACTGAACTGCAACTTAGCTATTGGAGTCCAAGGAAATGGTATACAAAGGACTATGGACAATGGAATTAGTTTGATATTAGAGGAGCTTCAGAATTAAAGAACTTTAGAACAAGTGTGTGAAAAAAAAGAAGATTCCATGATTAGCTAACTAAATGGCTATGGGAATTATTTCATGTTCAGGTAATATCATGCTGTGTATTTCCAGCATGAGTAAAAAGACTGAGGATGAAGATGACAGTGAGTCCAGCAGTGATGATGATATAGATTTGGGTGCTTTTCAGTAGAAATCTCCACAGTAATAGTGTTGTGATTCCAGTACATTGTGCCATCCTTTTGAGCCAGTGCTGTTTGACCTCCTTCCCACTGACTGGGCTGTGGGAAACCAGACCCATTTCTCTTCTCCTGCCCTTCTGTATCATGTTCATCCTGTCTATAAGAATTTGCTTTGCTTCAGAACAGCTCAAAACTTGGCTTCTTCAACACCCAGATTTCTTAAGATGTATTGTATTCTGTTTTAATATACACCTAAACTTCAAAAAAATTTGTCCTATGACATTTCAAATTATTTAGCTATTATTTAGCTATACATGGCTAATCCCCTTGCAGATGTCTTCCAATACTACTTGTGGTAAAGTCACTGAAAAAAATCTCTGCTAGTCCCACACAAGTAGGAACTGCAAGCTCTAAGAAAGTCTAATTTATTCATCTTTGTTTGAAGGCAAGTTTCTTCATTTAATTGATGTAGGGATGGTAGAGTCAGTCTATCAAGAACTTTTCCTGAAAATACAAGAATACATGGATAACTAGGGGTAATTACAGCATTTGTCTTCACTGCAGTGACCATTTTTTATATTTTTTTTTACATTGACCAAAACTCACCTTGCTTTCACACTGTAGTTTTTAGCTCCAGTCAACACAGCCAGACTTATCAGCCTTTCATAAACCATTTTCAGTGACAAAAACTTCTACACAAAATGTATGAACTCAGCACTTTATTTGATGAGTGCAAGCCCACGATTACTCCAGATTAATTCTCTGAAAGATCTGAATTCATAAATAACAAGTTAATAGCAATTCATTTAGAACAAGGTGGCTTAGAGCTCAGGTCCATCTTGAATCTGCATCCCAGATTTGTTTTTACAACTCATCAAGAAAAGGAGTATTGGCCAAATCCCCAGAGGCTGCCATTGATTTCTTCCCACTGATGAACTTCTTTGCAGCCTGCAAAAAAATCAGGGAAGTGGATATGAGGAAATATTCACTGCAACAGAGTTGATGCTACTCATAGCCTCAGCTTCAAGTTACTAAAACAAACAACAAATCCTGGCACTACTGTAATATATCACCATGTAAACAACCCTCCTTTTGCTGTATAAACCTAATTGCTTCTAATCCAGCTGCTCATTACTTTATAATCTAAGCAGAAATGGCAGATTGACAGTTGGATGTAAAAAGCATAAACTAACAATGGTTATTCCTAGAATAATTATTGCACCATAAAATACACCGGATCTCTCCTTACTAATGAAACTATTGCTAGTTGCTGCTGCAACACAAATAAGCAATGACTGAAAAAACAGATTTTATATCTTGGAATTTCCCTTTATGATAGATTTTTAGAAATTTGCTTCATGTATAAGCAACAAGGTAATGTGCAGCAGCAATGAAGTTACATCAATTTATCACTGAAAGCCTAATTGTTTTATTAAACACCCTCATTATTCTAGACTCAGGAATCCCAAAAACCTTGACACAGAATCACCTGCACTGGAAATAATATGAAATTTTCCATGAATATTAGTTGGCAGTTTAGGTAAGTCTAAGTGAAGATGAGAATTTTACATCATTCCCAGCTACACTAGATTTACAGTGCATTGGATTAAAGAATCTTCTGTTAATAAAGTAAGTAAAGACATCAAAAGATACCCAGCTGGGATTTGTAAATGAGCTGCCTTTTCTATTTTTAAAGATAGTCTATCTGTGTGTTTATAAACACCCAGAAATGAGCATCAGTTTTCCATAAAAAACCCGACCCAGCGATTAAGGAACACCTGTAGATGCCAACACATACTCACATTCACAACATCAGCAGTGGCTACAGAGTCGATTTTCTGAGCAGCAGCAGATGGGGATGTGTGTGTGCCAGAAACCAGGGACTCGCAGCCAATTTCATTCAGCAGCCCTTGTGCAGTCTCCACTGACATCAGAAAGTTGGCTTTCAGCTGATTTCTGCCATCAACACAGCATCAAGAATGAGCAAGCTTGGAAGTCCTGCTATTACCTTCCCCACCACCCCATCAATCCAGTGAGCTTTTGGTCCTTTTACACTTTTCAAGAGTCCATTTTGAAAGGTTTTCCTTTTCTAATAGAGCAGGGTTGTGTGGTTAGGAAAGAGGCACCACGAACAGTCCAAGCATGAACATGACAGGTACTTGAACACCTACTGCCTCTCCACACAGCCAGAACCTCTCTAGCTCAGGATTTGTTTCTGTCTGAAGTAACTAATGCAGTTAGACAAACTATCAAGTTTAAACCTCATGTTTTTCAACAACAACAGATGCAGGCAGAGCAATTTTGTCCTAAGTGACAACGAAGCAGTAAATGTAAATGGTCAGGCTCCTCCTGTAACAGTTCATGTTTTGTTAAAAGACAGTGAATTTATGTTTTTTGTTTCATGCAGAATCACTGCTACATATGAAAACCTTATTCTTATAAGCCAGTCATTCTATTCTTTTGTAAAAGACAAAAGGAAAGAATTGGTATTTCTGATCAAACTCCAACACTGCAAATAGAACTGAGTGGGTTTGGGGGATTTTTTGTCAATAAAGGAAAAAGAATATAGGAAATATATGAAGTCATTCCAGAAGGGAAACTCCTTAAAAAGAAAGGAAAAAAATGCCACAGCAGCACTGTAACTCCCTAACACTAGGCAGCTTTGTCCAAAAAAAAAAAAAAAAAAAAAAAAAAAAGAGCAAACCAAAAAACCACAAAACCCACAACACACAAAACAAATAATGCCCAGTGTAAAAGTCCAGAATCCACCATTTAGCTACTAGTAACTGAGGCAGAACCAATCATGTCTAGGCTATCATATTTTGTGCAATCATGCTTTACCTGGAGTCTTGTAAGTATTTTATACATGCAGCAGACAATATTTTCATGTTGCTGCTTGAGTCTGTACTATATTGTTGTATTGCACAACTGCAGTTTTAAAAGCTCAGTGCAGTTTGACACTACTTGGAGACCCCTCCCCCAAATATCCCTAGGGGCACTTGGTGTAACATAACTAATTCAGTGTTTTACACTGGCAGACCCTCATTACTCTTCTCTTTGAAGATGGCACAGATTGCTTATTAGAATTGTATTGGGAATTGCTCAGTGTAACTGTAAAGGGAATTACCTAAATAATGCAACTTAGGATTCTAATTCAAATATATCTTAATACCACAGAGCATGGTTAAAACGACAGCATCTGCTGACACTTGCTGATTTCTTACATTGAAACAATCTTCAGAAAATATTAACACTTCTCTAGCAAGTTTATTTTAGGAAATAACACTAGTGGAAAATCAGCTTTGAAAAAGAATATTGACAGGGGTTTAGTTTTGATGCAGGACCATGAGTAGTTTCCCATGGAAATAATTACAGGATGAGCTCTGCTGTACAGAACAGTCTGAGTGTTTGACAAGCAGCTGCATGTTAAGAAACTTCTCTTTACAGCACATTAGAGTTCTTGACACACTTACTTTGCCGTCGTGACATCAGCATCGGTGACACCACCCTGAGCAACTGCCTTTACCTGGTTCAAAGCAGCCTTAATGACCTGAGGAAAATTAAATCATTTAAGATTTCTTCCCACATTGAATTTCAACATGGTATTTCTATTATCTGACATCTTGGAAACTTCACGGGAAGAGCAGCGGACAGTGTGAGGATTGTCTGCCCAAACACAATTCTGAGCAGCTTTATAACACAAAAAATACTGTAATAAATGCCCAAAAATGCCCAAAAACCAGTGTGGATTTTAACTGCACCACAGCATTAATTGATATGGTCTCACCATTTTTCATGAGAATATTCAGATCTGCCAGCTTCAAGAGACAGCACGTTTTTCATTATATACTTAGGTTTACAAATGTAAATCAGCAATTGAAGGCATTTTACTAACTCCAGTTCATAGGATCCATCCTTCCCACAGAGCAAGTCTCACTCCCAGCTTACAGAGCTAAGTCAAAACTGAACATGCAGCATTCTTAGACAAAAACCAGATGAATTCCTTTTTTTTTTTGATGAATCAGTCACTATCTCAAATCAAAACACTACTTTGAAGGTTATGTTGTTAATACTTAAATTCTAATCTAAGCCACTCACCTCCCCAGCATTTGGAGCCTGGGCTATGGTGTAAATCCCAAAGAGCCCAGAATCAGAGTAATTAACATTAAATGCCGAAACCTGCAAAACAAACATTATCATTAACTCTTTCAAATATCAGAGTAATTCAGCATCAAGCATAGGAAATTAATTACTATTAGGATCTAAAATGCTGTAGTTCAGGAAGCTAAACTCCATCTGTGCTGAGGAAAGATCAGATTGGAAGCCCTTCACTGATACACTATAATGGGTGCAAGAACGAACTAATTAAGATTCTAGCCGATGGGAGTAACTCCTCAAAGATAATAATATTTTACTTAAAAATCAGAACACCATCATCCTTTGCACTTACATCAAAGGGCTGGCTAGTTGCTTTAGCAACTCCCTGGGTCAGCTTGCTGGTGACATTGCTTCCCCTCTTGACCAGGGGCCCAGCGCCGAGGACATACTGCAGGACACTGAAGGCATTTGCCTCTGGGCTCCCAACAGCAGCTCCTTCTGCCACAACAGCAGCATGGACAAGGCTGTCACCATTCTGTTTCCTGATTTCTCCTGGAAATACAGCAGAATAAAAGGTGATACAGTGTTGAATTAGAAACAACTGTACATTCAGAGGCATGGAAAAGAAATATTTCCCTTTAATGAGAGAGAAGCCAGGGCCTGAAGTTACTGCATGTTCACTCAGCAAGACAGCGTGAGGCTGCAGGTGATTTTATAAAGTCCTTCACATTCAAAATTTGTCTTGCTAGCACAAAACCAAGTCTGTGCCTTATTTGAACTGGATCCTAAACCATACACAGTGTGGGATGATAAAACTCAAGAGTCTCCACGTAACAAATACCCAGAGAAGTAATGCACCTTCTGTTCATAATAATATTTGTGCTGCCTTATAGAAACTGAAGTTATTCCAGTCAAATATTAAATGTTGGAAACTTTCTTTTTTCCCTTCATGTCTTTGCAGAGACATCGGATACTCCATTTAAACAACAGCTGTTGGTAATGGTACAAGACACTCCTCTGAAAGCTAAACATTACTTTGACTTACTACATTTAACAAAACTTTCCTAAATAGAAATCCTACCTCCACTTCCTGATGGCCCTTAATCTATACTCTTACAGGAATCTTACCAAAACTGCCAAGAGAAACTCTATGCCAGCTTGTTTTTCACTTCATAGAAAAAAGGATGTCGCAGGTAAAACTTTGTTGAAGAGCTGAGTTCAGTTTTATCCCAGAACTTTTCATGGTGGAAACTTCTACTTATTTAAAAGGGATATACATCTGAACTGTCACTTCCAATGCCCAGCTTTGCTTGCAACTGTAGAGTTTTCAGTTGTAACTTTGAATAATACTATGTTTATAAACAGAAAATCAGTCACTCAGAACAGATACAAGAAACATCCTTACCCCCTCTATAAACGGCCTTTGCACCAGGAGCACCAGCTCCACTTCGGATATTTAGGAATTGCTCTGCAACTTGCTTTAAGGTAGAGTGCTTTATACCTGCAATACAACAGTTATTTTAAGTAATGCAGTGACATGGAAAAGCTACAGCAGTTAAATAAAAGTGTTTGAAGCCTATGGTTAACATTTTACTTCTACAGAAAACTCCAATTTCTCCAGCAGTTTTCCCATATGAGCTGCAGTGTCCATTCAGGAACATACATACCTATTCCTACAAGAGCCATTCTTGAACTTGTGAAATTGTTCTGTACAAAATGGTGAAGCTGCAACAGTAAATTAGTATGTTAGGGTATTTTGTTTAAAGAACAAAAATCATGTGTGTGTTTCTGATAGAGCCCCTTATACTTCTTAAAGCAAATTCAAAGCTTCCAAAAGAAACTGTCTATAGAATATAATTTCATTGCATTCCCTAGCGACAACTACAAAACCCTTTTATACAAGAACACCTGCATTTCACTGACAGCCTTACTATCAACAGAAAGCCACTGACATTAACCACCTCTCTAAATGTGAACATGAGATCTGTGCCCAGCACTAAAAGCTGCATGGAAATAAATCACTTTAACACCAGATCAATAAGGTAGTAAATACTGACTGTATATATACTCAATTAATTTCCTCTCCCAAGTGTCACCATCCATTCCTTACAAAAGAACTGAAAAGGATATATAACACAATACAAATAACCCTACCTGCTCAGAAGTAATTTTTCCAACTCTGTAGTCTGGACAGTACAAGGGGTTTGCCAGAGCATTTTTATAAGCTGCAGCATGCAAGTTTTCCAGCACTCCTGAGAGGAACAAAGTTTCAGATGATTAACTTCAGAGCCACATGTAATGAAGATTATGAATGAAACTAAATGAAAGAGAGCTGTGGTCCACTTTAAGGACCATAAGATTTGGTCTGGAATAATCCAATTCATATGGAAGTTTCATCCAAATCCTTGGGCTGGACCAATCTAGCCTGAGGCCTTCTATTCTTCTGTAACTTATTAAATAGGAACCAAAACAAACTAATAACTTGTATATGCTCAATGCTTTTTGGCTACAACAGCAAGCTAAAAATGGAATCAGTGTTAGGAAGAAGATGAGCAGCAGAAAACAAAACCAAACCCCAACATCCTTTTAATTAGTTTAATAATCATCCTCACTGTAGGCATCCCTTGCTCTTGAGAAAGAACAGGCTCTCTACAATACTATTTGTAGCTTTGTGAGGAGTCTCATCTATCTCCCTACCCAGATGAAGGATGCTATTGTCTTCAATTCTCTTCTCATTGGTTTTTCTTGCATCCAATGGCATTCTAGTAATTCCTGTTTGATATTCTCCTTGAATTCGTTCACACTTTTTCCTCAAGAAAAAGATTCCTTTCTTCAAAGTTCTGTTTCTGAACATAACTGTGACTGAAGTATTACATTACTATGTAATTACATTACATTACTATGAAAACCAACCTGCAGTTGATATAGGTTAAAAACCAAAAAATAAGATTGTGACTAATAAAAAAAATTAGTAGCACTTCAATATAAGACAGAGATTTTTTTCAACATTACACTGTTACCTTAAATGGGTTACAAAGGTGAACGTGCTTCAGAGTGGTACAAATTACGTTTATTGTGTAGAACTACCTGGGTGATCTTGGACGATGAGAGTTAATAACACAAAATATATTGGAATACGCTTGATCTGACTGAGGCTTTGTGTTGTGCCTCCTCTTTTGTTTTTCCTTAAACACAGAAATCTAAATTTACGATCCTGAAGCTGGAACACATTTTCAGTGTGATGAAAATACATATTGTTTTTTTACCAAAATAGCCATACAAATTCAGGATCTTTTGTAGCATACTGTTTTCACACCAATGAGGAATACCTAAATATAGTTTTCAGAACACAACATATTTGCAAATGTATTGTCACAAGAGTCATGACTTGCACATTCTTTGGTTGTACTCAAAAAGAATACAGTGGATCAGAAAATACACTTACCAACTTGAGGATTCTGAAATGCAATTGCTTTATCAACTTTTAATTTTGGCTGAAGATCAGCTACTTCCCATGGTCTGAACTCTGAGGCTGTGGTGACATTCAGAAGATACTCCATTACTGTATCACTAGAGAAAAAATGTTACAAAGGCATTAAACACAAGAACCACATACTTCTTCTGCAGTTGAAAGCAATTCAAACTAATCTGCAATCAGCACATTAATAACAAAATGTATCACTCAAGCCAGAGCAGTTATTAGCACTGCTGTAAAAATCAGGATAATTCTGTAGCACTCTTATGCTCAGTAACATGACACAGTCGAACATTAATATAGCAATTTACTGAATTATTACAAAAGCATGGGAATAGATATTCCTCCCACCCTGTAAAATGACAGGTCTTCACTAGCAAGCAGTTTGTGAAGGCAGCAATTCCCTTTATAGCCCATCCAGATACCTACACATAGTCTCGCAGACATTCGACAGAGTAAGCCATTTTCTCTCTTGTCGCGTGCACACTACATGAGAAAAAAACCCAAAATGCATTTCAGCAAAGAGCACAGAAGTGAATTTTCACACCTATTCCCCATTTATTAGATTTATCAGGAAGATACAGACTGGAATAACTACTT
Organism: Acanthiza pusilla; assembly: GCA_036630365.1. Taxonomy (NCBI): domain Eukaryota; kingdom Metazoa; phylum Chordata; class Aves; order Passeriformes; family Acanthizidae; genus Acanthiza; species Acanthiza pusilla. Next base: position 1,422,166 of record JAXCHO010000030.1, on the reverse strand, counting down.
AACCTTAAATCTGTTTGGGATGGCTGTTTAAGGAGTGATAAACACACACAGCAGAAAGACATAATTAAAACTCACATCTTCACTATTCAAGTAATAACAAGTGTCTTGTGACCATCAGAATTTAAGATGCCACAGTAATTCAAGGTAAAACAGAAAATAAGGCTGAATAGCAAAACTTGAAGAAAAATGTGTGTATATATTCAATCAAGTAGTTTAGAAATTACTCTCTTTGGGCAGAAAACATAGTCGATCATGTCCTTTTGCTTCAACATATTTGTTATTCACAGGACCATAAAAGAGCAGAGTCTCAAGTCATAAAACACTATTTTTAACCGAGTTCTACATAAAATAATCTTACTGGATGATTTCAAGCTACACTGAAAGAAAGCAGACACAGTGAGATCCCTCTTTTATTTCTCTTACTCTTGTTTTCTAGGCTTAAAACCCTCAAATCATGAATGCCAACTACTGTCTGTACTCTTCCCAAGGTTGCAGTATGGTGAGTAGAATCTGTTCACTAAAGATGGAGAGAAAAAATCTCCTGACTTTAGGAAGTTTATTCTCAAAGTCTGAAAAGGCAGAAATAAAACTAAGCTTTCTAGATACATTGTATTTCTTCCAAGTGCACAATATTTATATTTTGTTTATTGAAAGGTATCTTTAAAATACAAACCATGAATCTTAACAGAACAAAATGTTCAATATGTTCCTTGACAACATTCACTATTCAAGCACCACTTCCACACTGAGCTTATCCACCTACATATTGTTGTGCTTAATGTCTTCTGTTTCCTTTAGTCACAGAGCTCATTTGCATCTCAAAAAACAGATTATGTGTCTGTGTGATTACAAACCTCAGGCTGCCCCCAACAGCTTCAATGCCACGAGTGATCCGGAAAGAGGAAGCTCCTTTAGTAGTCTATGAAAACAAACATAAAAAAAGGCAATTTACAATTCTAGCTGTTTAAAAAACAGATTTTGGGTTCATGGTAGCAATAAGAAAATCTTCAGAAATATTCCACACACACAATATTGATTTTGTATCAGCCACCTGAACTAATTTTTACTGCAGCTTAAATAAAATAACTTATGTGCGTATCTGAATACAGATATACTATATATCTAGTTTAAGACACCAGAGGAGAGCATAATCCTAAATAAATATTACTTCTTGTCTTCCAGGAAGCAGCATCATTTCTCCTGCACTGAGCCCCATAACCAAATATCAGTGTAAGTTCTCCACTTAGCAGGATCTCTTACATTCAATTTTACCATATCATTTATTTTTGCAATTATAAACCTTTGACCATTTCATCTACTGTCAGCATAATAACAAAGGTAATAAACACCTACCAAATTGGATGCAAGACGAAGCAGGTGAGCAGCTCCCAGGTTACTGCTGGTTTCATATCTGCTGCCTGCTTTAATAAACACACCAATTCTTGAAGTTGGAGAAAAGTTTTCCAGAGATGCGATAACTAAGCCATTTGGTAATTTTGTGATCTGCATTAAAAAGAAAAAAAACCTTGGTTTTTTTTTCAGTGGAAGCACTATCACAGGTCCGCTTTAAATGAATTTTAAAAAATAAATTAAAAAGAGAAAGGGAAAAAAATCCTTTATTTTTATACTGACCTCAAGATCCTGAGACTCGGGAGATAATTTCACTTTTGCTGCAGTTGCCGAGGGTGCAACTTTAGGAGCTACCTTCAGTGAGTAAAGTCTCTTCTAGAGGAGAAAGCATAAGAGAATGGATTTTCTTAATTAGTTCATCACGTTTCCATATATACTGAAAAAGCAATTAATTTTAAAGTAGAAATACAATGAAGAACTTCAAGCACTGGAGTAAAAACAGTGATTCCCTTGTAATTCCTCTGATTATTTTTATATCAGTCAGAACCTGTGCTATGACTTATACAGGGGCTTTGGAATTTCAAGCAACAGCACTGTAGGAATGCTTTCTTCCCCTCCTCTCTTTGCTGCTGTGCACTGAGAATCTCTCTCAATCCTGCAGGACACCTGCAGCGCAATTAACTGAACCAAGAGCCACAGCAATCCACACATGCAGCACACCACCTTGGATGGAACTTTAAATTCCTTAGGTGCAGGCAGTGCAGCTCCTGAAGAGCCACCTCGAGCTCCAATCTGTCTGCACTGACTGCTGCATACAAAAAGCACACCTAGGTGAGTCCCCAGACTGCAGTTTGGACCTGTTAAAGTGGATCCAGAGGAGGCCATGCAGATGATGAAAGGTCTGGAGCACTGTGGCTTTAGAGTCCCTGAGGGTTGCAGGAGCTGGCTGAGAGAATTCAGGCAGACGAACCAAAATGGCAAAAAGGGAACTTTATTTACAAGAAGCCTCTTTATATATCCATTGATATTCTAGCAACTGTTGGTCAGCAAAGAATCCACCTCCTAAAACCATTGGTCACAGCCAAATAACACCTAATACCAAACACAGAGATGAAGAAAGTAAAAGAATGCAGCTTATCTCTCTCTTCTCTCTGAGAAAGAACAGAAAGATTCTAAAACAGTGCAACTACAGAGCACCTCTGCTACACAGACAGACTGAGAGAGCTGGGGGAGCTCAGCCTGGAAAAGAGAAGGCTCCAGGGAGACCTCATTCCAGCCCTGCAGAACCATAAAGGGACTTTTAAGAGAGATGGAGAGAGACTTTTTACACAGGCAGATAGTGACAGGACAAGGGGCAATGATTTTAAACTGTCAGAGAGTTTAAATTAGATTTTAGGAAGAAATTCCTCCCTGTGTCTGTGTTGCCCAGAGAAGTTGTGGATGCCTCATCCATGGAAGTACTCAAAGCCAGGCTGGATGGGCCTTGGAACGGCCTGATCTCGTGGAAGGTGTCCCTGTCCATGCCAGGGGGCTGGAATGAGATGATGTTTATCCCTTCCAACTCAAACCATCCTGTGATTCTAGAACTTTAATAACCAGAAGCAGTTCTTCACTTGAAAGAAGTGAGGATCACAAGAGCCCTGCCTTCAGCAGCTGGCAACATAAATGACAAGACTACTGATTTCAAATCTGAAATGCTGTTCCTTTCCACCCTCTTTATTAGTTGCTTATACCTGTAAATTTACATATTAGTCTGATTTTCACATTACAAAGTAACTTAATTCCCATACATCTCAAGGTGAAAACCGAGTGACAGAAACACCACTGTGCTCAGCTGCAGGGATGCCAGTGATGTGATTTCCACTGCTTTGCCAGAGACTGTCCGGTGTAGGAGTCTCAGAAAAACTCCAACAAGGATTTGGTGAGACACAAGTTTTAATCTCTACATCTATTTATTTATTAATTACTAGCGCATGTCTAAAACGGACTCAACCACGCTGTCCCTCAGAGGTCATTCTCCATCCCACTCAAGTGCATCTGCAGGGGAGATCAGCACAGGCTCCATCCCAGCTGTCTGCCGCTCCACGACAGCCTTTGAGCAGGGCAAACCCTCTGCCCTCCCCGCCCCGGGACACGCCAAGCCCCAAGCCAAGGGCACCACCTTGTCACAGGCAGCTGAAGCTTCCCCAACCCGGCGGGATTCCCTCCCTCCCTTCTCTCCGTGTCCCGCCGGGCGCTGCCGGGCCGGCTCTGCAGCAGCCCCGGGCGCCGCTCCGGGCCCGGCCCGCGGCCTGTCTGACCTTCAGCCGCCGTCCGGCTCCCCGCCCGCCCGGCCCGGCCCGGCCCGGCCCCGGCCCCGGCACCCACCCCGGCCCCGCGGGCAGCCCGGCAGCCCCGCGGCCACGAGCAATGCCCGCCGCCCCCCGCCCGGCTGGCCGCCCCGCGCTGCCCGGGGTCAGGCCCGCCCGCAGCCGCGGGGCCCGGGCTGCAGCTGCCACCGCCACTTGTGCCTCTCCCGCACCGCGCACGACGCGCCCGAGCCCCGCTCACCGAGAGGGAGCGCGCGGCCACCGGGAAGCCCTTCATCGTTGCGCGCCCCTCGGCTCGGCCCCGGCCAGGACAAGATGGCTGTCCCCGAGGAAGACCCCGCCTTCCCGGCACGCCCCGCGCCGCGCTGACCTTCTAGGGAGCGAACCCCGAACTCTACTGCTCCGGTGGAGCGGCGCGCCGGGAGGCAACAGCGCCACCGCGCGGGCACCGGGGGCTGTGCGCCTCCGGGGAGTGTCGCCCCCTCCCGGCACTGGGGCGGGACACCTGCGGGGCGCGGGGTCCCGGGGCGGCGGTGCCTCGGGAACGTGGCCCGGGAATGCCCTCCGGAATGTGCTTCGGGAACGTCTCTCGGGGTCGTGCCGCGGGGCGCAGGGTCCCGGTGGGGACTGTCCCTCGGGCTGCCCCTCGGGGCGCGGGGTCCCGGGGGGCTGTGCCCAGCCGTACGGCAGGGCCATTCCGTGCCGTCCGCAGCCGCCTTCCCCCGGGCGCTGTCCGGGTGGGGCGGGACAGCGGCGGTGCTGCGGTGCGGCAGCTCCCGGAGCTCCCCTCGAGCAGATTTCCGCGGGGACACGGCGGGCTGTCCGCCCTGCCCGTGAGGGCGCGGGGCGGGGCCGGGCGCGGCGGGGCGGTGCGCGGGGCGGTTCGGCGGCGGGGCCGGCGGAGCGGGGCCGCCCCGGTGAGTTCTTACCGCGGTGCGGGCGCTGCGCCGTGTCGCAGTCTCGAAGTTCCGCCGTCGCGTCCCGTCCCGTCCCGTGCCGGTGCTCGCCATGGGCTCCACTCCGCCCGTGTTCATCGGCGCCGCGGAGGTGGAGAAGCACCTGCACCGCGCCAGCCTGCTGCTGCCGGCGCTGGAGGCCGCGCTCGCCAACTTCTCCGCGGGCGCGGCGGGCGGCGTGGTGCAGCCGGTGCGCACCGTGCTGCCCGTGCCCCGGCACGGCGGGTGAGCGCCCGGCGGGGGGCACCGGGGGGCTCGGGCATCACAGAGGGGCTCGGTACCGAGTTAGTGATTCGGCAGCGGCGCGGCGGTCGCTCGCAGCCCGGCGGCTCTGGGCTCCGTGACCGCCGTGAGTAACGCTGTGCTCTCCCCAAGGTACCTCGGGGTGATGCCTGCCTACAGCGCCGCGGACGATGCGCTCACCACCAAGCTGGTGACTTTCTACGAGCACCTGAAGGACTCCTGTGTGCCTTCTCACCAAGCGACTGTCCTGCTGTTTGACCCCAGCAATGGCACTTTGAAAGCTGTAAGTTCCGTGTGTCCTTCTGCGTTTTTCTCTGCTCGTGCTGTCGGTTCTGCTTCTCGGAGGCTGGAGCTGTGTGAATTGGCCCGAATTTACCGACATCGTCAACGTGTTGGTGACAAATCAAGATTTGGCCTAAAGCTGCCTGTCGTTTGTGTTAAACTGTACTCACTGTGCTATTTATTGCTGCTTGTGATTTGAATCTGATGGCTCAGAGGGTAGATGGAAGAGAAATTTATCAGGAAAAGTTTATCTTGCATTTGAAAGCAAAAAAAACCCCAAAAAACCCACCTTGTTGTATAGAGAATGATCTTGAATCATCTTAAGTCTTAAGTTGAAAGAGATTTACAATTTACATTGCAGGGAATAGTATTCAGAGTCTGATTACTTTTTATTTAAAGAATTCAATTTTTTTTTTTAATGAATAGTGATGATTTGCATTACACTTTAGTAATAAGGATTTACTAAAGGGCCAAAACTGGGCAAGGAAATTATCTTGGGTTTTTCTACCAAACCTGTTGGGTTTTTAAGCCCCATAATGAATATGTATGCAAGAATTAATGCACATTGAGGCAGGAGTGTCCCACGTGTGATCCACATTTAAGGAATTCCATGGTTCCCTGTCCCCTTTTGTGCTGATAGAATGGCATGGAAGGACTGGAATAAACAGAGAATCTGCCCAGTTTGAACATGATGGTTTGTGGTGGCCATAATAATAAATGTCAGCTTTTACACGTGTATATCCTTTATATCTGTAATATCACATCATTCACAAATTGGATGAAAATGTCTGGTTCATATTTTCATATTCATATGTTCATATTCATATATTATATATTATAATATATATTCATATATATATTCATTTATTCGTATTTTCAATGTTCACTTCAGTCTGTTTGAATTGTTTTAAAGGTCCTGGACGGCAGTGTCATCACAGCAAAACGAACAGCTGCAGTTTCTGCCATTGCTACCAAGGTGTGTCTTCTGTTCTCTCAAGTGGGGCTTGGAGTTAAAGGATAATTAGAAGGAATGTTGCAAATGGCTTTTCATCCAATACAGCTTTAAATTAGATTTATGATAACATAAGTTTCAGGGAAAACTTAAACTCACTGTTTTGAGTCAGTCATGCCTGACTTTAACACTTTGTGTGTGATTGGAGAAGGAGCCTGAGCTGTATTTTTGTGGCTTCTATTGCACACTCTTCTAGGAGTGTAATTTTCTTTCTTTTGTGTTTGTCTTAACATGCTCCTTTATGGTTTTGGGCGATGCAGCTGTGGTGATATATTGAATTTTGCTTAGATGCCTTCTGCTGTGAGGACAGGACAGGTGGGTTGCACTGGACCTGTGAAAAGAGGGAAGGAGCACATTTCCATTTTTCTAAAGAGAAGAGAAATGCCCAGTATAGATGGGCAATATGTCCAGAGGTGTCTGTGTGTCTGTCAGTGTCACTCTTGTCACTGGAGATGTCTGGATAGCTATTCCTGACCATGGCCATAAATTTCAGTTGGAAATTGTGTTGGAATTCCTTTTTAAAAACTGGTTTTGTTTGGTCTGCTAACAGCAGGATGAGAGCAAGTCACCATGTGTGGCACAGCAGGGTGATTTCAGCCTTCACCTCAAAGCCTGGGGCAATAAGAAAAGGGCCAGAACTGAAAAATACTGCTTTTTGTCAGCTTTGCATCAGAATGAAGGCTGATCTCACCGCTTTGTTAGGGGCAGTGCTCGTGCCAGGGTGACTCTGTCCATGGCAATAAACTGGAGTGGAGGACCTGTCCCAAGAGCTTCTCCTGAACCAAAGGACAGAAGGATTTACAATGAGCTCCTTGGCCATGAGGTTCCAGGACCTCATTCATTTTGGCAGTTCTGTATTGGGTCAGTTCTGATGGTTTTTATGCAGTCCATGCTGACCTCAGAGGAGCTTGGCTGCTGAAGGTACTTCAAGATCAGATCCTTCATTGTGGTTTGTTGTTTTGGGAAATTTTCAGGAGTGTTTAACTCATATTTGTCATCTTGTCCTCTCTATGGCATTTGCTTTTCAAAGACCCATGCTCTTGTGCAAAGAACCTTTGAAATCAGCGCTTCACAGTCTTTGAAAGGAACATTAAAACAAGTTCTTCTTACTGAAAAGTGGGATAATTGAGGGTTTTTTTCATTTGCAGCAGAATAAACCTTGAGAGCCTAGAGAGTTCTAAAGCTTTTTAGGCAGGAGTGAGTGGTCACAGCAAATGCATAAACAGCCACAAGGATAGGTTGGGGCTGGACTCCAGCAGCCCTGCCCTCCCCTAGGGCTGACAGTACTGCTTTCTTTTGTAGAATTCTGATATATATTTGTTAATATATTGTCCTTACCTGTTCTCTTGTGCTTTTTTATTTCTGCTGCTGCTCAGTTGTTAATGCCACCCTTTGCAGAAGTGCTGTGCATTTTGGGAGCTGGTGTTCAAGCGTACAGCCACTATGATATCTTCACAGAGCTGTTCACGTTTAAAGAGGTAATGGACCCATTTTTGGAGATTACATTTATTTTTCTCTATTCTGTTGCAGTACTCATTATAAAAAAAGCACAAGCAGTGAAGTTGTGTCAGGCCAGGCTGGGATGGAGTTCCCCAGAGCAGCTCTCAGTGTTGTGCCCTGCGGTGGCAGCTCGGAGGCTCTGATAACACCCCAGCGTTTTGGCTGCTTCTGAGCAGTGCTCAGACAACATCAATGCTGTCTCTCCAGCATTTCCTTCTGTTCTATTAAACTGCCTTCATCTTGACCCACAAATTTTTCCATCTAATCTTCTCTTTCCTCCTCCCTGTGCTGCTGGGGAGGGGAGTGATAAAGCATCTTTGTGGGCACCTGGTCAATCCACCACAGAAGTTAAGCTTAATCATATTTTGGTTCTGTTTCTACAGAACCTGAGAATACTCAGAGCAGCTGTAGAATTTCTTGCTGAAATGTTGGTGTTTAAAAACAAAAAGGTTGGGATCAAAGTTGTTTGAGACAGCTTTTTGTCTGAGAAGATCCTGCTGTGTGTGCCATACTTAGATAAACTTTTTGTGACTTAAAGGTATTTCTCGGGAATATTTGTGTTTTGTAAGAACATCTCTACAAGGAGCTGTTATTCTGGCATCACAAAACAGGCATCAAATGGAGCTGAACACTCATGAAATTTAGTCACTTATATGATAATAACATTAAAGGAGAAAAAAAACCCAACCTTTAGGATATGTTTAACTATCTACTGAAAACTTAAACCAAGTGTTCTGTTTCAGCAAGGAGAAATTCTCCGAGCTAATCTGTCTCTTTTGGTTTTGTTTTTCCTTCTTTTTGTCCCTGCAGGTGAGGATATGGAACCGCACCAAGGAGAAGGCAGAGAAGTTTGCCAGCTCTGTCGGGGGTCCCGTGCGGGTCTGCTCCTCTGCTCAGGAGGCAGTGACAGGGGCTGATGTGATTGTCACAGTCACCATGGCAACCACTCCCATCCTGTTTGGGGACTGGGTGAAGCCAGGTGCCCACATCAATGGTACGTTCTGTCCCCATCCTGCACAGCCTGTGTTTATTGTCACGTTGTTCAGCGTCACCATCTGTTGGAAAGCACTTCTCTGTGCTTCGTGGAATGCTCTTGCCATTCTGACTTTTCCTCCTTGGTGAGGACCACTTTTCCAGCCTTGTCTTCCTGGGCCCAGAATTCCAGCAGAGGATTTCTGCTAGAGCAAATATGCTCTGTTCCCATGGACTCTTTTCTCTCAGTGGTGCATCATCTTTGCCCTCAAGTTGTCATCATTGTCACCTTGCTCTCTGTTTAAATAACCCACACAAATGTCTTGTTGCCTAAGTAGTTCCTGCTCATGGTTACATTTCCCTGGTGTTGTCATCTCTTTTTCCACCAATTTTTTAAGCTCCTCTATTTGCTTCTTCAGGGGCTTTACTTCACTTCCACCAATTTACTTTTTCACTTGAGTTATGAAGGTGCAACAACTGAGTTAAGAACATCATAATTTAACCTCTAATTATAGTGAGGTTTGGGGGGGTGTTTTTTTTATTTGTTGCTTGCCTTGTAATGATGTTGCCACACTATTGTTTGGAGTCTCTGGACATGCCCCTGTTTGTTTATTTTTATTAATTGTGGGCTTTGTTCAGATGACCTTGTGCACTTTCCAGACAGCGTGGTGATAAGACAAAAACAACTTCTCAAAGGGGACAATTTAAAGAAAGGTCCCACATTCCAGCATCATCCTACCAATTTTTCAAACTCAATTTAGTCCTTTGTCATTGAAAGTTGTTGTCAGTGTTGTGTCATGGCACGGAAATGAGAGATACAACAAAATCAATTAAGGTCCACAGTCCCTGGGGCGACACAGACACAAAGACCTCTCTCCTTTCTCTGCCTTTTTTTTTCCCTTCATTGAGGCATTTGTACTGTTCGAAGAGGCATTTGAGCAGCATGGAATTTATTGTTCCATAACAGTTGGACTCATAAAAAAATACCTGAATACAGTATAACTGGGTGGTTGTTTCAGTTGTTGTTGTGTTTCTTGTTTGTGTTATCACAAGAAGTTGATAACGATCTTGGTGCTGTGTGTAAAAATTTAAGCTCTGTGATTTTTTTTCAGTTTTTCTGGGTAAGTGATGATCAAATAAAGGTGTGTAAAACTCATTTGGTAATGATCTGATGGAAGCAAGGGTATAAGAGACATTGGACAAAGGGAGAGGACTTTCTTTTGCCTCAGCTACTCAGACTCTTCTGACAAGGATATTTTACTGATATATCAAATATTGAATGCTTTTTTGTTGTCCTATCAATATTTCTCCAAGGCTAGCATTGGTTTTTTTGTATATTATGTTTCCATAATAACGTCCACTGTTACTTCACGTGTTTTTTGAACAAAATGTGCTTTGAATTTGTTTTAAACATTGCTCCCAAGTTGATGAGTTTTCTTTCTTTAGCTGTGGGAGCGAGCAGACCAGACTGGAGAGAACTGGATGATGAGCTGATGAAGAACTCCGTTCTGTTTGTGGATTCCAGAGATGCTGCTCGCACAGAATCAGGAGATGTGATTTTATCAGGGGTAAGACTTTCTGAAATGATGGGCTTTAGTTTTGTGGCAGTTGGCTTGCATTCGAAATGAGTTGGTGTTGATGATGTCCTGCACTGAAACTTTTAGAGCATCAAATGTTCCAGGCATGGCTTGAAAGATAATCTGGGATTTCTGGGTGATAACCATGTATTGCTTTTGAAAAACCTACATTTCCTGCAGTGTTAAATATTAAATATATATAATATTATAGATATTTAATATTAAAATATTAAATTAAATATTCTTAATATCTGTTAAGATATTAAGAATATCTTAATATTCTTAATATTACATATTCTTAAATATTCTTCAGATCTGTTTATTAAAACCTGTCATTTTCTTCCCATGAGATTTCAGTGTGATTGACACTGAAAGGACCAGCCCAAAGAATGGACCACACAAGCCCAGCAGACAATGATCTGCACAGATTTGCCAGCAGGGACTCTCTGAGCTTCAATGGAGTTTCCTTTTTCTCTTTTCATGTGTCTGCAGAATAAATATGATTTACACTTTGGAGGTTTAACATTAGAGCTCCAGATATGGTAATGTGTGTGGAATCCCATGTGTTTTGTTGGATAAGTAACAAGCTGTAAAAAATCTTGCTGGCTGAGGAAAGTCTGCCAGCTGTTTTCCTTTGCAAACCATTCTCCTCTGATTTCTGTCCAGTTTCCATGTTATTTGTCTGAATGCTGATCTGCTTCGCCATGGAAAGTAATCAGTTTTGGGATGCAGCACTGGAGGAGTTCTTTCTTTTGAAGTCACTCAGAAGAAAAGGGTTTTTTCCTCTCGATGTATGTATGGCTATTATGTTGTTGTATAAATATGTATTTTTTTTCACAGGCGGAGATTTTTGCCGAGCTGGGGGAGGTATTGAAGGGCACAAAACCAGCCCTGCCTGAGAAAACAACAGTGTTTAAATCGTTGGGTAAGAACAGCCCCTCCTGTGTACAAGTCTGACAGAAAACAATGCCTTGTTCTTCGTTAGGTCCCCCATGCGTGGGAAAGCTGCTGCTCATCTCCAGAACCGCTGTGGCAGTGCCCTGTCCACAAGAAAATACACTGTGATTTGCATTTTCCCTTTTGATTTCCCTTCTTATTTATCTAGCAGGATTGATGTAATGAAAAGTGATAGGGAAGCAGGCAAACAATAGGAAGTCCATTTTGCATTTCACAGTTGCCCAAGACATGAGTGCAGCATTTGTGAATGGAGCTCAGCCCGACTGCCCCGCTGTTCCCCCGTGGGGTCTGTCTGACCTGAGACAATGTCACAGTGTCCTGGGGGGCTGGGGCTGGGGAGAGGGTGGGCTTGGGGATGAATTGCCCTGCTCTGAGCTCCATGACATCTCCAAAAGGGCCTGGTTGTGATAGGAACGCTGAAAATCAGATTCCTACTGTTACATTAGCTTCATCCAGCCCACCCAACACTGCGTGGTGGCTCTGGGCTTTGAATGTGACACTGCAGGTGTTGGGGATGGGAAATAATTCCTCTTCCTGTCCACTTAGATCATCTCCCGAGTCTTCCCGTTCCCTTCTGAAGCTACATTGTTCACAGAGCTGAAGAAACTTTAATTCTCTTTCAGGGATGGCAGTTGAAGACACAGTAGCAGCAAAATTTGTTTATGATGCGTGGTCAGCTGGTAACTAAAGAGAGAAGTCTGCAATGCCAATGAGGCTGAGAAAATCCTTTGCACTTAGTTTCCTTGAGTCGTGTGTTAACAAGAAAGGCACCAATCCACTCTGAATGTGGCCCCTCTAGAACATTCGAGAATGGAACGTAAAATTTCAGCAATAGACTAATTCCTGAAGTTTTCTAATTTCGAGTATTAGATACTTGCAGTATTGCTAATAAATGTCTCTCTTGTAACAGCAGGTATTAGGTGTTTGCAGGGATACTAACAAGGGAATTTTCACATATTTTGGTGTCATTCTGGAATCGATGGCTTTCCCCCCTTATTATTTATGTAGCAGAAGCCTGTGTGTGGATTTCATGGTTTTTAGAGGGATAATTCATTCTGGTGTACAATACATCAGTTTGGAGAGTGGGCTGGGGCATCACATTTACCTGTGATGGTTCTTTAAATGCAGCTGTGGCTTTCAGTGCTGCAGTGACAGTGACTTCAGCCTGCTGGGGACACACACAGCCCTCCTCTGACTCCTGGCACACCTTCCCCTCCAGCTTGCACTGGAAGTCACCATTTTTTTCACACCTTGCAATCAATCCACCTTCCCTTGCCCTCAGACTCAATGGTTTCTTGTTTCAGAGCTCAGTTCTGAGTGGGGTTTATATAAATAATACCTCCCTACAGTTAGATTTCTGCTCAGTGCCTCCCTTGGTGCATGCCTGGCTGGGATATTGCCATTTCCATATTGCAAGGAGTCACACAGAATGTGACAACTGATTTGTGTTTTGATTTAGCTTTTGTCTGTATTCTGTAGGGAGATTTTGCTATTAATCTCTTGTGCCTCTAAGTTCTTCTTCTAAGCTTCTTGAAGGCTGGAGCCACACAAGCTGATTTCAAGTGGACAGGCGGGTATTTTCAGTTTGGCTGTACCATGCTTCAGTTGCTAATTGTTTATTAGCTGGGGCAGGAATTTTCATGGTCCTTTCCTGGCAGAGGAGCCCAGCGACATAAGGAAAAGTTCCACTTTTGTGCTGTTATGCAACTGCCTTGCAAAACATTGAGCATCTGCTGAAAAACAGCTATTGCCCTGGAAACCAAGTCCTGTCTCAGCCTCACAAGTTGTGCCTTGTGAAATTCTATTGCCATTTGCATATTATTTGGTGCAGGCTATTAAGTGTTTCTCCATGCTGTGGAGGAGTTGGGTGCCAGGGCAGTTTATGACATGCCAGAAGGACAGGGCAGAGCCACAGGGAGGGTCAGGAGCAGTTGGCATTGAGGCCCAGAGGGTGCACAGGTAAGTGCAGAAGAGTTAATGAGTACAGTGCAGGTGTGATGTAAATAATATCCCAATTGTGAGCCTGGTGTAAGCTAGTTGGAAAATGCGCTCGGTGGCAGAGTTTGATTTGCAGAGGTGGCACAGAGAGGTGCCAGAGCACTCAGTGAGTAGGGCTGAAGGATGTTTCCATGTGGATCCAAGCTGAGCTCCACTGAGCCTCTTTATTCCATCAGAAAACAACAGAAATTTCTCTAAGATCTTTTCCATTTTAATCGTAGCATAATGACTCTTCTGTTTTGACATATCTTCTCTGTCATTTCTGAGGTGTTCAGAAGGGTAAGTGTTGACTTTGTTACTTCAGTGATGCACAACTCCACTAACTTGGACTTAAAAATGAAAGCTAACCATGCTCCATTATTCAAGAACTGTATGGAAATGTGCAATTAATAATGATGACAGTATTATTCCAGTTCTGTGCCAGTGTGATACCAGATTTGTAATTAAAAGTGAGAGTTTGGGAAGGAGACAAGTCCAGTTTATTTTCACAGGTACTCTCCTACAGACTATGCACTTTAGAAAGGGAATGGAGCCAGTCCAAAGCCTGGTTCTGAAAACCCACATTGTTCTCAGCTGCATTGGCAGTGGGAGATTTTGGGAGCCTTGGCAGTTTGGAAATTTTGGCTTCAGTGTTGTACTTCTGATGTCATGGAGAGGGTTTGGTTCAGTTACAATGGGAATTGCTTGGATGCCACCTTTAGATTTTCTGAGGGGAAATAATAGAATCAGCTTCTGTGTTTCCTTCTACAAATGTGTGGATCATGAAACTCTGTAACTTGCATTTATATTAAAATTAAATAGATACTGCAGTCTTTCTTCCACTCGCATTTTGTTGTCCATTCCTTTTTGGGGGGACTGAAAATCCATTTGGCACATGCCTTCAAATCTGTGGGGTTAATTGGTTCCACGGTGCTTTGTTAAACATTTGGGAAACACTGTGAAAGCAGCCAGCCAGATTGTGGGGGAAGGTGTCTGAGTTTCTGTGCTGAGCACAGCAATCGTGGAGGAGCAGAACAGGACTTTGTGATTGCTCAATAGAAGAACATATCAACTGCTGTAGGACAGAATCCAGGCAGGAAAGGGTGCAGTGTACAGTCCAGCCAAGAAAATCTACAAATTGTTGTAATTATCTTGTTATAATCTACAAATCAAAGCCACAAAATGATAGGGAAAGGAGAAACATGAAAAAACACGGATCATTAACCAGGATTCGTGTCCACTACTCAGCATCCCCTAAGGAAAAATTCATAGCTGCCTAATGGGAAGCTATAAAAAGAGAGGTAAAGAGAAATGTTCTGCTAATAAATGTGCACCTGAAATCTGTGATCTGAGCCAGAGCATGGCTGCTACAAACACCTTATTAGATTTACAAACTGAACAGCAGTGGTTAATTTATATCTTTATAAGGCTTTCCAAGGAATGGGGGAATCCTGCTGTGAATGCCTCTGGTTAGCCTGTGAAGAGCAGGAGCTTCCACGGCAGCACATCTCATTTTATTTTTATTTTCCTGAGCTCTGTGTGTGTGTGGTGCACAGCTCTCAGGCTAAGGCTGACAACAACCCACAGAAAATGGTGTGTGGTGTGAATCCTCATTTCTGGGACCTTGCATGGAAAATGCAGCCTGTAGGAACCAAGCTGAGGGTATACCAAAATAGACCCAAAATTCTGAAAATTAAACCTCAGCTTCTTGTAGTTAAAAGTATTGCAGCTTTGCTGGCATTTAGGGCACGATGGGTGCTGGCAATTGGATAGAGTCTAGTGAGATAAGAAAAGAATATGCAATGCACACTGAATGCCTCTCGGGAGGGTACTTCATGTATTTTTAAATTATTGTCAATACAGATGTAAAAACTTTACTGGTAAAAACATGAAACTTGCTGTAAATTAGTCTTTTTTACATTCAGAGGTGATTAGAGTCAACAAACCACCTCTGAAATCAAGATTCAGATACTTTTCTAATCTACCATCAGTACCAGGAGGAGTGGTTTGCAGGGAGAGAAGCAAATGGAGAAAACTCAGAGCTCTCAAGCTCTGGGAATGCTCTTTGCATTGAGGTTTTGGAGAAGAGAGGAAAGCCTTTATAAAGGAATGCAGTAGGCTTGGCCCTCACTGATATTTTAAATTATCTGGACCAAAAGAAATCCAATCCACAGAAACAGATCAGGGAGACAAAGCTTTTGGGTTTTTACCTCACATTCTTTCTTTTTGGCAGAATATGCTTAACTTAATATCCTCTTCACCACAACTATCTATCTGCAGAGAAAAATTTTTTATCCCTGCTGTGCTTTCTAAAGCAATTGGTAACCTCTGCTTTATCAGACTTCTGGAAGGAGGGAAAGGCAATGAATCTGTGTAGGTTACAACAAAAAACGATAATTTATAAACAAGTATCTACAGTTTTTCCAGGGTTCTCGAGTGCCTCTTTTCTTTTCTTCACAGCATTCAGCACTTTCTTTCTTGGCCCAAGCTCCATCTGAATGCTCTGTAGATCTTCATCAGAGCACAGCATCAGGGCCTCTAAATCAATTTTTTCCCTCATGAAGACTGGAAGGAACTCATCCAGCATCTGTGATGCCAGAAATACCTCGAGGGGTGTATTCTCTGCTTCCTCGTCATCCCAATTGACTTCTTCCTCATTCCAAGGGACATCAGCACTGTTCTCAGCATCACCTTCCCTGCCATTCTCAGCGTTTTCATACTGAAAGAGCTCACTGGACATTTTAAAGTTTATACTTTCTTTCTCAGAAGTCACAGTTTCAGGATTTACCTCTGCAGCCAAATTCCTTCCAAACACAATCTTGCCAAGACCTGGCCTCTGAAAAATGGAGAGCTGACTGTCATTATCAGCAAGGTTTCTCTCTTCGGGGTCATCCAGTAATTCATCCTCCTCTTTCTCATCAAACAAATGCATCACATTCCTCCTGCCTCCATCCTCCTCTTGGTCATTTCTCTGTGTTTCCTGCCTTCTTGTGCTGTCCGCTGTCTTTTTTGCCTTGAGTTTCAAGGTATCTTTCAGGCTTTTGGTCAAAGTGCTTGTGGAATTTGAGGCAAACAGACTGGGCAGCTTTACCCTGGAGTGCGTTCCTTTGGCAGAATTCACCGTGCCGACCTTTTCTTTGATATAATTCCGGTTCATTTCGTGCTGGTGCTTCTCTTGGCGCTTCTCGCATTCCTTGATTTGTCTCTCCACGTTCCTCTGGGCCTGTGCCTTTTGTTTGGAGACCTTCTTTGGGTTGAGCAGGCTCTGCTCGGTGGCAGCTTGGTCCAGGATCTGGACGCACTCCCGGCGGTCCCGAGCGGCGGCCGCGTCCAGCGGAGAGCGCAGGTCATTGTCCAGCGCGAAGATGTTGGCGCCGAAGTTGATGAGGAAGGAGACGCAGTGGATGTGGCCATTGCTGGCGGCGTGGTGCAGAGGAGTGTTCCCCCAGATGTCACACCTGTCCGGGTCACCCCTGCAGGGGACAGGAACACACGGTGAGCTCTGAGGGGCGCTGAGTACACACTGAGGGTGTCACTGTGCTCTGCTCTGAGAACAGCCTGGGGACAATGGCTCAGCCATGGGCACAGGGCTGCAGCCATTCAGACCAGCCCTGAGCGTGTCACCGTGCTGAGCTCGGGGGAGAACAGCCTGGGGACGATGGCTCAGCGTGGCTCCAGCCTCTGGCACAGAGCTGCAACCACTCACACAGACCCTGAGTGTGTCACTGAGCTCTGCTCTGAGGAGAAGAGCCCAGGGACAATGGCTCAGCCATGGGCACAGGGTTGCAGCCACTCACACCAGCCCTGAGCGTGGTTAAGCCCTGAGCGTGTCACTGAGCTCTGCTCTGGGGAGAACAGCCCAGGGATGATGGCTCAGCGTGGCTCCAGCCTCTGGCACAGGGCTGCAGCCACTCACACAAGCCCTGAGCGTGTCACTGAGCTCTGCTCTGAGTGGAACAGCCTGGGGACGATGGCTCAGCGTGGCTCAGCCATGGGCACAGGGCTGCAATCACTCACACCAGCCCTGAGCATAGCTAAGCCCTGAGTGTGGCTCTGAGCTCTGCTCTGAGGAGAACAGCCCTGGGGACAATGGCTCAGCATGGGCACAGGGCTGCAATCACTCACACAAGCCCTGAGCATGTCACTGAGCTCTGCTCTGGGGAGAACAGCCCAGGGATGATGGCTCAGCCAGGGGAACAGGGCTACAATCACTCACACCAGCCCTGAGTGTGTCACGGTGCTCTGCTCTGAGTGGAACAGCCTGGGGACAGTGGCTCAGCGTGGCTCAGCCTCTGGCACAGAGCTGCAACCACTCACACAAACCCTGAGTGTGTCACTGAGCTCTGCTCTGAGGGGAACAGCCCTGGGGACAATGGTTCAGCCACTGCCACGGGGCTGCAGCAGCTCACACAAACCCTGAGCGTGTCACCGTGCTGAGCTCGGGGGAGAACAGTCTGGGGACGATGGCTCAGTGTGGCTCAGCCATGGGCACAGGGCTGCAGCAGCTCACACAAACCCTGAGTGTGTCACTGAGCTCTGCTCTGAGAACAGCCCTGGGGACGATGGCTCAGCCACTCACCCAAGCCCTGAGCGTGGCTCTGAGCTCTGCTCTGAGTGGGACAGCCTGGGGACGATGGCTCAGTGTGGCTCAGCCATGGGCACAGGGCTGCAGGTGTTCACCCCAGCCCCGAGCGTGGCTCTGTGTGTGCCGTGGCTCTGATCCCTGCCCTGTGAGTGAAAGGAGCTCTCAGGGCTGGCTGGGACCAAAACTGCATCTCCCCATAAGGGAGCCAGGCCATTTCCCTGGTCAGCCCTGGCGGCTCAGAGGGGCTCAGGCTTTGACTGAGTCCCACTGGAATTACTGGCGAAACTCTCAAGAACATCTGCAGGGAATATTTTCAAGAGTTTTTGGTGACCTTCCGTTTTGCATGTCAAATAGGAGGGCAATTTCAGGAGGTTTCCTCACTGGCCTCAGTGATATGTATTTAAGGAGCTCCTGCACTAATTTTTTTGGTAGGTAATAGGTAAATAAATAGGAATAAAGCCCTGATTTCCCATTTGTCTCCATTGCTATTAGTTTAAGCCCAGATAGATGCCATTGTTTCTCAACTCTTTTGTTCCCCATAAGCTGCTTTTCCTCACAGGGGTTTGAAAAGCAGAAGCTCATTTGAAAACAAAATGCCACATTTTTCAATTGAATTTGAAGCCAGCGAAAAGAATTGCTTTATTTTTAACCCTTGCACTGCCTTCACACTGAACTGCTGCCTGCAGACTCGAGTCAGCTTGGATATTTAGACTCACATTTGGCAAGGTCAGCCTCAGCAATGCTCAGAACTCGTGTCCTCTTGTGGAGAGCATACAAGGCAGCCACAGAAACCCAAAATTTTAATGACTTCAGAGCCAGGGACACATTTACAAGGAGAATTCCTGCTCTTGGGAGTTGAGGCATCTCAGTGGCTCAGAGGATGGTGCCATGGCAGCTGTGCTGCGAAAGACACGACACATCCTGCCACAAAACAGCACAAAACAGCTCATCCTGCCACAAAACAGCACAAAACAGCTCATCCTGCCACAAAACAGCACAAAACAGCCCATCCTGCCACAAAACAGCACATTCTGCCACAAAACAGCACAAAACAGCTCATCCTGCCACAAAACAGCACATTCTGCCACAAAACAGCACAAAACAGCTCATCCTGCCACAAAACAGCTCATCCTGCCACAAAACAGCACAAAACAGCCCATCCTGCCACAAAACAGCTCATCCTGCCACAAAACAGCTCATCCTGCCACAAAATGACACATTCTGCCACAAAACAGCTCATCCTGCCACCAAGCGTCCCTCAGGCACCGAGCTGTGCCCTTGGGGCTCTGAGGAAAAGCCGTGCCAGGTTTGGAGTGCAGGATCTGAGCAGATCCTTGGGCTGAGCTGCCCCCGGCCACAGCAGGTCAGGGGTCCGGCAGAGGCCGTGGGGGCTCGGGCTCGGCCGCAGGGAGGGATGGCTGAGGATCAGAGGTTCCCCACTGGGCCATGTGGGGCCCATGTGTCCTTGTGTGTGCTCTGGTGCTGTCCCTGGGGAGTCCCTGGCTGTGGCGAGCGTGCGGAGTGCTGAATTCCCAATTCTGAGCTGCCCCGAGCCTCGCGGCCATCCCTCCTCCCCGGGTCCCTCCTGACCCTTTGTGTCCCTTCTCCTGGGTCCCTCCAGACCCTTTGTGCTCTTTTCCCGTGGAACTGCCAGCCCCTGAGTCCCACACCAGTGACACAGAGTGGCTGTTCCCAGCTCAGGGGCTCTGGACAAGGTGTGACACTGCCCTGGGGCTCTGGACAAGCTGTGACACTGCTCTGGACAAGCTGTGACACTGCTCTGGACAAGCTGTGAC
The DNA here is from genome assembly GCA_036630365.1 of Acanthiza pusilla. Taxonomy (NCBI): domain Eukaryota; kingdom Metazoa; phylum Chordata; class Aves; order Passeriformes; family Acanthizidae; genus Acanthiza; species Acanthiza pusilla. Next base: position 1,402,650 of record JAXCHO010000030.1, on the reverse strand, counting down.
ACTGCTCTGGACAAGGTGTGACACTGCCCTGGGGCTCTGGACAAGCTGTGACACTGCTCTGGACAAGGTGTGACATTGCTCTGGGCTCTGGACAAGGTGTGACACTGCTCTGGACAAGGTGTGACACTGCTCTGGACAAGGTGTGACACTGCTCTGGACAAGGTGTGACACTGCTCTGGGCTCTGGACAAGGTGTGACACTGCTCTGGACAAGGTGTGACACTGCTCTGGACAAGGTGTGACACTGCCCTGGGCTCTGGACAAGGTGTGACACTGCCCTGGGCTCTGGACAAGGTGTGACACTGCTCTGGACAAGGTGTGACACTGCTCTGGACAAGGTGTGACACTGCCCTGGGCTCTATTCTCCTCCTGCCCCTGCTGCCCAAGGAAAAGGCTCACACTGGAGAGAGCTGAGAAATTCTGATATTTGGCCTTGCCTTCATTCATGTCCCTGAAAGGCAAGCAGAGAAAACATGTCCTGACCCCTGGGAAGATAAATTATTTCAAGATGAAATGGTTTATTGTTAATATTGCTGCATTTCCCAAGGGCAGAATGCATTGAAAACTTGAGAGTCCTAAATTCTGCAACCACTCAAAAGAAAACTGCCCTGGACCCCAGAGCCTCTGTCAGGAAACCTCCTCAAGGAAAGGACAATTTAAAAAAAGATAATTAAAATACTTTCTCACAAGAAAACATGAACTGACTGGAGAACAGATCGAAAGTCTTCTAAAATTCCTCTTCTCCCCAAAAAACAGTGAGAATGCAGCCATAGCTCTGACAGTCACATCTTGCTGATTGTGTCCAGAAATCTTAGATTAAAAATAGAGATAAACACATAGATTTGTAGATTTTGAGGGAGATACTGTCTCAAGGCTGTCCTCTACCAAGAAAAAGACTTAGAAATACACGAATTAACAAATAGATAGAAATTTTGATCTTTGTGTCATCTGCTGTGATTTCCATCAGCTCATGTGGTAGAACATACATTTTTCAATCAAATTTTGAAAAAAAAATAAATTATTATTTGCCTCTTGGCTAGTTTTTCTGGCTTGCAGGTGCTCAGGGACAAACCTTATTTCCTGGGAGCTGCCTCAATTACACAAGTTGAAAAACTGTCAATCTATTTTTGCTTCTCCTGAGGACACAGCAACAACCACACAGTCCAAAGGTCTTTTTTATTGTGAGACCACAGCCACACCTGAGCCTGATGAGCTGTAAAGCAAATCTGTGAAAAAACCATTTTTTTCAACCCTGTTTTTAATAAAAAAAAATCGAAGACACGTCCAAATAGTTACTCAACTGTTCCCTGCAATCTGTTCCCTGCTCTGCAAAAGAACATTTTATTAACTTTACCGCTACACAAGAGCTGATTTGCTTTTATTAGACCTTATTACAGAATCACAGCTTACAAGGTGGGCTCTGAGCAGGAGAGTGCTGATGGTGGAGAGGTAATTACCATTTAAATGAGACATTTTACCCACGTAGGGCGTTCAAATGATACAGACATTTTACTATGGGAAAATAAACCTGCAGAAAACCTGCCTTTTATCTTTCTCTCTCTCTCTTTTTTTAAAAAAAATTTTTTTAAAAATTATTTTTATGGTTAAGGATGCTTTCACAGCTTCTGGAGCTGCTCTTGGCAGGCTCCACGCTCGATGTGGCTTCCCTGACAGACCATCCGAAGAACCTTTCAATCCCTGCCTGAGAAAATATTTAATAAACAGACCAACCTGCAGCTTCTGGACCTCAACCACTGCCCCTAAAGGAACAATTCTGGCCATGCACTGAAAGAAATAGCTGTGATGTTCAGCCCTTTGGGCCTGAGCCCGTCGGGCAATAGAGCCACGCGCACTAATGGCGGTTTTGGGGCACAGGCTGTGCTCAGGGCGGGCTGGGGACTCACCCCCTGCGGCAGATGACTTCCAGAGCCTCCAGGTAGCCGTGGTAGGCTGCCAGCAGCGTGGGGGTCATGCCATCCTCGTCGGCAGCGTTGAGGTCTTTCCTCGTGGCTTCTTTCAGCAGCTCCACGTTGCCGTCGGCCGCGGCTCGGTGGTACCTGCTGGACATTTCCGCGGCTCCTGGCGTCCCAAAGCTGCTCCGAGCGATTCTGCGCTGCAGGGATGGCTCATTAATGATTACACTGAGACATCCCTCGAGGAGGGAGCGAGGAGGCAAAGTTCAGCCCTGCAGGCTCTGTCTGTGCCGTGGGGACGAGGCTGTGGTTGTTCCATTTCCTGCCCTGCGCTGTTTGTCGTGTATTTGACACTTAAACAGAGAGAGGATTCGATTTGGTGTGTGTTTGACACTCAAACAGAGAGGGGATTCAGTTTTTTGTGTATTTGACACTCAAACAGAGAGGGGATTCGGTTTGGTGTGTGTTTGACACTCAGACAGAGAGAGGATTCGGGTTTTTGTGTATTTGACACTCAAACAGAGAGAGGATTCGTTTCACTCCCTCGTGCCTTTGCCTGACTGCTCTGTGGAAATTGCAAAAGGGCTTTGAGCTACAAAAAGAACTTTAAAAAAACCTTCAGAGGGCCGTGAGTGTCAGTTGTGACCAGGCTTCACCCCAAGAAATAAAGTACCCCTGGGTCTGATGGGAGGAAAAGCGTGAGCAGTTCCCTGCGCTGGTGAGGCTCTTTGTGACCCATCTGAAGGGGTACAAAAATTCACCATTTAAGGTATTCACCATTTAAGGTAATCCCATTTAAGGTTGGACTGGCACCATTTAAGGTTATCCCATTTAAGGTTGCACACCGCAAATGATGAGGAGAATAAGCAATACAGGATCAATGTGATCAATATTTTTTTCCCCCCTTTATTCCCCCAGTTTCTTTAGATTCTCAGATTTCAGTGCATTTTCCAGCAGCTGGCAGGTTTTCCATGTCATGATGTCCTTGGTTAGTCAGACTCCTTGCCACACTGTTATGGTTACTTGCACACAGCTCCATCACTTGTCCCTCCCAGCTCGTGGTCCCTTCATCTGATGTTCTGCATTCTTCTGACCACAATTTCTCTTTCATAAATTCGGTGCTTCCCAGACCATCAAGGACACTGTCCCTGCAGCCTCTGCCCCCAAGGTTTTGCTCGCACAGTGCCTGCTCTGTGTTCTGTGGTGGCAGAGGCTGCAAACGCAGAGCCTTGAGCATATCCTGGTCCTGCTCCTCAAGCCATTTTTCAACACCCATCCTTTACTGGGATGATGAAGTGGAAAAGAAGTCCTGCCCTGCCGAACCAGGCACTCCATGGAGCGTTCTGTGGCACAGACTGGAGATGGTGAACATGGTGCTGTTTGGGTAAACCCCAACAGGGCTGCAGTCACAGCTGGCAAAACCACAGCTGTGCAAACTGCATTTCATCAGGAGATCTTCAGGAAATTGCAAATGTAAAACTCATCTAGGAGGTATTATAATCTCTGTTTTAGATGCAAAAAAAAGTGCAGGCTTTCCTCAGGATAGCACAGGGAATTCCAGAAAAGGAGAAAGGATGGGGCTGCAGCCACTGCCCTGCCTGGCCCTGCTGCCCTTGCCTGGGAATGGATGGGTCCAGCCTCATCACAAACAACCACTTCGTGCCTTAGCTTTAGATTAATTCCAACTTTTGAGTCCAAAAGAACTACTGAGAGCAAGCCACGTAACAGGTCAGTTTTCAAACAGCAGCTGAAAGTGGGGAGGAGGCTCTGCAGCTCCGAGCTGTGCCGTGAGCTCAGGGCTCCTCTGCCACACTCACAAGAGCTGCCACGCAAACATCACTTTTTGCCAAGCTGCTTTCTGTGGCTCGCTCAATTAACCTGGATCCCAGCAATTAGCAGCGGCGTTTTGTCACTTGTTGTGCCATTAGAGAATCAGAGGACAGCTCCTTGCCGAGCCTTGGTGCAATTCCCAAATGGAATTCTGCCACCTCATTTCCATCCCAAAATTCTGCCACTTCGTTTCCATCCCGTAATTCTGCCCGGTGCAATCCCCAAATGGAGTTCTGCCACCTCATTTCCATCCCAAAATTCTGCCACTTCATTTCCATCCCATATTCTGCCCGGTGCAATTCCCAAATGGAATTCTGCCACCTCATTTCCATCCCAAAATTCTGCCCGGTGCAATCCCCAAATGGAACTTTGCCACCTCGTTTCCATCCCATATTCTGCCCAGTGCGATCCCCAAATGGAGTTCTGCCACCTCGTTTCCATCCCATAATTCTGCCCAGTGCAATCCCCAAATGGAATTCTACCACCTCATTTCCATCCCAAAATTCTGCCACCTCATTTCCATCCCAAAATTCTACCACCTCGTTTCCATCCCATAATTCTGCCCCCGTGACACACCAGACCTCTCAGAATTTGGCTTTCTCTCGTCATTATTTTCTCGGACAGGGCTTGAAGAGCTCTTCAGCAATGAACTTGGACCAACATGTTTGCTTCCCACGAGGGCAGGGAGAGTCAGTAGATGCTGTGAGAGCTTTGAATCTCTGAATGAACGAGTCCAGGTGAGAGCAAAGTCCTGCTTGTCCCTCGTGTCCCCCCAGCACAGCTGTCCCTGGAGCTCTCCTGCCACCCCAGGGCACTGAGGTTGGGCTGTGCTTCCCCCAGGCCAGCCCCATCCCCACTTTAGGAGAAACGTTTAGTCTCAAGTCTCAAACCTTTCTTTAGGAGAAAGCTTTAGTCTCAGCCCTTTCTCAAGTTTCCTGCACTGCATTAATACTTTTCTAATAAAAATGAAGCCATTTATTCTGTTTTCTATTTAAGCAGGCTCAGCGTTGGGTTAATTTATAGCTACTGGAGAAATTAGCTGCTGCAAAGACAAGTAATGCATGGACATATATAAATGTAAATATAAATAGAAATAAAAATTTTAAAAATATTTTAAAATATATAAATATATAAATAAAAATAAAAATGAAAATATAAAAATATAAAATTATAAAAATTTAAAAATATTTTTAAAATAAAATAAAAAATACATAAATACTTAAATACATGAATAAATAAATATATATTAAAAATAAATATATAAAATATATAAAAATAGATATAAATATATATAAATAGATATTTAAAATATATATAGAAATATATATAATATATATATATAAATAGATATAAAAATATATAGAAATATATATAAAATATATATATTTAAAATATAAATAAATAAATAAATAAATAAATAAATATAAGTGCAGCTGTTTCTTGATGCCATTGAATTTTATTTCCTGAGTAAAATGATCACCAAGTCAGGTACTCCATATGTGCCGGGTAGGAAACATTATCCACCCATGAAAAGTGATTTGGTGGCAGAAGAGTCCTTCTCATTTTCAAGATTCTTAGTTTTTCCTACAGAAGTACCTTCATTTGCTTTTCTCTTAATTAATCCAGCACACAAAGTGTTGATGGCAGAGTGATTTTTATCATGAATATCTGAAAATGTTGATTTTAAACTTACTCTGTATAATGCTAAGTGGAAAACTATTGTTCCAAGTTTTAATTAAAGAAAAATCCATGCCAGCTGGGGAGAAGCTCCAGGACTTTGGAAGCTTTTTTATTATTTCTGTCATAAAAGTGGGCATTACAAAAAAGAAAAAAAAAAGACCAAACAAAATCTCCATCTGTTTCTAAACTGGTGCTTGTTCATCTTTGTCCCATCCAAAAACCTCAACTCGAAAGGCAATAAATGGTTCAACATCAAATGAGCTAAATTCCTCAGAATAATGGAGATTATTCTTTTGAGACTAAAGCTCAAAACTGCGAACTTTTTAAACTCCCTGGATAGTTAGAATGAAGCTTTTCTTTTTGTGTTTGAAAAGAACCTCAGAACCCTTCCACTCCCAATTGAAATGTCCTACCAGGCTCGAGAGAAACTCAGTTGTGATGGTACATGGTGCTGTAAACTCATGAATTATTTCACAGGCAGCTCTGATTTTTTATTGGATTTTACTGTGCACGTGGGCATCACTGTATTAATTTGAGAAATATTTAAATAAAATATGCTCTGATTTTTTATTGGATTTTACTGTGTACGTGGGCATCACTGTATTAATTTGAGAAATATTTAAATAAAATATGCTCTGATTTTTTATTGGATTTTACTGTGTATGTGGGTATCACTGTATTAATTTGAGAAATATTTAAATAAAATATTACCATTTAAACAAAGTATTCAGACTGAAAGGCTGCACCCTCACCAGTGAGGTTGTTTTAGATAATTTGGAGTACAGATCTGCACAGCGATGCTGTTGTGCCATCGGTTTTGCACGAGGCAGAACAACATTTCCTTTTGCTCACTGTGACTTTTCTAATTCCCAAACGTGGTATGGCAAAGGCCATGCCAGGGAGGCAAGGGAGCCTCTGGGGCCTAATGAGAGCTTGGGGACTAATGGCCTTGGAGAAGAGCAAAATTGGAAATTAGTCACACTGGGTGATGGTGGCGCCACAGTTCAGAGCATGACAACATCGAAAACAACAACGAGAGCTCATTGCTTCACTGCTTGGGAGGAAAGGCTGCTGTGCCCTGGGACCTTCACTGCTTGGGGAGGAAAAACTGCTGTGCCCTGGGGCCTTCACTGCTTGGGAGGAAAGATTGCTGTGCCCCGGGACCTTCACTGCTTGGGGAGGAAAAACTGCTGTGCCCTGGGACCTTCACTGCTTGGGAGGAAAGATTGCTGTGCCCCGGGACCTTCACTGCTTGGGGAGGAAAGGCTGCGGCTGGATGTGCTCTTGAGCAGCCATTCCCACGCCAGGCTGAGGGTCACCCACGCCAGGCTGAGGGTCACCCATGCTGGGCTCAGTGTGACCCACGCCAGGCTCAGTGTGACCATGCCAGGCTGAGGGTCACCCACGCCAGGCTCAGTGTGACCACGCCAGGCTCAGTGTGACCACGCCAGGCTCAGTGTGACCACACCAGGCTCAGTGTGACCATGCCAGGCTCAGTGTGACCACACCAGGCTCAGTGTGACCACGCCAGGCTCAGTGTGACCATGCCAGGCTGAGGGTCACCCATGCCAGGCTCAGTGTGACCACGCCAGGCTCAGTGTCACCCACGCCAGGCTCAGTGTGACCCATGCCAGGCTGGCTCTGACCCACGCCAGGCTCAGTGTGACCATGCCAGGCTCAGTGTGACCATGCCAGGCTCAGTGTGACCACACCAGGCTCAGTGTCACCCATGCCAGGCTCAGTGTGACCATGCCAGGCTCAGTGTGACCCAAACCAGGCTCAGTGTGACCATGCCAGGCTCAGTGTGACCATGCCAGGCTCAGTGTGACCATGCCAGGCTCAGTGTGACCATGCCAGGCTCAGTGTCACCCACGCCAGGCTCAGTCTGACCATGCCAGGCTCAGTGTGACCATGCCAGGCTCAGTGTCACCCACGCCAGGTTCAGTGTGACCATGCCAGGCTCAGTGTCACCCACGCCAGGTTCAGTGTGACCCAAACCAGGTTCAGTGTCACCCACGCCAGGTTCAGTGTGACCCAAACCAGGCTCAGTGTCACCCACGCCAGGCTGAGGGTCACCCACTCCTGATGTGATTGCTCTGCTGAGGGTCCCTTGCAGAGCCTGCACACCGTAGGGCTGGGAGCAGGGACATTATCTGTTGTCACAGGGACATTATCTGTTGTCACAGGGACATTATCTGTTGTCACAGGGACTTGTGCAGATTTTGCTGTGAGTGCTGCAGAGTAGAAGTCCTGAGCTGGCACTCAGGCTCTTTGCTTTGTTAAAAGCTGTTCCTGGGCTTTGAGGATTCTTTTTCCCGTGATATCATCACCAGTGCTACCAAGAGTCACAAGGAAAGCCATGCCGAGCTCGTTGGTGTCTCAAATGCTGTCCTGCTGTCCAGGGGTGACGGACAGGGACAGCAAAGTGGCACAGAAATCTCCATTAAAAAATAACCACCAAACAGAACACATTTTCTATGAAATACCTAGCACAGAAATAAAGGGAATGTATTATCAGAGTGAGGAAAGGATGCCTTCAAAACAGAAGGTGACAAGAACCTCTGTCAAAGCTCAGCATCACCTCGGGGTGCTGTGCCCCTCCCGGGCAGGGCCAGCAGGTGCAGGTGCTCTGCTCCCCGGGCAGCAGAGAGGGCACACCTGTGTGAGCCCCCAGGGCTATAAAACCCTCCTGGGCAGCCCCAGGGCAAGCTTGTGGTGCAGTGAGGAGCTGGGGCTGGAGCAGCAGCGCTGGGGTGCCTCAGGGATGTGGTGAGTGTGGTTTGGGAGGGAGGGGAGCTGGCTCTGCTCCTTGGGGCTCTCTCACTCGGTTCTCTTTTCCTTGCAGGCTGCTGCTCCTGTTTGGATTTGTGCTGCCCTTGGCCCCCTGTGCTGGTGGCCTGGGGGATCAGGATTTTTTGGGTAAGGTGTCCTTTGTGGGCTTTGGGTGTGCTTGGCACTGCTAACCCTCTGCCCTGGCACAGAGGGACTCTGCAGGTCCTGTGCCTCCTGCAGGTCCTGCCCGGGGCACTCTGCAGGTCCTGTGCCTCCTGTAGGTCCTGCCCGGGGCACTCTGCGGGTCCTGCCCGGGGCACTCTGCAGGTCCTGTGCCTCCTGCAGGTCCTGCCCGGGGCACTCTGCGGGTCCTGCCCGGGGCACTCTGCAGGTCCTGTGCCTCCTGCAGGTCCTGCCCGGGGCACTCTGCGGGTCCTGCCCGGGGCACTCTGCAGGTCCTGTGCCTCCTGCAGGTCCTGCCCGGGGCACTCTGCAGGTCCTGTGCCTCTTGTAGGTCCTGCCCGGGGCACTCTGCGGGTCCTGCCCGGGGCACTCTGCAGGTCCTGTGCCTCCTGTAGGTCCTGCCCGGGGCACTCTGCAGGTCCTGTGCCTCCTGTAGGTCCTGCCCGGGGCACTCTGCAGGTCCTGTGCCTCCTGCAGGTCCTGCCCGGGGCACTCTGCGGGTCCTGTGCCTCCTGTAGGTCCTGCCCGGGGCACTCTGCAGGTCCTGTGCCTCCTGTAGGTCCTGCCCGGGGCACTCTGCAGGTCCTGTGCCTCCTGTAGGTCCTGCCCGGGGCACTCTGCAGGTCCTGTGCCTCCTGTAGGTCCTGCCCGGGGCACTCTGCAGGTCCTGTGCCTCCTGCAGGTCCTGCCCGGGGCACTCTGCGGGTCCTGTGCCTCCTGCAGGTCCTGCCCGGGGCACTCTGCAGGTCCTGTGCCTCCTGCGGGTCCTGCCCGGGGCACTCTGCAGGTCCTGTGCCTCCTGTAGGTCCTGCCCGGGCCACTCTGCGGGTCCTGCCCGGGCCACTCTGCAGGTCCCGGGGCTCTGCAGGTCCTGTGCCTCCTGCAGGTCCTGCCCGGGGCTCCGCGGGTCCTGGGGCTCTGCAGCTCCTGTCTGAGCTCACGGTGCCTTCCCCTGCAGAGACCGTGACCTGCCACAGGGATGGGATGGAAGTGCAGCTCTCCAGAGAGCTCGGCAACTCCTCGTGGCTCGTGTGTGTGGTTGGTATGTCCTGCTGCTGCCCTGCCCCTCCTGCCACCCCTCCTGCTGCAGGCTGACCTTGCCCATGTCCCCAGATGAGAGCGGCGAGGAGATCGTGTCCTGTGACCCTGCCGTGGATTATGAGAGGCTGGCGCTCAGAGTCCTGTTTGCCAACTGTACCAGCCTGCAGGTAAAGGGCCTGTGTTCTGGGAAGCTGCTGGGATGGACTTAGGAGGGGGATTTTTTTTTTTTTTGGTTTGCTTGCTTGTTTGTTTGGTTGTTAGTTTGTTTTTTTTTTGTGGTTTTTTTTTGGATTTTTTTTTTTTTTGCCTGGATAGGACTGGGTTTAATAGGGTTTCTATTTCTAGCTTTCTTCAGGACTGAGGATATGCTGACTTACTTATACTTCTGATAATCTAAAACTCTTATAGAAGAACACTTCATGCCAAAAGTGGAAAAAGGAAAACCAAACCTACTGAAACTCTTATTTTTTTAAACTATGGATTAAATCCCTCAGAGCCTGCCATAACTGTTGTGCTCTCCTGTAAAGGACGTGAACTGCCTAACAGGTTTTCTTGTAAGGAGGTGGACCAGGTTCAAGAGTTTCAGTTTTCACCCATCTTTTTAAATACATTTATGTTGACAGGCAATTAACACCACATGCTGATTGCAGCTCTTGAGGTAGACTAGTAAGTGGGAGGCCAAAATGAGATGCTTGACTGCTATCTGTTGCTTTTAGGTATTTCAAATCCCACAAGACTCTGTTTTGCTGTTTATTTGCTTAGTTTTTTGGACAGCTGACTCTGGCACTACACTTGCTACTCCTTGGAGTTTTCTTCTTGACTTCTGTAGTTATCTTTGTATTTTCTGCTCTTCAACCTACCCCTGTGCCCCCTGCTTTTCTAGAGAGCTCATCCTTTGGGCTTTTAAGACAAGAATTTATCTTGTCCTTGCTCTGGTGCAAACACCTGAAGCAGCTCTGAGGTCAGAGCTCAGCCCCATGGCTTTTCACTGCCCCTGTGCTGCAGTGAGTGCTGCTGCCTCTCTCTGCTCAGTGTCTCTCCCTGCAGCACGGGCAGCACCAGCTCTGGCTGAGGCTGACGGTGAATGACACACTGGGAGAGAGGAATGTCACCTCCAGCGCTCGCTGTGACACTGTCCGTGCCGATGAAGTCGCTGCTCCTGTGCTCGCTGGTGCCACAAACTGCACGAGAGACTCCATGGCGGTGAGCAGAGCGAGGGCAGTGCTGCAGACCCTGCCCTGAGTGTGGTTTTAGATTTTCTGAGATTGGCAGAAGCTGGCAGAGGAAGCAGGCAGATGAACCCAAGATGGCAAAAAGAGAAACTTTATTTACAGAACCTTCTTTATATATCCATTAATAATCTAGCAACTATTGGTCAGCAGGGAATCCACCTCCTAAAACCATTGGTCACAGCTATACAGCACCTAGGACCAAACACAGAGATTAAGAAAGTACAAAAATGCAGCTTATCTCTATTCTCCCTGAGAAAGAAGAGAAAGATTCTAAAACAGTGCAGCTACGCTCTGAGGGTTCCAAGGCGGGGTGGCTGTCCCCTGGGATGGTCTGGGCTCTGCAGGGAGCTCTCCTGGCTGCATGTTCCTTCTGGCCTGGCTGCTGCTCTGCAGATGGGCACTGGTGCTGCCCCAGTCTGGCTCCAGCCCTGCTGCAGGGGAACTGGGAGGCTGAGGGTGGCTGTGTCCCTCGGGAGGCTCTAGCTGAGGGTGGCTGTGTCCCTCGGGAGGTTCTAGTTGAGGGTGGCTGTGTCCCTTGGGAGGCTCTAGTTGAGGGTGGCTGTGTCCCTTGGGAGGCTCTAGTTGAGGGTGGCTGTGTCCCTTGGGAGGCTCTAGTTGAGGGTGGCTGTGTCCCTTGGGAGGCTCTAGTTGAGGGTGGCTGTGTCCCTTGGAGGCTCTAGCTGAGGGTGGCTGTGTCCCTTGGAGACTCTAGTTGAGGGTGGCTGTGTCCCTCGGGAGGCTCTAGCTGAGGTTTTGCTTTGTGGCTACAACACCCCAGGTTCCCGTGGTCTAATTCTCATGCTGTGTTTCAGGTTACCTTCCCTGGACTCATCTCGAGCCTCGGTGATGAGCACATGGTATGTCCTTGGGCCTGTGAGGGGAGCTGGGGCAGTGCTGGGTTTGTGCCTGAGCTGTGCCTGGTGTCCCCAGGCTGGAGCAGCTATCTCTGTGTGCTTCCAGCTCCTCGGGAAGCCAAATTAGTTCTGGGCTGTCAATGTAGGGAGCTTGAATATAGAACCTGAGAGGTGCCAGCCCTGCAGGGTGAAAATCTAAAGCCTTGATGCTTCTGTGCCTTCCCTCCCTCAGCAAGGATCTCTTGCTTTGCAGCTTCCAGCAGCTCCAATGTCCTGGAATCTGTCAGTGGATGATGGAAGCAGAACACATCAGCTGAGCCTCGGGCAAGCAATGCAGCAAGGCTACAACTTCCTAATCGATGGCCCCAACCTGGTCCTTCAGGTGGCCTTTGCTGGCACTGGAGTTGTGTCCTACAAGGTGTGTGAGGGGAGAATCAGCACTGGGGGGGTCCCCAGCCCCTGTTTGGGCAGCTCTGTCTCCCTCCTCGAGACCTGGGGAAGCATTTTCAGGCCAGGGCCAGAGCTGAGGCCGTGCTGAGCTGGGCGTGCAGAGCTGTTTGGCTTGGCACAAGGGAATGAGGAGGCACAGTGAGTGCCTCAGACAGCAGCACAGCCAGTGGGAGTCTCCAGAGCAGAATTCTAGCCCCAGCCAGGCCCGTGAATATCTGACTGGCGGTCTCATGATCCGCAGCTGTTTTTAGGAAGGGTGAGGTGGGAGGAAAGTGCTGCTGCACACAGGAATAGCAGCAAACCCAGACCTGATGTGGTGCAAGGCCCTTGGGGGTTGCTCTTACAGCATCTCAGGAGCTGAGCAGTGTCTAACAGAGCTCCATCCTCTCTGCCAGCACAAGGATAAGGTGCTCCACACTGTGGCACTGAAGCTCTCCTTTGGCCCTCCCGAGCGCAGACTGACTGCTGAGTCGAGGATGCTCTGCGCTCCAGGTAATGTGTGGAGAGAGGCAGAGCCTGAGCTGCTCTTGCCCCAGGGAAATCAATGTTTTATTCATCAAAACTGCTGTTGCAGGTCCAGCAAGCTGCAATGCAACACACGTGACTATTGCCATCCCTGCCTTCCCCGGGATCCTCGTGGCTGTGGATGTAGAGAACAGGACAATCCCCATGGATCAGCTGCAGGAGAATGGAATCGCTCTGGACACACAGACAGGGATCAGGCTGCACATCAGCAGGGCAGTCCTGAAGTCCAGGGTGAGTTCTGACCCTTGAGTCGCAGGAGTTGGTGTGACCACAGCTCTTTGGGGCTCTGAGACACAGAGCACAGGAGCTTTGACCTTGACTGAGCATCTCTCAGTCCTGCCCTGTGGTGGCTGAGGGCAGGAGTGACTGAGATGAATGCAAACTGATTTTCTAATAGGTAGGCACAACCCAGGATAACTTGGGTTTCCTGGAGTCTTTTGGCAAAAGCAGGCAGAGGTGAAAATATCTCCCTCTTGGAGGTGGTAGGAATTTGGGATGCCTGGAGCAATGCAGATGAGCTCCCCTGAGCCCAGGGTGCTCTGCAGGCTCAGCTCATTTGTTAATCATCTCTAACACGTGCCTGTGTCAAAATGAGCTCTGGTAGTCACACTGCAAGAGTTAACTCTTGTCCTTCAGCTGCCTGGGGAGAGCTGCTCAGGACTCGAGTACCCCATGTCCTCTCTGAAATTGGCTTTTCACTTCCTTGGGGAGGCTGTGGCCATGGTGCTGCGCCCCGAGTGTCCCTGCAAGCAGCACCCACCGCTGGGTAAGTGCCTGACTGCTGCACTCAGCCCCTGCTCCGAGCCCCCAGCACAGCTCCTTCCTGTGCTTTGTGCTGGGTTAGCCCCTCTCTGCAGCAGCTCCTGGCAGCTGGAGCTGTGCCCGACTCCCGTGACAATGATGTGACTCTGTTGCAGCTGCTGTGTGCACCCACGATGGGCACATGGACTTTGAGATCCTCGCGGACAGCACCACGCCACCCCTGGACGTGGACACGCTGCGGCTCAGGGATCCCGTGTGCCGCCCAGCCTACAAGTCACCTCTGAGCGACAGGGTTTGGTTTCATGTCCCCCTGAATGGCTGTGGGACCAGGTTTTGGGTAAGTGCGTGGCCGGGGTTGATGGGGTGGGATGCAGGTATTGGGAATGAGCTCAGTAATGCTGTTCTTTACCCACAGTTTGATGGGGAGAGGATTCATTATGAGAATGAGGTGAGGGCATTGTGGACAGACCGTCCCCTGGGCAGGATCTCAAGGGACAGTGAATTCAGGTGTGTCTGGAACGCTCTTTAGCCTATCCACTCTATATGAGTAAGCCAAATATCAATATATGACTGACCTGCCCCTTCCTTGTCTCAGGTTAACAGTCATGTGCTCCTTCAGCAATGGCGATGCCTCCCTCACTGTCAAAGTCGATGACCTTCCTCCTGTGCCTTCTGCAGTGAGCCACGGCTCCCTCTCCTTAGTTCTCCTCAGCTACCCAGGTAACTCTGGCTCGGGGCTCTGTGGCTGGGGAGTGTCTGGAGCTTGTGGAGGGGAAGGTGTATGTGGCTTTAGAGTCCCCAAGGGTTGCAGAGGCTGAGCTGAGAGAATTCAGGCAGATGAACCAAGATGGTGAAAAGGGAACTTTATTTACAAGAAACCTCTTTTATATCCATTCATATTCTAGCCAACTGTTGGTCAGCAAAGAATCCACCTCCTAAAACCATTGGTCACAGCTATACAACACCTAATACCAAACACAGAGATTAAGAAAGTAAAAGAATGCAGCTTATCTCCACTCCCTGTGAGGAAGAACAGAAAGGTTCTAAAACAGTGCAGCCACAGGCGTATGAGTGAGCTGCTTTGGTGTGTGAGCTTCTGCTGTGCTGGAGAGCTTCCCTCCTGCCCACCCTGCTCTGTGAATCAGAGCCTCAAATCTGCGGCCCCAGGACAGGCAGCAGCTGCTCAGGCAGTGCTGTTGAAGAGCTCGAGGCTCTCTTTGCACCCCAGCTCCTCACGAGGGTTTGTCTCTTCAGAGGACTCGTTCCGGCAGCCGTACCGCGAGGATCAGTTCCCCCTGGTGCGCTACCTGCGGCAGCCAATCTTCCTGGAGGTCCAGGTGCTGAACCGCAATGACCCCAACCTGCACCTGGTCCTGGATGACTGCTGGGCCACAGCCTCCCACGACCCTCGGTCGCTTCCCCAGTGGAACATTGTCGTTGATGGGTGAGTACAAATGAAAGCATCATTTGCAGTGGGTGAGAGGATTCCCCAATTCTCCCCTGCTCCCTCTTTACTAGGAGAGCCTTAAGTTTTCTAGGTACTACCCTGGAATGCTGGAATTTGTAAGAAGTTAGAGTCTCAGTCTTGAGCTTTAACCTTAAACCTTTAACCAATCTTGAGATTTAACCTGACTTAAAGAAGTCAACACCAAAAACCCAAACTTTCTCTACCCTGACGTTCTGCCTTGGTTCTTATTTCTCGGCAGCTGTGAGTATGACCTGGACAGCTACAGGACTGTGTTTCACCCTGTGGGACGCGGCGTCAGCTACGCTAACTACCGCCAGAGGCTGGAAGTGAAGACTTTTGCTTTTGTCTCCGGTGACAAAGCCCTTCCTGGCCTGGTAGGTGACCTTATCCCCCTGTTTGGAGCAGTTCTTGTCTCAAAACGAATGGACTTGTCTCAAAACGAGTGTTATTTAAATCATTCCCTGTCCCAGGTGTACTTCCACTGCAGCGTTCTGCTCTGTGACCGTTTCCACCCCGACTCCCCTCTGTGCATTCCGAGATGCCCGAGGCCATCCAGAAGCAGGAGAGGTAATGCCTGAGAGGTTTTTGGGCTGCACGGGTCCCAGACAGCTCCCTGCACCCTGGGGCTCACCCGCGCTGTGCTTGTGTTGCAGAGAGCGCGATGGCCGCGGTGAGCTCGGCGGTGGTGAGCCTGCAGGGCCCTGTCCTGCTGCTGCCCCAGGAGTGGTCTGCAGCCCCAGGTACCGAGCAGGGTGGGCAGGGGGGCTGAGGGGCCAGGGAACCCTGGCTGGACCCCCAAATAAACTGTCTTTCCCTTGTTTTGCAGGGAGCACTGTCCTGAGCAGGGAGGCGTGGGCTGGCCTGGCGATGACCGCTGTTGGTGCTCTCTCGCTGGCCACAGTGCTGATAGTTTGGGCTGTTCTTAAATGCCTGAAGAGAGGAGCGTTCATGGTAAATACCGTGTGCTAGTGTGTATTTCCAAATAAACTTGGAGTAGTCACTTGGCTAATTATGTCTGTCATGTATTTTTCTGCATCTAGTTATGTAAATCAACACTGCTCATCCTCTGAATTTCTCCTTATTGTAGATTTGCCTTTAACAGTGACTATGATATTTAATTTCCTGAGTACCTTTGTTCTGAAGCAGACCATTGCTACGTTAAATTCCTGTTGGACTTTGCAGCCAATTTCCTTCCTTGAATTGCTTATCATTGCTCACAATTGTGATTCCATTCAATTGGAATTTAAAAATCTTTGTTGTGCCACTATCTGCAGTGTGAGTAGCTCCTCCAGCTGCTCTCGTAAAAATGAGCTCTGCACTGTAGCTGGAAATTAAAGCCTGGCTTTAGTGAAATGGGTTAGTGAGCACTTGTATTAAAACATTACTGTGACAAAAAACTCTTTTCCCTTACTGTGGGGATCAGATCATTACAAAAAGTCTTTGAAGGAGATAGAAAAAGGAGGTTTCACTTATGAGTACAGCAGTCTTGAAGGACATTAGAAAAACCAAAGTGGCACAGACTCTTCTGCTGCCAGAGCTGACCTTCTGCTGGCTGGAAGTTCCATTGGGCACTTGATAGGAGCCCCAGGTGTGCTGTAATAATTTGGGGTCTCAAACTCAGGGAGGAAAAGTGTCTTGTCTGCAATCCTGACAGCACTGTCTGTGGGTGTGACACCGCCCACCTCAGGTGGGGCACTTTGTCCTGCAGTCACTTTGTACTTTTTACTCCTTGCCTTGCACAGTCAAGGAAATGAGGCATAAAATATAATTACATGTGGCAGAATGGCAGTGCTTTGCTGCAGTAGGAATGGGCCAGCCTTGGGTTAAACATTGCCTGGTGACTTTGTGAGTCAGGAGGGAGAGTGACCATCAGAACCACAGCTCTGAGGTCTCTGAGTGTGCAGGGACTCAGATCAACCCAGACCCTGCCCTGGACAGACATTCTGTGCATAAACAGCTCAGGCTGGGGGCTGCTCTGTAATTAAGCATTATTAATGAACTATTCTTCATGCAACAGATTTCAGGATGCATTTTCTAAACATTGTGTATTTCATGCAAAGAGAGCATGGAGTAGTGAGACCATGAACATTAGATTTTAAGCTGCTGTTTAATCAAAATTATAATAACATGAACAAAATGAAACTATGAATCTCACATTGGAGCCACTTAATTGCAAGTCTATGGTCTGGTATCAGCCTGATAGAAGTTTGGTTTGAAATGATTACTTAAGCTATTGTCCAGCAAACAACCTGCTGCACTTCAGCCAAGTGCTAAGTCAACAAGACTTGAGTGTGAAGTATTTCTCCAAAAGCCAGGCAAGTGGTGCTTGATGAGGAGGGTTTGTGTACCTGACAGTATTTTATACAGAACTGTATGGGCTCTTTGGTTCTTCTGCCCCAAACAAGGCTAATACTCTTAATATTTCCCCTCTCCATCCTTTTTCTTGCTCTGAAGTGTGGGGAAAAATCTCAGTGCGTGTTGAGGTAGAGAAGTTTCCTTGTTTCTCTCTGATGGAGTTTGAACCTCTGCTCTAAGATAGTTGGAGTTTACTAAATGTTACAGTGAGAGTTGTGTGAATGTAAATGTGCCAGTTAAGATCCCAAAAAGCTAAAATATTTCTTACGTATCGTGCATACGTGAACCTGCAGCCTTGCACTAGTGAGGGTGTTTAAAATGACTTGGGTACCTGCAGAAAGGGAAGCAGTGAGAGCTTTTCTTTTGCTCTTTGACTTCTGTGTTTTGTACTATTTTTACAGCCAGAGGAGGTGACACAAAGAGGCTGCCCAGGGTGACAGCAGCGTGGGTCAAAGGGGAAGGGTTTGTTCCTGCCTGCTCTCTGCCCCTGGCTGGTATTGTCTGCTGAGGGAAAGGCTTCAGCCATGGCACATGAGAGATGTGCCTCTGGGAAGGTTAAATATAGCTCCCTCAGGGTGGCTCAGCTCTGCTCTTTGTGGGCCTTGCAGGAGTGGTTTGAGTGAAGACTCTTGCAATTGATTTAAATAAAAAACCCACATGTTTCTATTCGCTATTTTGTAAATAATTTACCTCAGAGCCCAGCCCCAAGCATTCCTTGCCTTTCTGTGGGTGTGCTGCTGCCTCTGTCCCCTGTCACAGTGTGCTAGCTGGCAAGTGTCAGCTCACAAGAAATGAAGATTTCTTTTCTGCGTTCAGGCAGATGTCCTTCTCTCCTGACACCAGGGAGGACGCAGGGGGAGTGATGGTGCAGCAGGAGGAGGCAGAGGATCAGTCAGGGATCTGCTGCAGGAGGAGGCAGAGGATCAGTCAGGGATCTGCTGAGAGAGGAGGCAGAGGATCAGTCAGAGGAGGCAGAGGATCAGTCAGGGATCTGCTGCAGGAGGAGGCAGAGGATCAGTCAGGGATCTGCTGTGAGAGGAAGCAGAGGATCAGTCAGGGATCTGCTGCAGGAGGAGGCAGAGGATCAGTCAGGGATCTGCTGTGAGAGGAAGCAGAGGATCAGTCAGGGATCTGCTGTAAGGGGAGGCAGAGGATCAGTCAGGGATCTGCTGGGAGAGGAAGCAGAGGATCAGTCAGGGATCTGCTGTGAGAGGAGGCAGAGGATCAGTCAGGGATCTGCTGGGAGAGGAGGCAGAGGATCAGTCAGGGATCTGCTGAGAGAGGAGGCAGAGGATCAGTCAGGGATCTGCTGGGAGAGGAGGCAGAGGATCAGTCAGAGGAGGCAGAGGATCAGTCAGGGATCTGCTGAGAGAGGAGGCAGAGGATCAGTCAGAGGAGGCAGAGGATCAGTCAGGGATCTGCTGCGGGAGGAGGCAGAGGATCAGTCAGGGATCTGCTGCAGGAGGAGGCAGAGGATCAGTCAGGGATCTGCTGAGAGAGGAGGCAGAGGATCAGTCAGGGATCTGCTGCAGGAGGAGGCAGAGGATCAGTCAGAGGAGGCAGAGGATCAGTCAGGGATCTGCTGCAGGAGGAGGCAGAGGATCAGTCAGGGATCTGCTGCAAGGGGAGGCAGCACAGACTCTGCAGCCTGAGCTCAAGCAGTGGTGTCAGGAGCCATTCCCCAGCTGGCTGCTCCAAACGCTCAGGTTTTGGGTGTTTGGGGTCCCTGGGCTGCAGGGCACAGCGGGGCTGCCTGTTAAAGCATGTTCACACCCAACCCAAGGGGCAGGGGGTCAGTGTGGGGTGAGGCAGGCTGAGCTGGTGGCAATGGCCCCACTGGGGCACCATTGTCTCCTGCCCATTCCTTGTGGGGTTGGTGCTGTTCTGGAGGAAACTGAGAGCAACTGAGGAAAAGAGGACTTGGCAGCATCTCCTCAGCCTCTCTTGCTCAGGCCTTCTTAGCTCTGCTGCAGTGTTCAATAATTTAAAGAATAAAACAACCTCTGCCCTCGTTTTAAGGGATGGCCTCACTGTCTCCAGTAAAAACACCTTCTCTGTGCTGACCTAGTTTTTTCTTCAGGATCTCCGCATTGAAAACTGCACTGTGGTGATAGCACAGCACAAAAAGCAGATCTCGATAAAAGGACAGAGTGAGAAGCCTTGAAATGACAGGCTGATAAGCAGGCAAAGGTCAGGGCAGCAGGTGTGAAACTGCTCCAAATTTACCTGCAGGTAACTGAGAATTCACAGCTCTAGCTGCTGGTAAGTGCTGATCACAGAATGAATTATATAATTTAAAAAAAAAATTAAAATGCAGAAGAAAATGGTTCATGTGGGGTCAGACTCTGAGTGGGACTTAATTTATTTTAGTGTCTGCTGATTTTATTAAGCAATGCAGCAGAAGATGAGGGTATAAAGGAAATTCAGGGGATTCAGCTGTGTCTCTGTGCATGAGCTGTGCTCTGTAAAGGTTCTGAGTGTTGGCACTTGACACAGAGGTGTGAGAGTTTTATTGCTAGGTCTCTGGAGGTGCCTCCTGGAAAGCTCTTGCCTGAGGGCTGCTGCTTCTGGGGCTTTGCAGTGCTTGCTGAATCAATGTGCCATGAAGATAAAGAGCTCCTGGAAATCCTCTAGGGATTATTTCTCTCTGCTGTTGGAGTGTGGGGTCAGCTCCCCTAAGGGCTGGAGCTATAACCACCCCCTGTTCCAGCCCTGCTAGGCTTTGTGTCCATGTTTTAGTCAAGCAGCATTAGTAAAACTAATTTAAGCCTTAGGTTTCTGCATTGCCTTTACAGGCATGACAAGAGGAGTAATCTGCAGTTTGGGCTCAGCAATGTTGGCCTTATAAAGTACTTTAATCAAGGAGAAAAACTCTGTTCCCAATGTAGCTTTCCTAGAAGGAGATGTGAAAAAGTTGTTTTTACTGTAGACTAAACAGACTCATAAGACAATCTGGTTAAACAAACAGCACTTTATTAAACTATTAAACTAATATAGTAGGTACCTTCTTAATGCATAAAAATATAGCATTTGCAAAAATGAAAAATGTTTAAATAAAATACACGAAGTTATAACTGAGAAGCAAATGCAGTAAATTTAAATACCTAAACAAACGGGAAAAAATGCAAGACCTAAGCAGACCCTTGATATGATGAGGCAATGAGAATAAGGAAAATATCCCTTTGGAACAATACAACATCTAAAGGTAGATAAAAACTTACACCATGACATATGACAAACCCCTGTTCCCTGGATAATAAATATAAAGCATTGCCATGGTGTACTCATACTTAACCAAGGTTGTTAAGGCTTACAAATATTTTTCCACATTCACAACACGTTTCTGGTGTTCTGAACTTTGCTACTTCTGTATCAAAATTACCACTGCTGTGTACTTAAGAGTACAGAGAACTCCAGTAACTAATAAGAAGTGGAGTACCTCCCTCCCCTTTCTGCCCACCTCCCTGCCATTGACTTAACAAATGTAATTATTATTCTATCCCTTTACCAAACTCTGTGGAACACTCCACCATGCACATACTTTTAATATTGCACTGCACTGCTGCTTACTGGTTACTCTCAGTATCCTTTTACAGTGCCAATGTAAAAATGTATATTCATTTTTCTCAGTTTCCAGGAGTGCACAATGGCTGAATGCTCAATGAGTAAACAATTACATGGCAAAGGCTGGAACTGTAGTGCGAAGTGCCTATGGAGGAAGCAGGGAGTATCCTCCTCATTCACTTTTTCCAGTACTGGCAGAAAGATCCAAGCCAGGCTTCTTCTGTGGCAAAATTCCATTAACATCTTGTTTCCTTATCTGCCCCCTGTAGACATGAGAAAGGAATGGTTTTAGAGTCTGTTCTTCCCTAAGATTATTGTCTTTTTTGAACAAAATGTTAAAAGCTGAGCAATCTGAGATGTTCCAGGAGTCCCAGCCCTGTTTACAGCTGATCCTTATCTATCTGCAATTCCCTCAAAAGCCAGAGGAACACAGAACTAAGATGGTATTATCATTTTTAACACCAAAGCTGTAGGGCAGCATGGCTGATGTGGAGGTTGGGCTGTGCATTTGGCTATGCTGTGGAGAAGGGAAGTCTTCCGGAGGTGGTGGGCACTGCTGTGGAGCTGGCAGCATGCCCTGGAGAGTTGGTACCAAACCCTGGAGTGAGTGTGAGCACACTGGGCCTTGCTCCATGCTTTTGTCACCCTGCTGCCATCTCAGGCAGCTCTGTGTGTCCCTGAGAGCTGTGCAAACACAGCTGTGCTGAAGGGGCAAACTGAGAAAGCCTAGAATGGAGCAGCTGTGATTTTTCTTCTTGCTCTGCCTCAGTCGTTACTGTGATTCCTTCCCTGGCAGGTATTTTGGGGGTCACAGATGGCACTCCAGCACAGCCAGCTGCTCCCAGCTGTGCCTGGCTCAGGCAGTGCTCACTGAAATAGCCCTCCTAGCCCAAAGCCCTGGAAAGCACAACTGGCAACCTCTGCAGTATCCTGCAAGACCTGTTATTTCTATTTTGACCACACTTCCCCTTTTAAGTACTCCTCTGCCTCTCTCAAACCTCGAACTAATTTTGGTCTCTTGCTCTACAACTGCAGGTAAGGAGAGATAGCTGGGTCATCATGCAGGAAGAACTGCAAAAGGTTCATCCTCTACACAAAATTCAGCTTGGCAGTGGGTTTTAGTGACATTTAAAGCAACACACTGGAGTGAGACAAAGTTGTATTTTACTGCCTGATGCCATGTTGTGTTAGCACACTCAGATTTAAAGACCATTTACATTTTGCCCTCCCCAAACAGGAAAAAGGGCAGGTATTAACACTCATGAAAATACCTATTAATGACCAGACAGCTGTATGCTGCATATTAAGGTAGCCCAAGATCCAAAGCATTCAACAAACATCGTTAAACTAAGCAACAGTGGCTCATTTAGACTAAATGAAGCAATCACTGCAATAGCACAGTTGCAGAGTTTGAGATCCAAGCCTGGATCAGGACATTCATACTCACCTTGAAGCACACCAGTAGTTGACCAGAGTTGTAAATGCGATGTAAGAAACGCTCAGCACTCCAGAAACTCCCAGGGACAGTGCCCCCAGGCCACAGAGCACACACAGAAGGGCTATGCCACCGATGGCTATGACAACACCTACCAAAACAACAGCAGTTTGTTATTTAAATGAGTTTATATCCAAGTAAATTAGAAGAGCTGACATTCTCCCATAACCCCCATTTGAAACCATTTGGGAAAACAGTCTTCCCCAATCACCTGGCTTGCTCCTATAAAAGCTAGCATGCTCAAGATAACTGGTTTAGGTATATCCTGGGGGCTGAGATTAGAAAGGAAAATAGGATTTCACCTGTATAGATTACACTTAATCAGATTACTATTCTTGTATTAAAAGAGTTTTACTGCTGCTGAGACCTGAGAACTACACACAGAAATATTCAATTGCTTGGACTCAGACTTCCAGAAGGAAGAAGAAAAAAAGGGAATGAGAACATGCCTTAAAAGGGGAGAGGTAACTACACAATGAATGCATCCAGTACCTTCCATGACTATCACACCAATGCAGGCCATGACAGCTGTCATAACAACAAAAACCAGGAAAAATGCAACGGGGATAGCCGACACTGCAACAAACATCAGGAGTGATAAGGCAATAAAAGGATGGTCATCTAAATATTGGCCAACACGAGAATTCATAAAGGCAACAACCTGCGGGTGAAAGAAAAACATTTCAGTTTTTTTAAAATCTGTTGTCACAGATGCTTTTCACAGGTCACTGCTACTGTGAACTACAGGCAGGATCCTTTGTCTGTCTGCAGCTTGAATAGGGAGCAAGTGCTGCCTCAGTTCCAAAAGCATGGGGACTTGCTGCAAATTTAGGTAACTTCAGAGCAAATATAATTCTACCAACAACAGACATGTTTCTCTCGGATTTCCCAGTTCTATTCTTGCACAAATTATAAAAACCAGCAAACCTGCAAAACACCCAGCCAATCTGAAGACAAGTAAAAAAATAAATCAGTCTAGCTGCAGCTTTCACTGGGGTCTCTGCAACCATTATTTTGAACTAGAGAACTCTGTTTGTTAATTAAAAAAATAAGCAACATTTAAAAATTATCAACTTTTCTTTTATCCATGGCTTAGTAATATCTGCAACCTGCTAATTTATAG
This sequence comes from Acanthiza pusilla, assembly GCA_036630365.1. Lineage (NCBI taxonomy): Eukaryota > Metazoa > Chordata > Aves > Passeriformes > Acanthizidae > Acanthiza > Acanthiza pusilla. Next base: position 1,379,404 of record JAXCHO010000030.1, on the reverse strand, counting down.
AATCTAAATACAGTGCAGGCATGTCTGTATCAGAGAGCTGTTAGGAATTTAATAATGTTACTAGTTAAAAAAAAAAAGCCTTTTTACAGAGGCAGCCATAGCAATACATACGAATTTTACTGCAGTATTTTCCCTTCCATTAAGGGAACATATATTGTAGTTTTAGTTCTTTTTATAGCAGTACAACCATTTCACTAAAATGCCACTTTACTATCTCAAAGGGTTATGGCAGTAGAACACAAAAAAGCAGAACAGGCTTCCCTGTTTCTTGACTGAAGGTGTGGGAGGATAGGCCTTCCCATAGGCCTCACAGTGTTCCCTTAAAAAACAGGGAGTGCATTTAAATAAACCAGGGTGTGATATCTTGATAGTTATGAAAGCATTAGCTTTATAAATATATAAAATTACAATCCAGACCCACATTTGCGTTGCTGTGGATGGTCTGCATCACGGAGTGCCAGTGCTTCTGTAGTTCCTGCATTTCTTTAGACATGTTATTAATCCTCAGCCAGGACCTCTTCTGAACAGCCAGTTCTCACTCAGCCATCCAATTCCCCTTAAAATTAAGGTACAGTTAGTAACAGGCTCATACAGATGCTTTTTGAAAATAAAATGTTTCTTTTGTATAAAGAGAGAATGCAGGTTGCAGGTTGATAGAGTCTAAAACATTACTTCTCCAAAAGCACATCTAGTGTAGATGTTCTGAAACTCCCAAATCCAAGCAGCAAGGTACAGGTGACTCTCCCTTCTTCCTTTTTAACATTAACCCCATGCCTACCCGTCAGGGTATTTACTTATCAGCAAAAACATCACTTCTAACTATCTGCAAGGCCAAGTTGTGGCTATTGGTGCTGAAACTGTAACACACTAATGAGACTAATTCCTGCGAGCATCCTTCTGCTCAGCATCGAAAGCGTTCCCCGTACAGCTTCAAAACCGTGCTAATAAAGGCAAAATGCTTCCAAACGCTCTGAACATATTTAATTGTGGCAGTTTAAAGGAAACCTCAGCTCAACCATGTCCCTGTCGCCACGGAATTTCCAGCTGTTCCCACAGGGGGACCTTGACCGGGGGAAGGTTTGAGGAAGGTTTTCCCGGCTGCAGCCCGAGCAGCACGGGGCCGGTGGCCCTGCCGTGCCCTGCTCACCCTCGCGGGTCCCCCGGGCACAGGGCAGTGTCACAGCAGCGCTGAGCCCTCGCTGGTGGCAGCGCTGCCCGCGGGGCTCCCCGAGCCCGGGCGTTACCGCCGCCCCGCCCGCGGCCTGCAGCGGCACCGGAGCCACCGGAGCGGCCAGGGCCACCAACCACCCTCAGCCACCGCTGCAGCCACCGCCGCCAGCCAGCGCTGCGGGCCCACAGCGGGGCCGCCGTGTGTCCCCCCAGGTAAGGGGGACACGGCCCCGCTCCCGCACGGCTCCCGCGGCCCTCCGCCGATCCGGGCGGTGCCGCAGCCCGGGCTGGCGGAGCGGGGCGGTGCCGGCCCCGGGAGCCCCGGAACGTCCCGCTCACCTGCGGCTGCCGCCCGCCGGGCCGCGGCCTCGCTCGGCCGCTCGCCCCCGTGCCGGGCCTGCCGGGCTGAGGCAGCGCCGCCGCCCTCCGCCGCTGTCTCCGCCCCGCGGGGCCGGGCCGGCCCGCCCGGCTCGGCCCAGCGCAGAGCGGCGGTGGGCGGTCAGCGCCCGCCCGGGGTGCGGGGGCTGCCGGGGCTTGGTGGTTTTGTTTCCCGTCCCCTTTGCTGTCCTGCCCTCCACCCCGGCCCTACCTCAGCTGCTCAGTCCGGGCTCCCCCATGAGTGTCCTAGTGCTCTGTGTTGTTTTAGGACACGCAGCCTGGAGCGTTTTGGAGCTGAGGGCGGAAAAGGAGGCTATGTGCGGTCTCCGTGCCGCTGCGGAGGCGTGCAGAGGCTCGCTCGGCACTGCGCCTCTCGGCTCCGGTGGCAGCAGTCGCTCCGTGGGTGTCGGTTCCGCCACAGCCCCGGCTGGGAGTGCTCGGTCACGCCGTGAGGGGCGGCGGAACGGCTGCCGTGAGACACCGGGCACGGCCCGTCCTTCCCGGCCTGCCTTCGTGTTCCCACACGCTAACACCCTGCCCTGCTGCCTGCGGGTGTTGTGGTGCCCACGTGGCAAACCCGTTCGGGGAGATGTGAGGGGTAATTACTGCAGGAATTGGGCTGGGCTTTCGGCAAGGGCCGTGCGGCCCGCGGTGTGTCCGCGGGCCGGGCCTGCTCTCGGCGCGGCGCTCGGTGAGCGGTGCCGCTCGCTGTGAGGCCTGGCCGCCCTGCGGAGTGTGAACATGCACACGTTTCCATGCACTTTTCATGCTGCAAATTGCAGTCAGAAAGGAGTTAAATATTCATTCAGTGAGCGGTGCCACATGTGGCTGAGGCCTGGCCGCTCTGCAGAGCCATCGTGAGCCATGGTGTGAACATGAACACGTGTTTTCATGCAGTTTTCATGCTGCAAATTGCAGTCAGAAAGGAGTTAAATATTCATTCGGTGAGCGGTGCCACATGCGGCTGAGGCCTGGCCGCTCTGTAGAGTGTGAACGTGCACACGTTTCCATGCACTTTTCATGCTGCAAATTGCAGTCAGGAGTTAAATATTCATTCAGTGAGCCGTGCCACATGCCGCTGAGGCCTGGCCGCTCTGCAGAGCCATCGTGAGCCATGGTGTGAACACGAACACGTGTTTTCATGCAGTTTTCATGCTGTAGATTGCAGTCAGAAAGGAGTTAAATATTCGCTCGGTGAGCGGTGCCACATGCGGCTGAGGCCTGGTCGCTCTGCAGAGCCATCGTGAGCCATGGTGTGAACACGAACACGTGTTTTCATGCAGTTTCCATGCACTTTTCATGCTGTAGATTGCAGTCAGAAAGGAGTTAAATACTCATTCGGTGAGCGGTGCCACATGCCGCTGAGGCCTGGTCGCTCTGCAGAGCCATCGTGAGCCATGGTGTGAACACGAACACGTGTTTTCATGCCGTTTTCATGCAGTTTTCATGCAGTTTTCATGCTGTAGATTGCAGTCAGAAAGTTAAATATTCTCTCGGTGAGCGGTGCCGCACGCTGCTGAGGCCTGGCCGCTCTGCAGAGCCATCGTGAGCCATGGTGTGAACATGCACGTGTGTTTTCATGCAGTTTTCATGCAGTAAATTGCAGTCAGAAAGTTAAATATTCGCTCGGTGAGCAGTACTGCACGCTGCTGAGGCCTGGCCACTCTGCAGAGCCATCTTGGGCGATGGTGTGAACATGCACATGTGTTTTCATGCACTTTTCATGCTGTAGATTGCAGTCAGAAAGGAGTTAAATATTCATTCAGTGAGCGGTGCCACATGCCGCTGAGGCCTGGCCGCTCTGCAGAGCCATCGTGAGCCATGGTGTGAACACGAACACGTGTTTTCATGCAGTTTTCATGCAGTTTTCATGCTGTAGATTGCAGTCAGAAAGGAGTTAAATATTTGTTCGGTGAGCGGTGCCGCACGCTGCTGAGGCCTGGCCGCTCTGCAGAGCCATCGTGAGCGATGGTGTGAACATGCACGTGTGTTTTCATGCAGTTTTCATGCAGTAAATTGCACTCAGAAAGGAGCTAAATATTGATTTGGTGAGCAGTGTCACACGCTGCTGAGGCCTGGCCGCTCTGCAGAGCCATCGTGGGTGATGGTGTGAACATGCACGCGTGTTTCCATGCAGTTTTCATGCAGTAAATTGCAGTCAGAAAGTTAAATATTCGCTCGGTGAGCAGTGCTGCACGCTGCTGAGGCCTGGCCGCTCTGCAGAGCCATCGTGAGCCATGGTGTGAACACGAACACGTGTTTTCATGCAGTTTTCATGCAGTTTTCATGCAGTAAATTGCAGTCAGAAAGTTAAATATTTGCTCAGTGAGCAGTGCCGCACGCTGCTGAGGCCTGGCTGCTGTGCAGAGCCATCGTGAGCGATGGTGTGAACATGCACGTGTGTTTCCATGCTATTTTCATGCTGTAAATTGCAGTCAGAAAGGAGTTAAATATTCATGTTTCTCGTGACTGCTTTAATAATTTAATTGGTGCCGCCTATGAGAGAATTACAAAACTGAATATTAATGGTTTCGTGGTTAATTTTTTTAAGGGCAACAAAATAAATAGCGTGCCTAATGTGGAAATTAATGCAGAAAGAAGTTTTATGAAGTATGGGTTAGATTTATCAGGCTGTTGGAGGTGCTGATTTCAATGATCTCTGCGGATACAAGGATTTTTGTAGACGGAAGGAGTAAGATTTTCATGTTAACACAAATTTGGACTATGGGGTTTAAAAGCCCAGCACAAGATACCTGCAAGAAGAGGGTGGGCAGGGCAAGTGTATTTTGCTTGAACTCTTAATGTGTTTATCTTTCATATTATTAAAGAGCATAGTGTATTGATATTCGTGTTACACTAGGATATATAATAATACATTTGAATTTGTTGGTTTTGTATACTTTTTTAAAAAGTGAGTACAGGGAAAACTAACTGGCAGAATTACAGTGTGACGTAATCCAGTGATAATGGCACTATAATGAGTTAAAAGTGTATTGGAGATTTTAAATTTCTGGCTGTTTTCAAGCATGCCATAGCTGCAGTTTTGAAGATAGTCTTATACTTCTTAGTAAATTATTTTCTTGCTATGCATAATTATATCTTGCACTAAAAAAGAATATACAGTCTTCCTCTATACAAAATAACTCGTTTTAATGTTTTTCAAGCAGCAAAATAATTTATTCAACTTCTGAGGGCATGCATGTCTGAGCATCTGAGTTGATGTGCACAGAGGAACAGTAGTTACTCTTAACTGCTGCTTAATTGAGCTTGTCTTCATGCCAGTGTCAGCTCCAATTAGCAGGAAAATGCTCATGTTGCAAACCGGCGCTGAAATATTTGGAGACCTACGGCACACATTAGGCAAGCAATTCCCAGCAGCAGCAGCGCTGGTTCTGTGCCCTGCCCTGCTGGGCAGAGTGAAGAACAATGGCCAGCAGCAGTGTCCCACTTGTGCATGGTGCAAGGGCAGGATGGAAGGGAAACTGTGCTGTTAGCTCAGGGATATCAGCCTTTCTCACAGCTCACATTGGATGAAGAGTAGTGAAGATGATGGGAAAGGGTTCAAAAGGGTTGCTGTGTTGGCAGAACATGTTCAAGGCTCCTCTTGAGGGTAGCTGCCTTTCGTGTTGGATGGTTGTAATTCCCGTTTGTGGAGGAATGTGATGGAAGATTCTTTCAGGGCAGTGATGATTGTGAGTGGGAGGCAAATGCGTACAGGATTGGAGGAACTGGGAGTGTCCTGTGGTTTCAAAGTCTCTGAGGGTGCGGAGGCTGGCTGAGAGAAACCAGGCAGATGAACTAAAATGATGAAAAGGGGACAGTTTATTTACAAGAAAGGTCTTTTATATCTATTCATATTCTAGCAACTATTGGTTAGCAAAGAATCCACTTCCCAAAACCATTGGTCACAACTAAATAACACCTAATACCAAACACAGAGATTAAGAAAGTAAAAGAATGCAACTTATCTATGTTCTCCATGAGAAGGAACAGAAAGAGTTCTAAAACAGTGCAACCACAGTGTCCCACCTGCTGTCTTCAGATCTTTAGGGAGTTTGATTCTGAGTGGTGGAAAAGTGGTGGAGGTGTTTGGATTGAAGATTTTGAATCTTGAATTTTTTTTTTTTTTTCTAATTCTTGTTAAGAAAATTTGAGTTTATAGACCCTTTTCTGCTCTGGGAGCTCTGTGCAGTACTTTCATGCAAAAGTTAGAATATCTCAGGACTAAATTTTTCATAACTTTCAGAGGTAAAAGGAGCCTGCACAGTTCCTCATTGGTTCCACAGCTGAATCTCCCTGACCACAGCTTGGCACAACACTGAAAGGGGAGAGGAGGGAGGAGGGAATTGTGTCTCCAAGCACCAGCTATGCTGTAACTGGGGCAACAAAGCTGAAATCAGAGTGTCCGAGGAGCTCCCCAAGCTGCGAGGCAGAGGCACTGGTAAGGAGGGCACCTGCAGGTGGTACCTGCTCTGCCCCTGCTCACCTGGGCATCCTCTGGGTGGGTAAGGTGTGCTGGGCATCTTTCTCATTCTCTTTTCCCATTCCTTTTGGCATGGGCTTGTTTTTCTTGGCATTAGTGTGTGGTTCTGCTGTAAACCACAGCCGGGGGGCCCAGAGTCCCTGGGATATTAGAGAGAACAACCAGCAGGGAGGAAAGTGGTTTTGGAGAAAGTGGAAGGAGCAGGGTGGAAGAAAGTCTTGCTTGAAGGACACCTGGGAGGAGTTAGAAAGATTAGGTGAGCTTGAGAGGAATGGAGAACAAAGAGCATGGAAGTTTGGAGGGAGAGAAAGCTGACTGTTGTGAACAAGGAATGGAGGGCTGGGATTTTTCTTCCTTTTCTTCCTTGGGATAGGAGCTGATTGACACCTTGTGTAGTACCTGAAATGAGGCTCTCGTTCTTTTTCAGTGCATGGAACAGCAAGGATGTTCACACTGAGGGGGAGGACGAAAAAATTCTAAGCAATCAAAAAACCCAAAGCAAAATAAGGCCAACGCAGAGCCCGAGTCTCCTGAGGGTAAGTTCCTTTTGCAGTGACTGCAAAAGATCCAAAACTTTGTCAAAACTTCAGGTGGAGTTGGCCATCACTGGCCATCACTTTGACATTGGAAGAAGTCTCATTAAAAGACATATGTTCTTGTTGAATATTCTTTGGACTTAATTCTTTATAATGTACTACTTCTTAAGGATTTCTTCATTCAAATATTTAGGTGTTTGAAAGGTTATTTGGCATATAAGTCAGTTGTTTCAGGATGAACAATGGCTTTTTTAATGACTCTTGTACCTTTAAGAATGAATGAATAGATGTCCTAATAAACTGTATCATTTATTCATTTTTAAAGTACCCTAAGGCCCAATCCTTTAGTCATTAGTCAAGAGGAATTCATGCTCTCTTTAATGAGTTATGTCTGGCAGTGATAATGTCTTTATTTCTGTGTGTGTGTGTGCAGGCATGCTGGGGAATACCAACCAGGTAAATCAAATCAGTCCTTTCTCAAATTTTTTTCTAAATGGGCTATACTTTGATATTGAGGAAGGCACAATTTTGTCTGCTAGAAAATTAGGTTCCAGCAGCCTCATTTTCCACTGATCTATCAGAAGGCAATAACCATGTGCTAAAAGTGTGTTAAAATTACATAAAAAAAGATTATATCTTATTCAAACATAACTGTATTGGGTAATAACTTCCTCCTTCATGGTGATTTAACTCACTTGTGTTCAGATACAACACATTCCACCTCCTTTTTCTCCTAGTGTCACTGTGTATTCAGGACTTTGTCCCTTGTGAATGCCCTGAACAAATTTGATTCAGGAAACTCAGAGCAAACTGAAAGTTGCCATTCAAAAACATCTTCAAGTACTGTGAGGCTAAATAATTCTGAGAAAATATCCTGACAGAACTTTGCATGGAGTCCTGGAAGGCCATTCAGCGTATTGTCACCTTAAAGAGGTGGAACATAATCCTAAAACATATCAGATATCCTGACATTTGCAGTGAAACCCTTTGCAGAGTGCTTGTGAGCAATTTGTTCTTCCAGCAGCGTCCTGGCAATAGCTTCTCCTGAAATTTGGTCATTATAGACATGAAAAGAATCCGCTGGGTCCTTCTTTTCCTCCCCAGTAATACAGTTCACACAGCTTGGGCTGTTCCACTGTCAATTTGGCAGTCTGGCAGGATTTAATATTTTAATATCCAGAGTTTATACCGCTATAAACTCCATGTGGAATTTTTAGTATAACTTAAAATATTTAAATAATTTTCAGTAGTTTTCAGGGATATAAAAGTAAAGATTTTTTTTTTTTTAACTGACATTTACTGGTGTTTAGAAGTTTTTTCAAATGTTTTGCTGAGGAGCCCCACAGAATGGCTGTTTCCTTAAAATTTGAAAAACTGTAATATGTAATTTTGGATGAAAACTGAGGAACTCTGTCCCTTCTTCATGAATCTTTTTTGAAACAGAGTATTTCATAAATATCTTTGAAGCTGTTTTTCGTTTCTGTCTAGTCACAAAACAATTCCATGTGCAATATGAGCCGTCCACGGCGCTCACTGAAACTGCCATTCCTGCGCACGCGTGAAGCTGAGCCTGAACCTAAACCTAAACCTAAATCTGCTGCTGCTGCTGCTCCAGATGCCCCTCCAGGCTTGTATGAGGTATGTGCTCTGGGCCCTGTCAGGCTGTGCACCCACTCCATGTGCACATTCCCATTCTTTGCGTGGGGTTTAGTGGCCATGGATTGAAGGTTGATGGCCTTGCAGGTCTTTTCCTGTGGGTTTAGGTTTCCCAAGATTTGCAGGAGCTGGCAGAGGAAGCAGGCAGATGAACCCAAGATGGCGAAAAGAGAACTTTATTTACAAAAACCTCTTTATATATCCATTAATAACCTAACAACTATTGGTCAGCAGGGAATCCACCTCCTAAAACCATTGGTCACAGCTATACAACACCTAGTACCAAACACAGAGATTAAGAAAGTCCAAAAATGCAGCTTATCGCTATTCTCTCTGAGAAAGAAGAGAAATATTCTAAAACAGTGCAACTACATTTTCCAACCTTTATGATCCAATGATTCCAAGTCCATTCATGGTTGTATCTCGTGTACTTTTATTTCTGAGGGTATTTTGAGACACTTCTCACGTGCCTGTGAGCTGTCTCAGCAAAGTTCAGACGTCAGGACTGATGAAAAGCCCATCGATAGATCCCAAGTCGGCTGAGAAAACATGCAGAGAGCAGACAGAAGAAATCTCTTACAAACCCTCCCTGATGTGAAAGACAAGCACTGAATTTGTTCACTCTTACTGCTGTTCAGCTGTGACAGGGGTTGAGTGTTAAAATCAGACAGGTCATTAGTGAAGGCTTGAGGAATAGGAATTTTCTAAATTTAAGCAAATATAAGGAGAAGAAAAGAAGCAAGATGGGGATGTGGGAGAAAGGATTACATAATGGACTGTCTCCTCTTATTTATGAAAAAGACCTTGATTATGCAAAAAAATGCACTACTCAGTACTACTGAAGTGTTGTGTAAAATTGTCCTTACACATGTGGAGAGCATCGTGATCTAAAAATAGATCAGTGGTCAAATGTATGTCAGACCTATGCATTTTCTTTTCATACTAATTGATGCTTAATCCTGTTCTAGCCCTAAGAAGGCTTTTAAAATTACTGTGCTGTGTAAAACTTTGCTTTTTTTTTTTCCAATTTCAGCTTATCCTTCAGAAGAACCGTTACCCTCCTTTGATGCAGGAGTCCTCGTGGACTTTGGCAGCTCCATTCAAAGAGCAGAGGCACTACCGAAACCCCAGTGACTCCATAGCTAATAACTACACTCTGACTGCACAGGAGTTACAATTGAAGAATATGAAAAAATTAAAGTCCTTTTCAATGATAGAGATATCACAGGCTTTACCATGTATCCATATTTGAATGTGTTTATGAGTTTAGGCTTGCTTGTTCTGTGCATTTTTATCTCTAAGTCTTTATCTTTTAAAGCATCATCCCTGGGAAAAAAAATCACTTTTCCCTAATAAAACTTACAAGCTTATCACCTCAGAGTCAGTGTAGACAAATTTGCCAATTCCTGCATAACTTGGATGAATGAAAGGCCAGTTTCACATTAACTAGTTAGGTTTATCCCTCTAAATAATCATGTGCAGTTCTTTGGAGGGAATTGTTTGCAAAGCAGAAAATGAACAAGTGATGTGTTTGAATGTAAAAGCATAAACTCTGCTTTTGTATTCAGAATAGAAGGTCCCAGTGCAGAAAATATGGTTTGTGCAGGGAGATAAGGAAGCACTGAAATCTTGGGTTGAATGCTTTCATGATGCTAGTTTATAGTCCCAGAATCAGCAAGATTATTCAGGATGTGATTTTAATGTCTTGCTAAATGCTAAATCAAACCTAAATTCTTCTCTGTGACATTGCATTTTTTTTCTTTTTTCATTATCTGATTAATTATCTTAGCTTTGTTTTTCACCAATATGAAAAACTATCTTATTTGAAAAGTATTTCTGTATGTGATTTTTCTTAACTGGTATTTAAAGGTGCTAGGAAGAAGCGTCGATGGAATTCTGACAGGTTTGTAACGTTACAAAGATACAGATTATTAGTCAGTCTAGTTTGACTTGTGATTTAATATTTCTTTTTAGTTGAATGCTGTGTTAAGCATTCAAGCACGAAATGTTAAGTCCCTACAAAAAATGTATGTGCATCAAGAGTGGCTTTTGGGTCACAAGATTTTGATAAGATAATGACATGAAAATGCATGGAGATCTTGGGCACTGAAATAACTGTGCTAGGAGGTTTGACTCTGATGGAACTGCTCAGAAAATCCTGCCTTGTCTGAGTGATGCTGGGCAGTTGTAAGGTTTGCATGATTGTATGCTTTATATGAAACTGTATTATACAGTTTTAATGAGAGATTTTTTATTGAATAATTGAAATACTTCTATACTATAGATCTATATATAGTATAGATCCTTGCCCTCAATGTAGCACAAGTGGTTTCTATAATCCTTGTCATCTGTCCTTAGCCATTTCTGCTTCTTAATTCACTAAACTTGTGTTACCTTTTCTTCAAAAGTGCTTTGTTAAAGAGTTCAAATTGGATTTCACTGAGTGTGCCTGCTCACACACCAGAGCTGCATGTCATGAATTACACAGACAGCCAACCACTGACCCCAGAAGAGCAATTTGCTCTCATGGATTTGCATGAGAAGGAGATAAGCAAGCGAGAAGAGCTACCTTCAAGTGATGATCTAGAGGTATTTGTATAATCTTTTTAAGGTAAAAGTAGCAGCAGTAATCATCTGCAATATATCTGTAAACTTTACTAAAAAGTAGCTGAGAAAAGAGGGCAGTGCATGAGGATGTAAATATTCAATATAGCAAAGTCCTTTCTCATTTGTTTGTAGCTACTCAGATTTTTGTTCTAAAGGGTTTGCAAGTTAAGTGTTTTCCCAAATTCTTGACCTCTCATGTTGTTCTCTAGTACTTTTTTGATCAGTAATTTAATATTCTGTGCTCAGTAATTTAATCAGTAATTTAATATTCTGGTGGTCTGCACGCTTACATCAACACAGATGGAAGTATTGTAAAGATGTCAGTGCTTTAAAAGGAACAGAGATAAATAGCCAAAATCCATTCTATTCAAACACCTTTCAGTTACAGAAAAGGCTCAAGTGATAGAAAAGCTAAAAACACTTTGTAGTAATTAATTTGTAGTAATTAATTTGCAAATTAATTATTGTTGTAATAAATTTAAAATCCATACACTAAGTGTAACGTTTTAAACATTTTTTAGCGGTACTGTCACTACATATATAATGGAGTGCAGGAAGACATGCTGGCACCTCAGGATAAGGAAATGGTGGAGAAAGTTTTGGAAGATACTCCAGCTCCCACTCTCCCTGGCCCAGAGCTGGAGAAATTCCTTGCAGGATTAAAAGAAGAGGTTAAGGCACAATATTGTATTGGCCTCATGAAAGGCATTGGTAAGACAATCTCTGAGCCCTTCCAAGTGTGTAGACATTTTCTGCACTGTGAAAGCAAACCTCCATTCTATCCTTAGCATCCTTGGAGAATTCCTTTGGGATCAGTAGAGCTACAGCAGCTCTCTGAGAGAAAATAACCTGTGCTCATGCTATATAGCATTCCAATTTCAACAAATATCTATTTGGGAAACCTTACATGCCATCAGGTGGAGAGATGGAATAAAAAATTGTTTCTCCTGCCTCCCATTTTTAGAATCAGGACCAATTCTCATTTTTTTTCTGAAACAATTTTGGAGTCAAATTTGTAATTTGGTTATTGTGGTGCTATATAGCATTCCAATTTCAACATATATCTATTTGTGAAACCTTACATGCCATCAGGTGGAGAGATGGAATAAAAAATTGTTTCTCTTGCCTCCCATTTTTAGAATCTGGACCAATTCTCATTTTTTTTTCTGAAACAGTTTTGGAGTCAAATTTGTAATTTGGTTATTGTGCTGTATTTTATCCTAAAAAATTACAACTGATGATGTTATTTTTAAATGTGTATTTGTAAATTTGTATGACGATGTTATTTTAAAATGTGCAGAATTCTTCAGCTTCCTGAGCTATGAAGATACAGTGCTTTTGAATGCAGATTTTGGCTGTACATTCTCACCATGATTTGTATGATTTGTTGCAGTTGATTATGTTTTGTTGGACCCAGCTGAGAGGAAGAGACTCTCTATCCAAAGCACCCCACGGCCCTTTCCCCGGAGAATTGTGTGTGCGCCGGTCCCGTGGCACAGCTCTTACAAAGAAACCAAAAGCTGGAATGAAAGTAATCTGTTCATAGTGAATTCACTGATGCCCACCTTGCAGGAGCTCTGGGTTTCTCAGTAAGATTCATATCATAGTCATAGTATCTTAATGAATCTTAGCATGGTTTTATTTAATTACCTGGTTAGAGAGTGCATCTGCTGACTTCTCTACATATGCTCCAGAGATCCTGGGGGAGCAACTAGAAAGAAAGTGGTAAAACATGTCTGTTTTCTAAATTATTCTATTTTTTGAGCCTCTAAGAATTTCAGCATAAAGTTATTGTTTCCTGCAGTCTCTGAATGAACATTTGTTACATGGCCATGGTGAAGAATGGATAAATTCATGCTGTGAAAAGAGCATCCCCTCTGTTAAAAGATGCTGTGCCTAAATTAAGATTGAATTCTCAAGTAAATGGTGATTTGGAATTCTCATCCTGATTGCTGAAATTAGCAAAATGAACTCTTAAAATTGAACGTCTTTCAAATGTCTGTAGTTGAAATTTGCCCTGGGGACATCTGAAAATTGAGATGTGTAATCTTAGGATGTTAAATATGGTAATTAGTAATTCTCAGAGCTGGTTTTGCATTTAAGAAACATTTGCAGGAATTTAAGTTCTGGTATGTTACAGACTGTGATATATGTCATGCTGATGAAATTGCATTTTTTGACCCACAGAGTAGTCAGGATAGCTACTTAATATGGAATAGAAGCAGTAGGTGGCATTCTCTATGTTCTTTAATGACTGGATACACTAATGACTCTAGGGAAAGGACAAAAAAATTTTAGAAAAAATTTCGGAGTTTTAAACACAGCAAGATCAAATAAAGTTTGCGAAACCCTTTGTTGACAGCAAAAACCCAATCAGAAACGCACTTGTTGGACAGCTTAGTGATGGAGTGATATTTATACACGAAATCATATTTTTAGTGCTTACAATACATTTGAGGCCTTCCTGGCTGTATTTCAGGGATTTTTTATTTTAAACAGTGTTGGATAAAGATGTTCTGTGTGTCTCCCTGCCCTAGGTACAGCCAGCTGCGCTTCGTGCGCACGGCAGAGGTGCTCCAGGGGCCACTGCCGCTGCTGCCGCGGGAGCTGGCGGACATCGTCCAGAGGCACTGCGCGGAGGCTCGCGGTGTCCTTCAGGACAGGTCAGTGCTGTGGCCTTCAGAACAGGTCAGTGTGATGTTCTTCAGGTCAGTGCCATGGCCTTCAGAGCAGGTCAGTGCCATGACCTTCAGGTCAGTGCCATGACCTTCAGAGCAGGTCAGTGCCATGGCCTTCAGAACAGGTCAGTGCCATGGCCTTCAGGTCAGTGCCATGGCCTTCAGAGCAGGTCAGTGCCATGGCCTTCAGAACAGGTCAGTGCCATGATCTTCAGGTCAGTGCCATGGCCTTCAGAGCAGGTCAGTGCCATGATCTTCAGGTCAGTGCCATGGCCTTCAGAACAGTGTTGTGTCCTTCAGAGCAGGTCAGTGCCATGGCCTTCAGATCATTGCCATGTCCTTCAGAACAGGTCAGTGCCATGTCCTTCAGGACAGTGCCATGTCCTTCAGGTCAGTGCCATGTCCTTCAGGACAGTGCCATGTCCTTCAGGTCAGTGCCATGGCCTTCAGGTCAGTGCCATGGCCTTCAGAACAGGTCAGTGCCATGGCCTTCAGGACAGTGCCATGTCCTTCAGGTCAGTGCCATGGCCTTCAGGTCAGTGCCAGCTGTGAGACTGTTCATGAACAGAGTGTCTCAGGGTCTGACTCACAGGAAGGGCCCTTTTTAAAACAGATTTTAGGTTTAGATGACACTAGTCCCAACCACAACCCTTTGCTGAAACAAAGGGGTGAATAGCCCTGAGAGGAATAAACATCTGAATGCCGTCAGAGCCTTTGGGACTGTAAAAGTGCTTGTACAAGAACCAGGGGTAATAAATTATGAATAAATGTGGACTGGAAATCTGAAGATTCCTAACCATGAGAGAAGTGGAGTCTGTATCTGTAAAAATGGTGATAGAAAAGATATATATTATTTTTTTATTACGGAAATTAGTCAATTTAAGAAAGAGAGTATATGAGGCACATGGCAGAAGGTGTTTGCATTCTGCCACCTGAGATATCTTCCTAATTTGCTTCTTGTTTAATCCTAATTGAATATTTTTTCATAATCAATAAAACAATATAATTGACTATTATTTTGTCTATTACTATAAATTTTAACTTATCATAATGGTCCACTGTAACAAGTATTCTTAGCTTTAAAATTCAGGTTTCTTCTAAGTCCTGGAAGGTACATTTTTGTTTCATATCTATTTATCAATTCTCTTGTAGCCCTTTGGACTTTACTCATTCTTTGGGTGATTTCTGAGCTTAGATTTCATCACAAGGAGCAAAATAAGACTAACAAGCCTTTAAAAACTTTGTCTCCATATTATTTCACTGTAGGTGGATCCCAACTTGTGCATCTATTTTCATTGATCAGAGGAATAAGTGGCTTCCTTTTGCTCCTGAGAAGGACTCTGATTCCTCTGAGAAAGTTGAGAGCTATTTCAATTCTGTGTCAGCTCTGATGTCGTTACAATTGCGTGAGATGGTCATTAACTCCTTGGAAGATCTCCTTGCAGTTTTTATGACCTACAAGGTATGTGCTGCCAAGTGTATCTATAGTTTTCTGTCTGTCTTGGAGATAATTCATTTAACCATAAAATCTGGTGCTCTTTGAAGACTGAAATGTCCCAAATGGCTCTCACCTCCATAAAAAATGGCTGTATCCTTCCAAGACTTGTGTATACTCAGTGGATTTTTTGTATGGTCAAGAGCTGCTCTCTTGAATAATCACTTGGCAGGTCTAGGGTTACAAGTAACAGTTTATAGGAGTTTTCAGCTTGGTCTTGAGTGAGTGTGATTTTATTTTATTTTATTTTACTTTTTGATTTTTAAATTTTCTGTCTAATTTTGCTTGGTCTTAACCAGTTACATTATTTCTCTGAAAGCACAAAAATAATCCCCTCTGAAGACAAAACTAGATCCTCGATTTTATTTCTGATACATAGGATAGATTCCTTTTTTTTTAGAAATTTTGTTCTGTATGATAATTAGTGCTTTAGTTCTGTTACTTAAGAGAAAACTCATGGCAATTAAGTTTAAATCCAATTTCTTAATTCCAGCTTTTATAGATTTAGGAGTCCATAAGAGTCCTTATTTACTTACTTCAGAGTACTTATTTATGGACTCCTATCTATTTAGGAGTCCATAGATTTAGGAGCACCATAAGATCTTTTTTGGAACATCAGGCTATGTATAAAAATCACGAAAGATGATCCCATTGGTGTTGTGTAATGAGGATATTTGGGGAGTTTGACCAGATTAAAAATTATTATTCTTACAGCTCACTTATTCTGTCAATTTTTCCTTCTTTTCCCTAAGGATGGGAATGATTTTACAGAACCCTACCGAGGAGTGCAGTTCTTCCTGCCTCAGATCCTCACGGTCAAGCTGCGTGTGGAGGAGGCTGACGTTGTCTTTGAGCCTCCCCTCGCCGCGTGCTGGGATCTGATCAGCCGCTGGTTCCAGCAGGTCCTGCTCAGTGCCCAGGAGCTCCCCAAGGTACAGCTGGGGTTGGAGCTGCGTGCGAAATGCGATATTAATTAGTGCTATCCGTAATATGGATGAGGCTGAACACTGACAATTAGAAGATAAACATGAGGATTGTGAATCCCAGACTGTGAGAGATAAACATGAGGATTGCGAATCCCAAATTGTGAACTTTTTGATTGTAGGAGATACTTTTCAGATTCGAGTTACATTAAAGCACTGCTTTGATTTTGATATATTTAATAAGCAAACTGTGTGAGTAACGAAGTGTTAATTATGGATTAGAGCCTTTGCACATTGCACTGTTTCTACCAAATAATATTTTTTATTATTATTAATGATAAAATATTTGATAATAATATAAATATTAAATATTTACCTATTAAATAATATTAATTAATATATTTATTAGTAATACGACATTAATGTTATTATATTAATATATTTAGGGTAATAATATTATTAATAATTATTAGAATTATTATTAATAAACATTTAGTATTTATATTAGATATTATGTGATATAAATATTAAATAATAAAATAATAATATTAATAATAACAATATTTTTATTTTTATATTTTTATTTTATTTAATACTTATTATTATTTCTTATATGTTTTTATTATATTTCTTTATTATTTATAAATATATATTGTTTATTATCACGTGGTGGGTGAATGGGTAACAGAATACCTTATTTTCACTAATCTGTGCCTTATTACACTATTTGCAATGATTTCCTTTAGGTAGAGAAGCTTCTATTTCCAGAGTTACAAAGAGATGATCTCACTCTTAATACAGTCAAACCACACGAGTCATTGTTCAAAGAGTGTATGAACAAACTTGAAAAGATCTTTGAAAGCAACGTACTTGGTCCACAGAAGTAAGTTTTGGCTGATAACTCAATTTCATAACACTGTTCATTTGATTAAATAGACAATTTGAGTGTATTTGTTTCTTTCTATAGAGAAACTTTGCGTTGGAAACTTACTTTTGTTTTTGTGGTCTGTGTTAAGGTATTTAAACGTGTACAGGAAATACAGCGATCTTTTGAACAACAATTCACGGCAAGATGTCACAAATTTCTTGGCGAAAGGTCCTTCTTTAGACGCTTTGTCTGAGGTAATGTGTCACTGACGCCTGCAGTGTGTTCACACAGCAGCTATCACATCA
This sequence comes from Acanthiza pusilla, assembly GCA_036630365.1. Classification (NCBI taxonomy): domain Eukaryota; kingdom Metazoa; phylum Chordata; class Aves; order Passeriformes; family Acanthizidae; genus Acanthiza; species Acanthiza pusilla. The sequence continues at coordinate 1,362,305 of JAXCHO010000030.1, read as the reverse complement.
CACGTGGCTCCTGAATTTATTGCCCAAAGAGCAAATCTCTGATTTTACCCTTGGGAATGTAGCTGCACTGTTTTAGAAATCTTTCTCTTCTTTCTCAGGGAAAACAGAGATAAGCTACATTCTTGTACTTTCCTAATCTCTGTGTTTGGTGCTAGGTGTTGTATAGCTGTGACCAATGGTTTTAGGAGGAGGATTCCCTGCTGACCAATAGTTGCCAGATTATTAATGGATATATAAAGAAGGTTTTGTAAATAAAGTTTCTCCTTTTGCCATCTTGGTCTTGTCTGCCTGCTTCCTGTGCCAGCTTCTGCAAATACTGGGAAACCTAAACCCACACTGGGAATACTGGGGAATGCTCAATTTCCATAGGCCTCACTGTAGGGCTGCTGTGCAAATGTGGGAGGAGTTTCTTTATGACCTTCTAGGAGTTTTGTTCTTTCTTAGCAGAAGTCCAGTGAAGGGCTGCCCAGAGTGTTTGGTCAATCTGCAGCTTGCTTTTGAATGTCTAGTCCTCAGTCTGCCCTGTCTGCTCTTCTCTTTGCTTTCCTGAGTTAGTTTATGGCTAAATACTTCCTTGGGCAGCTTGAGGTCTTGTGGCTTCAAAGTCCCCGAGGGTGCAGAGGCTGAGCTGAGAGAATTCAGGCAGACGAACCAAGATGGTGAAAAGGGAAAGTTTATCTACAAGAAATCTCTTTTATATCCATTGATATTCTAGCAACTATTGGTCAGCAAAGAATCCACCTCCTAAAACCATTGGGCACAGCCAAAAAACACCTAATACCAAACACAGAGATTCAGAAAGTACAAGAATGCAGCTTATCTCTATTCTCCCTGAGAAAGAACAGAAAGGTTCTAAAGCAGTGCAACCACAGGGTCTTCCCTGCTATGGCAAATCACTGTGCAAAGCTTTCAGCCCTGCAATCTGTGGCTAGGAGCAGAGCTCTGGAAAGATAAAAATTAGTTTTTCTTCTTCCGTTTGGAAGAAATGATCCAATTCGTTGGATAGAAACTGTTAGGTGTGTTGGATTTTGGAGCTGTAGACTTTTAGAAAATAACAGATGTATTATTTTCTGGTTTTAGAAGATTGACAGCTTCACAGAGCTGAAAGGTGAGATTGCCTCCATGGATGTCACTATTCCTCTGTCCATGTTCTGTCTGGATGCTGAGCAGCTGAATGAGGAGCTCTGCAATCGGACCCAAAATCTGAAAGACACTCTGATTGAATATGAAGTGATGGAAAACAGAAGGTTAAATCAAAGGTACCTGTTGTTGGCATGGATGGTTCTTGCTGTCTCTCTGGGTTGATGCTGTGTGTCTGTGGATGAGATACCTTTATTCATCTGCAGGGTTTTAGTGCTGACCAGAGCAGTGTGAGAAGGCCAGCCTGGCTGAACAGGGAGCTTTGGCTAGAACTCACAGAAAAAAAATAAAAAGAGTTCAATTTATGAAGAAATTTAATATTTCTGTTTCAAAGACAAAATCAATTTACCAGCTCTTGCATCACTCCTCACTTACAGCCCCAGTGATATGTCTGTTCTCTTTTTGTTGTAGAATTTGTGATGAGTTTGACTTCATTGCAAAGAGGATGAGTGAGGTGCCTCAGAACACTGAACAGCTGGTGGAATATGATGCATTCCTAAAGAAATCCAGTGAAGTTACTGTTGTTAAACTGAAAAAGGATCTCCTCAAAGCATTGCAAAGACTGCAAGTCCTCATGGACTATGCTGATCTCTCTGGTGTGTCTAACTACTGAATATAAAATTTCCATATGGGAATATTTAAATGTAGATAATGGGCTCTGCATGCTGAAATGTTGCATCTTCTAGGGTGCTAATGGAAAGTTCCAAAGGAGACAGAAAGGAAATAAAAAGAATTCAATAGAGGCCAAAACGTACCAGTGCAGCAATAAATGGTAAAGAATGGCACACAGCATAGACAGGGCTTTTTAATGTGTTTTAGGTATTATCAAGTCCATGTTGTGTAATCTGGCCAGATGATGTTACATCTCTATGTTGTTAAATTAAAAATCTTCAGAGAAAAGCCATCAAAGAGCCACGTGCCAAAGGCTCCCTGCCAGCATGTGGAAATTGTGAGATTCTCTGCAACTGAGGATTAGATGAGAGCAGGCCTTTAATTTTGCTGTCATGGTTTGCTGTTCTTGGTAACATAAAGGCTGTTCTCTAAGACTGAAGAGACATCTGTAGAAGTTACTTTTATTTTGCATTTTTATTCAAAGCAGAAATGTAATTCACAGCTGCAGTCTGTTATTTGCTGTACCTGAAAGGGAAGGGCAGATATCTAAACCTATTTCAGTGTCAGGATATTCCTTTTCCTTGAGCAGAGCACACTCTTGGATCTGACAGTGATAGAAATAACGAGGATGTGCCATGTTTATTAGACTTCATTTTTGATAAAAATTAGGCTGCCTGTGAAAACCAGGAGAGTTTTCAGTTACATTTTGGGCTGGAGTGTTAGCAATTGCAGTGTCTCCTAACTCCATATTCTCTGTAGCTGGGTTTATAAATGTGTCCTGTGTTATAATGAACAAACAGACAAATTTGAAGGTGGAGATGTCTCCTCATCTTGTAGCTGTGATGCTCCAGCTTTTGTGAATAATTCAGCATTTCCAGATTGAGGACTAGAAATGGTTTAAACATTCACCAATCTCATGTAGATGTGATATACATTTAGTTAGGTGTGTAGTTGAATGGGAATTGATATTGTGGAATAGCTGTTCTTATTGTCTCTGCCTAGCTAGCATCTTATTTAGAGAATTTCACATTCTTAACTTGTTTTTACACTTTTGCTCTCAATCAGACTTGTTTTAGGAAGGAGTTTCTTTGCAGTGAAGATAATCCAGCCACCAACTTCTTTGCTTATTCCTGAACATAGTTTAACTATTTTGCTTTTTAGCAGCCGTTCTATTCTATAATAACCATTCTATTAAATCATTGGTTAAAAGGTATTTTCTTAAAGATGGCTATGTATTTTTTATTTTAGATGATGACATAAACCTGAATAGCGCCGTTTTCAATTGGCCTGATGAGATTAAGAAAATATTTGAAAGCAGTAAAAATCTGTTGACCGACAGGAGGATTCAGGTAGAGAGGGCATTGATTGAAAGGTATGGTGTTAAATTATTTTTTTTCGCTGGGTATTTTTAAAGAAAAGAAAAATCTCACTATGAGTAGAAGGGAGATAATGTCAAAGAAGGAAAACTTTAGAAGGAAGCTGAGAAAGTAAGGAATAAACCTAATTTACAGCATTATGGAGATTTCTGAAAAATACCATTGCTGAGGGCAGATTAGAGTGTCCCTATACTTAAATAGATCTGAAAGGAGGAATGGAGGATTGGTCCAGAATATTCATAATTTTATATTGTTATTACAGTTTTATTGATTAGTACAGCAGTACACATAAAGTTCTGTTACATTGTTTTCACTCTTCCTTTATTTTCTCCAGGTAGTAAAGGTAACAAATGTAAATGTAAAAGTAAAGTAAATCAGTTGTGAGGTTTGAAAATGGAATTCTAATCCCATGAACTGCATAGTATTTGCAGTGTTTGCAGCAGTATTGAGATCATTTTATGTGCCAGTGCCTGCTGTAATCAATAAAATAATTGAAACCTGAAAAGCAATGAAACACAACATCCTATGACCTCAGCTGTCTTTACCTCAGGTGTTTTAAGTTCAGGGAAACTCTTGAAGGTTTGAATACAGAGCTCCAAAGCTTCAGAAAGCGAGGGGATATCGTGACTGCGGAGGAGTTGAAGAAGAATGCTGAGGAGCTTGAAGAGCTAAATAAGAATCTAGATAATGCACTAATAGAATTTGAGGTTAGTATTTATTAATCAAGTATGGAGTGTGCTGGATGAGCAAAAGTTTAGTTCCTGCCCCTGATCTTTTTTTTTCAAAGTCTTGGCCATTTGTTGTTAAGATGGCTTTAAAATTTCCAAATTCACAAATTTGTGGCAAATACCTTCTTGTCCCTGAATGCTGACTTGTCCCAATTACTGAGCTGAAGAGCAAAGTTTTAGGGAAAAAAATTTAGGGAGTTTTTAAAATTGAAATAGTGAATTTCAGTGTTTTCAGGCAGTCAGTAGTAGCAAGATGCCATCACAGAAAACAATTCTCCTGGCAGAGGGAGAATGGTAGGGAGCTGGCATTTTCCCTGAGTCGTGGCTTGTGCACTGGAGCTGTGTTTTCAGTCCCTCTGCTTGTTCTCTAATTAAACCCAAATGTTTTCCAACTGTTTGTATCATTTCCATTTAATGCTGATAGGCATTCAATATGCATTTTACACATAATGGGAATTTCAAGTGCTCAGAAACAAACTGAAGAGCAGGATCCCTAAATTCTATTCAGGGCTCTCCACCCAATTTACTGTTTCTTTCTAAGTTGAACAATTTTCCTTAGCTGTGACTCTGCTGGGAAATGAGAAGTGTTGTCTTTAAGAGATCTCACAGGCATTGTGAGCCTTAATTAATCTTCTAAATCACACTGAGACAATGAGATTCTCTAAATATGGCACTGTAAGGGTCAAGATTTAATTAAGTACCACTCAAAAGAAAAAATTGAACCAATTAAATGGGTTTAGAATTTAGATACATTGGCAGTCCTGCACATCAATACTATTAATCTGATTTAAAGTGTATTTAATTAGTGTGAGTTAACAGCACTGAGATGCTGTTATAGGTAAATCAGAACAACTAATTAAGCCTAACTTTCTTAATATATGATCCCAATGAGAGGTGTAGCCACACAATTTAAATGACGTGACAATTAACTCTGTGAGTACTGAATTTAAATGCTGTCTTGGAATATGGATCTTTGTGTTCTTCTGCCTGCAGCTCGTATTGAATGAATCCAAGTTTTATGGATTCCTGTTGGCATTGGAAAAACACAGGCAGGACTCAATCTGAATTCAGTGTCTTCATTTCAGGCAGCTTTTCTCTGTGCTTCACCTCCCTGTCTGTAAAAGGAAGAAGACAATACTTTTTTTAAAATTTAGGTCTTTGCACATTGATTTTTACTGTAAAATCTTTTGGTCAGAGATGATGTCTCACCATCAATAAGCATAGCAATTAACACTTGTTTTCGTGGGAGCTCCCAGATAATCTGTAAGAGGAAAAAAAAACCTAATGAGTTTAAAAACAATTCCTACAAGCCTCTCTAACTGAGGAGCTTACATTCAGATTTCAGAGTGGATTGGAACCTTGTGAGCCTTGTTTGCACTGAATGCCATGGTACATTATCTTATTCTAAAATGGATAGGGACTTTTAAAATTGAGTAAAAAAAGATACTCACAAATGCTGGGTTAGCAGTTGGACTTGGTAATCTTAAAATCATTTAGGTTGGAAAGGACTTCTATAATTCCATGAAATAACCTGGAGAATTTGCCTAAAATCCACAGGCCTATATCTGCAGATCTGCCTGGCTTTAAGATGTGTAAAATAATTGTGTTCAATATTATCTGTTTAAAAGTTTTTGGAATTTTTGGTGAAATAATACACTTTATTTTCCCCCTTAAAGGCTATTAATTATGAAGAAGATTTGCTCGGGCGGGAGAAGACTCAATTTCCTCTATTGCAATCTATAATTACAACCAAAGAGCCCTTTGAGCAGCTTTGGGTAACAGCATATTCTTTCCATAACAAGTCTAAGGAATGGATGAATGGTGAGGCTTTGATGTTCATTTGATGAAACACGTTATTTACTGTTAATTTGGTAGAAGCTGAAAGGGTTGATTAGTCGTGAGAAAATAAGTTTTAGGAAATAAATGTTAAGCTGTGGCTTTTGATTTCCCGAGGGTTGCAGGAGCTGGCTGAGAGAATTCAGGCAGATGAACCAAGATGGCAAAAAGAGAACTTTATTTACAAGAAGCCTCTTTATATATCCATTAATAACCTAGCAACTATTGGTCAGCAAAGAATCCACCTCCTAAAACCATTGGTCACAGCCAAATAACACCTAACACCAAACACAGAGATTGAGAAAGTAAAAGAATGCAGCTTATCTCTATTCTCTCTGAGAAAGAACAGAAAGATTCTAAAACACTGCAGCTACATTAAGCAGTGTGAAATAGAGCTTGGATTTTGCATTACAATAACTTTTTGTAACACAATTGATTTCCAATTAGAGCACAATGATTAAAACCAACTGTAATTAACCCACCCTGGAAATCTCCTTGTGCTGATGTGCCTGCTGTGCTTTTTTTACGCTGTTGAATTCAGGACCTGTTCTGGAGCTGAACGCTGATGAAATCAGTGACGAGGTTGGCAATATGTGGAGGACCATGTACAAGCTCAGTAAGGGTTTCCCCGACGTGCCTGTGCCCCGGCGCATGGCAGAGTCCATGAAGTACAAACTGGATAAATTCAAACAGCATCTTCCTGTCCTGTCCATCGCCTGCAACCGTGGAATGAAGGACAGGCACTGGGAGCAGGTACTGAAACCCTGTGGAAATGTTCTGCCACCAGAACTGCAGTCCAATAGCTCTTTCCCTGTGACGTGATAGATCGTGCTTTGAAATCTGTAATGCCACAGGCAGAAGCTTCTTTAAATTAATAATTTATGCAATGATTTATGCAAATTATCCAGTACAAACTGGATAAATTCAAACAGCATCTTCCTGTCCTGTCCATCGCCTGCAACCATGGAATGAAGGACAGGCACTGGGAGCAGGTACTGAAACCCTGTGGAAATGTTCTGCCACCAGAACTGACAGTCCAATAGCTCTTTCCCTGTGACATGATAGATCACACTCTGAAATCTGTAACGCCACAGGCAGAAGCTTCTTTAAATTAATAATTTATGCAACGATTTATGCAAATTATCCAGTACAAACTGGATAAATTCAAACAGCATCTTCCTGTCCTGTCCATCGCCTGCAACCGTGGAATGAAGGACAGGCACTGGGAGCAGGTATTGAAACCCAGAGCTTTAACTGTGCAAATGTTCTGCCACCAAAACTGGCTGTCCAGTATCTCTTTCCCTGTGACATGATAGATCGTGCTTTGAAATCTGTAATGCCACAGGCAGAAGCTTCTTTAAATTAATAATTTATGCAAATTAGGGTGTTGCACTAATGCTTCTTTAGAATTTGTTGCTTGCTGTTGGAAAGTAATTTACTAATATGCATCTCGATAATTGTTGGGGAGGAAGAAATAGGAAAGTCTTATAGAAATTATTACCTGGCGAAAGATGCTGAAAATATAGAAATTACAAGCGAGATTGAAATGAAGATGAGTTTTGAGATACCAAACCTCAGTTACTGAATAAACTGAAAAACAATGGTATGGCCACCCAGGTAATCACCTTCTCTGATTGAACAATAGCCTTCCTTGAGTAGACAATAGCCCTTGCCTGCTTGCAGGTCCAAGGGTCAGAGTAGACTTTACTAACTTAGCATAAGGTAAAAAAAGCAGTTTTAAGGGTTTAAAATATAATGCAATATGGTAATACAAGGATGCTCATAGGCTGTATGTAAATGCTATAGAATTTGTATCTTGTCCTAGATTGGTTAGTGAAAATTAGAATATTCAGCATAGAACATGATTTATTGTATTGTAAGCAAGAACCACAGCATTCTGTATTCTGCTTCCCCGATTCCTGTACCTCTCTCTCTCACCTCCCTTACCTGCCTGGGGCTGTGCCCTGCAGCTCCTGGCAGGCTCTTAGCTCCACACTTTTTATCACAATAAACCTCATGCTCTAAGACTAAACTCTAGAGATCTCTGTCTCCGTCCAAAACCACATCTACACACCACAGAGGCCATCCAACAGGTGCCCAGATTCCTACAGATGATAGATTTATTTCTTGCTTTGTTTTCAGATTAGTAAAATCGTAGGATGCGAGATCAAACCGGATGAAAAGACTAGCCTTAAAAACATCTTGGACTGTGGACTCTCGAAATTTATTGAAGAGTAAGAAGCTTAATCTAGTCTCATTTTTAAGACATATTTTTTAGGTTAGATACCAAACATTAGCTCTTTTGGGGTTTTGTGTGCTGTTAGAACATGCTGTAAAATCAGCTGTATTTTATCAGGCTGGGAATTGTCAGTTGTTCTTGTAGCACAGAGGCATAAAAATCCAGTTGTATTCCTAAGCCACTTAATTTGCTCATTCACAATTTTCTATCTGTATTTGTCTTCCAATTAATGTCAATAACTAACTCAGTGAGGCTGAAAGTAGAAAAATATTCCTTGAAGAAAGAGTCTGTGATATTCTTAACAAATTATTATGAAAGGTAGTCTGATATGGCACACTACCTACAACTGGTTTTTTTTTTTTGCTCTTCAGCTATGTTACAAACACACTTCAAAGATATGTTTCATTTCAATTTAGAGTAGAACCTGTTGGAGCAGCTGCAAGTAAGGAGTATTCCTTAGAGAAATCAGTAGAGAAAATGAAATCGGAGTGGGTCAGTGTGGAGTTCGGTTTGGTGAAGTACAGAGAGACTGTAAGTAAACACCAAATATATATATATATTTTTTAAAAAAAATCTATATCTGTATCTATGTCTATATCTATGTCTATATCTATGTCTATATATATCTGAAAAGAATTACTTTGATTCTGAGTGCCAATTGAGAAATGTTAGAGGGCTGTTGCTGCTGATTCATTGGGGCACAATGGAAAGTTGTATCTTAGCCCAGAGCTGTTGGGTTGTATCTTTTTGTTATGTATCTTTTTGTTGTTATGTATCTTTTTATTTGGACTTTAGTATCTGGACAGCTTGTGATCTCACGTGCTCATCCTAACAAATCTGTAAGCCTGAGAACTTCTCCAGGTTCGTTTGGAAAGCTGGACAGTAGCAAAATTTTAATTTGCCCAGAAAAAGCAAGAATCACTTTGCAAAAGAGTCAGAAAGCAGCAGTTTTCTGTTCACAAAACAGTCTTTCTCTGCTGCTGTGAAACAGAAATGTACAGAGCACACACCATTTGATATCTTCACACCTTTGCAGCCTTTCTCAATTCCTTGCTGCTTCAACCATCACAGAGAAGGGAGAAACAGGAATCTGAATGAGTGGTGGAATCAAGTGACTGCCATTTGCCTTACCAAAATGTCTTTACAGGACATCAACATCCTGTCAGCAGTGGATGACATCCAGCTTCTGCTGGATGATCACATTGTGAAGACTCAGACAATATGTGGCTCTCCCTTCGTCAAGCCAGTAGAAGCTGAATGTGTGGTAAGGACAGCTCTCATCAAATGCTTTCCCTAAGTGCTTCAAGCATTTTGACATGAGAAGACATTACAGAGCTGTTAGCTGTTTCTAAGAACACATATTCATATTTCTTGATTTATTCTCGTTGTAATTTTGCTAAACTGCTAAATGTTTTCGTTGCAGGCTTGGAGAGATAAGCTGTGTTTAATGCAAGATATTATAGATAGCTCTTTAAAATGTCAGGCGACGTGGTTGTATTTGGAACCGATTTTTAGTTCAGAAGATATTATAGCTCAGATGCCTGAAGAGGGCAGAAAGTTTAAGATTGTGGATTCCTACTGGAAAAACATTATGATAGAAGTGGTAAGTGCTTACATTTCACAAATTGTGTCTTTTTATGCACATCTGGTAAGGTGATTATTAATATCATGTGCATGAACTGTTCTTTTCTGCAGTCGGGTATTTGTATCCTTGGAGTGGAAAATCCTTTACTAAATTCAGCGAATTCTAGTCTTTCAGTGAAAGTGGTAGATTTTCACCTCATTATTGCTTTGAGACTTCTGCAAAGGCTGAGTGTTGAAGGGTGAATTAGAGCTCAAGTGACGTATGAATTCTAAGTTTTCTAGCTTTTTTATAGCTACATGGTCAGGATTAGGTAGAAAGATGAATGATTTGTGCTTTCAGGATCTGCTTAGGACTTCACTGACAATCTGTGCAAAACCTTGTCTGATACAATGAGAGTTTGCATTAGCCTTAGAAGGTTTACACACTTTTGCAACTAAGTGATTTTTTTTTCATGTGATTGTTCTCTAATACGTTATTTTTATATGTTATTTTTATATTTTTTATATGTTATTCTTATTAAAAAACTACTGAATACAGACTGTCGTGGCAGTGTGTCAGGTGAAGATAATGGGATAGGAAATGCAATTTGGTAAGCTCTTCAATTCCCTGTAAATAAGAAGTTGAGTAAGAGGCCAGGCAGTGGTGGTGTGAGCTGAGCTGTTTGTCAGAAATGCTGGGAGTGTGATCAAGGTGTTGAAATAATCAGAGTAATTAAGTAGAAGTTGAGACCTGTCCAACAGCTCAGACTTTGTGAATGATGGAGCCTGTCCTGAAATAACACTCCTCTCCAGAGGGCTCTATCAGAAAGAAAAAATGCAACCTAGATGGTGAGAACAGAAAATAATTGTCATGTGCTGTGTCTCTGAAAGAACTTATTTGTGAGTGGAAACCAATCTAGCAAGCTCAAGACACAGGAGCAAGTGCCAGAGATCTTATTTCCTGATATTTCCTTCATTAATATCTGTTCAGTTCAAGTTGGTAAAACTGACAGTCAGAAAAGCAAAACTATCAAATAATGCAAACATATTTAATAACATGAGAGCACACTACAGGGAAGAAATACAGATTTTTAGCCTCCTGCAATATATGTGATTGATGCTAACAATTTTAATGTAAAACTTATTGCAATTTTTAGCAGTTTCTTCTCTGCCTTTGTTTTTACAAAGGAGAAAGACACAAAGGTGCTTATAGCAACTGAGCAGCCCAAGATGTTGGACAGACTTCAGGAAGCAAATATGCTCTTGGAGGACATTCAGAAGGGGCTGAATGCTTACTTGGAGTCAAAAAGGTTATTTTTCCCAAGGTAAATTAATTAAAGAGGCCTTAGTTAGAAATAAGGAGCCATAAGCTCTTTCAGACCATTTCTACTGAACTGAAAAGTCTCATTTTATAAACATCTGTGGGACACAGCCACATGCAGCAAAAAATGAAAAACCTGTTCTCATCTCCAGACTCAACTCATTTTCCTCAGTTGTGAGATGCCAGAGCAGGCTGGGATGGGAAGGCACAATCTGTCACAATGTAAACTTTGATTAGAAGGGCATTTTATTACTTCCAGAGTGTTTTTGGAGGAGCTTTGCTACCTTCCCATGGCTGATGTGCAGTTCTGTCCCTGCCCTGCCCTCCCTGGAGGTGTGAGATCCGTGGGAGCTGTGCACCATCGTGAGGAGCAGGGATTTTACAGAGCACTCACCTGCTCTTTCCTGCCTGAATCTGAAAACTCTTCTTCCTTTGCCTGAAAGGATGGCCACACTGAAATTCTGAAAAAACAGATATGACAGTTTTATAATGTTAAAAATCGCCTAAGGAAAGGGATCTGAGATAATAATTCCCTCTCTGATACACTAGTGTCTTAACAATAAAACCAATTGCATGAATAGATTATTAATGACAATTTTCAAGATTATTAATGGGAATTTTCAAGATTATTAATGGCAATTTTCATGACTGGAAAGTAATTGTATTTTTCTGGCAGATTCTTTTTCCTGTCTAACGATGAGCTGCTTGAAATCCTGTCTGAAACAAAGGATCCACTTCGAGTACAGCCACATCTGAAGAAGTGTTTTGAAGGAATTGCTAAACTGGAGTTCACAGAAGATCTGGAGATCATAGGCATGATCAGTTCAGAGAAAGAAATTGTTCCTTTCATAGATAAAATCTATCCAGTGAAAGCAAATGTAATTTTTTTTTTAAATTTTCCTATATGAAATTAGCTCAATACATAATACATTGCATAAAGTGCATGTTTTTGAGGGAATTAGGTGTAAACCTTTTAGGATCACATCATGAAAGGTGTTGAGGAGGTGAGGGTGCAAACTGGTGTTCTAGAATTAAAAGGATTTCCTACAAAAGGAGTGAGACATACCAATTTTGCAGTGAATTCATCTGCAAGGTGGGGCATGCTCTGAGTTTCAGATGCCTTTTCCCCTAATCCTGCAGGAACAAAGCATGCCTGGGTTCAGATGAGCAGGCTTAGCTGAGCATGCAATCTGTGCTTTTTGTTTTTGCTTCTGTGAAACATTTCCAGCTGTTTTTTAGCTTAATATACCTGCCTTCAGACAGTGCAAACTGCAGTATTACCTGTCAGAATTTGGGGAGTTTCAACCTTGATTCCTTTTTTATACAACACCCAGATCAGAAGAAGTCATATTTAAGCCTAACACGTTGCAAATAATTTGTCATTGAAGAGGAATATAATCAGGAAATGTGTATTGACTCCTAACTGTTCTTCTTTCTTGAAGGGCATGGTAGAAAAATGGCTTTTCCAAGTAGAAGAAATGATGTTGGCCAGTGTCAGACAAGTTCTTCAAGATGGCATAAAAGGATACAGTGAGGTAATTATTCCTGAGCTGTGGGGTGAGTTAGATTTCACAAGCAAATTCACATGAATAGGTTGCTGAAATTCTTAACCAGGGAAACGTGTTTGAAGCTAAGTGGAATCCAGCTCTTCTTGTTCAGTAGTGCCAGTCTGAAGTGTTAACTCTGGAGTTTCATGAAGAAAAAGTATCAAAGCTTTACGTGCTGATTCTCGTTTATTTGCGGCATGAGACAAAAGACATTTGGGGAGAGTCATTGTTATCAGTGCCATAATCTGATGTGTTTTCATGACTTACTGAGTCTGGAATGGATCTCTTTGTTTAAGGTTCCTCGAAAGGAGTGGGTGCTGCAGTGGCCTGGCCAGGCAGTTATTTGTGTTTCATCCATTTACTGGACAGAAGAGGTGTCTGAGGCTATAAGGGAAAGAGCTTTACAAGTAAGATTTCCTTCTGTCTTTCTATTTCTAAGCACTGAGCTCTGATTAATTCATAAAAAGCTCCTTCTAGCAAAGGGGATCCTCAATTAACAGCATATTGCAATTTACTCATGCAGTGTGTTTTATTTTGTTTTTCCTTTTGTGTTGGGTCTTAGCAGAGGTTTTTTCCCATTTACTTTGGTGTGTATCAGGAGAAATTCTACTGAAGGAAATTGTGTTACTTCATTTACAAATGATATTGGTGTAAATTGAAATACCAAAAAAAGTGACAGATGGTTGTTAAACATGATGTATTTTTATTTCTAACTCCTGTCTTTACATGGGAAGCCTCTGGTGCAGACAGAAATATCTCTTTACAGAATGGTGCAGTTATTTCACAGAATCTGTGAGGTTGGAAAAGTCCTCTGAGGCCATCGAGTCCAACCCATGGCCCAACCCCTCCTTGTCAGGCAAACCATGGCCCTCAGTGGCACATCAGTCCTTAAACACCTGCAGGGACAGTGACCCCAACACCCCTGGGACAGTGACCCCATCACCCCTGGGACAGTGATCCCATCACCCCTGGGACAGTGACTCCAGCACCTGCAGGGACAGTGACTGCAGCACCTGCAGGGACAGTGACTCCAGCACCTCCCTAGGACAGTGACTCCACCACCTGCAGGGACAGTGACTCCAGCACCTGCAGGGACAGTGACCCCATCACCCCTGGGACAGTGATCCCATCACCCCTGGGACAGTGACTGCAGCACCTGCAGGGACAGTGACTGCAGCACCTGCAGGGACAGTGACTGCAGCACCTGCAGGGACAGTGACTCCAGCACCTCCCTAGGACAGTGACTCCAGCACCTGCAGGGACAGTGACTGCAGCACCTGCAGGGACAGTGACTGCAGCACCTGCAGGGACAGTGACTGCAGCACCTGCAGGGACAGTGACTGCAGCACCTGCAGGGACAGTGACTCCAGCACCTGCAGGGACAGTGACTGCAGCACCTGCAGGGACAGTGACTGCAGCACCTGCAGGGACAGTGACTCCAGCACCTCCCTAGGACAGTGACTCCAGCACCTGCAGGGACAGTGACTGCAGCACCTGCAGGGACAGTGACTGCAGCACCTGCAGGGACAGTGACTGCAGCACCTGCAGGGACAGTGACTCCAGCACCTGCAGGGACAGTGACTGCAGCACCTGCAGGGACAGTGACCCCAACACCCCTGGGACAGTGACTCCACCACCTGCAGGGACAGTGACCCCATCACCCCGGGGACAGTGACCCCATCACCCCTGGGACAGTGACTGCAGCACCTGCAGGGACAGTGACTGCAGCACCTGCAGGGACAGTGACTCCAGCACCTCCCTAGGACAGTGACTGCAGCACCTGCAGGGACAGTGACTCCACCACCCCTGGGACAGTGACTGCAGCACCTGCAGGGACAGTGACTGCAGCACCTGCAGGGACAGTGACTGCAGCACCTGCAGGGACAGTGACCCCATCACCCCTGGGACAGTGACTGCAGCACCTGCAGGGACAGTGACTGCAGCACCTGCAGGGACAGTGACTGCAGCACCTGCAGGGACAGTGACTGCAGCACCTGCAGGGACAGTGACTGCAGCACCTGCAGGGACAGTGACTCCAGCACCTCCCTAGGACAGTGACTGCAGCACCTGCAGGGACAGTGACTCCAGCACCTGCAGGGACAGTGACTCCACTGGGCACCCATTCCAATGTCTGATCACTCTTGCTGTGCAGAAATTCTTCCTAATACTCAACCTAAACCTCCCTGGTGCAGCTTGAGGCTAAGTCCCCTTGTGCTGTCACTTGTTCCCTGGAGCAGAGCCTGACCCCCAGCTGGCTCCAGCCTCCTTTCAGGGACTTGTAGAGAGTGATAATCACCACGGATTTCTTGGTTATTGCTTGGCTCAGCTGCTGAGGAAGGTGCAGCAGCCAAATTTGTGATTTCATGCAGGAGACTTTCCTTACGTGCCCATAGTGCCTCTGTCACTACTGCAGTTTAACTATTGCTTCGTTGGGGCTTTGCTCAAATGCATGCTCAAGTAGTGGAAATAATTTCTGTTTAATTCGGGGCTTTGCTGTGATCCTGTTTAAGCTGGGTGCATGAGGATTTATTTGGAGATTAATTCTCTCAACAGAATGTTTGGGCTGCTTTTTAAATGTCGAAATAGAGAAGTATTGATAAACTTTACACCAAATACTGTATTTTAATATTAGCTTTTTGTTTCTGTATCCTTACTGAATTTTAGATTTAACTTGCCTGTATTGTTTAACACTAGTTACTTATTCCATAAATACAGACAGGACTAAAAATGTTCATTACTTTCAGCGAAAGTATCCTGAACAATCCATAGCTGAAAAAAAAGGGAAGGAATCACAGAGCAGTGAATCACAGAATAGAAGGGACCTCCTGACATCATGCAGACCAACCTGTGTTAAAGCAGAGCCAACTGAACAGAGAACCCAATGGACTTGGTCCCATATGCCCATTCCTTTCTTTATGGGGTAACAAACACAGAATATCTGCTCTTCTCCCATCACAGAATTTCGTCATTTCCATTAGGAAGACAGACAAGCCTTCTGCTTATACTACTTTTAGGCCATAAATATTTTTGAGGTGTTGATAGTAAAATAACATGGCAGTGTAAGAAAGAGGATTTTAAATGTTTGTGTAGTTCCCTGACTTCCATTAATATATTTTGTTGGAAGGGCTGTCTCCAGTGATTGCCCCCACAGGAGCTTAGGAAGTGCTGATTACCGCATTCCATGAACCTGTGTTTGTTTCTGTGCAGGATTTCCTGGAGAAGAGCAATCTGCAGATCAGGGACATCGTGGAGCTGGTGAGGGGAAAGCTGTGCAGCGGCGCCAGGCTGACCCTGGGAGCTCTCATCGTCATCGACGTGCACGGTGATGGCACTGCTGCTGCTCTGGGGGCACTGCTGCTGCTCTGGGGGCACTGCTGCTGCTCTGGGGACACTGCTGCTGCTCTGGGGGCACTGCTGCTGGCCCTGCCTGGGTGGCCCTTGGGGAGAGGCACCCAAAATGCTTTCTCTGACTTGAGTGATGCCTGAAAGAGAGGCCAAAACAAATTAGGAGTATAAAATGTGGCCAAATTTATTCGAGGCCTTCAAGGTACATTTGGGCGGACAAACGTCCCCCCAGGGACTACACCCAAAATGGGCCCTGGGTCTGAGCCCTTCACCTTTTACAAGTTCTGTTCATTAGCACATTGGCCCCTGATTCTCCAATTTCACCCTCAGGTGATGATGTTCACCACCCCAGGCCTGCTCCCCTCCATCTCACAGTTGTTTCCATATTTTCAGGCCCCAAGGCAATGAATATGTCCTTGGATCTGTGTTCAGAGAGCCTTGTTTGGCCAAAGGTGCTGGGAACAGAGCATTTTAGCACTTTGTGAGAAGCACAGAACTGCAGCAAGTTACAGGTGCATTCAGAGGAAAAAACTAGAAATATTCAAAGGCATCAGAGTCAGAGTGATTGCTCTGTTCTTTGGCAAGTGGGGATTGCTCAGTCCTGCACAATGATCTCCTGTCTACTTAGACACAAAATCTAATTCAAATGAAGCTGAGTCCCTGTGCAAAACAAGTGCAAATTCCTCTCTAACGTGAAAGCCAGCCTCTAAATGTAGAATTACATTTAGATAATTACGCAAGAGAATTATACTCTTACATAGCTCTAAGTAAATGGTACTTTACTTACAAGTGGTTTTAAGCAAATTAACACAGTAGAAGTGTTTCGATTTTGCAAACAAATCTGTGTGGTACTCTGCAGCTCGTGATGTGGTCTCCAAATTGGTTGAGGACAAAATCACAGATCTGAATGACTTCCAGTGGATTTCTCAGCTGAGATACTACTGGGAAGGGAAAGATGTGATGGTGCGAATGATCACGACAGAAATGAAGTATGGTTATGAGTACCTGGGCAATTCTCAGCGTCTGGTTATAACCCCCCTGACAGATCGGTGTTACAGGTAAAGTCAGATTGTCTGTGAATAATGTTTCCTTTTTTTTTTTTTAAATTTATCTGTGTTTACTCTCATTTGTTCTAGTTAATAATAGCAGGAACCTCAGCAGCTGACATTTTCCTGTAGATTTTGGAGGCAAATCTTAAACGTCTTTGCCCAAATGTGGTAAAATATTTACAATATATCAGCTTTTACACCAGTAGAGTAACAGACTGTTGTACCCAAAAAGCTTCTGAAAAGAGGTGGCAGAATGTGGAATTGCAAAGAATTCTACAGTAGCACTGGTCAGTTAATTTATCTGAAATAAAACACATGGTTTGGGTAAGATAAATGAGGTAATTATAGAGCCTTTCACAGAAGTTTGAATGCAGTTAGCTTCCTGTTCCTCCCCTGGCTTGCAAGAGGTTGTAGTGGAAATGCTTCAATCCTCAAGGTTGAAATATTCAATGGCATTTGGGATTTCACATCTGGTGAGCCCTCATGACATGAGTCAAAGCCTTTGAATGAGGGTTTTGTAAAATACTCAGATCACTCCAGTGTTAGCAGGGAGCTCATTTTAGTAAGGTGTTCACTTGGAAAGCAATGTGCTTCCCAGGTTTCTGTAACAACCTTGATGCTTTCTCATCCATTTCTAAAGATTGGCTGAATTTATAAAGCCAACTTCAAGCTCTTCCCAGTTCAAGAGCCACTTGAGGGAAATGTGTGATTTGCAGACTCTGCCTTCTTGCTCCTGGCACTGTTCATTTGCTTGTGCAATTGAGGATATTCAGGGTGGATGAATATAATAAAAGCCTCGGCATTCCTTTTGGGCCAAGTGGCTGAATGTGAGCTCCCACAATCAGGAATCATTTCTGAGACAATTCTGGGTTTTTAGGGCAAGCTGCAAAGTCAGTAGAGAAACAAGTACAGTGTTTTCAGGGGAGCCTATAGGAAAATAGTTACGAATCCATTCAGAAACAATCTGACAGTAAAGATTGCCATTCCTAATGATGTGTTCTTGATAATGTAGGACACTAATGGGTGCCTTGAAATTAAATCTTGGTGGTGCTCCAGAAGGGCCTGCTGGGACTGGCAAAACAGAAACAACAAAAGATCTGGCAAAAGCCATAGCTAAGCAGGTACCAAAACTCCCTTTTTTTATTTTCCACTGTTTATGTTTGGATATGTAGATATTTCTTAAAATGCCATTCTTAAGGAAGTGCTGCTTGTTTTGTAGCCATGAATTTCTAGTTGGACGCGAACACCTTAAAGGTCTTTTCCAGCCTAAAGTTTCTGTGATTCTGTTCTTTATTCATGGGAGTTGTTGGTAAGAAGCACATCTTTAGGACTGTGTCTGTATGGCGTCCTGCTTTTCTAACCCAAAATCAGCAGCACTAATCCCTTCCCATTTTAGATGCTAAGGATTTGAGTGGACTTTGTGTTAATTGTGAGCATTGTTCTGTGTTTTTGCTGCAGTGTGTTGTGTTTAACTGCTCCGATGGCCTCGATTACAAGGCGATGGGCAAGTTCTTCAAGGGGCTGGCACAGGCTGGGGCATGGGCCTGCTTCGACGAGTTCAACAGAATTGAGGTGATGCTCTAACTCACACAAATAAAATGAGAAAGCTTTAAGGCACAGGAAGTTTTAGATTTAGACTGTTGCCTAAAAGACAGGCTACCTGAAACAGAGGCCAAGACAAATTAGGAGTATAAAAAGCAGACAATTTATTTAAGGCCTGCAGAGGCCTTCAAGGTACATTCAGGCAAACGAAGCCCCCCGTCGGGGACGACACCCAAAATGGACGCTGAGTCACGAGCTCTTCACCTTTTACAAGTTCTGTCCATTAGATATTGGCCCTTAATTCTCCAATCACCCTCAGGTGATGATGTTCACCACCCCAGGCCTGCTCCCCTCCATCTCACAGTTGTTTCCATATTTTCAGGCCCCAAGGCAATGAATCTGTCCTTGGATCTGTGTTCAGAGAGCCTTGTTTGGCTAAAGGTGCTGGGAACAGAGCATTTTAACACTTTGTAAGAAGCACAGAACTACAGCAAGTTACAGCTACATGAAGAATAAAAAACTAGAAATACCTGAAGGCATCAAGACATGACAGCGTTATTGCCAATTCCCTACTTTTACTTGTGGTGAAGCCTCTGTTTTAAAAATTAGTGACACAGAATAGGAACTCACCTGCCTGCTCTAGGAGCTTGTGCCTATCTGAGCTGTGCTGCAGAAGTGTTGTGTTCTGGCTCAATTTAGCTGAAATAAAACGTTCCTTTACCATTTTTTCTTTGGTATGTGGCACTCGTGTGTTGGGAAAGAACTGTTCTTGTCTTCTCCTTGAGAATTCAAGCTACAGCTATGGAGTTGCATTTGTCTATATTCAGCCCAGGACAGACAAATCCCAGGGAGGGATTCCTGTGGTGACTGGAGCTGAGTGTCACTGAGTGAGTGACCTGCTTATCAAGCTGTGCCAACAGACATATCTCATTCCCTCCTTGACCTTAGTCTGCTCTGTTTGGTTTTGTTTAATTTGGTCACTGATGACTTTGGGTAGGTTTTATTGTTATTTTGATGTAATTCAATTTAAGTACATACTGGTAAATATGGAAATGCCATTAAATTCTATTTTGTATGTATTAGTATCTTTAACTCCTTAATTTTTCCATTTTTCTGCTGTAGCTTATTTTCTTCTGAATTCAAGTGTTAGCATTCCTTTTCCAGTATTCTGTTACCTTGGTACTTTAAAACACTCAGGATTGGCCCTGGGCAGCCTTACCTATTATTTACCCTCAATTTTTAGCATCGAGTGACTAAGTTTTCTGCAGAGCCTAAACTCTTTATGTGTCTGAGTCGAAGGGAAAGTGCTTTTAGAGGCCTCCAGAGGGAGTTCCTGTCCAGCTGACTTAGATATCTACATTCAGGCACATGGCATTTCCCCGTGGAGGCTTTTAGAAGCCTCTGGTGATCATTCTCTGTCAGCTGAGTAGAGAATAGTGGCACTGACTTGCAGAGGATCCCTTCAATAGGCAGCTAATGTATCAGCTCAGGGTGATTTTCCCCTGGAGGAATGCAAATACAGCCATCAAAATATGTAAACAAAACCGTTTTATATTGTCTGCAAGTGTCTTATGTTTCCCAATCTGTTCTGTCTGTATTAGGTTGAAGTATTGTCTGTGGTTGCCCAACAAATACTCAGCATCCAGCAAGCTATAATTCGCAAACTCAAAAAATTCATCTTTGAAGGGACAGAGATCTCTCTCAATCCTACCTGTGCTGTGTTCATTACCATGAACCCTGGCTATGCTGGACGGGCAGAGCTGCCTGATAATCTGAAGGTAAATCTGAAATCCTGCTTTCTCATAGAAATTCAACTGAATTTGCAACTTCTAGTCTATAGCAAAAAGTCAGTGATTGAATAATAAAGTGATGTATAATGGTTGCTTAAGGAAGGAAAATGCCAACACTCCGAACATCCCCTCCCTTGCTGCTTCTGCTGAGCATGACCCTGTGCTCTGGAAATGTCCCTGGGGTCAGCTGTCCTGGCTGTGTCCCCTCCCAGTCCCTGTGCACCCCATTCTCCTGGTGGGTGTGAGGAGCAGAGAAGCCTTGACTGTGTGAGCTCTGCTCAGCAGTGACAAAACCATCCCTGAATTATCAGCACTGTTCCCAGCACAAATCCAAAACTCAGCCTGAGGCCAGCTGCTGTGAAACAAATGAACTCTGCCCCAGTCCAAACCACTGCAAACCTGTTCAAGTGTGTCCTGCTGTGCTTTTCAGCAAGCTTTGTGAACAGTTAGGATTGTACCAAACGCACAGATGGAAGGTCTCAGTCTAGTCAGACTGATCCAGTTTACAGCTTTAACTCTTCTCTCCCTAAGTGGGAATTCTCTGGGTTTTCAATGGCTTGGTGATCCCAATCTCAATTTAAATTTATTATAGCTTTGTGAGTTGCTGAGACACTACGGAGATCTTTACATGGTCCTGGTTCTTTCTCTAGCATTGCCACAATTCTTTGCATGATCTTCTACAAGGCATTAACCACAGCATGTGCTGGTTTGTCTGTCATGAAAGGGACATGAATGTCACCTCTCTTTTCCTCTATTCATAGTTCTTTAGAATTGACTCCTTCAAAGCATTTGTTACTGCAGTGCTTAGCACAGAGCTCTTGAACCTCTCGATAAGATCAGAATAGAAGAGAATTCTGAAGCTGTCTCAGATTTCAGAGGACTCATGAATTCTGTGCATTCATGAATTTATGGAGAGATGCTATTCTTACAAAACGGGCACAATTTATTAAAATATTCCATGGTCAAAAGTTGGTGTCTTCCTTTTTCCTTATAGGCGCTGTTCCGAACAGTTGCCATGATGGTCCCGGACTATGCCTTGATTGGGGAAATTTCACTTTATTCAATGGGATTTCTGGACTCTAAAAGGTAAGACATGCTGAATTTTCTTCCTTAGCTGTGTCTGATGTACCTCATTCCTCTAAAAGGCAAATTTGTGTGTTTGAGACATACAGCTCTGCAGGGCTGTCCATGTTCTGTTTCTGCAGAAAGCACTGTTTAATCTGTTTAATTCTCCAGATGTTTAATCTGCTTTCTTCTCAATTCTCGTTTACCACCTCACATTGACAGATGTAGTTGCACTGTTTTAGAATCTTTCTGTTCTTTCTCAGAGGGAAGAGAGATAAGCTGCATTCTTTTACTTTCTCAATCTCTGTGTTTGGTATTAGGTGTTATTTGGCTGTGACCAATGGTTTTAGGAGGTGGATTCTTTGCTGACCAATAGTTGCTAGGTTATTAATGGATATATAAAGAGGCTTCTTGTAAATAAAGTTCCCTTTTTGCCATCTTGGCTCATCTGCCTGAATTCTCTCAGCCAGCTTCTGCAAACCTCGGGAAATTCAAAGCCACAGACAGATATGCACTTCTACACAGGATCATCTGGAAAATGTACCAAAACATCAAACAGAATTCCTAAATGACACACACATTCTCTAGCACGGCATAATCTACAGTCTTGTTTCCCAGGGGTTTTGGGCTATCTTATCATCTGATGTTTCTTACAATCACTGCCGTTGCCTTGTGTGTATAGATAGCTCAATTATTTTCCTTGCATGCTGAGATATTTCCATTCTACATATTTATTTTATTATCCACAGTCTTGCCCAGAAAATCGTTGCCACTTACCGCCTGTGCTCGGAGCAGCTGTCCTCTCAGCACCACTACGACTACGGAATGCGCGCGGTGAAATCCGTCCTGACCGCCGCAGGGAACCTCAAGCTGAAGTACCCAACTGAGAACGAGAGTGTGCTGCTGCTTCGGGCCTTGATGGATGTGAATTTGGCCAAGTTCCTGTCCCAGGATGTGCCATTATTTCAGGTGAGGTACCGGGCCAGGTTTTGTGATGATGAGATCCATTATAAAAACCTACAGAAACAGGTCGTTATCTTAATTTAGAACAGTTTGATGCCATGTTAGTGTAGAGTTATTTTAGTCCACTGATCTGGGGGAACT
Source organism: Acanthiza pusilla (assembly GCA_036630365.1). Taxonomy (NCBI): domain Eukaryota; kingdom Metazoa; phylum Chordata; class Aves; order Passeriformes; family Acanthizidae; genus Acanthiza; species Acanthiza pusilla. The sequence continues at coordinate 1,340,048 of JAXCHO010000030.1, read as the reverse complement.
CTTTGGTTCTGTTAGGATTATTTTGAAGAGCAAACTTTCGGTGGTGCCTTTAAAGTTATTCTATAAAATGTTTTAGCAGTATCTTGGTAAAAGTTGTCTTGTATTGTTTCATTCGTGAAAATAATTCTTTGAAGTTTGTATTCTGTCTTTGTGCTCCAAAAGAGATATGTAAATACTTAAATTAAGGTCAATAAGAAATTTGAGTTCAAAATAAAAATGATGAAGTTTCTATTTTTATGCTGCTTTAATAGAAAATAAAGACTGTGTAAAGCTACAAAGCAATCAATATTAAAGACTGGAAGCTAGGGTACTGCTCTGAAATTTTGGAACACATACCCTTCTATTTAATCACTGAAATTCTTTCAGCTGCTTTCACATCTTCCCTGTAACAGTGTTGGGGCAAATGTGCAAAGCTCCTTTTTCCAACAGCAGTGTGTTTATGAGAACTGCAGGCACAGGTTTCTGTTTCATGGGCACAGAATGCTTCCACGGCTACAGTTTGCCTAGAAGTTAGTTTTGTCCTGCTGAGGACATTCACTTTTTAGCTCCTGTCATCTGTATGAATATTGTTTTATTTGGGAATTCTCTCTTTTTGTAACCTGTGTTTAAATAGTTTCCATTCTGTCTTTCCTTGACAGGGTATCATATCTGACCTGTTTCCTGGAGTGGTTCTTCCTACGCCAGACTATGGCGTGTTTATCCAGGCACTAACTGAAAACATGGAAAAAATGAATCTTCAACCAGTTCCATGGTTCATTGGAAAAATTATTCAGGTTTATATTCACATACTTCTGGGGAAGAAAAGCATGAGAGCAGAAACACTCTTCATTCACTGTGTCATGAATGAAGAGCTAATAGTTTCCTTACCAATTAATGGAATATTACAAATGGAGTATTTTTACCGAAGAAAAATCATGGAATAAAAGCCTGATTTGCTCGTAGTGATTTTGTAATCAGTCTGTGAGGGAGCTAAGGTGTGTAGCCACATTGTAGGACTTGTGGTTCAGGACAGAAAACTAAACTGAATCTGTCACTGCCTGAGGTGGTGTGGCCTCAGAGTGCTGGGCTGGGCTCAGGCTCTGTTCCAGCTCCACTCACAGTCTCTCTGAGAAGTCTTGAAAGAGGTGACCTTCACTTCCATCCCTGTGCTCCACTGCCCCCATTTCCCAGTGCTGGGGACCTTGTAAACAATGCTGAGCTTTGTTTTCTGGTGTTGAACCTCGTGCAGCCTGGTGCCAGGGTAAGGGCAAGGGTAAAAGTGTGTGGCCTGGGCCAGGGCCATCAGTGGCCTCTCCAGTGGCAGCTCAGACTGTGTGTCTGATGTTCACACTTGCCTTATTCTGCTTTGCAAACCTTACTGCATCTTTCATTTAAATAGGGGTAGTGCTAACTGCTTAGGAGTTAAAGCTAAAACAGGAAATGGCAGCCTTAACCTGATAAAAAAAATCTTCTTAAGGGTTCTTATTACAGTCTGTTTGATGGTGTTTTGGCTTTGTGGGGTGACTGAAGAAGTTATCCAAAGTCAGCCTGCGTGGGACCAGCCATGTGCCACATCCTCAGAGCTGTGCTTTCGGTCCCTTTTTGTCACTTCACTGTGACCCTTGGGTTCAGCTCAGGCCCTTTCCTTTCAGGGCTGTGGTCTGCAGGGTGGGTAGGGCGCTCAGACCCCGAACCGTGCTGGGGATGGCATTAGTGAGGAGAAAGGGACAGTGCCTGGGGAAAGTGGCTTCTTATCAGTGAGAATTGGCATCAAATCATCATCTCTGCCCTCTGATCTGGATGAAGGCTTTGGTCAGCCAGCAGAGTGCAGAGATTTGGTAATGTTACATCTGAATGCAGGAGAGGTCATAATATAATAAATGTGGTAATAATATAAATAATGTAATAAATATAATAACTAGAATAATAAATAACAAATATAATAAATAATAAATATAATAAAATATTACAGAAAATAAATATGTATTATACAATAGATAATTATATAATATATAATTATATATTATAGAAATATATAAAAATGTTAAATGATCTATAATAAATATAATAAAATATATATAATAAATATGTATTATGTATAATTATATACTATATAATATGTAATATATAATATACTATATAATTATATAATATATATTATATAAATATATAAAAATATATAATAATATCTATCTATAATAAAATATTATAGATAGGGTATTATATGTATGTATAATATGTATTATATAATATATAATTTTCTAATATGTAATATATAATATAATATATAATATATAATATATATAATTATATAATATATATTATATAAATATAAAAATAAATAATAATATAGATCTATAATAAATATAATAAAATACAATAAAATAATAATAAATACAATAAATGAGGTAACAATAATAAATGTGTATTTATTTTCACACACATACCACAGCACTTGCCCTGTGCCATGCTGAGGAGTGTCCCTTGTCCCGGCAGGTGTATGAAATGATGCTGGTGCGCCATGGTTTCATGATCGTGGGAGATCCCATGAGTGGCAAGACAAGTTCATACAAAGTGCTGGCAGGAGCCCTGGCTGATCTGTGTGCAGGTAACATTGTCCAGCCACAAACACATCATTAAATTAAGTTAATTTTAATGACTGTTAGTTTTCCTTTGCTGAGATATGCTCAGGTTGTTAATTGTCTGATATTCTTTTTTCTTGACTGCAAAATTTGTATTAATTTAACTATTTTTGTCTGATAGTATTTTTGTCAACATCTACTAGAACAGTAAGCTATGCTAATGTGTTTGTGCTCTTCTCAATTTTGTTAGGCATTTTATTTGTGCATAATACTGCTGAAAAAATTAGCTCTGATAGGAGCTAAGTAAGTAGCTCCCATAAATGTATGAAATGTATGCTGCTCTGCTTTTTCTCCTTCTCATGTGTTTTTGTAGAGCACACTTCTTGCTTCCCGTGTGCAAGTAAGGGAATTTCTCATTTACTGCTCCCTAGGTGCAGATACCTGGGGTTTTTTTGCTGTGAGCAGCTAAAATAGGCTCCTCAGGAATCATCTTGTTCTGTACTTCAGCTACTGAATAAAACTAACCTGTCCAATTCTCCAGCTCACCTGGTTGCCTTTTTACACAGCAAACACCATGGATGAATTCGCTGTGGAATACAAAATTATTAACCCCAAAGCCATTACCATGGGGCAGTTGTATGGCAGTTTTGATCCTGTAAGCCACGAGTGGTCAGATGGAATTCTTGCCAAGGCCTTCAGGGAGCAAGCCTCATCCACCACAGACGATCGCAAGTGGATTATTTTTGATGGCCCCGTGGATGCAGTGTGGATAGAGAACATGAACACTGTGCTGGATGATAATAAAAAGGTAGCCCAATTTTTGCCCATAACCTCATCCTTGAATAAAAACACTTTATTTTAGTAGTAGCAATATTGTTACTGCATTAGACAAAGGTGTGAAACTCAGGAAGCGCTGATGTGCTTAAAAGCATTGCTTTATTTCCTCAATTTTTGGAGTGGGTTTAGATATTATTAAGTGATATTAACCTGTTACTTCTCTCTAGAAGCCCTGTCTTGCTCCTTCTTTATTGAAATATTATTGAAATATTATTACTAACCTCAATTCTTTATTGAAATGAGGTTGATCACTGAGGCTTTTTTATTGACCCTTTTAGGAAAGTGAAATGCATGAACTCAGTTCTGTGACTGAAAACTGAACTTGTTTAAATTACCTAGTGAATAAAGGAATTAAAAAAAACCCTGCAGGTCATAGCTGCTTTCTCTTGCAGATAGAGTATTGTTCTCTATGTCTCTGCAAGCCTTACAGTGAGACATGGAAAAGTTGAGACAAGGTCATAAATATCGTGTACTGTAGGATCCAAATGAATGAATGAGGAGTGACACTAAGTGCAATGTTCAGTGATTTTGTGACAGACATTGCTGTGATTGTACAATCAGCACTGACATGACCAGACCATGTTATGTGATGCTCTTCTTCCAGTTGTGCTTAATGAGTGGGGAAATAATTCAGATGAATTCCAAGATGAGTTTAATCTTTGAGCCAGCAGACTTAGAGGAGGCATCTCCAGCGACTGTCAGCAGGTAATGAGAGCAGTCAGGCTCAAACTGACCCAGCGTGCACATTATTCCTCTGCCACAGCTGTTTGTTCTTTCCAGGTGTGGTATGATCTACATGGACCCCCAGCAGTTAGGTTGGAAGCCACTGAAGGATTCCTACATGAAAACTCTGCCCCCAAACCTGGAGGAGGAACAGCGAGAGCTGGTGCGAGCCTTCATTTTTACACAGGGCTGATTTAGGGGGTTAACTGTAAGGTGACATTCACAGTTTGCCCACTTGAAGGCAGGCATGCAGAATTAAAACTTTTTTATTATTACCGTTATCAGCTTAGTCTTCAAAGCCTTTTTCACCTCATTGCTTGGGTGAATGAGAGCTCTGTGTGGTGTGTATTGTGCTATGGCTTCAGTAGATTCAAACAAAAGTAGGTGTTGTTGAGAATCAGCTTCTAAAGAGAATTTGAAATCCCTATTATTAGGCATTAAAATCCAGAAAAATAATTGGAATAATATTACGATTGGAGCTGTATAAAACTTACTTATGTGATTTGAGAAGACCCCCTTTGAGTTTTTGTAGATTAGAATCAAATTCCAAGGAAGTACCAAGACTAGAAGAGCTCTTCATTTATAGTTTTCTTAGTTCATCAGAGTAATTATTCCTTAACCAACAGATAGCCTGACCCTTTAGTGCATCCTTGAGTACTGTTCCCTGGGAAAAGGCTAGGTCATGATTCCAGTCTGAGGTCATGGATCAGACACCACCAGCCATGGGCAGTGTGTGACACTCTGCAGGCTCCAGCCATGGGCAGTGCCTGCCTGTGTGTGTGTGTGGCACTCTGCAGGCACAGTCAGCCCAGCAAACTGGAATTTCTGCTGTGGCAGTGTCTGTCCTGGGTCCTCAGTGGGGGCACGAAGCCTTTCCCCTGTTTCTGTTGGGATAATGGTTGTTATCAGGGCCTCTCATGGCTGAGCTGCTGCTCTGCTCTCTGGGTTACTCACTGGTAACAGAATTCCTGCTGAAAACTTCTCTGTGGCCAAAGCCACTTGTTTTCACCATCAGACAGTGATGGTGTGACTCTGAACATTTCAGTGCTGCCTCACACAGACCCTTTCTGATCTTCTCTGCCAGCCTGGACAATTTCTGATGCCTTGTGTTATGAAATGAGGGACGGGGGGATGTGACAAGTCCTGCATTGTCACACAGCCGTTTCCTTTTCTCCTCCTAGGTCCATGACTTGTTTATGTGGCTAGTCGAGCCGTGTTTGGATTTCATTAACCATCATTGCAAAGTTGTGGTGAAAACATCCTCTATTCACCTGAGTTACAGCTTGATGAAACTCTATAGTTCTCTCCTTGGTAAGTACCCTGAGCTGCCTTCTTTTTGTTTCAATTTTTCTTTTTGCTCCCTGCCATGTCCCAGGACAAAATGCAGGTTATAAGATGCAAGGAAATACCAAAGGCATTCCTTACTGTTGAGTTCATACAGACGTTCAGTGATCTCACTGATCAGTATTATTAATAGTTCTTTGACCAGCATACAAAGCTTTCACATTTGGAAAATGGTGTCATTACAAAACTGAACATGATCTTGTGAGTCTGTTCTGTGTTTTGCTTGCTGTTTGCTACCATCTGAAGAAAAAAGTTGGGGCCCTTTCTAAATATTTTTCTTCTAATTTCATTTTTATTTGTAAACAGTATTTTACACAGACAAGATCCTCCTTTTATAGATTGGCTTCATTCCACTGAAGACGCTGCTCTACTTTTGTCTCAGGATACTTTTGCAAAAATGCATTTTGAATTGGAATTTACGGTTATTACTGACATTTAAGTAAAATCCCAAATATGTGTTTTAGATGAAATAAGGGGCACCGATGAAGAGGACAGCGAAATCCTGTCTAGCCAGCAGGTCACCTCGTGGCTGCAGGGCCTTTTCCTTTTTGCTGTGGTGTGGACAATTGGAGGCATCATCGACGCAGACAGCAGAAGAAAATTTGATTCATTTTACCGCAACTTGCTCATGGGAATGAACGATGAAAACCCACGCCCTAAAAGTGTGAAGCTTAACCAAAACAACATCTTCCCAGAACGAGGTGCTTCTTCATACCTGCGCTTGTTTGGCCTTTTGGAAAGCAGGGAGAAGGTTTGGCTCTTGGTGTGCCTGCCTGGCAGATGTTCAGTCAGCAGCAGAGCCACCTTCTGCCAGCCTGGGCTGCTCTGTGGGTGCCCTTTGCTGGCCCTGCTGACCAGGAGCAGCATATGCCTCCTGTTGTATCAAACCTAAAATAATGTGGAGATGATAATAAAGGTGATGGTAATAGCAGTGGGGAGGGGTGCGGTGGGGGTGTGTCTTGTGTACTAAAAAGTTTCTGTTATCTCACAGTGTTGGACATCTCTCACTAAAATAACTGTTTATTTTTATAATTTAATCAGATGATTTTGCTGTGTTGTGCTTTCCCATTGACAGGGAGTGTTTATGATTTCTATTTTAACAAGAGTGGCCATGGGCAGTGGAACATGTGGACAGAGTACATCACAAAGGAGGAGCAGGAGATCGCCCCAACGGCTAAGGTTCTCATTGGCATCTTTATTATAGAAAATAACTATTTGACTAAATGGTTTAGAGGTATAAATAATTACATTAGGCTGTGTAATGATTACTCTGCAACACTTCATCAGTCTCTGGAAGTTCCTTTTCATGCTTTTGGCTCAATTCTGGTGCCACTGACACTGGAAGTTCAGCACTGCAGGTGGACATGGAGCCCTGAGGTTGCCTGGTGGTTAAATTTTGGGTTCTGCTTTGTTCTCTAAAAGCTTTTGAAAATATGGGTGGAAAAAGCCAAAACCTGAATGTGCATTCCTTCATTTCTGTTCTCAGTGGTTGATCTCATGATATGATAGTATGAGTTACTCAGAAAGCAATCAGAGACTTACTGCTGCTTTGGGCTATGGGAGCAGTCCTGAGAGTCCTGGGTCCCCTCCATGTCCAAAAAGGCACTCAGATTTGGCTGGCAGCTGTGAATGAAGGGGAAGTGAAGCACAGCAGAGATCTGCAGATGAAATTTCAAGATAACTTAAGCTTGTTCAACTTTTCACTCCATTGAAAAGACAGTTGCCACTGTCTTGTCTGTTAAGTACACGAGAGATGTAAGATTTCATTTCATTTTGCTCTCTCAAATCTTTTCTTGATATCAAATCCTGATTATGGGTATAAAATGAGCAAGAGAAAAAAATTCCATGCCAGTGTTCCTTTCCCTTTGCACGGTAGGGGAACAGAACTAGGCCACACTTAACTCTGTAGTTCTCCAGCCAGGCTTTATATAATGTCTGTGAACCATAATATAGACAATGCTGGTTGTGCTATTGAGTGTATGAGCCCTGAACAGGGAGTGGGTGATAGATAATAGAATTTTTTAAAAATTATTTTGTCCTATAGTTGGTTGCAAATATTCAATTAATATCTAAGGTATTAGATTTGGTTTTCATGTTTTGCTTTATTTTCTTGTGTGACAGGTGTCTGAGCTGATCATCCCAACCATGGAAACTGCCAGACAAATGTTTTTTCTTAAAACATACGTGGAGCATAAAGTCCCTTTGCTTTTCGTGGGTCCCACTGGCACTGGAAAAACAGCTATAACAAACAATTTTCTACTAAACCTTCCAAAGGAAAATTACATCCCAAGTTTCATCAACTTCTCTGCAAGAACCTCTGCTAACCAAACTCAGGATATTATTATGTCCAAGCTGGACCGAAGAAGAAAAGGATTATTTGGACCTCCTGCAGGGAAAGAAGCTATAATTTTTGTGGGTAAGAGATATTTTTCATTTTTTAAAAATAATTTTCATTCTGGCTTTAGGCAAAGGAAGTGGTTCACCGAGACTAGTAAATTTGGATTGCCTCAGTGCTTTTTGGCTTTTTTCAGACATGCAGAGAATCACAGAATACTAGAATCTCCTGAGTGGGAAGGGACCCACAAGAGCCATCAAAGGATTAGCACTGCCCCTGCTGACAGGTTTAAGTGGTGGTTGTCTTCAGAATAATTCTTAGTTGCAGTGGGACATGACATGAAATAAAACAAAATCACCGAGTTAAGCCATCACCCTAATTATGTCTGTGAGGTATAATAGTGTTTGATTTTGGTTAGTTCAATGGGAAGCAGGAATCACAACACCCAGCCTTTTTCTCCCTCTAGTTCAGTTATTTTTCCTTCTCAGAAGAAAACTGAGAAGTTTGACAGAGCTGTCATTTTGTTAATATTCTTTACACAAATTACAGTTGGGCCCAGAGGTGCAAGATCCTCTGTTCAAGTCTGTCCATCAAGGCAGACAGTCCCCTCTGCTGAACTTGAAAACTCAAAACCTTAAAGAAACAAACTGAGAAAAGATTCAGTGCCTCTTTTTTTACAAATGGCAAATTTATCATGAACAGGTCTGGATAATTTCACCCCGAATTTGCCTCTTGTGACAAACTACAAATGAATACTGATAGATGTACATGATATTCACCCTTCTACTTTTCCCATCCATTAATGAATACTGATAGATGTACATGATATCCACCCTTCTACTTTTTTCACCCATTTCCAACTAAAATGTCAGATTAAAAGAGTATTAAAGCTTTTATTTCTGCTGGAGGAATATTTTTGGTGCAGAAACACAGCAAAACAACTACAAGCTATTGAAGGGAAATCTTAGCCAGGAGGAGTTTTGAGCAGGGCTTGGGTTGGAGCCCACGAGGCAGACCTTGACAGGATGGAGAGGTGTTGAACAATGGCTCAAAGAGCAAGGCCATGGATCGCTGGAGCTGGAGGCTTTGTGCAAGCAAAGCAAGGTGTAGGCCGAGAGGTGTATGTGTGTGGTTGCACTGTTTTAGAATCTTTCTGTTCTTTCTCACAGAGAGTGGAGATAAACTGCATTCTTTTACTTTCTTAATCTCTGTGTTTGGTATTAGGTGTCATTTAGTTATGACCAATGGTTTTAGGAGGTGGATTCTTTGCTGACCAATAGTTGCTAGAATATGAATGGATATAAAAGACCTTTCTTGTAAATAAACTTTCCCTTTTCGCCATCTTGGCTCGTCTGCCTGAGTTCTCTCAGCTCAGCCTCTGTGACCCTCGAGGACTTTGAAACCACATATGTGACTCAGGCTGAGGGTCACCATGACCTCAAGCCCTGTGGAAAGCACCTTCAGATCAGGCCAAGAGTTACTTAGAGGTATGAAGGAGAGTGTTAGAGTTGGGGCCCTATTTGGAGGATGTAGTTGCACTGTTTTAGAACCTTTCTGTTGTTTCTCACAGAGAGTGGAGATGAACTGCATTCTTTTACTTTCTTAATCTCTGTGTTTAATATTAAATATTATTTAGTTGTGACCAATAGTTTTAGAAGGTGAATTCTTTGCTGACCAATAGTTGCTAGAATACAAACAGATATAAAAACCTTTCTTGTAAATAAACTTCCCCTTTTCGCCATCTTAGTTCGTCTGCCTGAATTCTCTCAGCCAGCCTCTGCAACCCTCGGAGACTTTGAAGCCACAGGGGGAGATATGTAAATTAAGTATTTTGCATATAACCAATGACCTTATAACTAGTAGGCATAATAAACCGTAATAGTATAAAAGCAGTAAACAGCAAAATAAACTCGGAGCTTGCTTATAACTCAGATTAGGTGTGTCTTTTGTTCCCCCCGCTGTTCGGCAGAGAGGTTTGGTACAGCAGAGAAAAATTCCTAAACACGGAGGGTTCAATTCGCTGTCTGTGCTCCCCAGATGACCTGAACATGCCTGAGAAGGAGGTGTACGGAGCCCAGCCTGCCATCGAGCTGCTGCGGCAGTGGATCGACCACGGGCACTGGTACGACAGGAAGGACGCGTCCCACATCAGCATCGTCGATGTGCTGCTGCTCGCGGCCATGGGTCCTCCCGGGGGCGGCAGGAACGACATCACAGGTGGGTGTGGTTGCACTGTTTCAGAGCTCTTTCTGTTCCTTCTCATGGAGAACAGAGATAAGCTGCATTCTTTTACTTTCTTCATCTCTGTGTTTGGTGTTAGGTGTTATTTGGTTGTGACCAATGGTTTTAGGAGGTGGATTCTTTGCTGACCAATAGTTGCTAGAATATGAATGGATATATAAAGACTTTTCTTGTAAATAAACTTCCCCTTTTCGCCATTTTAGTTCGTCTGCCTGGTTTCTCTCAGGCAGCCTCTGCACCCTCGGGGACTTTGAAGCCACAGGTGGGAAATGTGCTGCTGTGGCCAGGGCTTGGATTAGAGACAAATCTCCTGGGTGGAAAGCACTCTGAGCAGGTGCCTCCCCCACAAAGGTTTCTGGCACCCCTTCCCCCACAGCAACAGAATATCTCAGCCTAAAGTGGGAAGAACTGTTTAATTAACAGAGCACACAGTGGAAGGGGAAAGGGGAAAAGGAGTCATTAAACCTGAACAAACAGCTGATGAGCTTTAGTGTCCTTTTCCTCAGGCGTAGCTTCCCTTTCCGGGGTCCCCGGAGGGGTCGGGTGGAGTTCCTCCGGTGGCTCCCTGGACGATTCTCGTCCGCTGTCCTCTGGGGCTCCTCAGGTTCTCGGATGAGAAAGCAAGTTGAGGAAAAGGATCCAAAAACGATGGAAAAAAACAATCCCAGGGGGAAAAAAGGGAAAAAAACCAAAAACCCAAGCAGCAGGCACACCAGTAGCACCAGCATCCAGCAGCAGCAACTGACTGAGGGAAAAAAAAGTAAAAACAGTGTCCCTTCCTCCTTCTCACTCCCCCGTAGGAGAGCTGGGGAGAAAGTTTCAAACCATCCCGAGCTGGCAGAGCTTTCTCCCAGCTGCAGGACACAGTTCAAGCTCCAGGACCATATTTCTGCTCAAGTATGCAAACGATAGGGAATACAAAATATCATTTTGCCACCCCAGGACAGGCCAGGGTGACTGAGATTCAGAGGTGCTTCAGGTGTGCTGATGGCAAATTCTGCTTTTATCTACACTGTGAATCTACAGGCGTGTTGTGGAGAGCTCGTAGGGAAATCGAGGCAGAACACTGACAGAAGGAGCAAGAGAGATTTTATTGTATTTTCTTTTTTGTAGGGAAATCGAGGCAGACGGAACACCGATGGAAGTAGCAAGAGAGATTTTTTAATTTTCTTTCTCGTAGGGAAATCGAGGCAGACGGAACACCGACAGAAGTAGCAAGAGAGATTTTATTGAATTTTCTTTTTCGTAGATAAATCGAGGCAGACGGAACACCGATGCAAGAGAGATTTTATTGCATTTTCTTTTCTTATATAGGTATTAAGAGTCTAGCAGTGATTGGTTCATAGCCATCCACCCCCTGGGGGGATTGGTTGAACACTTGTGGTACCCAGTTCCAAAATAAAGATTAGAAAGAGCAAGAAGAATTCAGCTTATCTTTATTCTCCATATGATTCATGAGAAAGTAGAGAGAAATCTTAGAATAGTGCATCCACAACAGGCACATTCCAAGTAGAAGTTGTTTACGTTCAAGTTCAAAACTTTTCCAGGGGAAGTTTAATCAACATTAGAAACAATGTTTTTAATGTTGATTAAAGGTGAATGATGAAAGTTACTCTAAAATGATCATGAACACGATTTCCATTTTCTATTATTTGGAAAAGGACGGGAATAGCTGTGTCATGTCTCTGGCAAGATTTAGGTGAAAGCCAATAATAAGATACTTGATTTTCTAAAGTTTTACTGTGTCCTGTCTTGATTTTTTAAGTTTTACTGTGTCCTATCTTGTTTTTCTAAAGTTTTACTGTGTCCTGTCTTGATTTTGTAAAGTTTTACTGTGTCCTGTTTTGATTTTGTGAACTTTTACTGTGTCCTATCTTGATTTTGTAAACTTTTACTGTGTCCTGTCATAATCAAGAGAGCTGAGGTGACCTGAAATTTAAAATTGGGTAACCGTGGCCTTGTAATGCATGTTTTACGTATTCAAAATAGTTATTTTAAGTGAAATACTGAGAGAAAAAATTAACCAGCTCATATTTCTTTTGCATCACTGCTAGGACAAAAATTTGCCAGAAACAAAATCTTGGAGCTGGAGCCAGATTCAAATGTTGTTTTAGTGACAGTCAGTCTTAGAAGATGCTAGGTGAAAGGTGGAAAAATATTTGAGCATTTTCAATCTCTCTGCATCCTTCTCTGTGTGTTCCAGGACGCTTCACACGGCACTTGAATATTGTCTCTATCTGTTCTTTCAACGATGACATTTTAACCAAGATTTTTACTGCAGTTACTGACTGGCACTTCAGCAAAGGCTTTGATGCTTCATTTCTGAGGTAAGGGAATTATTTCCTGGAGCATCTTGGTCATCTTTTCCCTCTGATTTATCTGCAGAAGTTAAAATTGTATTTCTTTTCCTCCTTAAGGCTGGGTAAGATGATGGTCCAAGCGACGTCAGTGATTTATAAATTGGCAGTTGATAATTTTCTCCCAACTCCTTCGAAATCCCACTATGTCTTTAATCTACGGGATTTTTCCAGGGTCATTAAAGGAGTTCTGCTCTGCCCACACACTCATTTGCAAGTAAGTTGTAGTTGAATTATGTTGATATAGGCGAGGGCAGGAAAAAATAAATTATTTTTTATAATATCAGTAAGTAAATATCTCAAAATACATGAACTATGATTTCAATAGATTTCCAGGGTTTAAAATCAGAATTGTTACGTATTTTCTGTCTTCTCTGAGGGACAGAGCTGTCATTTTGTTAATATTCTTCACACGAATTACAGTTGGGCCCAGCGGTGCAGGTCCTCTGTTCAAGTCTGTCCATCAAGGCAGACAGTCCCCTCTGCTGAACTTGAAAACTCAAAACCTTAAAGAAACAAACTGAGAAAAGATTCAGTGCCTCTTTTTTTACAAATGGTAAATTTATCATGAGCAGGTCTGGATAATTTCACCCCAAATTTGCCTCTTGTGACAAACTACAAATGAATACTGATAGATGTACGTGATATTCACCCTTCTACTTTTTTCATCCATTTCCAAGTGAAATGTCGGATTAAAAGAGTATTAAAGCTTTTATTTCTGCTGGAGGAATGTTTTTGGTGCAGAAACACAGCAGAACAACTACAAGGTATTGAAGGGAAACCTTAGCCAGGAGGAGTTTTGAGCAGGGCTTGGGTGAGAGCCCACGAGGCAGACCTTGGCAGGATGGAGAGGTTTGGTACAGCAGAGAAAAATGCTTTGCCATGAGAGTCCCAGTTCGTGTTGGCAGGAAGGACACGATGGGCACTGGGTGAGGAATCAGTTCAGGAGATGGGCACTGGGTGAGGAGTAGTTAAATCAGCAGATGGCACTGGTGAGGAATCAGTTCAGGAGATGGGCACTGGGTGAGGAATCAGTTCAGGAGATGGGCACTGGGTGAGGAATAGTTAAATCAGCAGATGGGCACTGGTGAGGAATAGTTAAATCAGCAGATGGCACTGGTGAAGAATAGTTAAATCAGGAGATGGGCACTGGTGAGGAATAGTTAAATCAGGAGATGGGCACTGGTGAGGAATAGTTAAATCAGGAGATGGCACTGGTGAGGAATAGTTAAATCAGGAGATGGCACTGGTGAGGAGTAGTTAAATCAGCAGATGCTGGGCCATGTGCTGAGTGTTTGGGATTGAGAGATTCCCACTGAGTTCAGTACAAGGTAGAGCAGGGGCCAGATGGACATTCCTAACCTTTTCTGTTTGAACAAATCCTGCCTGAGCTATATTTACCTTTTTTTTTTTTTTTTAATTTAAATTTTCAGGATGGAGATAAACTGATCAGACTTTGGGTTCATGAGGTGTACAGAGTTTTCTATGATCGCTTGGTTGATGAGGATGACAAGAACGTTTTCTTTCAGATGGTACAGCAGACAACATTAAATAACTTCAAGCAGAACTTTAATAAGGTATTTTTGGATAGGGTGCTGGGACCAAGAATGATGCTAATGCATTTTCAGAAATACTTAAACACTGAGATTGAATCTGTATTGGAGACATTTTGTAATATTTTAATTAGTGAATTTAAAAAATATGGAAGATCTTCTATTCAGCATTAAGTATTATACTTATTTTTATTCAAAGTACTTCGTATCAGAATGATTCCCAACTTCTAAAGGATTCTGTGTTGGTACAGAGGACCAACAGGAATGGAGTAAATGTCTTTCACAGCATTTATCTGTGCTTTTACTTAAGATAATTATTCAGATGATTATTTGGTAAGTATTGTGGAAAAATTGGGCCAATTATTTTTATTTTTGAGAACTCGTCCTATATTTGACAGCAATATTTCTCTGTGAGGTTTGCATATGTGGAAACCTGCATGCCAACCTCTACAGTATTATTTTCCAAGGTAAATTTTCCAAGACCAAGGTATTTCCAAGGTAATAACTAGATTTCCAATAATAATTTCCAAGGTAATGACAATTTCCAAGGTAATAACCAGAACCATGAAAAGCAGTGCTTTCTGCTATGTTAATATTAATATTACTATTAATATTACTATTACTATTGATATTACTATTAATGCTATGTAGATAAGGATTATTATGACTTTGAGGAAAACAATGCCCTAATAGAATTATCTGCTGATTCTTGTCCTTTCCTAGGTCCTGGGTCACCTCTCCACCACTGGAACCGTCACCGACGATAACGTCCGCGCCCTGTTCTTTGGCGATTATTTAAAACCGAACAGCACCGTGAAGATTTACGATGAAATCACAGACTTGAAGCAGCTGACGAGTGTGATGGAATACTACCTGGAGGAGTACAACAACATGAGCAAGGCGCCCATGTCCTTGGTCATGTTCCAGTTCGCCATCGAGCACATCTCGAGGATCTGCAGGGTCCTCAAGCAGGACAACGGGCACCTGCTGCTGGTGGGCGTCGGTGGCAGCGGGCGGCAGAGTGCCACCAAGCTCGCCACCTTCATGAGCAACTTCGAGCTCTTCCAGATCGAGATCACCAAATCCTACGGCGTCAGCGAGTGGAAAGATGACATCAAACAAGTCATGCTGAAGGCAGGTGTTGGGAACACCAACGTGTCCTTCTTGTTCTGTGATAATCAAATCAAGGATGAATCATTTGTAGAAGATATCAACATGCTTTTAAATACTGGGGATGTGCCTAATATCTTTGCAGCGGATGAGAAAGCTGAAATTGTGGAGAAAATGCAAGGTGCAGCAAGGCTGGAGAACAGGAGGATCGAAGCCACTCCCCTTGCTATGTACAGCTACTTTATTGAAAGGGTGAAGAAAAATTTGCATATTGTCTTAGGTGTGTATGTAGAATGTTTCTGTTTAGGTTTGTTTGTTTTTCTGCTTCCTAACTGCTAAGAAACTTAGGTGACAATCATGTTTTTATTTTTGTAGCCATGAGTCCTATTGGAGATGCCTTTCGGAATCGATTAAGGATGTTCCCTTCACTGATAAACTGCTGCACCATCGATTGGTTCCAGAGGTGGCCTACAGATGCTTTGGAAATGGTTGCTAACAAGTTTTTGGAAGACATTGAGCTCAAAGATGACATCAGACAAGAGTATGAGTTTATTTATCAAGAAACAAACGTTTGTTCCCCTGTCCCTCATGCCCTCAATGCATTTGATCAGGAGACTGTCCTTATAAATGGGCAAATTTATACCATTAAAAACACCATTATACCTTATAAATGGGCAAAGCTCATTTCAGTGCAAGTCAAAAATACCCAGATATATGTAGCTGATGTTCCTGAAAATCAGGCCACTCTTTGAGGGTGGAGTCCAAAATACTAATAATACATTTCTGCCTTCCCTAACACAAATACGACTTGATAAGCTTAGAACAATTTTTTGATAGTTGACATAACGACACGCTATTCTCAAAGTAACGCGGAGAATTTTTCTCTAGGGTTGTGTCGGTGTGCAAATATTTCCAGGAGAGCGTGCGGGAGCTCTCCGTCAGCTACTACGCGACGCTGCGCAGACACAGCTACGTGACCCCGACCTCCTACGTGGAGCTCATCCTCACCTTCAAGACTCTGCTGAACAGGAAGAGGGAAGAAGTCGACACCATGAGAAATCGTTATCTTGTGGGGCTTGAAAAGCTCGAATTTGCTTCCACACAGGTAAGATTCGGATGAAAATGGTGAATGTTCAGAGGGGTCTGGATGGTTGAAACATAAAAATAAACTTGTTCTTCACTATTTTCATTTTGCTATTGATAGTTTTCTATAGAAAGCCAGCAGGTAAGGTTAGATTACTGCTCAGGAAGTTGAAGAAATTATGATCTCTACATTTGGATTATAGCACTTAATAGAAAACAAAATTAAAATGAAGGTACTGATTCAATGTTGAAGGAATAAACCTTATAAATTCCATTATTTTCTCAAAACCTTATACAGAGAATCCACACCTCAGCATTCTAGAACCTATTACCCTTTTCAAAGTCGGGGAGAAATTGAAAAATATTGTAAAGCAATATGAAACATTATTTTGTGAGTAGATTCCCAGCAGGAAGTTGATCAGGTTCCAGATAAATAACCTCTTTTTCAACCCATGTCCTCCAGGGATTGATCTTTCCAAGATGCAAACTAAAAGGGCTTCCAGGTACTTCCTGGATGAAGAAGATCCAATTTGCAGCTCTTGCTGTCACTAATTCTATGTTCCACTCCAGGTTTCTTTTGGATTTTGTTTTCCACCTGTGCAACAAAGGATTATTTGGGCTTTCATTATCTGAAAGTGACTGTGAGAAAAAAAATAGAATTAGTCAATATATTTCTTGTTATTGATATTAATGAATCTTTAAAAAGCAAGTGTATTGCATAGATGATGATAAATATACCTTTTAAAAAATCTATTCAGTTAAATAAAACAGCTCAGTAAAAATAAGCTAGAGAACTATTAATTATTTAGATCAAATGACCTTTTTAAGATTGTATTAATTAAGGCATCAAGATATGAAATGCATGCAGCGTTTACACAGATTTTTTTCTTGATTTCCTGTTGTATTCATCAGGTTGTAGACATGCAGAAAGAACTGACTGACCTTCAGCCTGAACTGATTAAAACCTCTGCAGAAACAGAGAAGATGATGGTCAAGATTGAGAAGGAGACAGTGGAAGTGGATGCAATAAAGAGAGTCGTGGCCGCGGATGAGAAAGAAGCCAACGATGCCGCGGCTGTAGCCCAAGGCATTAAGGTAGAGCCCAGGGCTGAGCCTGGGCCGTGGGGGCTCCAGTAAAGGGGAGCTGTGATGGTGTGAATGGGCTGAGCCAAGCTCTCAAAGGAACAGAACTGCAGCAGATGATGAATGACACGTTTCTTATATAAACAGGCAAATTTGGGCTGTTTGGAGTGTGAGTGCAGCTCACAGTCCTGCGTGGCTTCCCTTTCTAGTTTGAGTTCCAAAAGCTGTGTAGCTCTCATTTCTCTACTAATACATCCTCATTTTCAGCAGATTGAATGATGAGTTTATGCTGTTTTCAGGCCCAAAGACAGTTAATTTAGAGTTAGCTGAGGCAATTTGGCATATGCTGCATGTAGTCCTATCAGGCACAACTTTAGAGGTAACACCACAGCCAGACGTCTGCAACACAGAATTTCCTGTGGGAAGCCTCAAGATTCCTCAATATTTTTTTTTTTTTAACTGCTTGGAAATGTCAGTGATATATAATACAGATAATTACTGAGATCAGAGTATATGACAAAGAATTTAAGCTCCACAGTATCCATTTTGCACCTAATCAGTGCTGTAAGATTTAACTAAGAACAACTCTATCTAACCTTTGCTTTAATTCTCATTGCCAGACCAGAGAGACTTGATCTTGAAAACTTGTCTTTTTTAACTCTCAGTTCAATTCATGGAAGTTGCTAATTTCTCTACCAACCTTCTCTCTTCAAACTTTGCAGTCAAACTGTCAAAGCACTTTTCTCTCCAAGAGGCACACTGGTGTGCAGAGTCTATTTAATGTGAATTTAACAGGACAGAAGGGTCTCGGGGGCTGTCCTGCAGTGGGGGTGACCAAGGTTCCTGTGTGAAGGTTGACCCTGCTCTGTGTCCTGCCAGGACGAATGTGAGGCTGACCTGGCCGAGGCTATGCCAGCTCTGGAGGCAGCGGAGGCAGCTCTGAACACCCTGAACCCTTCCGACATCACCCTGGTGAAGTCCATGCAGAACCCTCCCGGGCCCGTCAAGCTCGTCATGGAGAGCATCTGCATCATGAGGTCCATCAAGCCCGAGAGGAAACCTGACCCCACGGGCAGTGGTAATGCCACTGTGTGCTGTCCCTGCCCTGGAACGTGTGGTGTGCTGGAGGTGCTCCTGCAGGAGCGCAGTGTGGGCACTGCAGGTGCATTTTTCTGGCAGTGCTGAGTACCCTGAGCAGCTCAGGGTACTGAGCTTTGGGGTGCTTCAGGGTACTGGCCAGCTTTGGCCGTGCTGATGTGCTGCCCTTGCCTGACACTGCTGTGCAGGCGCTGGGAATGTGACCCAGGCACCAGCACAGCCATCTCCTCAACTTGCTCTGACCCAGCCTGGAGATTGGCATTGCCCTGAGGAGCTCTGCGAGCTGGCCGTGTGCTGTGCACCATGTGCCTGCATTTCCCCCTGCATTTCCCCCTGCATTTCCCCCTGCATTTCCCCCTGCATTTCCCCCTGCATTTCCCCCTGCATTTCCCCCTGCATTTCCCCCTGCATTTCCCCCTGCATTTCCCCCTGCATTTCCCCCTGTATTTCCCCCTGCATTTCCCCCTGCATTTCTCCCTGCATTTCCCCCTGCATTTCCCCCTGCATTTCCCCCTGCATTTCCCCCTGCATTTCCCCCTGTATTTCCCCCTGTATTTCTCCCTGTATTTCCCCCTGCATTTCCCCCTGCATTTCCCCCCGCATTTCTCCCTGCATTTGTCCCTGCAATCCCTGCTTCCAAACTATCAGTTGTGCTGGGAGAGAATTCTAGTTATACCTCTGCCATAGGTAATTATTCCAAAGAGCTTCTTCTGTGTGGTTTAATGTTGCTCTTGTGGGATTGCAGAGGATTTGTGAGGTAGGAAAGAGACCTCCTTCTTCCACTTTTCTTCTAGCTTATGCCTATACAGTTCAACCCTTTGTGATTAAAAATAAGAATTGTATAAATGCCTTTGATCCAAAATGGTTTTATCTGGATTAAGAAGGAATATTTCCACAGTTACTGATTTATCTAATAGATGATGCTAAGGAAGACTGTATAATAATTTGTTTCCCTTAATGTGCTTGGTTGATTTAGAATTAATATGCAATTAATAAATACAACATTGGTTAGTGATGCTGAAGGTCCTGTCTGAGTTCCTTTAGGTAGTGATTTCCTCAAACTATTTGATAGTCTTTGCACAGTAAAATTCCATTGCAATATCATTGATGTTAATTCTTCATACTATGTTTCGAAGTATTTTCTCAGTTTGAACATGCATGTATTAAGCCTGATTTTACTCTTATTTGCAATACAGGTAAAATGCTTGAAGACTTCTGGGGGCCAGCTAAAAAACTTCTTTCAGATATTAAATTCCTCGAGAGATTAAAGACATACGACAAAGACAAAATCCCTCCTTCTATAATGAAGAAAATTAGAGAGAAGTTTATGGATCATCCAGATTTTCAGCCGGATGTCGTGAAAAACGTCTCGTCTGCCTGCGAGGGGCTTTGCAAGTGGGTGCGAGCCATGGAGGTGTACGATCGTGTCATTAAAGTGGTGGCCCCAAAACGCGAGCGCCTGCAGGAGGCCGAGGGGATCCTGGCGGTGCAGATGGAGAAGCTGCAGGTGAAGCAAGCCGCGCTCAAGGAGGTCGTGGATCGCCTGCAAGCTCTGCAGGATGAGTTTGACCAAATGAATGAGCGGAAGAGAGACTTAGAAAATAATATTGAGCGCTGTTCCCAAAAGCTGGTGAGAGCTGAGCAGCTGATCAGCGGGCTGGGGGGAGAGAAGGAGAGGTGGACGGAGGCTGCGCGGGTTTTGGGGCTGCAGTACGTGGACCTCGTGGGGGACGTGCTGCTGTCCTCAGGAACTGTGGCTTATTTGGGAGCCTTCACCGTCGATTATCGCCTGCAGTGCCAGACGCAGTGGCAGGAGCTGTGCAAGGAGAAGAACATACCGTGCTCCAGTGATTTCAGCCTGAGTAACACACTGGGGGATCCTGTCAAAATCCGGGCGTGGCAGATCGCGGGGCTGCCCGTGGATTCCTTTTCCATTGACAACGGTGTCATTGTTTCTAACTCGAGGAGATGGGCGTTAATGATAGATCCTCAAAGGCAAGCTAACAAGTGGGTAAAAAATATGGAGAAAAATAACAAGCTGGCGGTTATCAAATTATCTGACACGCATTATGTGAGGACGTTAGAAACTGCTCTTCAGCTGGGAACACCAGTCTTGCTAGAAAATATTGGTGAGGAATTAGATGCTTTCTTAGAACCCATTTTATTAAAGCAAACATTCAAACAACAAGGAGTAGAATACATGAAATTAGGGGAAAATATAATTGAATATTCAAGAGACTTCAGGTTTTACATGACAACCCACTTAAGAAATCCTCATTATTACCCTGAAGTGGCTGTGAAAGTTTGTCTGCTCAATTTCATGATTACTCCTCTGGGTCTTCAGGACCAGCTTCTTGGAATTGTAGCTGCAAAGGAAAAGCCTGAGCTAGAAGAGAAGAAGAACCAACTCATTATAGAAAGCGCAGCCAATAAGAAACAACTAAAGGAATTAGAAGATAAAATCCTGGAGGTCCTTTCGCAGTCAGAAGGAAACATCTTAGAGGATGAAACGGCAATTAATATTTTGTCTTCATCCAAAATATTATCTGCGGAAATCTCTGAAAAACAAAAAATTGCCACTGTGACTGAGCAGGAAATAGATTCTACCCGAATGGGGTACAAGCCAGTCGCTGTTCACTCAGCTGTTGTCTTCTTCTGCATCTCTGACCTGGCCAACATTGAACCTATGTACCAATATTCATTGATTTGGTTCATCAACCTCTATGTCCAATCCATTGCTAAAAGCAAAAAGAGTGGAAATCTCCAGAGGAGAATTCAAAACATAACGGAGCATTTCACAGTGAGCATCTACAACAACGTCTGCCGCTCGCTGTTTGAGAAGGACAAGCTGCTCTTCTCCTTCCTCCTGACCGTGGGCATCATGAAGGGCAAGGGCCAGATCGACGATGCCGTTTGGCGTTTCCTGCTCACGGGAGGCGTTGCCCTCGACAATCCTCACCCCAATCCAGCCCCAGACTGGCTGTCCAACAAATCGTGGGCTGAGCTCGTGCGTGCGTCCTGCCTGCCAAACCTCGAGGGGCTGATGGAGCACGTGAGGGACAACCCTTCCAAGTGGAAGCTGATCTACGACTCCGTCAGGCCCCACGAGGAAGCTTTCCCAGACGAGTGGAACATGCTGGCGGGGTTAGACCGCATGGTTGTGCTCCGCTGCTTGCGACCTGACAAAATCATCCCCGCGGTGCAGATCTTCATCGTGGACAACATGGGAAGAACTTTCATTGAACCACCGACGTTTGATCTTGGGAGAAGTTACAGCGATTCAAATTGTTGTGCCCCTTTGATTTTTATATTATCGCCGGGTGCTGATCCCATGGCAGGTGAGATTGGTGTTAAAAAAATCTTTTTTTATCCGATTAAATGTCACTGAGTCTGACTAAACTGTTAATAACGTAGCCCCCTCATCTGATCTTTAAAGTGTCTTTAAAGTACAGTACAGCAATGATGGAATATCAAACATTGGCATCTGCCTGTATATGAACAATGATAGTAAATTGTTAGAGGGTGGAATGGAAGTAGTGCTGATGAAATGTCTCGCTCTCTGAGCAGCAATTTGGGGATCTCACAGCTTGTAGCATCCAGACCAGTTTGTAATTTATACTTGCATTACAATTCTTCCAGTGGGTGTTGGAGGTTTGTCCTGGTCTTTATTGCAACCCCTCCTCCAGAAAGTTTCCTCCCTCTCAGTTACTAATTAAATGGTGTATAGGCCACGTTTAAAAGCACATTTTTCAATGTCCTTTAAAGTGTAACCACCCAGATTATTTTTAAATCTGGTTTTCTGCCAAAAGAATTGCATATGGAGCCACACCATAAGGACGTATTTCCAGAAAGTACTGATTTTGATAGCCAAGCTGAAGGTCTATTTTTAGCCAAATGTAAAGATCTGCAGCTCAGTCCCCACAAACAATTGTACCCACGCAGCAGAGAGAGTCCAGGGCTGTTGTGCAGCCTGGAACTGAACCCTTGGGGCCAAAGGAGAGGACAGCTATTTAACCTGGAGAGTTTTTGGGCTGTTTTCTTTTTTTATTGATATTTTATTCCCCAAATTTTATTATATGCCTCAGAGACACAGTACCTGATACAGCATGTGATGCTCCTTCTGGGTGGTTAAGGTTCTGTTTGTTTTTTTTAAATGGAGTAAAATACTTGTTGGCTTTTCTCCCTTTAATTACATTCTAAAAATGACAAATATAACACATTCTATTTTCTAACAGACTCTCTTTGTTTGCTTGTATAAACCTTGCCATCCCAGGTTTGCTCAAATTTGCTGACGATGTCAGCATGGGAAGCACAAGCATCCAAACGGTGTCGCTGGGCCAGGGCCAGGGCCCCATAGCAGAAAATATGATTTACCAGGCGATCGCTGCCGGGACCTGGGTGGTGCTGCAGAACTGCCACCTCGCCACCAGCTGGATGCCAGCCTTGGAGAAAATCTGTGAGGAGGTGATCGTGCCTGAGAACACCAATGAGAACTTCAGGTGGGAGTTTAGTGTTTTGCACTTTTCAATGGGAGCATTTCCTGTTTGCTGAAGACACTGCTGAAAAGAAATTAAATTATTTCTGTACGAATGACGTTTGTGTAATTTATATGCAGTGATAAAATAAGATCCATAATTAAGAGGTCATCTTTTCTACCTGTCCAATATAATCTGCTTTATGCCTGCAGTTTAGAACAAATTTAGATGTTATCTTTATAGTTTAGCAAGTAGTAAAACTTAGTCTCCAGTAGATCAATATGCAAGATTATATTATTGAATTTATCATTATTATTAGTACTATTCTCACTATATGATTTTTAATAATGTGCTTTTCAAACTTCTTTTCAGGTTGTGGTTAACGAGTTACCCATCAGAAAAGTTTCCTGTTAGTATCCTCCAGAATGGCATCAAAATGACCAATGAGCCTCCAAAAGGTGTCAGAGTGAACCTCCTCCGCTCGTACCTGAACGATCCCATCTCCGACCCCGTGTTCTTCAGGAGCTGCCAAAAGCCACAGATGTGGCAAAAACTGCTTTTTGGCCTTTGCTTTTTTCATGCTGTTGTGCAGGAAAGGAGAAACTTCGGCCCACTGGGTAAGTTTTGGATTATTTTGCTCTTTGTTTAAAGAAAAAGATGTGTGGCTTTGAAATGCACTGCTGGAGTCTCTCTGTAAAAAAGCAGTATTGTTAAAAGTGTTGCAGGAGTGCAATCTGCATTGCACAGAACAGCATAAAGTTTAAAAGCTGTTATTTGCAGGGATTCTTTTTCCTTTTTCCTTTTTCCTTTCTCCTCTCTCCTTTCTCTCCTTTCTCTCCTTTCTCTCCTTTCTCTCCTTTCTCTCCTTTCTCTCCTTTCTCTCCTTTCTCTCCTTTCTCTCCTTTCTCTCCTTTCTCTCCTTTCTCTCCTTTCTCTCCTTTCTCTCCTTTCTCTCCTTTCTCTCCTTTCTCTCCTTTCTCTCCTTTCTCTCCTTTCTTCTTTTTCCTTTTTCCTTTTTCTTCTTTTGAAGCTACTGAAAGTATTACCCTGGGGAAGACTGGAAAGTACCACTTTTTGAAATAAATACATTATACAATAATTACATGAAATTACACCTTACTAAATTATTAGCTTAGTGTAGTTCTCACTGACAATCAAATCCAGATCCATTTAGAATTTTTGTAATTAAAAATGTCTTCTTCAATTCTGCTTTTGTTATTTATGTCCATGCTTTGTTTCATCAAAGCTAGTGTGTATATTTACTTGGTGTGAAACAAAACTGTGTAGCTGCAGTGTGGTGTTTGTAGCACAGCAATGAAAAGATAAGTATTCGTAAGATTTGTACTTCAGCTTTTTCTTTAATCTTCAAATATGTAGAAAATACATAGAATTTCTGCATAACATATAGAAATGTATGGGCTTAGAGATTCTGTTTTTATAACCATATAAAGTTTATGCTCTGCACTGCTTTACATGAGGTCCTGAGTCTTCCTCATAACAGGCTGCTGTCAGGAAATGTTCTATTTTGACTGAAAGCCACTGTCATTATTTTAATCAGCAGCTGTTTAAGTAAGCACTGAACTTGCAGTGTGGAGAGACTCATTTATTGCTTTGGAGTAAACCCAGAATTTCCTAGAGGCCATTGTCTAAATCAACATCTACTGCTGATGTGCCCAGCTCTCTGGGTGAAGGATATTGCATCAATAATCCTATTTTTGCTTTGCACCACAGATAGAGGCTTTCTGAAGGATTCTTTTCTCTGGAGGATGTTCCAGATGTCTCTGTGTTTGTTTGCTTGTTTGTTTTATTGTACTGTAACTCTGAACGTCATCTATGAACAGTATTAATAGATGGGCAGATTAAAAATTAAAGTCAAGAAATGAATCGAAACTCCTGTTCTCATTGTGACCAGATAGCAACAGATTAGCTTCAAGTACCAAGCAGGTAAAATACAATTCTCAGGATATTGTGATGCCAGAATGCTTAATGAACAGCTGGAATATCCAGGGCTGCTTCTGGACTGTGGAATTTGTGGGCCTGTAGGGATGTCCCTGTGGTGTACGGACGGTTTGGACAGAGATCTCTGGAGTTTAGTCTCAGAGCATGAGGTTTATTGTGATAAAAAGCGTGGAGCTAAGAGCCTGCCAGGAGCTGCAGGGCACAGCCCCAAGGCAGGTAAGGGAGGTGAGAGAGAGAGAGGTACAGGAATCGGGGAAGCAGAATACAGAATGCTGTGGTTCTTGCTTACAATACAATAAATCATGTTCTGTGCTGAATATTCTAATTTTCACTAACCAATCTAGGACAAGATACAAATTCTATAGCATTTACATACAGCCTATGAGCATCCTTGTATTACCATATTGCATTATATTTTAAACCCTTAAAACTGCTTTTTTTACCTTATGCTAAGTTAGTAAAGTCTGCTCTGACCCTTGGACCTGCAAGCAGGCAAGGGCTATTGTCTACTCAAGGAAGGCCATTGTTCAATCAGAGAAGGTGATTACCTGGGTGGCCATGCCATTGTTTTTCAGTTTATTTCAGTTTGGTATCTCAAAACTCATCTTCATTTCAATCTCTCTTATGGTTTCCATATTCTCAGCATCTTTCGCCAGGTACTAATATTTATAAGACTTTCCTATTTCACCCTCCCCAACATCAGACTGTGGGGCAGGTGTCTCTCCAGCTCTGCAGGAGCAGTGTGGCACCAAACCATCATCTCCTGAGCCCAGCTCAGTGCCGTGCCCACTGCCCTTTGTGTCTGTGACCTGAACAGGTTGGAATATTCCCTACGAGTTCAACGAGTCTGACCTCCGAATCAGCATGCAGCAGATCCAGATGTTCCTGAACGAGTATGAGGAGATCCCCTTCGAAGCTCTGACCTATCTCACAGGTACACTGCATCCTCTCACTCGTGTTTGTTGATTTTCCCAGGCACTTTCACTGACACAGTGATCAGCAGTGAGTTCTTGATGAATTGGGTGGATTCCACCCAGGTTTATTTTTCTGGCCTTCACAGGCAGTGTGGCTGTCACTGGATGGATGTTGGGGTTGGATTGTCCCTGGAGCTGCATCCCAAACCCTCAGCTGTCATTGCTTTTTGACTTGCATTTGGTTACAAATGCTAATGGTGCAGCAAACCTCCTGTTCTGTGCTCCACACACCCCAAACCAAACTGCCCACGGCCTCTGTTCACCTTCCCTGGTCAGTGTGAGCTGTGGCACCTCACTGAGGATGTGATAACACTCAGGGCCGTATGGCAGGAGGTGCTGATGTGTGTAAATCACTCAGTCCTGTGGCTGTTCTGTTCCCTTTCTCCAGGGAGATAAGCTGCTTTTTGGCACCTCCTTTGTCAGCCTTGTCATTCTTGATTTTTGTTAGCTTTGATTAGCTAACAATCATTCTCCATTTTTATTAGCTTGATTAGATTTATGAAAAAAAATTTGGGACATGAGTAGCAGTTTCTCAGACCAACTCATAGTGTTGCTTAAACCTTTCATCATCAAGACACATAAATTTGGCCCTTAGATGTTCAAGTGTCTCATTTCCATTGAATCAATTGAAATATAAGACCTAAAAACTTTGGAAGATCTGGAGCTTTGGAGCTTCACTAGAGTTTCACATTATTGCAGAGCAATTTTTATTTGTTATTATCTTTCTTTTTTTTTTTGTCCTGATTTTCTTTGTCCTTTTCCAGGGGAGTGTAACTATGGAGGCAGAGTGACAGATGACAAAGACAGGCGTCTCCTCCTGTCCCTCCTTTCCATAGTGTATAACAAGGATATAGAGCAGGACAAGTACAAGCTTTCAGCTGCAGGTGACTACTACATACCACCCCATGGCCCATATGAGGTGAGAAGTGTAAATTCTCTCTGAGTTATTGGGAAAAACTTACCTGAGTTATTGGGAAAAAACTGTGCTTGGATAACGTTGAATACAGCGAATAGAAAAGAAACCCCACTGGATCATAAAGCCATGCTGGAATGTATCTGATGTATGGAAAAGGATCTGGCAGTGATTATCTGCCCCACCCTAGAGGGGATGCAGAGATCAGCACATCCTCTGCCCTGTGTTGGTGCAGGAGCCACCCCGAGCAGGGCTCCAGGGCAGTTCTACAAAGCTGATAGCAGTCAGGCTTCAGGGATTTACACTGCACTTCTGCACCTTCTGGTAGCAGCAGACAGGAGGAGGTGCAGTGGCAGCTGTACACTCATTTCTGCACTTTCTGCACTCCCTTGCAGTGCTCTGACCCTGACAGCATTGGTCAGGAGGTGCAGTGGCAGCTCTACACTCATTTCTGCACTTTCTGCACTCCCTTGCAGCCACTCAGACCCTGACAGCATTGGTCAGGAGGAGGTGCAATGGCAGCTCTACACTCAGTTCTGCACTTTCTGCACTCTTGCAGCACTCTGACCCTGACAGCATTGGTCAGGAGGAGGTGCAGTGGCAGCTCTACACTCAGTTCTGCACTTTCTGCAGTTTCTTGCAGCCACTCTGACCCTGACAGCAGCAGACAGGAGGAGGTGCAATGGCAGCTCTACACTCAGTTCCATCTCTTTCCCTTCTAACAGCTGCATGGAGATGATGAATGTGCTCAAATGGCACTATTTGTGTAGGCCACAGTTGCAGGGATGACACATGGAGCATCCTCCCCCCTCCTGTGACTCCTACCAGCACTCCTCGGATCTTCCTCACGCACTTTCCTTTCTCTTGCTGCTTATGTGAGGGTGGTAATAACAACTCCTCCGTGAGCTTTTGAATCACTCAGAACTTTTATATTTATCTCTGTGGAGAGTCAGTTCCTGGGTGTGTTTAACAGGGAACTACCATCTTCAATTGTCAGTGGGAAGGTTCTGTCCCAGTTGGGTTTAGCTGATCATTTATGAATATCACATTGCACAATGTTTGAGCTCTGAATGTTTATTTTACAGTCTTACATTGACTACATAAGAAGTTTGCCAATTACAACACACCCTGAGGTGTTTGGCCTTCATGAAAACGCAGACATCACCAAGGATAACCAGGAGACCAATCAGCTTTTCCACGCAGTGCTCCTGACTCTGCCCAGGGAAGCAGGGGGAGCTGGCAAGTCCCCGCAGGTAAGGGGGGAGGAAAGATCAGCCTGCTCTCTGGGAAGGTGCCCCTTCCTGCCATGTCCTGGGCCTCAGAGTAACCCAGCACCTCTCATCTCGTGCCTGCAGCACTGGGAGTGGATGTGAATGGCCCTGCAGAGAGGCAGAAGGGTTTGGTGTAGCACCTTTAATAACTTTGCATTCAAACAGATTAATGCCACACAGCCCCACCTGCAGAGAACGTGCAGTTTGAGTAAGGATGTTCTTTCATATTTCATGCTTTAAAATAAATGCAAAGTGCCTCATTTCAGTCATGAATTGGAGTCAGGACACAGTAAAAATCACAGTTGGTAATGCACCCCAATCACATCCATCTCTAGGCAATTTAAAAGTATGGCATTTAATTCCATTTATGAATTGCAGGGATGGAGGTTCGTGCCCTGCCAGACTCCATCCAGCAGTGCTTGCAGGACCTTCCCTGCCATTCCCACTAGGGGACAGACTCCAGAGGGCCAGGGAATTAGATAAATAACCGAGCCATCAGGCGAGCACTAGAAACCCATGAGAGGCAAAAGTTGTACTCCTGGTGAAGTCTGTGCTGCATTGGCACTTCAGTCTCTCATCACCCATTTTGGATCAGATATTTTGCTTCCTGCATCAGTTTCTACAGTCCCAAACATATCTCTGTGTTTGTGACTTGGGTGGCACAGAGTGGAGCAGTTTGAGAGGATGGGGTCCCTTGGACATGACCTCAGTGCCATCCACCCCTGCAGGGTTTGGCTGGGAAGGTGCTGGGAATTTGTTCATCCTGTCCTGCCAGCTCAGCTTACTCAGGCCAAACCCATGCCCCTTTGAGACAGAGATAAATGACCTTTCAGCCTCTCAGACTGGACATCCTGTGCTTTGTACACAAGTGGATTCCTGAGTGGATTCCCATTTCCTGCAGGGCTGTCTGGTGAGCATATTCTCTGTAATAAAGCTTCTCCTGTGGCTGGCTGTTCATGGGTCCTCCCATTCTTTTGCTCATGCTGCATGCTTTGTCTTTTCCCTCAGACTGTGCTTGTCTGCTCTCCTGCCTATTTTCTTAGAAATCACCCAAAACCTTGTTGCAAATTCAAAATTGCTAACAAATTTAAAATTACTGAGAAGGAAGGAGCAAGCAGCACATGCAGGGACAGACAGGATGATGCCCAAAGAGAGTAAGAGCATACAAGCACTAGATCTTTAGGAAAATGGGCTAAAATACCTGTGTGGTTATACAGAAAAAATATAAAATCGACAGTGTTTTGTGGAATTTATTCCATTAAAATAGAGGGGGGAAAGGAGTATTTGTTACTCACTGCAAATTTTTGGCTCCAGGAAGTTGTTGAAGAACTGGCACAGGACATCCTGTCCAAGCTGCCAGACAGCTTTGATATGGAGGAGGTGATGAAGGCATACCCAGTGCTCTATGAGGAGTCCATGAACACAGTTCTCAGGCAGGAACTAATTCGATTTAACAGGTATGGCTGAGTGTTTGTGTGCTCCTTAAACTGAAATATTCCTGTGTTCATCAGTGCTAATTGCTCACAAGCCTTAAACAAGCCTTTTACAATATATTTTTTTAACATGTTAGATTCTGCTTTGGATGAATCTTTTAAAAAGACTTGAAAGCTGCAGCTGACTGTCTGAGGATAGAAATAGTGCCTGTGTGCTTGGAGTAGGAACTTAAATAAGATTTGAGTTTGTTGTGTTGAGGCAGAGCAGCCTATTTTAGTCTTAGTAATATTCCCAGCACCCTATGACAATTCGTGCTGCAAGCTTTCAACTCTTGTCACTTGATTTCTCTTGTCTGGAGTGAAAATTTTTATTTCTCTGTGTGTGTTTTTAATTTGTTTGCTTTTCTAAAGTTAAGTAAGAGTTTTGATAGCTACAGGTGAGATACATTTCCCACCTTTATCAACCCTTCATTCAGGCTATCTTTTATTTCCGTGTGTGTGTTTTTAATTTGTTTGCTTTTCTAAAGTAAGAGTTTTGCTAACTACAGGTGAGATATGGAATTTCTGATGGGACATTTCCCACCTTTATCAACTCTTCACTCAGGCTGGACTGAGGGGGATTCAGCCAGGTGTGGTTGCACTGTTTGAGAATCTTTCTGTTCTTTCTCAGAGAACAGAGATAAGCTGCATTCTTTTACTTTCTTCATCTCTGTGTTTGGTATTAGGTGTTATTTGGCTGTGACCAATGGTTTTAGGAGGTGGATTCTTTGCTGACCAACAGTTGCTAGGTTATCAATGGATATATAAAGAGGCTTCTTGTAAATAAACTCTCCTTTTCGCCATCTTGGTTTGTCTGCCTGAATTCTCTCAGCCAGCCTCAGCAATCCTTGGGGCCTCTAAAGCCACAGCCAGGGAGTAAGAAGTAAATAATAAAATGACATTTTTTTGTTTTCTCTGAAGGCTTACTGAAGTTGTTCGGAGCAGCCTCATTAACATAGGCAAAGCCATCAAAGGCCAAGTGCTGATGTCTTCTGAGCTGGAGGATGTTTTCAACAGCATGCTGATGGGCAAGGTGCCCTCCATGTGGGCTGCCAAGTCCTACCCTTCGCTCAAGCCGCTGGGGAGTTACGTGTCCGACCTGCTCTGTCGCTTGGACTTCTTCCAGGTGTGTGACCTGAGCTCTGGGGAGCTCTGGGGAGAGCTGGCTGGGGAAAGTGTGCCAGAGCTGTCCTTGCTCAGTCCTGGGGAGCCCCAGGCTGTGAGCTGCTCACACACACTCAGCCCAGCACTGCTCTGAGCTGCGAGGAGGAGCCCTTGGTGCTGCTCCAGTGCTGCTTCCTGTCATTTCCATCTTTCTAGAATGTCATTTCCATCTTCATTTCTGTTTGAATTGGTGTCTCAGTGGCTTCCCTGCTGAAAGGACACCGAGTTGGGTGTGAGTGTGGCTTTAGAGTCCCCGAGGGTGCAGAGGCTGGCTGAGAGAATTCAGGCAGACGAACCAAGATGGTGAAAAGAGAACTTTATTTACAAGAAGCCTCTTTATATATCCATTGATAACCTAGCAACTATTGGTCAGCAAAGAATCCACCTCCTAAAACCATTGGTCACAGCCAAATAACACCTAACACCAAACACAGAGATTAAGAAAGTAAAAGAATGCAGCTTATCTCTATTCTCTGTGAGAGAGAACAGAAAGATTCTAAAACAGTGCAACTACATGTGAGAATGCTTTAGAACCAATGCCTAACAGGCACTATGAAATTTTGTATTCATGTCTGTAAATATTTTCCAAGTTTAACAAAATGTGACACCACTTTCACATGCTGTTTGAACAGGCTATTTTACTTTTTAACTCACCATTCCATTATTTCCCTTGCACTCTTAAAATTACTTAAAATTTTGGGTGTATTTTAAATAGTGAGGTACTGAGATGTAGTGAAACTCCATAGAAATCAGGAGAGGAGAAAGGTAGGAAGAAGTGTCTGAGAGATTTGTATAACGGATCAGAGCATTGTTTGGGCTTCGTTTGACCCCAAATAACTTACCTGGGTGTGAGGACATTCTGCCCTTGTTTGGATTTTTCTGCTGCATTGTGTGGACAGGGCCCAAATCTCCTTGAGTGGCATCTCTGTGCAGGAATGATTTCCAGTGCTGTAGGCTGCAGTGAGTGTCCTCACCATGATCAATGAAGAGACACTGATCAGTGGAGAATGTAAAAAAAATTGGCCTTTTTCATGCTAGGAGATTGGTGTTTACAAGCTTGTAAAAGAGAGAATTTTGATAAAAGAGTCCAAATTTAACCACTTCTCTTGGTTTTGGGGGCCAATATCTAGACTTAAAACACACTTAGGCTACTTTCTGAAATTTTTCTCTGAGTTGTGTTTTTTTCAGAACAAGTGATTATTCTTGTTGTCATCCTAAAGAACTGACTGTGTCACTTGTCTGAAAAACAGAGAAGTGACAGAAGGTTTGGATCTCACTGTGCTGTTTGAGTGTGGCTGAAAGGACATCTCTTTTCTGGTGAATTGGCACAGTGAAGCCACAAATACCTTGGGTTTTTTACATTTGTTTTCTCTCTCCATATTCAGGATTGGATCGACCATGGGCCACCCACGGTCTTTTGGCTCTCAGGATTCTTCTTCACTCAGTCTTTTCTGACTGGTGTTTTACAAAACTTTGCCAGAAAATACACCATCCCCATCGACCATATTGGATTTGAATTTGAGGTAAGAAAAATGCAGATTTTTTTTTTTTTTTAACAGCTTGAAACACGTTCTAGGGCAACAAGAAATAGAGTTTTCAGATGAAAAGGTATTTTATTTAAAGGAGCAATTTCAGATTGTCACTTAGAGGATTTAGTAACTCCAGATAAAAATAAAATCAAGCAATGGTTTAATCATTCCAGGTGATGAAACAGGAGGACACAATGGAGAAAATGCCAGAGGATGGGGCTTATGTGAAAGGCCTTTTTCTGGAAGGTGCACGGTGGGATAGAGAATCCTCAGTAATCGGAGAATCACTACCAAAAATCCTTTACGATCCTTTGCCCATAATATGGCTGAAACCTGGAGAAAGCTCCAAATTTCTCCATCAGAACATCTATTCGTGCCCTGTGTATAAGACAAGTGAAAGAAGAGGTGTCCTGTCCACCACGGGGCACTCCACCAACTACGTCCTGTCCATGGAGCTCCCTTCGGACAAGCCCCAGCAGCACTGGATAAACCGAGGGGTGGCAGCCCTGTGCCAGCTGGACGACTGAGGGTGCACAGTTGGTAAAGATCTGCTTCACTCCTCAGTGCCTGCATGGTTGTTTGGTTTTTTTTTAATGAAATTTGGCCTGTTTTGATGCTGATTTTAATGGGAAGCTGCTTCACAGCTCTTGCAGATAGGATTGTGGGGTTGCTTAGCACTTCTGTGTCCCAGGAGTGTGTAGGACAAGGAGGGAGGAGATGAGGATGTTCTGTTGTCAGAATATGAAACCAATCCTGCAGTCCTTGGGTAGGAGGAACCACCAGAGCTGTGTTAGAGAACTGAAGTCACTCCTTGATGATGTGTGGCTTTAAAGTCCCTGAGGGTGCAGGGCCTGGCAGAGAGAATTCAGGCAGACAAACTCAAAATGGCAAAAAGGGAAAGTTTATTTACAAGAAAGGTCTTTTATATCCATTCATATTCCAGCAACTATTGGTCAGCAAAGAATCCACCTCCTAAAACCATTGGTCACAGCCAAATAACACCTAATACCAAACACAGAGATTAAGAAAGTAAAAGAATGCAGCTTATCTCTGTTCTCTCTGAGAAAGAACAGAAAGATTCTAAAACAGTGCAACCACAATGATGTATCTCAGAATTTCCATGGAAATTCTGTGGTGGGAGCCTAGCCTGCCATTTCTCAGAACAGTGTGCTTGTGCCAAAATTTTGTAACTTTTTCCCCAATATTATTTACCTCCACATTCCAGGTGCCTGATACCTGGAGCTGTTTTCCTTCTCCCTTAGTCTCACTTTACCTGCAGCAGCAGCCACTCAGTCACCCCCACCACCTCATGGGGTGAGATAAAGGCAGTTTAATAGGGAAAGCAAGAGCCCTGCACACTAACAAAGCAAAACAAAACAAGAATTCCCTGTTTCCCATGGCAGGTTCAGCCATTCCCAGACCAGGGCCCATCAGATGGATTGGATTGAGTTGGCAGACAAGTGTCATCACTCCAAATGTCCCTCTGTCCCTCCTCCTTTCCCCACTTCACACACTGATCATGCCATCCTGTGGCTGGAGTGTCCCTTTGCTCAGCTAGGGTCACTGTCCTGGCTGTGTCTCCTCCCAGGCACCCCAAATTCCTCCCCAGCCTGGCAGGATGAAGAGCAGAGAAGGCCTTGGCTCTGTGCAATCAATCCCTGCTCAGCAATATTATTTTTTTATCTGTATTACCTCTCTGCATTACCAACCTGATGCCTAAAAGAGAAGCCAAACAAATCAGGAGTATAAAATGTGGACAAATTTATTCGAGGCCTTCAAGGTACATTCGGGCAGACGAACGTCCCCTCAGGGACTGCACCCAAAATGGGCCCTGGGTCTGAGCCCTTCACCTTTTACAAGTTCTGTCCATTAGATATTGGCCCTTAATTCTCCAATCTCACCCTCAGGTGATGATGTTCACCACCCCAGGCCTGCCCCCCTCCAGCTCACAGTTGTTTCCATATTTTCAGGCCCCAAGGCAATGAATGTGTCCTTGGATCTGTGTTCAGAGAGCCTTGTTTGGCTAAAGGTGCTGGGACAGAGCATTTCAGCACTTTGTGAGAAGCACAGAACTGCAGCAAGTTACAGGTGCATGAAGAGGAAAAACTAGAAATATTCAAAGGCATCAAACCCTGTTCAGCACAATCCAAACCACAGCCACGGTGAGGAGAATTAACTCTTCCCCAGCCAAACCCAGCACTCTTCCTCCTTGTGCTCCCCTGCACGATGGACTAATAACTGCTGAATTTTGTACTTGTTTAAGCCCTTTCATCAGAGCAGCTCAAAGTAGCTTGCAAACATTAATTAAAAATAAAATAGCCTGAGCATCTTCAAAGAGCTGTGCAGTCATTAGCTAACCCCCAGAGCATGCCAGGAAGGCTCTGAGGATGCATCATGAGGCTCCTTGTGTACACAGTGCAGGAGAAGCACAGAGATCAAGGCAAACATTTAAAAAACACGTGCTGCACAGACATCCACTAATTTGGGGTCTTGTGCTTTCCTTCATTTCCCAAATTGCAGCATTTGAATGACCTGCTGGAGGCCTCACAGAACGAGAGATTCAGCCATCATTTGGCAATTCCCAGTGTCCTGCTCCAAGCATTATGGGATGCTGCTACAGCTCCTTAAAGAGCACTGTTCTTGTCAGAGGAATTGATGTGTTGAGCTTAGGTGAAAAGTGTTTCTTGGTGTTTGATTAGCCACTGGTTTGTTTTATATGATGCCTTACCCAGGCTGGTAAAAATCTGAAGCAGACACAGCAGTAGAGGGAAAAGGGAATTTACCTCAGGTCAGTAGGATCCTAGGTGCCCAGACCATCAAAGGTGAAAACACACCATGGAGTGAGGAATGAGCTGGAACTCCTCGTACAACACAGACTGGATTTGTATGGACTTCACAAAATTAGCATATCTACTCAAAATCCCCCAACAAGGAACTTAATAAATGAATGATTGCCCCCTATTCTAATGAACTACGTGAGATTTTGATGGACTTCACAAAATTAGCATATCTACTCAAAATCCCCCAATAAGAAACTTAATAAATGAATAATTGCCCTCTATTTTAATGAACCCTCCCTAAATGAGACTACAGCCTAGTTCACAAAAACATGTTCCAAGAGAGAACAGGTTGGAGCCTCTAGTTCTGAGAGAACATGAATGTTTGGTCTTCCTCGCTGTGCAGGACCCCAAAGTAAGCTAAATATCAAACTACAAGGGTTGGAAACATGTGGGGCTGAAGTACAAGGAGTGTTTGTGCAGGGACAAGGAGTGTGTGTAGAGGGGAACAGGGAAGGGAAAGGGTATAAAAAATATAAAAAGAAAATACAAAAATCACCAGCATCATATAGAGATATTCATAAACAGCAGCTGCTGAGAAAGGCAGCACAAGGTAAGAAGTGCAGGGGTGAGTTGTGCAGGTGAAGGGCCAAGGTGTCAGGCCAGGACACCTAATGGATGTTTGTTTTCATAAAAAGGACAGAGATGTGTAGCTGTTTCAAATTACTGAGAGGAAGAAATGACTCTTAACAAATTAGGCTAAATGATATTTGACACCTATACCAAAATAAAACTTGTTTATGAATGCGACAGCACAGTCATCCAAACAGACAATTTTAAAGAAGAGACTCATGTTTCAGTAGATCTATAAATAAATTAATTAAAATTGGTCCTTGAAAAAATTATTTTCTTAGACTTCATAAGAGAAGTACTTTGTACTTTCCATATACTTAAAAATAACAGAAATGATTATTTCTTCTCTTAGCTATCTAGCTAAGAGAAGAGCCTGTAAAAGAGAGTTTGTGATCTCCTTCTCCAGGGATCAGGCATGGCTGAGTTTCTTTAGTGATGATTACTGCAGCTCATGATTTCCTAGGCTGCCCTCCCTGGGACAGCAAAATAATGGAATTTACTGTCAAGGGATATCTGTCTTGGAGAGATTTTTCTGTGGTTCTTTGAAATGAACTTCCCAACCTTATTTCCTGAGCATTGTCTAGACCTTCCTGGAGAGTGATAAACTGGCTAAACATTAGAATTCACAACCTTTCTTGGCTGAGATGCATTTAAAAAAAAGAAAAAGGCAACTCAGCCGCTGGTTGGACATGATAGAAATGTGAAAAAAATTTGGACAAACTAAGTACTTTGTAATTGTAGTATTAGAATCCTTGGATTTACAGGTTTAGAATTTTCATTTCTTAATTAGAAACCCTCATTAAATAAACCACAAAACCCACCTGTAATTACTGCAAATTGTAGATTCCCAGCCTTGCTAATAATTCAAGGCAGATGGGAAAAATGCATTATGGGGCAAGAGGTATTTTTTTTCCCTTAGCACACATTTCCAGCTAGGGATGCTGTAAGACAGATAGGCTTTGTAAATTTTCTTAAGAGACTGAAAGCTTCCTCTTATCTGTACAAAAATTCATTTTGGAAAGCACTGTCCCTGTGCATTTTAACACCGTTGAGCTCTTAAAAGGAAAATCACACAGTGAAAAAGCAGAAGGCAATACACAGAGACCCCAAATTCTTCTACTTCTAGCTAGAATATTTTGCCTAACAGGATTGGAGAAATCAGTGAAAGTTGCAGATCTGTGCTGTAATTAGCATTTTTGCCAATGAACGTACAGGTATATACCAAAATCAGTGACCTTAGTGCTGTGGATGTTTCTGTATTTTCTGTATTTTTATCCATATTTCTGATGGACACGCAGTAGGCCCCGGGACAGTGAGGTCCTGCTTGCCTTATTTTCTCCACATTTAAAAGGTGTCACAAGAAGCAGCTTTTATTAGCAGGGAGATGGTTCAGATAAGCTAATGTTATCAGTGCTGTGCTGCTCCCCTTGGAATCCACGGGGCCCTGCTGCAGCAAAATGAGATTTCCTCCCCCCAGGCACCACCGAGGGCACATTCTGTGAGCAGATGCCAAATCCATCTTCTTAAAAGGTTCTGTGCTTGCTAATGTTGGTCAGAAGTACACAGCTTCATCAATTACAGCCTTGCTAATGAGGGATTTAGGGACAGAACTTCCAGAAAGGAGGTAGGTATTCTTTATTAGGAGAATAGGAGGAATATTCCTATAAAAGGAGTTTATAGGAAGAATATTATTAGAATAGGAGAATATAATTATATATATATTCTATATATATATTCTAATATAATTAGAATACCTAATATTCTTTAGGTATTCAAGGCCAGGTGGTGTCAACAAATGAGGACTGCCTTGCCTGCCACTTGGCTTGCAGGAGAATTCATGCAACTGACTCAGGACTTTTATTTCTCAAGAATATAATGTTAATGTCATCATTTTCTTCTAAATGATTCTAAAGCATACCTGGCTGGGGTGGTAAATTGGGAAATGACAGTATTTACTGGAAGGGAGTAAGAGAAGGTTCAGGACAGAGTGTACACTGAGTCCAGTGCACTCCAAATTCTGCAGAGGCATTTTAGGACAGCCTGGTTTTGCAAATAAAATCAGTGGGAGGAGTGACACACTGAGCAATCGTTCAGAAATTCTGTGGGCCTTGGCATCTCATCCAGGAGCACCCCTTGAGATTCTGCCTGCCTGCTGGCCTGAGCTGCAGATGAATTTTTTATGAAATTCCCTCAAATTGGAGTTTGCCAGTTTGACCTCCAAACCCAAAGGACTCTAGTTAAGGCACATCTCCTTTCCGTGCCAACTTTCCCTTAAGCTGTGCAAGGAAGGTTTTGCTCTCCAGGCTTGAAAAAAGAGCTGATCTCATCCTTCTTTTAGCTGAACAGCCTGAAGTTTTAACGAATTTCAGTCTTTGCCTTCTGGTCATGGAGAGCAATGAGAATGAAGCATGAGTTAATAATTTTTCAAACACTTTGAAGAATTCTTAGGCTGTCTAGCATTTTGAGGCTTCTCAAATAATGTGATGCTGTTACTTGCTGGTTCTCAGTTAAGCACGTGGATACTCATTTGAGTTACTTGAGGGTACTTGAACCTTTTTAAAATTCTTTGTATTTTCCTTCAAAAGTGAACTAAAACTCCTATTGTTATTTCAATTTGTAAAAATCTGGAAATTTAGGGCTGTTCTTTTGAAATAATCTACTTCTTACAGTATGAGCGTAGGAATGAGCTGTGACTATAGCACAGAAATAAATTCAGACTGCTCATTTTCTGCTGTTTATTCACCTGATGTGTCAGAGCATCAGAACCTTCATTAGTCACGTCAAGTGCAGCAATTCAAGAGAGTCAAATGAGAGTTTAATGACAAAGAGTGAGCTGAAGCTTCCATTCAAAGCCCCTGCCTGTGCACATTTTGGTTGAGCTCATTTGGCACATCCCTGCACTGGTGTATCAGAATTACGATAGGAAGACTGAATTTAGACTTCTTTCAATGAAGAATTTAGCAGAGTGTGCAATCATGTTGTTTTTTTTTCTTTTTTAATGCAATCCCCCTTTTCCTAGGTGAAAGGAATTTTGTTTTGTGTCTTCCTGGCAGCAGCAAATTTGCAAAGCTTCCACTGACAGAACAATGGCATTTTACCTGTCACTTACCACATGAGGCATTCCCAGGAAATAATTACATGGGAAGAGAGACCTTTCTGGACTGGAGCCATCCAGGGTAGTGAGAAATGGGGCCAGCCAGTGCCTGTCATGCTGATTCACTCTTCTCATTGTTTTCCTGTATTTTCTCATCCCCTTGTACTTTTTTCCCTCGTACAAGTGCATTCTTGGGGAGGCACTGTCAGTCTGCTCTGCACAGAACAGTTCTAACTTACTTTTCAGGTAGACAAGAATATTTCTTTGTCATTGTTTATTAGAGCTTGGAGAGTTTCAAATGAGCTGGCGAGCTCAGAAATGAGATTTTATTGGTTTCTCCCACTTTAAAAGGAAATCATACAGACATGCATGTTTCAAAATTGCTTTTTTTTTTGCCACTATTAACGTTAGGCTGGAATAGGTTGTCCTTAAAGTGCTGTGGACTGTGCTTAGGTAGTGTCCAGCGCAGTGTGGCTCTTGCCAAACTTGGGTCTCACTGGTGCTTCCAGCCTGAACGATGGAAGGCTCCTCTAACTTCCCTGAAGAGAACATTTCAACAGCCTGGCAAAGTCAGAGGAGTGCAAAGGAGCCAAGACAACCGTAGCCCATGAAAGGAGAATTAATTTCATTTTACCTCCATTCACGAGGCATCTGTGAAGCAGAAATACCCCTCAGATTTAGGAGACTTGTAGATACTTTCTTCTACTAAATTCGGGTTTCTGTCCATAACAGAAGAGTTAAAACCTAGCACTAAAATGAAACTAATTGTTGAGCAAGCTGATTATGCTGAGAGGCTGACCCTGTGAAAACACAGAGTGAGGACACCAAAGCATCCTGAGCTCGTTCCCATAATGACACCCTGAAGGAAGAGTTTTCAGCCAGTCCATACATGGGAACCTGAGGAACCCAATGCTGGAATGTTTTACTCAGAGTTGGGTAATGGCATTCCAAACCTTGGATTTCACATCCACACCCTCTCCAAGGGAAGGGGAAAGAAAACTGACAGGCTCTGGGCCACTCCTCTGCAGTTTGCAGAAAGGAAAAAGGAGGGGTAGTGGCACTTCTGCTTCTCTTTGCTTCTGTCCATTCAGAGCCAAATCTTCACCATGAGGTGCTGTGGAACTGAACTCTCCTCCAGGGACAGCAGCAGGGAGCAGAGAGGAAGGAGAGCAGCTCCATGGTGCAGTGACTGAATTCCCCCTGGCACTCAGAAGCTCTGGAGGAGCTGTTTCTGCCTGGCTCTCCCACACTTCATGGTTTTGGCTGACCTTCACAGAATCACAGAACCACCAGGTTGGAAGAGACCTTCAAGATCATCGAGTCCAACCCATGTCCCAACCCTCAACTAAACTAAACCATGGCACTGAGTGCCACATCCAATCTCCTTTTAAACACGTCCAGGGATGGTGATTCCACCACCTCCCTGGGTAGACTATTCCAATATTTTATCACTCTTTCTGTAAAAAACTTTTTTCTAATATCCAACTTATATTTTCCTTGGCGCAACTTAAGACCTTCCACAAGGCACTGTCACAGCTGAGCACACAGCACCTCCAACCACCCCAGAGCCCTCTGCAGATCACAGAGTCTGAGATCTGCTGCACCTCGTCCTGATGTGGTAGTTTTGCCTGGCCCAGTTTTTGCCACTTTGCCAGTTTTTGGTACGTCATAAGTACCTAACATTTAGCCAAAATCAAACCCACACCACCTGATGGTAAAGTGATCTTTGTATCACACCTCACTCCTTAAAAAGTGGTGCTTTTATTGACCAGTCCGTGGTTGAAATGTGTTAAACACTTCACCAACCTTACCCGTGGAACACAGTGTATTAAAATGTATTTTTCACCAACCTTACCCGTGGAACACAATGGATCTGTTGGGTTTTTGGCCTCAGGAAATGTGTGAGCAAGTGCCCAAACCACGCACACAAATCACCTGCACTGCAGTTCACAGCTTAAAGGATGTGATTACACATCACAGCTCAAAGGGTGAGTTAGGAAATTTCATCGTGGGATTTCAGGTATATTGGCTTAGAAATCTTCCTTAGCTTCTCCTGGTGTCGCAACGTGCGGCCTTGTTTATGGGCAAGGCCCATGGGAGGCAGATGGATCTGGAAAAGAAAATCCCACCAGTTAGGTGCAGTTTGGGAAGAAAAGGGCAGCATGAATACAGACTGAGTTTCACTGAGTTTGAAATAATTTATTTTAAATACCTTCTTCTCTTGAGAGGGCAACTCTATTGGCTCAAGCTGGGTTATTAGATTTCTAGGAGGAGCACTCTCTGAGGAGTGATTAGTGGTGTTACTTTCAGGCCCTAATTGTTGTGTTTATTAAAATTCTATATATTTTAGGCCTTAGTAAAATCCTATATATGCTATGCCTTAGTAACTTTGTTTTGCAGTTTGATATCAGACAGCAATACTTGAAACAGGATTGCTGACAGTGTTCCAGAACAGCAAGAACTAAAAACCCTAAAAATTCTTGTGTAGATGTCTTGAATCACTGTGTGATTTATTCATACCTACTTACCAAGTCACAAAATAACCCCAAACTCTATGCATTGAAAGCCTACCTTCCTGTCATGATTATATATATGGCACATTAAAATGCACAATCAATGTCATTGACTCCATAAGCAGAGGGAGCAATAGGTGACAGACTCCTCCTTTGATTGACAAAGTTTTTACATTTCCTAAGACTGTCAGTGGGAATCTCGCAGCTGTAAGCCCCAAATGAGTGGAAAATGTGGGTGGTGCTGTTAGGAGTCACTGCTGCTGAGGCTGTCATCCTCTGAGATGGTGCTCAGGTGCAAACAGTAGTAAAGCACTGACTAAAGCAGCAGCAGAGAGTTCTAGAATCTGAAAAATAATAATCAGTCAGCTTGTCTGAGAGAGCAGATCCTTTGGGGTTTTGGAACCACTGTAGAACACATTTCAGGCCTATTTTTAAGAACTCTTGTTTGCCAGCTGTGCATTGTTATTCTGAAACAGATGGGAACAGTGACCAGATTCCAGGCAAGCATCTGATAAAGATGCTTTTGACCATTTTGACAATTTAATTTTGACCATGACTGCCTTGATAAGGGAACTGTAGATGTGAAAATATAAACTAAACAGGAGCAGAGAGGATGCCTCTATGGGAGGCAGAATAAAGTATTACAGCCAGAAGTGAGGGGGCAGTGAGGAAGCTATTGAATGGTGCAATAGAAGACTTTGCTGCAACTTCCAGCATTTCAGTAATCCTGGACATGTTCTTCTATGGGAAGAAGGGAAAAGAAGCAGCAGCATAGGTGTTTTGTAAGGCCTGATTTATGACCAGGAGAACAGTTAACAGTAATGGAGGCTATAAAAATTATTGTACCTGTCGTAGATGTAATCAGGTATTTTTATTCTCTCACTCTCTTCTATTATTTGATTCCATTACCATTTTTTCTATTTTTCTATTCATTTTTTCTATTCTGTTTTTCTGTTTTTTTCATTGATCAGAGAAGACTGGCTAAATATTCAAAGGCTGTGGGAGTTTAGGTCATGCAACTCCATTTTGGCTTTGACACCTTATTTTGAGAAGAAATTCTCCAATTTGCAGTGAAAGACAACAGACAGAGACCATCTCAATGTACATTTTGCACACATTTAAATGCCAGCTCATCTGAAAATGCAGTGAAAGTGCATGAAAGTGCAGTGAGAGTGATATAAACGGAGGGATTATTGTACAGGGAAAGCTCAGTGAGTATCAGTGAAGACTTTGTGATTTCTACTCACAGGTCTCGGGTAGGGGATGTTATAGTGAAGTCCAATTTCTATTCGTGCCTCACATTCCTCTATGCACTGCTTAATCAGCTTTGGATCTGTTACCTGTGATGATACAAATGAATAAAATGAGTATTTTATCAGAGCACAGTGATTAGCAGTTGAAAGCTCAGGTGGAAGTGGAAGCACAGCACGTGCCTTTCCTTAGCTTATTCTGGCAATCCCAAGGACACAATAATTGTGTTTTCCACATCCATAAAAGGTAAGGTTGGGATTTTCCTGACTCAGCAGTTCTGGGTTGATGGCACTGAGTGTTAAGGCCCAGAGGCTGTCAGGACTGAGGCTAAATAAGGAGTTTTCTACCCAAACATGGTATTTTCTCTGTAAAAAGACAATACACATGGAAACTACTAGTACATCTATGAAAAAATCACACTCACCCATTTGTCACTCTGCAAGGGCACTAGAGGAGAAAGGAAAGACATCCTTGGTGTGTGTTCTGTTATCATCCTACCCAGAAACTCCCTCTGAAGTCAGAAATATGCTGTGAATTATGACTTAAATTCTTTTTTTTTTGATTTTGCATTACTTCAATTTAGTCCCAGACCAATATGGGATATAAATAAGTGTTGTGATCTTGAATTACAAGAAGGGTCTTTGATTACCAGGGTTTGAAATTTCTTCCTTAAGAAAAAAATTAAAGTGCTTCTTTTAAAAAGAAGTGCCAATAATTGCTGCTTTGAAAGGAAAAGAAGAAGCTGCTGAGCTCTGTTTGCCATTGCATGGGTAATGATACACTTAGCTAACTTTGTAAAGATCAAAAGCTGCTTCAATTACACAGGCAGTATCTTTGGAATTTAATTTTTTCTTGGCACTTTTTTACTGAAAAAAGACCTTTTAGGCTTCTACAGTAGTTAATGAAGAGCTGAAATGGTTTGAGTTTTCTCAGTGACGACATTTCAACTGTAACCCAAATCCACCAGCGTTTAAGGTGAATGAAATTTTGGGAACTCAACCCTTCTATTCCTACCTTAGCATCCAACCAGAGTGCAGAGAGCAAGAGAAGAGCCATTTGGAAATTGAACGCGGTAAGGACACTCACGGTTTTGTTTTTTCGGAATAACGTTCTGGCTTCATTTCTGATGTACTCTTTCTCCTTCACGGTCTCCTCTAGCTGTCCTGATGCCGACTGCCAGTTTTTGGCTATTTGCAGAATCTTGCGGTAAAGGCCCAGAACTTCTTGTCGAGTTGCTGGTGTCATCTGAAATGACAAAACCAAACCCCAACATGTGCATGAACAGTTGAGTTGCCAAAAGGCCAGCAAGCAGGACATTTTTTCACACCATTAAATTAGCTTAAAAATATTTCCACCATCCAAAGATATGCTGAGCTGTATGAAAAAAACTAAAATAGCTGTAAATAATAATTAGCTGTTGAATGCTAACGATTCAGTCCAGCGAAGTATTTCTATGGATACTTAAATCTGTCCCCATTCAAACAGCTTGAGCTCTTGCTCTGAGTTAAGCTCTTGGTTTGGTGCTTGGCTGAATCAAGGCTGGTCCAAAAATGCCTGGGTTCTGTTTCACTGATGTTTTGCAACAGACATTGGGCAAGTCCCCGAAACTCTACACGTCCCCCTTCCTTCCTGAGACATTGCTGTACCAATGCTGACCTACCTTGGCAAATCTGTGAATGAAATGCATGAGAAAAGCACCACAACACTGCTGGAAACTTGTACAGGCTGCAGGGGCTGAGAGGCTTATTTGTGATAGCATGACAGTAGTGATTCAGCTGGAGTTTGATGTGATGAGAAGGTGATGAAAGCTATTTTATCTAAGCACTCAGGAGAGGCAGACTAAGTGTGGATTTAGGAAAGTCCTGAATGGCTTGATTTTCAGAGAGCTGTGTGCCTGCTGAGCCCTCTGAATCAGCCTCCAGGTGTGGTAAGGCTATTTGGCAGAAAAAGGAATGAAATCTTATTCTTGTTTAATGTAAACGAGTATTTTCTCATGTAAGCAGTTACACTGTTT
The DNA here is from genome assembly GCA_036630365.1 of Acanthiza pusilla. Taxonomy (NCBI): domain Eukaryota; kingdom Metazoa; phylum Chordata; class Aves; order Passeriformes; family Acanthizidae; genus Acanthiza; species Acanthiza pusilla. The sequence goes on along the minus strand of JAXCHO010000030.1, from coordinate 1,295,684 downwards.
CATGGTAGACCACAAATATCCCTGAGACAAATCCACTTCTGGATAACATTTCTGACATGGATTAAATGGACAGAAACAATGATTTCTGCTTCAGGGGCTCTGCAGCTGTCAGAGGTGCCTGCTGTGGCAGGGGAAGGTAAGGACATGGATGCAGTGAGGAACAGGGACAGGACATTACCTGACTGTCTCAGGATCCATTTGCCAGCCTGGAGCTCTAAACACTGAGGGTGAATCCCTCAGAAATTAGAGCTGTGTGCTGGGAATGGACACTCTGGAGCAGAGCAGTGCAGGCAGCCTGAGCTTCCCTCTGGAGGAGCACTTCCCTCTCTCGGCCATGGGGAAAAGCTGCTCTGTAACACAGCACCCTCACTGCTGGGGAACTCTGGCAGGGTGCTGGGAACTCTGCAGGGTGCTGGGAACTCTGGCAGGGTGCTGGGAACTCTGCAGGGTGCTGGGAACTCTGCCTGTGTGCTGTGGAACTCTGGCAGGGTGCTCTGGAACTCTGCAGGGTGCTGGGAATTCTGGCAGGGTGCTCTGGAACTCTGGCAGGGTGCTGGGAACTCTGGCAGGGTGCTGTGGAACTCTGCAGGGTGCTGGGAACTCTGCAGGGTGCTGGGAACTCTGGCAGGGTGCTGGGAACTCTGGCAGGGTGCTCTGGAACTCTGCAGGGTGCTGTGGAACTCTGCAGGGTGCTGGGAACTCTGCAGGGTGCTGGGAACTCTGCATGGTGCTGGGAACTCTGCAGGGTGCTGGGAACTCTGCAGGGTGCTGGGAACTCTGCAGGGTGCTGGGAACTCTGCCTGTGTGCTGTGGCTCACCTCCTTGCAGTCTGTGGTGATTTCTGGGATTCTGGGCTGTAGAATTGGGGCTTGAGCCAAAGGCTTCTCAGGCCACGCTGTTCTCAAGCTGCTGCCTCCAGACACTCACACCCTCCTTCCCTCACCAAAGCTGGAATTACAGATCCTAACCTGAACACAGGATTTGGCTCATGGTTCTTTTCCATAAGAAATACCTAACTATTAATTCCTAGCCTTGTCTTAACTGTTGCTGTGATCTAAAGACCTTTCACAGTTTCAAGAACTCTGTTTTTATCTGATTCTTAAGAGAGGACATTTTTGTTTTGCTATTTGTATTTTAACATGTTTAACCAATCATATATTTTTCACACAGGTAGGAAATTATTCTTCCTACACAGCAGAAAGTAATTCTAGTAAATGTTTATGGTATTTCTAGGAAATAATTTCCACAATAATATAACCAGGTAGTCCCAGCTCATCAAACACTTTGGAGTGAGTGCTTCACTTTATCCACTGTGGAGCTCCATTTCAGGCAATGAAATCAGACACAATGAAATCAGGCACAGAGGTACAGATATCTGAAAAATCACTGCTTCCCCCTGCCAGCTGCACATTTGGTACAGAAAAGAAACAGTTTGGTTCCAAGGGTTAACCCAGCACAGGCTGAGTCCCAAATCCTGGCCTCACCCCTCTGCTTTTATCTGAAGGTGTCACCTCTGAGAAGCTGGTAACAGCTTAGGTCTTCGTGGAATCCATAAAGAAAATAAGAGGAACAATGCCAGGGTAAGAGTGTTTAAAATGCAGGTTTTGATTCTTATCTGTGCATCAGACAATTTCCAAGGGGACAGCCTGGGATAGCAAATGTCCTTTGTTCAGAGCTGGCTACATCTGCTGCCCTTGGATTTTAACCATGCCAATATCTGTTTATAAATATTTTATTGAAAAGTTTAGAAACAATTATTTTCCCCACTAGTTGCTTTCACTCCCCGACCCACAACTGACTGTTTTGTTTTTTAACTTCTCCGTGTTGGAATTGCTACAGAAGTGTGCAGCCCCTCATCGAGGCATGGGCTGCACTTCTGCATCCTTGCTCTCCTTCCCACATAGGCTGGATGATGTAAAAGACATTTTCAGTTATTCATGTACACTCAGCAGCCAGCTGCTCCCAGGGCTCATTTAGTCAACAATTCCTAACCACAAGCCATTGCTGCAAAGATATATAAATGAAGGTATGAGGGGTCCTTTACAAATCGAGGATTTCTGTCTCTGACAGGAAAGGATGAGACCAAATAAGACAAAAAAGCCTGGGTCAGATTCTGATCTGAGTGGGAGTATGAATAGGGAGTAATTCCACTGAGGGCAAAATTACTTCCAACTTAAAATGTTGTAAATGAGATTGGAATTTTTCCTTTGGTATAAACAGAGCCCACACTGCCAGAAATGTAAGGGATGGTACAAGTCATGTATCAGGTGTAATTTCATCAAGTGACACTACTTGTATTAGTTTTGTGGGTGTGCAAAATGATTCTGAGTGGGATAGAAAGGAAGATAAGGGAGGCTTTCATGTCCTTGTAGTTACTCATCTCGCAACTTACATCTTTGGCATTTAAATCCTAATTCTGTTTCACATCTCTGGAATGCTAAGTGGATGTTACACCACTTTCCCACTAACAGCCGTCCTGTGGTAGTCACACCCTTTGTTTAATTCCTACCGCCCTTCATTTGCTGCAGAGTGCAGCCCACAGAGGTTAACCACAGGCGTTCCTGTCAGAAACTATTGGATGAGCTGAGCGAATTTGGGGTGTTTGGTGCCACAGAGCACAGGTCCCAGGTAGGTGTGGCAGTGGGGACAGCGGGAGGTGGCTGCTCTGGAGGGAGCCAAGCTTTGCCTTCCGAGCAAGCTCCCCTCTTATCAACACACCGAGCACCTGAAACATCCATTGTATCCAAACCCCAGAGACTGGAGCAGTTCGTGAGTTACTGCATGGTGAGGATGCGAACCTTTTTCACTCTTAATTAACACAAATACTCCCTTAGACTATAAAACGCAGGAAGTTTTTCTTTCAGCAAACAAATGCCCATTCCTTTGGATTTTTAGATGGTTGACCCAAAAGTCCAATGATTTAAATAAGCAGTGAAACACCAGTCTTATTTTGCTGTTTGCAGGCTTGTCTAGAATTTAAAGTTTATATCAAAATAATAAAAAGAGTCTGCCAAGTGCCCAGCAGTGCAGTGTCAGAGCAAAGCCAGGACAGGAGACAGGCTGCACCAGACTGAGCACAGATCCAGGAACAGCTCAGTCACAGCTGCTTCCTTCCCAGCGAGGGATGCTCGGCTGGGAACACGTGTCCAGCACTCTGCACAGCTCCTTTGCTGAAGTTGTAAGTCTATTTTATTTCATCCTTTCTTCTCAAGTCAAGCATTAGCTACTCAGTTTAAGCATAAAGTCTGCCAGCAGTGAGTACATAGAGGATTTTAGAAAATAAAGGGTGAAAGGAAGAGCCCATAGGGAAAAAAGGATATTTTAAAACAGTTGATCTCTTCTTTCACATCCCAGCTAACTGGGGCATGTGTTAGTAACACACACCTAGTGCTGCTGCTGCAACTGGATTTGCTCAGGGGCAGTGGGGAACAAAACCCTGCATGAAATAATTGAAAAGGCAGCTTTGTACTTCTCAGATGTAAAATGTTTTATTTAGGAGCAACACCACTTTTGTTTGACAGCTGGTTTGCTACTGGCAAGGAGTCTAAAGACACAGTGACAAACTGCTGGGCTGACTGCCTTCCAAATTAAGCTGTGGTCACACCTCTGTTGTGGAAGTAAATGATGTCACTCAAGGCCACGGTGTGTCCACACTGTAGTAGGAACACCACCATGTGCCATACTATGAGCCCCTAAGACAACCCAGGATGTATCCTAACTCATTGCTCCTATTTTCAAATGCACTATTTGGTTAATGTTTATTTAAAGAGGTGCAGAAAAATTCACATATCTGGGTTTTTTTAAAGAGCTAAACGATGCACTTAGCTAAAAAGTGACCTTCTAATGCAGCAGAGAATCAATCATTCCTTTCAGAGCTCTCCACAGCAACGAGAGGTCAGTAATCCATATTCATCTTTCATGCAAGTCTGAAAAACGAGTCTGCGGTTCCTAGGGCAGCAGTGGGTTTGGGCTGTCACCTCCTTGGGGGACAACAACGAGACAATGAGCTCCTGTGGCACAGCGGGGCCAGGAGGGGTCCCAGATTCCTCTGATAGCCAGGCAGGTCACATGCCTTCCAGCAATAGGAAGTTTCAAAATCTAGTTTCCACAAGAGTAATTTTGTCCTCTTTTACTCAAATCAATGGCTCAGTGGCCTGTGACAGTACCCTGCACACGCTGACCACATGGGGCTGCAGGATGTACCTGGCAAAGGGAAAACTTCAGTTGATTTTCATTCTTGATTGAACATTCCTACCTTTTTCATAAATTCAGACAATCATAGCAAAACATCAATGACAGCTAAAGTATTCCATCTCCACATGGTGAAAAATTGCTAGAATGAAAGATTATATTCTTCCATGGTGGTGTTTCATTCTCATTTCTACACAAGCCTGTACATTTCCTGACATTCCCATCAATTTGACCCAAAGTTTTATTTCTCACTGTTTCCATCTACAAGCTGCAATCATAAATATATGCAGATTTGGTGAAAAAGAATGGAGTTGCTGAATCAAGATATTCAGTAAGGTATCTGAAAGCAGGGTGACTTTCACAGGTTTGGGATTTTGTCATGTCTTTCTGCTGGCAAACTGAAGGGAGCTGAAGCCCTGATCAACACCTCTGAACCACACTCCCTAAGTCACTGAACTCACACGGTCCATGGGATGGGAGCTGTTCTATCTGTGCCTCAGATCTCTGACTGAACTCGGATCTCTTTTAAGCTTGCTCTTGCATATGGAGCAGTCTTTTGATCAGAAAAAGCAAACTGCATGCAAAGAGAATATAATTAAATAGTAAAAGCAAGGACATGGATTTTATCACTGTTTCCTATGCCAGTTCAAATAAACCAATTCACACAAAATTAGGATTGTACAACATTCTTTTCACTTGAATAAATGGAAGTGGAAACCCTTAACTAGTTCCTTTTGATCATAGAGTTTTTGTTCTCTTAGTTTGAGATGGTCGAGGCATTATCTGGTTTTAGCAGGACAGACTCCTGCCCTGAGAGTGCCTCCTGTGCTGTAGGAGCCTCAGGAAGAACAGAAATGCTGACTTAGACTGTGGAGAGGGGGAAGAGAAACAAAAAAAAAATTTGATTTACTTATTTCTTAACTTTGTCATGAAAAGACCACAGTGCCCAGGTCAGCTCTAAAGCAGTATGAACTTGTGTCTAGTCTTGTCCAACTCTGTTGTTTATGCTTTCATACCATTTCCTCCTCCTGTGTGTTTAGTTCTCTATTACTTACAAGCAGAGAAAGATTTTAATGCAGTGCAAGAAATTTAGCAGAGAAAATGAATTCTCAGCTATCCTTGGATGGCCTTGCTTATATAATACAGAAGCTTACAGAAATATAACAACATGGACACAAGCTCCAGTATAGATTTATGCACCTTATTCATACCTTGGCCTCCAGCCAAATGCAACTGAATGCATGAAGAGAAATATTTCCCAGCATTGGAAATGCTCTCAAGCTTGAGAACAGGTATAAATATTAATGCTAGCAAAGGCAGAATCCTCCCTGAGCCTTTTGTTATTTTATTCTGAGGGTCACTCAATGAAACTCATTGATGAACATGATTTTTTGTTGCTATTTGAGAACCACAGCAGGGCACAGAGGGCTGTGGGGCACAGAATCAGGTGAGTTGGAAAAGATCTCTGACCCCACGGAGCCCAATCTGTGACCAAGTGCCACCTTGTCACCCAGACCCTGGGAGTGCAATCTGTGACCAAGCACTACCTTGTCACCCAGACCCTGGGAGCCCAATTTGTGACCAAGTGCCACCTTGTCACCCAGACCCTGGGAGCCCAATTTGTGACCAGCCACCACCTTGTCACCCAGACCCTGGGAGCCCAATCTGTGACCAAGCACCCCCTTGTCACCCAGACCCTGGGAGTCCAAACTGTCACCAAGTACCACCTTGTCACCCAGACCCTGGGAGCCCAATCTGTGACCAAGCACCCCCTTGTCACCCAGACCCTGGGAGCCCAATCTGTGACCAAGTGCCACCTTGTCACCTAGACCATGGCACTGAGGGCCATGTCCAGTCCTTCCTTATCACCTCCAGGGGCAGTGACTCCACCGTGACCCTGGGCAGGTGCCCGTACCTACTCACCCATTCTGTGGAGTTTTTCTCGTGTGCAACCTAAGCCTCCCCTGGCACAGTGTAAGGCACTGCTCTCCGCTGCTGTGGGCACTGAATGCTGTGGGCACAGTGCTGTGGGTCAGTGAGCGATGTGGGCACTGAGGGCTATGGGCACTGGGCACGGAGGGCTGTGCTCAGTGAGGGCTGTGGGCAGTGGGCGCTGTGGGCAGTGGGCACGGAGCACTGCGGGCACGGAGGGCTATGGGCAGTGGGCGCTATGGGCACTGGGCACGGAGGGCTGTAGGTCAGTGGGTGCTGTGGGCACTGAGGGCAGTGGGCACTGAATGCTGTGGGCCCAGCGCTGTGGGTCAGTGAGCGATGCGGGCACTGGGCACGGAGCGCTGCGGGCACGGAGCGCTGTGGGCACTGAGGGCTGTGGGCAGTGGGCACGGAGCGCTGTGGGTCAGTGGGCGCTGCGGGCACGGAGGGCTGCGGTCACCGAGCGCTGCCCGTCCCGCTCGCCCCACGGCCACCGTCCCTGCCAAGATGGCGCTGCCACCCCTCCGTGGCCTGGGGCCGCGCGGCCGCTAGGGGGCGCTGCCGGCGCGGGCGCCCTCGCGCCCCCTGGCGGCCGGGGCGGCCCTGCCCCCGCAGCCGGACGGAACCAACGCGCAGAGCAGAGGGGGGTCGGCCCATCGCGCGCGCCGCCGGCCTCTCCTCTCCCCCCGCCCTCCCCGCGTGTGCGCCCGCCTCCCCCCCTCCCCGCTTTACCTTGGTGCAGCCGTGCCGCGGCCCCGCCCCGCCGGGAGCCCCCGCTCCGGTGGGCGCGGGAGGCGCGAGCCTTCCCTGCCCTCACCGTGCGTGCGGCGTCGCGCGCACCGCCCCGGTCACGGTACGTCACGGTACGTCACGGTACGTCACGGCGCGTCCGCCAGCTGAGCGCTCGCCCGGAAGTGATGCGGCGGAGGCAGAGCCGCTCGGCGCCGCGGAGGTGAGTGAATTGGACCGAAGCTCTTCCCGTCCGCCCGGGCTGCGGGGGAGCGGCGGCGGGAGCGGCGGGGGCGGCGCGGGGCTCGGCGCGGCTCGGCACGGCCCGGGCGACGGCTTGGGCGGCGGGGCTTGTCCGTGGCCGTCGCGCTGCTGCTCAGCCCCGCCAGGGCCGGTTGGGCTCGGGGGGCCCCGCGCCGCCGCCCCCTCACGTCAGGGCCCCCCGAGCCGCAGCCCCGCAGCGCCGGGACAGCCCCGGGAGCGGCCGGACAGGCGCTGCCCCGTGCCGCGGGCCGGGCGGTCCCGGCGGGCGCTGCCGGTGGGGTCCGGCCCGCGGTCCGGGGGCTCTGGGTGCCGCCGGGCCGAGCCCACCCCGCACTCCTCCCTGTGCCCCGGTGCTGCCTCGCCCCGGCGTTTGGTTCTCTGATTTTTCCCGTTCCGGTGTGCGCCGTGTGCCGGGTCCTAAGCCGCCCCTTGGCGATGGTGCCGCGGGCGGTCCCGCAGCCCCGGGCCGGGGGGAGCGGTGCTTTGTTCGGGTGCGCTCCGTGCCCAGCCTGCTCACGTGTCCCCGCGGGAATGTTCGTGGTGTTTGCGGGAGAAAGACAGAGAAATAAACTGTAAAGCGATTTATTTCCGAGGTAGTTCTCGCTGTCTGAACGCACCCCCTTTGCACAGCCACTTTTCTTCCTGCTTCGGCTCTGCCTTCCTCCCCTGAGCGTGTTTACCCTTCCTGTGCGAGCTGCAATCTGCGTTAATCACTCTCTGGGGCTGTGGTGGTACTAATAAGCTACTCATAACAACTGAAATTATAACTTGCATAATCAGTGTTTCGAGCAAGTATTGGTTGGAAGAATATGCCTTTCCTGTCAGTGCTGTGGTTGCTGGAAAGAATCATTGATTATCTTTTAAATAGTTAACACTGCTGATATGCTGCCCTTCAAAATGTTACATTGATAACTGGAGGGGCTGATGCCAAGTGTCAGGATACAGCATTGATCCACAGCTGGTAACTTTTTGTGTCTGTCACATAATTTAAAGGGATAATGAGTTAAGTGCTCTCAAAAAAAGGGGTATAGCTTTACAAACAAAAAGCACAGAACTGCCCTACCTTTCTGAAAATTACAGGCCTCACTGGCATGGTCTGTCTTTTTTCGAGAGAACAGTTGATCAAAAGACGTCATCTAAACAAATTCTTATGTATTTGAAAACCTCTTTGTTAAACAGTTAATGTGTAGCTATGGTATTAGTGTTTTATTTGGGCTACAGCAGTGGGAAGAATGTCTGAGTGCTTGTGTACCTTGAGTGCATCTGAGCACTGCTGCATGTTTCCCTGTGAAAGATAATCCTCAGAAAAGGAAACTCAGTCCCTTATTGGAGATTGCATGTGGAAGTAAAGAGATCTGACCTCATGTTCTTGTCAGTTCTGTAGTCTGTCCTTAGCTCAAAGTCTTCCCCACGCAGGTGTGCCATGGTGGTCTGTGGAAAACATCCCCAGCCCTCTACATGTAAGGCAGCTCACAGTCTAAAGCAAAGGCTTTCTGCACATCAGCAGAAAAAGGAGAGCTTGTGATCTGTGTTGAATTAGTCCAGATTTGCAAAGTGCAACTGGCGTTACAAACTCACTGCAAATATCAGCTCTTTTAATGATTTCTCAAACTGATTATTTCCTAACAGCAAGTTGTATGCAGATGTTAATGACTGTAATTCCTTTTTAAAAAACGGTAACAAAATGAATAATAGGGCAACTTCCAGCTTTGGTAGTACTTGGCTGCTTTCTTTGTGGGACTGATAGCCTGCAGAGGAGCTGTAATCAGCTTCTGCATCTTCAAGCTTGTGTTAGGTGACTTTCCTGCACAGTTTCTTGCTTTGTTTTGAAGTTGAATGTTGTTGTGTTCATAGCAAATTCTCACTGAGTTGTGTCAGTAGTTTGTATAATTTGTTATCTTGGACATGAATTAATAATTATATCTTGCTTCCGTTTAGCATGAATTATATTGAAAAAAGGTCATCAGATGATGGAGTGGCTTTGAGAGAAAACTAAGAGCAGCTCTTTTGGAAAACTCTCACTGAAATTAATTGAAGAAGTAAATATTGAGCAAGGAGGGCTGTCAGTTTGACAGACTTCTGAGATGTGTTCACAAATTTGGGAGTGGATCAGGAAGAGGCTTGGCTCTGCTGCTTGCTTTGGTTCAGCTTGAGGAACAGGAAGATCTGCTGGTGTTGTGAATGTGTGTAGGGGCAGTGAGGTATAAAGCAGATGGAAAAGGGATGGAAAAAGAGGGGACAGACACCACTCTGCTACCCTTGCATTGCTCCTGCAGAAAGAGATGCACAGCTGGTTTGGATACAGAGAGATGCACTGCTGCAGGTCAGGAGTGAGAGTGTCCCAGCACTGCTCAGATCTGTACCACACACTGAAGCGCTTGATTTTCTTTATTGATAAATATTAGTAAAATTAATTTAGAGCCTTGAAGCACTGTAGAATCCATCATGATGGGGTTTTGGCAGTTTGTAAGGACTTGCAAATTGCAGAAACAATGTTATTGTTCCTTTAGGCACATGGGTCTGTACGGGAATGTAACAGGAAAACTCTGCTCTGAGTAAGAAGAGACTATGAAAATAGAGGCATGGGATGTTAGAAAAACAGTCCTTTTTTCATTCTCATACTTAAAAATACAGAAGAAGCTGCAGATTGGTAGCCAGAATTCTTGGAAGACTGAAAGAGCAGTCTGCAAACACTTGAGGGACTCGGTAGTCAGAGGAAGATAAGGGGGAAGCCCCTTTAGAGCTTCATCAGAATTCCCTGGCTGGGCTCCTTCTCTCTGGCTGCATCTCCCTAGGGGTCTGCATCTTATCTCGCTGGCTTCCTCTCCTCTGTGTGCCTCTGACTAATAGGCTTTGTCTTCTGCTTACTGGAAGTCTAATAAGTCCTTTTGTCTCTTACCCCTTCCTCCTTTTAAAAAATACTAGATTAATGGCTGGAATGTTTTGCAGACAATCTGCACTGGTGACATGGATTAATTGTGTGTTTGACTCCTAAGTTACCCAGCAGTAATGACACAGTAACTTGCCTTGAAACAATGGTAATTTCAATGGCAAATGTTCAAGGCAAATGCTGCCTTCTGGTAAAGTGCCAGCTGCAATTTACCCCCTGTAAACATGTGCCACAAGTAAACTGTCTGTGCAGCTTTTCTCAGTGCACTAAGTTGTCTCGAGCGTGTCTTTTGAAACTGTCAGTGATCTCTCTTCTCTCCTCCCCTCCTTTCTTCTGACTCTCGCTTGAGTCAGGTAATTACAGATCTGAGCTGAAACCTTCCCAGGGAGTGATGAGGAAAGCCAGGACTTGCAGGCGTGCTCCCATTGCTCACTGGCACCTTGATCGTGTCCCTGGGGAGGCTTTGGGGACCTGTTCCCATTGCTCACTGGCACCTTGATAGTGTCCCTGGGGAGGGTTTGGGGACCTGCTGCCATTGCTGACTGGCACCTTGATCATGTCCCTGGGGAGGGTTTGGGGACCTGCAGCCATTGCTCACTGGCACCTTGATTCCCTGTCCTGAAGAGGCTTTGGGGACCTGCTGCCATTGCTCACTGGCACCTTGATCGTGTCCCTGAGGAGGGTTTGGGGACCTGCTCCATTGCTCACTGGCACCTTGGCTTGTCCTGTCCCTGAGGAGGCTTTGGGGACCTGCAGCCATTGCTCACTGGCACCTTGATTCCCTGTCCCTGGGGAGGGTTTGGGGACCTGCTCCATTGCTCACTGGCATCTTGATCGTGTCCCTGGGGAGGGTTTGGGGACCTGTTCCCGTTGCTGACTGACACCTTGATCGTGTCCCTGGGGAGGCTTTGGGGACCTGCTCCTATTCCCTGTCCGTGAGGAGGCTTTGGGGACCTGCAGCCATTGCTCACTGGCACCTTGATCGTGTCCCTGAGGAGCCTTTGGGGACCTGCTGCCACTGCTCACTGGCACCTTGATTCCCTGTCCCTGGGAAATGTTTGGGGACCTGCTCGGCTCTTGGCACGGGCTGTGGGTGAGCAGATCCGGGAGCCCTGGGGGTTGGCAGACCCGAGGGCAGCTCTGATTTCCCCTGCCCAAGTTCTCTGTGGTGACTTAAGGAGGTTCTCCCAGTCACGTGTGCCCTTGGTGTGATAGTGTGGTGATGTTTTTACATTCTCATCTTGGTGCTGACCACAACAGAGCAAATATCAAAGCCTCTTCTCTAAAAGATAATCTGAGAACTGACATTTAGTTGTCCATTTTATCCATGTGTTTTGGAGGCAGCTCTCTGGTCCGGTGATCTGCGTCTTAGATCCAGAAAATCTGGATTTTAGTTGAAGGTTATTTAATTGAAATATTTTGCTATTAGAAGAATGATGGTTAGGGGACTACTCAGATGTACATATTAAAGAACTCTTTCACAGAAGTGGGAGCACTGTGGAGATACCAACAAAAGCATAGTTGGTGAGACAGGATTCCAGTAAAGAGAATAAGCTACTATAATCTTCTGGTGTCTCAGAAAGAATGGTTAGAAATGCTGTTCTGTCTACAGCATCTGTTTTGTGAAAGACAGAACTTACTTTGCAAAATGTGAGAATGCTGTTCCTGACCTCCTGTCACAGTTTGTTATTCCCACAAAGTCAGACTGCCAGAGACTATGACAGTCAGAGTTGTTTGTTGTCTCACTTTTCCTATTTCCTGAACATAAGTGGGTTTTTTTGAACCAAAAGGATAATGTGCTCCTGAAATACACCAGTCTTATTTTTGCATCCATGTAGTAGCAGAAAGTGACAGTTTTTAGTTCTTACTTTGATTTTTTTTTGTGTATGTAAAGCTTTTCCTCCTGCAACTTTGAAACTTTTAATGCACTCAGTCTTATCCCATTGTTTTAAAATTGAAAGGGAGAGAGAAAATCATCTTAACGCCTATGATTATGTGAGGCATGTGTAGCTTAGTAATAGACTCACAAATCCAAATGTCCTAGCTCTTGGTTTTGGTCATATGCTGACTGTCTAATATTTTCATTGCCAGTGAGTCTGTGCAGAAAGCCTGGAGTGTTCTGGATCAGCACATAAATGGCAGCCTGGATTGCCAAAGGTCTGATGTGTTCCAGCTTCCAGCAGGTACCTGGGCTTGGAGTTAGTGATGATGTCTCATGGAGCACAGGGTAGATCCCTACATACCTGCTCTCTCGTGAGGCACAGGATGTCAGGAGGAACCAAGGACATGTGAAAACTTACGGAAAAAAAGTGTGTTTATTGAAGCTGCCACCAGATTTCTCAAGGGGAGCCCAGTCTTTGTTACAGCTGATGAGCAAGTTCAGGTTCTCAAAGGAGCTCCTTTGGAGCTGCTGACACAGGTAGCATGGAAATACTGCAGCAGCCTCTGTACCGTGGGAAATGTTGGTGGTGTTCACTGCAATAGGGAAGTGGGGACTCAAATCAGGAGAGAGAATTCAGGTTTCTGCAGGTGCCTGTGTGTATTTTCTGCTTTAAAAGCTGCACTCAGCTTAAAAATCCAAGCATATGCTCTTAAAGCACTTTCATATGGCAGTGCTTTCACTTGGAACAATTCGTTGTACATATCTTAGATGTGATCCCAGCATTTATGTGGTCAGCTGGTACTGAAGTTCCTCCACAACTGCCTGCAGTGAGTGATTCTTTTGGCTGGCAGCCTGTAAAGCGTGTTACACTCACTGAGATGGCCAGCGGGCCTTCTGGAAACTCCTCCTGAGCATCTGCTGCCAGCAGGGATCTCCTGAGCTGCTCTGCCTCTTGCCTCTCGTCTTTAACTCGTCCCTTCAGCGTTGGGTGCTGTGTGGCTCACTGTTCTCACGCTGCTTTCTGGTGGGGAAGGGACACTGTTAGCAGAGCTGCTGGAAGGACTTCCTTTTTTGTGTGACCGCTGTCTTTTCTTTATTATTGAGAGCAGTAAGAAACATGAAGTTTTTCACTTACTGCAATTGGTTTAAAGCATATCTTACTTTTACAAGAGTCACTTGATATGTACCTGAATTATATTCAGCTGAATGTAATGAGTGAAGGCGCCTCAGGCACTTCAAGGTGAAGTCTGATAGCTGAACTCAGTATAGAAGAAAATCTGTGCACACTTAGCTCAGTCTAAAAGTAAATGTTTTTCTTTCCATTGCTGAGTAGATTGTAGACCGAGGTGGTTTTTCAAAGTTATTCTGGCTTGGCTGCAGAGAGTTGCAATTTTCCGTAGGTTAATTTGCAGAATGGATTGAGCCAGTGTAAGGTAAATATTTGTAGCGAAACTTCCTTCAGATGCTTTCAGTGGGGTTCATCTCTGTCAAATACCCAGGGGCCGTGGTTTCTTTTGGTCCCACAATCTGCAGTTTTGCTGTGGAGATGTGAACTGGTTGTGTCAGCACAGAGTAGCTCTTCCCCTGGCATGAGCTACTTCAATTATTCATAATACATACCGAGGTGTTAAAGGTCTGTCATGCTGTGCAAAAGTTACAGTGTACCCTGGAAAAATACTGAAGGATTATTCTTTTACAACCCCTTGGACATGAAAGGGGGAAAAACACACAAACTCTCATTAGGAGATTATTTGCTTTTTTGTATGTGCTGGACCTTGTGTGGCCTTTGACAAAGATCTTGATGGAGAGGGGGAATATTGGTAGTTTTTAAATGGATGGAGATTAATTGCTCTGTGACTGAACCTTTGTTTTTTGAAGGTGGTTGAAGTATGTGCAGGAGGTAGGCAATTGCATAGAATCTGATTTGGGTTCTTGTTTCAGCTTTACTGAAAGCTGATGGCATGATCTTGAGCAGCCCTGTTGTTTGGCTGTCTTGATTTCCTCTCTGCCCATTGTCTTGCTCATAGCTTAAATAGACTTCTCAAAACAACTACTGCTGCTGCATGAATTAGTCCATTAATTTATTTACATTACAAAAGCACCTGAAGGCACCCTACTAAAATTAACTTCTGTTTAGCTAGCTGGACTTGGGTTTGCTCTTTGAAAATACAATAATCCTAACAAATCATTCCACCCACCTAATAAAGTAAGATGAAGCACATAATAGGAAACAATTGAAAACTTTTTAATGGGGCCAAATGGAAAAACAATGAGCAGTAATCAGTAAGGAAGGTATTGTGTGGTTAGAGAATGGGAAGGGAAGGGAGGGATTCAAGGATGATGCATGTGTGTCTGCTGAAAAAGCTACTTAAGGAATGCATCTTCCATAAGAAAAAGTAGTAAGGTGCTTTTAGTCTCTCTCTTTCTATCATTTTTCACATTTTTATTCATTTTTCCTTACACAATTAGCTGCACACAGTGAACTACAGATCTGAAACATCCATTCCATTTTTTCTTGAGACTGCTTGTTGGACTTTGACCATGAAGTGTGGTGTCAAGCTCGGGGGTGCCCGCAGAGTCAGGTGCTTTTCAGGAGTGCAGAACACAGATTTCTTCTGCCGAGTCTTGAATGGAAAATCTCCCTGGGTGAGCAAGCTTTGCACTTGGAGTGACAGTTGTTGTTAAGAGCCTTCTGCCTGTGTCCTGGTGACTGTGGGAGCTCCTCTGGGAGGTGATTTGGTGATGGCTCTGATTCTTAGCCCCGAGACCTGGCCCAGTGTTATAAACACCGTGAAGTTGTTCCTGACTTTTTTGGTATTTTGGTACCTGGCATTCTCTTCCCTCCCAAAGCAGTTAAGCCTTTGCAGTGTGGCCTTTCTCAGAGAACTCCACTTCTCCTCTGGGAAAGCATTCAGGCTTTCAGCATTGCTGGCTGGTTTTGGCTTTGCCATGGCCTGCCGTGCAGGCTTCTGCCCAGTGCCAGCCAGAGCTCTGCGTGGTGCCTTTGCAGGTGTCTGTGTGACTAGCTTTTACTCTGTGCATGCGTCTGTAGAGACAAATTTTACCCAGTTTGATCACATTTCTAAAGCTGTTTTGTATCCAAAGCTCAAATTAATTAGATTAATTAATTAGCTTAATTAATTAATCAGAAATAGTTTGCTATCCTGGTTTGGACCAGGTTGATAAAGTTCTCATGTGACTGCCCCAAAACCATAATCTGTCCGAAATTCATTGAAAGGTTCTTCACCTGCAGGAAGCCTCACAAACTAATAGTTCATTTTAACTAATTGCAGCAGGACTTTCCTGCTTTTAGACTTCCTCTTCAGTAACTTTGCATGACTGTGATTGTGCAGCAGTGGTGTGGAGCAGATCAGTGTGACAGCCTGGGGCTGTGGTGTGTTCTGGGCTCCTGAGAGCCCATCCTGTGCCACTGGGCTGCACTCACAGGGCTTCTGCTGACAGAGTTTCATGGCAGCTTAAGGCTTGAAATAAGTGTTTCCATAAGGTGCTGGCCTTGACTGAATTCGGTTTATCTCTAACACTAGTTAGAGGTGCTGGCTTTGACTGTTTCCATAAGGTGCTGGCTTTGACTGAATTTGGTTTATCTCTAACCCTAGTTAGAGGTGCTGGCTTTGACTGTTTCCATAAGGTGCTGGCCTTGACTGAATTCGGTTTATCTCTAACACTAGTTAGAGGTGCTGGCTTTGACTGTTTCCATAAGGTGCTGGCCTTGACTGAATTCGGTTTATCTCTAACACTAGTTAGAGGTGCTGGCTTTGACTGTTTCCATGAGGAGCTGGCTTTGACTGAATTCGGTTTATCTCTAACACTAGTTAGAGGTGCTGGCTTTGACTGTTTCTATGAGGTGCTGGCTTTGGCTGAATTCGGTTTATCTCTAACACTTGTGCACCAGGTGCTTTGGTGCTGCAGTGTGGAACACTGAACTGCACAGTAGAGCTGATCCTCTCAATTTCTGCCTGCTGAAGAGGGAAACAGCACTGCTGATTCTTCACTGATTGCCCACAGGGGAACAAAGAAGGTTGCATTTGGTGAGAAGCTGCCTGCTCTGAGCTCTGGGGAAGCTGCTGAGGGTGTGGAGGGTCTGCCCTGATCCTCATGCTCGGGAGAGCAGAGTCCCAGGGGACTGAGACCCAGGTGTGGAAAGAGGCAGGTGAGCAAAACAAAGGCCTCCATGGTCCTGAGGGTCCCCACTAGTGACTTACTGGTTTCCCTGGGGGCTGCCAAGGAGCAGGGCAGGCTGGCTGAGCTGCTGTGCTGTGCTGTGCTGCTCTGCTCTGCTCCACACCACCCTGGGGATGTTGGTGAGCACAGCAGACACTGCACCTCGCAGCTCTGGCCCAAGGACTGAACCAAAACCTGTGCTGCTCTGCCCACAGCAGATACTGCGCCTCGCAGCTCTGGCCCAAGGACTGAACCAAAACCTGTGCTGCTCTGCTCCACACCACCCTGGGGATGTTGGTGAGCACAGCAGACACTGCACCTCGCAGCTCTGGCCCAAGGACTGAACCAAAACCTGTGCCACCAATGCTCTGGTGCTTCTCTGCACCCCTGCTGCAGTCACTGTGCATTATTCAGGATGAAGTCAGTCAGCCACAGTGCATTGCTGTGCTGTGACAGCTTTTAAATACAGCCTTGGAGAGCTTGATCTTTTAACTGCTAACTCATACTAACTTTTTGTTCCATGTCCCATAATTGTGTTGTCAAAGTTTACGCATACTACTGCATTAAAAAATTTAAAAAGGTTAAATGGACAACCTGGAAGAATAGAAATATAAAGAAAAGGGAAGAATTGTAGCTGGTGGTCCTAACAGATGTTAAAATTTCTGGCTCTAGTCAGTGTGTGTGTGTATAGGTCAGCCAATGTGGAAATTACTTCAAACGACCTGAAAAAGTTTGGCTTTTGCTGGATAGGGCTGATCTGCATCAGATTCAGCTTCTTTTGAACTTGAAATAAGTGTTTGCTTCCAGTACGTGCAGTAAGTCAGATGGAAATATAGATTTGGTGGATCACAGGGTCATAGATTTCTTCCAAAGAAATACAAATATGTTTGAAAGGTAGTTTATTGCAAAAAGTTGCCATAACAATGATTTTTCAAAACGTGAACTGTGAGATGTTGCTTCTGTTTAAGCAGGTTCCTGGGGAATGAGGCTGCACAGCCCCGTGCCCCTCCCTTTTCTTCTTTCCTTCCTGGTGATTTATAAAAGGAATTATTTAGATGCAGCAGGCCAAAAGAAATTAACACAGATGTGCCAGATGTTACATTTTCTTAAATTCTTGAAATTCATGGAATGCTATGGTCAAGCAGGAAGAAATCCAAGCTCGTACTTCCATGGTGAGAGAAGCAGCCACTCCTCTGCTCCCCTGCACATTTGGGCTTGTGGCTGTGCACCCCCAGGAGCATCTGCCAAAGGAGCTGTGGGGCCATGGAGGAGGGAAAAAGGCTGCTTGGTTGTGTGGAAGATGAGGTTTGGGAGCAGAGTGTATAAACCCAGAGTGAAGCAGACTTTTTGGTCTCCATCTCAACAGTAAATGCCTAGAAATGGTTCAGTGGAGATTTTTTTTTGCTCTGTGCGTGTATATGAGTGAAAATACCACTCCAGTGTTTCCAGGCATTTTGAAATGTTTGGGGCTTTTAAAGCTCTGTCAGCAGCTTTGGTCTGAGCTAGGTTATGTGTCAGTCAGATTTTCCTAATCCACATGTAGGACTCAGGTTTGGGGAGCACTCGTGTGGAGATTGGCACGTGTGACACCACCTTGTTTCATGGCTGTCTTTCTCCATGCACCTCCTCTTTCTGCTGAAGAAAGCTCTGAAGAAGCTAATGTTCCTTCTTGTTCCCTAAGAAGTAAACCTCATGTAAAAGCTAAGTATGCAGCAAGGCAGCTTTTGATCACCTGTCTGCTCCCTGGATGTAGTGAGAGCTGCAAAAACGAGATGTTTCAGTGTTTCTGTTGGTACAGAAAGCAGGGCAGCTTTGCCAGAGATTTCTTGTTTGTTGTGTTTTTTTCTGGATCAGATACAGAGGTGTTGACTGGGGGCTGCAGTTGCAGCTCCTGCTACACAAACCAGACAAACCTTTGTCTGTCATCTCCTCCTCACAGCTTCCTCCTCATACAGCAGAGCTGGGAATTGAAGAGAAGCTGAGTTGAGCCAGCTTGACTGAACATGGGAAAACAAACATGGAAAAGAATGTGCTGGAGAATGAAAAAAGAGAATTACTCTCCAGACCCAAATTATGCTTTGCTAGGTAGCAGCTGTCTGGCATTCACAGATTAAACAGCACTCAGCTAACATGCAGTGGCAGTGATAGCATGTCCTCTGCTTTGCTTTGAGTGCATGAAATGAGGAATTAACTCTCCCATGCTGAAAGCCATGAAAGTATCCGGAAGTGTGGATTTACTCCCAACAAACCTGTGAATTTGTCTGTTGTTTTCAGTACCTGTTCTGTGGTTTGTATGACAATGCAGAGTTAGTGGTGTTAATGCTACTTTGTAAGTCGAAAAAGTGAAGTAGTTTTTTGTAAAGTTGGAGCAAATGGAGTTTGGCTCTTCCATAAAAGTATCTGGAAGTGTGTATTTACTCCTTACAAACATGTGAATTTGTTGTTTTCAGTACCTGTTCTGTGGTGTATATGACAATGCAGAGTTAGTGGTGTTAATGCTGCTTTAGAAGACAAAAAAGTGAAGTAGTTTTTTGTAAAGTTTGAGCAAATGGAGTTTGGCTCTTCCATAAAAGTATCCGGAAGTGTGTATTTACTCCTAACAAACATGTGAATTTGTCTGTTGTTTTCAGTACCTTTTCTGTGGTTTGTATGACAATGCAGAGTTAGTGGTGTTAATGCTACTTTATAAGTCAAAAAAGTGAAGTAGTTTTTTATAAAGTTGGAGCAAATGGAGTTTGGCTCTAGAGGGTTTTATTAAATACACAGTTGATTCTCAGTGATTTGGTGCATTTCATGGTTTTCATAACCTCTTCTAAATGTAAAGATTTGTGTGGTCTTTTGCCTTGCAGCATTCTATGTGGAGCCCGGGCAGCCTGAAGGAAGCTGTGGAGCTAGTGGAATGATTCCCTGTGTGGCTGGAGCTGTGTAAGTATTCCATGTTTGCTCACAAGATCACTTGTCCAGCACAGTTCTCAGAGCAGCGATTGCTGCTGGTTCAGCAGTGGCACTGATCCTCCCCAGTGGAAGCTCTGTGTGTCTGTTCAGAGCTGGAAACAGATTCATGGATCCCTGACACTGTTCCCTGCTCTCAGCTGTTTTTAGAGTCAAAAAGTCACATATCCCTGTCCACTAAAAGGTAGATAATGCATAGGGAATTCTGTAAAATCCTTACAGACTATGCTTACGTGTTTGTGAAAAGCTGAGGCTGGGTTGAGGCTTAGTTAAGCTCTAGCAATGTTGTCTTTGCCTTAGCTAGTGAAATGCTACTTGGAAAGGGATTTAATGCTTGGCTGAGCTGTCTCCCCTTTTGTTATGAGATTTCCTAAATTTGTCTTTGAGGTCTTCTTGAATGTATGGAAAGTTTTTTTCTCTCCTCTCTTGATACTTCCTGTGTTTTGAAACTCATTATAAATACCTTCTGATGCAACACTTTATTAAACAGCATAATGCTTGTTTTCCTTGTTATTCTCTGGATGTATCCAATAATTTCTATGACTACAATAACATCAATCATTAAAGAAAAATACATGGTTAGTTAAATACCTGCTTTGCATCTTCTCTCCTCCTGCCAGCTCTCCCCCACTTCAGTGCTGCTGTTTTCAATTATGCCATGGTGTGCTTGTATGATTGAGAGTTATTACTGAGTCACTTTGTTTTGCTCTCTTCGCATTTTGGGTTATGTGTGATCTGGTCACTTGAAAATGGAGAAAAAATGCTGCAAATTCCTTACAGCACTTAGAAAAAAATCCCCCACAACCCCCCTACCAAATAAAAAAGCCCCACCAAGCATTAGTGAAGGCCTTTGTAATCTTCTCTAGGTTTTCCATTTAATGTGTGGGGCCATATGGCTGTGCACATCCTTTGTTCTTAGAGGGTGACTTTCCTTTAGCTGGCTGGACTCACAGCACTCCTTGCTGTGCTCCCAGCTGCTGACTCCTTTCCAGAAAGGTGCAGAGAAGGTCACTGTGGGTCTGTGCTCTGCAGTTCTGTGCTGTCAGGATGGCCTCGTGGGCATCTTGGTGATTCATCCGTGCTGGACAGCATTGAGCAATACTTTTCTAAGTAATGCATTTCTCTGGGAGCACTGCATCCTGGAGTGCTGAGCACATTCCAACCTTAGCCCTGAATTTTGAGCCTTTTTAGTAGAATGGCAAGAGTAGTGGTCACTGCTGCCTTTTATGTCTTGCTTTTATGCTGCACAAGCCTCTTAGAAATTTTGCTCTTGGGACCTGATCCTTTTGTGAATTGGTGCTTTGCCACCAATCCAAGTGTAACCTTTGGGTTCACAGAACTTCATACTTGTAGTTCCTGATCCAGCTGGGAGAAATCTGTGCAGCTCCTTGCTCTCTGTGCTGCTCCTGCTGCCCTGCAGCCAAAGGCACAGCTCTGCCCACCTTCCCGAGGCTGCTCTCCCACTCCTGAGCTCTGGGCTCGCTGCAGCTCCCATGCTGCAATGGGATCCTCTCCCCAGCCTCCCTGAACAAAAGGGCTGCTTCTCCCACTTGTTTTATCTCCTTCCGAGGCTCCTGTTCCTTTCAGGCCTTGAAACCTGAGTCATGTAGGAAGCGGAGGTGACTAGTTGGTGAAGTGGATCCAGCTCAGCGAAGGCAATCCACAAAAGGGTAACTGATGGAGTGCCAAAAGACTCTTCTCTTACAAAACCAGATACATGCACAAGCTGCCAGCGGATGCAGTCTGGATTTTTTTTTTTTTCCCAAGCTGGTTTTGCTATTTTTGGGGTAGAATGCTTCTAAGTATCTGGCACATGGCATCAAGTTTCATGTAGAAGAAAAGTGAGGAGTTGCAGCAACTGTACATCAGTATGTTCTGGTGTTTGTTCATGAGTAGGATTGTGCTCTGAGAGCCTCCTCAGCAGGAGGAGGAACTCTGTCACTGGAGGGAAGAGCAGTGCTAGCTGTGCCCAGGCAGTGGCTGCTGAGGAGCAGCACTCAGCTCTAAGGCAGGTAGGGGTACAGATGTGTATGGGGTATGGTGTGAGGGAGGTGGTTAACATGTGCTCCAGGGAAGAGCAGTGCCAGCTGTGCCCAGGCAGTGGCTGCTCAGGAGCAGCACTCAGCTCTCAGGCAGGTCGGGGTACAGATGTGTTTGTTCGAGGGTACAATGTGATGTGTGGTTAACGTGCCCAGGGAAGGGCAGTGCTAGCTGTGCCCAGGCTGGGGCTGCTCAGGAGCAGCACTCAGCTCTAAGGCAGGTAGGAGTTCAGATGTGTTTGTTTGAGGGTACAATGTGATGTGTGGTTAATGTGTCCAGGGAAGGGCAGTGCTAGCTGTGCCCAGGCTGGGGCTGCTGAGGAGCAGCACTCAGCTCTGTGTGAGGCAGGTAGGGGTACAGGAGATGTGTTTGTTCGAGGGTACAGTGTGGTGTGTGGTTAACATGTCCAGGGAAGCTAGCTGTGCCCAGGCAGTGGCTGCTGAGGAGCAGCACTCAGCTCTAAGGCAGGTAGGAGTTCAGATGTGTTTGTTTGAGGGTACAATGTGATGTGTGGTTAACATGCCCAGGGAAGAGGCTGTGGCTGCTCAGGAGCAGCACTCAGCTCTGTGTGAGGCAGGTAGGGGTACAGATGTGTTTGTTCGAGGGTGCAGTGTGGTGTGTGGTTAACGTGCCCAGGGAAGGGCAGTGCTAGCTGTGCCCAGGCTGGGGCTGCTGAGGAGCAGCACTCAGCTCTGTGTGAGGCAGGTAGAGGTACAGATGTGTTTGTTCGGGGGGTACAGTGTGGTGTGTGGTTAATGTGTCCAGGGAAGGGCAGTGCTAGCTGTGCCCAGGCTGGGGCTGCTGAGGAGCAGCACTCAGCTCTCAGGCAGGTAGGGGTACAGGAGGTGTGTTTGTTCGAGGGTACAGTGTGGTGTGTGGTTAATGTGTCCAGGGAAGGGCAGTGCTAGCTGTGCCCAGGCTGGGGCTGCTGAGGAGCAGCACTCAGCTCTTTGTGAGGCAGGTAGGGGTACAGGAGGTGTGTTTTTTAGAGGGGTAGGGTGTGAGGGAGGTGGTTAATGTGCTCCAGGGGTTAATGCTACCATGCTTGCTGTTTTTGCAGACTGCTTGTGGGACACTTCCTTACCTACAGGTGTCTAATAATGCTGGCAGATCTCCCCTCTGTGGATTGTAATGCTCTTTGGGTGACAGGAAATGACTTTAAACCCCATCAGTTCCATCTCACTGGTGATGTCACTTTGTAAACCTGAACGTTTGATTGCTGTCATCATTAATACAGTAATGATCATTAATACATTAATACATTAATCCAAGCTGCTGCTTGGGAAGCATGACAGCATGAGCCACTTGTATTAGGAGAATTATGGACACAGAATGTCAGTCTTGCAAATTGTCTTTTTTTAAAAAAAGGCTTTAAACTGGGATTCCTCAAGTGAATTGGATTAATCTGTCAGTTCTGATGTGTGATTTGACTGCTTTAGAGGAAAGTACTGTCTGCTAATAGGCAGCCATTCCTTAAGCTTCCTGTAGGGAAAAGCTGTTCCAAATCACCAATGGCTAATAAGTGCTGTTGCATCTTTGAGCAGAAAGTTTTCTGTAGTACCTAAACTCTGCTTTAAACTCTAATACTGGTCTGTACTCAGGATTTTTTATTCTGTTCTTTTACCTGCATGCTTTTCTCTAAAAAAAAACTTTGTCCGGTGTGGCGCTAGCTGCCTCTGAGAAAACGGATGGAAGAGCAAGAATTAGTGTAGATTGATCATTTGAGTTCTGATGGATTTAAAGATGAGGAGGGGGGAAAGCTGGCATGTGGGAGTTAGTCACTAAGCAGTTTTTACACTGCCTGCTAATATCCTGTTTGTTGTGGTGTCATGAAATAATGACTGCTGTAGGCTGGAGAGGGTGGTGTTGCTCAGGCACCTGGCAGCACAGAAATCAGTGCCAGGCTGTGCTTCACAATCCACAGAGCTGTGAAGCACTGAGGACCTGTGAAATTGTCTTTTGGATTGTTTAGATTGACATGCATTTTTTTCTGAATCCTTTAAAGTAGAAATTATTACGAATTTCTTGAATACATTAAATCAAACTTTGCTTGCCTGTAAAAACAATGCTGCAAAGTTTATCTTTAAAGCAGTGCGATGAAAGAATATGTTTGTTCCTTTGGCTGCTTAAAAATAGGTGTTTGTTCATTTTTGTGTGGGTTTTATGCTTAAGAAAAGGGGCTGAGGAGGGACAGGGTGGTCAGAGTCAGCATCTTGGCTGTTGTAGTTCCCCTGACAAAATGTTTTCCTCATGAAGCTGCACACATGCTGTTTTGTCAAAACAGGTATAATGGCTGGGAGAAGATTTCTGTTTGCAATCCTAATATCTGAGAATTCATCTGTGCTTGTTGCTGCTGTTGCTTTGCAGCTTAAAAGGGCTTCAGTCTCAGTAAAGCTTGGGCCAAGAAAGAATACAGCAAAACTGACATGACAGCTATTGTGTTTCTTAACTTTTTAATTTTTATCTCTCTTCCTTCTTGTTCTACTTCTAAACTGGAAGCTGTACACAAAGTCAAGGCAAACTGAATTTTTATGTTTGAAGCTTTTGCCTAACTGCCAGCAGAGGTGAAATGCAAATAAGTGGGTAAAGGAGGAATATGATAAGCAATTGCTTTCTTGGAGCTGACATTTCTGAGAAATGGACTGTCCATGGTGTGGCTGCTCGCTGATAGGGCAGTGCCAGAGTGTTGGTTTGGTTTGAACAGGGAAAATTGGAGAACCTTTTTCTGTGGGTAAAATATCTTTTCCAAATATGCTTTGTGATTTATAAGAAGAGAGAGTATGATGAAATCATTCTGGCATTTTAATTTTTATTAAAAAAACCCACCTCTGAACTGGAATTACTACTTCTTATCTGCATGTGTGTCTGTCTGAAGAGTGTCATTAGGAGGTCCCCCTCCCCTGTCTGTCTCCTCACCTGAAGGGAGGAGCCCACTTGAAACAATGAGCAATTCCTCAACTCCCTCTTGCACAAAAGGTGTTGCCTCCTTTCTGCAGACACACTCTGTGTGTGTTTTAAGCACAAAAACCTAGAGTCCAAACTCTGTATAAAAACAAACACACAACTTCCTCTCTCTTGCCTCTCCCAAAAAACTTCTTTTGCCCCCAAAAGTCCCTTTTGCTGTTTTGCTGAAGCTACACTGCAGATCCAATGCTTAGGTCCCTGCCAGGTTGTCCTGTCAGTGTCCCCGTCCTCCTTTCCCTGCTTTGTTTCAGTGTTTTACATTCCATATATAAAATGTGGGTATACTTTTAAAAACAATTTCCTTTCAAATATTTCTGGGTTAGAGTAGTCTGTCTTGATGTAGCCTGTACATGAATCAACCTCTTTGTAACCTATGCTGCAGTAAGAATTTTAGGAATTTCCTTTATTAGGACCCCTTAGTATACTGCAGCCACTGAGTGAGCTGCATTGATTTCTAGGTAAAAAAATTGCCTGAAATTTATGGCATATGCCAGCCTTGTGTACACTGCTCCTTTTCAGTTCGCAAAACTCAAATATCCTGAAGTCGGTCGCTTCATGGCAAATTTAATACTTCAAATATTCTTTGCAGAGACTCTTCAACTGTTTTTTGACTCTGAAACTGTTTTCCAGGTTGGCTGAGAGCTGCTAATGGCATGGTGAGATGTGTTGAGGAGCAGCTGCGAGCGTGTCTGAGGGCAGGGGCACCGCGCTAGGAGCTGGGCTGGCAACACCATGTCGCTTCATGGCAAATTTAATACTTCAAATATTCTTTGCAGAGACTGTCAAACTGTTTTTTGACTCTGAAACTGTTTTCCAGGTTGGCTGAGAGCTGCTAATGGCATGGTGAGATGTGTTGAGGAGCAGCTGCGAGCGTGTCCGAGGGCAGGGGCACCGCGCTAGGAGCTGGGCTGGCAACACCATTTCGCTTCATGGCAAATTTAATACTTCAAATATTCTTTGCAGAGACTCTGAAACTGTTTTTTGCCTCTGAAACTCTTTTCCAGGTTGGCTGAGGGCTGCTAATGGCATGGTGAGATGTGTTGAGGAGCAGCTGCGAGCGTGTCCGAGGGCAGGGGCACCGCGCTAGGAGCTGGGCTGGCAACACCATGGGCCAGTGTGTCACCAAGTGCAAGAATCCTTCTTCTACCCTGGGCAGCAAAAATGGGGAGCGAGAATCTGGCAGCAAATCCCACAGCAAGAGGAGCACAGTGCACAAAGATGACCACGGCTCGGCTTGTGGGAAGGCTTCGGGAGACATTCTTGTGAACGGGACAAAGAAAACAGACGCTGCTGTGGAGTCCAGTCAGCCTCCCACGTTTTCTGGAGATACAAAGAAAGACTCTGTTTGCAGTGCAGAGGAATCTTCTCTTCAAAGGATTGGGGAGTTATTCAGGAGGTATAAGGACGAGAGGGAAGATGCCATACTGGAAGAAGGAATGGAACGATTTTGCAATGACCTCTGTGTTGATCCCACTGAATTTAAAGTACTAGTTTTGGCTTGGAAATTCCAGGCTGCTACCATGTGCAAATTTACAAGGTTAGTTCTGGTAGAACTTGTAATTATTTTCATATGTTAAAGTATATCCTGTCAGCAGTGTGTTGGAGAGACAGCCTCATTAGCTTCACTTACTTATTTCTTCTAACACTTGCATTTTGATCAAATTAATTCCTACTGCTGCAGAAGGTAAGCTTTGTAATGTCTTCTTTTCCCCTTCCCCTCACACTGGATTTCAGAAGATGTGGTTTTGGCCATTATGCTGCTAGTGATGAACAGTGTAGTGAGATTCTGTAGACGTTAATTTATTCTTGATTTACCAAAAGCAATTGACTGTATCCAGCATTATCTTGGTGATGAGATTGGACACTGAAATTAATTTTTCCTTTAAAGTAATTTGAGATTCTCTAGTAATTACTACTAACTCTGTTAACAGTCTGTGAAAGAATGACAGAATTGTTCCTGTCCAGCCAGTGTTACACTTAATGTCCTTTTCCAAGAGTAATCCTGTTAGAGCACAGAGAGGGAAGGAGATGGGAGGGTTGTGACACTGGTGGCTGTTCCACACAGATGATTGCAGTTCAGAGTGCTGTCTGCCCTGGGCCAGGGGTTTGGGCAGCAGGCTGACAGCAGTGTGGTGCTGCAGGAAACAGTGGAACTGCTAAACCTACCCCACAGAGCCAAACCCAAACTGTGACAGCCTCCCCCAGCGTGACTGGCAATGCCCAGGTAAGAGCAGGTAAAGACTGCCTGCAAGGACTTGCTGGGAGAGAAGGAATTTTTTTATTTTTTGGTCTGTCTAGATTGGTTTGAGTAACGCTGCCTATTTTTACTGAGCTTATATCTTTCAAAAATGCTTTGGTGTTCAGAGCCTCGACCCAAGCCTCTGCTGTGCACTGAACAGCATCTTCAGCCTTTGTGGCTGTGGGTGTTTGTCAAAAGGATGAGTTACTCTGGAATGCAAATGTGGATTTACTGGAGGCTGACGACGCAGGTATTTGCTAAGGTGGTGAAGGACTTGTAAGTAGTGTCTGTGATTCTGCACAACTACCATGAGTTTTATTAACATGGTTTTGATTTCCTTGGAGAGGGCAGATCTAGCAGTGAGAGGTTACATTTAAGGGCAGGCTCCATGGTGCTGGTGGACTCCTTCCACCAAGGAAAGCACCGTGGTCTGTTCTTCGAGCGCTGCTCTGTCTCTTCTTGTCCCTGCAGCCTGTCCTGTGTCCTGTGTCCCTCCTGGCTGGTGTGCCCCTGCTCGTGGGCATCAGAGACACTGGAGCTAAACCTCTCTGCCCATGGCCAGGTGGTGCAGGAGCGCTGCTTTGAGCAGTGTTGAGCATGGTGCTGGAGCTCGTGTGGTGCTGTGCTCCTGTCCGTGCTGACCAATGGCTCCCTTGTGATTTTGTGGGCTGGAAGAGCCTCCAAAAAGCACAGGAGAGCCAGAAGTGATTTGCTCTGTGCCAGCTCGCCCAGAGCATGGGCATTTGGACATGGGCACTGTTGAGCCAAGCTGGGGTAGATGTGTTCATTTCAATCGTTTGAATTTCTTCTGTGGGAAATTAGATTCACATTTTACTGTGAAAGGCATTCCGGGGTGTGGAAGTGTCCAGCATTCAGAAACCAGAGAGCAGAATCTTTCAAATGCTCACAGAGCCCAGCAGACCTGGTGGTTGTGTGTGGTTCCCCATCCAAGGAATGCCCTGGAACTGCCTCTCCATTGCCAAAATTTTGTGCCCAGGGGCTGGGGGCACAGCTTGCTGGTCCAGGTGATCCTCTCCATTTGATGAGGCTGAGTGGACACGGGAAGTGTTCAGCACACGAGTTGAGGTTGGTGGGAAGGGCTCACTCTGATTTCTCTTTTCCTTGACAGGAAGGAGTTCTTTGAAGGCTGCAAAGCAATAAACGCAGACAGCATCGATGGCATTTGTGCAAGGTTCCCCAGCCTTCTCAACGAAGCCAAGCAGGAAGACAAATTCAAGGATCTCTATCGTTTCACCTTCCAGTTTGGCCTGGACTCTGAAGAAGGACAGAGGTCGTTACATCGGGAAATAGCCATTGCCCTTTGGAAATTAGTCTTCACCCAAAACAAGCCCCCCATTTTGGACCAGTGGTTACATTTCCTAATCAAGAACCCCTCAGGAATCAAGGGAATCTCCCGGGACACGTGGAACATGTTTCTAAATTTTACTCAGGTGATCGGACCGGACCTTAGCAACTACAGCGAGGACGAGGCGTGGCCGAGTCTCTTCGATACCTTTGTGGAGTGGGAAATGGAGCGAAGGAAAAAGGAAGAGGAAACCAAATGTGTTCTGTCCTCGGACACAGAGGGCCTGTGCGCGGACGAACAGACTTAGCGGCGGCAGTGACAAAAGCAACTCGTTTTGCCCTTCACGAAATGTAAACTCTGGATGTTTCTGGAAATTACCGAGGCTCCAGATTTTTCTACTTTACACCTTTTTCTGCCTTGTCTTTGAAAGGGCTCTAAAATGCTGTATCATGTTTTAGGCACTTTCTTAATTTTGGTTATTCCTTTTACTCTTGCCCTGAAATATTTGACCCTGGCTACCAGTTATGCGTTTTTGGGGTTTTTTTTTCTTTTTAAGACTTCAGATTAGTATAAATAAGTCTGATACTTCTTGCACAATGTAGATCTTTTTAGTTAGGTTAAATTAACATTGCTAAATTATACAGTGCCAGATTAAGTTTTTCATACTACATCTGTCAGGGCAGGTCTGTACTGTGTGTAGTGCTGTTTACATTGTTGAAATTTTAGGCTGTAATAATTTTAAGGTTTTATACCAAGATGAACAGCAGTGTTAACTATAAATGCATTAATCCTGGGTAATAAGGCTCTAAAAACCAACATAAGCGACAGCTTTTTGTAATATGGCTAATTCCCATTTTGAGCTAACTCCTAGTGAATGAGTCCAGATCATTCCTTTTTTTTGGACTTTCAAACTAAATGTTGGGATTGTTTTATAAAATTACTGTACCTGTCAGTCAACTGAGTGGTAGATGACGATTTGTATCTAAATCTCTTTACACATTCATGTAATAAAAGAGCAGTACTACCTCAGTTTTATTGAAAGTGGACTTGTTGATGGACTTCCATTTTCTCTGGAAGTTGTATTTTTGTGGTTACATGAGAATATTTTTACTTGACTAAAAGAACCAAAGGTTCTGCTTCTTAAGTTTGCTAAACATTGACAGAAGCAACACACAAATCCTAAGTCTTCAAGGAAAACTGTGGTATAATTCTGCTTTAATTTGTTTGATTTATACCTAAAGTATTACCTTACTTGTCTGGCAAGCACAGTACTTTATGTAAGGAACTCTCTTTTGCATTAATATTGACGAACCAATTTTTTAAAGCATATGTTTAATTGCTAAATTGCAGTTAATACTCCACACTTTCTGGAGCAACAATATTGGCATCTGATGACAAAAGTGAATTCTTAACGTGTTCTTAATGACAACAGCGTAGATGAGTCATTTTTAGACTGATTTGATAATATTTGGATAGGAGTCAATTTATTATTTTACAATGCCTGTACTGGGGCTCTTTGCCTGTTAAAATTGTTGTGACTTAAAGGGAGTTTTATTAACACTGGTTGAAACTTTTTTGGTTATTGATGCTACCTTTTTTAATTTTAGTATGTCAACTTTTTTACACCTTTTGGTAAAAGGATTGATTGCCAAGGCTTTCTCTATAGCCAAGTGCTGGCTTAATGAATTTGATATACTTCCGTTATGCACCTTTTATTTTCAGAGCTGCATTTCAGGATCATAAACCAACTTCAAAAAAAAAAAAAACCAAAACAAAAAAAGCCTGGACAGTCATCCATAGCATCCAGTGGCTGTTGTGATACAAGGGTTTTGAAGCTAAAGGGATGGAGGTTTGAGAGGTGAGCTTGTCCCCAGGTGCAGGATGTCCCAGTTTGCAGGTCTGCTGTGCCCACAGGGGTTGGCAGGGAGGAGCAGGGTCTGCTTGGATTCTGGGGCTGGCTGGGCTGGTGTGCAGCCTCCTGAGAGCTTGGCTTGCAGCTCAGCAATCACCCCCACAGTGTGGGCACTGCAGACTGCTCAGAACAAACCCACAGGCCACAGAGAGCATCTCTTGTCTGATGGAAGGAGAGTTTGGTCCGTGCTGCTCTGGCTGGAGACGAGCTGTGGAGAGCAAATGTGGTTGTTCTGGGTGTAGATGGAGCTGTCCCTCAGCAGGAGGAGAGCCTGAAGTTGCTGTTTTTGGGTAAACACACCCAAAGCTTTGTGCTTGCTTCTCTAACCTTCTGTGGCACAAAAGTGTTCAGCAGCAAAACCTTGCTGTGACTTGGTGAGCAGAGCAGGCCAAAGCGCTCGTGCTGCAATCACTGAATTTACGGCGAGACTTTTGCTGATGCTGTTACTTCTAAAAGACTAAAATAAGTTCCCCCACAGAGGCTGCTTTGTTAGGAAAAGGTTCAAATGGACACTGATTTGATAGTAAATGAAGACTGTATTTGTAAGTTTGACACTCTTCCTTCATTCAGCTATTAAATGCTTTGTTCATCACTTTTTTTTTTTTCCTAAAGGAAGTTTAAAATGTCCAGAGTGTGAAGAGTAACTATTAGCCAGAGCACCCCAGATTATGGCAGCTCCTCATTTACACCCTGACCTGCAGCAGCTCCAGAGGAGGAGCAGAGCTCTCTGAGGAAGGTGTTTGTCTTGTGGTTGGAATGTGGACAGCGCTGAGGAAATCAATCTGTGGCACATTTTAATGTATCAGATGTAACACAGCTTCTTTTTAAAAGCCAGGTGAGCACACAGGAAGGGAAAATCTGATTTCCTGCTGGGGAAGGGACATGCCATTCCTGGTGGCCGAGGGCCCACGTGCTCAGTGTGGGGACAGCCCTGCTCCTGCTCTGGGTGGTGTTCTCTCCTTCCAGCCCGGCAGGAGCAGCTCCACCCACGGGGCAGGGAACTTGAAAAATAGCCAAATTCTCTATCTAGCAAAGTATCAGTTACTTTTAGCCTGATTTCAATCCTTTAATTGCCATTTTCAGAATGCAGAGCAGACCTGTGTCAGTTTAAAACTCCTGAAGCAGGAGCTGAAGGTGCAGCTTTGGCAGTGAGCGAGGGCAGACCTTCCCTCGGTGATTTTGGGATCCCAAACCAGACTTGCCCGTGCTCTGTAATGCTGGGGTGAGGGACTGGGGTTTGTGTGTGTTTCTGAGAACTCTTTATTCATACTGGAGCCTCTGAAAATATGCTTGTTTAATGGTTAAACTGTGAATATCTGTGGAACAGGCCAAATACATTCACTCTTCATTTTTATAGAATTTAAATCTTCATTGTGTAGGGCACAGGACTGTAAGTGAGCAGTGATGCTGATGAAATCCTTGAAACCATTGCAACTGTTTAATTTTTTTTTTTTTTAAATTAGATTATGCATTAGGAAACTTTATGCATGTAGTAAATCTGCTGCAACTTGGGATAAATAACTATAGATAACTATGTAGATAGTTAGAGTAATATACTGGAAAACTGGTCTGATGTCCACAGTCTGTGGCATTTTACTGCCTTCTCTTATATGCAAAGAAATACAACTCCTGTAAACTTTAGTCCCTAGTAATAAAACACTGACCACCTGCACCATATTAGAGTTTGCAACACCTTTCAAATTTGGCTTCCTGGTTAACTGGAGGCTTAATTGTGCTAATTTTGACTTGCATGGGTGCATTTCTGAGGTCAAAGACTATCCATTGATTCAAGCAAGGATTGGAAAGATCCTCCCCATAAAACATGACCGAGGAAATGAGTTGGAATTGAACACCAAATTGTGAGTTTACTTGCTGCTGGTGCTATTCTACATGGAGAATTACAGCTTTTTAGTACTGTGCAATGCTAGTGACAGAACAGGACTGAGGCGTGGCAGGTGGCACAGAAACAGCTGGAGCTGTGGCACTGGGGCTGTGGGAGTGCTCCCCTGGCCCGTGAGATATCCTGGGCCAGCCTCTGAGCATTGGGGCTGTGAGAGTGTTCCCCTGGCCCATGGGATGTCCTGATCAGCCTCTGAACATTGGGGCTGTGGGAGCTGCTCCCCTGGCCCGTGGATATCCTGGGCCAGCCTCTGAGCACTGGGGCTGTGAGAGTGCTCCCCTGGCCCGTGGATATCCTGGGCCAGCCTCTGAGCACTGGGGCTGTGAGAGTGCTCCCCTGGCCCGTGGATATCCTGGGCCAGCCTCTGAGCACTGGGGCTGTGAGAGTGTTCCCCTGGCCTGTGGATATCCTGATCAGCCCCCGAGCCAGGGCAGCTTCTCAGCATGTGGGATATCCTGGGCCAGCCTCTGAGCATTGGGGCTGTGGGAGCTGCTCCCCTGGCCTGTGGATATCCCAGGTCAGCCTCTGAGCATTGGGGCTGTGGGAGCTGCTCCCCCAGCCTGTGGATATCCTGATCAGCCTCTGAACCAGGGCAGCCTCTGAGCATTGGGGCTGTGAGAGCTGCTCCTCTGGCCCGTGAAATATCCTGGGTCAGCCTCTGAGCATTGGGGCTGTGGGAGCTGCTCCCCCAGCCTGTTGATGTCCTGGGTCAGCCCCCAAGTCAGGGCAGCTTCTGAGCATGTGGGATATCCTGGGTCAGCCTCTGAACCAGGGCAGCTTCTGAGCATGGAAGCTGTGAGAGTGCTCCCCTGGCCTGTGGATATCCTGGGTCAGCCTCCAAACCAGGGCAGCCTCTGAGCATTGGGGCTGTGAGAGTGCTCCCCTGGCTTGTGGGATGTCCTGGGTCAGCCTCCAAACCAGGGCAGCTGCTGAGCATTGGGGCTGTGGGAGCTGCTCCCCTGGCCTGTGGATATCCTGGGTCAGCCTCTGAGTTTCTGAGCCTGGAATGAGTTCAGGAGGAGCTGCAGTGCTGGGGGTGAGTGGCTCAGGTTGGGGGGACAGGGACACAGCCCCTCCTGCCATGGGCAAGGGTGCTCAGTGCTGGGGACAGCAGCAGCTTTGTGGGTGACTTCTGTTGCACTCTGTGACCATCAGAGCCTGAGGAAGCCACGGATCAGGACTAGCCTGTCCCCGTGGCTCCCAGACCTATGCACTGACCAGTGACCTTAGACTTGGCGTGACACTGTCAACAGCAGTGTTGCACTTACAGCTCTAAGCCTTGTTTCCAAAAAAAGCCCAACAGAGTTAAAGAAACACCATGTAGTTAATAGCCACCTCAGTTGTGATACAGTTTGTTGGCTGAGGTTCCATCATTCCCATTCTTTGGTAAATAATAGTCATTGTGAGTTTCTGGGTCTTGCAGCCTTGTGTTCTGCAGTGTGATCCTTTTTTAGAAGGTCCTCAGTAAATTGGGCACTGAGTTCTTCCCTTGAGCCCACTCTGCTCAAAGTGTGTGCATGTGAATTTAGCCTTTCATATTAAAAAGGAAGATGCTTAACCTGAAACTCAAAATTCTTCAGGGTAGTGCTTCAGTATAGAGAAAAACATATTTTTTTCAAAAAGTGTTAAAGCAAAGTGTCTGCTTAAATTTTGTTGCGTGCAAACAAACCCACCAGTGTTAACATTTTCTCTCTGGACTATTGAAGATTGAACCTCTGGTTTTATAACGTGAACTGAAGTGAAATTCATGAGATTGTAAGACAGAAAGAAGGCTGTAACTCCTTCACCATGAAGTACATAGGTATCTCTACCTCTTGTTCTTAGACTTGAATAGTTTAAGGCTACCATCCTTTTGTCCCAGGATTTTACTCCTGGATGAGTAATCTATTTTTTTTTTTTTTTAATCGACCCAAGTCAAGTATTATCTCTTTGCCATAGTTGTTGCTATGCTGTGTTTAACCTGTATGCAAAGGAGCCTTGGGAAGGGGCCGGGCCAAGCTGCAAACCAGAGTTGGTCCTCCTGGGTGCTACTTGTGAGTGCAATAGAGCGAGCAGAGCTGCAGTGCCTGTGCCTCAGGAGCTCCTTCAGCACATCTCCTGCCTGCCCAGGCTGCCTGTGCTGACAGCGAGCTGGAGATGGAGCAGTGCTCCCCAAGAGGGAGCCATCAGCCTTTCCATTTGCCCTGAAAAGCTTTAGGAACCCACCTGATGCAGTGCCATGAGTGTATTTTTCTTTGAATCGGAAATCCTGTGTTTTGTTCCGTGTTGGACCAGGCCTGTAACACCCAGCAAAGATGGGAGCTGCAGGAGTGCAGAGGCTGCACGCATCCCTTTCCTCCCTGAGGTCAGAATGCTGCTCAGGATCAAACCCTTGTGCTGGAGCGTTCTCAAGGGAGCTGGAGGTGCCAGAGTGGTGCTCAGCTGTGTTCATTGATGCTCTGGGGGAGTTCTTTTCCGTGCAGCACATCTGTGTCCTCCCTGTGCTCCCCCAAAGGGAGCTCCAGCACAGTTGGTGTCACAGCAAGTCCCCCATGGTGTGCTGTGAGGTTTTTCCTGCAGCTGAGGCTGCTTTGGGGTGTGAGCTCTTGTGCCATCAGGACAGGCAGGTATTTCAGGAGAGCAGGGACATGAGACAAAAGGCGAAAGGAGCATGTGTGTTCTTGTCCTAACAGCTTGCCTTAAATCACTGACATTGCAGCAGTTCCTTGCTACTATTGCAGTCCTCAGTCTGAAAATCCAGCAGGTTCTGTAGGTAATACTGTTTTTTGTTTCATTTTTAGTAAGTTTCTATCTTTGCATAATTGCACTCGTCAGATACACCCTTTTTGGATAACATGCCATTTCACACACAGGAACAGAATCCATCTGCAGTGTTTGTGCTGTAAAGTGTTTCTTTTTCCCCCTGTAAAGGATATCTGGACTAAAGGTTGCCTACTGTTGAACCAGCGTGTTTACTTGAATGTTGCCATTTTATGCAGTGACAGCTGCTGACTCTTGCTCTTCTCTGGGCCCTGAGAGGGGAGATGGTGTGACCCGAGGTGACAAACCTGCACAGAGCATCAGTGGAGCTGAAGGTTGGCTGCTACTCCGTGTTTATTACATGTCAGAGGACTTCGCAGATTAGTGCTTCATATTTTGAAGTTGTGACTTTTTAAGTCATGCTAACCATAATTATTTAAAAAGACACTTGCTTTCCTATCTGTAAGTTTGAAATAGCCTTTACAGAAGAGCTGGGCTGGCAGGAGGCTTGGAGGGCCTGGTGCTGTTTGTTGTTGAGTAACTCAAGTTCCAGGAGGCGTTGGTGGCACTGGCAGGGTCCTGTCCTGGCCAGCGCTGCTGGGGTGTGCCCTGGCTGGGCTTGAGGGCATGAAGCAACCCCAGGAGGGGCTGTGTGGGGCAGGGGCAGCCTGGCTTGGGGGCATGGAGCAACCCCAAATTGGCTGTGTGGGGCAGGGGCAGCCTGGCTTGGGGACATGGAGCAACCCCAAATTGGCTGTGTGGGGCAGGAGGTGACAGAGCACAGCTGTGTGGCTGTCCCTGCACAGCTGTGTGGCTGTCCCTGCACAGCTGTGTGTGGCTGTCCCTGCACAGCTGTGTGTGACTGTCCCTGCACAGCTGTGTGGCTGTCCCTGCACAGCTTTGGGTGTCCCTGCACAGCTGTGTGTGGCTGTCCCTGCACAGCTGTGTGGCTGTCCCTGCACAGCTTTGGGTGTCCCTGCACAGCTGTGTGTGGCTGTCCCTGCACAGCTGTGCAGCTGTCCCTGCACCTCGTGCAGCACAGCTCCTGGTGGCACTCTCAGCTCCTCAGTGAACCAGCAGGGTGGGCAGGGTCAGATCTGCCGTTCGTTGTGCCAGGGCTGTGTTTTGCCTTTCCAGACTCCCCCAGGAGATGACTGTCTGAGGCAGTGTGTGCACTCTGGGGACAGTGAATGTGTCATGTGTCACGGAGCAGCCCCGTGGTTCCTCCTGGGGACAGCAGCAGCACAAGTGCTGTGTACATGTAATGCTTGAAAACAGCTGGAGTAAATTCTGTTTCATGTAGGGTCTTTTTTTCGAGGGGATGCAGCCAAATTCGAAACCTGATCTAGAGGAAAAGTGGGAGAATTTCAGGACAATGCATCTACTGAATCCCAGTCTACTGAATCGGTTGGTACTTTTGCAGTTACTTTTCTTACATCAGATTTTGCCCACCGTTGGTGTCTGGAACAGAATGGAAACAGCATTATGGAATGTGCAATCTGAGGCACAATGCACGTAGGGTGTGATAAGAAGGTTGTCTTTACTTGATAGCAATCCTGAGTGCAATGTTTTTGTTGTGTCCCTTTTGGAGGAGCATTAAGTGCAGTCTGAGGTTTTTCTTTTCTTATAAGCAAAGCATTGGTTTGTCCATTACTGACTTCTTGTGAAATTTGTGCCAGATGTATATTAAATATTTTGGTGCTTTTTCTAATCCAAGCTGCCATTCATTTCCCTGTGAGATTATTGTACTTCTGCATATTTAAATGACCAATCCCTTAAAGAAAAAACAAACAAAAAAATCCTTTAGTCACAATGTATCCTGACTACTGTAGCTTGTAAATGTTCCAAAGCTTCTGGGTTTCCTGTATTCCAGTAAAATCTGAGGGGAGGGGAACAGCTACAGAAATCTCACCCCCTGGAAAGGGAACTCGCTGAACAAATGAGTAACATTTGTGGTGTTTACATAACGACACGTTGGTGGTCACTTTTTTGTGCTCAAGCTTTGTACAAAATGTCTTATTTAAAGCTGAAGTCCTTTTTACATTTTTCAATTAAAAAGGGACAAATTACTTATTTTTTCATGCCTATGAGTAGGACTCTTGCCAGTTTTATTTGTCACGTGAGTTTCTCAAGCAGGGCTCCTGGAGGATGCTCACTCAGTCTAGTCCTTACAGGGAGGTCACCACATCATTTTTAAGTGTGTGGAATGCAAATTTGCCTTTTTTTTTTCAACTTTGCAGTGCAAGTGTCTGCACCGAGGAGATGACCAGGAATCCTGGAAGGGCATGAGGGCTGGGTCAGCCTGCCCTGAGCTGCCTGAGCCTGCTCCTGGTGGCACTGGCTCAGCAGGAGGGGCTGTCACCTTCTGCAGCAGCACTGACCTTGTCACCCGTGCCAGTTTGCCACAGCTGCACCCACAGGATGCCAGGCTCACTCGGAGTGGCCAAAGTGTCTTTGTAAGAAAAAAGTCAGCTGCATTTGTCTTGCTGAATAACAGATTCAGTTTTCAGGTGGCTTTAGTCATTAATGGCACTGACATGAGCATCTCCTGCCGCTCACTGCTCTTTGGGGCTTGTGCTGAATTTGTCTTCCTCCTGCTGCTGCTCCACAGCAACTCCCAACCTCCAAATCCCAATGTAAGGAGAGCCCAGCACAGTGAACTTGGCCTTGGAAAGTAGGAGGGTGTAAATATTCTGTCAGCTGTGTTGAATAGTTTCTGGAATGATGACTATTTCAACTTTATCTTGGCCTATTCCAATTCACAGAAAAAATCCCTCATCTCATGGTCAGACTTTTTAACAAACATTTCCTTTTTTTTTTTTTTTCCTGAGTGCCAAAAGCTCTCCTAAGCATCCTTGTGCTTGGAAATTCTGCATGTCAACACGAGATGCTCAGGCAGCCTCTGTTTTAGGTGGCAGTGGCTGCAAAGGACAGCTCTGGAGCTGTCAGGTTGCAAATCACCTCATCCTTCAGCTCCCTGTGGAAAGTGCTGCTGTGCAAATCCACACAGCCATGTGCTTTCCTTAAACATCCCTTGCCCTTCCACAGCCACACCGAAGCCTTTTTCTTTTTTTTTTGGGTGTGTGTGAGGGGAGGGTGGGGTGGTCAGGGCGGGAGGAGAGAGTGGAGATTGTCCAAGAAGTGTGAATCACCAATTCCTCCTTCCCACGGACCAAGCGCAGCGCTTTCCCGGAAAGGAGGCACTGACTGCAGCCCAGAGCTGGCACTGCCATTTCCAGAAATCCACAGTTCCTGGGGTGCTGCTGGCTGCTCAGCAGCTGCTGCAGGGTCCAGGCTGGCTGCTGATGGCCTGGGGCGTTCAGGGGAGATGCCCCAGCTGGTACCTCTGACATCCCTGTGACATCCATCCCTGTGACATCCATCCATCCCTGTGACATCCATCCCTGTGACATCCATCCCTGTGACATCCATCCCTGTGACATCCATCCATCCCTGTGACATCCATCCCTGTGACATCCATCCCTGTGACATCCATCCCTCTGATATCCATCCCTCTGACATCCCTGTGATATCCATCCCTGTGACATCCATCCCTGTGACATCCATCCCTGTGACATCCATCCCTCTGACATCCCTGTGACGTCCCTCTGGCATCCCTCTGACATCCCTGTGACATCCATCCCTGTGACATCCATCCCTCTGACATCCATCCCTGTGACATCCATCCCTGTGACATCCATCCCTCTGATATCCATCCCTCTGACATCCCTGTGATATCCATCCCTGTGACATCCATCCCTGTGACATCCATCCCTGTGACATCCATCCCTGTGACATCCATCCCTCTGACATCCCTGTGACATCCATCCCTCTGACATCCCTGTGACGTCCCTCTGACATCCCTGTGACATCCCTGTGACATCCATCCCTCTGATGTCCCTCTGACACGCCTCTGGCATCCCTCTGACATTCCTGTGGCACCCCTCTGATGTCCCTTGGACATCCCTCTGGCATCCCTGTGACACCCCCTGACATCCCTCTGCCATCCATCCCTCTGATATCCATCCCTGTGACATCCCTGTGACATCCCTCTGCCATCCATGCCTCTGATATCCATCCCTGTGACATCCCTGTGACGTCCCTGTGGCATCCATCCCTCTGATATCCATCCCTCTGGCATCCCTGTGACATCCTCTGACATCCCTCTGACGTCCCTCGGACATCCCTGTGACATCCATCCCTGTGCCACCCCTCTGCCATCCCTGTGACACCCCTGTGACATCCATCCCTCTGATGTCCCTCTGACACACCTCTGATGTGCCTCTGGCATCCCTCTGCCACCCCTGTGACATCCATCCCTGTGCCACCCCTGTGACATCCCTGTGACATCCATCCCTGTGCCACCCCTCTGCCATCCCTGTGACATCCATCCCTGTGACATCCATCCCTCTGATGTCCCTCTGACAGGCCTCTGACGTGCCTCTGGCATCCCTGTGCCACCCCTGTGCCATCCCTGTGATGACATCCTCAGGCCGATCCCGACCGCTCCTCTGGAGCACAGCCCCAGTTTGGCCCCAGTTTGTCCCCAGTTTGGCCCCACTTTGCCCCAGCACTGCCCAAGGCCCTGCCTGCCTTGACCTCCTCCCAGCAGGAAGGGCTAATGAAAGGTTTTGTGCTTTGATATTTTGAATGGCTTTTATTTTTAGACTTTGTACAAGATACAAAGCGAAAGCCTATTGTTCCTATGGTAAGAGATCTTTACAAAGACATCAACATTTAAAGTATTAAAAATATATCAACAAAAGTCAACAAAAATATATCAAAACTGCTTAAAAACTTGGCAGTTCAACAAGCACTCCTCCCTTCATCATCTTTCAGTGCCACCAGACCAAGGCCGGGCTGGGATCCGTGAGTGCTGCAACACAAACGAGAGGAGTCAGTTCTGCTCTGGGCAGCCTGCATGGCTGGGCTGGCACTGAGAGCCTGCAGCCCTCAGGGTCAGCACACTGAAAAATGAATTCTCTCTCCACCCCACAACTGTCTGGCATTCTTTTTGATGGAGAAGCCTCCTCTGAAGTGTTGGTCCTCTGGGAACAGCAATGCAGGAGCCTCACTTGGCACGGAGCCTCTCCCCAGGCTGGGCTGGAGCTGCCATCCAACCCACGGGGCAGCCTGGGGGTGAGGCAGGCCCTGGGGGCTTTCTCAGCGCCTTGGGGACAAAGATTCCTGAGTGCTCCTGTCCTGTGGGACTCCTGCCCCTTGTGATGGACCCCTGTGCTGAGTGACAATAGCTGGAAATGGCCTCGACAGTGAACAGGGACACCCTGAGCACAAGGACAGCTGCGAAGGACAAACTGCAGCTCAGAGCCACCCCAGACCCTCCTGTGGCTGACAGGTGAGTGTGCAGGGTGCCTGAGGGATGCAGGGCGTGGGGAAGGGGCAGCTGATTGCTCAGGAAGGTAACAATGGATGCAGTTTAGCCCAAAGAAAGCTGCAGCTGCTGCAAGGCTCATTGCACTGCAGTGCCCACAGGCAGGTCAGGCTGGGCAGTGTTTGAATTGTGATTGTGACCTGCAGGGAATGCTTTGCTGATGAGGCAGGAACTGCTGCTGCTCAGTCTGTAAGCTACAGTTCAGGGGAACAGAACTCACAGAATAATAGAATTTACGCTCTATTGAAGATGACAAATTATAATTTTTTTTTTAAATTATTAGCAACTGAACAATTAGAGCAAATCATGCCAAGAGCAGCCCTTGGCCGAAATGGTTTGTCACTGCCATTAAGCCTAAGTATCTCTTGGCTTCAGGTGGATCTGTTGTAGGGACACAGTTTGGAGCAGAGGATTATGGAGCACCATGGATTGCACAGCACCATGGATTGCACAGCATCATCTCAGGAAGCTTTGCAGGTCATGGATCCTTGGATTTGCAGGATCATGGATGAGCCTGGTGTGGCTGCCCAGCCAGGCAGAGATGCTGCTGAGCAGCTCTGGCTCCGTTTGGATTTCAGCTCATGGCTGTGTCTCCATGAGAAACAATGTCCCCTCTGCTGAGGGGCACTGGAGAAAAGCAAAGGGAGATGTGACCTTTCTGAGGCTGAGCAGTGACAGGGAGAGCACAGAGGCTGCTGAAGTGAGCATGTCCCAGTAACCAGGGCCTTGCTTAGGAAATATTGAACCTCTCTGATTAATAATGAAGCAGTGAGGCTGTGGCAGCTCAGGCCCCAGGGCTGAATGCAGCAGCTCAGTGCAGCAGGAAGCACCCCTGACCCTAGCACTGCAGCCCAACTCGAATGCACCACCTGCTCCTTCCTACCAGAGCTGAGGACTCAGCAAACATTTGGGTTTTCCATTTTTGTCCATCAGATAAGGGCATGAGCTGCCTCCTCCATCAGCTGTGGCTGAAGCACATCCATTGGGGCACCACAACAACTGTGAGGCCTTGGCTGCAGTAGTTAGGTGTTTGAAAAACCAAGAAAAACCCCAAAACCCCCGAAAAACCTGCCTGCTGTGGAAACTCTGCTTGATTCTCTCCTGGCCACATCAAACCTCTCTCGCTGTCAATGGGGATGAAACGGCCACCAGGCAGAGGTAGGTGAAGTGGCAAGATTTGCACAATTAACAGATCCATGAGCAGTGCCAGCTCTGTGGCTCAGGCCTGCTGTGTGGGCACAACTCAGGGCTGAGGTTTTATTGGCCTGACATGAAAGTCAGATTAACAACAGCTCCTTTGGGCTTTCTCTTCCTTGTGCAAGGCTTTAATTTTTAATAGATTAAGGTAAAAATATTTGGCTCTGTATTTTCCTTGGTTCTTTGCAAAATAGGCAGTGAGTTACCTGTTCACTCCAGGAAAGAGAACAACGCACAGGGTGTTGTTCTGCAGACTTCTGTAAAGCTTTTTGACGTGGTGGTCCAACTTCTTCACCTCTTTCCTCAGATGCTGCTCCTGCACAAGAGAACAGAAGCCTTAAATCCTCAGTTCATCAGCAGTTTCACTTCTGGAGGCTGCCCTGGGATGGCACAGGTGAAGCTGCGGTGCCTGGCACTGCCAGGAGAGCCACGTGCTCTGCTCCGATGGCAGCACAGCTTCCTCCAGGTAAAATGAGCTGCACCTCCAGAGCTCTCAGCTGAGCTGCTCTTTGCTGTGCAGACACAGCCACTGCCCTGTCCCTGTGCCCCCTGTGCCTGCCAGCTCTGCGGTGCCAGGCTGCCGTGCTGGGCAGCCCCACAGTCGGTGGGACTCACTGCCCTGTCCCTGTGCCCCTGTGCCCCTGTGCCTGTCAGCTCTGCGGTGCCAGGCTGCCGTGCTGGGCAGCACCACCCCCTGCCCTGGGCAGCTGTTCTGACTCCAGGGCTGTGCAATGCCCTGCAGACACCACCTTATCTCACGAGGGTTATCTCTGCAGCTCTCTGTGGGAACTGATCCTTGGCAGCCTTAGCTCAGCACAGGGACACCCTTCTGAGGGTGACCCTCCTGTCACCAGCAGCTCTGCACCTCAGTCAGCTCCAGGTCACCTCTGCAGGCTCCCAGGGCAGCTCAGAACTGCAGCAAACACCAGCCCAGCCTCACACTCACAGGGTCAGACAGCTGCTCCATCTTCTCATAGAAGATGTGCTTGCCTTGCTTCCCTCTGCTGTGGTTCATCTGCCAGATCCATCTCCAGAGGTGACCTGAGGCAAGAGCGTTCCTGCCTCGCAGCTCACTGCCCCTCAGGGTCCATCCGTTCAGAGCTTCCAGGGCATCCACAGCACTCTGTGGTTTCTGGAATTCTGGAATGCAAAGAGAAGGGAACATGTTGGTTTAGATTCCCTGAGATTCGCAGGAGCTGGCAGAGGAAGCAGACAGGTGGACCCAAGATGGCAAAAAGAGAAACTTTATTTACAAAAACCTCTTTATATATCCATTAATAATCTAGCAACTATTGGTCAGCAGGGAATCACCTCCTAAAACCATTGGTCACAGCTATACAACACCTAGCACCAAACACAGAGATTAAGAAAGTACAGAAATGCAGCTTATCTCTATTCTCCCTGAGAAAGAAGAGGAAGATTCCTAAAACAGTGCAGCTACAGGAACACACTTTGGCAATGCTGTCACTGCTCTCCTTGGCACCTGTAGGCCAGGGCTGAAGGTGTGGAG
This sequence comes from Acanthiza pusilla, assembly GCA_036630365.1. Lineage (NCBI taxonomy): Eukaryota > Metazoa > Chordata > Aves > Passeriformes > Acanthizidae > Acanthiza > Acanthiza pusilla. The sequence continues at coordinate 1,253,463 of JAXCHO010000030.1, read as the reverse complement.
CAGGAGGGAGATGAGAAATCAGTGCAGCAAGCTCATCCTGCTAAGATAAACATCAGACTGGAAATGCCAATTGGCTGCAGCAGCACTCGTGGGGCTCTTCTCACCTTCAGCACTGATTCCTGCTCTGGATGAACCTGCAAGCCCTCCCATGGAAGCACTGCAGCCCATTAGCTATCCTGGAATGTTTCTAAGTAAATATTTGGGTTTTTAAGCAGGTGTTTTTTCCCCTTAAATATTTAGCTGTAAAGTGCTCCTCCAAACAATATGTGCTTTCAGTGGAGTATTTTAAATACCACCCTTTGAGCATAGCTGAGCTTCAGGAGCTCTCACCGTGTCTGTGCAAAGTCCCAAGGGCTGCAGGAAGAGCTCAGTGGAAGGAAAGAAGTGGCTGTGGCTGTGTGTGAATCTACTCACTGAGGAAGCAGCAGCTCCTGTGCTTGCCACTCTGGAGATCCTTTGGCAGGAACAGCATTTCCAGGTCCTTCAGCTGGCTGAATTCTTGCTGTAAGTCTGTCTCTGTCAATGACTTCTTTAGTCCTGCCACGTAAATCACACCTTCGTTCTCCACATCCAGCTCTAGTTCCTTAATCAGAACACTGCAGTCCAGCGTTGCTGCCGTGACCGGCCTCTGGACCTGGGTGGGTGCAGCAGAACAAACAGCAGCTCAGCCCACACAGCTCTGAGTTCTGAGCTTCTGTTTTTAAGTATTTTTCTCCCATTATCAAAAGCAGACAGGCTGTTTTCCCTCACTTGAAATAAATATGACTAATAAAGGCTAACTTCGTTAGTCATGATAAAGGAAGAGAGATCACATTTGCAATGCAGGAACACTAGAAAACTAAAATGCCACACTCTGCATAGCCCTGGTACTTGGATCTGCCTTTTACAGCTGCAGCTGGAGGTCAGAATGCTTTCTAATTCCCTTCTGCTGACAGGTCAAAGGAAAAGAGAGACACAGCTCTTCCTTTAGAGACTGATGCAAACAAAATGATGTGATCTAGAAAAATTCCTTTCTGTAGAAAACTGTTTATATTAGTTAGAATCATAATTCTCACATAATAGCCAGCTGTATAGAATGTTTCTTAGTATTAGACACTTACTATTGTTAGAGGTATATACCACTGTCAAATGCACATTATTAATGAGAGTTTAACATAGAGACCTGACAAGGTAGAGGCCTTGTCAGGCCTCTAAAGGGGGGAATGATGCCTTTGAATATTTCTAGTTTTTCCTCTTCATGCACCTGTAATTTGCTGCAGTTTAGTGCTTCTCACAAAGTGCTAAATGCTCTGTCCCAGCACCTTTGGCCAAACAAGGCTCTCTGAACACAGATCCAAGGACATATTCATTGCCTTGGGGCCTGAAAATATGGAAACAACTGTGAGCTGGAGGGGAGCAGGGCTGGGGTGGTGAACATCATCACCTGAGGGTGAGATTGGAGAATTAAGAGCCAATATCTAATGGACAGAACTTGTAAAAGGTGAAGGGCTCAGACCCAGTGTGCATTTCGGGTGTGGTCCCTGGGGGGGACGTTCGTCTGCCCGGAGTGTACCTTGAAGGCCTCGAATAAATTTATCTGCATTTTATACTCCTGATTTGTTCTGGCTTCTCTTTTAGGCATCACTGCCAGTGCCCTCACTTGTCCCCCACAAGGAGATGGTGACAGCACAAGCAGCACTGGCCCGGGCACACTGCAGGTGTCACAGACTGTGTCTGTGCTGGCCTGGGGATCTGCGGCTCTGCTGCTTGCCTTGCTGACCTCGATGCAGGATCCTGCCACCTCAGCTCCGTTGAGGCTCTCCAGGGCAAGCTGGGCAGCTTCCAGCACCTCGTACTGGACACAGACGTAAGGCTGCAAACAGAACCGTGAGATGCTTCAGGATTGTCAGTGAGACACTCAGCCCTCCCGCTGTGAAAGTCAGGCCCCACTAAAGCTGTGCTTTCTTTTAGAAATTGAATATAAAGAAGTTTGGGGGTAATCCATGTAATGTTGGATGTTTAGAGCCCTCTTCAATTAACTCTTGAATTAACAATACCCTTTTTTTCTCCTTTGGCTTTAACATATCAGCTCTCTTGAGAAGGACAAAAGGCACCTCAGCTTCCCCAGTGCTGAAAGTCCTCAGAGCAGCACATGAGCTGCATTTGTTCTGTCATTGTGTGGAGCTGTCATTGTGTGGAGCAGCTTTTTGGGTACCCTGGATGATTGTGGCTGATGAGAAAAACCCTCCAGACAGAATAACTGGAATCTCTGTGGCTCTAATCCTATCTTTCTGAGCTCACTCAGACCCTCCAGGCCTGGCAGCAGCCTTTGAGCTCCTCACCTGGAATGTTTCAGTCACCACTGTCAGGGACTGGATTGGTCCACATCTCCCAAATTCTCTCTTCACAGACTTCACGCAGAAGTTTTCTTCAAAAGGACCTGCGTAAATGGTCAGCATGTCAGTCAGCTTGCTCCTCACCTGTTGGGACACAGATGAGAAGGCACTTCACAAAGCACAGCAACTAACTCCTCCGTGCTCCCTGGGCAGGCACAGCTCTCTGCACGCTCAGCACGAGGACTGTTCTCCAACAAAAATAATACCTTGTCGTGAAGTCCAGCGTGAAGGTGAGATGCAATGTGCTCTGGGCCCAAACTGAACTGAACGATGCTGAATTTGGACAGGGGAACATCTTCCAAGGCTCTCTGAAGGATCTGAGGGACAAGAGCGTTCGAGGCTCAGAGGTACAGGACAATTGGACTGCAGAGGATCAGAAACAAAGCTATTGTATTGAATTCCCAACTTTAATTTTCACTGTTGTCCAACAAAGCCCTCAGGCTGAAATTCTCCTCTGGTGAGTCAGGAGAGGATGCAGAGATCAAAGCTGACTTCGGAAATGCTCCAGGATTTAGCTACCCTGGCATTAGCACTGTTGCTAACAGCACTCAGTCAGCTTTTAAAATAGCACTCATCTACCCACTCCCAAAAAGAACGACTTTGAACTATTCCCATGCTCAGACCAACCCACTCCAAGTCCATTCACCTGTTTGTTTGAGGTGCTCAGGTTACTCTGACTCAGGCCAGAGGAGTCTGGTCCCTGTGTGCCCAGAAGGAGAGGTTTGTGGCCAGTCACCTGCAGACAATCTAAAAAACTAGCAGAGAGAAGTACACTCACAATCACAGTGCTTTTCAGTATGGGGAAATGAAAGCTTTCAAGAAAGGCTTGTCAGAGAAATAGAGTTTGTTAAAGAAATTTGAAAGAATATTCTTGTCCATAACATCAAAATGTGAAATTTAAGATGAAATTGCTGAAAGTTTTTCAGTGCGGTGCTGCAATTATTTGTGTCTCTGAATATCCTGATGGCTTCTGAAAAACTTAAGGCACTTGTTTGATTTTACAGAGGATTCATCTGGAGGAAAACCACAGCTATTTGAGAATCTCATTACCATGGTTTGGATAAAGGTGGAGGCTCATTCAGCTGTTCCTGGAACTCACATCCTTGTGGCTGCGGTGCAGCTTTGTTCTGGGAGATCTCAGCCACTTTTTCAGCTGTCAGAAGCATCTCCAGGTTGAGTTCTGCTACCTTGGGGAAGGAAGAAGATTATTAGCTCGCTTTCATCTCATCAGCTAATTGCAGCTAACCGAAAGCTTTCCCTGAGTCACACAGCAGTGAGGAAACTTGGGCATTCATTTCTTGCTTTTTCATTTTCTGTTGTCATCTCCAGGCATGCAGCACTCACAGCATCACCCAGCAATCATCTCCAGGAAAGTTCTCTCAGAAATCAACAACTCGAGGGACTCATAAAATAGCTGAGTCACTGCCACAGCACACAAGGGCTCTCTTCTTTCATCACCAGGCATTCCTGCAGGCTGGAAATGTCCCAGTCCTTCTTTACCCTGTGCCCCTGTTCGGGATCAGCAGTGTCATCAGGATTGGCTGTGTCACACCCTGGCAGTGCCCAGGGTGTTCAGGTACCTGATGTGAGCTGAAAGTGCCAAGCTGGCAAAACTGAGCTCCCTATCACAGCTCTGTTTTCTCTTTTAAACCAACAGGAGCATGGGCAGGAGTGGGGTTTTTTCTTCAATATTCTGCATTTTAAGAGAGAAATCTTGGTTAGGTGTAATTACCTTTGTTGGTCCTTGTTCAATGAAGAACTGAGCTAATTCCAACGCAGCTCTAGCATCTTCTGTAGGATCATGCCCAAGCTTCTGCTCACACTGAATCTCCTTCCTAGGACATCAAAATTAGGTGTACAGGCAGGTTAGCTGTGTTTCCACACTGACCAACATCCTGTCTTTTCTAAATTGGGTCCTTTTCAGGCAAAAGAACTTTCCCCTCTCCAGGAAGGATTTCAGTTCTGTGCAGCAGCATTCTCGTGAAATATCCCCCAAAGTTACTGCAAGAAATGTTTTTGCAAGGTTGAGCAAAATGGTTTATGGAGTTTGACAGCAGCAGTGCTAAACTGGGTACTGATGCATGACTGTTTTTATATTTTACTCCTTCCTTGACCAATGGCCCAACTCAGAGTTTGCACAGAGAGGAAAGCAACCTCCAGCTCAGTGAGGTTTGGCAGTGCAGAGAATTACCATTCACTGTCTCACTAAGATACTATCCAGTGGTGGCTGATACTCTGAGAAAAAGGATTGAAGGCAGTAAATCAGACTGCCATGCATCAGCCTTTCTTTCTTTCCTGCCAGCTGCAGCACATCTCATTGGTGCTAGCCACAGTGCAGGACACCTCTGCAGCCCTGCAGACAGCCCAGCCTGGGGACTCAGCTCTGCCTGGGCACAGCATCCCTGCCTGCTCAAAGACAAGCCCTGATGATGCTTGGTGTTGATTATGCTGCCTGACATTTCAGTAAATTCTTATTCACCATGTCTGACTTGCACAAGCTGCTCCTTTCCTCTGAATCTTAGTAAAACAAAAATAATTCTGATACTGCTCGTGGCAGAGTAAGACCCTCTGACCCACCAGGACAGTTTCTAAAGTTTCCCATGATGGTACAGCAGTAATCTTACCCTAAAACAGCTTTGGCTAGAAACTTTAGCTTAAATCTTCGGCCTTCACTTCTGGCGAAAAGCAGTGAAGTGTCAATAACGCTGGGGTGGATCATCTGGAGGAGAAAAGCATCACCAGTTTAATTTAAGAACAGCAGACATACAGAATTGGACAGTAACTCCACAGTTTTCTGTGCCTCTGCCTTTTTTTTCAGCTGCCAGTTTCTCACTCACAACTGCCTGATCCACAACGGGAGAGCAAAAGGAAAAATGAAAAAAGCTCAACACTCCTTTCTGCTTCCCACTTTACTGGTAAGATCTAGATTGGGTTAGAAAGACAATTATGATTCAAACATTTCAGATTGGTTAAATTACCCTCAGAAAGGACTTCAGTTCTGCCCATGACAGAGCTAGCAGAAGTATCTGACTGAGGCAGTACCTCATTGCAACCACACCTGTGTATGGACAGCCTTCTCTCTTTAGGGCTCTGAGCAGCCCCCAGCAAATTTTATAATGCAAGGACCATCCTTCTCTTTTAAATCCTTATCATTATGCCACCCCAGGACAGTCTGTAAGGACTTAAAAGAGAAAGATGGTCCTTACAGCTAGAAAATTTGCTAGGGGCTGTTCAGAACCCAAAAGAGAGAAGGCTACTCATAGTCAAAAGCAATTATCAAGTGTTCACTAATGAAAAGAGCAATTGTTAGAGTTTTCAGGTCTGAAATGAGTAACACAGGGTTGGGAAAAACACTCTGAAAAACATACTCACTTCCAAAGCCTGGAGATCAGAATTCAGAGAATGCCCCACCAATACTGCATCATGGGGAAGCATCTTTTTTAGCCTGGTTTGGATGTCTGACAGTCTTGTTTTCACTGGAAGAAGCATTTTCTTTGTGATTCCTGAGAATCTTTAAAACAAATGTTGGATGAGTTAAAAGCAAGACATTAGCAAGTGCATGCTGGAGAATATCACAAGCAGGTCCTGTAAGGATTAACTCAGTGTAACTAATCACAAAATGCTATTTACTGCTTTCTGTTCCAGCAGCAGAGGAACAGAAATTTAACTGCAGTTACATTAAACTGCTCAGAGTGTTACCACACTGCTTCAAAAGGTTATTTCTCCCAGGTATTCCAGAGTGATGCACTTGGTACCACCAGGCAGCACAGGTGAGGAAATGCTGCAAGGCTGAGGGTGGAAGGAGAGGCTTCCAAGTGACCTGAGGGGAGTGGCATGTCACCTCCTGGATGAAGTCACATCAAGTTTGGAAGAAGACAAGCCTTGAGTTTTGCCTGCTTTTGTTACGATCCTGAGTCCCGCCCTAGGGGTGAGTACAAGCTCTGTGCATTTTTTATAAATGAGCAAATTTAGCTCTGACTCCATCTTGTTTTAGAACCAGCAGTGAAGGGTGACTGGTACTGTGTATTATCATGAATTTGGAACAGAGTTTTCCCATGGGTACTGCAGAATGGCAGTGGCTCTGCCTGGTGGCCCAGGGCCCTGTGCAGCAGATTGTACACACAATATTGGTGACTTCAGCCCACAGCAAGGACTGCGTGCTCAGCACTGAGGGGAAAGCAGCAGGGCCCAGAGCACAGCAGAGCTTCCAGAAAGGCCCTGAGAGGCTGAGAGTGGCAGGAATGCACTCTGAAGGGCAGAGATGGAGCTGTGAGCAGAACCTGGTGCGGTAGTTGAGCACGGCGCTCTGCGGTTTGATCAGCTCGTTCAGCAGGCAGCAGCACCCACCAGAGCACAGCAGAGCCTCCAGAAAGGCCCTGAGGAGGCTGAGAGTGGCAGGGCTGCACTGAGAAGGGCAGAGATGAGGCTGTGAGCAGTACCTGGTGCGGTAGTTGAGCACGGTGCTCTGCGGTTTGATCAGCTCGTTCAGCAGGCAGTGGCCTCGGGCGTCCACCAGCGACACGCGCGTCACCTCGTTCCCCCGGGCGGTCAGGCACTGCGGGACGAGCACAGGAACCTGGGAATCTGCACGGGGTGCCACTCCAAACCTCAGCCAGCAGCTGCTCTGGCTGCTGAGGGTCCCTTCCCCTAGAGATCTGCCACTCCAAACCCTCAGCCAGCAGCTGCTCTGGCTAAGGAGTGCCTTCCCCTAGAGATCTGCCACTCCAAACCCTCAGCCAGCAGCTGCTCGGGCTGCTGAGGGTCCCTTCCCCTAGAGATCTGCCACTCCAAACCCTCAGCCAGCAGCTGCTCTGGCTAAGGAGTGCCTTCCCCAGAGATCTGCCACTCCAAACCCTCAGCCAGCAGCTGCTCGGGCTGCTGAGGGTCCCTTCCCCTAGAGATCTGCCACTCCAAACCCTCAGCCAGCAGCTGCTCTGGCTAAGGGTCCCTTCCCCTAGAGATCCACCACTCCCAGCTGGCTGGATTACACCCTGAGCTTCACTGGAATGGTTAATGTGCACTGCAAGCACACAGCAGGCACAGCAGAGAGAGAAACACTGCCCAGAGCTGCTGATTTCACAGAATCAGCCTCACTCTGCACTGCACAGCCCCAGAAAAAGACATTTACAGGCAGAGCCCAGGCTGTCAATAGTCACTCAGTGCTGATGCTGAACAGGATCTCTGCAAGGCTAAAACTGCACTGAAGGAGGGCTTTCACCACAGCTTGGATTGCACCCTGTGCTTCACTGGAATGGTTAATGTGCACAGCAGGCACAGCAGAGAGAGAAACACTGCCCAGAGCTGCTGATTTCACAGTCAGCCTCACTCTGCACTGCACAGCTGTGCAGCACCAGCCCCAGAGGAGCTGAGCCATGTGAAGGCAGAGCCCAGGCTGTCAATAGTCACTCAATGCTGGTGCCAAACAGGATCTCTGCAAGGCAAAAACTGCACTGAAGGAGGGTTTCCACCACAGTGCCTGCCAGAGGAACTGTGATGGTTAAAGGAGAGATGTGTGACAGGGAACGATCTTTCCTTTCCCAAACCGTGGAGCGAGCTGAGGAGGAATTCCCCAGCACTGCTGACAGGCCTGGCAGATCCCTGCAGCTCTGGGAGCCAGCACAGAACGGAGCTCTCTGCTCAGGATATTATTTCTGTCTTGCTGCCAGAGCCACTTCCAGGGCTTTTCCCGTGGCTGCAATAGTGTACCATTGAGGAAGGGACTGGCAGCAGATGGTAAGATATCAGAAGTGTTTAGCAAACACAGAGTGCTTGGCTCACTGGGGAACAGCTGCTCAGAGCTGGGTGTGTGACTGTTTTGTAAGGGCACCCCAAGGTAAATGATTTTTACCATTTCACAGTCCAGGCCGAAGAGGGGACTGCTGTCTGTCCTCTGCTGGTCACACTCTGTGGAGATGTAGCCCTTGCACCCAGGGGAACCTGGAGGGAAAGCACACCCAGGAATCAGAAAAAGACCTTTCCTCTACAGCTCACTTTATATGAAAAAAACACATCACTAACTGTCAAAATTAAACCCAACCCCAACATAACAAAACAGCTGAACAGCCCTCACTCAAAACTGACCTTCTATGGGATAGTCATTTCTCTTCTGCTCCTCTAGAGTCAGAGTATAGCTTGTAAGGCCTTGTTTCTTTTCCCCATATCTCTGAATGATGGGATCACACTGCAGGGCTGAGCTTCTGGTAGTGCATTCACTGCTGGTGGGAGTGGAGCCTGGGAAATACAGAAGCATCTGTCAAGCTCAGAGATTGCACTCACTTTCTGCTCAGATCAACACTCAGAGGCTGCACCACTCCAAATTACTGCCTGGGACAATGGGCTGGAGAGAGAGGTCAGAGAAAGAGAGACACACAGTCTTCTTAGCTCAAATCTAATTTACACCTCTGTCTCTGATTAGACGCACCTTAGAATAAAATAATCACAAAATGGGTTGCGAAGCACCAGAGTTTGGGATGAAATATGTTAAAAACTTTCTCTTTTTGCATTCACTTGTGACAATCAGCCCAACGTGAGTTACTGAACCAGGCAGGGTAAAAGTCTCATGGTGTAAGCATTGCCTGTGCTCCTTTCTGAACAAGTTCACCATGGCAGCACACTGGGACTGGAATTTCTGTTCATCACTCACTGTCTTGCAAGAGAATACAAACCCAAAGCCACACCTTGTGCAGAGCTCTGAGGTTCCAGGTCTGTCCCTTCTCCGTACAGGCTGACTGGGAAGGTAGCAGAAGGCGTTAATGTGAATCTCTGAAAAAAGACATGTGTTAGTGACTTTGAAAGTCAGGCAGAAATCACAATCAAATGTGGGTTTGTTGATCCCCAAAGCAGGCAAATTCAGAGGAGGATGGATAAAGAAATAGTGGAAATACTAAATTTTAATACTAAATTTGGTGTTTATCAAGCAGAAGAACCCAACACAGGCCAGACCTGTTCCCATGAGGGACAATACAGAATTCTTTGCACTACAGGACAGATTTGCCTTGCCTGATATGATCAAGAAGGCAAATCTCGAGACTTTCTTTGACAGAAACTGAAGCCAGTTCCAGTCTTTCCAGTTAAGTTGTGATTTACATTTGCTGCAGCTCAGGAAGAACTCTCTAGAAGCTTGAATTCAAGTCCTTCTTTCTGTCTTCCTTCAAAAGTGTTGCTTGTAAGTCAGAAAATTGAAATATTTATTTTAAGAAACTTTTTTGGGAAATGGGAAAAACTTGACATGAAGTGTAAATAACCAAAGTGGTATTTTTCAACCAGTGGGACTAGCAGAACTCTGTTGAGAGTCTCCTCACTCAGAGTAGACTCCAAATTATTGAAATTATTCCAAGATATTTATAATCTAATTGGCATCCTGTAGAGGCAGGATATGTAACAGTCAGAGCACTGAAACATCAATACACATTTCACCTGCTAAGGCTTCAAAGACATAACTCTTGAAATCCTGCTCCTAATATCAAAGCTTTGTTCTGAGCTGACAACTGCTGCAAACAGATCCTCTCACTTCCTCCGCTGCAGCTGCACTGGTTTAGAAATCTTCTTTCTCAGGGAAAATAGAGATAAGCTGCATTCTTTTACTTTCTTTCTTCTGTGTTTGGTATTAGGTGTTATTTGGCTGTGACCAATGGTTTTAGGAGGTGGATTCTTTGCTGACCAATAGTTGCTAAATTATTAATGGATATATAAAGAGGTTTTTGTAAATAAAGTTCTCCTTTTGCCATAGTTGCTAGATTATTAATGGATATATAAAGAAGTTTTTGAAAATAAAGTTCTCCTTTTGCCACCTTGGGTTCATCTGCCTGAATTCTCTGCCAGCTCCTGCAAATCCTGGGAAACCTAAACCCGCACCTCCCCGAGCCCAGGATGGCCACATCCTTGGAGAAGGCACAATTCCAGGATTCCTTCATCCCTGGGATGGGATTTCAGCACTGGAAAAGTTTAGCAGACCCTGCTGCAGTCTGGGGACTCACATGGCGGAACACTCTCCTGAGGTGTTTGAGCTGCAAATAGAATCTGTAGAAGTGGAGTTGGCTCATTCCGTGGAGAACAACCACCACCACCCCAGCCAGGTGGCTTTGGTGATAAATACGGCACCAGCTGCAGTGAAAAAAGAGAAATAATTTTAAAAAAATAAAGTAAAAATCAAAGCAAAACAATTATCAAGCGCTCTTTAAAAAAAAAGTTGGAACCAGCCCAGCTTTTAAGTCACTAAACGGCAAAGTGCCAAATTATTTCAGTAAGAAGAGGCTTTACAGCTTATCTCAAACAGCCAAATATTCCTGGAAGCAGCAGAGGATGGGAGACAGAGAGAGAGAGTTATTGCAAATTTCTGCTGCATGCCATTCCAAGGCATGTACACCTCATTTATATGCACCAGAATGTGAATTCAGGAGGAACTTCAGCTGGAGTGGTGCAGTCTGGTGAATTTATGCATCAAAAGTTTCACAAAATAATTTTCTCTTTACTATTCAGATCGAAAGTGGGGTATTTTCTGCTCTGAGTTTAAGATTGATTTAATTTCACCGTATTTTTGACATTCAAGGTTATATATCCTCCTCAGCCTTTCCCTTCCAGTACTGAGAACTTGCCCAGAAAAAGGGAAAAGTGACCAAAATGGCTTTTTTTCCAGAACACTCTAGAATGCTCTGTTTTGATTATATCTACCATGAAGTGCATTAATATTTGTGCTGTGTTCATATTTTAACAGGGTATTTTGTTAAATTTAAACAGGGTATTTTGTTAAATTTAAACAGGGTATTTTGTTAAACAGGGTATTTTGTTAAATTTAAACAGGGTATTTTGTTAAATTTAAAAAGGGTACTTTGTTAAACAGGGTATTTTGTTAAATTTAAACAGGGTATTTTGTTAATCAGGGTATTTTGTGAAATTTAAACAGGGTATTTTGTTAATGAGGGTATTTTGTTAAACAGGGTATTTTGTTAAACAGGGTATTTTGTTAAGCGGGGTATTTTGTTAAACTAGGTATTTTGTTAAATTTAAACAGGGTATTTTGTTAAATTTAAACAGGGTATTCTGTTAAACAGGGTATTTTGTTTCTCAGTGTGGGGAGCTTTTTCACTTCCACAGCAGTCCTTTAGTTTTTTCAAAACTGCATGGAGCAGAACTATGGAATGGCAGGATTTCTGTCAGAAAAGAGGAATTCTGACAGAATTCAGAACTGAACTCTGGCCGAGTCTCACAGGTGTATTGCAGAATCCAGGCTGCCGTGATGGCAGCTCCAGGGCGAGCACCCCAAACCCAGCGTGGCCAATGTTCATGGAGTTTTCAGAGCCCAGGGGAGCCCAGGCTGGGCGAGCTGTGGCTGTGCCTGGGCTGGGCTGCCCCGTGGCTTTTCCCCAGCGTGGCCAATGTTCATTCAGGAGTTTCCCCAGCCCAGGGGAACCCCAGCCCAGGCTGAGTGAGCTGTGGCTGTACCTGGGCTGGGCTGCCCCGTGGCTTTTCCCCAGCGTGGCCAATGTTCCTGCAGGAGTTTTCAGAGCCCAGGGGAGTCCCAGCCCAGGCTGGGCGAGCTGTGGCTGCACCTGGGCTGGGCTGGGCTGCACCGTGGCTTTTCCCCAGCATGGCCAATGTTCATTCTGGAGTTTTCAGAGCCCAGGGAGCCCAGGCTGGGCAAGCTGTGGCTGTGCCTGGGCTGGGCTGCACCGTGGCTTCTCCCCAGGGTGGGCAATGTTCATTCAGGAGTTTTCAGAGCCCAGGGGAACCCAGGCTGAGCGAGCTGTGGCTGTGCCTGGGCTGGGCTGCCCCGTGGCTTTTCCCCAGCGTGGGCAGTGTTCATTCAGGAGTTTTCAGAGCCCAGGGGAACCCAGGCTGGGCTGCACTGTGGCTGTACCTGGGCTGGGCTGGGCTGCACTGTGGCTTTTCCCCAGCATGGGCAATGTTCATTCAGGAGTACCTGGGCTGGGCTGCACCATGGCTTTTCCCCAGCGTGGCCAATGTTCATTCAGGAGTTTTCAGAGACCAGGCTGGGCTGCACTGTGGCTGTACCTGGGCTGGGCTGCACCGTGGCTTTTCCCCAGAGCTGCAAATCTCAGCAGCTCGTACAGCTGCTCGGGGCTGATCTCGGAGTCCTCGCCGAGCAGAGCTGCTGACAGCCGGCACGACTTCTCCTGTGCGAAGGGAATGAGAGGTTTTGTGATGCCTTGGAATATTTCTAGTTTTTTCTCTTCATGCACCTGTAACTTGCTGCAGTTCTGTGCTTCTCACAAAGTGCTGAAATGCTCTGTTCCAGCACCTTTGGCCAAACAAGGCTCTCTGAACACAGATCCAAGGACACATTCATTGCCTTGGGGCCTGAAAATATGGAAACAGCTGTGAGCTGGAGGGGGGCAGGCCTGGGGTGGTGAACATCATCACCTGAGGGTGAGATTGGAGAATTAAGAGCCAATATCTAATGGACAGAACTTGTAAAAGGTGAAGGGCTCAGACCCAGGGCCCATTTTGGGTGCAGTCCCTGAGGGGACGTTCGTCTGCCCAAATGGACCTTGAAGGCCTCGAATAAATTTGTCCACATTTTATACTCCTGATTTGTTTTGGCTTCTCTTTTAGGCATCAACACGAGTTCATGGAAAATGAGGGAAAAAGACACCATTTGGATACAACAAATTACATTTAAAATAGCTCTTCCACTCCTTAGGGGCAGAAGTTTCCTTTCAGATCACGCTTTAGTATTACATTTACTGTCAATATTTCAGTAACCCAGGTACTCTAACTTCGAAGAATTCTTTAATAAGGATTAACATAAGCAGAGGTATGCAGTAAGGAGATAAATGATATGCAAACACAGTGTCCTGCTCCCTCCACCCTTTCCCCAGCTGCTGCTGCAGAGCTCTGGACATTTGTACAGTGCCATGTGAGGTTTTCTCTATTTACGGAGTGAGATCTGCTCTGCACAAGGGTTTGCTGACCCCTGCAGGGAAAAAAGCTTCAGTAAAATCCATGAGCTGCAGAAAGCAAGCGCTGAGGAGATGAGGCTGGGGCTGTGCCACACAGCTCAGCACAACAGCTCTTTTAAGCCTAATGCACAGATTCTTCTAAAGGCTAATTAGCAATTAAATGCAGCATTTTGGAGACCTCCAGTGCCCAGATGGCCTGTTCCAAAGAACTCTTCCCGTAAAAATTTTAAAGATACTCTTTTTATATGTGATGAAAAGCATCAAGGCATAGAGGGGGAAACACACAACACCACAGAACATAAAACCTCACAGCACAAACAACCACGGGAAGTTGTTTTCCCTGCACACTAACAAGTAATTTGGACAGAGCCTGCCCACGCGGCACTGAGCTGGGACGCTCTTTAATTAAGACATTTGTCACTGGGTAAGGGAGTTAGAGAAGTGACAACCTTCGTGCTCCCAGTGGGTAAGAATCATCTGTCAGCAGCAGCACTGGCAGGGCTAATTGCTGGTGCCGCATCTCTCACTCTCAGACAAGTAATGACAGCGCTGTTTTCACCACGGCCTAATGAGAGCTTTGCAAAAAACCCAAACAGAGAGAGAGGTTGGGATTCACCGAGCAGAGGGCACTGCCAGCCGCAGGAATTCGTGTCCAGCCGGGCAGATCTCGGGCAGATCTCGGGCAGATCTCGGGCAGATCTCGGGCAGATCTCGGGCAGATCTCGGGCAGATCTCGGGCAGAGCTCGGGCAGAGCTCGGGCAGAGCTCGGGCAGAGCTCGGGCAGATCTCGGGCAGAGCTCGGGCTGGACACGCTGCCTGCAGCTCAGGGGCACTGACTCCGTGGGTGAGGTGTCCCTGGGCTGCTCTGTGTCCTTCAGGGCTCACGTGCTGAGCACTCACAGCCTCCTTTCAAGAGGATTATACTGGACAATGCATCTGCTTTTTAAACAAAGTTCCTTAAATGCAATGCTGAACGCTCCAAACGAGTTATTTTCCACTCCTTGGAGAGGAACCCAAGCCATTTCAGGCTCCCCGGGGCAGCGGTCACGGCCCCAAAGCCGCCGAGGCTCCGGAGGCGTTTGGGCAATGCTCGGGCACGCGGCGGCAATGCTCGGGCACGCGGTGGCATTGCTGCGGTGGCATGGCTGCGGTGGCATGGCTGCGGTGTCCCGTGGGGCCGGCAGCCGGACTCACGATCCCCGCGGATCGGCTCAGGCCATTCGGCGATGTCAGCCTGCCGGCACCGGCTGTACCGAGCCTCGGAGCCCTGCCGGTGTGCGCGGCTGTGCCGAGCCCCAGCACCGCAGGTGGGACAGTGCCACCGCCGGGAAGGGCCGCGAGGGACACGCGGCTCTCACCTCGGGGCCCGGACCGCCGCCATCCGCCCTCCGCCGCTTCCGCCGCCCCTCCGCGGGCTCGCCGCGCCGCTTGCGCCCGTTGAGGCACAGCCCCCTCGCCATGGTAGCGCCAGGCTCCGGCGGCCCCGCACGGCCCCGCGCTGCGGGAGCTCGGAGCCCGCCGGGGCTCGGATCAGAGCTCGGATCTCGGACCAGAGCTCGGATCCCGCCGGGGCTGGGATCCCGCCGGGGCTGGGATCCCGCCGGGGCTCGGATCCTGCCGGGGCTCGGATCGGGGCTCGGATCCTGCCGGGGCTCGGATCGGGGCTCGGATCGGGGCTCGGGTCCCGCCGGGGCTCGGATCCCGCCGGGGCTCGGATCCCGCCGGGGCTCGGGTCCCGCCGGGGCTCGGGTCCCGCCGGGGCTCGGATCCCGCCGCGGCTCGGATCGGGGCTCGGGTCCCGCCGGTCGCTCGGGTCCCGCCGGGGCAGGGCCGCGCTGCGCTGCGCTGGGCGGGGCCGGGGCCGGAGCAGCCGAGCGCCGAGAGCGCGATGAGGGCGGGCCCGCGGGAGCTTTGAATGGCGGCGGACGGCGGCCATGGCCACCAAGCAGCTCGCCAGGTGCAGCCCGGGGCCGGGGCGGTGGCGGTGCCGGTGGGATAGTGGCTGTGGCGGGGGCTGGTGGCGGTAGCCGGGGGCCGGGGCCCGTCACGGTGTTGGTGGCGGGGGCCGGGGGGCGGTGGCGATGGCGGGGCCGGGCGCGGGCCGGGGGCCGGGGGCCGGTGGCAGTGGCTGTGGCGGGGGCGGTGCCGGTGCCGGTGCCGGTGGCGGGGGCCGGGGCCGGTGACAGTGTTGGTGGCGGAGGCCGGGGGCACTGCCGGTGCCGGCGCGGTGGCCGCGGCCCCTGAGCGCTGTCGCTGTCGCTCGCAGGCGGCTGGGGCTGGCGCGGAGCAGCGCGCGGGCGCGGCGCGGGGCGCGGGAGGCCGCGGGACAGAGCTTCGCCTTCCTCATCGTGCTGGACTTGGAGGCCACGTGCTGGGGACAGCCCGGGCGGGCCAGCCCCGAGACCAGTGAGTGCCGCGGCCCGGCGGGGCTGCCTGCGAGCCCAGAGCTGGCAGTGTGTGCTCCTTGCGCCCCTTCGGCTCCGGGCCTGTCGGGCCAGGGCAAGGGAATCATGGAGATGTAAATCATAGAAACGTGTGTATGTGTGTGTGTGTGCATCTATGTATGTATGTATGTATGTATGTATCTATCTATCTATCTATCTATCTGTCTATGTATCTATGTATGTATGTATCTAATCTATCTTTCTGTCTATCTATCTAATCTTTCTGTCTATCTATCTATCTATCTATCTGTCTATCTGTCTGTCTGTCTATCTATCTAATCTTTCTGTCTATCTATCTGTCTATCTGTCTGTCTGTCTATCTATCTAATCTTTCTGTCTATCTATCTATCTGTCTATCTGTCTGTCTGTCTGTCTATCTAATCTTTCTGTCTATCTATCTGTCTATCTGTCTGTCTGTCTGTCTATCTAATCTTTCTGTCTATCTATCTCACAGAATATTCTGAGCTGGAAGCAACCCACAAGGATCATTGAGTCTGATGAATTGCCCATTCAGGGATCAAACCCACAGCCTTGGCCTTATCAGCACCAACCATATGTTCATATATTATAAATAAATAAATACTATTGATCTCATATCATATCATATGATATATATTATACCATAGAATAATGGAATATGCAGAGTTAGCAGGGACCCGTATAAAAACTGAATAATTCCTGTGAACAGCTTTAACCTTTCTGGCTTTGTGTTTTGGTTCTGTTTTGTTTGTTTGTTTTGTTTCTTCTTCTCCGCCTTCTGTGTTTGCTGCAGTTGAATTTCCGGCAGTCCTGTTAAACACCTCAACAGGAGTGATTGAATCTGAATTCCACATGTATGTGCAGCCCCAGGAGCACCCTATTCTCTCTAAATTCTGTACAGAACTAACCGGCATAACACAGGTATGATTGTGATTTAACATTATTTTACAATTGTATAATTGCTGTTTACAATTATAATTATAATTATTTTTATTTAAAGGGCCCTTAAAGAGCTAAAGAGAAATAAACCTCAGATGAATATCAGTGCATTCTGACACATACATGCTTCTTGTCCTGTTCCATGCAGAATCAAGTCGATGAGGGGGTGCCTCTCAACATTTGCTTATCACAGTTTATGAAATGGATTCAAAAGCTACAGAAGGAGAAGAAAATTATATTCGTTACAGATAGTCAGAGTAATTCTACTTCGGAAGCAAAAGCATGTGCCTTTGTCACTTGGACAGGTAAATTCCTTTTTCACTTGATTTCCTGCACAGTGATAACACTTGGTGGCACTGGTGAGATTGTGTCTTCACTTCTGGGCAGCCAAAATCCTGTTAGGAGGAATTAAAAATGTGTAATATAGAGATATAAGACTGAATAAGGGATAAGACTGAAAACGTGAAATCCACGGAATCCTGACGTGTTCGCTGCACCTTTGACTCGGGGGTCTGACATAATTTCATTTTCCTGCTTTGGTGAACTGTGTCACCATTCTCAGTGTCTCTGAACGATGTCAAGGCTTTGAGATCTTTAACTGTGTGAAGTTATTTACCAACAGCAGGGGTTCACTGCTCCTGGTGTGCCACTGCAGCAGCGCCGGTGTTTTCCAGGGACAGTGAGCACAGCCTGTGCCCCCTGCCCAGCAGCTCAGGCTGCTGACAGCGTGCTGCTCTTTGTCCCTTCACACAGATTTTTAGGATCACCCTGGCCACACGGTATTAGAGTAATTTCTTTCCAGGTTTTCTTCTGCAATGATGTAGCCAGACTCTCTGCATCCATTTTCAAAGCATGTGGGTTTATTTCTTGGGTAGATGAGGTAGGGAAGTGCGACCGACCCCGTGGCTGCTTGTCGCAGCCCCGTGGGGATCCCACATGGTGATGAGGTAAGAGGGGAGAGGGAAGTTGCAAGAGAAGGGAAAGAAAATTGCAGTCTGAGCTAAACTTGCTCTGTTCGTACAGTTAACAGGTTTCATGATGAATATGCTAATTTCTACTAACCAATTTAGGAGGAGATACAAGTTTTACATCATTTCCATATAGCCTATGAGAGTTCTCAGATTACCATAGCTGCTCTATCTTTGGACCTTGCAAAACTGGTTTTTCCAGTTTGTGGTCTACCTCGGAAGAGCTGCCTGAGAACAATAGGCTGCCAATCTTTCCCTGCAGCCATCTCCCGATAAGCATCCTGGAACCTCACTTCAGTTCTTTCTCCAAAGGTTTTTACATTCCTAGTATACTTTGTTAGGCAATAATTTCTATAAACTTTTCTATTTTTTCCTCTCCAACAGCACGGGGTGGGTTTCAGGGCAGCTCTGTGGCACTCCCTGACTGTGGTTTTCCCTGCACAGACTGGGACCTGGCTGTGTGCTTGCACTATGAGTGCAGGAGGAAGCAGCTGCGCAAACCTGACATCCTGAGCTGCTGGATTGACCTCAAAGCCACCTACAGGGTGAGAGCACCGAGACATTTCTGACTGTCACCTCCAAGGCTGGCTGTCCCTGAGCTCCATGGCAGTGCTGTGTGTCCCAGAGACCAGAGTAATGTGTTTTCTTTTTGTGTTGGGATTCAATAACCGACTGCCCTAGAACTGCGTGAATTTAAACAGAAATCTCAGTGGCAGGAAATGATTGTTGTTTGATTAAAGAATGAAAATCCTAGGAGAATTGATTAGCTACTCTTCCTTTCCTGACACTTTTTCCTCTCCTTGCTTCCCAATTTTTTTTGTTTGTGTGCTCTTACTGCTGCCTTACCTGGCTGTGTAGGAAGTGATCATTATTGTCTGTTTGGAGGTAATTACAGATACCTTACAGGTCAGCAGCAGAGTTACATCTCAAAGATAAACAGTGTGAATATTCCCTTTCTAGGGATCAAATCAGATACCAGGAGTAAGTCATAATATTCACTCTTTTCACTTACAAAAATGTCCAAAATATTCATACCCGTGCCTTTGATTGCATATTGTGCCACAGTTTAAACATCTTAAGGTATTGTTTGTAGTTTTATTCTTCAATGCTGCTCTGTAAGGCTTTGGAGTGCAGACAAATGACTCCAGAGCTGAGACAGAATGGATTTGTTTGAGACTGAGGGAAGGGATTCATGGTTCTTTCCATTCTGATTTCCTGCAGGGTGAGTCACTTATGGCCTTATCCTCACTGTAAAAATGCAGATCCCCACCTTGCTTAATTGCCTTGTGAGATTTATTATTCATCAGGTGATATTTCTGAAATGGCTTTGCCTCACTAGGGAAAGGTTTGGAAATATTTCATGTTAAGCACCTGCGTTTGTTTCTTCAGGACTTCTATAACAGAAAGCCTAAAGGGCTGAGTGGAGCTTTGCAGGATTTGGGGATAGCTTTTGAAGGAAGGGAACATTGTGGTAAGTATGATGATACTGATTTTAATATCTGTATTTAATATTTTTTTATATGTGTATATATGTATATATGTGTATATATATGTGTGTGTGTTTATATTTATATTTATAGTTATAGTTATAGTTATATAGTTATCTAGTTATCTAATTATTTATTTCTATTTATTTCTATTTATTTATTTATATATATTTATATATATTTATATATAAAATAAAGCTAAGTAGTACTATTTAGCTTTAGTTAGCTAACCTAACCTAAAGCAGCTAATTAATAGCTACTCCTGAACAGGAACTATTATTTCCAGGCTGTGCCATGCTCTGTCCAACAAATCATCAAAACTAGAAAAGCAAAATGCGTCCAAGATCAGTTTGTTATTTCTAACCTCACACTTCATTTCTGGAGTCTCTCCTGGTGCTGCTGAGTGCACGTTCACAAGATCCATTTATGAATTGCTAGGATGGAAAAGAAAAGGAGTAGAGGGAGGATTAAGAAACTTGATTTTACCTGATAGCTCTGGGTAGCATGTTAATGCGAGAGAATTTAATTTCTAAATGATTTTTAAAAAATTTGATTAATAAAACAGAGCAAGGACTTTTAAAGCTGTGAATAGACATTCAGCTCTATGGACAGTCCTCCAGATGTTTCAGCACAGAGAATTATTTGGAAGTTTTTGCTTCTGCTTCCCTTTTTTGAACTGCTTGATGAAGTGTCACAGTTCTGTGATTCTTTGTCATTCATGCAAGTCTTCCCTAGATTACATTTTCCCTCTAATAAGAACTAGAGATTAATCTAAGCACACTTTTGAAGGGTTGGATGATTCCCGGAACACTGCTCGTCTTGCTTGGAGGCTGATTTGTGATGGATGCGTGCTGAAAGTCACTAAATCTTTGGAAAAGGTTAGTATTTTAGTAGTATAGTTTTAGTAGTACATTTTTTTAGTAGTATTTTTGTAGTATATACAAAAAACTTTGTATTTTCCTGTCTACTTGCTTGGTAGCCTGGGATACAGATGAGATGAGCTATCCAAATAATAAACCCAGAATTTTGGCTATGATTTAGAAAGAACATCCTTGGGCTGATACACTTATTAATTTTGTGCATTTATTCCCAAAACTCTGGGTATTCACTCTCCAAAATCTGCTTTTGTTTACGGACTCCCTAGGCACATCAGAAAAGTAATTTCATTTCCAGAACGCTGACTGCAAACGGCACTGACAGGACTCCGGTGGGAAGTGAGAGCAGAGCTGGAACATCTGGAGCTGCAACTTGTGGGACAAACTGTGTGGCTGAGCACAAGCACAGCAGCGTTGCTGGGAACAGAAATGGTGATGTGCAGGGTGGGGAGCAGCAGGTCACTCCCTGCTGTCCCTCTGCAGGTGTCCCTGCTGTCCCCAGCAGCAGCTCGGGGGCTGAGCTCCCTGCCCCAGCGCAGAGCTCCTCAGCAGCATGGCCTGACACACTGCCTGCTGCTCCGGGGCTGGCACTGCCCTGTCCCAGCAGGGCAGCAGCAGGCTTGGGAGGGAGTCTGGGGCAGCCTCTGGGCACTGCCAGTGTCCCTGTGCAGGGACTGAGCCCTGGGCAGCCTCTGGGCACTGCCAGCCCCAGCCCCAGTGTCCCCTCAAAGGGACAGAGTCTGGGGCAGCCTCTGGGCACTGCCAGTGTCCCTGTGCAGGGACTGAGCCCTGGGCAGCCTCTGGGCACTGCCAGCCCCAGCCCCAGTGTCCCCTCAAAGGGACTGAGCCCTGGGCAGCCCCTGGGCACTGCCAGCCCCAGCCCCAATGTCCCTGTGCAGGGATTGAGCATGGGGCAGCCTCTGGGCACTGCCAGCCCCAGCCCCAGTGTCCCCTCAAAGGGACTGAGCCCTGGGCAGCCTCTGGGCACTGCCAGCCCCAGCCCCAGTGTCCCCTCAAAGGGACTGAGCCCTGGGCAGCCTCTGGGCACTGCCAGCCCCAGTGTCCCTGTGCAGGGACTGAGCCCTGGACAGCCTCTGGGCACTGCCAGCCCCAGCCCCAGTGTCCCTGTGCAGGGACTGAGCCCTGGGCAGCCCCTGGGCACTGCCAGCCCCAGCCCCAGTGTCCCTGTGCAGGGACTGAGCTCTGGGCAGCCCCTGGGCACTGCCAGCCCCAGTGTCCCTGTGCAGGGACTGAGCACAGGACAGCCCCTGGGCACTGCCAGCCCCAGTGTCCCTGTGCAGGGACTGAGCACGGGGCAGCCTCTGGGCACTGCCAGCCCCAGCCCCAGTGTCCCTGTGCAGGGACTGAGCATGGGGCAGCCTCTGGGCACTGCCAGCCCCAGTGTCCCTGTGCAGGGACTGAGCCCTGGGCAGCCTCTGGGCACTGCCAGCCCCAGTGTCCCCTCAAAGGGACTGAGCCCTGGGCAGCCTCTGGGCACTGCCAGCCCCAGTGTCCCTGTGCAGGGACTGAGCCTGGGGCAGCCCCTGGGCACTGCCAGCCCCAGCCTCAGCCTCCCCGCTCAGGGCTCACCGCTGGTGCTCGTCTCCACCACCATCCCCTCGGTCACTGTCACCGCTGGGGACATCAGCACCAGTTCGGAGTGCTTGTCTCTGCTCACAGACTGGGAGGATGTTGCTCTGATTCCAGAGTCTCAGGATGAACAGAACTCACACTCTGAGCAGCTCCAGGGTGACTCGAGCACAGAGAGTCTCACGGGGTTTGAAGGAAAAACGATTTCAAAACAATTGGCTGTGCCAAGTTCAGGTAATCAGAGTTTGGAGGAAAGTGTTGTACCCACGGAGCCTCTGGAGTCTGTTGTTTACAGAAGTGCTGGTACCACAGTCTATAACACAGGGACAGTGCCAGGGCAGACCTCAACATTTTCAGCTTTTAAATTCCCGTCTGCACAGGGAAATGCTGCTTCAGCACCATCAGCATTCATTGGAAATCACTCCACTCCTCTGGTGGCTCCCAAAAGAAAGCCAACTAGCCCAAAACCAAGCCCACCAGCAAAAAACCAGCCTTTTCATATATACCAGGAGAAAACTTCCTCTTTTGATCACTCCTCGCCTTCGAGAAGTTCGAATTTGCCCAAAGTGCCTCCTGCTGTTCTGAGCTGCACAGTCAATTTGGAGTTCCATTCCTCCCAGTCTGTGCGAGCTGTGAGGAAAGGAAATGCAACTCCCCCTCTGTGTGCCTGCGGCCGCAGAGCCAAAAGGCTCCGTGTGTCCAACGGGGGCCCAAACCACGGCAGAGCCTTTTTTTGTTGTCCTCTTGGCAGGCAAGGAGGCGATAAGAAAGGCTGTGGCTACTTCAAGTGGGAACATGCACTTGTGAAGGAGAAATCGAGTGGTCTCACCTTGAACGCAGGAGCTCTGACCTCGCTTGGAGCTCTTTCTGTTAATCGAGAAAATTGTTCCAGCAAAAAGTATTTGTGTCTTAGACCTTCTCTGAGAACTTGAAAATGGATACAGTTTTTTTGTCTGAGTCCTAAACTCTCTAAGTTTCATGCTTAATGTAATCGGAACAGTCGATTGATGGCAGAGATGTATTCTCAGAATGGGACAAAAGGACAGTTCTTGATAGAGAAGTTGCTCCAACACAAAAATATCAGAAGATCATAAAGTAACTCCTTAACGAAGAGAGAACAGATAAAACTATTAAGTGCTATAATTAGAGTGTGAGCAGCTGTTGTTACAAATCTTAAATTTCTGTTCTGTATTTTAAATTCTTTACTAGTTCAAACCTTAAAGATTTCAATGACAGAT
Source organism: Acanthiza pusilla (assembly GCA_036630365.1). Taxonomy (NCBI): domain Eukaryota; kingdom Metazoa; phylum Chordata; class Aves; order Passeriformes; family Acanthizidae; genus Acanthiza; species Acanthiza pusilla. Next base: position 1,230,648 of record JAXCHO010000030.1, on the reverse strand, counting down.
TTTATTTGCACTTTTTTCCCTAAATATACTTGTAATGCCTACAACCTTTACATTTTTTAAACTTTTGAAACATTTTAAAATCTCTTTAGAAGATGTCAGCCTGCTCAGAAGTGATCCTTGAAGCAATTTTATTGTCTTAAACTCTGAGCTTTTTATCCATAAAGTAACAATAAATATAAATTGTGACATTTCGTTAAATATTTAACACGCAGCACTGTGCCTCCGTTGAGCTGCTCAAAGAGCGCCTGGTTTAGCTCGTCCTGGTAGCCCGAGACACCGAGGGCCGGGCGGGGCCGGGGCCGGAGCGCTTCCCGGGGCTGGGCGGGGCTGGGACCGGAGCGCCTCTCGGGGCCGGAGCGCCTCTCGGTGCCGGAGCGCCTCTGGGGCCGGAGCGCCTCTCGGTACCGGAGCCTCTCGGTACCGGAGCGCCTCTCGGTACCGGAGCCTCTCGGTACCGGAGCGCCTCTCGGGGCCGGAGCGCCTCTCGGTGCCGGAGCGCCTCTCGGTACCGGAGCGCCTCTCGGTACCGGAGCGCCTCTCGGTGCCGGAGCGCCTCTCGGGACCGGAGCGCCTCTCGGGACCGGAGCCTCCCGGTACTGGAGCGCCTCTCGGTGCCGGAGCGCCTCTCGGGGCCGGAGCGCTTCTCGGGACCGGAGCGCCTCTCGGGACCGGAGCCTCTCGGTACCGGAGCGCCTCTCGATGCCGGAGCGCCTCTCGGTACCGGAGCGCCTCTCGGTACCGGAGCGCCTCTCGGTACCGGAGCGCCTCTCGGGGCCGGTGCCTCTCGGTGCCCGAGCGCCTCTCGGGGCCGGAGCCTCTCGGTACCGGAGCGCCTCTCGGTACCGGAGCGCCTCTCGGTGCCCGGAGCGCCTCTCGGTACCGGAGCGCCTCTCGGTACCGGAGCGCACAGCTCTCGGTGCCCGTGCGCCTCTCGGTGCCCGAGCGCCTCTCGGGACCGGAGCGCCTCTCGGTACCGGTGCGCCTCTGGGGCCCGGAGCGCCTCTCGGGGCCGGAGCGCCTCTCGGTACCGGAGCGCCTCTCGGTACCGGAGCGCCTCTCGGGGCCGGAGCCTCTCGGTGCCCGAGCGCCTCTGGGGCCCGGAGCGCCTCTCGGTACCGGAGCGCCTCTCGGGACCGGAGCGCCTCTCGGGACCGGAGCCTCCCGGTATCCGGAGCGCCTCTCGGTACCGGAGCCTCCCGGTATCCGGAGCGCCTCTCGGTACCGGAGCCTCCCGGTATCCGGAGCGCCTCTCGGGGCCGGAGCGCTGCTCGCTCCGCTCCTCTCCGCCGCGTTCCGGAACCGTTACACGGACCGGACCTCAGCTGTGCAACCGGAGCGCGGGGGAAGCGAGAGCATCAAAGGCTGCGAGTGACCGAGTGACCGAGTTTGGCCGCGGCGGAGCGCGCCGGAGTGCCCGGGACCCGGGGCCGTGACCCGCGCTCCGGTCCGTCCCGTCGAGTCGGTCCCGGTGGGTCTGTCCGGGCGGGTCGGTCCCGGTGGGTCGGTCCGGGTGGGTCGGTCCCGGTCGGTCGGTCCCGCGGGTCGGTCCCGGTGGGTCGGTCCCGGTGGGTCTGTCCGGGTGGGTCGGTCCCGGTGGGTCGGTCCCTGTGGGTCGGTCCGGGTGGGTCGGTCCCGGTTGGTCGGTCCCGCGGGTCGGTCCCCGCGGCCGCCGCTCCAGGCGCGGCGCTGTGCGGGGCGGGGCCGTGCGTGATGGGGCGGGGCCGTGCGTGGTGGGGCGGGGCCGCGCGGGGCGGGGCCGTGCGGGGCCGTGAGGGGCGGAGCTGTGCGTGGTGGGGCGGGGCGGGGCGGTGCTGTACGGTGCTGCGCGGGGCGGGGCCGTGAGGGGCGGGGCGGACACGGGGCCGTGCGGAACGGGGCGCGGTGGCGCTGCACGGAGCGGGCACGGTGCCGCGCGGGGCGGGGCGGGGCGGGGCGGGGCGGGGCGGGGCGGGGCAGGGCGGTGCTGCACGGAGCTGCACAGTGCCGTGCGGGGCGGGGCGGGGCGGTGCTGCACGGAGCGGTCGCGGTGCCGTGCGAGGTGGGGCCGTGCGGAGCGGGCACGGTGCCGCGCGGGGCGGGGCGGCACTGTACGGAGCGGTCGCGGTGCTGGGCGGGGCGAGGCGGGGCGGCGCTGTACGGAGCTGCACGGTGCCGCGCGGGGCGGGGCTGCACGGAGCGGGCACGGGGCCGCGCGGGGCGGGGCGGGGCGGGGCGGGGCGGTGCTGTACGGAGCTGCACGGTGCCGCGCGGGGCGGGGCGGGGCGGGGCGGCGCTGTACGGAGCGGGCGCGGTGCCGGGCGGGGCGGGGCGGCACGGCACTGTACGGAGCGGTCGCGGTGCCGTGCGGGGCGGTGCTGTACGGGGCGGGCACGGTGCCGCGCGGGGCGGGGCGGAACGGGGCGGGGCGGGGCGGAACGGGGCGGCGCTGTACGGAGCTGCACGGTGCTGCGCGGGGCGGGGCGGGGCGGGGCGGCGCTGTACGGAGCTGCACGGTGCCGCGCGGGGCGGGGCGGAGCGGGGCGGGGCGGGGCGGGGCGGGGCGGGGCGGGGCGGCGCTGTACGGAGCTGCACGGTGCCGCGCGGGGCGGGGCGGAGCGGGGCGGGGCGGGGCGGGGCGGGGCGGGGCGGTGCTGTACGGAGCTGCACGGTGCCGCGCGGGGCGGGGCGGCGCTGACGCCATCGCGGCGCTGCCGGCGGAGCTCAGCTCTCCCATGGCCGCGGCCGAGCCCGGCGCGCGCAAGCGGCGGCCCAAGGGGCACTTCGCGGCGGCGGCCGGCCGCGCCAAGCGGCCCCGCGGCGGCGGGCGGCAGCTGGAGGCCGGCATGCGCGGCATCCTCATCACCTGCAACATGAACGAGCGCAAGTGCGTGGGGGAGGCCTACAGCCTGCTGGGCGAGTACGGCGACCTGCTCTACGGGCCCGAGCAGGTGCGTGCGGCCGGGCCGGCGGGCGGGGCCGGCACCCCGGGGCCTCGGCTCCGGTGTGTGCGGGGAACCGACCGCGTGTGGGGAACGGACCGCGTGTGTGGAGCAGCTGTGTATGTGGAACAAACCGTGTGTGTGAAGCAGCCATATGTGTGTGGGGAACGAACCGCGTGTGTGGATCAGCCGGATGTGTGGAACAAACCGCGTGTGGGCTAGCCGTGTGTGTGCTCCCCGCCCCGAAATCCTCAGGCTGTGGGCAGCCCCAGCGCACTCCGCTGCCGGCCGAGCGAAGGCCCTGCCCGTGCCGCGTGCCCCGGGCCCGGTCCATGCCGTGTGTCCCGGTCTGTGCCCTGAGACCCGGGCCCTGCCCGTGCCGTGCGCCCCGGGCCCGATCCGTGCCGTGCGCCCCGGGCCCGATCCGTGCCGTGCGCCCCGGGCCCGATCCGTGCCGTGAGCCCCGGGCCCGGTCCATGCCGTGTGTCCCGGTCTGTGCCGTGTGCCCCGGGCCCGATCCGTACCGTGCGCCCCGGTCCGTGCTGTGTGCCCCGGTCTGTACCGTGAGCCCCGGTCCGTACCGTGAGCCCCGGTCCGTACCGTGAGCCCCGGGCCCTGCCCGTGGGGTGCTCCCCGGCGCGGTGTGCGCTGGGCACGGCTCTCGGTGTCCCCAGCAAGCCGTGCCTGTGCGCAGTTTTCAGAGCCCGAGGAGAGGCTGTCCGGCAGCGACAGGGAGGAGGACGAGGACGATGTGGAGGCAGCGCTGCGGAAGGAGGTTGGGCAGATCCGAGCCTGCACCAAGCAGCAGCTGCGGCGCTTCCAGTCGGTGGAGAGCGGTGCCAACAACGTGGTGTTCATCCGAACGCAGGGCATAGGTGAGACTTGGGCTGGGCTGAGAAATGCAGCTGCTCTGAGGAGAGCGGTGCCAACAACGTGGTGTTCATCCGAACGCAGGGCATAGGTGAGACTTGGGCTGGGCTGAGAAATGCAGCTGCTCTGAGCACTGCCGGTGACAGTCACAGAGTGTGGCTTCTGAGTGCCGCGGGTGTGTCAAACAATAGCCTTCCCTTTGGCTGTGCCGCTGAATTTTGTCATTAGTGAAGAAGCTAAAGGTAGGGGAGACTGCTTTGGTAAAATAATCTCTGTCGAGTTTTGGTGTAGTGAAGCAACTTTTTGCGTAGAAGGATTTGAGGCTGACAGCAGTGCAGCCAAGTGTGCATTTCCCCAGCTTGTTCCCCAGGGGAAGTGAATTATTAAAATGCAGATATAGATCTAATATCGATATCCACCTGAGACAGACACAGACTCTCTAACTTGTTAAGGTTAGACAGTGTGTGTTTATGTGAGCTGCAGGGAGAGCTCCCAAGTGTACAGCTCCGGAGTGACAATGCAACACAGAACTTATTTATCTATCACAATAATGCATATTTAAAATACAAATACATATTCATAGCATAAGCGCCTCCCATTCCCCGCTTCGTATGGAAATTGGCAAAAAGTCATTAAGCATGCACAGTTCATTGGGTCGGGGGTCTTTACTTGAGTCTGAGGGCTGCTTTTGAGGAAGTAAAATGAGTCTTCCTCACTGTGACCTTCTTACTTCGTTGGTTTTTGACAATACATCTGGCCCTGGAAAACTCCCAATGCTCTCTTCTATTGCATCTGGGCAAAATGTGTAACTGTCCAGGCTCTCCTTTGAACCTCTTTTCTTGAGATTATTAATTGTCTGTTCTAAGCACAGCTGAGTAAATATCAAATAATCAAAGGCTACTCTGCACTTAATCATTAATTTCTTTCTAACTAAGTTCTGCGTCTTTTTCTATTCCAGTTGATTTCAACAGAACTAACTTTTATCTAAAATCTCTACATTTAAGTGCCTAAAGCAAACCCTGTGTTTCAGCAGAAGGGAGATAAGGCCTTCACTTTTCTTGCTTTTCTTGCAGAACCTGAGAACCTGGTGCACCACATCCTGAAGGACATGCACGCCACGAAAAAGAAGAAAACCAGAGTCATTCTGCGCATGCTGCCCATCTCGGGAACCTGCAAGGCTTTCATGGAGGATATGAAAAAATACACGGAGACGTTTTTTGAACCGTGGTTCAAAGCTCCTAACAAGGGCACTTTCCAGATCGTTTACAAAGCTCGCAATAACAGCCACATGAGCAGGGAAGAAGTCATTAAGGAATTGGCAGGTGTGTATGGATTTTTCATAGGACACAGAACAAGTTTACAAGCACAGCATGGGTCAGGCTGTTAAATGTGTTCATGAACACACACACTTGTCGCTTAAAACCTGTACATTGAATTTTGAAAGCTTCTCTAAGACTTGAAAAAAGCTTGAAATCATGTTGGTGTTGATGTTTTAACAAGCAGAAGAGAGAGCAATGGTGAATATAATTTGCAGTGTCGGTTGTGTGTGCTCTGAAATGACTGCTCTCAGGCTTTCTCTCTGCATGCTCTGTTGAAATAATAATGTTACTTTTTCTGTTCGATATTTGGCTCATAAAATAGCTCCACCTTACATATTTTGTTTCTCAGCAGTGGCAGTGGGATAATTTTTCAGTTGCTTCAGTCCTGCTGGTGGTATATTCTGAGAGTCCTGCTCTGTTCTGCTCTTTTAAGCAATTACAAAAATAAGTAATTGGCTATCAATGAGGGGGTCTTGCCTTCTCTCTCTAGTTTTAATTGGCTATAAATGAGGGGGTCTTGCCTTCTCTCTCTAGTTTTAATTGGCTATAAATGAGGGGGATCTTGGCTTCTCTCTCTAGTTTTATCATTCATTGTGGGTTAGATTTCCTGAAGGTTGCAGGAGCTGGCTGAGAGAATTCAGGCAGACGAACCAAAATGGCGAAAAGAGAACTTTATTTACAAAAACCTCTTTATATATCCATTGATAACCTAGCAACTATTGGTCAGCAAAGAATCCACCTCCTAAAACCATTGGCCACAGCCAAATAACACCTAATACCAAACACAGAGATTAAGAAAGTACAAGAATGCAGCTTATCTCTATTCTCTGTGAGAAAGAACAGAAAGATTCTAAACAGTGCAACTCCAATTCAATAAGACATGCTTATGCTCTTAAACAGCTTTCCCAGCGTATTCTAAAGTGCATTTTCTTCCACAGGAATTGTGGGCAGCCTCAACCCGGAGAACAAGGTGGATCTTAGCAATCCTCAGTACACAGTTGTGGTGGAAATCATCAAGAGCGTGTGCTGCCTGAGCGTGGTGAGGGACTATGTTCTGTTCAGGAAGTACAACCTGCAGGAGGTGGTGAAGAGCAGCAGAGAGGACACGCAGCCAAACCCGGCAGAGGAGCAGAGCTCAGAGGTGGTGAAAGCAGGAGCTGAGGAGGAGGAGAAGAGCTCTAAAGAAGTGAAAGAAGAGAGCAAGAATCAAAGTGAAATAGAGCCTGAGCCCAAGGGGAATGAGGCACTGACAGTGTAGAAAACGTGATATAAGGGAAAGGGAAATGTAATCCAAACCAATCCAAAAAAAAGCTGCCCTGGAGTTATGAAAGGGTGTTGGAATGAGGAGAGTGGTTTTTATTTGAAATCCTGGGTTTACAATCAGAATGGCAATGCTCATTGCAGGTGGAGCTGACACACAGCAGACTGAGGGTGCTCAGTGCATCAGCACTCTGGGGAGCTCGCTGTGCTCCTGCAGCCTCTGCATTTCCTTCTGGCACGGGAGCACGAGCTGTGCCTGTCTGTGTGGACATGGCTGTGTGGATGGAGCTGTGCTCCTGCAGCCTCTGCATTTCCTTCTGGCACGGGAGCAGGTGCTGTGCCTGGCTGTGGACATCTCTGTGTGGCTGGAGCCATCCTGACCTCCTTGGACTCTCCTGCCACCCCTGGAGGCTGCAGGAGCTGTGCCTGTCTGTGTGGACATCTCTGTGTGGATGGAGCCATCCTGACCTCCTTGGACTCTCCTGCCACCCCTGGAGGCTGCAGGAGCTGTGCCTGTGTGTGGGTGGAGCCATCCTGACTTCCTTGGACTCTCTGTCACCCCTGGGGGCTGCAGGAGCTGTGCCTGTCTGTGTGGCTGGAGCCATCCTGACCTCCTTGGACTCTCCTGGCACCCCTGGAGGCTGCAGGAGCTCTGCCTGTCTGTGTGGCTGGAGCCATCCTGACCTCCTTGGACTCTCTGTCACCCCTGGAGGCTGCAGGAGCTCTGCCTCTCTGTGTAGATGGAGCCATCCTGACCTCCTTGGACTCTCTGTCACCCCTGGAGGCTGCAGAAGCCCAAAGGCAGCACAGGAGCAGCTCTGAGCAGCCACTGACAGAAGGAGAGATCTGAGAAGAGTTCATTGCAGAGGTTTGGAGAGCTGATCTGACAGCTGCAGAACTTGGGAACATTCTCCTGTGTGGGCACCAGAATGAAGTAAATCCTGCGATTCACTGTCTGATGGAAGGTTTTGTGATTTATTGACACAACTCTACAAGGATGTGCTGCCTTGAAATGAATGGAAAGGACTGCTATGATAGATATAAATACTTGAATATTGTGATTTAGAGTGAAAGATTGGACTGTTCTAGAACAGTAACAGTTCAGTGCAGGCATTGCAGATGGTTTTATCCAAAAAAGTGTGTTTACATTAGCTGTGTATCAGCACTTGCTGCTCTGTGGTAAATGCTGGAGTCACTGATGGAATCCTTTGGAGTCATTTCCTGCAAATTGCCTTTTGCTGCTCTTTCCAAAGACTCGGTCCTTGAGGGATTTTATAAAGTGGTTTTGCTTTCAGTTTTTTTCTAAAGTCTCAGAATTGGAATTTAAATACTGCTTGGAAACTTCTTCTGAAAGAAGCTCTCCATTATAACACACTAGATAAGGGGAATGAAATTTTAATTTTTGGTACAGTTGTAGCTTTACAGTATTAATTTTGTTTCAGATTGAAAGTAAAGTTAGTGAGTCTTTCTGTTGTCTTGTTGTCCCAGTGACTTCCAAAAACCACCCAAAGCAGTGCAGCTCTAACCTGCCTTCCAGCAGGGTTTTGGATATGCTTCCTGTACAGCTTTCCAGCTTTAGAACTTCATTTCTGTGTAACAGCCTGGGTGTTGCTAATGGGAAAATCCTCACCTTGGAGAGCTCAGCTTGTTCCTTGTCTTGGTTCAGTGCAAGGATGTGCTCAAGTCTCTCATCATTCGTATTTTCCTCTTCTTTCAAGATTATTTTCGAGGTTGGAAAATGGAGATGACTGTTTTTCCCTAGTCCTGTTGTCACCGAAAATCGGGAGAAATAAAAACAAAGCCCTCTAGCACTGTATTTGAAGTGATAGAGAATCAGGCATTACTTTATTTCCTGGCCAGGATGTGCCAAGGAAAGTATTCCAAAAACACATGCCTTTACAGGATTTTCCCCCAGTTTTTATACAGTAAAAACCCATGGGGATGTATTGTTTCAAAGTTCATTGGTCTAGAGTTGAGCAACTTTCAATATTCAGTTTTTTATTGGATCTGAATCTCTTCGCCTTCGATGTAAATTAGATTTTTGTTGTTTAATTTTCTTATCAATCCTTTCCCGGAAAGATGTCTTCAACTCAGTCAGAGGTGGGTCTGGGGTGGATGTTCGGAGATGGCCACTGATGTTCCGTTGATGTTCCGTTGATGGTTTTATCTCTCTGGGTATCTCTGGGCTGCTCCACTCTGTAGATGTGTTGAGTTCATCAGACCTCACCCGGCAGAACAATGTCCTGAAAAGAAACTTAAAATTCCTTTTCCCGGGGTAAAGACAAACAAAGTCTTTGACTAAAGTTCTACAAAATTTTTAAACTGGTGTGTTTTCCAACACTGTCTCCCTTGCAACTCATTTATTAAAACTCTGCTTTCTTACCTGCCTGGGTGTTTTCTTTACATTTGAAAGGTTTTTGTGTGTGGATTGAAGCCATCAAGGAGGAAAGAACCATTGGAGAGCAGGCCCAGGGCCAGCCGAGTGTGCCTTGGTGGCTGATGGTGACGATGGTGACAGCCTTGTCACCTCCTGGGGCACACTGGGGGGGTCAGTGCCATGGTGGGTGACGATGGTGACAGCCTTGTCACCTTCTAGGGGCACACTGGGGTCAGTGCCATGGTGGGTGACGATGGTGACAGCCTCGTCACCTTTGAGTGGCACACTGGGGGGGTTAGTGCCATGGTGGGTGATGATGGTGACAGCCTTGTCACCTCCTGGGGGCACACTGGGGGTTAGTGCCATGGTGGGTGACGATGGTGACAGCCTCGTCACCTTTGAGGGGCACACTGGGGGTTAGTGCCATGGTGGGTGACAGCCTTGTCACCTTCTGGGGCACACTGGGGTCAGTGCCATGGTGGGTCATGATGGTGACAGCCTCGTCACCTTCTGGGGCACACTGGGGTCAGTGCCATGGTGGGTGACGATGGTGACAGCCTTGTCACCCTCTGGGGCACACTGGGGCTTAGTGCCATGGTGGGTGATGATGGTGACAGCCTTGTCACCTTCTGGGGACACACTGGGGCTTAGTGCCATGGTGGGTGATGATGGTGACAGCATTGTCACCTTCTGGGGGCACACTGGGGGGGGTTAGTGCCATGGTGGGTGACGATGGTGACAGCCTCGTCACCTTCGAGGGGCACACTGGGGTTGGTGCCATTGTGGGTGACGATGGTGACAGCCTCGTCACCCTCTGGGGCACACTGGGGGGGTTAGTGCCATGGTGGGTGACGATTTGTGACAGCCTTGTCACCTTTGAGGGGCACACTGGGGTCAGTGCCATGGTGGGTGACGATTTGTGACAGCCTCGTCACCTTCTGGGGGCACACTGGGGGTTAGTGCCATGGTGGGTGACAATGGTGACAGCCTCGTCACCTTCTGGGGCACACTGGGGTCAGTGCCATGGTGGGTGACAATGGTGACAGCCTCGTCACCTTTGAGTGGCACACTGGGGGGGTTAGTGCCATGGTGGGTGACAGCCTCGTCACCCTCTGGGGGCACACTGGGGGTCAGTGCCATGGTGGGTGACAGCCTTGTCACCTTCTGGGGCACACTGGGGGTTAGTGCCATGGTGGGTGATGATGGTGACAGCCTCGTCACCTTCTGGGGGCACACTGGGGGTCAGTGCCATTGGGGGTTTGCTTCCTCCCTAGAAACGGCACAGCTCGCTGGCCCTGGCACAGGCTTGGTGGCCACTGCACAGGCTCGCTGGCCACATCACGGGCTCGGTGGCCCTGGCACAGCTCGGGGGCCAGGGCAGGGGCTTGCTGGCCACATCACGGGCTCGGTGGCCACGGCACAGGCTCGGTCCCCATGGCACAGGCTTGGTGGCCACGGCACAGACTTGGTGGCCATGGCACAGGCTCGGTCCCTGTCACAGGCTCAGTGGCCACAGCATAGGCTCGGGGTGAAGGGCACTCCCTGCAGAGCACCGTGCTGGCCATGGCATGCGCTTGGGGTCCCTGGCACGGGCTCGGTCCCCATGGCGTGGGCTCACTGGCCATGGCACAGGCTTGGTGGCCACGGCACAGGCTTGGTGTCCCTGGCACAGGCTTGGTGGCCACGGCACAGGCTTGCTGGCCACATCATGGGCTCGGTGGCCACGGCACAGGCTCGGTCCCCATGGCACAGGCTGGGCTGAAGGGCTGTCCTTGGCACAGGCTCACTGTCCCTGGCACAGCTCTGTCCCTGGCACAGCTCTGTCCCTGGCACAGCTCTGTCCCTGGCACAGCTCTGTCCCTGGCCCAGGCTGGGCTGTGGCAGTGCCGCAGGGAGCAGCAGTGAGAGCTCTGCACAGACACAACCTGGGGACAGCACGGAGAGAGCAGCGAGAACATTGATAACAGAAATAACATTGATAACAGAAATAACATTGATAACAGAAATAACAGTGATAACAGAAATAACAGTGATAACAGAAATAATGATAACAGAAATAAAAGCGATAACAGATAACAGAAATAACAGCGAGAACAGCGATAACACTGAGAACAGTGATAACATTGATAACAGATAACAGAAATAACAGCGAGAACATTGATAACACTGAAAACAGCGATAACATTGATAACAGATAACAGAAATAACAGCGATAATAGCGATAACACTGATAACAGTGATACCATTGATAACAGCGATAACAGATAACAGAAACAACAGCGATAACAGCGATAGTATCGATAACACCAATAACATCGATAACATCAATAACAGCGAGAACAGATAACAGTGATAACATTGATGACAGCGATAACAGATAACAGAAACAACAGCGAGAACATTGATAACAGCGATAACACTGATAACAGTGATAGCATTGATAACACTGATAACACCAATAACATCGATAACACCAATAACATCGATAACACCAATAACATCGATAACATCAATAACAGCGATAACAGATAACAGTGATAACATTGATATCAACGATAACACAGATAACAGTGATAACATTGATAACACTGATAACACTGATAACACCAATAGTATCGATAACACTGAGAACATCACTAGCGCCGATAACATTGATATCAACGATAACACTGATAACACTGACAGCAGTGATAACATTGATAACACTGATAACGCCAATAGTGTCGATACGACCGAGAGCACCGAGAACATCGATAACAGATAACATCGATAGCAGATAACATCGATAACAAATGACATCGATAACAGATAACATCGATAACATCAATAACATTGATAAAACTGCTGACACCACAGATAACACTGAGAACATCAATAACACTTTTTTTTCATTTTTTTATTTTTAAATTTTTACTTTCCAAAAAAATTTTTCCTTTTTCATTTTTTTATTTTTTCATTTTTTCTTTTTTTAAAAAAATTTTCCATTAAAAAAATTATGTTAAAATTTTTTATTTAAAAAAAAAAATTTCCTTTATTTATATTTTATTTATTTTTTCTTTTTTTTAAAAAAAAACTTTTTTATTTTTTAAAAAATTTTTCCGTTTTAAAATTTTTTTATTTTTTAATTTTTTTCATTTTTTCATTTTTTCATTTTTTCATTTTTTCATTATTTTTTCATTTTTTCATTTTTTTGTTTATAAATTTCTTTTTAAAAAAATTTCCTTTTTAACAAATTTTTTTTCATTTTTTTAAAAATATTTTTTTCATTTTTAAAAAAAATTTTTTTTAATTTTTTTTTTAAAAAATTATTTTAAAATTTTTGCTTAAAAAAAAAATTTCCTTTTTTTTCATTTTTTATTTTTTCATTTTTTCTTTTTAAAAAAAATTTTTCCATTTAAAACAAATTATTATAAATTTTTTTATTTTTTAAAAAAAGTTTTCCTTTTTTAAAATTTTTTTTATTTTTTCATTTTTTTAAAAATTTTTATTTTTTTATTTTTAAAAAAATTTTTCCATTTTTAAATTTTTTAAAAAATTTTTTCATTTTTTCTTTTTAAAAAAATTTTTACATTTTTTAAATTTTAAAAAAATTTTTTCCATTTAAAAATTTTTTTTTATTTTTTAATTTTTTCATTTTTTTCATTTTTTCATTTTTTCATTTTTTCATTTTTTTATTTCTAATTTTTTTTTTTATTTTCTTTTTAAAAAATTTTTTTTCATTTTTTAAAAAAAATTATTTTTAAATTTTTACTTTAAAAAAATTTTTTCTTTTTTGATTTTTTTATTTTTTCATTTTTTCTTTTTAAAAAAAATTTTCCATTTTTTTATTTTCAAAATAAATTTCCATTTTTTTTATTTTTTAATTTTTTCATTTTTTTCTTTTTAAAAAAAATTTTTCCGTTTTTTAAAATTTTTTTTATTTTTTCATTTTTTCGCTTTTTCATTTTTTCATTTTTTTAATTTCTAAATTTTTTCTTTTTAAAAAAAATTCCTTTTTTTAAATCATTTTTTCATTTTTTTCGTTTTTAAAAAATTTATTCATTTTTTAAAAAAAATTTTATTTTAAAATTTTTTTTTTTTTTTAAAAATTTTCCATTTTTAAAATTTTTTTTTATTTTTTCATTTTTTCTTTTTAAAAAAAAATTTACATTTTTTGTTTTTAAAATAATTTTTCTTTTTTTAACAAAAATTTTTATTTTTAATTTTTAAAAAAAATTTTTCAATTTTTTTATTTTAAAAAAAATTTCGTGTTTTTTATTTTTTATTTTTTAATTTAAATTTTTTCATTTTAAAAATTTTTTTAAATTTTTCTATTTTTTGGTTTTTTCTTTTTTTTAAAATTTTTTCTTTATTTTTAGATTTTTAAAAAAAAATTCGTTTTAAATTTTTTTTATTTTTAAATTTTTTCTTTAAAAAATTAAAAAAAAAATTTTCGCTTTTTTCTTTTTTTTTCTTTTGTAAAAAATTTTTCCGTTTTGAAAAAAAAATTTATATTTTTTCATTTTTTCATTTTTTTATTTTTTATTTTAAATTTTTTCTTTTTAAAAAAAATTTTAAAAAATATTTTAATTTTTTTCTTTTTTAAAAAAATTATTTCATTTTAAAAACAAAAAAAAATCAGAAAAAGAAAAAAATGAAAATTTTTTTTAAAAGAAAAAATTTAAAAATAAAAAATAAAAAAAAATTTAAAAAAATTTTAAAAAAGAAAAAAAACAGAAAAAGAAAAAAAAAAGAAAAAAATTGGAAATTTAAAAAGAAATTTAAAAATAAAAAATGAAAAAAAAATGGAAAAATTAAGAAAAAAAATTTGAAAATAAAAAATTTTTAAAAAGGAATTTTTTTAAAAAGAATTTTTTTTTTTTAAAAATGAAAAAAAAAAAAAATGGAAATTCATTTTTTAAAAGAAAAAATTAAAAAATAAAAAATGAAAAAGATGAAAAAAATAAAATCGGAAATTTTTTTTGAACAATTTTTTTTTTTAAAAATGAAAAAAGAAAAAATGGAAAATTTTTTGAAAAAGAAAAGTTTTTTTAGAAAATGAAAAAAAGGAAAAATTTTTTAAAAAATCAGAAAAAGAAAAAAAAGAATTTTTTTTTTTAAATAAAAAAGTTTAAAAATAATTTTTTTTCCAAAAATGGAAAAATATTTTTAAAAAAGAAAAAAAACAAAAAAATAAAAAAATTATTTTTTTTAAATTTAAAAATAAAAAAATTTTTAAAAAAAGAAAAATTTTTAAAAAGAAAAAATAAAAAGTTTTTTCTAAAAATGAAAAAAAATTGAAAAAACGAAAAAATAAAAAAAATGAAAGAATGAAATTTTTTTAAATTAAAAAAAAATTTAAAAAAATTAAAAATTAAAAAAAAAGAAATTAAAAAAAATTTAAAATAATATTTTTTTCAATGAAAAAATTTTTTAAAAAAAAACAATGAATTTTTGAAAAAATGAAAAAATAAAAAATAAAAAAAATTTTAATACAGAAAAAATTTAAAAATAAAAATTTTTTTTTTAAAATGGAAAAATTATTTTAAAAAGAAAAAATGAAAAAAAAATTTTTTAAAAGGAAAAATTTAAAAATGAAAAAATGAAAAAAAGAAAACTTTTTAAAAATGAAAAAATGGAAAAATTTTTTATTTTTAATTTTTTTCCTTTTAAAATAATTTTTCCATTTTTTAATTTTTTTCATTTTTTTATTTATAAATTTTTTCTAAAAAAATTTTTTTTCATTTTTTATTTTTTAAATTTTTTCCTTTAAAAAAATTTCATTTTTTTATTTTTAAACTTAAAATTTTTTTTTATTTTAAATTTTTTTTCATTTTTTCATTTTTTCATTTTTTCATTTTTTCATATTTTTATTTTTACATTTTTCTTTTTATTTTTAAAAAAATTTTCCATTTTTTTATTTTTAAAATTTTTTTTTTCATTTTTTATTTTTTCTTTTTTTATTTTTAAAAAAATATTTCCGTTTTTTAAATTTTTAAAAAATTTTTCCATTAAAAAAAAAAATTATTTTTTCATTTTTTCATTATTTTTAAATTTTTTCTTTAAAAATTTTTTTAAAAAATTTTTTTTCGTTTTTTTCTTTTTATAAAAATTTTTTCATTTTTAAAAAAAAAATTTATTTTTAAATTTTTACTTTTAAAAAAAATTTTTCCTTTAAAATTTTTTTGATTTTTTCATTTTTAAATTTTTTTGTTTTTAAAAAAAATTTTCCATTTTTTGTTGTTTTTAAAAAATTTTTTCATTTTTTAAACATTTTTTATTATTTCATTTTTTCTTTTCAAAAAAATTTTTCCATTTTTAATTTTTTAAAAAAAATTCTCATTTAAAAAAATTATTTTTTAATTTTTTAATCTTTAAATTTTTAAATTTTTTATTTTGAAATTATTTCTTTTAAAAAAATTCGTTTCAAATTTTTTTCATTTTTTTTCTTTTTTAAAAAATTTTTCCATTTTTTTCTTTTCTTCATTTTTTAATCTTTTTCATTTTTTCCTTAAAAAAAATTAATTTTTTTATTTTTTCATTTAAAAAAAAATTCCATTTTTTTATTTCAAAAAAAATTTTTCATTTTTAAAAAATTTTTTTATTTTTTAATTTTTTCTTTTTAAAATAATTTTTCCATTAAAAAAATTTTTTTTCTTAAAAAAAAACAACATTTTTTTGGTTTTTTTATTTTTTAATTTTTCATTTTTTTTCTTTTTAAAAAATTTTTAGTTTTTTTCTTTTTAAAAATATTTTTTTAGTTTTTAAAAAAAATTATTTTTAAATTTAAAAAAAATCCATTTTTTAATTTAAAAAAAATTTTATTTTTTCAGTTTTTATTTTTAAATTTTTTCTTTAAAAAATTTTTTTTATTTTTTATTTTTAAAAAAAGTTTCATTTTTAAAAAAAAAAATTTCATTTTTTCTTTTTCAAAAAAATTTTCCATTTTTAAAAAAAAATTATTTTTAATAAAAAAATTCCATTTTTTATTTAAAAAAAAATTCAATTTTTTGTATTTGTTATTTTTTATTTTTAAATTTTTTCTGTTTTAAATTTTTTTCATTTTTTTATTTTTCATTTTATTATTTTTTAAATTTTTTTAAAATTTTTTCACTTTTTAAAAAATTTTTTCCATTTTAAATTTTTTTCATTTTTTATTTTTAGATTTTATCTTTTGAAAAAAAAATCCATTTTTTTGTTTTTTTAATTTTTTATTTTAAAATTTTTTTATTTTAAAAAAATTTCCTTTTTTTCTTTTTCTTTTTTTCTCTTTTTTAAAAAAAAATCCATTTTTTCTTTTTTTATTTAAAAAAAATTTTTCTATTTTTTCTCTTTTTCATTTGTTTATTTGTAAATTTTATCTTTTTTGAAAAAAATTCCATTTTTTTCTTTTCTTTTTTTGTTTAATTTCCTTTTTTTCTTTATTTCATTTTTTAAAAAAAAATTCTTTTAAAAAAAATTTAATTATTTTATTTTATTTTTAAATTTTATCTTTTTAAAAAAAATTTTCCATTTTTTTATTTTTTATTTTTATTTTTTTTTAATTGCCATTTTTTCTTTTTTTAAAAATTTTTCCATTTTTTTCTTTTTTAAAAAATTTTTCCATTTTTTCTTTTTTTAATTTGTTTATTTTTCAATTTTATATTTTTAAAAAAAAATCCATTTTTTTGTGTTTTTCGTTTATTTCTAATTTTTTTCTTTTTAAAAAAAATCCATTGTTTTTCTTTTTGTTTTTTTAAAAATTTTTCCATTTTTTTGGTTTTTTAAAAATTTTTAATTTTTAATTTTTTTCTTTTTTTAAAAAATCCATTTTTTCCTTTTTTTTTTTTAATTTTTCCTTTTTTTTTTCTTTTGCAAAAAAATTTTTAGTGTCCTTTTAGTGTCCTTTTAGTGTCATTTTTATTGTCCTTTTACTGTCCTTTTTAATGTCCTTTAGTGGTTTTTTTCGTGTCCTTTTAGTGCCTTATTAGTGATTTTTTTAGTGATTTTTAGTGATTTTTTAGTGCCCTTTTAGTGTCCTTTAATGTCATTTTTATTGTCCTTTTAATGTCTTTTTTAGTGTCTTTTTAGTGGTTTTTTTAGTGTCCTTTAGTGATTTTTTAGTGATTTTTTAGTGTCCTTTTGTGTCCTTTTAATGTCCTTTTAGTGAATTTTTTGTGTCCTTTTAGTGTCCATTTAATGTCATTTTTTCGGGTCCTTTTAGTGACCTTTTAGTGATTTTTTTTTGTGTCCTTTTAGTGTCCTTTTAGTGAATTTTTTGTGTCCTTTTAATGTCATTTTTTGTGTCCTTTTAATGTCCTTTTAATGTCATTTTTTAGGGTCCTTTTAGTGACCTTTTAATGATTTTTTTAGTGTCTCTTTTGTGTCCTTTTAGTGAATTTTTTGTGTCCTTTCAATGTAATTTTTCGTGTCCTTTTACTGTCATTTTCGTGTCCTTTTTCTGATTTTTATTCTCCTGTCGGTGATTTTCCCTGTCCGAGGGTCGGTGCAGCTCCTCCGCTGCCTCCTGCAGGATCCTCCTCTGCTCCCCTCCGGAGCTCCTCAGCTTCTCCCATGAGAGAGCAAATTGAAGAAAAAAGATCCAAAATGATGAAAAAACAATCCCAGGGGAAAAACCAAAAGAGAAACTCAAACTGAGAGCTCAGGGCTGTGAGCCAAAGCTCATCCTCCTCGAGTGAGGACCAAACTCAGCTCTTTGCCTTCCCTTCTGACCTGCTCACCAACAAACCTTCTCCATTTATTTATAATTTATATTGTTCAGTTTTCATTCTTTCAGGATGACCCAGGTCAAGTGTTGGCAGAATTGGTTTAATATCAACAATCTGAAATTGTGAATAACAAAGCCCAAACTCAGCTCATTGCCTTCCCTTCTGATCTTCTCTCTGCCAAACTCAGCTCATTGCCTTCTCTTCCTCACCTTCTCACCAACAAACCTTCTCCATTTATTTATAATTTATATTGTTCAATTTTGATTCTTTCAGGATGACCCAGGGCAAGGATCGGCAGAGTTGGTTTGATATCAACAATCTGAAATTCTGAATAAACCCAAACTCAGCTCATTCCTCCTCTCCTGACCTTCCCAATAACAAACCTTCTCCATTTATTTATAATTTATATTGTTCAATTTTGATTTTTGCAGGATGACCCAGGACAAGTGTTAGCAGAGTTGGTTTGATATCAACAATCTGAAATTCTGAATAACAAAACCCAAACTCAGCTCATTGCCTTCTCTTCCTCACCTTCTCACTAACAAACCTTCTCCATTTAATTTATAATTTTTATTGTTCAATTTTGATTTTTTCGGGATGACCCAGATCAAGTGTTGGCAGAGTTGGTTTGATATCAACAATCTGAAATCTTTCTGAATAACAAAACCCAAACTCAGCTCATTCCCTTCTCTTCTGATCTTGTCTCTGCCGAACTCAGCTCATTCCTCCTTTTCTGATCTCCTCACCAACAAACCTTCTCCATTTCATTTATAAACGCTGCTCATTTTTGATTCTTGCAGGATGACCCAGGTCAAGGATTAGCAGAGGAGTTGGTTTAATATCAACGATCTCAAATCTTTCTGAAAAACTGAACCCAAACTCAGCTCATTCCCTTCTCTTCTGACCTTCTCACTAACAAACCTTTTCCATTTCATTTATAAACGCTGTTCAATTTTTATTCTTGCAGAATATCTGCTTAGAGCCAGATCAAGTGTTGGCAGAATTGGTTTGATATCAACAATCTGAAATTCTGAATAACTGAACCCAAACTCAGCTCATTCCCTTCTCTTCTGATCTTCTCTCTTCCAAACTCAGCTCATTCCTCCTCTCCTGACTTTTTCACTAACAAACCTTCTCCATTTTATTTATAAACGCTGCTCATTTTTGATTCTTGCAGGATGACCCAGGACAAGTGTTGGCAGAATTGCTTTAATATCAACAATCTGAAATTCTGAATAACTAAACCCAAACTCAGCTCATTCCCTTCCCTTCTGATCTCCTCACTAACAAACCTTCTCCATTTCATTTATAAACGCTGTTCAATTTTTATTCTTGCAGGATATCTACTCAGCCCCAGATCAAGGATTGGCAGAGTTGGTTTGATACCAACAATCTGAAATTCTGAATAACTAAACTCAAACTCAGCTCATTCCTCTTCCTCTCTGATCTCTTCACTAACAAACCTTCTCGATTCAGTTTGTAAACGCTGTTCATTTTTGATTCTTGCAGGATGACTAGACCCAGGTCAAGGATTAGCAGAGGAATTGGTTTAATATCAACGATCTCAAATCTTTCTGAAAAACTGAACCCAAACTCAGCTCATTGCCTTCTCTTCCTGACCTTCTCACTAACAAACCTTCTCCATTTTATTTATAAACGCTGCTCATTTTTAATTCTTGCAGGATGCTGCTCAACCCCAGATCAAGGATTGGCAGAGTTAGTTTGATATCAACAATCTGAAATCTTTCTGAATAAACCCAAACCCAGCTCATTCCCTTCTCTCCTGATCTCACTAACAATTCCTCCTCCGTTTATTTATAAACGCTGCTCATTTTTTATTCCTACAGGATGACCCAGATCAAGGATTGGCAGGGTTGGGTTAACATCAACAATCTGAAATTCTGAATAACTGAACCCAAACCCAGCTCATTGCCTTCCCTTCTGATCTCCTCACTAACAAACCTTCTCCATTTTATTTATAAACGCTGCTCATTTTTCATTCTTGCAGGGTGACCCAGGTCAATTGTTAGCAGAGTTGGGTTAACATCAATGATCTGAAATTCTGAATAACAAAACCCAAACTCAGCTCATTCCCTTCTCTTCCTCACCTTCTCACCAACAATCCTTCTCCATTTATTTATAAACGCTGCTCATTTTTGATTCCTACAGGATGACCCAGCTCAAGGATTGGCAGGGTTGGGTTAACATCAACAATCTGAAATTCTGAATAACTGAACCCAAACCCATCCAAAGGTTGCTCTGTTTGTCATTAAAGCTCAATTTCAGCTCTTTTTGTTGTGCAAAAGAAGAATTTGTGGATCATTTATGAAAGCTCCTGCTCCTGGAGTGGCTAAAATAACCCACGCGGAGTCGCCGAAAGCACAGCGCGGAAAATCCGCAGGACCGAGTTCCAAACCATCCTGGAGACGAATTCAGCATTTCCAGACACAAAACTAAATATTAACTTTCTTCCCGATGCAAGCACAGCAATTCTGTGTGCCAATGCCTGCACAAAACACGTATTTACACACAATAGAAATGTTTATTATTGTGTTATTATTATATTATAATATATTATATATATATAAAACATATTGTAATATATGGTTATGTTATTATTGTAACATATATATTATATATATAACATATTATAATATATTGGTATTTTATTATTATAACATTATTATGTTTATAAATGCGCAGCATTAGGTACACAATGTGAATTTTACATGAGCTTCTCGTGATTCACGATTTCATCATCTAGAAAAGAATTATTTCTCACAGACTGAATACAATCCCAGCTATCGAAAGGCTATTGAAATCCTCTATTGATAATTTTATTTTTCACAGAGAACAACGATTCAGCCGAGCGCTGACCCTGGGAGCTCTGCGAGAAGTTCGTGTCGTTTTTGGTTCAACCAAAGATCAGAACGAGGGAGCTCAGTCAGTGACATCCACACAGTGCTGAGGGAATGAAATAATAAAATCCAAATTATTCTATCTCCGTCCCCACTCTTTGTCTCTCAGCTCGTTCCTCTTGATCTTGCCCGTGACTGTCTTGGGCAGCTCCGGCACGAATTCCACCTGCGCGGAACAGGAGAGAATGATTGTGAGTCTGGCTTGGGGCACAGAGACCTCGCTGGGACGGAAAAATTGAAATATTTCTGAGAGGATTGAACAAGAACTGGGGTTCACAAAACCAATGTAAACTGAATTATTTAGGCTTCTGGAGCTCCATACGAATCTTTATTCTGTTGGAGCATGGAGTCCTCGCTGGGATGGAAAAACCGAAATATTTTTGAGAGGATTGGACAAGAACTGGAGTTCACAAAACCAATGTAAACTGAATTATTTCGGCTTCTGGAGCTCCATATGAATCTTTATTCTGTTGGAGCATGGAGACCTCACTGGGATGGAAAAATTGAAATATTTTTGAGAGGTTTGGACAAGAACTCGAATTCACAAAACCAATGTAAAGTGAATTATTTTGGCTTCTGGAGCTCCATATGAATCTTTATTCTGTTGGAGCATGGAGACCTCGCTGGGATGGAAAAATTGAAATATTTTTGAGAGGATTGAACAAGAACTGGAGCTCACAAAACCAATGTAAAGTGAATTATTTCGGCTTCTGGAGCTCCATATCAATCTTTATTCTGTTGGAGCATGGAGACCTCGCTGGGATGGAAAAACCGAAATATTTTTGAGAGGTTTGGACAAGAACTCAGATTCACAAAACCAATGTAAACTGAATTATTTAGTCTTCTGGAGCTCCATACGAATCTTTATTCTGTCCCTTTGGCGTGAGCTGTGCGATTTTCCTGAGGTTTTCGGAGGCTGCCCTGCTCTGAAGCTCCTCCTTGTTGGAAAATGGCTTGAGGAGCAGGACCAGGACATGCTCGAGGCTCTGCCTTTGCAGCCTCTGCCACCACAGAACACAGAGCAGGCACTGTGCGAGCAAAACCTTGGGGGCAGAGGCTGCAGGGACAGTGTCCTTGATGGTCTGGGAAGCACCGAATTTATGAAAGAGAAATTGTGGTCAAAAGAATGCAGAACATCAGATGAAGGGACCACGAGCTGGGAGGGACAAGTGATGGAGCTGTGTGCAAGTAACCATAATAGTGTGGCAAGGAGTCTGACTAACCAAGGACACAATGACATGGAAAACCTGCCAGCTGCTGGAAAATGCACTGAAATCTGAGAATCTAAAGAAATTGGGGGAATAAAGCTTGTATTGATCACATTGATCCTGTATTGCTTATTCTCCTCGTAGATTGCTGTGCGTAACCTTAAATGGGATTTCCTTAAATGGTGCCGGTCCAACTTTAAATGGGATTTCCTTAAATGGTGAACACCTTAAATGGAATTTCCTTAAATGGTGAATACCTTAAATGGGATTTCCTGAAATGGTGCCAGTCCAACCTTAAATGGGATTTCCTGAAATGGGATTTCCTTAAATGGGATTTCCTGAAATGGGATTTCCTTAAACAGGATTTCCTTAAATGGGATTTCCTTAAATGGTGAATACCTTAAATGGGATTTCCTTAAATGGGATTTCCTGAAATGGGATTTCCTTAAATGGGATTTCCTTAAATGGGATTTCCTTAAATGGGATTTCCTTAAATGGGATTTCCTTAAATGGGATTTCCTTAAATGGTGCCAGTCCAACCTTAAATGGGATTTCCTGAAATGGGATTTCCTACAATGGGATTTCCTACATGGGATTTCCTACAATGGGATTTCCTGAAATGGGATTTCCTTAAATGGGATTTCCTTAAATGGGATTTCCTTAAATGGGATTTCCTGAAAAGGGATTTCCTGAAATGGGATTTCCTTAAGGGATTTCCTACAATGGGATTTCCTTGGTGATACTTTTTGCACCCCTCGGGGGTTTTACCTTTCTGGGGTATTTGTAGGGCGCCGTGGTTTTCTTGACGTGCTCCTGCAGGTCCCGCGTGAGGCTCTGCAGGTCGGAGGATGCGAAGGTTGGCGACAGAACCACGAACGCTTTCACGACCTGCGCGTGAAATCAACACAGCGATCTGTGTGCCACGGCTGATGTGAAGGTCAGCAGTGAGCAGTGCTGCTCAGGCCACGAGGAACGGGCACTCCTCACCTCTCCCCTCAGGGGGTCGGGGCTGCTGACCACGGCAGCTTCCACCACGGCCGCGTGCTCCAGCAGGGCACTCTCCACCTCGAAGGGACCAATGCGGTACCTGGGCCAGGAAACAGAAATGGCGTCTGGCTGTTTGATTTGTCTGGAAAACCTGCACCAAATGGTTTTTAATCGTCATGTTGAAAAAAAACCAAACCAAAACCAAGCCAGGACAAACCAACAGCCGAGCCTGGGAGCTCTGGGTGAGATGGGAGAGCTGTTCCATGGGGGCCGTGAGGGCTGCTGGGGCTGGGGGACCTTGTCCATCTGTCCGTCTGTCCGTCTGTCCATCTGTGCCTCTGTCCCTCTGTCCCTCTGTCCGTCTGTCCCTCTGTCCCTCTGCCCATCTGTCCCCTGTCCGTCTGTCCCTCTGTCCCCTGTCCCTCTGTCCATCTGTGCCTCTGTCCATCTATCTGTCTGTCCCTCTGTCTGTCTCTCCATCTCTCCATCTGTCCATCTGTCCCCTGTCCCCTGTCCCTGTCCTGTCCCTGCTGAGCTGAGCCCTGTCCCGCCCTGGAGCTGAGCTCTGCAACAGCCACCTCTCGGTATCACACTGAAAAATACCAAATCCTTTCACCTCAGCACGTTAAAAACACACCGATTCAAAGCTCTCTGAATCCGACAGAGATCCCTTCGGTTTTAGCCGAAAATAATCTCAATCAGCATCCTCCTCGTCAGCCCAAGCCCTCGTTCTGTGCTGAAGCACCGCAGCTGCTGCAGGGAAGTGATGCAGAGCTGCTGATGTCACCTGGGGTGCTGGGGGCTGCGAACAGCTCATGGTAAAGCAAATTTTCCAAAGTCAAGAGGGCAATGGGCTCATCCCACAGGGTTTTGGTGATGTCACCCCACAGGGTGACACACCAGACTCATCAGGGTAACACACAGACTCACCCCACAGGGTGACACAACACTTGTCCCACAGGTGACACAGGGTGACCCAGCACTCGTCCCGCAGGGTGACACAGGGTGACAGAGGGTGACAGAGGGTGACACAGGGTGACACTGGGTGACCCAGCACTCGTCCCGCAGATTTCCTGTGTCCGAAGTCCCCCAGGACCCCATTGAGGCCCTGCCGGGCAGGCTCAGAGCGCCGCGCGCAGCCTCACCCTGAGGAAATGATGATGTCGTCGTCTCTGCCGATGAACCGAAAATATCCTTCCTCGTCCATGGTCCCCCTGTCTCCGGTGACATAGAAATCCCCGCGCTCGCTCTCTGCCGTTTTCTTGGGGTTATCCTTGGGAAGGTGGAGAATATTTAGATTTTGAGCATCATTAGCTGCACGTTGTGCTATAACACACACAACATCATTTTTTTTAATTTTTAAGTGAAGGATGTGCTGATATTGCATGAAATAAAATAGGTTTAAAATCATTTTTATTCTTGAAGAAAAAATTTACTCCATCTTGAGCAGGTTATTCTCTTCCCTTTTCTAAAATCCACCAAATTATCCAAATTATTATAAAAATCCATCATGATTATCCAAATAAATAAATGAGTCCAGTAATAAATAATAAACTGGTGAAAAATATTCAGCCTTTTGAGCTGCAATTGGAGAGATTTTGGGGAGATTGGTAGCGGTGGTGAGGAATAAAATAAAGTTCTTACTAAATATTCAGAGAAAAAACCGAGTGGCCTTATGGGTTTGCTTCTGACAGCGATTTCCCCCTGCTGTCCTGGAGGCAGAACATTGCCATTTTTGTCGATAATCTGGAGTGAAAAACAACATATATTTTAGTCCAAAAATGAACCCCAAAGCCAAATCCAACCAAGGAAAAAATCATCGAAGGAGCAACGAACAGACCTGAACATCGTAGGGGGGAACTGCCTTCCCCATGGAGCCAGGCTTGATCTTCATTCCTTTCGAAACACAGCAGATTATTCCCTGGGAAAACCAAAATCAAAGCACAGTTTTGTGACAGAAAATGGCGACATTCACACTCAATGCATTGAACATGTTTTCTAGACTAATCCCAAAGGGAGGAATTCATAGGATCCTCTGTGTCAGTGCTGTGTGGTACAGACAGGGAAAATCATAAAATCCCTGAGAGATCCTGCTCAAAACCCTGAGAGATCCTGCTCAAAACCCCTGAGAGATCCTGATCAAAACCCTGAGAGATCCTGCTCATCAAACCCTGAGAGATCCTGCTCAAAACCCCTGAGAGATCCTGATCAAAACCCTGAGAGATCCTGATCAAAACCCCTGAGAGATCCTGATCAAAACCCCTGAGAGATCCTGATCAAAACCCTGAGAGATCCTGATCAAAATCCTGAGAGATCCTGATCAAACCCCTGAGAGATCCTGCTCAAAACCCCTGAGGGATCCTGATCAAAATCCTGAGAGATCCTGATCAAAACCCTGAGAGATCCTGCTCATCAAACCCTGAGAGATCCTGATCAAACCCCTGAGAGATCCTGCTCATCAAACCCTGAGACATCCTGATCAAAACCCTGAGAGATCCTGCTCATCAGCTCCTGAGAGATCCTGATCAAAACCCTGAGAGATCCTGCTCTGCTCATCAAACCCTGAGAGATCCTGATCAAAACCCTGAGAGATCCTGATCAAAACCCTGAGAGATCCTGCTCAAAACCCCTGAGAGATCCTGATCAAACCCCTGAGAGATCCTGATCAAAACCCCTGAGAGATCCTGATCATCAAACCCCTGAGAGATCCTGCTCAAAACCCCTGAGAGATCCTGATCATCAAACCCCTGAGAGATCCTGATCAAACCCCTGAGAGATCCTGATCAAAACCCTGAGAGATCCTGCTCAAAACCCTGAGAGATCCTGCTCATCAAACTCTGAGAGATCCTGCTCATCAAACCCTGAGAGATCCTGATCAAACCCCTGAGAGATCCTGATCAAAACCCTGAGAGATCCTGATCAAAACCCTGAGAGATCCTGCTCAAAACCCCTGAGAGATCCTGATCAAAACCCTGAGAGATCCTGATCAAAACCCTGAGAGATCCTGATCAAAACCCTGAGAGATCCTGCTCAAACCCCTGAGAGATCCTGCTCATCAAACCCTGAGAGATCCTGCTCAAAACCCTGAGAGATCCTGCTCATCAAACCCTGAGAGATCCTGCTCATCAAACCCCTGAGAGATCCTGATCAAAACCCTGAGAGATCCTGATCAAACCCCTGAGAGATCCTGATCATCAAAACCCTGAGAGATCCTGATCAAAACCCCTGAGAGATCCTGATCAAACCCCTGAGAGATCCTGCTCAAAACCCTGAGAGATCCTGCTCATCAAACCCTGAGAGATCCTGATCAAAACCCCTGAGACATCCTGCTCATCAACCCCTGAGAGATCCTGATCAAAACCCTGAGAGATCCTGCTCAAAACCCTGAGAGATCCTGCTCATCAAACCCTGAGAGATCCTGATCAAAACCCCTGAGACATCCTGCTCATCAACCCCTGAGAGATCCTGATCAAAACCCTGAGAGATCCTGATCAAACCCCTGAGAGATCCTGCTCATCAAACCCTGAGAGATCCTGCTCAAAACCCTGAGAGATCCTGATCATCAAACCCCTGAGAGATCCTGCTCAAAACCCTGAGAGATCCTGCTCATCAAACCCTGAGAGATCCTGATCAAAACCCTGAGAGATCCTGCTCAAAACCCTGAGAGATCCTGAGCAAAACCCTGAGAGATCCTGATCAAAACCCTGAGAGATCCTGCTCCGTTCATAAATCCTGAGAGATCCTGCTCCATTCACCAAACCCCTGAGAGATCCTGCTCCGTTCATAAATCCTGAGAGATCCTGCTCCATTCACCAAACCCCTGAGAGATCCTGCTCCATTCACCAAACCCCTGAGAGATCCTGCTCCATTCATAAATCCTGAGAGATCCTGCTCCATTCATAAACCCTGAGAGATCCTGCTCCATTCACCAAACCCCTGAGAGATCCTGCTCTGTTCATAAGCCCTGAGAGATCCTGATCAAAACCCCTGAGAGATCCTGATCAAAATCCCTGAGAGATCCTACTCCATTCATAAATCCTGAGAGATCCTGCTCCGTTCATAAATCCCCTGGAAGATCCTGCTCCATTCACCAAACCCCTGAGAGATCCTGCTCTGTTCATAAACCCTGAGAGATCCTGCTCGTTCTCTGTGAAAACCTCATCTCCTCTGCTCTCCTCTTCTTCCCCTGGATTCAAACTCTGCCCTCCTGATGTCACTGTGACTCGGAATTGCCTCAAGGACATTTGTGGGAATATCAGAGCCCAGCTCCTCCCAAGAAGCCACGTTTGGGACTCGTTCTGTGAGGAGAGCACGGAAAGGAATTCTTCCAGAGCTTCCCAGGAATGTTCAGGGATTACCGAAACCTCCCCAGAAATGTGGAGGAGGGAACAGACTGTGTTCCCACAGCACAAACCCATAACCCACTCCAGGGATGCAATAGGATGTTGACCCTAATGAAACACAGGGTTTGCTTTCAGACACTTGAATGTAGAGATTTTAGATAAAAGTTAGTTCTGTTGAAATCAACTGGAATAGAAAAAGACGCAGAACTTAGAAAGAAATTAATGATTAAGTGCAGAGTAGCCTTTGATTATTTGATATTTACTCAGCTGTGCTTAGAACAGACAATTAATAATCTTAAGAAAAGAGGTTCAAAGGAGAGCCTAGACAGTTACACATTTTGCCCAGATGCAACAGAAGAGAGCGTTGGGAGTTTTCCAGGGCCAGATGTATTGTCAAAAACCAACAAAGTAAGGTCACACTGAGGAAGACCAGTTTTACTTCCTCAAAAGCAGCCCTCAGACTCATTTTAAGACCACCGACTCAATTAACTGTGCATGCTTAATGACTTTTTGCTAATTTCCATCCAAACCGGGGAATGGGAGGCGCTCATGCTATGAATATGTATTTGTATTTGAAATATGCATTATTGTGATAGATAAATAAGTTCTGTGCTGCATTGTCACTCCGGAGCTGTACACTTGGGAGCTCTCCCTGCAGCTCAGATAAACACACATTTTCTGATCTTAACAAGTTAGAGAGTCTGTGTCCACCTCAGGTGGATATCGATATCAGATCTGCATTTTAATCATTCCCCACGGCAGTACCGTTTCCGTCTGGCCGTACACCTCGAGGATGTCCAGCCCCGTGTGGCTCTTCCACTGCTCCATCACCTCGGGGTTCAGAGGCTCCCCGCCGCTCATGCAGTGCTTCAGCCTCATGAATTTGTACCTTCGCAGGCAGTTAGAAACAAGAGAAGAAATCAAAATACTGAAATCTCCAGGGTGAGTGTAGTTGCGCTGTTTTAAAATCTTTCTCATGGAGAATAGAGATAAGTTGCATTCCTGTGCTTTCTGATCTCTGTGTTTTGGTGCTGGATGCTCTAGAGTTGTAACCAATCGTTACGGGGGTGGGAAAACTAACGACCAATAATTATTAGATCATTAATGAATATATAAAGAAGTTCTTGTAAATAAAGTTCCTCTTTTCGCCATCTTGGTGCTGCCTGCCTGACCTCCCTGCGAGCTTCTGCGAATCTCCACGAATATCAGAAAATCAGAAATATCATTTTGTTGTGCTCCTGCCTGACCTCCCTGCGAGCTTCAGTGAATCTCCACGAATATCAGAAAATCAGAGCAGCAGGGGAGAGCAAGGGCACGCAATGGAAACACCACGGGAGAGCTGTGCCCTGGGGAGTGCTGCCGTGAAATTGGGAAATCAGAGGGATCAGAGGGAATCGGAGGAATCAGAGGAATCAGAGGAATCCAAGGGAATCAGAGGAATCAGAGGAATCAGAGGAATCAGAGGGAATCAGAGGAATCAGAGGAATCAGAGGAATCCAAGGGAATCAGAGGAATCAGGGGAATCAGAGGGAATCAGAGGGATCAGAGGAATCAGAGGAATCAGGGGAATCAGAGGAATCAGAGGGAATCAGAGGAATCAGAGGAATCAGAGGAATCAGAGGAATCAGAGGAATCAGAGGAATCAGAGGGATCAGAGGAATCAGAGGAATCAGGGGAATCAGAGGAATCAGAGGGAATCAGAGGGAGTCAGAGGGATCAGAGGGAATCCGAGGGAACCAGGCCCATCCTCTGCTCCCGACAATGAGCAGCAGCGCTCAGTCAAACACGGGAAATGCAATTTTTGTGGACTCAGCAGGGCTCTGACCACCCCCAGCCTGAGCTGCTGGGCAGGCCTGGCTGCTGACCCTCTGCGGGGCCAGGGGACAGAGGTTGGGGTGGAAGGAAGGGACAGGGACAGTGACAGTGACAGTGCCAGTGAGGAACGGCTCAGGGGTGACCTGCAGCCCCACGGCCATTCCCCCGCGGCCACGCTGACCTGCACTGCCCGGGGTGAAGTCCTTCCCACTCAACGTGGTGAACAGAAATAAATCATGGCAAAGAATTCAACACACTCTCAGTCTCAGACCCACGAGCTCAGCAGGAAAAGCCCCAGATTTCTGAGGGAAAACATCGACTTTCTCCACGTTTGATCAAAAAACAAACTTTGCATTGTTGTCTTTTCATGGAGGATGTTTTAAGCTGAATTTGCACCCCATTTTGGGTCAGGCGGTTAGAGATGGGAGATGACTAAAGTTCAGTTAGGGTAAATTAAACATTAATAAAGAATTCCTTGCCGTACTTGGAGAGATCATTCTGCACCAGCATGCGGAACAGCGTCGGGGCCCCGACCAGGATGTCGATGGGGAATCTGCAGAGAGTCTGGAGGGACAAACAAAAAATGAGTGTGTGAAACTTGGACAGAAATCTGAGGAGAGAATCTCAGACAGAAATCTGCCCTGTGAGGCACAGGACTCAGGAGAGACAGAAAGGAGAATTCCGTTTTCCCCTGTATGAGACCACCCGCCCTGGGCTGGGTGAGGAACCGTGGGGGCAATAGCAGGGACTGAATATTGGATCATAAAAATCCCACAGTGACACCTCTGCCCGGCTCCAGGACCCCACAGCCCAGGCACGGTGACAATATCTGCATCCCTGTCTGCATCACAGGGAGGTGCTCACTCTCCCCTTGGCCAGGGTGGGCAGAGAAACACTTCAGTTCCTGCATCAATGTCACTGATGTCACTGCCACAGGCACCAGAGTGCCACAGGCACCAATTCTGCATTAGTGTCACTGATGTCACTGCCACAGGCACCAGAGTGCCACAGGCACCAATTCTGCATTAGTGTCACTGATGTCACTGCCACAGGCACCAATTCTGCATTAGTGTCACTGATGTCACTGCCACAGGCACCAGAGTGCATTAGTGTCACTGATGTCACTGCCACAGGCACCAATTCTGCATTAGTGTCACTGATGTCACTGCCACAGGCACCAGAGTGCATTAGTGTCACTGATGTCACTGCCACAGGCACCAGAGTGCATTAGTGTCACTGATGTCACTGCCACAGGCACCAATTCTGCATTAGTGTCACTGGTGTCACTGCCACAGGCACCAATTCTGCATTAGTGTCACTGATGTCACTGCCACAGGCACCAATTCTGCATTAGTGTCACTGGTGTCACTGCCACAGGCACCAATTCTGCATTAGTGTCACTGATGTCACTGCCACAGGCACCAGAGTGCATTAGTGTCACTGGTGTCACTGCCACAGGCACCAGAGTGCATTAGTGTCACTGATGTCACTGCCACAGGCACCAGAGTGCATTAGTGTCACTGATGGCACTGCCACAGGCACCAGAGTGCATTAGTGTCACTGATGTCACTGCCACAGGCACCAGAGTGCATTAGTGTCACTGATGGCACTGCCACAGGCACCAATTCTGCATTGGTGTCACTGATGTCACTGCCACAGGCACCAGAGTGCATTGGTGTCACTGATGTCACTGCATTAGTGTCACTGATGGCACTGCCACAGGCACCAGAGGGCATTGGTGTCACTGATGTCACTGCCACAGGCACCAATTCTGCATTAATGTCACTGCCACAGGCCCCAATTCTGCATTAGCTCTGCTCTGGGAGGATTTCCACCCACGAGCTCCCCAGCTGTGAGCAAAATGCACCAATGGATTGCATGTTTGTCCCCTCCTGTATGCATTCAAAATTAAAACAGGGACTTCACACAGCAAATCCAGCATCTAAACACACTAGAAAATAAACACAACCCTCAGGGAATCAGTGGGTGCTGTCAAGAATTGTTTTCTGCACCCTCTCTGCAGATGAGTACATGTCCATGAGTTTTCCTGACACCCTTTCTGCAGATGAACACATTTCCCTGAGTTTTTTTTCCCCCTTTCTGCAGATGAACGCATTTCCCTGAATTTTTTTGGCCCCTTTTTTGCAGATGAATTCATTTCCATGAGTTTCTTTTGTACCCCTTCTGCAGATGAATACACTTCCGTGAGTTTTTTTGGCACCCTTTCTGCAGATGAATAAATTTCTGTGGGTTTTTTTTTCACTCTTTCTGCAGGTGAATACATTTCCATGAGTTTTTCTGCACCCTTTCTGCAAATGAACACATTTCCATGAGTTTTTCTGCACCCTTTCTGCAAATGAACACATTTCCATGAGTTTTTCTGCACCCTTTCTGCAGGTGAACACATTTCCCTGAGTTTTTCCTTACATTTAGGATGACTGATGAGTCGGTCTGGGGCAGGTTGTGTATAAAGATGCACGATCCAAAGACCCAGGGATCAAAAAATGAGGCGATTGAAGTTAAAATCCATCCTGTGTCTGCCGTGTTCCATATGATGTCAGAGGGAGACAAATCCAGCCAGTACCTGGTAGAGCAGAAAAAAAATATTGAAAAATATTTGCTTAAAAACCCAAACCTCAAAGAGCAAAAAGCACAACAAACCCAAGATTTCTGACAGGATACACGAGCACTGAACGCTGTAAATTTATTTTATGAGTTAGGTCTAGGATTAAAGGGCTCTGAAAGAGAAGCCAAACAAATGAGGAGTATAAAATGCAGACAAATTTATTCGAGGCCTTCAAGGTACATTTGGGCAGACGAACGTCCCCCCAGGGACTGCACCCAAAATGGGCCCTGGGTCTGAGCCCTTCACCTTTTACAAGTTCTGTTTCATTAGCACATTGGCCCCTAATTCTCCAATCACCCTCAGGTGATGATGTTCACCACCCCAGGCCTGCCCCCCTCCATCTCACAGTTGTTTCCATATTTTCAGGCCCTAAGGCAATGAATGTGTCCTTGGATCTGTGTTCAGAGAGCCTTGTTTGGCCAAAGGTGCTGGAACAGAGCATTTAGCACTTTGTGAGAAGCACAGAACTGCAGCAAGTTACAGGTGCATGAAGAGAAAAACTAGAAATATTCCAAGGCATCACTTTGTATCTATTTGTACACACAGATATGGATATTGTACATGTGTGAGGTCAGTCACAGCACAGGACAGGATAAAGCAGAGAGAGAATCTGGATTTCAATGCGGTGGCTTTCCACTGGGGCAGAAACACTGCTGAAGCATTTGTGGGATGGATTTGTGGGTTCTAAAGCTGCTCTGAAAGGGACCTGGGGCCCTGTGCCACCCCAAACTCTGCTCAGCACACAGGCACAGCTTCTGCAGCCCAGGCACTGCGACTCTTTGTGCTGTGACCTCCCCAGGCCACGGCTGGGCTTCAGCCAGAGAGAGGGAAGAGATGTCAGATGGAGGATGGAGACCCTCGGGGTGACCCCAGGCCCCAGCAGTGTGATGTGTGGGGTTTTTACTGTCATTTCAAAGGGAGGACTCGGGTGTACATCGGTATTTCTTACTCAGCAATTTTTTACAACAGTGCACCTTCAATTATCTCATGTTCAGTGCAGCATCGATTATCTCATGTTCAGTGCACCTTCAATGATTATCTCATGTTCAGTGCAGCATTGATTATCTCATGTTCAGTGCACCTTCAGTGATTATCTCATGTTCAGTGCAGCTTCAATTATTATCTCATGTTCAGTGCAGTTTCAATTATCTCATGTTCAGTGCAGTTTCAATGATTATCTCATGTTCAGTGCAGTTTCAATTATCTCATGTTCAGTGCAGCATTGATTATCTCATGTTCAGTGCAGCATTGATTATCTCATGTTCAGTGCAGTTTCAATTATCTCATGTTCAGTGCAGTTTCAATTATCTCATGTTCAGTGCAGCATTGATTATCTCATGTTCAGTGCAGCATTGATTATCTCATATTCAGTGCAGTTTCAATTATCTCATGTTCAGTGCAGTTTCAATTATCTCATGTTCAGTGCAATTTCAATTATCTCATGCTCAGTGCAGCATTGATTATCTCATATTCAGTGCAGTTTCAATTATCTCATGTTCAGTGCAGCTTCAATTATCTCATGTTCAGTGCAGCTTCAATTATCTCATGTTCAGTGCACCTTCAATTATCTCATGTTCAGTGCAGTTTCAATTATCTCATGTTCAGTGCAGCATTGATTATCTCATGTTCAGTGCAGCATTGATTATCTCATGTTCAGTGCAGCATTGATTATCTCATGTTCAGTGCAGCATTGATTATCTCATGTTCAGTGCAGCTTCAATTATCTCATGTTCAGTGCAGCATTGATTATCTCATGTTCAGTGCAGCATCGATTATCTCATGTTCAGTGCAGTTTCAATTATCTCATGTTCAGTGCAGCTTCAATTATCTCATGTTCAGTGCAGCATCGATTATCTCATGTTCAGTGCAGCATCGATTATCTCATGTTCAGTGCAATTTCAATTATCTCATGTTCAGTGCAGCATCGATTATCTCATGTTCAGTGCAGCATCGATTATCTCATGTTCAGTGCAATTTCAATTATCTCATGTTCAGTGCAGTATTGATTATCTCATGCTCAGTGCAGTTTCAATGATTATCTCATGTTCAGTGCAGTTTCAATGATTATCTCATGTTCAGTGCAGTTTCAATGATTATCTCATGTTCAGTGCAGCATTGATTATCTCATGCTCAGTGCAGTTTCAATGATTATCTCATGTTCAGTGCAGTTTCAATTATCTCATGTTCAGTGCAGTTTCAATGATTATCTCATGTTCAGTGCAGTTTCAATTATCTCATGTTCAGTGCAGTTTCAATTATTATCTCATGTTCAGTGCAGTTTCAATGATTATCTCACGTTCTGCCAGGCTCAATTCTTCCCTACCTCTCACTCAAGAAGGGTCTGAAGCCGAGGCTGCCCTGGGAGTGCTGCGTCATTTTTGGGGAGCCTGTGGTTCCGCTGGTGAAGAAGATCATCATGGGGTCGTCCATCCTCGTTTTGACGCAGGAATGCTCGGCAGATTGCTTCCTGCAAAAAGGAGAATTTAATTTTGGCTTCGGTGGTTGCGGCCGATGTCACTGAGCGCTCGTGGGACAGGTCTGCCTTGTCCCCGTGGCTGTGGTCACACTCAGAGGGACTCAAACCCAACAGCGCCTGGTAGAGCAGGAAAAAAATAAAAATAATGAAAAATATCTGCTTAAAAACCCAAACCTGAGTGCCACTCACTCGCAGAGCTCAGCGAGGTTCAGCCACCCCTCCCTGCTGCTCCTGGACACCAGCAGCTTGGTTTTCAGGGAGGGGCACTGCGGTGCCACCGCGTCCACGGCCGGGGCCAGCGCGTCCGTGGTGACAATGCAGGTGGCCCTCGAGGCCTGCAGGCGGTACAGGATGTCCTTGGCTGACAGCTGGGACGTTCCTGGGATCACCACGATTCCTGCAGGAGTGACAAATCAGCCTGTGTTGGCTGCAGCTGATTCTTCTGTAAGAGCCTAAACTATTGTAAGAACCGAAACTAAACTATTGTAAGAGCCTAAACTATTGTGAGAACCTAAACTATTGTAGGAACCTAAACTATTGTAAGAACCTAAACTATTGTAAGAACCTAAACTAAACTATTGTAAGAACCTAAACTAAACTATTGTAAGAGCCTAAACTATTGTAAGAACCTAAACTAAACTATTGTAAGAACCTAAACTAAACTATTGTAAGAGCCTAAACTATTGTGAGAACCTAAACTATTGTAAGAGCCTAAACTATTGTAAGAGCCTAAACTATTGTAAGAGCCTAAACTATTGTAAGAACCTAAACTAACCTATTGTAAGAGCCTAAACTATTGTAAGAGCCTAAACGATTAACTCTTCCCAAACTCATCTCTGCTGGGTTTGTCCTGGTGCTCCCCAGCTAGAGAGTTTGATCAGATTAATGGAGGTGCTTGTGCTCTCCTGCAAGGAATGACATGGGGACCTGTCTGGAGAGTTCCCCAGCTCTTCCCTTTCCTCTGTCACCTGCCTGCTGCCCAAGCTGCCCGTGGCTCCGGTGAGATCCTCACTCCCGGATTATTACCCAACTTTTCCCTTACAAACCTCCCCCCTCTGTGACCCTCCCTGCTCTCTGTCACCTCCCTGCCTGCTGCACGAGCTGCCCATGGCCCCAGTGAAACCCTCCACAGCTCCCTGGTGAAACCCTTCAGGGCTCCCTGGCAGCCAGGCTGCTCCCTGGATTATTACCCAATTTTTCCCTTACAAAAACCACGTCCCTCTGTGACCCTCCCTGCCCTCTGCCACCTTCCTGCTGCACAAGCTGCCTGTGGCCCTGGTGAAACCCTCACTCCCAGATCGTTACCCTATTTCTCCCTTACAAACCCCCCTGTGCCCCCAGCCGGTGGCCGTGTCCCCAGTGAAATCCTCATTCCCAGATTCTTACCCCATTTTTCCCATACAAACCCCCCCTGTGACCCCAGCTGGTGCGGTGGCTGTGTCCCCAGAGAAATCGTCACTCCCCAATCATTACCCAATTTTTCCCTTACAAACCTCCCCCCTCTGTGACCCGCAGCCCTGTGTCACCTCCCTGCTGCCCGAGCTGCCCGTGTCCCCGGTGAAATCCTCACTCCCAGGTTCTTACCCTATTTTCCCATACAACCCCCCCCCCCATGACCCCAGCCGGTGCGCGGTGGCCCTGTCCCCAGAGAAATCGTCACTCCTAGATCATTACCCTATTTTTCCCTTACAACCCCCCTCCCATGACCCCACCCGGTGCGCGGTGGCTGTGTCCCCAGTGAAACCCTTAATTCCCAGATTCTTACCCTATTTTCCCATACAAACCCCCCCTGTGACCCCACCCGGTGCGCGGTGGCCCTGTCCCCAGTGAAGCCCTCAGTCCCTGATCATTACCCTATTTTCCCATACAAGCCCCCCCTCTGTGCCCCCAGCCGGCGCGGTGGCCCTGTCCCCAGTGAAACCCTTAATTCCCAGATTCTCACCCCATTTTTCCCTTCCCCTCTGTGCCCCCAGCCGGCGCGGCGGCCCTGTCCCCAGTGAAACCCTTAAATCCCAGATTCTTACCCATTTTTCCCATACAAACCCCCCCTGTGACCCCACCCGGTGCATGGTGGCTGTGTCCCCAGTGAAACCCTTAATTCCCAGATTCTCACCCCATTTTTCCCATACAAACCCCGCCCCTGTGCCCCCAGCCGGCGCGGTGGCCCTGTCCCCAGTGAAACCCTTAATTCCCAGATTCTCTCCCCATTTTTCCCTTACAAACCCCCTCTCTGTGCCCCCAGCCGGCGCGGTGGCTGTGTCCCCAGTGAAACCCTTAATTCCCAGATTCTCACCCCATTTTTCCCTTACAAACCCCCTCTCTGTGCCCCCAGCCGGCGCGGTGGCTGTGTCCCCAGTGAAACCCTTAATTCCCAGATTCTCACCCCATTTTTCCCTTCCCCCCCGTGCCCCCAGCCGGTGCGGTGGCTGTGTCCCCAGTAAAATTGTCACTCCCAGATTCTCTCCCCATTTTCCCATACAAACTCTGTGCCCCCACCCGGTGCACGGTGGCCCTGTCCCCTGGCTGACCTGCCCGCACGCAGGCCACCTTGAGGAGCCACCACTCGGGGACGCGCGGCAGGATGAGCACCAGCCTGTCCCCGCGCCGCAGCGCGCACTGCCCGCTCAGGGCGTTGGCCACTCTGCGGGACAGGACCCCCAGCTCCCCGAAGCTCCACTTCACCTCCTCGCCCCGGCCGCTCACCCACCAGAACGCAGGGACCGAGGGTCTCTTCCCGGCCTGCAAAATGGATAAATTCAAGCACAAAATATTCCCAAAGACCGCGAAATTTGAATGCAAAATCATCTGTAAATTATGGAAGGTCTGAGTATTTCACTGCTCTTTTTCTCTTGTCCTTAAAGATTGAGATTTGCTGTGTGTGAAGCTCAGGAATTCCCAATAAATTCTCCTTTCTGAGCCTGAGACGTTCCCCAGCCTAATTGTCTCCAGACCCAAGTCCTAGTCTGGATCCTATTTCAGTTTAAGCCTTAAAAGTGCATTAATACTCCTAAAAATAACAATAAATAAAGCAAGCAAGAATGAGCTTTTATATAATTTCTTAACGCAAATTTGGTTTGGCAACTGATTTTTTCTCTTTAAAAAAAAACAACCTTATTCATTTAATTTCATTTAATTTCATTTCAATTGAAATTAATTTCATTTAAACTCATTTTATTTCGTTTAATTTCGTTTCATTTAAATTTAATTCAATTTCATTCTATTCTAAATGAAATTTAAAATGAAAGCATTCCATTGGCATGACAAGAGGCCGTTTACCTTTTCGATCTCAGCCCATTTGTCCAGCACATCAGCTGCAAAGTTGAAATATTTGGGAATTTCCTGCCTGCCCTGCCTGACGGGCTCGTACTGGGAGTACACATCGGAGGAGAGCAGCCTGGGATGTCCATGGAAATTCCTGTTTGGAGCCTGCAGAGCCCACAGGAGTTTCAGACTCTGGAATTTCAACAGCAGCTTCATGGCAGAAGGTTATGTGTGTAGGTGCTGCAGACTGTACAAGGGAATTGGCAGAATTGTTGCTCTGAATCTGCAACAGAAAACAAACAGAAAACAAAGATAATATTGAGATTGTCCAAAGATAATGCAGTTATGAATTAATGAGTTATTCATTAAAGCCACCTAGGCTAGCCAGAGCCAGACTGATAATTTTAACATGCTAATTAAATGTTGAAATTCCCCATCCTGCTTTCTCATATTTTTAATTTTTTAATGAATTGCCCAGAGCTCTCCACTGTAAAACACAACATCAGACGTTGTTGTTGTTGTTTCCCTTAGGAGGATGTCGCTGCCTCATCCACTCAGGGTCTGATCCTCTGCTCCTTTCCTTCTCTGGATGTTTCCAAACTCCTTCCGCCAGAATCTCTCAGTTCAGCCCCAGCAGCCCTGAGTGACAAACCCACTGACCCCAGCAGCCCTGAGTGACAAACCCACTGACCCCAGCAGCCCTGAGTGACAAACCCACTGACCCCACAGCCCTGAGTGACAAACCCACTGACCCCACAGCTCTGAGTGACAAACCCACTGACCCCACAGCCTGAGTGACAAACCCACTGACCCCAGCAGCCCTGAGTGACAAACCCACTGACCCCACAGCTCTGAGTGACAAACCCACTGAGCCCAGCAGCCCTGAGTGACAAACCCACTGACCCCAGCAGCCCTGAGTGACAAACCCACTGACCCCAGCAGCCCTGAGTGACAAACCCACTGACCCCACAGCTCTGAGTGACAAACCCACTGACCCCAGCAGCTGAGTGACAAACCCACTGACCCCACAGCTCTGAGTGACAAACCCACTGACCCCACAGCTCTGAGTGACAAACCCACTGACCCCAGCAGCCCTGAGTGACAAACCCACTGACCCCAGCAGCCCAGGACCCCCACTGTGTGCAGAGCCCCAGGGGCCCAGGGACATTCCTGCTGTCCCTGCTGAGTGCGGGCAGAGAGCCGAGCTGGGGCAGAGCCTCTGTCCCTCTGTCCCCTCTGTCCCTCTGTCCCCTCTGTCCCTCTGTCCCTCTGTCCCCTCTGTCCCTCTGTCCCTCTGTCCCTCTGTCCTCTCTGTCCATTCTGTTCCCTCACTCCCCTCACTCCCCTCTGTCCCCTCTGTCCCTCTGTCCCCTCACTCCCCTCTGTCCCCTCACTCCCCTCTGTCCCCTCTGTCCCTCACTCCCCTCACTCCCCTCTGTCTCCTCTGTCCTCTCACTCCCCTCTGCTGCTCTTTGTCCCCTCTGTCCCCTCTGTCCCCTCTGCTCTCCCCTGTCCCCTCACTCCCCTCTGTCCCCTCTGCTCCTTCCTGCTCCCCTCTGTCCCCTCTGTCCCCTCACTCCCCTCTGCTCCTCTTTGTCCCCTCACTCCCCTCTGTCCCCTCACTCCCCCCTGTCCCCTCACTCCCCCCGTCCCCCTGTCCCCTGCTCACCTCAGGCCATGTCCCCAGGCCCTGCAGCTCAGCTGTTCCCTGCCCTGGGACCCTTCCTGGGCAGAGCCTGGGCAGGACACCCTGGGAGTTCTCCTCCTGCTCCGAGCGAGAGCAGAGTGGGCACCGAGCAGAGGAGCAGCACAGCTCTGTCCCTGCAGGGACTTTTCTTGTAATCATTTACACATTTGTTAATTGGGCGTCATTTGCACCTTCACCTAAAGCACTTTGTCTCTTCTTTTTCCTCAGCTTTAACCATTTGGTAGATCACAAACTCATCAAGAGGAAGAGAAACTTTATAAAGAAATGTCTTTCTCCTTCTGCTCTGAAAGAATTTGAAATTGTTACGGCGGAAGTTTTTGGAAAGAATATATCAATACACTGCTGATACCCACGACAGGACAAATATAGATTTTTACTAATCCTCTTTTATTTGTATGTATCTAAGCGTTGTAGTTAGACTTTTTTTTTATTTTTAATTTTTTTAAAGGAAACTGTTCATACAAATTCCAGTAAAAAAATTAAGCCTTTGTAGGCACTTGGGTCTGTCCTTTCTCTCTCCCATTCCACACTCTGAATCACTTGCAACTCCTTCCTTCTGGGAATTTGCAGGTCCATGGCAAAAGTGGTTCCAGTTCCACAAATCCTCATCCACGTGAGTGTTTTCTCCTTTTGGGTCCACAGTTCATTTCCCCAATGTCCCCAAGTGTTCTGGGTCACAAACACGCACGTTTGCTGTGTTACGGTTGGGATGGCTCAGGGAATATTTCTCTCCTCGTTCTCCACATCATTTCTGCTCTTCTCGCACCCTGGCCCACTCTTTGTTCTTTAGAACCTTCCTCTGGATTTTCCCCGTGGCTGTCTTGGGCAGATCCTGAACAAACTCCACCTGAAAGGCAAAAACACATTCCGGGTGATTCCGCAGCTGCAGGAAAGACAATTCCATTCTGCTGGGATGAAATGTGGGTGCACTAGTCCAAAAGTTTTTCTCTCCTTTCTCATGGGGAATAGAGAAAAGCTGAATTCCTGTGCTTTTCCAGTCTTTTGTTTGGGTGCTGGATGCTGTAAGACTCCAGCCAATCCTCTTGGGAAGTGGAAAACTGTCAACCAATAACTGTTAGACTGTGAATGCATATATAAGAAGAAAACTGTAAATAAATTTTGCTTTTCGCCATCTTGGGTGTGCTGATTACCCACGAGCTCGCACGCCGACGGCGAGGGAAGCAAGACTAACAATCAATATGATCAATAAGCGAGCTTCAAGTCTATTCACGTTGTTAATTGCTTAAATGCGTTACAGTTAATTATGCCTGCTCGTCATAAGGTCATTGGTCAGCCACAAAGGGTCACATTTACATATCCCTCCCGTACGGCTCCTGTTGTCACGGATTCTCCTCATTCTTCCAACCACAAGGCAGTTCCTCGGCACTTTCCTCGGCGCTCAAAGACACTGTGTCCTGTCAGCACATCCTGCAGTTCTTGTGGCCTAAAGCTGTAGCGTTGGTTCAAGCCCAGAGAGTTTCTCCCCCCCGAAGAACCTCTGGAGACCTAGAGAATAAAACTCCCCTGGAGCAGAGTGGAAGGTGGATTGCCCCAGAGAGGGGTCAAGGTTCCCCCGCTGTCCCTCAGTTCATAATGGTATTTGTATCTCCCTCTCTCCTCCCTTCCTCCTTCCCGATTGGTCCCAGTCCCTTTGTCCCTCCCTGGTCCTCCCCTGCGCGGGTCCATTATTGGTTGTTACCCTCTGAATAAAAGTCTGATGCCCGGCTGGGTCGGGGTCTCCAGCCCCAGACTCCAGCCGCTGACCATCGCGGGACTCCGTGTCTGCTTTCGAGTCCGGGCGGGAGAACCCTCTCTCTCAGCAGCACTCCGGCTGAGACGCGGCGTGGCTGCTTCTGGGAAGGCACGGCTCGCGGCCAGGAGATCTATCTCTGACTGCCGCGAACTTGGACCCCAAGAACGCGAGCAGACACCGCTGCCGGGCTGTGACCGATCCCAG
Source organism: Acanthiza pusilla (assembly GCA_036630365.1). NCBI lineage: Eukaryota > Metazoa > Chordata > Aves > Passeriformes > Acanthizidae > Acanthiza > Acanthiza pusilla. Next base: position 1,189,918 of record JAXCHO010000030.1, on the reverse strand, counting down.
GTGGCCAGCGAGACCAGCGCGCTCTCGCTGCATCATAAAGCCTCCTGAGTCACACTTTATTTGCTCGCACGAGGCCTCTAGTGATCCATCCTGCGACACTTCCGCAGCAGCGCGAGGATGGGAAGCTGCCCAGCGAGGGCTGAGATGATGGAATGGTCACTGAAGGCATTGCCCATCTGAGCTGCTGAGAAAACCCCAGGATTCCATAAAGTATGGACTCTCAGGAAATAAAATTCTGGGACCATTGCCTCCCTCTGGGTCCTCTCAGGCACACCGAGCCACCCCAAGACTAGAGGTGCAAAAGATGCTCTCATCTCCTCTGGTTCCATTTCCCCACGGTGCAGTCCCTGCCCGAGCGCAGCTCTGCAGCTGAGCAGAGCTGCAGGATGGATCATGAGAGGCCTCGTGCGAGCAAAAAAAGTGTGACTGAGGAGGCTTTAGGCCACGAGAACTGCAGGATGTGCTGGCAGCACACAGTGTGCACCGAGGAAAGCGCCGAGGAACTGCCTTGAGGTTGAAAGAATGAGGAGAATCTGTGACAACAGGAGCCGTGCGGGAGGGATATGTAAATGTGACCCTTTGTGGCTGACCAATGACCTTATGGCGAGCAGGCATAATTAACTGTAACAGCACATAAGCAATTAACAACGTGAATAGACTCGAAGCTCGCTTATTGATCACATTGATTGGTGTCTTGCTTCCCTCGCCGTCGGCTCCCAGCTGAGCAGAGCACGAATGGCTCCATTCCTGCTCCGGGCAGAGCTGTCCCGGGGCTGTGCTCACCTTCCTCGGGTACTTGTAGGGTGCAGTCACCTTCCTGACGTGCTGCTGCAGCTCCCCAGCCAACTCTGCTCTGTCGTGCGAGGCGAACGCAGGAGCCAAAACAATGAAGGCTTTGACCACCTGTGCCACAGAAAGGAAGGATTCTGTTAAATTCCAGAGGTGAGAAGAGAGGGATTTGCTGCCTGAAGGGAGAGTCAGAACTCAGAATGCCAAAATTTGATCTTTTTCTTCAATTTCTCTTTTCTTTGGCTGTTTGTAACCAACTGCTGTGCTATGAGGGACTCATTCTGCAGCACAGATTGTTTTGTATTTTCTGACTTTTTCTAACCTCAATACACCACTGAACTTTCAAAAAGTTCTAGTACAGAAAACAAAGAGAGATTAAAAGCTCATCACAGTTCCTCAAAGAAATTTTTTAAAGTTGGAAAACATAAAACAAAAATTAAAGACTCTGGATGTCATTGCTATGGCGCACTGTGACAGAATGAGAAAGAATCCAAATTTCATTGCTTAGAAGAAAAGATGCCATGATTAGTCTGAAAAGACAAAGTATTTTTTCTCCACATCAAACCCTGCAAACAAAGAAATGATTCTGAAATTGTAAGATCTGTCAGGATATGGATCAAAAATATTGTAGCCCACCTAATTTCAAAAATCTGCACCACTGAATTCCAAGGAAACCGAGTACATATAAAGAAGTTGATGCTCAGAGAAAAGAAGTTTTTTCTACTTTTAAAGAATTTTCCTTTACCTCTCCCCGCACGGGGTCGGGGCTGCTGACCACAGCCACGTCTGAGACCGCAGGGTGCTGGAGCAGAGCGCTCTCCACCTCGAAGGGGCCAATGCGATACCTGCGGAGCAGCAGAGCTCAGCCAGGCAGCCCAGGGCTCCTGCAGTGCCTGCCCGGCCTGGGCAGAGCTGCGCCGAGGCTCACCCGGCAGAGTTGATGATATCATCGCCTCTGCCCACGAACCACACGTAGCCCTCCTCGTCCATCGTGCCTCTGTCCCCCGTCAGGTAGAAATCGCCGCGCACTGAGGCTGCCGTTTGCTCTGGGTTGTCCTGAGAGGGAGCAAACATGTCAAGAAAAGTGTCTGATTATTAGTGAAACATAACACATTCACTTTGCAGTGGCGCTAAAAATGTTCAATAATTTTTTAGTCCTGAAATAAATGTATTCAATATTTTTTTGTATTTTCAACTAAAGAACTAGAGCTATGTTAATCACATAATAGAAGTTGTTGTTTGAGGATGCTATAAATATCCAAATATTGTTGGGGGGCAAAAGAGGACTTAAGCATAGGCAGGGCCCCCAAAGCATGTTCAATATGATAGTTAATTGCAGGGGAGAATATCTTTAGGTTTGCCTCATTCTGGTGTTTTCTAAGAGCATCCTGCAGCTCAGCAACTGAGCAGCTCCAAGGGGTCTGGAGCGCAGGGAGACCTTGAGCTGACCCTGCAGGAGAGCTGCTGGTGGCACCTGTGCCCGGGGGACACAGCACAGACAGGACAGACCCTGCTGGTGGCACCTGTGCCCGGGGGACACAGCACAGACAGGACAGACCCTGCGGGTGGCACCTGTGCCCTGGGGACACAGCACAGACAGGACAGACCCTGCTGGTGGCACCTGTGCCCGGGGAACACAGCACAGACAGGACAGACCCTGCTGGTGGCACCTGTGCCCGGGGGACACAGGACAGCGTCTTGGCTCACCAGGTACTCGGAGAAGAGGCAGAAGGGCCGCGTGGGCTGCACTCACACGGCGATGGTGCCCTCTGCTCCCACGGGCACAGCGACACCGCGCTCGTCCACGATCTGCAGGGACACACACAGTGGGACAGGGCAGGGACAGACACAGAGTGGGACAGGGCACAGGGACAGACACAGAGTGGGACAGGGGAGAGGCACAGGGACAGACACACAGAGTGGGGACAGGGACAGGGACAGATACACACAGAGGGACACCTGCTGCGGCCCAGGGCACAGAGGGCACACAGCACTGCCCCCAGCTCGGCGTGCCCACGCACCTGCACATCGTACGGGGGAACAGCTTTGCCCAGGGAGCCAGGCTTGATTTTCATCCCTTTCATATTGGCACAGATCGCCACCTGCAGAATATATTTCAATTTTTTTAAATTGTTTCGGCATCCTGTACATTTTATCAGTTCACATTAGGCACCTTTCCATGACTGCTGTGACAAAGGCTGAACCAGGCCCTGAGGTTCCTGAGAGCATCAGAGAGGCACCGAGAGGCATTTCAGGTCAGACCTGTGTGAGGCTGGGTTTGCTCAGTCTGAGCAAACACTTGACTTTGCAAGACAGCAGATGTGAGATGATTACAGATCTTATTTCAACACAAGACAATTCATTTGGGACCATTTCGAGAGCAAGATGGGACAAGGCTGGAGATCTGACTCTCAATAGTTTTGTTAATGTTAACTCACAGAGAAGTCTGGGATGCGAGCTGGTTTAATATTTGCCATTAGAACCTTGGACAGGCCAAATTGAGAGCTGGAGCAAATTTTTTTTTAGGTTTTTTTGGAGGTAAAGAAGATGAAGGGATTACCTACAACTTATTTGATCTAAAGTGTCTCTGGCTTTGTTTTTGCAGGAGTCTAAACCATTAAAATATGCAGCTTGCTGATTCTGATAGGCATAATTACACAAAGTCTTTTTTTCTTAAAAAACAATATAAAAGATTCTCACATTTCCCACTGATCTACCAAGAACATTGTGGCTCTGGTATCTGAATGGGTATTCTGCAAGAATCAATGCAAATTTACCGTTTCTGTCTGGCCATAGCCCTCGTGGATCTCCAGCCCTGTCTGCGCTTTCCACTTGGCAAACACCTCAGGGTTCAGCGCTTCCCCTGCGGTCACACAGTGCTTCAGGCTTGGGAACTTGTACCTTGGAACAGCAAATGAAATAATTATTTTGGCTCTTGGAAAGAGCAGTGAGCGCCTGAGCTGAGCAGCCTCCCTGGGCTGGGCAGGGACATGCACCAAAATGTCAGCAGCTCCTCTGGAAATGACACTCTTCTCCTGTCACACACACCTGCACTGCACTCCTAGAGCGACTGAGTCGCCACTAGAGATGATGTGGTTTGTCTCTGTGTCACTAGGAGTAGGTTTTTCTGCTTGGAAATGGGAGAGCAGGAGTGTTTCCTTGGGAGAGCTGACATAAAAGGAGAAATCTGAACAAGAATTGTGTGGAAAGCTGAGTTAAGTGTCAGCATCCAAGATCAAATATGACACAGAATTTTGTGGAGGAAAAGGAAGGATGAATAGGCACACAGAGCCTGAGCTCTGCTGAGCCTGGGCTGCTTCTGTCAGGGTGTGACAAGAATAAATATAAATAAATAAATGGAAGATGTGAACAGCCCTTACACAGCACTTCTCACAACTGAGTGTTGTACAGAGGAACAGCCTGGGGAGAGCAGCTGCCAAAAAACTCTGAAATAGCAATAACCTGAAACTTTTAACCACTCCCTTCATTCTCCAGCGAATGAGAACAACTCCACTGTGCTCCAGCAATTCCTGATCCAATGCTGCCCAAAACACTGACTGAAATGTAACTGTGAACCCTAAGTGCAGAGGAAGTTACAACTTAAATAAAAAAATCTCTCTTGCTCTGTGTTTTTTTTTCAAAGCCTCAGTCCTGAAGATCAAGTGGCCCATGGTGGGACTAATTATTCTCCTATTTCAGAACGCAGCTTCCTTTTCTGAGAGCAAGTGTTGCTAATTAGGTTTTCATTAACTGAAATAAAATAAAAATAAAGACCGTCAGGCACTGAAGGTGCCGAGCTGTGAGCTCTCCCTCCCTGGCTCTGTACCTGCTCACGTCGTGCTGCACCAGCATGCGGAAGGCGGTGGGAGCCGTGCAGAAGGTGCTGATGGGGTACCGAGAGAGAGTCTGGAGAGAGAAGAAAATATTGTGCTGAAAATGGAAGTGCAATGGTGGTCTGACCCTGTGAGTGTGAGGGTGATTAGCACAATTCATGTGCTCAAATGTCTGCAGGATGGAAATCATCAAAATGTTGTTCCAGGCAGTGCAGCTCCTGTAGAAAATACAGAACTTTCTGTCCAACACAGCACTCGTGTGGATGAGGGACCACTGAGAGTGACAGTTCCCATTAATTTCTTTTTGTGCTTTCCTAGGTGGCTCTGTCCCAGGCTCAAGCCAAACTGCTGATAGGGAACTACACCAGAGCTTTTCAGAATTATTCTTGGCAAAGTCAGGGTCTGCACCCCACACAGGAGGCCAATGTTTAGGAGAATTGGCCAGCTGAAGGCTTTTGGGAAATGGCTGGGAGGAGGAATAGGTGTTCTGGCAATTTGGGTGGCTCGGGGTATGGGGATCACTCACCTCTGCAATAACTTCTGGTTTGAACTGTGGCAGGCTGTGCACAAAGACACAGGAGCCGCAGATCCACGGTGCAAAAAGGCTGCCCCAGGCTGACTTCGCCCAGCCAGGATCAGAGGTGTTCCACATCACATCGGAGGGAGTCAAGCTCATCCAATGCCTGATGGAAAAGCAGAGACGGAAAAGCAGCGATGGAGAAGCTTTCAGGAAAAGCAAATCAGTACCAAGGCACAGATTGAACCTGAACTGTCACTTTGCAGGTCTAATGGAATGGCCCAAGGGGGCTTTGGCTCTCAGGGGGGCTGACCCAATGTGAGAGCCTTGAATTCTCTGCGGTGGCCCTAGGGACACTTTCCTTATTGCTGCTCTGCATTCAGCCCGAGAGTGACACTGTCCTGGGGTGGCATGATGATATTTTGTATTCCCTATTGTTTGTATACTTGAGCAGAAATATGGTCCTGGAGCTTTAGCTGTGTCCTGCAGCTGGGAGAAAGCTCTGCCAGCGCAGGATGTTTGAAACTTTCTCCCCGGCTCTCCTACGGGGGAGTGAGAAGGAGGAAGGGACACTGGTTTTACTTTTTTTTCCCTCAGTCAGTTGCTGCTGCTGGTTGCTGCTGCTACTGGTGTGGCTGCTGCTTGGGTTTGTTTTTTTTTTCCTTTTTCCCCCCCGGGATTGTTTTTTTCCATCGTTTTTGGATCCTTTTCTTCAACTTGCTTTCTCATCCGAGAGCCTGAGGAGCCCCGGAGGACAGCGGACGAGAATCGTCCAGGGAGCCACCGGAGGAACTCCACCCAACCCCTCCGGGGACCCCGGAAAGGGAAGCTACGCCTGAGGAAAAGGACACTAAAGCTCATCAGCTGTTTGTTCAGGTTTAATGACTCCTTTTCCCCTTTCCCCTGCCACTGTGTGCTCTGTTAATTAAACAGCTCTTCCCACTTTAGGCTGAGATATTCTGTTGTTGTGGGGGGAAGGGGTGCCAGAAACCTTTGTGGGGGAGGCACCTGCTCAGAGTGCTTTCCACCCAGGAGATTTGTCTCTAATCCAAGACACACTGCTCTGCCCACGGTGAGCTCAGCGGGGCCTGCGAGGAGCTTTGACTATCGAGGGATTCACCACGAGAGGCGAAGATGAGGAAGATGCAAATCCTGCAGTCATGAAATGCCTGAATTCACTGCAGTTTTATGTTCAATTTGATGGAGATTCTGTCCCTTACTGAGGGCCCTGGGAGGAGCTGAAGGCAGTACCTGCCGGTGGTGGCAAATCCGATGCCGTAGCTGCTGTGGGACTGCACCACCATTTTCGGGAAGCCTGTGGTGCCACTGGTAAAATACACCAGCATTGGGTCCTGACTCCTTGTCTTGACACATTCGTGGTCAGCAGGTGCAGCCCTGCAGAAGAAATATTCCAGTCAGCACATGGAGTTGCACTGTTTTAAAATCTTTCTCTTCTTTCTCATGGAGAATAGAGATAAGTTCCATTCTTGTGCTTTCTGATCTCTGTGTTTTGGTGCTGGATGCTCTAGAGTTGTAACCAATCATTACGGGGATGGGAAAACTATTGACCAATAATTATTAGACTATTAATGAATATATAAAGAAGTTCTTGTAAATAAAGTTTCTCTTTTCGCCATCTTGTGTGCTGCCTGCCTGACTTCCCTGCGAGCTTCCGCGAACCTCCACGAATATCAGGAAATCAGAGCAACAAGCACAGGCAGCTTTCCAGCTGGGAATCAGCATTTTAATGTTTAGGAGTTCAACAGGAAAGCTGTCCCAAATTACAGGATCTCACTAAATAAACAGTTGCATTACCTGTCCCAGGGAACTTAGAGAATATTTTCCCTGTCACAGGCACACTCTAAATCACAAGGCTCGCGATCAAGGAGGAGCTGAAGGAACAGAACTGAGCTCCCAAAGCCTGCCTGGGACAAACCTGCACAGCTGCAATCACAGCAGAGCTGACAGAGATGCAGAAATGTCCCTCAGTTAACTGTGAAAGTTAACCCCAAGCTCGCAGTGTCCCCCGCCTGGCCCAGCTCCCTCACTCACGCCAGGAGCTCCCGGAGGCTCAGCCAGCCTGCCCTGCTCCCTGTGCCCACGAGCACTCGGCTCCGCAGGCTGTGGCTGCCAGGCAGGACAGGCTCCAGGGCAGGGGCCAGCGCCTCGCTGGTGATGAAGCACTTGGCCTGCGAGGCCTCGAGGCGGTAGGAGATGTCTTTGGCTGTCAGCTGCGATGTTCCTGGCATGAACACAATGCCTGCAGGAAGCAAGAGGCCATTGAGAGAAAGCAGTGATTCCCAAAGGTATCTGATGTGTTCCTCTGCTGGTGCTGATCTGAGCCATCATGGAGTTGGGCAGGCTGAGAGCAGAGCAGAATGGATATAATCAATAATCAATGCTCTGAGAGCAGAGCAGAACAGATATATTCAATAATCAATGCTCTGAGAGCAGAGCAGAACAGATCTATGCAATAATCAATGCTCTGAGAGCAGAGCAGGACGGATCTAGTCAATAATCAATGTTCTGAGAGCAGAATGGATAGATTCAATAATCAATGCTCTGAGCACAGCTCGGCTGCATTCTCTGCACATCCCTGCTGCATTCCCTGCACCCCAGCACATCCCTGCTGCATTTCCTGCACACCCCTGCTGCATTCCCTGCACCCCAGCACCTCCCCGCTGCATGTCCTGCACCTCCCTGCTGCATTCCCTGCACCTCCCTGCTGCACTTACTGCACCCCAACACAACCCTCTTGCATTTCCTGCTCCCCTAACATCCATCTTGCATTTCCTGCACCCCAGCACCTCCCTGCTGCATTCCCTGCACCTCCCTGCTGCATTTCCTGCACCCCAGCACCTCCCTGCTGCATTCCCTGCACCTCCCTGCTGCATGTCCTGCCGCGCACCCTCCCCAGGCCCAGGGCTGTGTCTGCTCCCTGCCCAGCGCGGCTCGGCTCTCTCACCTGCTCGCATGCAGGCCACGCTCAGCAGCCACCACTCGGGGACACGCGGCAGCACTGCCATGGCTCTGTCCCCTCGCTGCAGGCCACAGGCCCCCGAGAGGACATTGGCTGCCTTCCTCGACAGACAGCCCAGCTCCTCGAAGCTCCACCGCACCTCCTCTCCCTCGGCGCTCACCCACCAGAACGCTGGAGCTGCTGCTCTGCTCCCGTCCTGCAACACAGCGTTGGACAGAAGAGATTCAATCAGACAAACAACACAAAGTTACATTTCAATACAAAATCTTAGATTGACACCTGTATTTCTGAGGAACAAACTAAAACGGTGCTTTCCTCTCTGCAGTGACACTGTCCATTGCCATCAGAAAAACCGATTTGTGCAATCTGAGATTTGTTCACTGTGCCCTGATTTTGGCTGGGATAGGTCAATTTTCCTGCTGTGGTTAACTCCTGTTGAAGAGCTGTTGTTTTTGGGTTCAGGATGAGTGAACGCTGGTGACACTCTGATGTCTGAGTTGTTGCTAAGCAGTGCTTACTCCAAGCCAAGGACTGTCCCCAGGAGAGCAGAGGAGCTCAGAGGGACCAGGACAGGACAGGAGACCTGACCTGCCCAGAGGACAATCCACACCACAGAAGGTCCTGCCCAGTCTGTGTCCCGAGGGGAATTTGGTACTGGGCACTGATCAGTGAGCACTGAGCTATTACTGCCGTGATTATGATTATTATTATAATATTTCAATACTTACACTGTTCTTACCTCAACCCATGGGTTTTACCTTTATTTTCTCCTGTTCTCTCCCCATCCCACTGCAGAGTGTGTGGCCCAGGGGCTCTGTGGCTCTCAGCTGCTCCTGGGCTAAATATTTATAAATATTGATAAAATAAAAGACAAATACTACCTTTTCCAGTCGGGCCCACTCGTCTAGGACATCACTTGCAAAGTTGAAATATTCTGGCAGGTCCCTTTCACACTGGTTTATAGACACATAGTGGGAAATGATCGGAGCTGTGAGGAGCCTGCTGCTCCCGTGGAATGTTCTGGAAGGCGACCTGAGAATCTGCACACACTGAGGAATGCAGGATTTCATAAATGTTCTCATGGTAAATGATGTTTTATCAGAGATCAGGGAAAAGAATCAGCTGTGCACCCAAGGAATCATTCACCTGAAATGAAAGGAAATACATTTAAACCAAACCAGGTATTGGATGCTGTCTCATGTGTGATGTTGGACAAACGAATGCAAACCAAAATGCACAAATAAATGAATGAACAGGTTGTTTGCACACATCCATTGTAAGCCACGTTACCTGTGTTTTATGATGCATTTAACATTACAGAATGCAGAAGGAATAAGCACAGTCATCCTCAGGTTAGGGAAATGAGCAGAGCTGCTATCAAAAAACCCTGCAACAAGAACAAGAACAACCAAGAAAACCAACAAATCTCGAGATTTTCAGACAAGGCATTCACTGAGCTCACTCAGGCCTCTGCCAGGCTGATGGCTCGAGTGCTCCAAATCAATGCCAAGTTCCCCATTCTGATATTTTGTACCTTCTGTGTTTTAAGCTCTTGCTGTCCTGCCCTGCTCTGCCCCTCGGCTGCAGCTGGAGGATGTTCCCAGACAATTTCCATCATCATCCTCACTCCTTCAGCCCCAGCAGCAGCTCACTCACACATCCATTCCCAATCCACCCCGAGACCTTTCCCTTCAGCCATCCTTACCTGGCCCCAAATTTGACCTTCTCACTGTCTGCCCAGAGCACCTCCGTGTCTGTTCTGTGCCTCAGCAAACCTCAGCAGGATCTGCTCTGTGACCTTCCCAGGCACAGAGGTTCTACATTTGCCTGCTGCAAATGCCCTCCTCTATCATTAAATTACACATTTAAATTATGCCCTCCTCTATCATTAAATTACACATTTAAATTATGCCCTCCTCTATCATTAAATTACAGTAAAATGCCCTCCTCTAGCATTAAATTCCAGGTAAATTCTCTATCAAATATTTGTTCCTGGGGAATTTTTGTGGCCCGAGTGAAGCAGCACAGTTTTGCCCTCTGCCCTGGGCTTTAAAGTTCATTTTGTAGTTTTTTACTCCTTGTCCCACCTTTTCAACCAGAACTGCTTGTCCCCAACACCTTTGGTGCACAGATCTGAGCTTTGGTCAACTTTTACTCCTCAAAAAAAAGTTACTTATTTAACATTGGCACTATTTTCTTATTCCTTAGCAGAACCTTATGCAGTAATATTTAATCTGCCTATCAGACAAATTAATCCAAATACCAGAGCTTCACACAATTTAATCTTTTCAGTGATATCTGACAGCACAGACAATCTGGATGCAGATTTTCCCCCCAGGACAGACACTTTGTCTAAACCAACAGTAACTCACAGAGCTCCCCACACTCCTGGACATTGCAGCAGAGAAACACTGAGAGCTGTGAATAATCCTAAATCACTGAGGAAGAAGTTTGTCATTTCTTAGTCTGCCCTGATTCTGTGATTTCGCTGTAACTTGCATATTTCAGAGCTTTACACAAAAATCTACACATCGAAATCTCAAATGTCAAAATCCACACATAGCCCGTGACAGAAAGAGGAGGACAGAACATTTAGGAAGAGTTTTCAAGATGGGAAATGATATCCAACACTGACAAGATGAAACACATTGAAGGTTCAGGATTCCCCAGTGCTCTGTGAAAATCTCTGCCAGGTTTTGCTGTGAGAGCCTTCAGGTGTTCAGCACTTTCTCACCTGCAAATGTAGAGCTGAAAGTGAAGACAGAAAACTGAGGAGAAGATCCAGAAATGGCAAGAGTTCTCAGAATGAGTAGCGAGAATAAAAAATTATTATTCCGATTTAAAAACATTTCCTCCTGCCAGTGACCATCACAGGCTGAGTTCAGCAAAGAACTGTCAGTGTCCTGAGCTGTCAGTGAGGGCAGAGAGCTGAGAGACCTGGGCAGAGTCTCTGTCCCCCCTGTCCTTCCTGTCCCCTCTGGCCCTCTGTCCCCCTGTCCCTCTGTCCCTCTGTCCCTCACTCCCCTCTGTCCCCTCTGTCCCTCCTGTCCTTCCTGTCCCCTCTGTCCCCTCTGTCCCCCCGGTCCTTCCTTTCCCCTCTGTCCCTCTGTCCCCTCTGTCCCCTCTGCTTCCCTCTGTCCCCCCTGTCCTTCCTGTCCCCTCTGTCCCCCTGTCCCTCACTCCCCTCTACTCCCCTTTGCTCCCCTCTGTCCCCCCTGTCCCCTCTGTCCCCTCTGCTCCTCTTTGTCCCTTCACTCCCCTCTGTCCCCTCTGTCCCTCACTCCCCTCACTCCCTTCTGTCCCTCACTCCCCTCTGTCTCCTCTGTCCCCTCACTCCCCTCTGTCCCCTCACTCCCCTCTGTCCCTCTGTCCCCTCTCTCCCCTCTGTCCCTCACTCCCCTCTGTCCCCCCTGTCCCCTCACTCCCCTCTGTCCCCTCTGTCCCCTCACTCCCCTCTGTCCCCTCACTCCCCTCTGTCCCCTCTGTCCCCTCACTCCCCTCTGTCCCCTCACTCCCCTCTGTCCCTCTGTCCCCTCTCTCCCCTCTGTCCCCTCACTCCCCTCACTCCCCCCTGTCCCCCCTGTCCCCTGCTCACCTCAGGCCATGTCCCCAGGCCCTGCAGCTCAGCTCTTCCCTGCCCTGGGACCCTTCCTGGGCAGAGCCTGGGCAGGACACCCTGGGAGTTCTCCTCCTGCTCCGAGCGAGAGCAGAGTGGGCACCGAGCAGAGCAGCAGCACAGCTCTGTCCCTGCAGGGACTTTTCTTGTAATCATTTACACATTTGTTAATTGGGCGTCATTTGCACCTTCACCTAAAACACCTTTTCCTCTCCTTTAACCATTTAAGTAGATCACAAACTCATCAAGAAGAACAGAAGAATGACAAAGAAATGTCTTTCTCCTTCCACTCTGAAAGAATTTGAGAATGTTACAAGGATAGTTTCTGGATGTTAATTAATTGCTGATACCCACCTCAGGACAATTATATATTTTTATTAATCTCTCACTCATTTGTAATTTTCAAAGTCTTGTAGTAGGAAGCTCTTTATACGAATTGCAGTAAAAAAATTGGACCTTTGCGCTTGGGTCTGTGCCATTCCACACTCTGAATCACTTGCAACTCCTTCCTTCTGAAAATTTGTAGGTCCATGGCAAAAGTGCTTCCAATTCCACATATCCTCATCCACGTGAGTGTTTTCTCCTTTTCCTTCCATAGTTTGTTTTTCCGATGTTCTCATCCTGCTCTGGCTCGTGACCAGAGCTCTGTGTTCTGTGCTCTGGCAGGTACACAATGCAGATTTCCTCTCCTCGTTCTCCACATCATTTTTGCTCTTCTCGCACCCTGGCCCACTCTTTGTTCTTTAGAACCTTCCTCTGGATTTTCCCCGTGGCTGTCTTGGGCAGATCCTGAACAAACTCCACCTGAAAGGCAAAAATGCTCCCTGTAGCCAAACAAATTGTGGTGAATTCCCAGGTGCAGTGAAAGATTGTGAAAGCACTTTTGGCGTGGCTGGGGACAAACAGAGGAGAATCTGCCCAGCAGGGCTGGGATGAGCTCATTCCTCACAACAACTGCAGCTCCAGCACAGACAGCACTTGCAGGGAGGAGTTCCTCAATCTCCGGGAGCTGAGTGGCTCAGCTTTGAGGAGAAAGAGTTTCTGGCGCCGTTCTCTGTGGGAACAGATGGACTCCAACCTCTGAGGGCAGCAGGAATTTCCCTCTGCGCTGTGAGCTGGGGGGAATGGAAGGCATTGCCCATTTGAGCTGCTGAGAAAACCCCAGGATTCCATAAAGTATGGATCCTCAGGAAATAAAATTCCATGAGCATTGAGCCCTCTGGGTCCTCTCAGGCACACCGAGCCACCCCAAGGCCAGAGCTGCAGCAGATCTCCTCTGATTGCATTTCCCTGCGGTGCAGTCCCTTGTGGCTGCACTGTTGTAGAATCTTCCTGTTCCTTCTCATGGAGAACAGAGATAAGCTGCATTCTTTTACTTTCTTAATCTCTGTGTTTGGTATTAGGTGTTGTTTGGCTGTGACCAATGGTTTTGGGAGGTGGATTCTTTGCTGACCAATAGTTGCTGGAGTATGAATGGATATAAAAACCCTTTTCCTGTAAATAAACTTCCCTTCTCCGCCATACTTCGTCTGCCTGAATTCTCTCAGAAGCTTCTGCACCCAGGGGGAGCTGAAAGCCACAGTCCCTGCCCGAGCGCAGCTCTGGAGCTGAGCAGAGCACGAATGGCTCCATTCCTGCTCCGGGCAGAGCTGTCCCGGGGCTGTGCTCACCTTCCTCGGGTACTTGTAGGGTGCAGTCACCTTCCTGACGTGCTGCTGCAGCTCCCCAGCCAACTCTGCTCTGTCGCGCGAGGCGAACGCAGGAGCCAAAACAATGAAGGCTTTGACCACCTGTGCCACAGAAAGGAAGGATTCTGTTAAATTCCAGAGGTGAGAAGAGAGGGATTTGCTGCCTAAAGGAAGTGCCAAAATTCAGAATGACAAAATTTATCTTTTTCTTCAACTTCTCTCTTCATTGGCTGCTTGTTACCAACTGCTGTGCTATGAAGGACTCATTCTGCAGCAGAGAATGTTCTGCTATTTTCCAGTTTTTTCTAACCTCGATACACCACTGAACTTTCAAAAAGTTCTAGTACAGAAAATAAAGAGCGATTAAAGTCTTATCCCAGTTACTCAAAGAAATGCTGTGAAGTTGAAAAATATAATACAAGAATTAAACACTCTGGAGAACATTGCTGCAGTGCACTCAGTGACAAAACAAGAGATAACCCAAATTTCGTTGCTTAGAAGAAAAGATGCCATTGTTAGTCTGAAAAGCTAAAGTATTTTTTGTCCACATCAAAACCTGCAAACAAAGAAATGATTCTGAAATTTTAAGATCTGTCAAGATACGGATTTAAAAAATTGTAGCCCACCTAATTTCAAAAATCTGCACCACTGAATTCCAAGGAAGCCGAGTACATATGAAGAAGCTGATGCTCAGAAAATGGAGTTTTTTCTAGTTTTAAAGAATTTTCCTTTACCTCTCCCCGCACGGGGTCGGGGCTGCTGACCACAGCCACGTCTGAGACCGCAGGGTGCTGGAGCAGAGCGCTCTCCACCTCGAAGGGGCCAATGCGATACCTGCGGAGCAGCAGAGCTCAGCGCAGGCAGCCCAGGGCTCCTGCAGTGCCTGCACGGCCTGAGCAGAGCTGCGCCGAGGCTCACCCGGCAGAGTTGATGATATCATCGGCTCTGCCCACGAACCACACGTAGCCCTCCTCGTCCATCGTGCCTCTGTCCCCCGTCAGGTAGAAATCGCCGCGCACTGACGCTGCCGTTTGCTCTGGGTTGTCCTGAGAGTGAGCAAACATTTCAAAAAGATATCAGATTATCAGTGACACGTAACACATGCACTTTGCAGTGGCGCGAAAAATGATCAATAATTTCTTGGTCCCAAAATAAATGTATTCAGTATTGTTTTGTATTTTCATCTAAACAACTAGAGTCCTGTTAAAAAAATTGCTGTTTGAGGATGCTACAAATATCCAAATATCATAGGGGTTGAAAAGAGGACTTAAAACATAGGCAGGGGACCCAAAGCATGTTCAATATGATAGTTAATTGCAGGGGAGAATATCTTTAGGTTTGCCTCATTCTGGTGTTTTCTAAGAGCATCCTGCAGCTCAGCAACTGAGCAGCTCCAAGGGGTCTGGAGCGCAGGGAGACCTTGAGCTGACCCTGCAGGAGAGCTGCTGGTGGCACCTGTGCCCTGGGGACACAGCACAGACAGGACAGACCCTGCGGGTGGCAGCTGTGCCCGGGGGACACAGCACAGACAGGACAGACCCTGCGGGTGGCACTTGTGCCCGGGGGACACAGCACAGACAGGACAGACCCTGCGGGTGGCACCTGTGCCCGGGGGACACAGCACAGACAGGACAGACCCTGCGGGTGGCACCTGTGCCCGGGGAACCCAGGACAGCGTCTCGGCTCACCAGGTACTCGGAGAACAGGCAGAAGGGCCGCGTGGGCTGCACTCGCACGGCGATGGTGCCCTCTGCTCCCACGGGCACAGCGACACCGCGCTCGTCCACGATCTGCAGGGACACACAGGGTGGGACAGGGGAGAGGCACAGGGAGAGACACACAGAGTAGGGACAGGGACAGACACACAGAGGGACACCTGCTGCGGCCCAGGGCACAGAGGGCACACAGCACTGCCCCCAGCTCGGCGTGCCCATGCACCTGCACATCGTACGGGGGAACAGCTTTGCCCAGGGAGCCAGGCTTGATTTTCATCCCTTTCAAATTGGCACAGATCGCCACCTGCAGAACAGATTTTAATTTTTCTAAACTGTTGCACATCCTGTACATTTTATCAGTTCACATTAGACACCTTTCCATGGCTTTGTTGTGACAAAGGCTGAACCAGGACCAGGCCCTGAGGTTCCTGAGAGCATCAGAGAGGCACTGAGAGGCATTTCAGGTCAGACCTGTGCGAGGCTGGGTTGGCTCAGTCTGAGCAAACACTTGACTTTGCAAGACAGCAGATGTGAGATGATTACAGATCTTATTTCAGTACAAGACAATTAATTTGGGACCATTCCAATGGCGAGATGGGACAAGGCTGGAGATCTGACTCTCAACAGTTTTGTTAATGTTAACTCACAGAGAAGTTTGGGATGTGAGCTGGTTTAATATTTGCCATTAAAACCTTGGACAGGCCAAATTGAGAGCTGGAGCAAATGGGTTTTTTAGGGATTTTTTTGAGGTAAAGAGGAGAAAGGGATTGCCTACACCTTATTTGATCTAAAGAGTTTCTGGCATGGTTTTTGCAGGAGTCTAAACCATTAAAATATGCAGCTTGCTGATTCTGATAGGCATAATTACACAAAGTTTTTTTCTTAAAAAATAATACAAAAGATTCTCACCTTTCTCATTGATTTACCAAGAACATTGTGGCTCTGGTATCTGAATGGGTATTCTGCAAGAATCAATGCAAATTTACCGTTTCTGTCTGGCCATAGCCCTCGTGGATCTCCAGCCCTGTCTGCGCTTTCCACTTGGCAAACACCTCAGGGTTCAGCGCTTCCCCTCCGGTCACACAGTGCTTCAGGCTCGGGAACTTGTACCTTGGAACAGCAAATGGAATAATTATTTTGGCTCTTGGAAAGAGCAGTGAGCGCCTGAGCTGGGCAGCCTCCCTGGGCTGGGCAGGGACATGCACCAAAATTTCAGCAGCTCCTCTGGAAATGACACTTCTCCTGTCACACACACCTGCACTGCACTCCTAGAGTGACTGAGTCGCCACTAGAGATGATGTGGTTTGTCTCTGTGTCACTAGGAGTAGGTTTTTCTGCTTGGAAATGGGAGAGCAGGAGTGTTTCCTTGGGAGAGCTGACATAAAAGCAGAAATCTGAACAAGATGTGTGTGGAAAGCTGAGTTAAGAGTCAGCATCCAAGATCAAATATGACACAGAATTTTGTGGAGGAAAAGGAAGGATGAATAGGCACACAGAGCCTGAGCTCTGCTGAGCCTGGGCTGCTTCTGTCAGGGTGTGACAAGAATAAATATAAATAAATAAATGGAAGATGTGAACAGCCCTTACACAGCACTTCTCACAACTGAGTGTTGTACAGAGGAACAGCCTGGGGAGAGCAGCTGCCAAAAAACTCTGAAATAGCAATAACCTGAAACTTTTAACCACTCCCTTCATTCTCCAGCGAATGAGAACAACTCCACTGTGCTCCAGCAATTCCTGATCCAATGCAGCCCAAAACACTGACTGAAATGTAACTGTGAACCCTAAGTGCAGAGGAAGTTACAACTTAAATAAAAAATCTCTCTTGCTCTGTGTTTTTTTTTTTAAGCCCCAGTCCTGAAGACCAAGGGGCCCATGGTGGGACTAATTATTCTCATATTTCAGAACGCAGCTTCCTTTTCTGAGAGCAAGTGTTGCTAATTAGGTTTTCATTAACTGAAATAAAATAAAAATAAAGACCGTAAGGCACTGAAGGCGCCGAGCTGTGAGCTCTCCCTCCCTGGCTCTGTACCTGCTCACGTCGTGCTGCACCAGCATGCGGAAGGCGGTGGGAGCCGTGCAGAAGGTGCTGATGGGGTACCGAGAGAGAGTCTGGAAAGAGAAGAAAATATTGTGTTGAAAACGAAAGTGCAATGGTGGCCTGACCCTGTGAATGCACAGGTGATTAACACAATTCATGTGCTCAAATGTCTGCAGGATGAAAATCATCAAAATGCTGCTCCAGGCAGTGCAGCTCCTGTAGAAAATACAGAACTTTCTGTCCAACACAGCACTCGTGTGGATGAGGGACCACTGAGAGTGACAGTTCCCATTAATTTCTTTTTGTGCTTTCCTAGGTGGCTCTGTCCCAGGCTCAAGCCAAACTGCTGATAGGGAACTACACCAGAGCTTTTCAGAATTATTCTTGGCAAAGTCAGGGTCTGCACCCCACACAGGAGGCCAATGTTTAGGAGAACTGGCCAGCTGAAGGCTTTTGGGAAATGGCTGGGAGGAGGAATAGGTGTTCTGGCAATTTGGGTGGCTCGGGGTGTGGGGATCACTCACCTCTGCAATAACTTCTGGTTTGAACTGTGGCAGGCTGTGCACAAAGACACAGGAGCCGCAGATCCACGGTGCAAAAAGGCTGCCCCAGGCTGACTTTGCCCAGCCAGGATCAGAGGTGTTCCACATCACATCGGAGGGAGTCAAGCTCATCCAATGCCTGATGGAAAAGCAGAGACGGAAAAGCAGAGATGGAAAAGCAGAGATGGAAAAGCAGAGATGGAGAAGCTTTCAGGAAAAGCAAATCAGTACCAAGGCACAGATTGAACCTGAACTGTCACTTTGCAGGTCTAATGGAATGGCCCAAGGGGGCTTTGGCTCTCAGGGGGGCTGACCCAATGTGAGAGCTTTGAATTCTCTGGGGTGGCCCTAGGGACACTTTCCTTATTGCTGCTCTGCGTTCAGCCCGAGAGTGACACTGTGTCCTGGGGTGGCATGATGATATTTTGTATTCCCTATCGTTTGTATACTTGAGCAGAAATATGGTCCTGGAGCTTTAACTGTGTCCCACAGCTGGGAGAA
This sequence comes from Acanthiza pusilla, assembly GCA_036630365.1. Taxonomy (NCBI): domain Eukaryota; kingdom Metazoa; phylum Chordata; class Aves; order Passeriformes; family Acanthizidae; genus Acanthiza; species Acanthiza pusilla. Next base: position 1,171,696 of record JAXCHO010000030.1, on the reverse strand, counting down.
AGCTCTGCCAGCGCGGGATGTTTGAAACTTTTTCCTGACTCTCCTACGGGGGAGTGAGAGGGAGGAAGGGACACTGGTTTTACTTTCTTTCCCCTCAGTCAGTTGCTGCTGCTGGTTGCTGCTGCTACTGGTGTGGCTGCTGCTTGGGTTTGTTTTTTTTTTCCCTTTTTTCCCCCTGGGATTGTTTTTTTCATCATTTTCGGATCCTTTTCTTCGACTTGCTTTCTCATCCAAGAACCTGAGGAGCCCCGGAGGACAGCGGACGAGAATCCTCCAGGGAGCCACCGGAGGAACTCCACCCAACCCCTCTGGGGACCCCGGAAAGGGAAGCTACACCTGAGGAAAAGGACACTAAAGTTCATCAGCTGTTTGTTCAGGTTTAATGACTCCTTTTCCCCTTTCCCTTCCACTGTGTGCTCTGTTAATTAAACAGCTCTTCCCACTTTAGGCTGAGATATTCTGTTGCTGTGGGGGAAGGGGTGCCAGAAACCTTTGTGGGGGAGGCACCTGCTCAGAGTGCTTTCCACCTGGGATATTTGTCTCTAATCCAAGACACACTGCTCTGCCCACGGTGAGCTCAGCGGGGCCTGCGAGGAGCTTTGACTATCGAGGGATTCACCACGAGAGGGGAAGATGAGGAAGATGCAAATCCTGCAGTCATGAAATGCCTGAATTCACTGCAGTTTTATGTTCAGTTTGATGGAGATTCTGTCCCTTACTGAGGGCCCTGGGAGGAGCTGAGGCAGTACCTGCCGGTGGTGGCAAATCCGATGCCGTAGCTGCTGTGGGACTGCACCACCATTTTGGGGAAGCCTGTGGTGCCACTGGTAAAATACACCAGCATTGGGTCCTGACTCCTTGTCTTGACACATTCGTGGTCAGCAGATGCAGCCCTGCAGGAGAAATATTCCAGTCAGTGCATGGAGTTGCACTGTTTTAAAATCTTTCTCTTCTTTCTCATGGAGAATAGAGATAAGTTGCATTCTGGTGCTTTCTAATCTCTTTGTTTTGGTGCTGGATGCTCTAGACTTGTAACCAATCGTTATAGGGAGTGGAAAACAATCGACCAATAATTATTAGATCATTAATGAATATATAAAGAAGTTCTTGTAAATAAAATTTCTCTTTTCACCATCTTGGTGCTGCCTGCCTGACTTCCCTGCGAGCTTCTGCGAATCTCCACGAATATCAGAAAATCAGAGCAACAAGCACAGGCAGCTTTCCAGCAGGGAATCAGCATTTTAATGTTTAGGAGTTCAACAGGAAAGCTGTCCCAAATTACAGGATCTCACTAAATAAACAGTTGCATTACCTGTCCCAGGGAACTTAGAGAACATTTTCCCTGTCACAGGCACACTCTAAATCACAAGGCTCGCGATCAAGGAGGAGCTGAAGGAGCAGAACTGAGCTCCCAAAGCCTGCCTGGGACAAACCTGCACGGCTGCAGTCACAGCAGAGCTGACAGAGATGCAGAAATGCCCCTCAGTTAACTGTGAAAGTTAACCCCAAGCTCAGCAGAGATGCAGAAATGTCCCTCAGTTAACTGTGAAAGTTAACCCCAAGCTCGGCAGAGATGCAGAAATGTCCCTCAGTTAACTGTGAAAGTTAACCCCAAGCTCGGCAGAGATGCAGAAATGTCCCTCAGTTAACTGTGAAAGTTAACCCCAAGCTCAGCAGAGATGCAGAAATGTCCCTCAGTTAACTGTGAAAGTTAACCCCAAGCTCAGCAGAGATGCAGGAATGTCCCTCAGCTGCACTGTGAAACCCCAAGCTCGCAGTGTCCCCCGCCTGGCCCAGCTCCCTCACTCACGCCAGGAGCTCCCGGAGGCTCAGCCAGCCTGCCCTGCTCCCTGTGCCCACGAGCACTCGGCTCCGCAGGCTGTGGCTGCCAGGCAGGACAGGCTCCAGGGCAGGGGCCAGCGCCTCGCTGGTGATGAAGCACTTGGCCTGCGAGGCCTCGAGGCGGTAGGAGATGTCTTTGGCTGTCAGCTGCGATGTTCCTGGCATGAACACAATGCCTGCAGAAAGCAAGAGGCGATTGAGAGAAATCAGTGATTCCCAAAGGTATCTGATGTGTTCCTGTGCTGGTGCTGATCTGAGCCGTCATGGAGCTGGGCAGGCTGAGAGCAGAGCAGAATGGATATATCCAATGATCAATGCTCTGAGAGCAGAGCAGAACAGATATATTCAATGATCAATGGCTCTGAGAGCAGAGCAGAGTGGATATATTCAATGATCAATGGCTCTGAGAGCAGAGCAGAGTGGATATATCCAATAATCAATGCTCTGAGAGCAGAGCAGAATGGATATATTCAATGATCAATAGCTCTGAGAGCAGAGCAGGACAGATCTATTCAATAATCAATGGCTCTGAGAGCAGAGCAGGACGGATCGATTCAATAATCAATGCTCTGAGAGCAGAGCAGAGTGGATATATCCAATAATCAGTGCTCTGAGAGCAGGACGGATAGATTCAATAATCAATGCTCTGAGAGCAGAGCAGAGTGGATATATCCAATGATCAATGCTCTGAGGGCAGAGCAGAACAGATATATTCAATGATCAATAGCTCTGAGAGCAGAGCAGGACAGATCTATTCAATAATCAATGGCTCTGAGAGCAGAGCAGGACGGATCTATTCAATAATCAATGGCTCTGAGCACAGCTCGGCTGCATTTCCTGCACATTCCTGCTGCATTTCCTGCACCCCAGCACATCCATCCTGCATCTCCTGCACCCCAGCACATCTCTGATGCATTCCCTGCACATCCATGTTGCATTTCCTCCATCCCTGCACATTCCCGATGCATTCTCTGCACATCACTGCTGCATTTCATGCACCCCAGCACCTCCTTGCTGCATTTCCTGCACACCCCTGCTGCATTCCCCGCACCCCAGCACATCCCTGCTGCATTTCCTGCACACCCCTGCTGCATCTCCTGCACCCCAGCACACCCCTGCTGCATTCCCTGCACCCCAGCACCTCCCTGCTGCATTTCCTGCACCTCCCTGCTGCATTCCCTGCACCCCAGCACATCTCTGCTGCATTTCCTGCACCTCCCTGCTGCATCTCCTGCACCCCAGCACCTCCCTGCTGCATTCCCTGCACCCCAGCACCTCCCTGCTGCATTCCCTGCATTCCCAGCACCTCCCTGCTGCATGTCCTGCCGCGCAGCCTCCCCAGGCCCAGGGCTGTGTCTGCTCTCTCCCCAGCCCGGCTCGGCTCTCTCACCTGCTCGCATGCAGGCCACGCTCAGCAGCCACCACTCGGGGACACGCGGCAGCACTGCCATGGCTCTGTCCCCTCGCTGCAGGCCACAGGCCCCCGAGAGGACATTGGCTGCCTTCCTCGACAGACAGCCCAGCTCCTCGAAGCTCCAGCGCACCTCCTCTCCCTCGGCGCTCACCCACCAGAACGCTGGAGCTGCTGCTCTGCTCCTGTCCTGCAACACAGCGTTGGACAGAAGAGATTCAATCAGACAAACAATAAAAAGTTTCATTTCAATACAAAATAACTCCAGACTAAGCAAATCATCCTTGCAATTAGTCTCTTAGATTGACACCTGTATTTCTGAGAAACAAACTAAAACGGTGCTTTCCACTCTGCAGTGACACTGTCCATTGCCATCAGAAAAACCGATTTGTGCAATCTGAGATTTGTTCACTGTGCCCTGATTTTGGCTGGGATAGGTCAGTTTTCCTGCTCTGGTTAACTCCTGTTGAAGAGCTGTTGTTTTTGGGTTCAGGATGAGTGAACGCTGGTGACACTCTGATGTCTGAGTTGTTGCTAAGCAGTGCTTACTCCAAGCCAAGGACTGTCCCCAGGGAGAGCAGAGGAGCTCGGAGGGACCAGGACAGGACAGGAGACCTGACCTGCCCAGAGGACAATCCACACCACAGAAGGTCCTGCCCAGTCTGTGTCCCGAGTGGAATTTGGTACTGGGCACTGATCAGTGAGCACTGAGCTATTACTGCCGTGATTATGATTATTATTATAATATTTCAATACTTACACTGTTCTTACCTCAACCCATGGGTTTTACCTTTATTTTCTCCTGTTCTCTCCCCAGCCCACTGCAGAGTGTGTGGCCCAGGGGCTCTGTGGCTCTCAGCTGCTCCTGGGCTAAATATTTATAAATATTGATAAAATAAAAGACAAATACTACCTTTTCCAGTCGGGCCCACTCGTCTAGGACATCACTTGCGAAGTTGAAATATTCTGGCAGCTCCTTTTCACACTGGTTTATAGACTCATAGTGGGAAATGATCGGAGCTGTGAGGAGCCTGCTGCTCCCGTGGAATGTTCTGGAAGGCGACCTGAGAATCTGCACACACTGAGGAATGCAGGATTTCATAAATGTTCTCATGGTAAATGATGTTTTATCAGAGATCAGGGAAAAGAATCAGCTGTGCACCCAAGGAATCATTCACCTGAAATGAAAGGAAATACATTTAAACCAATCCAGGTATTGGATGCTGTCTCATGTGTGATGTTGGACAAACGAATGCAAACCAAAATGCACAAATAAATGAATGAACAGGTTGTTTGCACACATCCATTGTAAGCCACGTTACCTGTGTTTTATGATGCATTTAACATTACAGAATGCAGAAGGAATAAGCACAGTCATCCTCAGGTTAGGGAAATGAGCAGAGCTGCTATCACAAAACCCTGCAACAAGAACAAGAACAACCAAGAAAACCAACAAATCTCGAGATTTTCAGACAAGGCATTCACTGAGCTCACTCAGGCCTCTGCCAGGCTGATGGCTCGAGTGCTCCAAATCAATGCCAAGTTCCCCATTCTGATATTTTGTACCTTCTGTGTTTTAAGCTCTTGCTGTCCTGCCCTGCTCTGCCCCTCGGCTGCAGCTGGAGGATGTTCCCAGACAATTTCCATCATCATCCTCACTCCTTCAGCCCCAGCAGCAGCTCACTCACACATCCATTCCCAATCCACCCCGAGACCTTTCCCTTCAGCCATCCTTACCTGGCCCCAAATTTGACCTTCTCACTGTCTGCCCAGAGCACCTCCGTGTCTGCTCTGTGCCTCAGCAAACCTCAGCAGGATCTGCTCTGTGACCTTCCCAGGCACAGAGGTTCTACATTTGCCTGCTGCAAATGCCCTCCTCTATCATTAAATTACACATTTAAATTATGCCCTCCTCTATCATTAAATTACACATTTAAATTATGCCCTCCTCTATCATTAAATTACAGTAAAATGCCCTCCTCTAGCATTAAGTTCCAGGTAAATTCTCTATCAAATATTTGTTCCTGGGGAATTTTTGTGGCCCGAGTGAAGCGGCACAGTTTTGCCTTTTGCCCTCTGCCCTGGGCTTTAAAGTTCATTTTGTAGTTTTTTACTCCTTGTCCCACCTTTTCAACCAGAACTGCTTGTCCCCAACACCTTTGGTGCACAGATCTGAGCTTTGGTCAAATTTTACTCCTCAAAAAAAAGTTACTTATTTAACATTGGCACTATTTTCTTATTCCTTTGCAGAACCTTATGCAGTAATATTTAATCTGCCTATCAGACAAATTAATCCAAATACCAGAGCTTCACACAATTTAATCTTTTCAGTGATATCTGACAGCACAGACAATCTGGATGCAGATTTTCCCCCCAGAACAGACACTTTGTCTAAACCAACAGTAACTCACAGAGCTCCCCACACTCCTGGACATTGCAGCAGAGAAACACTGAGAGCTGTGAATAATCCCAAATCACTGAGGAAGAAGTTTATCATTTCTTAGTCTGCCCTGGTTCTGTGATTTCGCTGTAACTTGCATATTTCAGAGCTTTACACAAAAATCTACACATCGAAATCTCAAATGTCAAAATCAAAATGTCAAAATCCACACATAGCCCGTGACAGAAAGAGGAGGACAGAACATTTAGGAAGAGTTTTCAAGATGGGAAATGATATCCAACACTGACAAGATGAAACACATTGAAGGTTCAGGATTCCCCAGTGCTCTGTGAAAATCTCTGCCAGGTTTTGCTGTGAGAGCCTTCAGGTTTTCAGCACTTTCTTACCTGCAAATGTAGAGCTGAAAGTGAAGATAGAAAACTGAGGAGAAGATCCAGAAATGGCAAGAGTTCTCAGAATGAGTAGCGAGAATAAAAAATTATTATTCCGATTTAAAAACATTTCCTTCTGCCAGTGACCATCACAGGCTGAGTTCAGCAAAGAACTGTCAGTGTCCTGAGCTGTCAGTGAGGGCAGAGAGCTGAGAGACCTGGGCAGAGCCTCTGTCCCTCTGTCCCTCTGTCCCTCTGTCCCTCTGTCCCCTCTGTCCCTCTGTCCCCTCTGTCCTTCCTGTCCCCTCTGGCCCTCTGTCCCCCTGTCCCTCTGTCCCTCTGTCCCTCACTCCCCTCTGTCCCCTCTGTCCCTCCTGTCCTTCCTGTCCCCTCTGTCCCCTCTGTCCCCTCTGTCCCCTCTGTCCCTCCTGTCCTTCCTGTCCCCTCTGTCCCCTCTGTCCCCCCGGTCCTTCCTGTCCCCTCTGTCCCTCTGTCCCCTCTGTCCCCTCTGCTTCCCTCTGTCCCCCCTGTCCTTCCTGTCCCCTCTGTCCCCCTGTCCCTCACTCCCCTCTACTCCCCTTTGCTCCCCTCTGTCCCCCCTGTCCCCTCTGTCCCCTCTGCTCCTCTTTGTCCCTTCACTCCCCTCTGTCCCCTCTGTCCCTCACTCCCCTCACTCCCTTCTGTCCCTCACTCCCCTCTGTCTCCTCTGTCCCCTCACTCCCCTCTGTCCCTCACTCCCCTCTGTCCCCCCTGTCCCCTCACTCCCCTCTGTCCCCTCTGTCCCCTCACTCCCCTCTGTCCCCTCACTCCCCTCTGTCCCCTCTGTCCCCTCACTCCCCTCTGTCCCCTCACTCCCCTCTGTCCCTCTGTCCCCTCTCTCCCCTCTGTCCCCTCACTCCCCTCACTCCCCCCTGTCCCCCTGTCCCCTGCTCACCTCAGGCCATGTCCCCAGGCCCTGCAGCTCAGCTCTTCCCTGCCCTGGGACCCTTCCTGGGCAGAGCCTGGGCAGGACACCCTGGGAGTTCTCCTCCTGCTCCGAGCGAGAGCAGAGTGGGCACCGAGCAGAGGAGCAGCACAGCTCTGTCCCTGCAGGGGCTTTTCTTGTAATCATTTACACATTTGTTAATTGGGCGTCATTTGCACCTTCACCTAAAACACCTTTTCCTCTCCTTTAACCATTTAAGTAGATCACAAACTCATCAAGAAGAACAGAAGAATGACAAAGAAATGTCTTTCTCCTTCCACTCTGAAAGAATTTGAGAATGTTACAAGGATAGTTTCTGGATGCTAATTAATTGCTGATACCCACCTCAGGACAATTATATATTTTTATTAATCTCTCACTCATTTGTAATTTTCAAAGTCTTGTAGTAGGAAGCTCTTTATACGAATTGCAGTAAAAAAACTGGACCTTTGCGCTTGGGTCTGTGCCATTCCACACTCTGAATCACTTGCAACTCCTTCCTTCTGAAAATTTGTAGGTCCGTGGCAAAAGTGCTTCCAATTCCACATATCCTCATCCACATGAGTGTTTTCTCCATTTCCTTCCATAGTTTGTTTTTCCGATGTTCTCATCCTGCTCTGGCTCGTGACCAGAGCTCTGTGTTCTGTGCTCTGGCAGGTACACAATGGAGATTTCCTCTCCTCGTTCTCCACATCATTTTTGCTCTTCTCGCACCCTGGCCCACTCTTTGTTCTTTAGAACCTTCCTCTGGATTTTCCCCGTGGCTGTCTTGGGCAGATCCTCAACAAACTCCACCTGAAAGGTAAAAATGCTCCCTGTAGCCAAACAAATTGTGGTGAATTCCCAGGTGCAGTGAAAGATTGTGAAAGCACTTTTGGCGTGGCTGGGGACAAACAGAGGAGAATCTGCCCAGCAGGGCTGGGATGAGCTCATTCCTCACAACAATTGCAGCTCCAGCACAGACAGCACTTGCAGGGAGGAGTTCCTCAATCTCCAGGAGCTGAGTGGCTCAGCTTTGAGGAGAAAGAGTTTCTGGTGCCGTTCTCTGTGGGAACAGATGGATTCCAACCTCTGAGGGCAGCAGGAATTTCCCTCTGCGCTGTGAGCGCCTGAGCAGAGCTCAAGGCTCTGGGGGGAATGGAAGGCATTGCCCGTTTGAGCTGCTGAGAAAACCCCAGGATTCCATAAAGTATGGATCCTCAGGAAATAAAATTCCATGAGCATTGAGCCCTCTGGGTCCTCTCAGGCACACCGAGCCACCCCAAGGCCAGAGCTGCAGCAGATCTCCTCTGATTGCATTTCCCTGCGGTGCAGTCCCTTGTGGTTGCACTGTTGTAGAATCTTCCTGTTCCTTCTCATGGAGAACAGAGATAAGCTGCATTCTTTTGCTTTCTCAGTCTCTGTGTTTGGTACTAGGTGTTGTTTGGCTGTGACCAATGGTTTTGGGAGGTGGATTCCCTGCTGACCAATAGTTGCTGGAGTATGAATGGATATAAAAACCCTTTTCCTGTAAATAAACTTTCCCTTTTCGCCATACTTCGTCTGCCTGAATTCTCTCAGAAGCTTCTGCACCCAGGGGGAGCTGAAAGCCACAGTCCCTGCCCGAGCGCAGCTCTGGAGCTGAGCAGAGCACGAATGGCTCCATTCCTGCTCCGGGCAGAGCTGTCCCGGGGCTGTGCTCACCTTCCTCGGGTACTTGTAGGGTGCAGTCACCTTCCTGACGTGCTGCTGCAGCTCCCGAGCCAACTCTGCTCTGTCGTGCGAGGCGAACGCAGGAGCTAAAACAATGAAGGCTTTGACCACCTGTGCCACAGAAAGGAAGGATTCTGTTAAATTCCAGAGGTGAGAAGAGAGGGATTTGCTGCCTGAAGGGAGTGCCAAAATTCAGAATGCCAAAATTTGATCTTTTTCTTCAACTTCTCTCTTCATTGGCTGTTTGTTGCCAACTGCTGTGCTATGAAGGACTCATTCTGCATAGACAATGTTTTGTATTTTCCAATTTTTTCTAACCTCGATACACCACTGAACTTTCAAAAAGTTCTAGTACAGAAAATAGAGAGATAAAAATCGCTTCCCATTTGTTCAAAGAAATGTAAATTTGGAAAATATAAAACAAAAATTAAACACTCTGGATGTCATTGCTATGGTGCACTCAGTGACCAAACAAGAGATAATCCAAATTTCATTGCTTAGGAAAAAAGATGCCATGATTAGTCTGAAAAGACAAAGTCTCCACATCAAACCCTGCAAACAAAGAAATAATTCTGAAATTGCAAGATCTGTCAAGATATGGATTTAAAAAATTTGAGGCCACCTAATCTCAAAGATCTGCAACACTGAATTCCAAGGAAGCCGAGTACATACAAAGAAGCAGATGCTCAGAAAAAAAGAGTTTTTTCTACACTAAAAAAAATTTTCCTTTACCTCTCCCCGCACGGGGTCGGGGCTGCTGACCACAGCCACGTCTGAGACCGCAGGGTGCTGGAGCAGAGCGCTCTCCACCTCGAAGGGGCCAATGCGATACCTGCGGAGCAGCAGAGCTCAGCCAGGCAGCCCAGGGCTCCTGCAGTGCCTGCCCGGCCTGGGCAGAGCTGCGCCGAGGCTCACCCGGCAGAGTTAATGATATCATCGCCTCTGCCCACGAACCACACGTAGCCCTCCTCGTCCATCGTGCCTCTGTCCCCCGTCAGGTAGAAATTGCCGCGCACTGACGCTGCCGTTTGCTCTGGGTTGTCCTGACAGACACCAAGGATTTCAAGAAGAGTATCAGGTTGTTAGTGAAACGTAACACATTGAGTTTGCAGTGGCACTGACAATGCTCAATCATTTCTTGGTCCGTAAATAAATGTATTCAAGATTTTTTTGTATTTTCAACTAAAGAACTAGAGCCATGTTAATCACATAATAGAAGTTGTTGTTTGAGGGTGCTATAAATATCCAAATATTGTTGGGGGGCAAAAGAGGACTTAAGCATAGGCAGGGCCCCCAAAACATGTTCAATATGATAGTTCAGCTGCAGGGGAGAATATCTTTAGGTTTGCCTCATTTTGATGTTTTCTCAAGACTGTCCTGCAGCTCAGCAACTGAGCAGCTCCAAGGGCTCAGGCGTGCAGGGAGACCTTGAGCTGACCCTGCAGGAGAGCTGCTGGTGGCACCTGTGCCCTGGGGACACAGCACAGACAGGACAGACCCTGCGGGTGGCACCTGTGCCCGGGGGACACAGCACAGACAGGACAGACCCTGCGGGTGGCACCTGTGCCCGGGGGACACAGCACAGACAGGACAGACCCTGCGGGTGGCACCTGTGCCCGGGGGACACAGCACAGACAGGACAGACCCTGCGGGTGGCACCTGTGCCCGGGGGACACAGCACAGACAGGACAGACCCTGCGGGTGGCACCTGTGCCCGGGGAACCCAGGACAGCGTCTCGGCTCACCAGGTACTCGGAGAAGAGGCAGAAGGGCCGCGTGGGCTGCACTCGCACGGCGATGGTGCCCTCTGCTCCCACGGGCACAGCGACACCGCGCTCGTCCACGATCTGCAGGGACACACAGGGTGGGACAGGGCACAGGGACAGACACAGTGTGGGACAGGGCAGGGACAGACACAGAGTGGGACAGGGCACAGGGACAGACACAGAGTGGGACAGGGCACAGGGACAGACACACAGAGGGACAGACACACAGAGGGACACCTGCTGCGGCCCAGGGCACAGAGGGCACACAGCACTGCCCCCAGCTCGGCGTGCCCACGCACCTGCACATCGTACGGGGGAACAGCTTTGCCCAGGGAGCCAGGCTTGATTTTCATCCCTTTCATATTGGCACAGATTGTCACCTGCAGGACACGTTATTATTTTAAATTGTTGCGACATCCTGTGAATTTCGTCATTGTTTGCACTAGGCAGGACTCAGCCTCGTGACGTTGCTGTGACAAGGGCTGGATCAGGACCAAAGCCCTGTGGTTCTGGAGAACATCACAGTCTGGGTTGTGAGCTTTAATATTTTTCATTAAAACCCCAGACAGGACAAATTGATACCCAGAGCAAATAATCTTTTCTAGTTTTGCTATGGACGTAACGATGGTGAAGGGTTCCAGTACCACTAATTCCATTTATTGCAGACGCACCGTCTCGGACTGGCCATAGCCCTCGTGGATCTCCAGCCCTGTCTGCGCTTTCCACTTGGCAAACACCTCGGGGTTCAGCGCTTCCCCTCCGGTCACACAGTGCTTCAGGCTCGGGAACTTGTACCTGGGAGGAGCAGCAAATGGGGACAGCAGCTGCCAAATAACCCTGAATAGCAATAACCTGAGACCCCTGTGACCAATCCCTTCCTTCTCCAGTGAATGGGAACAGCTCCACTGTGCTCCAGTAATTCCCTGGTCCAGTGCGGCCCAAAGCATTGACTTTAATTTGGCTGTGAACCCTAAGTTCAGACGAAGTGACAACTTAAAAAAAAAATAAAAATCTCTCTTGTTTGCTCTGTGCTGTCTTTTCAAAGACCCAAGTGGCCTACGGTGGCACTAATTATTCTCCTATTTCAGAACACAACTTTCTTTTCTGTTGCTAATTAGGTTTTCATTAACTGAAATAAAATAAAAATAAAGACCGTAAGGCACTGAAGGCGCCGAGCTGTGAGCTCTCCCTCCCTGGCTCTGTACCTGCTCACGTCGTGCTGCACCAGCATGCGGAAGGCGGTGGGAGCCGTGCAGAAGGTGCTGATGGGGTACCGAGAGAGAGTCTGGAAAGAGAAGAAAATATTGTGTTGAAAACGAAAGTGCAATGGTGGTCTGACCCTGTGAGTGTGAGGGTGATTAACACAAAAGTGGCGAAGCTGAATCCATCAGCTGATTGGTTTTGCTGAGTGCCTGAGGAAGGAATAGGCACTCTGGAGGCTCACTGCAAATTTAGGGTACAGAGCCTCGGTTCAGGTCTGTGCCAAGCTCTGACTGCTGGCCACGCTCACCCTGACCCCAGAGCCACACCTGAGGGGAGCTCCAGGCTCATATTGCCCAACACAGCAGGGACCCAGATCTCTCTATTCTGCACCTTCCTCCAGCTCTCCTCTACCCTGAGCACGAGCAGAGCCAGGAGGTGTCGAGGAGCAGGGGGAGAAGACATGCACTACTCAGTATGAGTTATAAGCAAGCTCCGAGTTTATTCAGTTTACTGCTTAAATACTGTTACAGTTAGTTATGCCTACGAGTCATAAAGTTATTGGTTATATGCAAAAAACTTCATTTAAATATCTCTCCCAAACAGGGCCCCAACTCTAACACTCTCCTTCATACTTTTAACTCTAAGTAACTCTTGGTCTGATCTGCAGGTGTTTTCCACAGGGCTTGAGGTCATGGTGACCCTCAGCTTGAGTCACATATACCTCTCGGCCTAAGCTTTGCCTTGCTCACGCAAGGCTCCGAGCCATCTTGTATCAATTTTGCAACAAGGAGGGAAAACACTTTTCCTGATGGGCACGGAATGGAGGGAGGATTCCTCGGGACGTGGGGAGTGCTGTCCCTGCTGTGCTGAGCAGTGGCACCCACGGACTGGGGCCCAGTTCAATTGCTTCATTTGCATAAAATGGAAATAAACATCACAGAATAAAATGTTATATAGTATAAAGCTCACCTCTGCAATAATTTCTGGTTTGAACTGCGGCAGGCTGTGCACAAAGACACAGGAGCCGCAGATCCACGGCGCAAAAAGGCTGCCCCAGGCTGCTTTTACCCAACCAGTGTCGGAGGTGTTCCACATGATATCTGAGGGGGTCAGGTTCATCCAATGCCTGATGGAAAAGCAGAGACAGAAAAGAAATGCTGCAGAGAGTGAGAGACTCAGGCCAGGTCACAGCAGCACGCAGGGAACGGCAGGAGGCTTCCATGGGAAGGTGTGGTGTCAGCAATTGGGGCTCTGCACAAAGTTTGAGAGACTTGAAGAGCCTTAATCATTCTCTTCTTTCCCTTCATTCCTTCTTGCTTAACATTTCCAGCATTTATATTTATCGCAAGCAGTGCAAAACATTTTTGTCTCGAGCTGCAGATTCTGGATCCAGAGCAAAACCCAAATGGGTCATTCGGAGGAGGCTTTCCCCACCTTTGCAGTTCAGACATCAGCTCAGTCACAGCTCATTACTCTAGGAAAATAAACAAGTCACTCCTCCGGACCCTTGAGCAGCTTCTAGCCCTGAATGTTTGGGAAAGTTTCCTTTAACTTTCAAGATGAGGAAGATGCAAATCCTCCAGTCGTGAGTTCACTGCAGTTTTATGGTCACGAGTTCAGTTTGATGGAGATGCTGTCCCTTACTGAGGGCCCTGGGAGGAGCTGAGGCAGTACCTGCCGGTGGTGGCAAATCCGATGCCGTAGCTGCTGTGGGACTGCACCACCATTTTGGGGAAGCCTGTGGTGCCGCTGGTGAAATAGATCAGCATCGTGTCTCGGCTCCTTGTCTTGACACACTCGTGCTCAGCAGGTGCAGCCCTGCAGGAGAAATTTTACATTCCAGTCAGTGCATGGAGCTTTCCAGCAGGGAATCAGCACTTTAGTGTTCAGGAGTTGCACAAGGAAATTGCCCCAAGCTGAATGATTTTACTAAATAAGTGTTAGCCCAGGTAAGAGCAGCTAGAGAACATATTTTGCCTGGAACGAGGATGCTCTGCATGCCACAACATTTGAGATATGAGTTCCTACACAACATTGCAGTGACTGTCTGGAGCTGTTTCACAGGGGCACTGCAGGTGTCATGGAACTGCGGCAGAGGCAAGATCAGCTCTGCCTCCACAGCAACCCCAGCCTGGAGCAGTAACTGAGGTCATGGTGCCAAATACAGTGGTTTTAGTCCTGGTAGTGTAAAATTTATGTTCCAGAGTCTGATGGACAATTCCGACCCTCTGAGCCACCAGGAGAGCAAAGGGAAGGAAGGAACAGCAGGAGCTGGCCATGGGGATTTTCCCATTTAATCAGAGCCATTGGAATGGCCTCGAGCAGAGAATTTCATAACAATTGTTTAGAGCTCTGAGTGTTTGTCTTGTGACCACAGCAGGAGCAGAGAGCAGAGAGCTCCTCAGAGCTGTCAGGCTGCTGAGAGAGGAGGAGCTGCAGGAGCAGAACTGAGCTCCCAAAGCCTGCCTGGGACAAACCTGCACGGCTGCAGTCACAGCAGAGCTGACAGAGATGCAGAAATGTCCCTCAGTTAACTGTGAAAGTTAACCCCAAGCTCAGCAGAGGTGCAGGAATGTCCCTCAGCTGCACTGTGAAACCCCAAGCTCGCAGTGTCCCCCGCCTGGCCCAGCTCCCTCACTCACGCCAGGAGCTCCCGGAGGCTCAGCCAGCCTGCCCTGCTCCCTGTGCCCACGAGCACTCGGCTCCGCAGGCTGTGGCTGCCAGGCAGGACAGGCTCCAGGGCAGGGGCCAGCGCCTCGCTGGTGATGAAGCACTTGGCCTGCGAGGCCTCGAGGCGGTAGGAGATGTCTTTGGCTGTCAGCTGCGATGTTCCTGGCATGAACACAATGCCTGCAGAAAGCAAGAGGCGATTGAGAGAAATCAGTGATTCCCAAAGGTATCTGATGTGTTCCTGTGCTGGTGCTGATCTGAGCCATCATGGAGTTGGGCAGGCTGAGAGCAGAGCAGAACGGATATATCCAATAATCAATGCTCTGAGAGCAGAGCAGAATGGATATATCCAATAATCAATGCTCTGAGAGCAGAGCAGAATGGATATAATCAATAATCAATGCTCTGAGAGCAGAGCAGAACGGATATAATCAATAATCAATGGCTCTGAGAGCAGAGCAGAACGGATATATCCAATAATCAATGTTCTGAGGGCAGAAAGGATAGATTCAATAATCAATGCTCTGAGGGCAGAACGGATCGATTCAATAATCAGTGCTCTGAGAGCAGAGCAGGACGGATAGATTCAATAATCAATGCTCTGAGAGCAGAGCAGAACGGATAGATTCAATAATCAATGCTCTGAGAGCAGAGCAGGACGGATCTATTCAATTATCAATGCTCTGAGAGCAGAACAGAACAGATATATTCAATAATCAATGCTCTAAGCACAGCTCGACTGCATTTCCTGCACATCCATGCTGCATTTCCTGCATACCCACGCTGCATTTCCTGCATTTCCTGCACCCCAGCACATCCATCCTGCATTTCCTGCACATCCCTGCTGCACTTACTGCACCCCAACACAACCCTCTTGCATTTCCTGCTCCCCTAACATCCATCTTGCATGTCCTGCACCCCAGCCCATTCCCGCTGCATTCCCTGCACCTCCCTGCTGCATGTCCTGCCGCGCAGCCTCCCCAGGCCCAGGGCTGTGTCTGCTCTCTCCCCAGCCCGGCTCGGCTCTCTCACCTGCTCGCATGCAGGCCACGCTCAGCAGCCACCACTCGGGGACACGCGGCAGCACTGCCATGGCTCTGTCCCCTCGCTGCAGGCCACAGGCCCCCGAGAGGACATTGGCTGCCTTCCTCGACAGACAGCCCAGCTCCTCGAAGCTCCAGCGCACCTCCTCTCCCTCGGCGCTCACCCACCAGAACGCAGGATTTGCCACTCTGCTCCCGTCCTGTGATGTGTCACAAGATATTGAAATAAGAGACAAACCTGAGAAGATTTCATTTCAATGCAGTTAGTCTCTCAGAGTGGCACCTGCATTTCTGAGAAACAAAACGGTGCTTTCCACTCTGCACTGACACTGTGTTAGAGAGGAAAAAATAGAAAAGTTTATAGAAGTTATTGCCTAACAAAATATACTAAGAATGTAAAAACCTTAGGAGAAAAAACTGAAATAAAGTTCCAAGATGCTTATCAGGAGATAGCTGCAGGGAAAGATTAGCAGCCTATTGTTCTCAGGCAGCTCCTCCAAGGTAGATCCGGGAGTGGAAAAACCAGTTTTGCAAGGTCCAAACGTAGAGCAGCTATGGTAATCTGAAAACTCTCATAGGCTATATGGAAATGATGTAAAATTTGTATCTCCTCCTAAATTGGTTAGTAGAAATTAGCATATTCATCATGAAACCTGTTAACTGTACGAACAGAGCAAGTTTAGCTCAGACTGCAACTTTCTTCCCCCTCTCTTGCAACTTCCCTCTCCCTTCTTACCTCATCACCATGTGGGATCCCCACGGGGCTGTGAAAAGCAGCCACGTGGTCGGTCTCACTTTCTTACCTCCTCTACCCAAGAAATAAACCAACATGCTATGAAACTGGATGCAGAGAGTTCGTCTACATTACTGCAGCAGAAAACCTGGAAGGAATTACTCTAATAACACTGTCCATTGCCATCAGAAAAACCGATTTGTGCAATCTGAGATTTGTTCACTGCCCTGGTTTGGGGACAGGGTAAGCACTGCTTAGCAACAACCAAGGCAGGGACGGTGCCTTCCACACTCTGCCAACGAGGAGGGCACGAGAAGCTCAGGAGAGCTGACCTGGACTGCCCAGGGGGACAATCCACACCACAGAAGGTTCTGCTCAGCTTCTGACCTGGGGGAAGTTGGTTGGGAGGTGCCAGTCCCTGTTTGGGGACAGGCTGGGCATCGCTCAGAGGGCATTGGGAAATTGGGCTGTGCATCATTCGTCGTTTTTGTGTTCTCTGTGTCACTCTTTTTGTTGTCTCTCTTTTCATCACTGCTCTTACTACTACTACTGCTACAATGGTGATAGGTATTGTTTTTTATTATTATTATTATTATTATTATTATTATTATTATTATTTTCTTTAATTTCAATTCTTAAGCTGTTCTTACCTCCACCCATGGGTTTTACCTTTATTTTCTCCTGTTCTCTCCCCATTCCACTGCAGAGTGTGTGGCCCAGGGGCTCTGTGGCTCTCAGCTGCAGCTGGGCTAAATATTTATAAATATTGATAAAATAAAAGACAAATACTACCTTTTCCAGTCGGGCCCACTCGTCTAGGACATCACTTGCAAAGTTGAAATATTCTGGCAGGTCCCTTTTGCACTGGTTTATAGACTCATAGTGGGAAATGATCGGAGCTGTGAGGAGCCTGCTGCTCCCGTGGAATGTTCTGGAAGGAGACCTGAGAATCTGCACACACTGAGGAATGCAGGATTTCATAAATGTTCTCATGGTAAATGATGTTTTATCAGAGATCAGGGAAAAGAATCAGCTGTGCACCCAAGGAATCATTCACCTGAAATGAAAGGAAATACATTTAAACCAATCCAGTCATTGGACGCTGTCTAGTTTGTGATGTTGGAAGGATTAATGCCAACCAGCTTGGATAAATTGGTTGTTCTTGCACATCCTCATTTTCCCTATTATTTTATGTTCCTCCTTTTCTTGTAAAGAGACTGAGCACTGCTTTTCATTAGAATATTTGTCCTCCACTTTGTCAGCTGATGAATGACTCTCGTATCTCATCTCTGAAATTTCCCTTGCCCGTCCTTTTCTCAATATCTGTCTCTCGATTCCTGTAAATTTTATGTTTCTTTGCCGGCGTACAGAAATAAAATGCCACCACTTTTGAGGTGTTTTGGAGACTATCACCTTGACTTGAAACAGGCTCTGCAATTATGCTGTGCCTTAAATCTGCACTAGATGGCGAGTCACACTGAATTTACGCGCCAATAAAACTGATGGATCTCTGATTTATTTTCTTACGAGTTCTATTTTCTCCGAGGGCATGGAATGAACACAAAATAAACAGTGGTGAGCGGAGGTGAAATGCCAAAGAGTTCCATTTGCTCTGCACTTCAGCTGAAGTGTGCAGCTTGGGAAAGACACAAATCACAAAATAAACTTGCAAAGAAAGTGCCAACATTTCCATTTCCCCTGGTCTTTCACACACAATGTACAGGTGCCTGTGGAAAGGACAGAATGGATGAAGCCACAGCTATTTAAAGCCCTGAAAGCCAAGAAAACTGAATTTTCACTCATAGATGTTCAATCTTGTGATAAACCTGGTTTGAGTGTAATGAAGCCCTTAAGAATTTACCCATGTATCTAAGGGAATTCTTCCCCAATTCAATGGAATCAGAATTGCTTTTAAACTTTTTTGTTGTGTCACAACGCTCTCCTTACTGGACACCCAGCAGTAAATTCCTGTTTCACAGGGACCCTGCACAGCTCCTCTCACCTTTGCATTGTGCCCTGCAGGTGGAGGTGAGAGAACTGCAGAGAGAACCTGCAGTGCTCAGTGCTGATAAACAGAGGAGCTCTGACTCGCTGTGTTTGTCACTGTGGCTGTGGCTGTCACTCTGCAGAAAGCACCACCCCACAAAGCACAAAGGAAAGGCAGAAGCTGTTGGCACTGCTGAGGTAATAAACAGAACGTGACCTCGTCTGTGCAATGTCCAAATTAAACATTGCTCTCCACAGCTCAGTTCCACCAAACCCCAGCCTTTCCTCCCTGCAAAGCTCTCCGGGCAATGCCCTGCTGTGATCTCCTTTTCCTGCAGCTCCCTGCCAGGACCCAGAGGTCAGAAATCCTTCCTGACAGTGCCTGGTCCCTGCTGGGAGGTTCCAGGAGGGATTTGGTGTCAGTGACAGCAGGGAGCCCTGCTCTCTGCAGATGGGATTGTCATCCCTCCTGTGTTCTGGGAGCCTCTGAGCCTGAACACTTCAGCTCAGCTCAAACAGACCTTTCTGTCTTTCAAAAACAAAAGTTTGACCAAAGTCAGCTTTCCCCTGCAGCTCTGAGAGGCTTTAACCTCTCCAATGTGCTCCTCAAAGGAATATTTGCAAAGGAGCCTGCTATGGAGAGAAAGAGACCTCAAAGTCAAACGGGAGACTCTTATCTTTCAGATTTTTCCCCTTTAGTACCTGATAGCTGAATGTGTATTTATTGTGATCTTATCTCGCAGGCAGCCTGAACACACAGCTCCTGATCTCATTAGGCACCGTGCACTAAAATATGAAATAAAACACATCTCAGGTGCAGTGCAGCCCAAAGCTTCTGAGAATGACAGAAGAGAGTCTGCTGGGAACCCACCCCGCTCCCAGCAGGGTGAACACAGCCGAAATCGCAGCCCCAAAACCCCTCACCCCCAGAAAACACCACAATACCCCACCAAGAACTCTCCTTCTCTTCAGCAGTGCCCTCCTGCAGAAAAATCTGCTGAGGGCACAGGGAGTGAGCAGCGCTTGCTGCTTCCTCGAGAGGAAAAAGTCATTGTTGGGGAATTTCTCCTCGGTTCTGCTATTCCAGACCCACCTGTTGTGGAGTCAGCTCTGTCCCTCGTGCCACTGGAACGGCCACAGAACCCCTGATCTGCTCTGCCAGCCACAGCTCGGGGGGTAAAGTCCACAAATTTCAGCACAGTTTAAGGGTCAAAGATGTTTCTGTCACAGCTACGGACTGGCAGATATTTACAGAAATAGCAATTCCTTAGGAAATGGAAGGAATTCCAGAATATCAATATTTCTGTAAGATTTTTTTAAGTGTTCTGAAAAGACTGTCTGGGGAGGCCTCACAGTTCACAGGCACAGTCGATAGCCATCCTGAGGATGAATTGGTACATTTAGTCCCCTCAGTTTATTGCACAGAAAATTGTGCTACCACTGAAAACAAATGGCAAAGTCTCCTGGTTTAACCCATGATGCAGAATCTCACCTGAGCTACAGCTTGGCACTCAAGCAGAGAGTGGAGCTTCACAGCCAAGACATCCAAGAGTTACAGACATTAAAATTACCTCTGCAGGAAATGAGAGCTCTCCCCAACTCCAGCACACTCTCAGCCACATCCAGGATTGGGAGCTCCATGAGACAAGCAAGCATTGGGCAGAGGAGCAGCCCCCAAACACTGAAATCCTCAAATCCTCAAACCCTCAAATACTCAAACACTCAAACACTCAAATCCTCAAACCCTCAAATACTCCAATCCTCAAACCCTCAAATCCTCAAACCCTCAAATTCTCAAACCCTCAAATACTCAAATACTCAAACCCTCAAACACTCAAATACCCAAATACTCAAACACTCAAACACTGAAATACTCAAACCCTCAAATCCTCAAATTCTCAAACACTCAAGTCCTCAAACCCTCAAATCCTCAAACCCTCAAATACTCCAATCCTCAAATCCTCAAACCCTCAAACACTCAAATACTCAAACCCTCAAATCCTCAAACCCTCAAATACTCAAATCCTCAAACACTCAAACCCTCAAATACCCAAACACTCAAACCCTCAAACATTGAAATACTCAAACCCTCAAATACTCAAATCCTCTAACCCTCAAATACTCAAACCCTCAAACCCCAAACACTGAAATACTCAAACCCTCAAACCCTGCCCAGTCCCTCCTGGCTCTCTCTGCAGCCCTGGCCAGACAAAGTGTCTCATGACAGAAGTGCCTGGGGATCCTCGGGGTGCTGCAGTGAACTCTTCCTGCTGTGCTCTCAGCTTCCCTGGGGCTCTGGCTGTTCACACAAACACCAACCCAAACTTCCCCTGCTGAGTGTTCACACAAACACGAACCCAAACTTCCCCACACTGAGTGTTCACACAAACACCAACCCAAACTTCCCCACACTGAGTGTTCACACAAACACCAACCCAAACTTCCCCACACTGAGTGTTCACACAAACACCAACCCAAACTTCCCCCATGCTGAATGTTTACACAAACACCAACCCAAACTTCCCCCATGCTGAATGTTTACACAAACACCAACCCAAACTTCCCCATGCTGAGTGTTCACACAAACATCAACCCAAACTTCCCCGTGCTGAGTGTTCACACAAACACCAACCCAAACTTCCCCCCGTGCTGAGTGTTTACACAAACACCAACCCAAACTCCCCCATGCTGAGTGTTCACACAAACACCAACCCAAACTTCCCCCATGCTGAGTGTTCACACAAACACCAACCCAAACTTCCCCCGTGGAGTGTTTACACAAACACCAACCCAAACTTCCTCCATGCTGAGTGTTCACACAAACACCAACCCAAACTTCCCCCTGGAGTGTTCACACAAACACCAACCCAAACTTCCCCCTGGAGTGTTCACACAAACACCAACCCAAACTTCCCCACACTGAGTGTTCACACAAACACCAACCCAAACTTCCCCATGCTGAGTGTTTACACAAACACCAACCCAAACTTCCCCACACTGAGTGTTCACACAAACACCAACCCAAACTTCCCCATGCTGAGTGTTTACACAAACACCAACCCAAACTTCCTCATGCTTTTCTCCCCCAACACGACCAAAGACAGGCAAGTTTCCCTGGTTTCACCTCCCCATGGAAGGAGCAGCTCTCCCCACTCCTATCAGCCTTATCAGCCTCCTGGTGTGCTGATAGAGCTGCAGATATTTGAGCAGCAAACGCAGGAACCCAATGCTCCTTTGCCTCTGCTCAGGACCTGCAGGAAGGCAGGAGGAGATGAGGACAGGTCCACTTTTGCTGCTCCTGCTGCCGCTCCTCTCAGCCCTGCTGGCAGCTCACAGCATCAGCCCCAAGGAGGCCAAGCTGAAGAAAGCCAAAATAAAAAAGGAGAACAATGTCCTCCTGCTGAAAGCGAGCAACTTGGACAGAGCGCTGGAGGAAACCGAGTACCTCCTGGTGCAGTTCTGTGAGTATTTTTTCCACTGCCCTGCCCTGGGGCTCTGCAGAGAAGGATTCGTGTGGGGCACTCGGGAATTCTGGTTTTACCTTTGCTTTGTTTGTTTTGGTTTCCTCCCTGTGCCTATTCCTGGCTATAATACAGAAATTTGCTCTTTTTTGGGGTGGTTAGACAGCAGTCTGCTGCACATGTGCCCATTCCTGGCTGTAATACAGAAATTTTCTCTTTTTGGGGTGGTTGGGCAGCAGTTCTGCTGCACGTGTGCCTATTCCTGGCTGTAATACAGTAATTTTCTCCTTTTTTTGGGGTGGTTAGACAGCAGTTCTGCTGCACGTGTGCCTATTCCTGGCTGTAATACAGAAATTTTCTCTTTTTGGGGTGGTTGGACAGCAGTTCTGCTGCACAGCACACAGACAGTGCTGAGCACCCTTGGCTTCCTCTGCCTGACTGTGCAAGTGTGTGTGTCACAGCAGCGATGGGTGAGACATTAAATAACCCCAACCAGACAAAAACTAATCAGAGAGTGCTTTTCTCCCTCTTGCATTTTCATCAGCACTTCGTATCAGGGTTTTTTGGTTGGTGTCTCTCCTCTGGGAGCATTTGGGCTTCAGGGATTGTATTTTTACAGTATTTTGGTGTCTGTAGCTGCATTATATTGTAGTTTTTCCCTGAAATGAGCACTTGATTAGATAGGTTTGTGGTCCTTCTTTTAGGTTAACATTTTTAAACACTTCTGAAAGTGTGGAGTTTTAGGACAATTTATTTATGAATAAATTACAGTAACTCGAACTTTCCCGAAACCTAACCATGTAAGGAGAAAAGAGGGTCGGGGCTGCAGGGAATCGTGGTTTCTCCCCATGGCCAGGAGGGGTGGTGTCACCTCACTGCCACCAGTCGCCCCCTGGCTCTGTCTCCTCTGTGGCTGCTCCTCCAGGTCCACCCAGACCTGCGCCACTGCAACACACCTCAACGAGTCGCCAGCACTCCAACAAATGCACCAACCCCAGAGAGAGCAAACTGCACACTCCTGGACCCTGACAGCACTGCTGGCAGAGCACATGCTTGTGGTTGCACTGTTTTAGAATCTTTCTGTTCCTTCTCAGAGAGAACAGAGATAAACTGCATTCTTTTACTTTCTTAATCTCTGTGTTTGGTATTAGGTGTCATTTAGTTATGGCCAATGGGTTTAGGAGGTGGATTCTTTACTGACCAGTAGTTGCTGGAGTATGAATGGCTATAAAAGCCTTTCCTGTAAATAAACTTCCCTTCTCCACCATTCCTCGCTCGCCTGCCTGGTTTCTCTCAGCCAGCTTCTGCACCCAGGGGGATCAGAAAGCCACACATGCTGAGAGCACTTCCTACAGCAGAACTCAGGCAGAGACCCAGACCCAGGGAATGCTTGATTCCTCAGCTTCCCGAGCATGCTGCTGCTGTCCTTTCCAGTGGAAAGCTTTCAGCTCCTGGACAAACACGGGGATAACCTCAGGCCAAGCACACAGACCGTGTGCTGCCTCTCTGTGTGCTGAGCACACTCTCCTTTATGAAAAGGCGCTGTTTGCCTTTCCCAGCAGAACATTTGTGCACCCAGAGGCGCTGGGTCACTGCTGCAGCCCGGGGCTGACACCTGCACTGAGCTAATGACATTTAACAGGCGAGATGAGCGCTGCTCTTGGAGACAAACATCTCCTGTTTAAGGCACTGAAGGTGATATTACTGAAAAAAATTGCAGTTCCCTGCAGCAGAATTACTGACTGGGCCCATCGTGGAGGTCTCACACATGCTTATTTTATGTTTTCAATAACCCAGACTGGGAATGATCGCTGCTGTTTGCAGAGCAGAAGATCTCCCACAAACTGCAAACCTCAATTAGAAGGCAGAGGTCAGCACAGGAGGTTGTGTCTGTGTCTGCTCTAGAAGACACCAGGACAATTCAAGGTCACACAAGGAAGTTTGCAACTGCAGACGAATAACATCTTCCACTCTGATATGTCAAACATGAACCTGTCCTTCCTCTCAAGACTCTTCTGCAGAGAAAATTGTGTATCTGTGGTGCAAGTGCAGGAGCAGCCTGCACAGAATGAGCAATGGGGCTGCAGAAATGGATTGGTGACCCTGGCAGTCACTCACAGCCAGGAAATCAGCGTCTGGCAGGCACAGGCACCTTCACAGCCACTGCAGAGGTCCCCAAACCATCGGTGGGGACAGCAGGTGAGCCTGGGGCCACCAGCGATCAGCCAAAGGAAAGGAGCTCGCCATGCTTCCATGTGTGCCCACTGCGAGAATCCTTCAGGGTCATTAACACATTCATGTGCCAGCAAAGCTTTTATCTCTTTGTATTTCCATATATTTAACTCGTTAAACTGCACCAGGGAAAAGAAGCAGCATCTTCCTCAGGTTGTTGATGTACTCGAGTGCAAGAGTCCAAATACAAGATTTCTGCTTCTCTTCCCACTTTTAATTTTCCTCCCCCTAGTTTCTCCTTGTTTTTATTCACCACGCTGCTAAAACTGCCCCATGGACACTCTCCTGTGTTAACTTGGAGCTGTTTTTGAAGGGCCTCTTGCTCTGGTGGCTGTGGCACTGGAGAGCACAGGTGTCACCATCCACACCCACACCCACCCTGGTGAGCACAGGTCCAGGGGGACCTTCAAAGTCCCCGAGGGTGCAGAGGCTGAGCTGAGAGAACTCAGGCAGATGAACCAAGATGGCGAAAAGGGAACTTTATTTACAAGAAAGGTCTTTTATATCCATTGATATTCTAGCAACTATTGGTCAGCAAAGAATCCACCTCCTAAAACCATTGGGCACAGCCAAATAACACCTAATACCAAACACAGAGATTAAGAAAGTAAAAGAATGCAGCTTATCTCTCTTCTCTCTGAGAAAGAACAGGAAGATTCTAAAACAGTGCAACCCCACACAGGCGTCACCACCCACGTGTGCCTTCCCTGGTGGCCTTGTCACCAGCTCTGCTGCCTCTTCCCTGTCTGCTCTTGAGTCCTCCTCGAGTTTGGAGCCCGGGGTGCCACCCCAGCCCCAGCAGCTGCTCCCTCATCCCACGAGTGATCGGTGTCAATAAAATCCTGAACCGGAGGAAGCCAAACACAGCTCAAGAAAAGGCTCCAAATGAAAGCAGTGATGATTTCCTGCAGCTCTCAAAAGACTTGGAAAATAAAGCACCTGGGAGGCAAACAGGCTGAGCGGGATGAAAGGGAATTGATGGAGAGCTGAAGAGGAGCCTGATCAGCGCGGGAAGCAGGGAGAGGTGCGGGGTGGGTGCTGCACACGGTTTTGGGGGAGCCAAGGAAACAGTTTTGTCTGTGTGCTGAAAAAACTCTTCACTCGCTGAGCTTGTGTCTCACAGTTCTCGGGTTAGTGCATGGAAAGCTCTGCTGCTCTCTGCTGCGGGGATTGCTGCAGGAATTGCTGCACTGAAAGCTCTGCTGCTCTCTGCTGCAGGAATTGCTGCATGGAAGGCTCTGCTGCTCTCTGCTGCAGGAATTGCTGCAGGAATTGCTGCACAGAAGGCTCTGCTGCAGGAATTGCTGCACGGAAAGCTCTGCTGCTCTCTGCTGCAGGAATTGCTGCACTGAAAGCTCTGCTGCTCTCTGCTGCAGGAATTGCTGCAGGAATTGCTGCACAGAAGGCTCTGCTGCTCTCTGCTGCGGGCATTGCTGCAGGAATTGCTGCACTGAAAGCTCTGCTGCTCTCTGCTGCAGGAATTGCTGCACAGAAGGCTCTGCTGCTCTCTGCTGCGGGCATTGCTGCAGGAATTGCTGCACTGAAAGCTCTGATGCTCTCTGCTGCAGGAATTGCTGCAGGAATTGCTGCACAGAAGGCTCTGCTGCTCTCTGCTGCGGGCATTGCTGCAGGAATTGCTGCACTGAAAGCTCTGCTGCTCTCTCCCTGCAGGAATTGCTGCATGGAAGGCTCTGCTGCTCTCTGCTGCAGGAATTGCTGCAGGAATTGCTGCACAGAAGGCTCTGCTGCAGGAATTGCTGCACGGAAAGCTCTGCTGCTCTCTCCCTGCAGGAATTGCTGCATGGAAGGCTCTGCTGCTCTCTCCCTGCAGGAATTTCTCTGCACAGATGGAGCTGTGCATTTCCCAGCCCCAGCCTGGACACACCAACCACCAACACTCATTATCTGAGCTGACGCTGACTCTCCTAATTAGTGCAAATCACTGCTCAGGTCATGTGGTGATAAGAGATCATCCTCAAATATCAGTTTGCAATCAAAATATTTCACACAAAAATGGACCCCACTCCCCCCTCCTCCCAGGCAATCTGCCTAAGTGTCTAATCTCTAAGCTTAATATTCCTTTTATTTCTTTTATATTTGTGAAACTTCAGCTTCTGTGTCTGGACCTCACTGACAATGTCTTCTGTCCCTTTCACATTTCACTGTGCAAAAGGCATTTAAACTCCCAAATTCCCAGCGGTGCTAAAACAGCTGTGCAACCTCAGTTATCAGGAAAAAAAATCATTATACTGAACCCAATAATTGTTCTGGGCTAGCCCTGCCACCTGTGGATAAACTCTTAAACTGCACAGCAAAAACTCTGTTTTCAAACCAAGCTGCAAAACTGCAAAGCTTTTATCTCTCACCTGACTGTGAGTGCAGAGCAGCTCTGAGCTGAGTTTCCTTCTCCTGTCTTTTCCATGTTAATAGAATTCTCAGCCCCAGGGCCCAGCTGGGCTGGTCCTGTCCTTCCCCAAGCCCTCAGCTGCCATTTGGGTGCAGAAGGACAGGGACAGCACGGCAGGAGCACCTGGCAGCCTTTAAACCCCAAATTCTGCTCCTCTCCTTCCCCTCCGTAACCTGTAGTTGCACTGTTTTAGAAATCTTTCTGTTCTTTCTCAGAGAGAACAGAGATAAGCTGCATTCTTTTACTTTCTTAATCTCTGTGTTTGGTATTAGGTGTTATTTGGCTGTGCCCAATGGTTTTAGGAGGTGGATTCTTTGCTGACCAATAGTTGCTAGGTTATTAATAGATATATAAAGAGGCTTCTTGTAAATAAAGTTCCCTTTTTGCCATCTTGGTTCGTCTGCCTGAATTCTCTCAGTCAGCTCCTGCAGTCCTCGGGGACTCTAAAGCCACAGAAAAGGACTTTCTGAAGTTTGCCTGAGTGAAGTGCTCACCAAAATGGGATCTTATCACAGAGTCCTAATGGCAGAAATATTGAACTCCATCCTTGACCTCCTCTAGCTCACACCCAGCACAGTCAGCCAAGCTTCTTTTTAATTCATCATCAGATCTTCCCCACAGAAACTCCTGAAACGCTGCTGCTGGCTCACCACGCCTGGCTCAAGGACGTGTGGAGTGGTGAACAGCCAGCATCGACACAAAGCAGTAAATAGAATCTCTCATTTATTTCCGAGTCCTTAAAAACCTTTTTCAAACCCTCCAGCTCCCACTCCACACAACAACCTCCACCAGGAAGCTTCACGCTGTGGCTTATGTAACCCATCCGCTTCTGATTGCCTTTTCCAGATGTGACTTTAGCTCAATCATCTCAGAATTTGTCTGAGGAATTTGCTGAGGCTGCACGACAGCTCAAAAAAGAAGCTCCGAGAATCCAGTTTGGCAAAATTGATGTGACGCACCAGCCCGACCTGAGGAGAGAATTTAACATTCGAGCCTTGCCGACGGTGAAATTGTTTGTGAATGGCAGCAGGGAAGAGCCCATCGACTGCAAAGGTAACCTGTCTGGTGCGCTGATAATTCACTGATATTTAGTGATATAAACCTGGAAAGGTAACCTGTCTGATGCACTGATAATTCAGTGATATTCAGTGATATTCAGTGATATATACCTGCAAGGTGACCTGTCTGATGCACTGATAATTCACTGATAATTCAGTGATAATTCACTGATAATTCACTGATACTCAGTAATATATACCTGCAAAGGTAACCTGTCTGATGCGCTGATAATTCACTGATATTTAGTGATATAAACCTGGAAAGGTGACCTGTCTGATGCACTGATAATTCACTGATATTTAGTGATATAAACCTGGAAAGGTAACCTGTCTGATGCACTGATAATTCAGTGATAATTCAGTGATATGTACCTGCAAAGGTAACCTGTCTGATGCACTGATAATTCAGTGATATTCAGTGATATTCAGTGATATATACCTGCAAGGTGACTGTCTGATGCACTGATAATTCAGTGATAATTCAGTG
Source organism: Acanthiza pusilla (assembly GCA_036630365.1). Taxonomy (NCBI): domain Eukaryota; kingdom Metazoa; phylum Chordata; class Aves; order Passeriformes; family Acanthizidae; genus Acanthiza; species Acanthiza pusilla. The sequence continues at coordinate 1,143,969 of JAXCHO010000030.1, read as the reverse complement.
ATATGTACCTGCAAAGGTAAAGTGTCTGATGCACTGATAATTCACTGATAATTCACTGATAATTCACTGATAATTCACTGATAATTCACTGATAATTCACTGATAATTCACTGATAATTCACTGATAATTCACTGATATGCAGGGACAGGATGCAGCTATTGCACTGCCGAGAAGGAAGACACAGAAGCTCAGATAAAGAATGCACAAAGTTTTGCCCTCAGTTTTAAATATGCAATTGCCTCTGTCCAATGCAGGAACTTGAGTCTGAATCCACCTTCCCTGTGAATAACCGAATATCCTCTCTGAGTTAAGTTCACACTGAGTTAAGTTATCCCCCCGAGTGCAGTCAGCCCAGCAGCACAGCTTGGTCCCAATTATTAGAATAACCACTAATGAATTATGCCAAACAAGGACAGGGTCCCAAACCTGCTCCATTTTCCCTTCTGCTCCTCTGCAATTCCCGTGGGCAGCACTCCTGCAGAACAGGCTGAGCAGAAATTCATTGCACCTGACACTGAACTGGGAATTCTCAGCTTCCTTAGCACACAGGTAAAGCTTTCCAGGCTGAGGAAAATAACTTTGCCATTTAGCCATCAGAGGGAGCTCACGTGTGGCTTAGAATAAAACGTGGAATAATTGGAAGTATTTTACAGAAAGTTGTGAAGCAAAGGCAAGGAGAGACTCGAGCAATACCACAAATCCAGGTCTTATTAGAGACTTTCGTTCACTTACAGTATGTACAGGAAAGGATTTTTTCCCTAAAATAATGAACTTTTACAGAGGTGATAAAAATTGCACATTGACAAGCATCTGTTAGTGTATTCTGAGCACATAAAAGTTGTGGTTTCAAATTTCCTGAGATTCGCAGAAGCTGGCAGAGGAAGCAGGCAGATGAACCCAAGATGGCGAAAGGAGAAACTTTATTTACAAAAACTTCTTTATATATCCATTGATAATCTGGCAATTAGGGAATCCACCTCCTAAAACCATTGGTCACAGCTATACAACACCTAGCACCAAACACAGAGATTAAAAAAGTACAAAAATGCAGCTTATCTCTATTCTCCCTGAGAAAGAAGAGAAAGATTTCTAAAACAGTGCAGCTACAAAAGTGAGTCAGGTTTAATACAACAAACACAGCAAAGGAACCCAAAGTTTGCCTCCTGAGCCTGCACGCGGCCGAGTGCTGAGAGATCTTTACCTGCCGAGCCCCCTGTGGCTCCAGCTAAAGCTGATCCTCACTATTTTTAGCAGCTGCTCCTCCTCGCTATTGAATTTCCCACCAAGTTCCCACCTCTGGACTTGTGCAAACAGCAGCCTCTGCACAAATGCCACCGGGGGCGAGATGTGCTGAACTTTTATTAGAGCTGCTGACTCCCGAAAGCAAAAGCCTCCAGCTGTGGCTGCACTGGTTTAGAATCTTTCTGTTCCTTCTCACGGAGAACAGAGATAAGCTGCATTCTTGTACTTTCTGAATCTCTGTGTTTGGTATTAGGTGTTGTTTGGCTGTGACCAATGGTTTTAGGAGGTGGATTCTCTGCTGACCAATAGTTGCTAGAATATGAATGGATATAAAAGACCTTTCTTGTAAATAAACTTTCCCTTTTCACCATTTTTGGTTCGTCTGCCTGAATTCTCTCAGCTCAGCCTCTGCACCCTCGGGGACTTTGGAGCCACATTCAGCCTCTCATCAAACCCACAGCTCTGACAAGAAAAGCTCTCCTGAGCTGGACCCTGAGAGATTTGTGGTGTGAGCTCTGGGTGCAGAGTGCTGGAACAACTCACACTTTCTGCGAGATGAAGAATTGGGAGAGTGGCTGTGCTCTGTGCTCTGTGCCAGGCACACGTGCCACCAAAAATGGCTTCAATCCCATTTTGGTCACTGGGAAATGCTCATGAGCACCACGGAGTGAAACCTCAGGGAGCATGAGGAGTTTAAACCACACTGGAAATGTGCTCTGCCCCCCAGGGGCTCCTCACGCAGAACTTCACACCACAAAAAACACTGCAGGCCTTGCTTAAATCAATAAATTCATTCAAATACTTTACAGAAATTGGGATTTTTGAATGGCTGCCTGGGCAAAGGACATCACACGAAATTCTAGACTTTGTAAAACCCTCGTTTACGAGGGCAAGGTCAGAATTTGGCAGGCCCACAGCTGATTAAAGGAGCTCAGCAGAAAATTAACCACACGAAGAATATCTCGGGGGCTGTGGCTCTGACAGGAGTGACCTCAGTTCTGCATTCAGACAGCAGAAGTCAAGCACTGTGTGGCCACTAGATACTGCTGTGAGCTGTGCTCTGCAGCCCGGGCACTCCAGAGCAGGTGTCTGCCTGCTTCCCTTGAAAAAACTGGATTTTAAACTAGGATTTTAAACTAGGATTTTAAACTAGAATTTTAAACTAGAATTTTAAACTAGAATTTTAAACTATACTGCTTCTGCTTTGCTCTGCAGCCCGTGCACTCCAGAGCAGATGTCTGCCTGCTTACCTTGAAAAAACTGTATTTTAAACTAGGATTTTAAACTAGAATTTTAAACTAGAATTTTAAACTAGGATTTTAAACTAGAATTTTAAACTAGTATTTTAAACTATTCTGCTTTGTGCTTTGTTCTGCAGCCCGGGCACTCCAGAGCAGGTGTCTGCCTGCTTCCCTTGAAAAAACTGTATTTTAAACTAGGATTTTAAACTCGTACTTTACACTAGTATTTTAAACTAGAATTTTAAACTAGAATGCTCTGTGCTTTATTCTGAAGCCCAGGCACTCCAGAGCAGATGTCTGCCCACTTCACTTAAAAAAACCCCTGTATTTTCAAATAGTATTTTAAAATATTATTTTAAACTATTCTGCTCTGCGCTCTGTCCTGCAGCCCATGCTCTCCAGAGCAGATGTCTGCCAGCTTCACTTTAAAAAACCAATATTTTAAACTAGTTTCAGTGCTGTCTGCTGCAAAACTGATGGCAGTAAAACGGTCTGACTCGATTCTGATCTTGTCACGCTCCGAAATGCAGTGCCAGCACTCACATCTCTGAAAATCCATTTGTGCTGCACCTCTTGACTCCAGCACTTCACTTCTTCCTCTTCAGGTGTGATTTTAATTAACCCTTCCTGTCTGTCACACAGAGGTGAAAGGGCTGAGATTTTCATCGCCTGAGCCTCCATTTGTTGCCTCAAATTCCTCTGAAAATACGATCGTTTGGAAATGTAATTTTTAAAGAGACACCATATTCTAAAACTCCTGAAAGCTTAGGAGAATTCACCCCAGAAACACTGACTACAATCTCAGTAAAACTGGTGGTGGTAATTTGGAGCCCAAAAGATGGAACAATCCAGAAATAAACCTCAACTTCGACGCTTTTTTGGTTCTTCTGTCTAAACCGAAGTGATGCTCTGGCCCCACAGAGGAATTTCTGTGCCTCTCAGGTCCCTCCTGCAGCTCCAAAGGAACAATTCTGACACCTAAAGCAATTGAACAAACAGTTCAATAAAATCTGCCTGGGTTTGGAGCCATTCTGGATTAAAGCTCAGGTCGATAGAGCCTCAGAGCTCACTGGGATTTTGGGACTCATGAAATCTTGCAGGACAGGTTTTCTGCCTCAGTTTCCTCATCTATATTCCCTATGTGTGATTAATCATTTCACTGCACTTCAAACCATCTGCAGAGGCCTCAGAAAACTTTACTGATTCACTGTTGGCCTTCCACAGGCACAAGAATTTAAATATTGAGCAGAACTGAGGCTGAATTTGGATGCCTCAGTTTGGTTCCCTCTGGATCAGCTTTGAGCTCAGTCCTGAGGAGCCCAAGGCATTCCCCTGCTCCTCCATCCTGACCACACAGAGATCTCTGTCACTCCTTTTGACTTCCATTTTAACTTCCATTTTGACTTTAATTTTGACTCTCTGTTCCTTCCACAGGAGGCAGAAGAGCCTCAACCTTTATTGAATGGCTGAAATTTCAGTCACTCATTTTGACTTTCATTTTAACTTCCATTTTGACTCTCATTTTAACTTTAATTTTGACTCTCTGTTCCTTCCACAGGAGGCAGAAAAGCCTCAACCTTCATCACGTGGGTGAAATGTCAGTCAGTCATTTTGACTTTCATTTTAACTTTCATTTTGACTCTTTTCCTTCCACAGGAGGCAGAAGAGCCTCAACCTTCATTGAATAGGTGAAATTTCAGTCACTCATTTTGACTTTTATTTTAATTTTGACTCTCTTTTCCTTCCACAGGCGTCAGAAAAGCCTCAACCTTCATTGAATAGGTGAAATTTCAGTCACTCATTTTGACTTTCATTTTAACTTTAATTTTGACTCTTTTCCTTCCACAGGAGGCAGAAGAGCCTCAACCTTCATTGAATAGGTGAAATTCCAGTCACTCATTTTGACTTTTATTTTAATTTTGACTCTCTTTTCCTTCCACAGGAGTCAGAAAAGCCTCAACCTTCATCACGTGGGTGAAAAGAAGAGCAGGACCGAGCGCTGTTCTAATCAACTCCACGGCTCAGGCTGAAGCCATCCTAAAAGCTGAGGATTTGGCAGTGATTGGCTTCTTTAGGGTAATTATCTGGAGGCTTCTTTAGGGTAATTATCTGGAGGGTAATTATCTTTAGAGTAATTATCTCAAAGGCTGGTTTCTGTCCCAGCTTTGGGACACACTGCTTGCTGTCACCACCACATCCCACACACCCAAAAACCTAGAATTCACCAGAAAAACACAGACTCTCAGTTTTCTCCACATTTTTTTAAAAAATTGACTGTTTCTATCTATTTTTTCACACCTCTAGACAAGCAGCCTGGGCAGAAATTGGAAAATCTCCCAGCACAGCACATTTTCTCAGCACAGAAGAGCTCTGAGCGGTGATGCCACAGCAGCGTTTGTGCATCCTCAGATCTTGCTGGTGTGAAGGAGCCCAAATCTGCCCAAAACACCACCACTGTGTGTGATCCAACACGTGCAGCCCTTTCTCCAGCAAATTCCAGCAGTTTCCAGAGCAGAAAAATGTTCTCAGGGTTTGGGCCGAGTGCTAGTGAGCAATATTCAGTAGATGTGCTGCCAGGGTCAGTAAAATGGGAATATTCTTTTCCTGCGTTCTCTTAATATCTGGAAATTCCATCAAGGATTTTCTCTAAACCAAAAGAGACTAATTTCTCTAATTTCTCTAACCAAAGAGGCTTTTACCCTGGTATCTCTGCCCAGTCACCAGCACAGTGTCTGGACTCACACCTGGACTGAAAATATCCCAAATGTGCTGGCCGAGGCAGATAACTCAAATTTTGTGGCTATGGCAAGCAGGATCCATTCCCAAAATGCCACAGTAATGGAGCTGGTGAGCACAAAAACACAACAAACTCTGGAGATGCTCAGAGCCCAGGATTTGCTCTGCAGAGGAAGGGAGGGAGGAAGGAAAGAAGGGAGGAAGGGAGGAAGATGGAAAGAAATAAGGAAATAAGGAAAGAAGGAAGGAAAGAAGGAAGGAGAGAAGGAAAAGAAAAGAAAAGAAAAGAAAAGAAAAGAAAAGAAAAGAAAAGAAAAGAAAAGAAAAGAAAAGAAAAGAAAAGAAAAGAAAAGGAAAGAAAAGAAAAGAAAAGAAAAGAAAAGAAAAGAAAAGAAAAGAAAAGAAAAGAAAAGAAAAGAAAAGAAAAGAAAAGAGAAAAGAGAAGAAAAGAGAAGGGAGGAAGGGAGGGAGGGAGGGAGGGAGGGAGGAAGGAAGGAAGGAAGGAAGGAAGGAAGGGAGGAAGGAGGGACTGGACACTGATTTTCTCTGCAGAGAGTCTGACTGGACACTGATTTTCTGTGCAGAGAGTCTGACTGGACACTGATTTTCTCAGGTGAAATGGCAGTAGCTGAGCACGAGCTGGGGCATGGCAGGAATTCGGTGGTGGAAGCCAAAGAACAGCGTCCAAGCTGTAAAGAGCTGTGTCTGGCCTTGCATTGCTCACAGATTGCTCACAAATCTGAGTGCCAGGACGTGTTGGAAGGCCTTGGCACATAAATCACTACTCAACTAGCATGGAATGATTGTCTGATTAAACCCAAATTGTCTGATTAAAGGCAGTCTGGGAGAGCTGCTGCCGTTCATGCTGCTCATTTACTGTGGGGCTGGGGGTGGACAGCACAGGGAGTGTGACAGCTGCAGGGTCAAGGTGAGCCTTGGAGAGCACTCAGCCAATGTCCCCAGAGCAGCCAGAGCCCCCCGTGCCATGTCCCAGAGCTGCCAGAGCCCCTGCCGAGAGCAGAGCCCCTCTGAGCCATGTCCCAGAGCAGCCAGAGCCCCCTGTGCCATGTCCCAGACCTGCCAGAGCCCCCTGTGCCATGTGCCAGAGCTGCCAGAGCCCCCTGTGCCATGTCCCAGAGCAGCCAGAGCCCCCCGTGCCATGTGCCAGAGCAGCCAGAGCCCCCCGTGCCATGTCCCAGAGCAGCCAGAGTCCCTCCTGAGAGCAGAGCCCCCTGTGCCATGTCCTAGAGCCCCTGGCTGTGATGGAGCTGTGGTGGCACCAGCCCTGCCCAGCTGTGGTGGCCCTGCAGAGTGCCAGGGGACACGGGCAGGATGGGATCAGGGCAGGAGGACAGAGGGGACCCCAGACCCAGGACAGATGTGACCCCAGCCGTGTCCCAGCACTGCCAGGACCCCTTGGGGACAATCCTGACAATATTCACTTTCCAATGACACTCTGCTCTTCACAAGCCTCGCCAGAGCTCTGACTTACACCTCCGAGCAGGAGGGAGGGCACAGCCTGAGAAATGCTCTTTTTTTGGGCTAGGAACTGCACGAGGACAGCGTGGAAGTTTTCTGTGACACGGCCAGAGAGGTGCCCGAGGTGGCCTTTGGGATGACAGCCAGCGAGGAGCTCTGCGCCAGCTACGGCGGCCAGGGGAGCTCCGTGGTTGTGTTCAGGAAGGTAGGAGAGCAAAGCCTGCCAGGTAAGCTCTGCCCCATGGAAAGGCAGGCTGGGAACTGCTCAGCTTAAATCATTTCCGAGTCAGAATCCAAACAGCTTCACCCAAAACCATAACATTACAGACAGGAGAGACAAGCAGGAGGAAAAACCCACAACCTTCACACGAGAGATGTTTTCAATCTGCCTGATGACATTCAGGCTCCTGATTCATGCACAAAGGTCTGGGCAGAATAGCTTTACTCTCCAACCTGCGTTCTGAACAACATTAGCTGCCAAGTTCAGTGAGATTTGCAAATTCACCTCTCTGCCTGTGTGCTGCTCTGGACCAGGAGTCTCCTCCAGTCCACAACAGAAGGAGTGGCCAACAACAAAACCAGAACTGCAGAGCAGCACCAATATTTGGAGCAGGAAGCAGTCAGAGCAGTGATTCCTGAGCGAGCACATCGCTCAGATAGAGTGGAGATGTAGAGAGATCGTTCAGAGTGTTAAGATCACTGCACAAATTAAAATGTCAGCTGTACCCTGAATTTCAGCTGTGATCTCGTGCTGCAGTCTCGTTGTGACACTCATTTTACAAGCTGTGGAATTTCAGTGGCCGAGGACCATGAAACTCTCTTTTAGAGCCTGTCCTTTCTCTCCTGTCGCTGAGGCCACCAGCCTCACGAAGTTCACTCTTTGTCCAGGGAAAACCTGTGCATCATGAAGTGCTGGGAGAGGGCAGAGAGAGCAGGCTGGGGCTAACGAGGATCATCAAAACGTTCACCCTGGATTTGGTCACTGAGTACAATATCGAGGTACGTGCATTTAGGGTGGGGAAAGGGAAGGGGACACAGTGCCCAGGCTGGCCCTGCCCCACAGCTGAGCCCCCTGGCACAGCATCTTGTCCTTTCAGCATCAATTCTCCTCTCTGCGTTACACACGAGGGCAGACCAGCAGATCACAGTCCCTTCTGACTGCAAAAATCTATGAATAATTATGAGGTTTTTCCTGGAAAAGGAAAAAACGCTCAGCAGCTGCTGATTCTTCTTACTTTATCTTCTTTAAAACAATGAGAGGAAACACAATGGTTATGGAAATGATCGGGAGCTGTGTTAAAAAGTGAAATTTGCAGCAGCAGAACCTAGGGGCACTGATGTGCTGAGCCTCTGATTCACTGCTCTGCCTACAAAGAGCAGAACAGATGTTGAGCTTTTTGTTTCCCAGACATCTGTGAAGATTTTTGATGTCCCTGTTGAAAATCACATCCTGCTGTTCACCCCGAGGAACTCGGAGGCGTTCGGTGAGATTTATGGGAACTACGAGGCTGCTGCTGCAGAATTCAGAGGAGAGGTTTGTAACACCGAACCCACGTTTGCAAACAGAAATGCCAAAATGTCGGTGGAAAAGCACTCACCAACATTTCCCCTAAAAGCACACTGCTGTCAGTCCATCTTCTAAGTCTACTAAATAATTTAAAAACAGTTTCAGGAACTATTATTTAAATTTGTTAAGGACAAGCTGAAAGATAAACTTGACTTGGAAATGATCCTTTACAACCCAAAAATCACGACAAGGAGCACTAATTCAGCTGCTCCAAATGAACCTCTTTCTGATTTTACAAATTCAGGGAGCAAATTCTGACCAAAGGCAGCTTTAGCAAGGCTCTGGCGATTTCTGGCACTGCCAGGGAATAGCGTGAGGATCTCTGAGTGGTGCCTGAACCGAGGGCTGGAGGCAGCCCCAAAACCTGAGCAACGCTGCAGGGTGTGCCCAGCCCTGCGGCCACGCGTGTTTGTGTGTGCACAGTCACAGGCACTCAGAGTTTCACAAGAACACACAGAATTTCAGTTTTCTGTGCTGCTCCTGCTCCAGGTACTGAGACACTGAGGATGGTAATTCATCTTGCAATGAAATACCACCTATTGGTAAAATCGTATGGACTGCAGGTGTTTCAGCCTCTCTGTCCTGCTAGGATTTATGAAGAAGAGCAATGAGCACTTTGAAGGAGAATTTAAAAGATGTGATAACAAACTGTGAAAGGACAGAGGGAAGAGCTCAGTACTTAGGGCAGCTTTAGCATTTGTCAGTAACTGGGATCAAGGCATGACAAAATCCACAGAGCTGGTGGGTTTGGGCTGAGACTAAAATGTTTCTGCACAGTTCCTTTCAGTTAAGTTAGCTCTGCCCCACCGCCAGCTCCGCAGTTCATTTCTCTAAAGGCTAAACCGAAACTCAAAGACCCAATGAGATAAATTATTCTCTCTTTATCACCAGATACTGTTTGTCCTGGTGGACACTAACGAAGGAAGGAACGGACGAATTTTTGAGTATTTTCGCATCAGGGACATCGACGTTCCTGCCGTGAGGATCCTGAACCTGACCAGCGACGCCAAGTACAAAATGCCGGCGGACGAGGTGACTGTGGAGAACCTAAGGGAATTTTGCCAGAGCTACCTGAAGGGAAAAGCAAAGGTGAGTCCATCACTATTGAGACACCTCTGCTGAAACACAACAACTCTGCAGAGAACCTTTTCAATCAGAGCAGGCTCGGGGTGATCTTGGTTCTTTAATCTGCTGCCACCCCAATGCCTTCATCCACAGCTGCTGACAGAGGTTGCTCTGTTTTTAACAGCTCAGGTGGATTGCAAAGTTTTCCAGTCCTCCAAAGCAAAAGGATAGATCATTTATGGCCCAATATTTTAACTGATGCCAGGTATTTTATTTCAGTGGTGTAAAAACTCCCTATGGCTCAGCCTTTCCAATGCTATAATGGAGATTTCACTCCCTTATTTGAGAGATGCAAACAGTGATTGGAACAGATTTTAAGGTTACAGAAAAACCCAGTAAATAGAAAATTGCCAGTTTCAGAGGGGATTGAGATTTGGTGTTTGTTCTAAGCGAGTTTAGCAGAGTGAATTTCCCCAGAGGGATCATTCCCAGTGGTAAATACAGCGTTTGGTCATGATGAAGCATCCTCACACTCATGGGAAAAATACATTAAAATGTTTTGCTTATTCAGGGCTCCTCGGGGTGATTTACAGGGAGAAAAGATAAAACAGCCAGCCTGAGAGCAGGCAGAATTTCAGGAACTCGAGCAGGTGGATCTGTGCTCAGTGTGGGAGGGGAACAGGAGGATGGAAGCAGTGGGGACGTGGCTTTGTCACCAAGATCTGTTTGATGGCACAGTCCCACTCAGGACACCTTCCGTGGGCACGAGTGCCTTCTGCTGCTGTGCCCTGGTGTCAGAGAGGAGAAACTCCCAGCTCCTCTGCTCTGAATTCTACGAGTCCTGTGGGGATCTCGGTTGGTGGGGAAGGCAGAAATTCAAGCAGAAATTTCCATTTTCTGCTGTGTTTTACATCTCTTTTGAGAGCACACAATTCATAAACTTTTCAGCAGTCCAACTTCTTAGCACTGGGCAGCAAGAGCTGAGGACAAGGAGCACAAATGTGTCCAAAGATCATTTCCAGACAGGCTACTGCAGAGTTTGTATTCAAGAATTCAGGGAATTCTGACCACCAACGCCCCAGGGCTGTGAGACCCCAGCTGCAGGGAGAGGAGGTGGGAGATGGCTGAGCAGGAGGTGATGATATCAGAGCTATCATCAGACAGGAGCTGTGCCCATCAGGGGATGTCCCATCGCTCTCACATTTTACATTTTTTTTACACATTACATTTTTTACATTTTCTTTACACATTTACATTTTTTTACATTTTTTTAACGCATTCACAGCTGGAGCACAGCTCCTCAGTGCTCCCTGAGCATTCACTGCGATGTTTCTCTTTCTGCTCAGCCACATCTCCCCAGTGAGGAAATCCCAGAGGACTGGGACAAGAGGCCTGTCAAAGTGCTGGTTGGGAAGAACTTCCACAGCGTCATCTTCAATAAGACCGTGACTGTGTTTGTTATGTTCTGTAAGTGTCGTTGAATTCAGATTTTATCAGCTTTAACATGCTCAGTTGGAAGAAAAAAACCCAAAAACTCATGCTTACATACCAAACTAATCTTTGCACTTTACAGAACCCGAGCGCTATGAATTTTCATTGTTTGTGGAGAGAATTGAAGAAAAATTGGTGTCATATCTATGGAAACGCCGCGATTCCTTTGCTGACTTAGCGTGGCGCTGAGCAGCACCAGATCCCTTCAGCAAATATTTGTCAGGGCCATTTCAAACCTCTGTGCTGAGAGGCACCGCGACACCAGAGCGTCACCAGAGCCATGGCAGCACGAGCCAGGGGCACAGGGAGAGTTAGGGAGATTGGTCACGGTGCTCTAGGATGGAATCCCAGACAGGAGCTGTGGTTTAGGAGATTGTGACTCTTTTTTTCCTCCTCTGCCTGCAGGGGAATTGGCTTCCTTACATGATTGTTTCCAGCACGAAACCTCTGCCCATGCTGGGGTTAGTTTGTGCCTAAATCACTTCAGTAAAAAACATTAACAGAGGTACAGGCAGCTCACTGTGCTGCCCTGAGCTCCAGAAATTCCTCAGGGTGGGACATTTCTGCCACCCTTGCTCTTGGCTACAGCTGTGCCACTCGCAGGAATAATTTTACATTTCAGTACTGTGAACAAACTGAACGATCTAAGCGAGAATTGAAGCAAGTCCTCTGGAAAGGAAAGGCTGGTGAATGAGTACTGCACTCAGCACGGTGCTCCTGAGACTTTAATTCTGTATAAACCAAGAGGAGCATTGATTTCCTGACCGAAGGAGCTCAGCTGTGCTGTTAGGAGATCCTGAGCTCTCAGGGTTTGCCTTTCTGGGAACCTGTGCAGTGCTCAGAGCCAAAACAGTGCCACAGCTCAAACTCCTCCTCTGGAGTCACCGTGGGTGATTGTCACAGCTGATTTTAGCAGGCAGGAGCGTTTGTGCTTCTGACAGGTATTTCGGGAGGGAATGGTGCAAGGCCTGCCTGGGTTATCTGCACACCTCCCCTGTCAGCAGAGCTGCCCGAGTGCTGTGTGATTTTCACAGTCAGAGGCTAAGGAGAGCCAAAGCAGCCCTGCTGTCAGAAATGGGAGTGAGCAACTCCTTACCACCACACGGAAATGTGAAATTCGTGAAGGGCCAATGGATTCAAGCAGAGAGTGACCACAATCCAAAAAACCCTGTTATGAACCCCAAACCCTGTTATGGACCCCAAACCCTGTCATGAACCCCCAAACTCTGTTACGAACCCCAAACCCTGCTATGAACCCCCAAACTCTACTATGAACCCCAAACTCTGCTATGAACCCCAAACTCTGCTATGAACCCCAAACTCTGCTATGAACCCCAAACCCTGTAATGAGCCCCAAACTCTGCTATAAACCCCAAACTCTGTAATGAGCCCCAAACTCTGCTATAAACCCCAAACTCTGCTATGAACCCCAAACTCTGCTATGAACCCCAAACTCTGCTATGAACCCCAAACTCTGCTATAAACCCCAAACTCTGTTATGAACCCCCAAACTCTGCTATGAACCCCCAAACTCTGTTACAAACCCCAAACTCTGCTATGAACCCCAAACTCTGCTATGAACCCCAAACTCTGTTATGAACCCCCAAACTCTGCTATGAACCCCAAACTCTGTTATGAACCCCAAACTCTGCTATAAACCCCAAACTCTGTTATGAACCCCAAACTCTGCTATGAACCCTAAACTCTGCTATGAACCCCAAACTCTGTTACAAACCCCAAACTCTGTTACAAACCCCAAACTCTGCTATGAACCCCAAACCCTGTAATGAGCCCCAAACCCTGCTATGAACCCCCAAACCATTACCCTGACGGGCTGAACAGCTCCCCACGGTCCCACTGCCACCTGCTCTTGTGCCGCACCGCGTCCTCCTCATTTGATTTTCCATTGGCAGACGCCCCTTGGTCCCACGAGTGCAGGAAGCTGCTGCAGGTCTGGGACAAGCTGGGGGAGCAATTCGAGAGCCGCGGGGACATCGTGATCGCCAAGATCGACGTGACAGCCAATGACCTCGTGGCCGTGGGGCTGGCTCGCTACCCTTTCTTCAGCCTCTTTCCTGCCGGGCCAGCCTACCAGGTGAGGAGCTGGGGCAGAACGTGGGCACGGCCAGGCCAGGGCTGCACGTCTGGGTGGTGCTTTTGCCTGGCCCCAGTTTTTGCAGTGGATAGGGTGGGGTACAGAGATGGCTCCTGCATGTCCTGAGTAAGGATTCTGGAAATTTCTCCACCATGTCCAGCAGAGCCAGTCTCTGATGGCTCTGAAGATGATGGACATGCTGCTGGCCAAGCCTGGGCCAGTTAGAGATGTTAGTTATGCTTTTGTGAAAACATATTTAAGAAGAAATCAAGACAATGTGAGCACGCACTTCTTTTTAGCTGGAGGAGGAGGAGGAGGTGAAAATATGTGAGGGAGAACAACATAGAGAGCAAACATCGTAGGTGCCTGGCATTTAGCCAGGGTCAAACCCACGACAGTCTGTCACGGGGACCAAGGAGAGCTTGGCTCTTCTCTGCTCAGCGCTGGTGCTGGAGCAGGCACTGCTGCCAGGAGCCTGAGCCAGAGGAGAACCTTCCATTGTCCATGCTCTGCCTGAGCTGTGGCCCTACAGCTCCTCAGAGCCTCCCCTGTGCTGTGTCACAGCCTGCAGCCACCTCTGGAGCTCCAGAGGGTGGGAGTGAGGGTACAGAGACCTCCTCACTCACACCTGCTGGATTTACAGAGCCAGCTTGGAGTGGATGCACAGAGACCTCCCCATTCATCTCCTGCTGAATTTAGAGAGTCAGTTTGGAGTGAATGCACAGAGACCTCCCCACTCACCTCTGCTGAATTTAGAGTCAGTTTGGAGTGGATGCACACACACCTCCCCATTCACCTCTGCTGAATTTAGAGTCAGCTTGCAGTGGATGCACAGAGACCTCCCCACTCACCTGTGCTGGATTTACAGAGTCACCTGGGAGAAGATGCACAGATCTCTCCCCATTCACCTCTGCTGAATTTAGAGTCACCGGGGAGTGAATGCACAGATCTCTCCCCATTCACCTCTGCTGAATTTACAGTCAGTTTGGAGTGGATGCACAGACACCTCCTCATTCACCTCTGCTGAATTTAGAGTCAGTTTGGAGTGGATGCACAGACACCTCCTCATTCACCTCTGCTGAATTTAGAGTCAGTTTGGAGTGGATGCACAGATCCCTCCTCACTCATACCTGCTGAATTTAGAGTCACCGGGGAGTGGATGCACAGACACCTCCCCATTCACCTGTGCTGAATTTAGAGTCAGTTTGGAGTGGATGCACACACACCTCCCCGCTCACCTGTGCTGGATTTACAGAGTCAGTTTGGAGTGGATGCACACACACCTCCCCGCTCACCTCCTCTGAATTTACAGAGTCAGTTTGGAGTGGATGCACAGATCCCTCCCCATTCACCTCCTGAACAGACCCCTCCTTACAGATCCCTCCAATGACCTTTTAATTCAGACCACGGCGAGAGCTGTTCTGCCAAAGATCCACTTGTGCTGATCCCAGAGCATGTGTGACAATTGTCTCTAAAATGTTGGCACTGCTCTTGTCACAGCCTCTACATTTTCACAAAACCCAAAGCAAAAACTTTCTTCTGTACATTTAAGCCAGTCCTTTTACTTCATTCCACTATCACAGCCTCCACTGGGAATAAATATTTGTTGTCAAGACTGGTGATTTTTGCAATATGCTACCTAATGAATCAGCGATGTTACACAGTAATTAGAAAATGCTGCTGAAAGTGGAGGCAAAAAAATATTAAATAGCTACATTTTCCATCTATGTAGATTATCTAATTAAAAAGAAAATATCTCTGAAGCAAAAAAAAATTTAAGATACTGTTATAATTAAGGCATTACTAAGCTTTTCATTTTTCTTCTTAGTACTAAACTTAAATTAAGACATTTCCCCATGTCCTCATTTAATCTTTGAGAGATTTTCCTCTCGGATGTGCACACACAACTTGTGATGGATTGAGCTGCAGTCCTGCACACTCACAAGATGTTTAATCTTCTCGCAGAAGAGCAGAAACCCATTAAATGCTCATTAAAAATGTCAGTTTGTAAGACAACAAATAAACAAACAAAAAAGCCCCAAACCAATAGAAACCTCCATTAGCTATTAAGGGATTGCTTCATACTTCAAACTACCCTGGAATTAAAGAGCATTTGAAATCTCAAGCTCTTCCTTGTGCACCACATTTTTTCACTATTTCCCCCAAATGCTGAGAGTTTGACTTGTCCTTGGCTGGCAGTGCAGGTTCCTGTCTGACTCTATGAGTTAAGAGAGAAAATGAACATTTCTATATTCTCATGCAGGATCCTGTCTGACTCTATGAGTTAAGAGAGAAAAAGAACATTTCCATGCTCTGGTGCAGGATCCTGTCTGATCCTATGCATTAAGTGAGAAAATGAACATTTCCATGCTCTCATGCAGGATCCTGTCTGATTCCATGGGTTGAGAAAAAGAACATTTCCATACTCCTGTGCAGGTTCCTGTCTGATTCTATGAGTTAAGTGAGAAAAAGAACATTTCCATGCTGTCGTGCAGGATCCTGTCTGATCCCATGGGTTAAGTGAGAAAATGAACATTTCCATGTTCTCATGCAGGTTCCTGTCTGAACCCCTGGGTTAAATAACAAAAAGAACATTTCCATGCTCTCGTGCAGGTTCCTGTCTGATTTTATGAGTTAAAAAAGAACATTTCCATGCTCCTGTGCACAGATTAATGACAAGTGTTGACACTCTCAGTAACCTGAGCAGGAGCAGCTCTCCTCTGCCTCTGAGAAATTGCTGCTCCAGCCTTTTGATAAAAATCCAGACTCATCTGAGAATATTAATTGCCTCTGGAGAAATAAAATAATCTTGCTCGAGAAACTTGAGCTCGCAAACATAAAAACCATTAAAAAGTCGTTTCAAAGCTGCCACACTTTTTAATAAAAAGGAATGGAAACACTGAACTTTTAGCACACTGAAAGTGCACACTTTGGTGAATTTAACAGTCTGGAGATGTTTTGCTTACAGTCCTTTGAGCTCGAATCAGGTGTAAGAGAAACCAAGGTAAAACCACAAATTTATTATTGTATTATTGGTCTCAGGGGGAGTCAGCTTAACCCAAACGAGAACAAACCTATTCCTAAATTTCATTTCATTTCTGATGACAGCAGACAATTCCCAATGTCATGTACATCAATATCAACAACTTCTTGTTAAAAAAACTTGTGCAAAACCCTTTTTTTACTTACAGAGAACAAAGATTTGTTGGAGAAGAATCTTTAAAACACAACACAGTGCCTAGACCCACTCAGAAAATTTTAAAGCTCTAAACTGGAACTGTTTCTTTCATTAAACTTCCTCAGAAGAAAATTCTCAGTGAATCCTCAATTTAAGGTGAAGCATAAGAAAATTAATGTCACTGCTCATCCTCATCCTGTTCCTTCAAGCTGTGCACCAGCTGGTGCTTCTGGACTGTGCATTTCAAAATTATTCCAGAATTGGAATTTCTATCAAAATCCTTAGACACCTTTGAATTTCATGGCTGGACATTAAAAGACTCTGCTCTTCAGCATATCTTGCCAATGTTTATTAAGCACAAAAACCCAGCTGATGTCAGAAGTTGGCAGGATCCCAAACTGGTACCGTAAAATAATGGTTATGTTTTTATACAAATCCTTTTCTTCTTAGGAATGCACATCGATTTCCTCTCTACACTCGAGTTCTGGATGCTTTGGAACCTGCTGTGCCTCTGCCCTTGCTGTCTAAACTCAGCACAAAAGTCTAGAGTTTTGTCAGCCCAAAGAACCAAAATCCTCCACCCCATTTTGCCATTATTTCCAAAATTTTGTGCACAGATTTACATACTTTTTTTTTTTTTTTTCCCCCAGGAAGTGGCCTATACAGGGGAATATACATTGGAGGCGTTTTCTGAATTCTTGGAAGAGCAAAGCAAGGCAAAAGCAGAGCCAGGAGAGAAGGTGAGCATTTAATTCAGACATTAATTAATGTCTGTGCAGTCCAGGCCTGTTCCCAGGGCTTGAAATAATTCTTCATCCTCACCTCAGGGCATTTACAAACACACAAACAGGAAAAACACAGGAGTTTCTTTTCAGATTGCCAAAGGAAGACATTTCTGTGCCATCAGCACACGCTGAGTTCTGATGAAATCTTCCCACAAAGCTTCAGCTAAGCTTTGCCACAAAGCAGTGAAAAGGTTTGGAAACAAAGCACATTTTAGCAACAGCTGCACTGTTCCTGACCTCATTAGCGAGACCTCAAATTCCTTGGTTGAAAAGATGAAAATCTGCATTTCAACTCATCTTAAAACGTTTCTTTTAAAAATTACTAGAGCCATTGTCTTTGTGAATATCTGTAACAAGCAATTTTCCTTTTGCATTTCCTTTTTTAAAAGGATCCTTTGGGAGGAATCAAAGAGGATCTCAGCCAGAAAGAAACTGTAATAACAGAGAAGGAACTTTAATAGTACAGAGGAAAGAGAAACATTCCGAGGGTTGTGGGGAATCCTTCCTGGAAGGAGCTCACTGCAAGGATGAATCATCTCAAGCTGAATAAAAAAATAAAAGTACAGAATTCAGTATGCACAGCTCATTATGTGTGACTTCTTTCCTGAATCCAATTTAACTCCTGGTTTTACTGGGATCAGTTCTCTTGGGTTCTTAAAACATTGCCAATTCTGCTTAAACAGTGGCCTTATTATTAATAAAACTGCTCTTATTCAGAAAGGTGTGTATGCCACGGCAGAGAGATCGAGATACAAAATTGCTCTTTCTGAACAAGGTCTGCAATGGATTGCAACTGATGGTGCTCCAATTTACCCGAAACAGACCCAAAACAGCCCCCAAACAGCCCCAAAACAGCCCCAAAACAGCCCCCAGAACAGCCCCCAGAACAGCCCCCAGAACAGCCCCCAGAACAGCCCCCAGAACAGCCCCCAGAACAGCCCCCAAACAGCCCCCAAACAGCCCCCAGAACAGCCCCCAAACAGCCCCAAAACAGCCCCCAAAACAGCCCCCAAAACAGCCCCCAAAACAGCCCCCAAAACAGCCCCCAAAACAGCCCCCAGAACAGCCCCCAGAACAGCCCCCAAAACAGCCCCCAAACCAGTCCCAAAACAGCCCCCAAAACAGCCCCCAAACAGCCCCCAAACAGCCCCCAAACAGCCCCAAACAGCCCCAAACAGCCCCAAACAGCCCCAAACAGCCCCAAACAGCCCCCAAACAGCGCCAAAAGAGCCCCCAAACAGCCCCAAAACAGCCCCCAAACAGCCCCCAAACAGCCCCCAAACAGCCCCCAAACAGCCCCCGAAACAGCCCCCAAACAGCCCCAAAACAGCCCCCAAAACAGCCCCAAAACAGCCCTAAACAGCCCCAAAACAGCCCCAAAACAGCCCCAAAACAGCCCCAAAACAGCCCCAAAACAGCCCCCAAAACAGCCCCAAAACAGCCCCCAAACACAGCCCCCAAACACAGCCCCCAAACACAGCCCCCAAACACAGCCCCCAAACACAGCCCCCAAACACAGCCCCCAAACAGCCCCCAAACAGCACCAAAAGAGCCCCCAAACAGCCCCAAACAGCCCCAAAACAGCCCCCAAAACAGCCCCAAAACAGCCCCAAAACAGCCCCCAAAACAGCCCCCAAAACAGCCCCAAAACAGCCCCCAAACAGCCCCAGAACAGCCCCAGAACAGCCCCAGAACAGCCCCAGAACAGCCCCAGAACAGCCCCCAAACACAGCCCCAGAACAGCCCCAGAACAGCCCCAAAACAGCCCCAAAACAGCCCCCAAACAGCCCCCAAACAGGCCCCAAACAGCCCCAAACAGCCCCAAAACAGCCCCCAAACAGCCCCAAAACAGCCCCAAAACAGCCCCAAAACAGCCCCCCAAACAGCCCCAAAACAGCCCACAAAGAGCCCCCAAAACAGCCCCCAAACAGCCCCCAAAACAGCCCCCAAACAGCCCCAAAACAGCCCCAAAACAGCCCCAAAACAGCCCCCCAAACAGCCCCAAAACAGCCCACAAAGAGCCCCCAAAACAGCCCCCAAACAGCCCCCAAAACAGCCCCCAAACAGCCCCGAAACAGCCCCCCAAACAGCCCCCCAAACAGCCCCAAAACAGCCCCCAAACAGCCCCAAACAGCCCCCAGAACAGCCCCCAAACAGCCCCCAAAACAGCCCCCAAAACAGCCCCAAACAGCCCCCAGAACAGCCCCCAAACAGCCCCCAAAACAGCCCCAGAACAGCCCCCAAACAGCCCCAAACAGCCCCCAAAACAGCCCCCAGAACAGCCCCCAAAACAGCCCCCAGAACAGCCCCCAGAACAGCCCCAAAACAGCCCCCAAACAGCCCCAAAACAGCCCCAAAACAGCCCCCAAACAGCCCCCAAACAGCCCCCAAAACAGCCCCCAGAACAGCCCCAAAACAGCCCCCAAACAGCCCTGTTGTTTCCAGAGGAGATGAGCTGCTCCCAGAAAGGTCTAACCCTGCAAAGAGCGTTCCTCGAGTGAGGAGTGCCACCGGTGTATTTTGAACAACTCTTCAACACAGAAGCCATAATCTTTTAATTCGTTTCCTTCCAGAAAAATAGAGGAAGCAATGTTCAGCACCACTCTGCGTCTGGCAGATGGGTTTACCATTCCAGATAATGAAAAAAAGTAATTTTCACTGTGTCTGCCCACTGTACACAAGGCTCAACACTGCTGTCTCTCCTACTCTAAGGTGCATTTTAATGAGAACGTGTGCCACCTCAGCAAACGATGTCCTCATTTCTGTCCCAGCCACTCCCACAGGTGGTGTCACACAGGAGGCCAAGGCAGACTCAGTGCCCTGCCCTGACACACCACAGGAGCTAAAAATGCTTCACAAAATATCTGCAAAAGCTCCTGAGAGACAACACTTCCCTGGCCAAAAGGCTGCCCTGTCACCATTACTGCCCATGGCACAGTGTGGCCCTGGTGCCCAGCCAGGCCTGGCACATTGGCACATTTCCCCTCTGAACCACAGCAGTGACAGAATATTTCCCTGCAATGAAAACTTGAAAGTGTCACAAGGAGAATTGAGCCCTAAACTTCTGAAATGCAGTCGCTTCCCTGGGCTTTGCTAGTCAAACACTGCTTCTTGTATTAGTGAATCTGTTTAATTTTAAAGAGTGCATCATCAGAACCGTGCTCAGACATTCTAAACATTACTTAAAGCCATTAAAAAAATTTTTAAAAAATCAATATTTATTAGCCAAACTTGTTTCTCTAAATGAATACCAATATTTTGAATGCCCCACTCCCACGAATAATCTCCTCATGCACATAAATTAGCTCTATCAATTAAGACTGACAGGACTAAGCAGAGCCATAGGAATGCATACCAGCAGTGGAGCTGATTTAATCTGCAGTGTCAAGGTGATTTGGTTATCAATATGGAGCAGCAGAAACAACACTCCCAGCTAGGAATCTTATTTATTTAAAAAAAACCAAAAAAACAAAAAAAAACCCAAAACAAACAAAAAAAACCCCAAAAACAAAACAAACAAAAAACCCCCAAACAAAACAAAAACAACAAAAAAAAAAAAAAAAAAAAAGAAAAGAAAAAAAAAAAACCAACAAAAAAAAAAGAAATGCTGGCTTGTTTTTTTTTTTTTTTCCAATGCCAACCCATTCTGCCTTAAAATACAAGCTTTGATCACCTTGTGGATAGAGCAGTGGATGGGACAGGACGAGTACAGGCCACGAGAGGAGATCCATGTGAGTGTGAAGGAGTGGAGGAGAAAGGAAGAGCTGTTTTTAAGAAGGGAGAAGTTCTTTGCTGACTCCTTCTGCATCCCAAACGCAGCCCTGCTGTGCCTCAGACATTCCCCCACACAAAACCATCAGCGCAAGCCTTCCTCTGCCACTGCTGAAGAGAGCCTTTGGATTCCACCAGGGAATTATCTTGGCCTGATTTGGAAAGCCTCTGCTTTGGGGAAACAGCTTTAGTGCAGTTTTATGGAGCCCCAGAAAAGCGCCAGGCAGCAGAGAACATTTCAGCCAAACCTAGAGTGAGCACTGTCCATGGGATACAAACTGTCCTGGGGTGGCAAGTCGAGGAAAAAGGTCCAAAAACAACGAAAAAACAATCCCAGGAAAAAACAAAAAAAATAAACCAAGCAGCAGCCACCAGCAGCAGCAACTGACTGAAGAAAAGCAGTGTCCCTTCCTTCTCACTCCCCCGTAGAACAGTGTGGGGAAAGAGTTTTCAAACATCCCGCGCTGGCAGAGCTTCTCTCGGCTGCAGGACACAGTTAAAGCCACAGGACCGTATTTCTGCTCAAACATACAAATGATAGGGAATACGAAATATCATTTAGGCCACCCCAGGACACAAGCCCAGCTCCCTGCAATGTTTCTGATCACGCAGTTCCCATTAAGGAGGTGCAGTGTGCACTGCGGTGTGTCACACAGGGCTGGGCTGGGTTAGTGCCCACCGACAGTGTGGTGCTCGCCCCTCGCTGCCTCAGCCTTCCAGGCTGGCGCTGCCTCTTTGGGGGAGGAGCCCTGCCGTGGAGAACCTCGGGGTTTGAGTTTCTGACCCTGCCCCTGGTTGGGAAAGGCGTGTTCAGGGCTCAGGATCCACTCATCCTTCCAGAGCCTTCTGTTCTGTTAGTCCTGTAATTGGTCAGTTTGGATTGTACTCCACCCTCTTATGTAATGAGTGGTTTTGTACGCTCGTCCCCTCCCTCTCCCTCTTTCCCTATTGGTCATCCCTTTCCACACTTAACTCCTATTGGTCATTCCTTTCCATACTTGACCCCTATTGGTCATCCTTTCCACACTTAACCCCTATTGGTCATCCCTTTCCACACTTAACTCCTATTGGTCATTCCTTTCCATACTTGACCCCTATTGGTCATCCTTTCCATACTTAACCCCTATTGGTCATCCCTTTCCATACTTGACCCCTATTGGTCATCCCTTTCCACACTTAACCCCTATTGGTCATCCCTTTCCATACTTGACCCCTATTGGTCATCCTTTCCACACTTAACCCCTATTGGTCATCCCTTTCCACACTTAACTCCTATTGGTCATTCCTTTCCATACTTAACCCCTATTGGTCATCCCTTTCCATACTTAACCCCTATTGGTCATCCTTTCCATACTTGACCCCTATTGGTCATCCCTTTCCACACTTAACCCCTATTGGTCATTCCTTTCCATACTTGACCCCTATTGGTCATCCTTTCCATACTTAACCCCTATTGGTCATCCTTTCCACACTTAACCCCTATTGGTCATCCCTTTCCATACTTAACCCCTATTGGTCATCCTTTCCACACTTAACCCCTATTGGTCATCCTTTCCACACTTAACTCCTATTGGTCATTCCTTTCCATACTTGACCCCTATTGGTCATCCCTTTCCATACTTAACTCCTATTGGTCATCCTTTCCACACTTAACCCCTATTGGTCATCCTTTCCACACTTAACCCCTATTGGTCATCCTTTCCACACTTAACCCCTATTGGTCATCCTTTCCACACTTTACCCCTATTGGTCATCCTTTCCATATTAACCGGCTGCACCCTGCAGTCGGGGCCTCCTTTTTCCCTGTGCCCTTCGTGGGTGCAGGGGAGATGCTCAGGCCCTCTCCCTGCTCTCCCTCCCGACCACCAGCAGCCCTTACCCATAATAAAGGAGAGCTTGGGAGAGAGCGACTCCCGCGGCCTTTTGCCTCCTCGTGTGGTTTTTCCACCTATTGACAACAAATGGCGCCCAAAGTGGGGCCCAAACCCACGACCCTGAGATGGAGAGTTTCATGCTCTGTTTTGTCAGGATAAACACCACGTACAGCAGGGAGATTATCACATCCCGTGACGGCTCCAGCCTTGGCTCGGGCCACGAGAGGTAAAATGTTCATCTCGGAGTGGGAGAACAGCCCTCGTTCTCATTCTCATTCCAGAAGACACCGACAAGTGGGCTTTAGCTAGGAGTACTGTAATTATCCACTTTGCAACAGTTAATGCTCGGGGTTGCTAATTAAAGACAGGTAACTGTACAGAACTTTGTAATTATGTGGGGTAATCTTTGCATCAAAATAAGACATGGCCCACGCTTCATTTGCATGGGCCATGCAGGTTTGGAGCATGCCAAAAAACATTTCACTTCTAGCCAGACAGACCCAAAGCAGAGCTACAGAGCTGCAGGAAGAGGATCAAACCCCCATGAAAGTAATTTCGCTCAGGGAAAAAGCACAGACGGTAATTTGGGTGACAGACCTACGAGGAGAGTTTGCCAGGAGGATCACCAGATACAAGCTGAAGACTCAACCACATGGGTCAAGCCTATTTTAACAAAATTATTGGGCATCACTTTGAGGAACAGAACCTCTGGGAGTGGCATGTCACCTTAACCCTGTTCACAACAGTTCCCACAGTCCTGAGCCGAGCTGTTTTCTGTCACCAACCCTTCGGCTTGGCCAGGTGGCCAACCACAGCCCAGGCAGAGACAATCCAGGCAGAGACAATCCAGGCAGAGACAATCCAGGCCATCACTTCCCTGAAAACCCCAAGTCTCAGGGCCATGAGTAGGAGCAGCCATGCCCCAGAATGATCTGCAGACCATCAACATACAAACTATGCAGACTATTGCTTGAAGAGAATCAGAGCTGCACTTCCAAATCCACAGCTTGCTCTTCATTTTGTGACTCTCCTGTGCTCAGGCTAATCTCTCTGCTGGTTTAATTTCCAGGATGAACCTGCCCTGGTGTGCTCGTGCCTGCTCCTTCCGTTTCCACACGTTTTCCCTCCTTGCTTCGGCACAGGGACAGGAACAGGCAGTGATTGCTGAGACAGCGGCGCAGCAAAAGGCAATGGGAGCAGGGATGGAGGGATGGGGATGGAGGAGTTGCCATGGCAGCGGGGGGACCGAGAGTTTTCCAGCTTTGGGAATGCACATTTCTCATCACTGTGTCTGCCCTGAGCAGCCCTTGTGGCTTTTAGGGTGAGGGCCAGGAGTGCAAACAGCATTGGCCCCAGGGAGCTGCTCCATCACGGCAAAGGTTAAAGGGTGGAGAGCAGCAGAGAAACCAACACAGGAACTCAGACTGGTGCTCAGGTCAGCACCTTCAGCACAAACTTACGGCACTGAATTGTGCAGTAGGTCCATAAATCCATTATTTTTCAGAATAACTCATAAAATCTAATTCCTGTACTCCGAAACACAGTGTTTATTCTCCCATTCCCAAGCTCTGCTCTGTCTGCCGTGTGTGTCTGCAGGCACTGTGCATCAGCACTTCCCTGCCAAGACTGACTGCAAGAAGAAAGAGCAAAATATAACAGCAACAGTGATGAACAAATCCCATTGCAAGCAAAGAACATAACAGGAATATAACAGAAATAAGAGAATCTATTGATAGTCCTTTATCTGTCTTAACTTAGTAGTACGATAGGAGGGAGCACCAATTTTCATTTAAATGTATAAAAAATAGCAAGAAGGCTGCAATGCTTTCATAAGTTAAGATGAAACACTCACTGCAAGGGTGTGAATTCATGTGTTCTTGAATATAAAGAAGCTGTTAAAGGATGAACCACAATATAAAAATGTCTAAAGGAAGAAGCAGATGAACTCTGCAAGTTGGCAGGAGATTTAGAGGTGCACAGCTGCCAGTTTGCAGAGATCACCTGCTGGAGTAAGAAGTCTGCAGCTCATAATTTCTGAGAGGAACTGTGGGAAGCTATTTAAGGGAAGTGCATTTGGAGTAAAGAAATGCAGGAAATTGAATGTGTAGGTCTGCAGGACAGAGGTGTGGACCAAGGAACTGAAGTGCTCTGTGGCCCAGACTCCAATTTGTGCCCTCAGCACAGCACTTGGCCTTTGTGCAGCAGTTATTAAAAAGTTTGGGAGGAAAAACCAAAACATGAAACTATTTCCCAGTTGCTGCTGCCTTTGCTGCTTCACTCCCAAGGCACACCCTGGCCAGGCTGGCAGTCCTTCCCCTTCCACCCCTAAAAACCTCCAACAATTGTCCAAAAAGTCCAAAAATTGTCAGCACTGACTCCTCCACGCTGACTTTTTGACTTCACTTTTCTCAGTTTGTGCCTCTGACCATCACAGCACAGCGACTATGTCCATTCCCTTTAATCTAAACTTCTTTACATAATGGAGAGCTTAGGCACACGGGGGAAGAAAAAAGAGCAACATCAACTAATTTCATTCGTACAGAACAATCTATCTGCAGGAGAAAAGGGATGGCAAATTGCTGCCATTTTGCTGTGTTGTTTGAATAATTTTCTGCAGGAGAATTTTAAATGCCTGGTGTATCAGGGAAGGGAGAGCTGCTCCCTTTTCCACGTGGGCATTATGGAACGAGGCACTGATGCAATTTGGAAGATGGACTATTGACTGTTGTGAAATGATGCTGAAAATGATGCAATCAATTTAATTCTCTAATGGCCTAAGTAAAGGAGGGGAAACTTTCTGGGCATTGTTTGACCTGCCTTATGAGTGCCTGAAAATCCTGCTCTGAGTAATCAGGAGATGGATCTCATTTTATACAACTTTTTTTGATTCAGTAGCTGAAGGAGGAAGAACTGAATCTCAATTTATAATTCTAGTTCCTTCCACTATTACTCAAAATGAATAAAGAGGACAGTTTCCATTCCAAAACCCAGAGTGCTCCAAGCCTTTAGATGACCTTCAAGGGAACTGCAAGACAGTCTGCCTAGAGTCATCAAAAGATTTCTGTTTAATTGGATCTTGCAGAAGTGTGCTCTTTTATTCAATATTTTGTGGCGATGAATTGGTTGGAGGTTTTCTTTGTAAAAAAATAAATACAGAGTGAGATGGCTGTGTCACAGGATGGAGGGAGGCATCACTTCAGCTCCCTGCTCTGCCCAAGTCAGGGATATCTTGGATGAAAAATGAGCAAAATATGTGAACCTCTGTGTGTGAGTTAGAGGGCAAGTGAGAGAGCACCTGAATCTTGGTATTCAACAGAAAAATGGACTTTCGTTCTGAAAATATAAATTATGGCAAATCTACATTCACATAAATTTTAAAAAAAGGGTTCAGATTGCTCCACAGCAGAATTAATATGTATTTCAAAACATGAAAACTTGCTAAAATTAGAATTGCTGCCATTTCATCAATAAAATACTGACACCAAGCAATAGGGAAATTGTCACATCCTCTGGATCGATACAGGCTGCTCCAGGGACTGTGTGCTCTACAGAAACAATAATTTCTCTTACATCCTTAGGTACAGCGGAAGACAAAGATCATGTTATCGTGTTTCTCCTTTGTTCTTTTAAGGAAGAATTTATTTAAACAAACAGGAAAGCAACAAAAGTTAGTTTTACCTCACAGCTGGTGAATTGAGGTTCCATGGACACATTCAAAATGGATATTTTAACACCCCAGCCCTAAGTTCAGAGCTTTGTCTGCTGCTCTGCACTGCAGAGCTCCTGAGCCTCTGCAATCTCTCCCAAAACATTCCCTGGGCCATACCATTGGCATGGCCCTGGTATTTCCCTGTTTATTGTCCCATGGATTATCACTTTGGAATGTTCTTCTGACCCTAAACACATCAACCTGAGCTGCTCTCAATCACACCGGGTCCAGGGAGAAATGCTAATCCAAAATTTGTCAGTCAGCATTAGCTCGGTGCTGGCTCTAAAGGACACTCAGATTCATGAATTCTCAATTCTCAATTCACTCAGATTCACGAGTTCTCAATTCTCAATTCACTCAGATTCACGAGTTCTCAATTCACTCAGATTCACAAGTTCTCAATTCTCAATTCACTCAGATTCACAAATTCTCAATTCACTCAGATTCATGAGTTCTCAATTCACTCAGATTCATGAGTTCTCAATTCTCAGTTCACTCAGATTCATGAGTTCTCTTTTCAGTTCTCAGCTCCACTACAAGTTTCCTGGGCAGGGAAAAGGCACTCAGATTCACGAGTTCTCAGCTGCACTGCAAGTTTCCTGAGCAGGGCATTTGATGTCACTGCAGCTGTACCTACTCCAAGCACACACTAAACACTTAAATTACAAATTACCCAGGGCAGGACCACCTCACCCTGAGCACCAGGAGCAGCTGGCAGAGAGTCACAGCTGGATTTCAGCACAATATCACATTAGAAACATCGCATCCCAGGCAGGGCACCACCCCAGCAGGGCATCCTCCCAGTGCTGCACTGGCACTCCCAGGCTGAGATGCAGCGAGATGCTCTAACAAAACTCAGGCTGGCTGCTGTTTGCGTGAGGATGTGCAAGGAAACATCCAGGACCTGATGCAAACCTCGCTGGGGCAGCCTGCCTGCCCTCCATCCACCACACGCTCCCTCAGAATGGCTCTTCAGGATAAACAATGCCTGAACATGTTTGATTAAATGCTTTTCAAGCTCTTAAAGTCCCTAGCAAGTGAGTTAGTTGGGTCTGTGATATTGCATTGTACAAGAATGATTGATTGAAACAAACCTTCCCCCTCTCACTCCATAGCTACTTCCACAAGTATTTCGAATCTGGCAAGAAGTATGACATTATTGATTTGCTCTGTGCTGCTTGTTCTGGAGCCTCATCTGCAAACACATTACTCTTTATTGCTTCAATAATTTCCCTGAGTGCAGAGAACTCCATTGTATTTTTTTAAACTTAGCGTGTAGTGATTCCTTAAATTTTTTATGTGCTCTGAAGCTGAATGTCAGCCATTTGCAGAAATGCACTGGAAGGCAACCAGAAATTCAGATGTTTCCACAGGCATGTGATTACTGCTTCTGCTGATCCCAAGTTCCCCACAGATGTTTTGCCTGGCCTGGGACATGAGCACAGCTGCATTTGGGCAAGGCTTATCTTGAAGCATTTGGGAAAGGCTTCAAGTGCTGAGGAGGACTGGGCAGAAACTGATTCTGAACTCAGCACAGAACCAATTGCTGTGCTCAAATGGCTCCTGGTCAACAGAATAAAACACATCAGTGTTTGGTGCTGGAGCCAGGCCCTCAGCAGAGCCCAGAAAGGCTCTCAGAGCACCTCTGTTTTAACCCTTTCACTTCCCACAGCACTCTGCTCACGGCACTGAATGCACAGCACAGTCCCAAACTGTGTGAAATGCACAGTCCCAAAGTGTGTGAAATGCAGTCCTAAACTGTGTGAAATGCAGTCCCAAACTGTGTGAAATGCAATCCCAAAGTGTGTGAAATGCAGTCCCAAATTGTGTAAAATGCAATCCCAAACTGTGTAAAATGCAATCCCAAACTGTGTGAAATGCACAATCCCAAAGTGTGTGAAATGCACATTCCCAAACTGTGTGAAATGCACAATCCCAAAGTGTGTGAAATGCACTCCCAAAGTGTGTGAAATGCACATTCCCAAACTGTGTGAAATGCACAATCCCAAAGTGTGTGAAATGCACATTCCCAAACTGTGTGAAATGCACTCCCAAACTGTGTGAAATGCAGTCCCAAACTGTGTGAAATGCACAATCCCAAACTGTGTGAAATGCAGTCCCAAACTGTGTGAAATGCAGTCCCAAACTGTGTGAAATGCACAATCCCAAACTGTGTGAAATGCACTCCCAAACTGTGTGAAATGCACTCCCAAACTGTGTGAAATGCACTCCCAAACTGTGTGAAATGCACAGTCTGAAAGCCCTGCATGATCTGAACACCTGAGGGGAGCTGCAAACACGGTGGGATTGGGAACTCAGCGCTGGGAGAAGGAGCCCCCCAAAGTCAGAGCACGAGGCGCTCATCCGAGAACACCTTCCCCATGGGGCAGAAAGCAGCCTGGCACTGGGGTCAGACACACACTGGGGACCCCAAGGCTGTCCTGTGTCCCCCTCAGACCCAGGGGAGCCCAGAACACCCCAAACCAGCCTTTGCCCCATGGTTTTGTGATGGCCAAACCCCCAGAAGCACCGAGTGCTGCTTGTTTTTCAGGCTCTTCCCTGTGTTTGAGGCACCTGCCGTACCCCAGCCCGCAGGCTGAGGGCCAAAATAATTACAGTGAGACAGAAAACCTCCCGCTCTCATTAGAGATGTGAACGAGCTGTGATCCTCACTTTTAGAAGCATTTTAAAGTTTCCAGGATACTGCAACGCACAGAGCTACTTAGCAGCTCGGAAAGGTCACATCTCTGCCTCCCACCGCTGTTTACAGAGCACAGGAGGCATCAGAAACAACAGAGCACGGGTTTTCACGCTGTAGATTCAAGGGGAACAGAAATTAGGAACGAGAATGTGTTTGCAAAATAACGAAGCCGTGAATGGGGCAGGCAGACAGCAAAGGCAGCCTCTGCCGTGTGAAAAGTCACTTTTCACTGGTCTTGGGAGAACACTGAACATTTTCCACATCTGAGGAGTCAGACCCAAGCCTTGAATAATGAGCCAAGAATAAATCCATAAACTAAGGTTTCATCGTACACAACATCTGCCCAGAAGCCATTTTACACCTCAGCCTCTGCTTTATGACCAAAGAAATTAACAGCTTCGTGTGAGGTGTTGGGCAGCGAGTTCATAAACCAAAACCCCAAAGCTGCTCCTTGCCAAGCTGTAATTCGTGTATTTTGAGTAGCAAAGGGTGTTAAAAAAAAAAAGAACAGTTTTACACCACAATATATTGCAGTGTGACACTCAGAGATGCATGGCCTTATAACAGATCATGTGTAATCTCCCATGTAGAGGATGTGTGTCTTCAGAGGATATGTTAAGAGGAAGGAGAATGCTATAAATCGTGCAGTGCTGCGAGCACAAACTGAAATTCAATATCTGAACCCTCTGGCGTGCTGTCCCTGTGGTGGAGCAGCTGGGGATGTGATGCAGCTCAGCTGACTCAGTGCCATGCACCAACCCAGACAGCTTCTCCTGCGGGGCGGGGGCAGAGCATCATCCCAAAACCAGCCCCACTCACTGCCGGGAGCCTTCACCAAACCTGCCCTGCTGAAAAGGAAAGAGCTTGACACCTTCCCTACCGAAAACAAAAGATCTGAACACCTTCCCTGCTGAAAATGAAAGATCTTAACTCCTTCCCTGCTGAAAACAAAAGATCTTAACTCCTTCCCTCCTGAAAACAAAAGATCTTAACTCCTTCCCTGCTGAAAACAAAAGATCTTAACACCTTCCCTCCTGAAAACAAAAGATCTCTTCCCAGGGCAGTGGAAATCACACCCAGACCCTCACATGGACAGCTCTGCCATGAGAGCACACAGCCTCATCTGCATCCCTCGCTGCAGCACACACAGCTCTGCTGCGTCCCTTGCAGCACACACAGCTCTGCTGCATCCCTCGCTGCAGCACACACAGCTCTGCTGCATCCCTTGCTGCAGCACACACAGCTCTGCTGCATCCCTTGCTGCAGCACACACAGATATCTGCAGCATCCCTCGCTGCAGCACACACAGCTCTGCTGCATCCCTTGCAGCACACACAGCTCTGCTGCATCCCTCGCTGCAGCACACATGGCCCTGTGCATCCCTTGCTGCAGTACACAGATATCTGCTGCATCCCTTGCAGCACACACAGCTCTGCTGCATCCCTCGCAGCACACACAGCTCTGCTGCATCCCTCGCAGCACACACAGCTCTGCTGCATCCCTTGCAGCACACACAGCTCTGCTGCATCCCTCGCTGCATCCCCAAAGCCCCAAGTTCTGGTTCTGTCCCACTGAAACCTGGGTCAGCTCCACTGCAATCAGCACAACGCTGCCTCTACACCAGTGAAGAATCAGGCTCCAAACGAATTTTATAATGTTTTTAACTACTGTCTCAGTGGTTTTAAACCCATTTCTTTGGTTGTGCATTTTTTTCCTTATTTAAGAGGCTTTCCGGCAGCTCTAATCTGCACATCTGTTCAGTGCAACAGCAGCGCAATTCCAAAGGCAATTTCAGACGATGCTTCTCGGGTTCGGGACCGACAGGCTCTCGCAGGTGACAGCTGCTCTGCCGCCCTGCCACAGTCACAGCGAGCTCTGTGTCACACCCAGAGCAGCTCCACAAGGCTCTGTGCTGACGTGAGGGCTTTGTCAATGGATGAAACACCGCACGGTGCCGGGGCTGGGCTCACCCCAGCTCTGCGAGCTCCGTGCCACCGCTGCCTCCTGAGCCTGCCCCTCTGCCTGCCGGACACTGAACAGCCTTCTCCTTCGTCTCCTCCTTCTCCTCCTCCCTCTCCTTCTCCCTCTTCTCCTCCTTCTCCTTCTTCTCCTTCTCTTCTCCTCCTCCTCCTCCTCCTTCTTCTCCTTCTCTCCTCCTTCTCTTCTCCTCCTCCTCCTCCTTCTCTCCTCCTTCTCTTCTCCTCCTCCTCCTCCTCCTTCTCCTCCACACACAGCATCTTTACAGAAACACATCTGCACCCTGGGCAGACACTGAAATGCGGGCTCAGGGGACAGGACATTGTTTTTGTCTTGTTTGTACCTTTATGGAGTTAGGCTAAGCCTTTTAAAACAAGGGGAACAATTCTGCTGATTTCAGGGAAAGTGGGGACAGTTTAAAACCTGTTGAGCTTCTTTTTTCCCTTTAAATTAACACCTACACTTCTTTCCCCACATTTAAGGCAAACTTTGCTAAGAACAGCAAACACTAATTACCATCCTGTGGTGATCAGCCAGCGTCAAACTGAGCGGAGGAGAAGGGCCCTGACTGCAGAGCTGCTCAGACCTCAGCACCAAACTGGGGTGTGCCTGATCACAGCTGCTCCTCAGTGCTCTGGCACTATCTGCTCCAAACCCTCTCTCCTGACTTTAATTCTTAGGGCAATTAATGTCATTATGACAAGTCCTTCCTTGTCCCCATCCCTGCTCAGACTGTGTTGAATTATGGACTTTAAGGACATCTTTCCAACTGACTGATCAGACCTCTCTGTGCTGGGTGAGCTCAAGCTTTAATATTTTATCAGAAACAAGTTGAGTCCTCGGCCTGCTGCGAATAAACTGAGTTTACTGAAATAGTGTAAGAGGCTCTTCTCTAAGAAGTCAATAGAGCAAATCACTTTCTCTGTAAGTAAACAGGTATGCTTCCTATTAAATAATAAACATTTTTTTTCTGTTTTCATTACTTCAGTATGAAAATTGTGCTTTTCTTTTTCAAACAGGTCAGTTTGAAGGTCTAAATGCAGCTCAGATGTTGTAATGTCCCCTCATCTAATTTAATATTTACCTCTACTGAAAATGTTGCTCACAGTTATATTGATTTTGGATTTGTGAGTCAAAGGAACTTATCTGCTCATTGTTTGCAAATTCCTCCACAGGAATGGCACCTAATACATTTAATGAAGACTGGAACACAGAGAGTGAAGTTAGGTGGGAATTTTGCCCTCTCTTTGCTGCCACTTTCCCATTGTCATTCCTGCTTCCCATCCTGAACAGCCCCACCTGCAACAGCTACAACTCCATGGCTAACAGCAGCATCTCTGCAAAATATGAATCTTAATGCAGCAGCTTTAAAAGCTGTTGCCTTATTTTAAAAATCACACATGGTTCAGAATATACACCTTTTTTGCTATTTCAAACTGCTTTTAAAATGAAGACAGAAGATAAATTGCCAGTAGGGAATTATATAGGAACTTGTATAACAGAGGCACAGAAAATCACTGCCTAGCACTGGAGAGCAACACAGCACTGTCCTCTCACACCAGCCACTCAGTTGACTGAAATAATTTGTTATTCCACGTGTGTTATCCAAAACGAAGCAGTGTATTAATGAGCTTTGTTGGGTAAGGAATGTGGAGATCTTTAGCACTTCCAAAAACAGACAGAGAACACTGTCATTCCTGAGCTCAGCGCCCAGACCCTGCCCTGCTCTGCGCCAGGAGGGCACACTGGGGCTTTCCCCTCTGCCCTCTGCCAAAAACCTTCCCTGGCACTTGCTCATTTCTCAGAGAAGCTCATAGCCTTGAACGAGACAGGAACAACATCACCAGACTGGAGCAAGCAGACTCACCTCTCTGCCGTCGGTGCTCCCCACAGCCTGCTCTCCTCGGCTGTTTTTCCCCAGGGAAGGACAGCAAATCAGGTGTGGCAGGAAAGCTGCAGCCCTTGGAGTTGCTTTTACTCACAAGTGTAGCTAAATCTCCCAATCACTCCCCATTTTATCTGGCCTCGTGTGCCGTTTCGTTAGGAACAGGTGCCAAGCGTTACCTTTTCCTTGGCCAAACATTTTATAAAGTCTGTATTTCACCCACCCAGGAGACACTGATCAACCCAAACAAAACCTCCTGCTTTGGAGTGGTCTCTGCTAAGTGAAGAGGAACAGGAGACTCCAAACGTGTGCTGCTGTAGCCCTGGGCACTGTGACTGGAGGGTGATTTGGGGCTTGAAGATCTGACTGCTCCTGCTTGGAGCTCAGACTGAGCAAGGGCAGCAGAGCCCTGACCAAAGCCATCCACACTGAGCTGAGCAGAGAGCACACACAGCCTGGACACAGCACTGACCAGCTGGATGGACACAGCACTGAGCCTGGATGGACACAGCACTGAGCCTGGATGGACACAGCACTGACCACCTGGATGGACACAGAACTGAGAGCCTGGATGGACACAGCACTGAGAGCCTGGATGGACACAGCACTGAGCCTGGATGGACACAGCACTGAGAGCCTGGATGGACACAGCACTGACCAGCTGGATGGACACAGCACTGACCAGCTGGATGGACACAGCACTGAGCCTGGATGGACACAGCACTGAGCCTGGATGGACACAGCCCTGAGAGCCTGGATGGACACAGCACTGACCACCTGGATGGACACAGAACTGAGCCTGGATGGACACAGCACTGACCACCTGGATGGACACAGCCCTGACCTCCTGGATGGACACAGCCCTGACCACCTGGATGGACACAGCACTGACCACCTGGGTGGACACAGCACTGAGAGCCTGGATGGACACAGCACTGAGCCTGGATGGACACAGCACTGAGCCTGGATGGACACAGCACTGACCAGCTGGATGGACACAGCACTGAGCCTGGATGGACACAGAACTGAGCCTGGATGGACACAGAACTGAGCCTGGATGGACACAGCACTGAGCCTGGATGGACACAGCACTGACCAGCTGGATGGACACAGCACTGAGCCTGGATGGACACAGCACTGACTGCCTGGATGGACACAGCACTGACTGCCTGGATGGACACAGCCCTGACCAGCTGGATGGACACAGCACTGACCAGCTGGATGGACACAGCACTGAGCCTGGATGGACACAGCACTGAGCCTGGATGGACACAGCACTGAGCCTGGATGGACACAGCACTGAGCCTGGATGGACACAGCACTGAGCCTGGATGGACACAGCACTGACCGCCTGGATGGACACAGCACTGACCAGCTGGATGGACACAGCACTGAGCCTGGATGGACACAGCACTGAGCCTGGATGGACACAGCACTGACCAGCTGGATGGACACAGCACTGAGCCTGGATGGACACAGCACTGACCACCTGGATGGACACAGAACTGAGCCTGGATGGACACAGCAGTGACCGCCTGGATGGACACAGCCCTGACCACCTGGATGGACACAGCACTGACCACCTGGATGGACACAGCACTGACCTCCTGGATGGACACAGCCCTGACCACCTGGATGGACACAGCACTGACCACCTGGATGGACACAGCACTGAGCCTGGATGGACACAGCCCTGACCACCTGGATGGACACAGCACTGACCACCTGGATGGACACAGCACTGAGCCTGGATGGACACAGCACTGACCACCTGGATGGACACAGCACTGAGCCTGGATGGACACAGCACTGACCACCTGGATGGACACAGCACTGACCACCTGGATGGACACAGCCCTGCTGGAGGGCAGAGTTTGGCCCCACAAACACTGAGATATTCCAGGATGCTCCCAGTGCTAATTTTCCCCTAAAAATTTTCCCAATGACTTACAGCGATTGAGACATTTTTAAGATCTGATTGCCAAGTGTTCAGTCAGCAGTTTATGTGTGTTTATTCCCACCCAGCTCCTTAGATTTAGGTGGTGTTATACCCAGTCTGCCAACATCTGACTTTCTGTCTAGATTTGAGAAGGAACATAAGTCTGGCGAAGGACTGCAGGTCCTTTTTTCTTGAAAAATCTAATTTTATTTCCAGCTTAGTGCTGATTCATATAATAACTGGTTTTTAAAAAGCACATTTTCAGATATTTTGATCTTACAAGTGTTTTTAAATTCAAGAGCTTCATCCACATTGGAAAACCACTCAGAGAATACATACAGAAAATTAATTAGAGCTCAGTTCCTGACAGAAGCTGAGCATCTGCTGAGTACACAGATCCAGTTTCCAGCGGGAAATAAATAAATAAAAATCAACCCCTAAATTAAATCAATTTGTATCACAGGCACTCAGAAGCATTCAGAAGTGGGCATTTGTGATCTAAGTTTAACACAAAGATGTTCAGAGCGAGCTGCAGTCAGCAGCTTTTTTTTTTTTTTTTTTTTCAGTGGTGGCACCAGGGTGGCGCTGGCACTGAGGGTTTGGGACAATTCAGGAGCCACCTCTGAGCAGTGCCCTGGGTCATGCCCAGCTCTGATGGGCTCAGGTGTTTATCACACACCTGGCAGACTAAAGCATGGGAATTACTATTAAATGCAGCTGGTTTTATAATGGAATTTAGTTCCTTAAGACACAATGAAACTCTTGCGATAAGTTTTTAGTGTAATTCTCAGCGATTCATTACAAGTCACTTTCCTTATGAAACACAGAGTTTTCTTTTAGACACTTAAATGTAGAGATTTTAGATAAAAGTTAGTTCTGTTAAAATCAACTAGAATAGAAAAAGACGCAGAACTTAATTAGAAAGAAATTAATGATTAAGTGCAGAGTAGCCTTTGATTATTTGATATTTACTCAGCTGTGCTTAGAACAGACAATTAATAATCTTAAGAGGTTCAAAGGAGAGCCTAGACAGTTACAGATTTTCCCAGATGCAATAGAAGAGAGCATTGGGAGTTTTCCAGGGCCAGATGTATTGTCAAAAACCAGCGAGGGAAGAAGGTCACAGTGAGGAAGACTCATATTACTTCATCCAAAGCATCCCTGAGACTCAATTAATGACCACCAACCCAATTCCATTGCAGGAACTGTGCATGCTTAATGACTTTTTGCTAATTTCCATACGAAGCGGGGAATGGGAGGCGCTTATGCTAAATATGCATTGTTGTGATAGATAAATAAGTTCTGTGTTGCATTGTCACTCCGGAGCTGTACACTTGGGAGCTCTCCCTGCAGCTCAGATAAACACACACTGTCTAACCTTAACAAGTTAGAGAGTCTGTGTCCGTCTCAGGTGGATATCGATATTAGATCTGCATTTTAATAATTCACTTAAAGCCTCCTATGCTGACTGTGAAATTCTGGGTGTTGCTTCAGATTTTCCTCTCGTCTCTCCTCTCTGCAGTTCACATGAATTGATCCCTTGCAAAATCATCTTTGTGCTTTATTCTGTGTGTTAAGGACACGCTCCCACCTGGGCCACTCAGACCATGAATTCTGAATGGCACAAATTCTTCTCCTCCCCTCTCTAGCCACACAGAAAAAGCATCTTGGGCCTTACAAAGGATGGAGGCCCAAAGTCATGTATAATGTGAATTAGAAAATCATTTAAGGAAACAAACAGGTTTTAGTGCACAGGATTCATGCCTGAGCAGCCCTTTATGGCAATACTTATTTTATATACATGGGGCCTACAATAAATCTGAGCAAGAACAATTCTGTGCAAGGCCCAGCTTCCCAAAGACAGCACAGTTACCCACAAGGTGTAAATACGAAAGTTTTCATTTCAGAGGGTCATTATTCCATGAGAACAGGAACAGATACAATATTTTGGGGTGACAACTCTGCAGTGGTGGAGGAGCCTGCAGGCACTGCTGCTCCAGACCAACACTCACTGTGCTGCTGAATGCCAATACCAAATTTATTGATCATTTAAAGTGTCATTATTCTAACGAGGTTATTGCTGGCCCAGAAATGCCAATGAATATTTGAGACTCATTCAATGTGATGCTTGTGAGACGCTGGCAGGGCAGCCATGGGTTTGTGTGCAGAGCTTGGGAAAAGTCACATCCCAAAGCCCTGGTCCCCAAAACTCTGTCCAGGCCAGACAGACTTTGTTTGTGATGTGGAATCAATGTCTCAGGAGAAAAAAATAGCAATAAATTACACAACTCTTACTGCTTTGGGATGCTGCTGTTGCCATTCCTCCTTTCATTTTCTCTATTTTCCTTAAAAGGCAAAACCTCTCACTAAGCATTCTGCTGATAACCTTTGGGCAGCTTTCAAAATGGGATCAGAAAACAAAACCAACAGGGAAATTGTGCACCATCTCTACTTGATAATTAAAAAGGATGACCTGTTACAGCCCAAACCAGAATCCATGCCATGGCTGAGGCAGCGCGGGATGGTAATTAACAGCGAACGACAGCGTTATTGCAGCGCTAATGCAGGGCAGCCGTGTGGGAACGCTGAAATCCCTGGGATGTGAGAGGAATTGAAAATCCAGCTGATAAGGCTGTAAATCAGCGCTCAGTCAGCAGGGCTGCAGGTATGAATTGTGGTGAGAAACCAGCGAGTGACAAACCCCATCATTCATTTCATTATATTCCTTCCCCTCCTGTGTCTCCCTCCCTCTTCTCCCAGTTTGGATTTCTAACAAAATTATGGCAAAATTCATGTCCTTTTCCATCATTTTGATTATTCTCTTCTATCTAGTGCTGTCATTAGAATGAAAATTGCTTTCTTGCTTTTTCACTGCCTCTAATAATATGCAAGGCTAATTAATTATTTTGCCACGGATTAATTTGCAACTAGAATACAATGAAGATACAGTGCATGCCATCTTGCCAAAAAGAGGAGTTGACAGTAAACAGGAGATCAGCTGACATGGCCAGGGACAGGTCCACAATTTAGAGAAATTTTTATTACCCTTTAATCATCCATGACCACCAATTGATATGTAAAGTGGAGCCAAGGCATTTTTTACATTATTTTAGTTTGGATTTGGTCAGGAGAAAGAAGCTGAATCAAGTCACTGCTGAGTGAAGTTCGGAAAAATCTCACCCGAGCCACAAAACGAAGATAAAGTACTGAAATGTCAGCTGAACTAGGAGATTCTGTTCTTTGCAAAATTGGATAACTGTAGGCTTCAATGCATTTTTAAGTGACTGAGTTGGGCCTACTTCAGTACAGCTCTGCCTTTCCAGCAGCACTGCTGTGCTTGCTGCTCCTCTGACTTTGGAGTGCTTTACTGTGCTCTGAAAATAATTACCTGGAAAGTAAGCACTGGCAAAAAGCACCTCGAATTCTGAAAAGTCTTCTCTTTAAAAGCTGATGTGTACAAAAATACGTAAAAATCTATGTAAAAAATCCATTCCTACCAAATTATTCCCCCACCCTGTTCTATTCTGCCTGAAGGAAAGCTTTCCTTTCCAGGGTGCTTAGCAGGGTGGTGCCCTTGCAGTGCCCAGTGGGTGCTGTCCATCCTGCTGGCCGTGCCCATTGCTGTCCATCCTGCTGGCTGTGCCCATTGCTGTCCATCCTGCTGGCCGTGCCCATTGCTGTCCATCCTGCTGGCTGTGCCCATTGCTGTCCATCCTGCTGGCTGTGCCCATTGCTGTCCATCCTGCTGGCTGTGCCCATTGCTGTCCATCCCAGCCCTGCTGGCTGTGCCCATTGCTGTCCATCCTGCTGGCTGTGCCCATTGCTGTCCATCCTGCTGGCCGTGCCCATTGCTGTCCATCCCAGCCCTGCTGGCTGTGCCCATTGCTGTCCATCCTGCTGGCTGTGCCCATTGCTGTCCATCCTGCTGGCTGTGCCCATTGCTGTCCATCCTGCTGGCAGTGCCCGTTGCTGTCCATCCCAGCCCTGCTGGCTGTGCCCATTGCTGTCCATCCTGCTGGCCGTGCCCATTGCTGTCCATCCTGCTGGCTGTGCCCATTGCTGTCCATCCCAGCCCTGCTGGCCATGCCCATTGCTGTCCATCCTGCTGGCTGTGCCCATTGCTGTCCATCCTGCTGGCTGTGCCCATTGCTGTCCATCCCAGCCCTGCTGGCTGTGCCCATTGCTGTCCATCCCAGCCCTGCTGGCCGTGCCCATTGCTGTCCATCCCAGCCCTGCTGGCCGTGCCCATTGCTGTCCATCCTGCTGGCTGTGCCCATTGCTGTCCATCCTGCTGGCTGTGCCCATTGCTGTCCATCCTGCTGGCTGTGCCCATTGCTGTCCATCCTGCTGGCTGTGCCCATTGCTGTCCATCCTGCTGGCTGTACCCATTGCTGTCCATCCCAGCCCTGCTGGCTGTGCCCATTGCTGTCCATCCTGCTGGCCGTGCCCATTGCTGTCCATCCTGCTGGCTGTGCCCATTGCTGTCCATCCCATCCTTGCTGGCTGTGCCCATTGCTGTCCATCCTGCTGGCCGTGCCCATTGCTGTCCATCCTGCTGGCTGTGCCCATTGCTGTCCATCCTGCTGGCCATGCCCATTGCTGTCCATCCCATCCTTGCTGGCTGTGCCCATTGCTGTCCATCCTGCTGGCTGTGCCCATTGCTGTCCATCCTGCTGGCTGTGCCCATTGCTGTCCATCCCAGCCCTGCTGGCCGTGCCCATTGCTGTCCATCCTGCTGGCCGTGCCCATTGCTGTCCATCCTGCTGGCCGTGCCCATTGCTGTCCATCCTGCTGGCCGTGCCCATTACTGTCCATCCTGCTGGCTGTGCCCATTGCTGTCCATCCTGCTGGCTGTGCC
Source organism: Acanthiza pusilla (assembly GCA_036630365.1). NCBI lineage: Eukaryota > Metazoa > Chordata > Aves > Passeriformes > Acanthizidae > Acanthiza > Acanthiza pusilla. Next base: position 1,104,375 of record JAXCHO010000030.1, on the reverse strand, counting down.
CATTGCTGTCCATCCTGCTGGCTGTGCCCATTGCTGTCCATCCTGCTGGCCGTGCCCATTGCTGTCCATCCTGCTGGCCGTGCCCATTGCTGTCCATCCTGCTGGCTGTGCCCATTGCTGTCCATCCCAGCCCTGCTGGCTGTGCCCATTGCTGTCCATCCTGCTGGCCGTGCCCATTGCTGTCCATCCTGCTGGCCGTGCCCATTGCTGTCCATCCTGCTGGCTGTGCCCATTGCTGTGCTGTCCATCCTGCTGGCCGTGCCCATTGCTGTCCATCCTGCTGGCCGTGCCCATTGCTGTCCATCCCAGCCCTGCTGGCTGTGCCCATTGCTGTCCATCCCTGCTGGCCGTGCCCATTGCTGTCCATCCTGCTGGCTGTGCCCATTGCTGTCCATCCCAGCCCTGCTGGCCGTGCCCACTGCTGTCCATCCTGCTGGCTGTGCCCATTGCTGTCCATCCCAGCCCTGCTGGCTGTGCCCATTGCTGTCCATCCTGCTGGCTGTGCCCATTGCTGTCCATCCTGCTGGCTGTGCCCATTGCTGTCCATCCCAGCCCTGCTGGCTGTGCCCATTGCTGTCCATCCCAGCCCTGCTGGCTGTGCCCATTGCTGTCCATCCCAGCCCTGCTGGCCGTGCCCAGCTGCCCACCCAGAGCTGGCGCTGGCCCCCAATGCCAGGGAAAGGCTTTGGGCTCCGTTCCCACCTCTGCCTGGCTCTCCCCCTGGCCACGACAGCTTCTCACGGCAAGAACTCTCCCTTGCACAAAAAGCTCTGTGCCAGTCTTCTTCTCTCTGTCCAGCCCCACCTCAGCTAAAAGCATTTTCTCCTTTTTTGTGCTTTGGGAGCACAGCTAACCCTAGGCAGGGATCAAATCCTCACATGCACAGCACAAGTGAGAGGAAGGACCAAAATCCTCACATGAACAGCAAAAATGAAAGGACCAAAATCATCACATGAACAGCAAAACTGAAAGGACCAAAATCATCACATGAACAGCAAAAATGAAAGGACCAAAATCATCAGATACATGGCGAAAGTGAAAGGACCAAAATCATCACATGCACAGCAAAAATGAGAGGAAGGACCAAAATCATCACATGCACAGCAAAAATGAGAGGAAGGATTTCCTCAGCATGAGGTAACAGCTGTATAATTTACCAAGCCATAACCACCACCCTGAGAGGAGAACAGCCACAGGCCAAGGAAAAACATCACTTTTCAGAGCCAGACCATGCCTGGAGCAGTGCCACCTACAGCAAAGCTTTGCACAGGTTGTTGCAAGCAATGAATGAAATTCTACACACATTTCACAAGGTTTTGTGAAATCAAGGTCTGAATAACTTCAGAAACACAGACTGAAACATCCTCTGTGCTGTTGATGTGCCACACCATGCTGAGTACATTTCAAGATGCTCTGATTTTCCACCAGCATTGTATGAAAATACATTCACTGCTCCTAACATGAGAGCACAGCAGAGCCATGGGTTTATTCAGAAGATTTGTGGCACTGCTTTGTATTACCAAATCCATGCTCCCACCGCATCAAACACACCACACTAGATTGGCATTTAATAGATATTTGTAGCCTGCAGGAATAATAAATGAAACTAATTAAGTTTAATAATTCAAGGGAACTTGGCATGCCTGATTGCTACATGGAGGCTAATTATCTTTCTCCTTTTCTTCCAAATCTCCCCCTCCTCTCACCAAGTTAATCTGGAAACTTCATAAAATATGAAAATATTAAGAAAAAAAAAATCCTAATGGTAAACCCATTCAACACAGAGAAAATGCAGCTGATGCAGACTTGACTAAAATCCTACAGATTTTTTTAAAGAGTAATGCTTGTTTTTAGGAGTAGTCAGCTCGGTCATAAGAGAGATTTATTTTCTTCTACGTCCTCTCATCACAGAAACAGGACCCAAAAAATTGTCTCAGGCAGAGCTTACTAAATCCAAGTCACCATCAGCACCGTGGCAGAGATCTCAGATTTTGCAGTCTCTGTCCCAATTAGTTCCCCTGCGCTGGCACACAGTAACTTTTATTGAAGATCCACTTCGTTCAGCAGTGGAATGTTTAAAAACGTTCATATTTCTAGAAAATCACTGCTCTCTTCTCTCGCCACAGTTCCCAGTCAGGGACAATCAAAACACAAGTTTAAATTGAGTATTTGAAACCTCGATGAGATCTCAGGCTGAGAGAAAAACAATTCATCAGTTGAGAGAAGATAAAATCGAGAGAAGGTTGTGTCAGAGGCATGGACTGAAGAGAGGGAGCTCATATGGAAAAGGTTTGCCCTGGCTGCACAATATTGTGTGAAGCACTGCAGATCAGCAGATTTTAGCAATCCAGAAAGCAAAACGTAGAGTGTTCCATTCTAACACAGAACCTACCCCCAAACTGCAGTAATAATAAAATAAAAATAAAAATAACAATAACAATAACAATAAAAATAAAAATAAAAATAAAAATAATAACAATATAATAATAGTAATAGTAATAATAGTAATAAAAGTAATAATAGTAATTATGATAATGATAATGACAATGACGATGATTATGATGATGATGATGATGATAATAATAATAATAATAATAATATCATAAAACCCAAACCCCAACCCCCACTGCATCCGTTCATTTTCTCCCCAAAACCACTTTTAGCCAACAGTCTTTTTCCAAGGTGAAGAGTTAAAGAAAACACTCCTTAGCAGATGATTAATTTCGTGCACAGCGCAGGGAGAATCTTTAGAGCCAGAGGTTAACTTAGATTACCTTGCTAACTAATAAAGAGAGCAGGTTTTTAATTAGGTTGCCTAAAGCTCGTTCTCCCCTCATTATTGATGATTTTTCTCTTGCACAGTGTAATTATTGCCAGCAACATACACATGTATATGTTATGAAAACCCTAGACACACAGATATGTGTACAGAGGGTTGGGGAGGATGAAATAGGAAAGCTTTATAAATTATGATTCCCTGGCAAAAGATGCTGAGAATGTGGAAACTATGAGTGAGACTGAAATGAAGACAAGCTCTGAGATACCAAACCCCAGGGACTGAACAGCTGAAAACAATGGTGTGGCCACGGAAGGTAATCCCCTTTGGATTAAACAATTCCCTTTGGATTAAACAATTCCCTTTGGATTAAACAATTCCCCTTTGGATTAAACAATTTCCCTTTTTGATTAAACAACTCCCCTTTTGATTAAACAATCCCCTCTGCTTGCAGGCAGCTCCAAGGGTCAGAGCAGACCCTACCCACTCGGCAGAGGGTCCAAAAAGCAGTTTTTAGAGTTTAAAATATAATGCTATATGGTAATGCAATGACTCTCTAGACTGTGTGTAAATGGTGTAGGATTTGTAGCTTGCTCTAGATTGGTTAGTGAAAATCAGAATATTCAGCACGGAAGAGGATTTATTGTAGTGTAAACTGCAACCACGGCACTTCTGTTCCATATTCCATACTTCTCTCTCTCCCTCCCTGCCCTGCTCTGAGCTGTGTCTGGCAGCTCCTGGCAGCTCCCCTACCCCACACCTCTCACAACAAACCTCATGCTCTCAGACCAAACTCCAGAGCTCTCTCGTCTCCGTCCCGACCTCTGAAACAAATCACCAAATCCCACAGACGGCAATCCTGCAGCGTGTTATTGATCAGGGTTTGATAATCGATTCATCCACTGGGGCTGTGTGTTATTGATCAGGGTTTGATAATCGATTCATCCACTGGGGCTGTGTGTTACTGATCAGGGTTTGATAATCGATTCATCCACTGGGGCTGTGTGTTATTGATCAGGGTTTGGTGATCTATTCATCCACTGGGGCTGTGTGAAGGGTGAGTCATTGATCAGGGTTTGCTTATCTGTTCATCCACTGGGGCTGTGTGAAGGCTGTGTTATTGATCAGAGTTCGATTATCTGTTCATCCACTGGGGCTGTGTGTTATTGATCAGGGTTTGATTATCTATTCATCCACTGGGGCTGTGTGAAGGCTGTGTTATTGATCAGAGTTTGATTATCTGTTCATCCACTGGGGCTGTGTGTTATTGATCAGAGTTCGATTAGCTGTTCATCCGCTGGGGCTGTGTGAAGGCTGTGTTATTGATCAGGATTTGGTGATCTGTTCATCCACTGGGGCTGTGTGAAGGCTGTGTTATTGATCAGAGTTCGATTATCTATTCATCCACTGGGGCTGTGTGAAGTGTGCCCTGCTTGGTACAAGACTATGCAGAGCCCAACCCTGGATCAGCGATTCACCAGGAAATTCCATGGAGCAGCATCCTTTGAAACCTCAAAGGTACATTCAAAAATAAATCCACATGCAGAGTTAGAGGTAAGATCCTGCTAAATACTGCCATAAAGGTTTCACCCTATTCTGGATATATCCTTTGTAATGTCTGGCTAACTTTAAATTCATGCTAAAGAAATCAGTGAGAAATAAATGCCACCTTTGGAATATACGGTTCTGTCCAGCAAGTCCCTTGGATCAGAGCTCCAATATTTACCAAAATTCATGTTATCACTTATCAACTCACCAGGAAAAAAAATTAATTAATTCAATATCGCCCCATGCAAATTTTAATCACTTTTTCAATGTCAGACCTTTAATTAGGCTGCTCCTAGGAAGCAGTGCAACCAGGCCATTAGCAATGCAGCCATAGAACAAAACTCTATTAGGAAAATGACACTTCCACTCCAGCAGACTCAGACACACACCAGGGCAGTTAATCTAAATCAGATTCTCAGTAAAACCAGGAAAATAGTGCAGCAGAGCTCTGAATGTCCTCGGCTGTTCATCAGAACTTCAATTTGTACACACACGGTACAGTCAAACTCTACAGAAATGCCAAAGTCTAAGTTTCCTAAAAAGAAAATATGTAATTTTTGCTACTGTTATGAAATTTCTGTCGGAAGCAGCGTTTCCTTCCTTGGCATCCTCCACAGGGAAGGAGACATTTCTTCATTTCATTTGGGAGAGCACAGTGGAGCTGCAGTGTGAAACGCTGAACGAGCACAGGACCCACGGTGATAATTGCTGACACTAATTACAGAGCTGGCAGACAAGGAGCTGGACCCTCCAAAACACACCAGTTTGTGTATTGTGTAACAATAAATCTAACCAGGATTAGAAATAAAGCTGTCCTCTTGGGTATTGGGAACTCCCACCCTCTTAGCTCTTTCTCCAAACACTCTGTGCATTCTCCAGGGTTCAAGTTGTGCTGCAGAGGACCAAAGCAAACACAGCCTCACAAGGGCATGGCAAGCAGGAACAGAGAGGAACAGAAAAAATACCATGATATTCAAGTTATAAAAGGGTGGGCAGCAAATAGATTTTAAACAGTAAGTGGAAAAAGCACAAAGCTATAGCTAGAGATTAAAAGAGTGCAGTGGCCAGACCTTGATGACTTGAAGAGAATTTCTTTGAAGAGCTCGAACTGAAACAAAAGCTCCTCCATTTGTATTAGTAATGGAACAACAATCAAGCCTCTGGGCAAAATATGAGAGCAAGGCACATCAGAGCTCAAGTGCAAGATGTGAAAATTTTATGCTCAGTCTTCGAAGTGAAATGTTTTTATCTGAGGAGGTTATTGTAAACAGTTTTATTTTGGGAGCTGCCCTTTGAGAAGCTACTGCACAAAAATGCACACAGAAGAAAGCAAGAAGCTTTTCTCTATTTGAACTTTGCCTTAGCAGAAAAAAATGCTGTTTTCTATTTATAAAAATACCTGAGAGCCAGCAGCTCTTAAAGCATGTCCCCATACTTAAATGCTTTTATCGTTCCAAAAATCTCAAATAATCAAGAGATGCTCATGAAGAGCTGCTCAGCCTCTTGCTGTAAAGCTGTAAGAACAGCCCCTGAGAGCTCAGCTTTGCTTTATACACTCAGAAATATGGATGAGCTCAATTCCAATTTTAACATCCATGGTCAGAGCAGTCTATGAACTTCTCATAGTCTCCATGAATCTTCCATCTCTTCAACAAGCAATAAAATGTGTGCTAGCTGTTAATCCTGCCCATTTAAAATGGCAATGTGGGAACTGCCAAGTGACAGGAGTGCAGAGACACCAGACAAGGGTGCAGTGAGCTTTGTGGGAGGAGGCGATGGTCATTTTTGGGAATATTAGATTTCACAAGCCCCAGAGCTCTGCTGTGACCGAGCCTGGAGCACTGAGCTGGCTCTTGCTGAGGATGGCAGCACAGAACAGCACCCAGCTCCTCTCAGCTGCTCCTGTGGCCCCAGGGCAGCAGCTGTGACCATCAGAGCTGATGCTCCCCGCGAAGTTAGATTCAGCACACTAAAATCTGCATCCCTGCTGCCTCTCAGAGGTGTGAGCAGTCACCTCGAGGACACACTCACTCCCTGCCTGAATTCGGTTTTGTGCTCCCAGCAGAGCAGGCTGCCCGCGGAGCAGCTCCTGGTTTTGGGGATCAGTACACACCATGGCCTGGCCAGCCAGGCAGGGAAAGCCTGAAAGGAGAGAGCACATTTCAGCTATTCCTGAAGCTGAGCTGTAAAAGAACAGCCTCTGGGGCAGATCTGCAGCTCTCACATTGCCTGTGCTAGGAATTCGTGATCCAAAGGATCTAAATGAATTCGGAGGGAATGCTCCTTTTTCTTTTAAGAGTACACAGATTGTCATTCCAGGAGCTCTTTTCCTGTTGGTGGTGAGGTTTTGTGTGCCCTTGGCTGCCTGTGATCAGTGGCACATTCAGCAGCAAGCACTCTTGGAGGCTCAGCGATATCTTCAAGGATAGGAAAGAACTTCACTCCTTTCGAGCACCACTCAGGCAAAGATAAAAAGCTTGTGAGGATGCCAATTACATAACCTGGCTGAGCCGTCTTGCCAGCCAAGAGCTTTGCAGGATGCGTTCTGGCTTCACAAGACGGAAATTCAGCTTTTATTGGAGCAGCTTGATCCGGTGACTTCTCTGTTTAATCCACGTGGCCACTGCGATCAGTCAGGAGCAGAAACCCAAAGGCAGGCAGCTCAAATTAATTCCAGCAGGATTTCACAGTGCTTACTACTCTGTGTCTCCCTGGCAGCACAGCAGTGAGACAAGAGTTCAGGACAAGAGTTGTGCTCTGCTCTGGAGACAAAATATCCTCACCCTGCAGGACAGAGCCTTGGGCTGAGGGGATGGAGGTGCCCCGAGCAGGTCCCACAGAGCAGGGGACAGGAAGCTGCACAGGAACATCAGTGTTCATTAAATCCAGAGCAGTAAAACTGTCTCCTGGCTAATTACTGTGGGCAAACTACCAGGACATGCACAGCCAGTGCTGCCTTCAGTCTGTGCAGGTGTGCAGCTCATGGGCACTGCAGAGAGCCTTGTCTTCTCCCCAGTCTGTGCAGATGTGCAGCTCATGGGCACTGCAGAGAGCCTTGTCTTCTCCCCAGTCTGTGCAGATGTGCAGCTCATGGGCACTGCAGAAGCCTTGTCTTCTCCCCAATCTGTGCAGATGTGCAGCTCATGGGCACTGCAGAGAGCCTTGTCTTCTCCCCAGCCTGTGCAGATGTGCAGCTCATGGGCACTGCAGAAATCCTTGTCTTCTCCCCAGCCTGTGCCTGTGAGCAGCCCATGGGCTCTGCAGAGATCCTTCTCCTCTCCCCAATCTGTGCAGATGTGCAGCTCACAGGCACTGCAGACAGCCTTTCTCTCCCCAGTCTGTGCAGGTGTGCAGCTCATGGGGCACTCCCCAACCTGTGCAGCCCATGGGGCACTGCAAGACAGCCTTCTCCTCTCCCAATCCGTGCCTGTGAGCAGCTCATGGGGCACTGCAGAGATCCTTCTCCTCTCCCCAATCTGTGCAGATGTGCAGCTCATGGGCACTGCAGAAAGCCTTTCTCCTCTCCCCAATCTGTGCAGGTGTGTATCCCATGGGCACTGCAGACAGCCTCCTCTCCTCAGTCTGTGCAGCTCATGGGGCACTGTGGGCAGCCTTTCTCCTCTCCCCAATCTGTGCAGCTCACAGGCACTGCAGACAGCCTTCTCTCCCCAATCTGTGCAGATGTGCAGCTCACAGGGCACTCCAGACAGCCTTCTCCTCTCCCCAGTCTGTGCAGATGTGCAGCTCACAGGCACTGCAGACAGCCTTCTCTCCCCAGTCTGTGCAGGTGTGCAGCTCATGGGGCACTCCCCAACCTGTGCAGCCCATGGGGCACTGCAAGACAGCCTTCTCCTCTCCCAATCCATGCCTGTGTGCAGCTCATGGGCACTGCAGAGATCCTTCTCCTCTCCCCAGTCTGTGCAGATGTGCAGCTCACTGGGCACTCCAGACAGCCTTCTCCTCTCCCCAGCCTGTGCAGCTCATGGGGTGTAGTTGCACTGGTTTAAAATCTTTCTCTTCTTTCTCATGGAGAATAGAGATAAGTTGCATTCTTGTGCTTTCTGATCTCTTTGTTTTGGTGCTGGATGCTCTAGAGTTGTAACCAATCATTATCAGGGGTGGAAAATCTATCGACCAATAATTATTAGATTATTAATGAATATATAAAGAAGTTTTTGTAAATAAAGTTTCTCTTTTCGCCATCTTGGTGCTGCCTGCCTGACTTCCCTGCGAGCTTCCACGAATCTCCATGAATATCAGAAAATCAGAGCAACAATGGGCACTGCAGAGATCCTTCTCCTCTCCCCAATCTGTGCAGATGTTTAGCTCACAGGGCACTGCACACAGCCTTCTCCTCTCCCCAGCCTGTGCAGGTGTGTACTTTCATTACCAGAGATAATAACAATAATAATTTCAGCCTTTGGGACAGGGAGAGTGTTTTTCTCCCGGGTCTGGGTGACACCTTCCAGTGTGTCTCACTTGAACACAAACGCACAAGTGTCCCTGCGGTGGAGTGACAGCAGCAGGAGGACAGAGCAATGAAACTGCAGCTCTGACAGAGCAGAGAGAAAAAATATCACCAAAATGTATGATGGAAAGGAAGGAAAACCAGTGCAGAGCTTATTAGCCAAGTTGAATACGAGCTTAAAAAATGTATCAGCCTAGACCTGGAGATTGATGCTCAAAGCCACGAATTCAGCGTTAATTTATGATGCAGTAGATTTCCAGCTCCACTGAGCTAATGGGATTTGTTATTCTGTTAAATGGGCTTTTCCCTCGGAGCACCTTGTTTCATCAGAGCGTTCAGCAGAGGTTTGGGAGGAGGAGGAGGAGGAGGAGGAGTGTAAACACAGCCCAGCCCTGCCAGCTGCCTCTGTTTTGCACACCAGAGTGCTAATTCCTCTCTCAGACCGTGGGTGCACAGGCACTGCACTCTGTGCAGGGGCAGGGCCATTTCCCTTTACTGAAAACTAAAGAAAATGTCATAGATTTCCTGAGAGAAGACTTTTGCTTGTGAAGGCTCTCTGGTGCATTTAGAGTTAAAATAGGAACAATCCTCCTGGCACTGACCGTGCTGGCACAGGTTCTGCAGGAGCCAAGCAGCACTTTGTGAAATGGCAGATGTAAACAGAGCTGCCTGTAATTAATAACACTTTAATTAATAGCAGGACTAAGTGGACCAGACAAAATCAAGGCCCCGAGAGGCTCTGTTTCCTGTAAAGTATCAACACAGAAAAAACCACAAGGAAGGTGAAAGATGAAGCTCCTCTTTCTGGAAGTGAAGCCAGGTCGTGGAAGGAGCACATGAGCCTGGCAGCAGCACCAGGGGCGAGCTCAGGCTCTGCTCCTTCATTCCACACCAAAATTAAACTCCTTTTGGGATGTTCTCAGCACCAGGGGTGAGCTCAGGCTCTGCTCCTTCAATCCACACCAAAATTAAACTCCTTTTGGGATGCTCTCAGCACCAGGGGCGAGCTCAGGCTCTGCTCATTCAATCCACACCAAAGTTAAACTCCTTCTGGGATGTTCTCAGCACCCAGAGCGAGCTCAGGCTCTGCTCATCCATTCCACACCAAAGTTAAACTCCTTCTGGGATGTTCTCAGCACCCAGAGCGAGCTCAGGCTCTGCTCCTTCATTCCACACCAAAATTAAACTCCTTCTGGGATGTTCTCAGCACCAGGGGCGAGCTCAGGCTCTGCTCCTTCAATCCACACCAAAATTAAACTCCTTTTGGGATGTTCTCAGCACCAGGGGCGAGCTCAGGCTCTGCTCATCCATTCCACACCAAAGTTAAACTCCTTTTGGGATGTTCTCAGCACCAGGGGTGAGCTCAGGCTCTGCTCCTTCATTCCACACCAAAATGGAACTCCTTTTGGGATGCTCTCAGCACCAGGAGCGAGCTCAGGCTCTGCTCATTCAATCTACACCAAAGTTAAACTCCTTTTGGGATGTTCCCAGCACCAGGGGCGAGCTCAGGCTCTGCTCATTCAATCCACACCCAAATTAAACTCCTTTTGGGATGTTCTCAGCACCAGGAGCGAGCTCAGGCTCTGCTCATTCAATCCACACCCAAATTAAACTCCTTTTGGGATGTTCTCAGCACCAGGAGCGAGCTCAGGCTCTGCTCCTTCAATCCACACCAAAATGGAACTCCTTTTGGGATGCTCTCAGCACCCTGCCCCTGTGCCCAGACCTCACGCTGCTCTGCTCAATACCCAAACTCTGGTGAGAAATGAATTGCTTGCACTCCGGGGATAATCGGAACATTAACTTTCTATCAACTCTAAGTTTTCCAGATGAGAGTTCTTTGCCGTTCTGATTAGCAAGCTGAGGGGAAATGCTTTACCCTCAGTAAAGCAATGCCTCCATTAGGAGAATTTAGCTTTTTGGGGATGCAATCTTAAGCCATACAATGACTGACCTCCATATTCCACTGCTTTCTATCCTTCAATTTCAGTTATAATATCTTGATTTTTCCCAAGGAAAACTTAAAAGCAATTCCAGCAGCTATTAGGCATAGTCAGTGAAACTCCATTTAGATGAAAAGAATAAACCTGACAAAACTGTCCAGGAAAACAAGAAAGTCAATGTCTGCATTCCTGACAGCATCAGGAATAACAAATCTATTGCTAAATGGCATGAGTTTTCCCCACATATCCATTTTGTAACTAGTATAGAATAGAAGTCTCGTTGAAAATAAAATTAATGTACAGCACAAGGACTGAAAAAATTAATAAAAGCAGTGGGACTTGAAAAGAAATGGTTTCTTTCTCACTTTCATTTGTGTGTGTATTCATGACTGTGTGTAAATCTAAATACATTCCCAAGCCTGAGGGCAATGTTGATTCAGAAACACAGCATAAAAATTAAAGAATCAATGGCCTGTCGAAATAAATGGCAAAACTCCCTTGACTTCAGCAGAGACAGAATTTTGCCCCAGATACTTGGGCCAAAGTTATCAGCAGCAGCCAAGAGGTAGTAAATTTGATCTTTGAAAACCAGTGAACAGGAGAAGAAAAATGGCCTTTGGATTGTCCACCTGCTCTGTAAAATCTTCCTGAAAATGTAATAGAAAATGCTCAAAACTTTCTTCCCTACCCCAGCTCATGATGAGCTGCTCAGGCTTCTGTCAGGGCAGTGTAAACTCATTAAATGGAGGTGTTGGTCTAGGGTTGGGGGCTAATCACACCTCCAGCTTCATGGGAGATAGAGCAGAGCAGAATTTGCTTTTGAGACCTGTCAGACAGCCTCAGCCTTGCTTTGGGGAGGGGAGGGAGCAGACCAAGCCCTGGTGTGCACTGTGGGCTCACTGCACATGGACACACACTGACCCTGACCTCATCCCTGGGGTCCTCACACACTCATCCTGACCCTGACCCCATCCCTGGGGTCCTCACATTCACCCTAACCCTGACCTCATCCCCAGAGCTCCGCACACTCACCCTGACCCCAAGCCCATCCCCCCCAGTGTCCTCACACACTCACCCTGACCCCAACCCCATCCCCAGGGTCCTCACACTCACCCTTACCCCATCCCAGAGCTCCTCACACTCACCCTGACCCCAACCCCATCCCCGGGGTCCTCACACTCACCCTGACCCCATCTCTGACCCCATTCCTGGAGTCCCCACACTCACCCTGACCCCAAGCCCATCCCCCCCAGTGTCCTCACACACTCACCCTGACCCTGACCCCATCCCCGGGGTCCTCACACTCACCCTGACCCCATCCCAGAGCTCCTCACACTCACCCTGACCCCATCTCTGACCCCATTCCTGGAGTCCCCACACTCACCCTGACCCCAGCCCCATCCCTGGGCTCCTCACACTCACCCTGACCCCAACCCCATCCCCAGGTTCCTCACACTCACCCTTACCCCATCCCAGAGCTCCTCACACTCACCCTGACCCCAGCCCCATCCCTGGGCTCCTCACGCTCACCCCACAGCTCAGACACAGAGAGCCACAGTCCCTGGTTTCCAGAGGGAGGCCCTGAAAAAGGGTGAGCATAGCTCAGCATCCTCCATGTGTTCATGTTGATCCCAGAGGTGGCTACAGCAAACACAGGCTGCAAGGTGGCCTGGAGGCGTGGGGGGGACACTGGGGGGGGGAGGGTGCTGGGGACAGCCATTCCTGTCCTGCAGGGACTGTGAGGATGGTGCTGGCACCCCCAGCTCCCCACTGACCCTGCTGGAGCTCCCCACTGACCACAGCTCCACACTGCCCACGGCTCTGCCCTGACCACAGCTCTGACCACAGCTCTGCACTGACCACAGCTCTGACCACAGCTCTGCCCTGACCACAGCTCCGCACTGAGCTCTGCCCTGACCACAGCTCTGACCACAGCTCTGCCCTGACCACAGCTCTGCCCTGACCACAGCTCTGCCCTGACCACAGCTCCGCACTGAGCTCTGCCCTGACCACAGCTCTGACCACAGCTCTGCACTGACCACAGCTCTGACCACAGCTCTGACCACAGCTCTGACCACAGCTCCGCCCTGACCACAGCTCTGCCCTGACCACAGCTCCTCCCTGACCACAACTCTGACCACAGCTCTGCACTGACCACAGCTCTGCACTGACCACAGCTCTGACCACAGCTCTGCACTGAGCTCTGCACTGACCACAGCTCTGCCCACAGCTCCGCCCTGACCACAGCTCTGACCACAGCTCTGCACTGACCACAGCTCTGACCTGACCACAGCTCTGCACTGAGCTCTGACCTGACCACAGCTCTGCACTGAGCTCTGCCCTGACCACAGCTCTGCACTGAGCTCTGCCCTGACCACAGCTCTGCCCACAGCTCCGCCCTGACCACAGCTCCGCACTGCCCACAGCTCTGCCCTGCTGTGCCCCAGCCCTGTGCGTGGCACAAGGCTGCTCCCTCTCCTCTCCTGCCCAGGGAAAATGAGCTGAGGGCTGGACAGGGCTGGTTTCAGGAGCTGCCTGACCTCACAAATGATCTCACCTCACCTCCCTCCTGCTGGCATGAGCCCAGCCCTGCTCTCCCTCGCTGCTGTGGAGCAGCACAGCAGGCAGGTAGGGTTTACCATCCATTAAAATAACAATTCTATTATAATAACAATGCCATTATAATAACAACGTTGTTATAATAACAACACCACCCTCAGGCAGTGGCAGCCCCGCAGAACAAAGCCCCAGCCAAAGGGGAATAGCCATGCCTGGGACAGCCCCCACTGCTCTCTTTTCTCCTATGTATTTCTGTTTAATTAGCTATGGATTCAGAATGGCTCTGGGAGTGAATCCCTCCCGGATGAGTCCCAAGGTCACTTCCTTCACTGCAGGATGGAGAAATGCACTGAAGCCTGGCCAGCTGATAATCTTTTGCTCGCTCACACCAATTGAATCCTTTCTTCTCTTGGATGAACTTATCTGGGAGCTAGCTAGGCTGTTGGCCCTGTTAAATAATGATTATGTTCTTTTTGCTCACTGTCGACAAAGAGTTATGGCCCCTCATTTAGAGCTCATTTCAAAACCATAAGATTCTGTAATTGAAAGTGGCTGAAGCTAATTTGATAACCCAGCTCTGAACACAGCCCAGAAACTACTTTCCCTTTGTCCTTTCAGCAGTAATGGCCTTGTCAGGAAAGTCTTCTGTGCTGCTTTAAAGAGCAATTCTGACAGAGGTTGGAGCTACTGCCCAGTGCCAGTGAGCAATTCCAGCATTGCCTGCAGGCTGGAGCTGCTGTCCAGTGCCAGTGAGCAATTCCAGCATTGCCTGCAGGTTGGAGCTGCTGTCCAGTGCCAGTGAGCAATTCCAGCATTGCCTTTGGGCTGGAGCTGCTGTCCAGTGCCAGTGAGCAATTCCAGCATTGCCTGCAGGCTGGAGCTGCTGTCCAGTGCCAGTGAGCAATTCCAGCATTGCCTGCAGGCTGGAGCTGCTGTCCAGTGCCAGTGAGCAATTCCAGCATTGCCTTTGGGTTGGAGCTACTGCCCAGTGCCAGTGAGCAATTCCAGCATTGCCTGCAGGCTGGAGCTACTGCCCAGTGCCAGTGAGCAATTCCAGCATTGCCTGCAGGCTGGAGCTACTGCCCAGTGCCAGTGAGCAATTCCAGCATTGCCTTTGGGCTGGAGCTACTGTCCAGTGCCAGTGAGCAATTCCAGCATTGCCTGCAGGCTGGAGCTGCTGTCCAGTGCCAGTGCCAGTGAGCAATTCCAGCATTGCCTGCAGGTCCCAGCAGGGCAGGGAGGGCAGGGCAGGGCTGGAGCTCTGCAGCCACAGCTGTCCTCAAACACCCACCCAGGGTGGGATTGCCTCTCCCCAGGACACAGCACAAGGCAGAAAATGAAAGGAATTAGGGAATGTCTTTACAAACAAACTGCTGGCAAGGTGAGGCCATCCTGAGAGATGGAAGAAACAAGGGGAAGGATTTCCATAGGAATTCCACCGATTGACTCCCCCAAGACTGCGTTAATAAACTACAGGAACAGAGACATGAGAAGAAGAAGAGGGGGGTGTGTATTGAGAGTGTCTGCAGTCAGGAGAAATGTATTTTACTTTTGTCTGCATTAGGCTTTCTAGGAAGCCTGTACCTCTCTGTACCTCAGCCTACGGGGAAAGGGAGAGGGAACTGTGGCCGGGAAATTCGGATAAAAAGAGAATTGCTGTGTTCTCTAGCAATCTGAGAGACCCCATGGGGAATGCCCGTGCCCTCTCCCTTTATTCCTGAATAAAGTTACAGGACTCCCCTGTCTCCTTTTTGGACATAACCCTCTGGTGTTTGTGGATTAATTTCTCCTGACAAAATAAATCCTAAATGGGACGTGCACCTCACGCTCTGAGTGCTGAGCTGCTGTCCCTCAGCCAGCCTGGCTGGTGAGCAGCCCTGACCCCAAACACATCTCCTGCTAGAGCAGCAGCACAAAAATCTCCTTTTGCCTCCCGTCCCTGCCTCCTGCTCACACCTGAGCATTCCATGATTTCAGGGGATGAGAGCAGCAGCACAAAAATCTCCTTTTGCCTCCATCCCCTGCCTCCTGCTCACACCTGAGCGTTCTGTGGTTTCAGGGGATGAGAGCAGCTTTCCCTGAGCCTCCCTTCCAGTGCTGAGGGAAGGAAACACCGACAGCAAGATGAATATTTCTGATACCTCAGTACATTTTCCTCGTTTATTTTGGAGTCGGAGCCTTTCCCGAGGTAAGTGGAGGAAATGTAAATAACGTGGCAAACATTTCTCTAGCCACAGCCTGGAGCTGTGCTCACAACTGCTCTGGCTGCTGTAGTAATTAGCATAAGCAAATTGCTAAATTGTGTGCTGTGATCAAATGATGGATTACAGCATGGAAGAAATCATTAACTCATTGATCAGCAGCACAGGCCTTCAAAACCACGATCTGAGCAAATTCTGAGCATTGTGGCAGCTTGGTAAATGGTACAACTGCTGTCTCCCATAAGCAAGAACCAGGAAATATTAACATATAAATCACCAAAATCAAATTTCAACCATTAAAATTGGTTCTCCAATGGTTTCTTGCAGCTGCCCACGTGGGATTGCTGCTCTGTGCCCCCTGTGCTGCTGTCTGACACTGCGGGGGCTGCCTCAGGCTGTCCTGGTGCAGGTTCCCCTCCACTGCTACCTGTCCTTGTGCACTGCAGTCCAGAGCCACGCCTGGTGGAAGGTGTGTTCACATCATGCAATGCTTTCTGGCACAGGATGGACCTAACACATACTTTCTAGCACAGGAAGTATGCTGGAAAGTATATCTATATCCATATATCTCTATATATCTCTATATATCTATATATGTATCTCGCTCTCTCTCTCTCTATATATATCTCTCTCTATATATCTCTATATATCTCTATATATCTATCTCTGTATATCTATATATGTATCTCTCTCTCTCTCTCTGTATATATCTATATATATATCTCTATCTCTCTCTCTATATATATCTCTATATATCTCTATATCTCTCTCTATATCTATCTCTATATATCTCTATATATCTATATATCTCTATATATCTATCTCTATATCTCTATATATCTATATATATATATCTCTATATATCTCTATATCTCTCTCTATCTATCTCTATATATCTATCTATATATGTCTCTATATATCTCTATATATATATCTCTATATCTCTCTCTCTCTATATATATCTATATATCTCTATATCTATCTATATATCTATATCTATCCTATGCTATATCTATCATTTCAATAGTTACACCTTGCAGAGCACCTTTTTTGCCCCAGAATAATTTTGCTTTAAATGTAGTGGGAACTTGGAAAGTTTTGCTGGTGATGTTTGGGGTTTTTTCTGGAAGGAAATGTTTTCCTGCACTTCCATAGTAAAAGGATCTGCTGCCCCAGGACTCTGCGGTTCACTGGCAGCATCTGTTCCCAGGTGTTCCCTGCTGGTGGCTCTGATAACCCAAGCAGCCTGTTATTGCCAATCTCATAGCAGAGCGTTTCACTCCTCATTCAGCACGAGGGCTCAGCAGCTTATCAAATTACTATTTAAATGGACTTCCTTTCATTAGGATGAGCAGGCCAGTCCCATCCCTCTCCCCTCTCGCTCTGAGATGAGACACTCCTGTTGGATATTTGTGCACCACTGCAGCAGAAATGAGTGTGTCAGTAGCTGCTGTGACCGCGGGGACAGAGCCCTCCCTCAGCTCGGTGCCAGCGTGAATGCCACCCCAGTCCCCGAGGATCCCACACTTGTTTTCAGCAAACAGAGCATCAATTCCAGGCTCAGGTTCCTCTGTGGACTCGGCTCTGCAGAGTCCCTGCGGCCCTGGCTGGGGCACAGTGCCACACACCGAGCACTCACTGCTGGCAGGGGACAAACCCAGCCCAGGGACACCAGGGGCTCAGTCTGGGCTGGAGAAAGGTGTTGGTTTAGATTTCCTGAGATTCGCAGGAGCTGGCAGAGGAAGCAGGCAGGAGGACCCAAGATGGCGAAAAGAGAGACTTTATTTACAGAAATTTCTTTATATATCCATTAATAATCTGGCAATTAGGGAATCCTCCTCCTAAAACCATTGGGCACAGCTATACAACACCTAGTACCAAACACAGAGATTAAGAAAGTACAAGAATGCAGCTTATCTCTATTCTCTGTGAGAAAGAACAGAAAGATTTCTAAAACAGTGCAACTACAGAAAGGCTCAGCTCTGTCCCTCCCCACTGTCCCCACACTGAGCAGAGGGACTCAGGCACAGCCCAGGACAAAGGCCAGGTCACCACTGAGCAGGACAGGTTCCCTTTCACCCCACACCTCTCCCTGCCTTGATCTGCTGCCATTTCCAGCACTTCCCTCCAGCTCACACATCTGCCTCTGCTATTTCTGTATTTCTGACCATTCCACCTCTGACAATGTGCTGGTCTCTGCCATCAGCTGTGAGCCCACACTGGGGCCAAAGGTTTGGCTATTCTGATCATTTCACAGAGCCCTCAGCCAGGTCATTACAGCTGTTTCTGGGTTCTCCAGTGGACAGGAAAGGAAGAGCAGAAAGAGATCTTGTGGTTGCACTGCTTTAGAACCTTTCTGTTCTTTTGCACAGAGAACAGAGATAAGCTGCATTCTTTTACTTTCTTAATCTCTGTGTTTGGTATTAGGTGTTATTTGGCTGTGCCCAATGGGTTTAGGAGGTGGATTCTTTGCTGACCAATAGTTGCTAGAATATGAATGGATATATAAAGAGGTTTCTTGTAAATAAACTTTCCCTTTTCGCCATCTTGGTTTGTCTGCCTGAATTCTCTCAGCTCAGCCTCTGCGACCCTCGGGGGCTCTAAAGCCACAAGATCTGAAAAACATTTGCACCTGTTCTGCCAGAGGAGAATATCAGAGCTTCCCTTTGTTCCACTGACAGATTGAATCATGGACATGGAAAGCAGTGACAGTGAGTTCAGGGTCTGCATCTGTAAATGGAAGAATTCCAATAAGAAGGTAATTTATTTCACTGAATTAAACGTACTGATTTGTGGTATGAATCCGTTCAGTAAAATGCCCTTTTAATAAGTAAAAGAATACCTTTCAGAATTGAAAGATTTGCAGTTTTGATCTTCAGTTCCCACTTCAATTCTGCTGCAAGGCAGTTCTTGGAAATGAGAGACAGAGCATTCCTCTCCAAGGAGAGTCCATTTTATGAGTGTCTGGTGGCATAGTTCTCTGCTCACTGTCTCTCTCCCAAAATCTAGCATCTCATTGGAATTTATTTTTTTAAAACTAATTAGGCAATTTTATACACAGTTCCAGGAGTACCTCTTAGGACAGCATTAATTTTAATAGCATCTCAAAATGACAAACTCACGATATGCCACTCGCAGTGAATATATTGAGTTAATAGATTTTCCTCATGCTGCTCTCGCCTGACACTACATTTGTCATAGCAGTGGTCCTGCTCTGGCACCATTCTCACCCATTCTTCATCCTCTGATTTTTCTATCACAACACATCTTTCACCAGCAGTATAATTTCTGCATTACCATTCCCAATGTCACACACTTAACAAACTCTCCATAAACATTTACATCAGCAGCTGTCTGTTAGCCATCAAATGTTCCTTTCTGGAGGAGTCTGCAGTTTCAGCTACTATTATGGTAAATCATCTCCCAGAAACAGAAATATTCCTCATGAATTTAAGCTTCGTTAGCCTCCACACACAGCCTTCACCTCAGGAGCTGCAGGGAATTTTCCCCATTCTCTGTCAGCCCCAAGGATGTGCAGTGCTGAGCAGCCAGTCCCTCACCACACAGCCCCAAAGGCCAGCCTGACAGCACAGGAAAAAGGCCCCGATTTCCTATTTTTAGTAGAACCTTCCATTTTTTGTGTTTCCTCAAGAAGTCTGGAGCCCTTGACATTATTTGTGGCTGTTTGAAGAAGTGCTGTTCTGCAGTGACACAAAGCAGCACGCTGCTATGAAATTTGCCTTCCCTCCCCTTTTTTTAGGAAAGCTGAGTGGCTTGTGGGCACTCACTCAAGTGAGGTTTGCACCTAAATCTGTGCGAGAGCAGAAACAAAGTTTGGTGCCATCGGCCCCAGAATAGCGCAGACATAAAAAATCTGAAACCCAGGGAGAACATTATACTTTCCAGATCTGTCTGAGTGAGTTCATTGGAGCACTTACAGCAGCTTTTTGGTACTCCACACTGGAGCTAGCCAGGAGCAGCACAAGGCTCCAGAGTAAAAGTAAAAATAGCATAAAAAAGAGTAAAAAAGTAAAACCTGCTTGCCACGCTCTCCTCACTCTGTGGCTGTTTGGTTATCCACTAAACCTCAGCACCTCTGCTCTTCTAGACACATCTCCAGCTTGATCAACGGGGGGAAAGGAGGGGGAAAGGAGGGGGAAAGGAGGGGGAAAGGAGGGGGAAAGGAGGGGGAAAGGAGGCGGAAAGGAGGCGGAAAGGAGGCGGAAAGGAGGCGGAAAGGAGGCGGAAAGGGAAGAAAAGCACTGGTAGGTCTTTGCAGGGAGCGAAGCTATTTCTTGCTTGGCTGGGGGCTGTGTCTGGCTGGAGCCTGGCAATGTTCTGCAGCTGCAGACCTTGTGCTCCCGAGGGACAAGGACTGCCATGAGCAAGGGTGCAGCTGCCAAAGGGCTCCTCCTGCTCTCCTCCTGCTGCTGAAAGGGCACGGGGACAGGGGAGAGGGGAAGAAAAGCTGATCTGTCAGGTCTGGAAACTCCTCAGGAGGGTCAGGTGAGGGAAGCTGTCCTAGAGACCCTTGGAGAAAACAGAGTGGAGGATTTTTATTATGGAAAGAAAACACTTCTGTAGGTTCAGTGGGATGAGATGAGGAAGTTAGAGCTGAGCTGGCTGCAGAAATGGGAGGAAGGGCAAATTTCCCCTTCCCACACAGGTGCCACCCTTGCAGCCATGCCCTGACAGCAGCCACCAGGAGCCAGTGATGCCTCCAGCAAACAGGAGCTCAGGACACAGCACCCTCCTGACGAAAAGCACGATAAAGCTCTGCTGTGTTAAACATTACAGTGATGAAACCCTCATTCCACCGAAGGCAGTGCCAAAACTGCCTCTGCTTTCAATGGAGAAAGTATTTCTCCCATCCTGCTGTCCCTCCGATCAGATCTCTGCTCCCTTTGTCACCCATTTTTCTGCAGCTCTTTCCAACATTTTCAGAGGAAATTAACTGATTTCATCTCTCCTGCTTTTAACATTTCTGCACTGGGATTGTATTCTTTGTCCTGAAAGGGAACTCTGACAGTACACTCTTCGAGTTTCCCATCTCGCACAGCTCATTTCTGCAGGAATCAATAAAGGTCACGCTATTTAAAAATGCTCAGCCTGAGCAGAGTGCAGAGAGGACCACGGAGCTGCTCGGTGTTGCCACAGCAATGCATGTGCTTTATTTTCAGCAGCAGATGGTGGGGCTGACATCTGCAGAAGCAAAGGGCACGGCTGGGTTACATCTCAGGTTTGGAAAGCAACAACATCTACTCTGTGTCACCTGCTCTGACTGCAGAACTCATTTTTCCCTGAGAACAAAGAGCTTCCCCTGCGCACAGAAAATGACTCTGTGTTTCCTGTTTCAATGATGCCTCGGACCCCAGTGGGGATAAAAATCCAAACCTGTAGTGCTGACAGGACATTCATAACAAAAACAGAGCCACCAGCCTCCAAGGGTTTGCTACATTCCGGAATTAAAACCATTCTCGTGACAGATGTTAACCTGAGAGCAACAAAGGGATTTTAGCACCAAGGGAAGGCCATTTTCTGTGGGACTGTCACTGTCTCAGCACTGCAGTGTTTTTTAAAGCCACGGTGATGGTCACACTGAGGATGGCAGCTGATGTGGCCCTGGCGTGGCATTGTCGCTGTCTCAGCACTGCAGTGTTTTCTAAAGCCACGGTGATGGTCACACTGAGGATGGCAGCTGATGTGGCCCTGGTGTGGCATTGTCGCTGTCTCAGCACTGCAGTGTTTTTTAAAGCCACGGTGATGGTCACACCGAGGATGGCAGCTGATGTGGCCCTGGCGTGGCTGGGGCACTGCAGGGGCAGTGAGAGCTGGGGAAGGTCCCCGTGTGCCACATGTGCTGGGGACAGCAGGACAGCCCCAGCCTGCTGCCCTCCCCAGCTGGCTGCCAGCTCCCAGCCCAGGGAGAGGAAAACAGCTCCCAGCCCTGGGGAATGGTCAGCAAGCAAACCCAAGGAACACATGGCAAGTTTCCAGCTCTGAGCAGAGTCTGGGGGACTCCAGATCACACTGACTGTGTCCTTCTGGCCTCACTGTCCAGCACTGCTGAAAGAGCTTTTTATAACTCTGCTGCCATTCAGACTGTGCCAAGTGCTGCCCAGCCTGGGTCCCACCCCAGGCACTCTGCTGGGCATTGCTCGAATGTACAGAACACCCAACACATCCCAGACACCAACACCTGCAGGAGGAAATTCCTGAAAAAACAACACCTGATGCTGTCAGAGGCTCTGATCTGTAGCTGCACTGTTTTAGAAATCTTTCCCTTCTTTCTCAGGGAGAATAGAGATAAGCTGCATTTTTGGACTTTCCTAATCTCTGTGTTTGGTGCTAGGTGTTGGGTAGCTGTGAGCAATGGTTTTAGGAGGTGGATTCCCTGCTGACCAATAGTTCCCAGATTATTAATGGATATATAAAGAGGTTTTTGCAAATAAAGTCTCTCCTTTCTCCATCTTGGGTTCATCTGCCTGCTTCCTCTGCCAGCTCCTGCGAATCTCAGGAAATCTCCAACCACACTGATCTCTGCACCAGCTCTGCATTCAGAGCAGCTGATAACGCAGTTTGGAGTTTCCCTGGAGCAGGCAGAGGGCATGCACTCCAGAGGAAGGGACGGCACGGCTGCAGGAGCACCCCAAATTCAGTCCCCCCCCTCACTTGTGCTCTGTTAAAGACTCTCTGTGTGCTCTCTCAGGGACTTTCCTGCATGCTGGCCATAATGTAGCCTTGTTCAGAGGGGTCAGCAAGAACAGTACAGAGTATTTTCCAATTAAATGGTCGGAATTACCGAGCTGAGTCCTTTTATTTAAAAAAAAAAAAAAAAAAAAAAAAAAAAAAAAAAAGTTGCTTCACATTTCAGCAAAACAAGATCTCTTTGGCTCGATTCAGGCTCGCATCTAAAAACAAAAAGGGCAAGAGTGCGAGTGGCATCCTGTCCTTGGAGTGGGAAACAAACCCAAAAGTGAGGCTACGCCTCCGGATTTTAAATCCTGGTGTCAGAGCTCAGAGCTGTGGGGCTCATACCCAGGCACTTTGGGTTTTTATCTGATTTATCCATGGCCTCAGTGGTGTTGCATTTCACAGCTTGAGGGGAACCTGCAGGGCTGGGCACTTCTGAGAGGGCCCAGCAAACCCCACAAAAGAGCAGTGAGATTAGATAGAAATATAAGATATAAACACCTGGCACTAAGGCAGCCCAATCACTGTCTCGTTATTAATTATCTCTAGCTAATATCAATAACTACCCAGAGAGCAATGCTGTACTGTCAGACAGGTCTCTGTCCCCTCGGTCTGAGGGGCAGTGTCCCCAGCTCATGGACACTGACAATGAACAAAAAAGGACTTTCGTGCAACCCTCAGCCCTGGGGATGTCCTTGGCCTCCAGAATTGGGGAAGACCTCCCCAGTGTGACTTGTCAGAGCAAAGCCTCTGCAGCTCCAGCACTGAAAGCTGGGCTAGCGCAGAAATCAAGCATTTGGACTGTAATCTCAAAAGAAATTTGGATCTTTAACAAGACCCTTGAACTGCCATTGGGAGTGTCAAAAGCAGAAAGGGCAGAGCACATCCTTTGGTGGCCCCAGGACCGTGGGGCCAGCGCTGTCCCAGCAGCACCAGGAAGGCTCCAGGGCCACATCCTCTGCAGCTCACACTGAAATCCCAAATTCTGGGGACAGAGCCATGCAGTGACTGGCACTGCAGGCATTTGGGGACCTGCAGAGGAATCTCTAGCTGCTCTCCCCATTTTCTCTGCTGGATGGAGAAACTTTTCCAAACCACCTGAGACTGTGCAGCAAAGCACAATGCCTTACAGGGAGGGGTAAGGGCAGGAGCAAAAACCTGGCTACTAATTAAAATACTATCATTAATTAATAGCAATAGGTATTTAAGAGCCTCATTTTGCAGAGACCCAGAGCTCTCAATTTGTGCTGCTGATAACAGGAACAATCAAAAGCACCCAGGGGGACACAGAGAAGCTTTCCTCAGCCTCATCCTCACCCTGGAGGAAGGCAGCAATGGGCTCCTGTCTCCAGGGAATGCTGTGAGATAAAATCCATTTCCAGCTGAAATCAGGGAGAGCTGCAGCAGCTCCTGCTCTCAACTTCTCCCTAAAATGTCCAGTGAATTATTCCTGAGAAGAAATGTCTGCAACTCGTTCAGATATTTGCCTTCTAAACAGGTTGAACTGGACCTGAGGTTCCCACCATCCTTCCTCCCAACCTCCCTGCAAAAGGCAGGGAGGTGCTCGTGACATCATCATAATAAATGCATTTGCTGGGAGAAATTAAACAGCAACAGGTGTCCTTCAGAGTCCTCAATGACTGTTAAAGGAATTTACATTTGTGAATAAACAGCGGCAGAAATTATTTTTCTGACAGCTTCTCATTATTAAAATTAGGACCCTGCTTAATCCTGCCAACGTCAGTGGGACCCAGGATGACCTGCTAAGTGTTGGTGACAAAAGTTCATGTTGCATAAGGGAAGTATTAATGGGAGCAGCCATTAAAAAAAAAAATTAAAAAATTTAAAAAAGAAAGAAAAAGAAAAAGAAATATAAAAATATTTTGGAACTGTCTTTGTGGATGCCTGGAGCAGAAGCTGTACATCCCCTTGGGGAAAATTCCTTATCTGCTCCACGGCCTCCCTATCACCCTGAGAGACTTTCCTTTCCTTTCTTTTCCTTTCCTTTTTCCTTTCCCTTTCTCTGCAAAATGAGGATGCTGTGATCATCTGAACTTCTGATATGCTTTCGGAGTTTAATACACTTGGAAAGTTTCTCCCTGGTGCTGTTAATTTGAGAAATGAGATCTCCCACAATGCCATAATTTTGGGTGACACCTTAAATTCAAACGCTGCTCACTGAGCAGAGAGCACACACCACATATGTGAGCTTAATGAGGCTCACTGTGGGCAGTGGTAAGGAAGAGAGTCAGCATAAAAGCTTCCCCATCTTTCCTTTTCTTTTTTCCTGTACATTTTATTGCTACTCAGAGTTAAGGATTGATAGGGAAGCAATGCATTTGCAGCAGATTTGTCAAAATGTGAAAACATTGATTTTTGAAGAAGCTTGCCCATAGGGTAAAAGGAAGTCAAAGCTAAAATCAATAGGGATAGATTGGGGCTTCTCCAGCTATAGAAATGTTACAATAACAGAGCCATTAATGCATAAAAATCCTGTACATCAGATGACAAAAATAGCCTAAACTCCCTTTTTGCTCAAATTGTAAAAGGCAGAGTAAAACGTCCATTATCTGCTGCTCTAAATTTTGAACAGTAGATAGCTTATTTTTCAAGAGATATTATTTTCCTATTTTTCTAGGGCACCAAGGGCCCCATGAATGCTTGTTTTCCTCACCCTCAGCCTGTGCTGTCCCAGCATGGCACTGCCCAGCTGCTCCCTGGGCAGGATGCCCTCATCCAGAGGTGCAGAGCTGTGGTTGCACTGCTTTAGAACCTTTCTGTTCTTTCTCACGGAGAGTGGAGATAAGCTGCATTCTTTTACTTTCTGAATCTCTGTGTTTGGGATTAGGTGTTATTTGGCTGTGACCAATGGTTTTAGGAGGTGGATTCTTTGCTGACCAGTAGTTGCTAGAATATGAATGGATATAAAAGACCTTTCTTGTAAATAAACTCTCCTTTTCGCCATCTTGGTTCGTCTGCCTGAATTCTCTCAGCTCAGCCTCTGCAACCCTCGGGAAATCAAAAGCCACATGCAGACAAACACCACTTGGGCAAATTCCATAACCTTTTTTGTGGCCAGCTCCAGAGCTTCCCACCTGCCTGCTAAGCCCTCATGCCAAACCCCAGAGCCACGTCCTGCTCTGGTGGAGTTCCTCACCCCGAGCTGCTCCCCAGGGTGGTTCAGTGATGGATGACCCTCTGAGCCTTCCTGCTAACTCAGATGTCACCACTGGGGTGACATGTCCTGTTGAAAAATGGCTTGAGGAGCAGGACCAGGATATGCTCGAGGCTCTGCCTTTGCAGCCTCTGCCACCACAGAACACAGAGCAGGCACTGTGCGAGCAAAACCTTGGGGGCAGGCTGCAAGGACAGTGTCCTTGATGGTCTGGGAAGCACCGAATTTATGAAAGAGAAATTGTGGTCAAAGGAATGCAGAACATCAGATGAAGGGACCACGAGCTGGGAGGGACAAGTGATGGAGCTGTGTGCAAGTAACCATAATAGTGTGGCAAGGAGTCTGACTAACCAAGGACATCATGACATGGAAAACCTGCTAGCTGCTGGAAAATGCACTGAAATCTGAGAATCTAAAGAAATTGGGGGAATAAAGCTTGTATTGATCACATTGATCCTGTATTGCTTATCCTCCTCGTCGTTTGCGGTGCGCAACCTTAAATGGGATAACCTTAAATGGTGCCAGTCCAACCTTAAATGGGATTACCTTAAATGGTGAATACCTCAAATGGTGAATATTTTTGTACCACTGCAATGTCATTAATTGCTCTTTCCCTCCAGGGGACACGAGGCACTGTCCTTCAGTAACCTCTCTGCTGCTCCTGGACTCACACCACGCTGTTCCCACCTTGCGTTCCCCTGTTCATTTCTCAGTGACTCCAGAAGGTTCCAGCATGGCTCCCTGCCTGATGGAGTTGTCCTCCTGCATCTCTGCAATCATTTTGACTCCGTGGTGTCTGAATTAGGCTAGGGACCACAGAAGAGCAGGATTTCCCAAGGAGCAGCCATGGCCACTCTGACCTTGCCCCATCTCCCTGGGGATCTTGGCCTGGCAATTTTAAACATCTCCTCATCTCACATCACTAAACAACAGCAGCACTGCCTCTCAGGCACTTTTTGGTGCCAGCATGAATTATATGAATATTTTCACATGTATTAAATTCTCCTAGTGACCTGGAGAAACACCGTGGGTTGTTGTGGATGTCCTGTGTGTGAGCACAGAAGGGTCAGCCACGGCTGCCCTGGGAGCTCAGGTGTGTGCAGGAAGGAGCAGAGAGAAATTCATCCTCCCAGGGCTGCAACAGCCTCACCCTGAGCCAGAAGTGTCTGGGAGAGGTCAGCACTCTCCCCCGGCTGAGGATGGGTTGGTTAAACACTCAGGATGGCTCTCAGACCATACATTTCTGCTCTGTTATGCTGTAATGAGAAGTGGCTCAAAGGAGACTTTGCAATTGTTGTGTGGGAGGAAGCATTTGGCAACCAGACAGAGAAAAACAGATTTTTTTAGGACATGCCCTATCCCCACAGTACAACTGTTTTGTCACATGTTTCTTTCAGTCTCTCAAGGTTGGAAAGTTTTTGGCAGTGCTTGCAAAAGCCGTGGTTTCCAGCCCAGGGTGTCAGAGGCACCACATGAGACAGACCCTCGGTGTCTGTGACGCCTGCAGCGCCTTTTACAACAGGACAGTGATTTTCACTGCAGCAGAGACCCAAAGTGTTTCAAACCTGGAGGCTCCAATCGTAACCCTGAGCAGAGCTCATGGCTCACGGCTCTGCTGCAGAGCTGTGTGTGGTGGCACCGATGGCACTGCCCTGAGCTCTGCCCATGGGAACCACACCCTTGCTGGGCAAGAAGAAATAGGAAGGCCTTACGGAAATTATTGCCTGGAAAAGATGCTGAGAATATTGAAACCTTAGGGGAGGTTGAAATGAAGACAAGTTTTGAAACACCAATCAGTGAATAGCTGGAGGGAAGGCTCACCAGCCTATTGATGTCACAATAGATGTCACCCTCCTCTAGGGTGGATCCAAAATCCAGCTGATCTTAATCAACCCAGCAAGAAGCCCCAAACCAGTTTTTAGGATTTAAATATGTAACATCGTATGGTAATACAAGGACTCTCATAGGCTACATGTAAATGATGTTGAATTTGTATCTTGTCCTAGATTGGTTAGTAGAAATTAGAATATTCAACATGGGACCTGATTTACGGGATTGTGAGGGACAGATTCAGCCCTTCTGTTCTTCTGCTCTGTACGTCCCTCTCTCTCTCCCTGGCCTGGCTGGGGGCTGCCCTGGCAGCCTCGTGGCCAATCTCCCTTCCCCCACCCTCTTTCACAATAAACCTGCACCTTTGAGACTTTCTCCAGAGAGCTCTGTCCAAACCGTCCGTTCACCCCAGAGGTATCCACGGCACCCCACGATTTTTATTTCTACACACCCTGACAATAGCTATGGCTGCACTCTTCTTTCCCTGCACCTCCTTTTTTTTTTTTTTTTTTTTTTTTTTTTTTTTTTGTAGTAGCCATGTAATTGCATGTAAATAGATTTCCTTGACAGTTCTGGATATAAAATAGCTTTTTAATGACATTTTCACTGCACCTGCTCTGGTGGATGACTGAAGCTGAGAAGAGGAAACTTTGTTTACGACACTTTCTCAGCTCGGGGCTGGCAGTGATGCCAAAATCTGCAGAGTTGCACACCCTGAGAGGGGCAGGGATGGGCTGGACAGGCTCAGCCATGCTCAGTCACTCGCTGGTGATATATTCCAGGAAAAGTGAGCTCCAGGGCCTGCTCTCTGTACTCAGAGGGCATCCCCTCCTCATGGCTTTTCATGCTAGAAAGGACATCATCAGGCCCCGAGTGTTGAGCAGAAATCAAAAAATCTATTTTTCATATTTTTTAAAACTCAACAGTGCTCAGGCTCTCTTTACAGTCATTAAGTGCTCTTTATACAAAATTTAATTTTCCTGATGTCTTTATAAAATTCTCCACACAGAGCTTCCCAAAATGTTTACTGGTGCAATATAGCATTGCATGGATTGTTTGAAGTCATTTGCCTCCAGACAAAACAGACATTTTGGAGCATTTTGATTTCTGCTGTCTAATAAATGAAGTGCTACAATTCCAAACTTAATATCTGTCATCACCATTATTTTTCCTTACTTTACATCCTTCCTAGAGGTTCATCATGACACCGAAAGATAAATTGTTGTAATATTTTCTGCACATGGGGCAACATTTATTTTTTCCTCCAAGTTTGTCTTTCAAGATGACTTACTGTAGGATGCCTTTTTTTATTTTCCGAGTATATTTAGTTTCTAAAAGCTTGACCTCTAATTAGAGCCTAATTCACTGGAGCTGAGAAATGTTCTGTAATAATTGAGAAGTGTGGATTTTTGGACAGAATCCCACTGACTGTGGATGGACCTTGTCCTTGAGGAGCCCAACACACTTGACATTTCTTAGTTTATTTAGAGCATTGATGCTTTTAAATTTGAGCTATTTTATCATTTTTCCTTTGTGATTATTCTAAATGAAAACCTGCCATTGTCTCACAGTATTTATAAACACTCCCTGCCCTCAGCAAGGATATTTTAATTGATGCTGCTCAGAATTATGGCAGCTCTTTCCAGCCTGGACACTTTGGCAGCTCATCGTTATTTTACAATGGACCAAATTCAGTCTGTGCTCCCAAACTGCTGAGGCTGAAGTTGGCAGCAGAGTCCCTCTGTGTCCATGGTGTGACACTGAGGGACACAACCTCAGCCCCTGGGACAGCCCCAGTGGTTCTCCTTCACTCCTCATTTCTCTGCAGCCCTTCCCTGCCAGCCCTAGCCCTGCCCTGTTAAAAGACATTTAATGTCTTAATTGTAGAAACCTGAGCGCCTGTTGGATGGCCTCTGCCATGTGTGGATGAGGTCGGGACAGAGACAGAGATCTCTGGAGTTTGGTCTTAGAGCATGAGGTTTATTGTGATAGAGAGTGGGGGTGGGGACCTGCCAGGAGCTGCAAGATGCAGCCCCAGGCAGGTTAGGGAGGGAGAGAGAAGTACAGGAATTGGGAAAACAGAATTCAAGGGGTAAGGGATGTGAATACAGAACACAGAAGGGTAAGGGTCCCGTGGTCGCTGCTTACAATACAATAAATCATCTTCTGTGCTGAATATTCTAATTTTCACTAACCCATCTAGCAAAAGCTACAAATTCTATAGCATTTACATACAGCCTATGAGCATCTTTGTATTACCATATGGCGTTCTATTTTAAACCCTTAAAACTGCTTTTTATACTCTCTGCTTGAGTTGGCAGGGTCTGCTCTGACCCTTGGACCTGGAGCAAGCAGAGAGCATTGTCTAATCAAGGGGTGGATTACCTTCATTGTTTTCCTGTTAATTAGTAACTGGGCTTTGGTATCTCACAGCTTGTCTTCATTTCAATCTCGCTCATAGTTTCCATATTCTCAGCATCTTTTGCCAGGGAATCATATTTATAAGACTTTCCTATTTCATCTTCCCCAACATTAATGTTCAAAGATTTCAGCTGCCATCACAGCCCTGTCCGTGCCAGCACACAGAAGGGCTCTGACCTCACACAGGGCAGAGAAGCAGGCTGTAAAAAGTCCATTTCACCATCCTGTTTTCTCACTCTTGCCATCTAAACACCACCAGAAATGAATGTTTCACCTCAGCCACGGCTGCCATGCCTCTGAAAAACCTTTTGCTGTTTAACCATTCAGCTGCACTCATTCCTTCCTTCATCACACATTATGTCACTTCTCTCTGAGCTTCCTGAAGCATTACAGTTTTCAGACTCATCTTGTACGGGCTGTAAATATATTTGATGTGGTTTCCCTGCTATTGAAAATCAAACTGAGAGCTTGGGAATGGGGAAACACTGAGTCCAAGCACGCTTCATACAAATGGTACCACACTGTGCCAATGATACACTGCAGGAAAAATGGCAAAAATTAACTGAGTTTCAATGCGTATGCACTAGGTACATCTAATTTAAGAGCCTTTCTTTACAGGGAAAGGGATATTTCAAAACATTAGTTCAATAAAGCAGTATATTCTACATTCTTAAACCCTAAAAAGGCAGTATATTTTACATTCTTAAACCCTAATTTGTTCTAGTGCAGTCTCTTTGCCTCACGCCTCACTGAGAGCTCCCATGTGGAGACTCAGGACTGCTCTGCTCAGCACAGCAGGAGCCTCCTGCTCCCCATGTCCCCAGCCTGATGGGGTGACTCCAGGCCTTCTGCAGCCCCACCTGTGCCTCCCGAAATACTCCACAAAAAGAGGCAAACCCTGATCCACTGCTCCTCCAGTTCCCTCTGCAGGGTTTTTTATTTACAAGGAAGGTTACTGTCTGGAGGAATCATGAATTACATATTGAAACCATTGCTGAACTACACCAATGCTTCCTGAGGGAACTCGAGGCTTCATTGGGCACAGGACTAACCCAAAATTGGATCAGAAATGCACCAAGATCAACAATAAGCTCTAGGTCATCTTTAAGCACAGCAATTAGTTACCAAATCAGAGCCATTCTTGGCCTTTCCCTTCAGCCATTTGCAATTCCAGAAAGGCTCAGATGTTAAATGCTGCCAGAGGACATGCCAAAACATTTCTGTCTCCATGACGTGCTGTAGTTCCACAGCCAGAACCAGAAATCATTCTTTATGACCATTCCAGAGCAGCCACATCAGAACTCTACAACTTCCAGAGAGCTGAACCCTTCTCAAGGAAATGTCCCCGTGCTCCCCTGTGACATTTTCACAATTGTTTCACTCAAAATGCATTGTCTGTCCCTCTGTTCTGGGATTAGACTGACTGCACTCATCACATTATCAATGCAGAATCACCATTGATGGAGGAGATTTGCCAAAAAGTGACTTTACACAGCAGAGCCCCTGTCTGCACAGCTCAGGATCGTGTGTGCTCAGCGGCACCGGCAGAGGGTTGGGAATAAACACAGAGGAGATGGAGGAGCAGTTTTGGAGTTTTTATTTCACCAAAGGCCCTGAGAGGCACAGCCTCCTCTGCAGATCAAAGATATGTCCTGGACAGGCTGGACCCACCCTGTGCGATATCTGAAATTCCCTCTGCCTCCCTGGCACTATCTTCGAGGAGACTAAATAAAAATTTAGACAAAATATGTTTTTCTTCAAAGCTGCATTTGGAGGATTTCTTCTGTGGTGTTTGGCTCTCAATTGTTGAGATAGTGCAGAAAAAAAAAAAATTATACCAGAGCCAAAGTCTAACTCATCTCTAAGCCAGAGGAACTCTGCCTTTGTATTTCAGTACTATAATGAACAGAAAGAAATACAGACAGCAGAAATTAACTTGACCCTGGGGAGTTTCCTTTATTCAAAACTGTATTTAACTCACTGCTTTCTAAACAGTGAGTTAAACTTTCTAAACGTACTGTGCTTTCTAAACATACTATGGTACTCTTCCTGTATCTGTATTTGGTTTAATTTAAAAAAAAAAAGAAAAAATCCCTTCCACTGCCAGTCCTGGAAACACAGGGAAAGTGTCTCAGCAGAGTGCTGAGCAAATGATGCAGGGAAGTGTTTGGAGACAAGAATGAACCTTGATATGAACAGCTGGGATTAGCCCCAAGTTATGATAAGAAAATGCAAATAACAAACTCACTGTCATTTTCTTTCTCTCCCTTTACTCATCTCACTAAAAATTCATTAACATGGGGATTGCTGAAAAAGCCAACATTGTCCCTAAGAAAGGGACAGCAAAGTGCCAGGACGAGGCAGTTTCCATTCTTTCTGCCTGGTTCCGCAGGCTGAGGGCTGGCAGTGTGCAGGGCACACAGCAGGGCTCCATTTGCCCGTTTCTCCCTGGGAGCTGACATTCCCAGCCTGCCGAGGCGCAGGACTCAGCTCCCAGCTCTGCACAGCCATGGCTGCCCTGGACAGAGCTGCTCCATCCAACTCCTGCCCACAGCAGGCAGGGGAGGCTCTCAGAGCCCCCAGATTTTGTTTCCAAACAAAACTGATCTTGTCACCCTCGCCTCGGCTCTGTGTGAAGCGCAGGCTTTCATTTTTTTGCTCCTCACGTTTTTCTGTCTTTGACAGTGTCCCTCAGGGCTCACAACTTATCATCAAGGCTACCAAATCTCTTTGAAGAGCAGCACAGCTCTTGCTCAGGATTTAGGATTCCACCAGGCCAGCCAGCCTTCAGTTTAAGAAGCTTAATAGAACAAATATTAGTTATTAATGAGTTTTACCCTTGAGAGCTGCAGTGCAAACCTGACACAAGTGCCTGGATGGATCATCAACCAGGCACCTTCACTCTAACGCTGGAACTACTGCTGGAGTGGAAAGAGAAGAAAGGATATGCAGAGCAGCACTGCTCACTTTCAGCAATGTTATTTACCAGCACATTATGGCACCAAAACACCTCCCAGATGTTCTCCCAGCCCTTTCAGAGCTCTGTGCATATGTCTCAAACAGAGAGACTCAGGCTGAATATGTAACAGCAATTACCAGAGACATCTGCAGCACTCCTTATTCCATTTGAAAATCCTTCAGCTGTTCTGCCCTGGGTTTTCTCCGTGTTCTTTAAACTTGATTTGGCAAAATAATTACAGTCAGAGATCAGAACAACACCCTGCTGGAATGCACTGCCTTTTGTTTCTTTGAAGGTACGTATTGCTTCACTGGATTTCATTTCTGTGCTAGTGTTTGTGGTGTTCATTCAGATTTTGTACGTCGTGCCTGAGGATTAATCTTTTTTTTTGTCTGGCCTCGGTCAGGAGTCCCCAAGGGTCAAAGGATGTTCAAATCTCAGCAGCACAGTCTGCTCCTGCCTGTTGTGTATCAGACAGACACCCGAGGAGCACAAAATGCTCCTCCCGAGGAGAAAGCTGAGGGGGAAGCTGCTGTTCCCTTCTCTCCTCACCAGGGCTGCTCCCAGGAGAGAGAGACTCCTTCAGCCAAATTCAGACTCATTTTGTAGAACCTCATCTCACCCACGCTCCCTGGGGGCTATCAAAGCCATGCTTTGGGTCAGAGATCCAGAGCCACGCACGGGCAGCCAGCTGTGCCAGGTGTGCCAGCTGTGCCACCCCACAGCCTGCAGGGACCAGAGACCCAGAGCCAGGCACGGGCAGAGCTGGCAGAGCTCAGGGATCAGCGATCCAGAGCCATGCATGGGCAGCCAGCTGTGCCAGGTGTGCCACCCCACAGCCTGCAGGGACAGCTGGCAGAGCTCAGGGGGCAGAGGCACATCTGGCAGAGCTCAGGGGTCAGAGGCACAGCTGGCAGAGCTCAGGGGTCAGAGGCACAGCTGGCAGAGCTCAGGGGCAGAGGCACAGCTGGCAGAGCTCAGGGGGCAGAGGCACATCTGGCAGAGCTCAGGAGTCAGAGGCACATCTGGCAGAGCTCAGGGGTCAGAGGCACAGCTGGCAGAGGCACAGCTGGCAGAGCTCAGGGAGCAGAGGCACAGCTGGCAGAGCTCAGGGGGCAGAGGCACAGCTGGCAGAGCTCAGGGGGCAGAGGCACAGCTGGCAGAGCTCAGGGGGCAGAGCTCAGGGGGCAGAGCTCAGGGGGCAGAGGCACAGCTGGCAGAGCTCAGGGGGCAGAGGCACAGCTGGCAGAGCTCAGGGGGCAGAGGCACAGCTGGCAGAGCTCAGGGGGCAGAGGCACAGCTGGCAGAGCTCAGGGGGCAGAGGCACAGCTGGCAGAGCTCAGGGGGCAGAGGCACAGCTGGCAGAGCTCAGGGGGCAGAGGCACAGCTGGCAGAGGCACAGCTGGCAGAGCTCAGGGGGCAGAGGCACAGCTGGCAGAGCTCAGGGGGCAGAGGCACAGCTGGCAGAGCTCAGGGGGCAGAGGCACAGCTGGCAGAGCTCAGGGGGCAGAGGCACAGCTGGCAGAGCTCAGGGACACTGCCCCGGGCAGGGTGGCACAGCAGTGAGAGCCACGAGAGCAGCACTGACCTAACCCAGCCCAGGCACAGCTCCTCAGTCCCTCCACACTGAGGTAAAACACTGACACAGCAACAGGAGAGAGAGAGCTGAGCTGAGGACACTGAGAAATTCCCTGGGTCTGGCACCAAGTACTGAACACAACGTGAAAAACACAAATTCCTCCTCCTTCAACACACTGCTGCGCAGGCTGCTCACTACTCCAGAACAGGATACAAACTTTTCACCACACCAAGGCCTTAATTGACAACAAAAAATACTCCTGAACGAGACCTGTCTGCCCTAGGTGGGCACTGGGAAGAATCTAATCACAGAACGCAGGCTGTGAGTAGGTGCAGACTTCTACATCTGCATTTGTTCTGACCAAGGATTTCAGATTTCAGAGCCTTCAGGTAGCATGAGAAGGGACCTGACAACAATTTAACTCAAAAGGAGCCGTCAGGAGAGGTGAGTAGGTCACGCTGCCTTCCATTCTTTTTTTGGGACCACAAAGGTAGTGCTGTGCTTGCCTTGAGGCTCACAGAGCATCCCTGAGCATTCAGCTCCGTGGAGAGAGGTAACACACACACTGACCAAAGAGCAGGGCCCTCAGCCACGAAACGTCCTAAAATTCTCTGTAAAAATGGCACTCACAGTGTGCATTCTGAGAGCAGCCACACCTTCCCCTCTCCACTCTCTCCACAGCCTTTACCTGTGACTCTTCCCACCCTGCTCTCAGCCACGCCAGGCTGGGCTTGTCCTCCTTGACATTTTCCCTTTGCAACCTTGGCATTTGACATTTTAGAGGGCCGAGAACAGAATTTTAAAGAATAACAACCTGGCCTAAACACAACAGTGGAAACAGCACAGCCTGAGGGCCCAGCGTTGCTGCAGCCAGCCTCGGTGGATGCCAGCCCTTCCTCCCAGCAGCCACCCAGCACCTGCACAATGCAGTTCTAGATACTCTTTTCCCTTTTCCCACCACCTAAACTCTTCCATTTGCAGGTACAAGCTCAGGAACAAAACGTGGCTTAGTCAGAGCTCAGCCCTGCAGAGAACAAACTCCTCTCACTGCCGAGCTGGGGAATTGCCTGCTCTGCCCCGAGCACGATGTGCAGACAGCGCAGGTGGCATCACAGAAAGCAAATACACAGAAAAACCATGAAATATCAGAGAAAACACCACAAATGCTATAAAGTCTCTAGAAGCTTATAGTCCAACACAGACACATACCTGAGCCATCCTCCTCGGTGTCCAGTGCTCCAAACGTTGTCTTTGGGAGAGCCCTTGGAGGAGAACAAAAGCTGAAAGGAAATCCCTGCCCACCCAAGCACTCCCAAAAGCACTTTGTTGGTGTTGAAATCAGATGTAAATGTTTTCAGGTGAGGCTGTGGTGCTAGGGCCAATGTGCTGTAAATCCCATAATGAGATTAACCAATTAACTAATTAACTACCTAGAATGAGATTAACTAATATATTTTCTTTACAAGCACGGGACCAGGGAAACATGCAGTGCTTCTGTGGTCTGAAGTCCTGCAAAAAATCATAGTCTGTAGGGAGTTACTTCTCCATAAGCATGTAGAATAATTGGTTTGTAGCCCATATATCTCTGATTTTAAAATGACTTTTTTCTTCCCTTTTCATCATTCCCTTTGTTAGGACACACACATTTCATGTCCCAGCAGACAAAGATGTGGATTCACCAGAGGTGACCTTCTGGAAGTGACCACTTCTCTATCTGTTTTAGGAACTGGGGAGACAGAAAATAGCATTTATCATTCAAAAGAGAGTGTTATTATACTTCATTGGACTATGTTAACAGCACCTCGTGGGGGGAACAGATGTTCTCCCCAAGAATTATTACAGCCTGAGCACCTGGAGGGTGAAACTCCACGGTTGGAACACACAACTCGTGTGACTCGGCTCCAGGACAAGCAGGAACATATCTTTGTGCTGTGCACTCCTTTTGGCCGTAATGACAAGTGAATGACATTATCTGGTGCTGATCACACTTTCTGCCAGACAAATCTGAGCCCCCGAATGAGCATTAGGCTAATTTGATAGACATTGATTGAGGATGAGGCTGGAGCCAGCCATCTCCTCTCTCTGGGCTGCATTTGTAAAATGGATATAATATCACTTGGGGGTGATGCAAGGACAAGAGAATTGCGATTTGCAAAGGTCTGCAGAACTGTGACTGGTGGGAATGGGAATAGCTGTGATCAGCTGTGACCCTGGGCAGGACAGCAGCGCTGTGCCAGGCCGTGGATCATACCCTGCTGTGCCAGGGCAAGGATCACACCGTGGTGTTCCCAGGGCATGGATCTCACCCTGCTGTGCCAGGCCGTGGATCATACCCTGCTGTGCCAGGGCAAGGATCACAGCCTCACAGCCTGCTATGCCAGGGCGTGGATCACACCATGGTGTGCCAGGGCAAGGATCACACCATGGTGTGCCCAGGGCATGGATCTTACCCTGCTGTGCCAGGGCATGGATCACAGCCTGCTGTGCCCAGGGCATGGATCGTGCCCAGGGAACGGATCACAGCCTGCTGTGCCAGGGCATGGATCACACCCTGCTGTGCCCAGGGCATGGATCACAGCCTGCTGTGCCAGGGCAAGGATCACAGCCTGCTGTGCCAGGGCAAGGATCACACCCTGCTGTGCCAGGGCAAGGATCACACCCTGCTGTGCCAGGGCAAGGATCACAGCCTGCTGTGCCAGGGCAAGGATCACAGCCTCACAGCCTGCTGTGCCAGGGCAAGGATCACAGCCTGCTGTGCCAGGGCATGGATCACAGCCTGCTGTGCCAGGGCATGGATCGTGCCCAGGGAACGGATCACACCCTGTTGTGCCCAGGGCATGGATCACACTGTGCTGTGCCCAGGGCAAGGATCTCACCCTGCTGTGCCAGGGCGTGGATCACACCATGGTGTTCCCAGGGCAAGGATCACAGCCTCACAGCCCGCTGTGCCAGGGCATGGATCACAGCCTGCTGTGCCAGGGCATGGATCACAGCCTGCTGTGCCAGGGCATGGATCACACCCTGCTGTGCCCAGGGCATAGATTGTGCCCAGGGCAAGGATCTCACCCTGCTGTGCCCAGGGCATGGATCTCACCCTGCTGTGCCAGGGCAAGGATCACAGCCTGCTGTGCCAGGGCATGGATCACACCCTGCTGTGCCCAGAGCGTGGATCACACCATGGTGTTCCCAGGGCATGGATCACACTGTGCTGTGCCCAGGGCAAGGATCTCACCCTGCTGTGCCAGGGCATGGATCACACCATGGTGTTCCCAGGGCATGGATCTCACCCTGCTGTGCCAGGGCAAGGATCACAGCCTGCAAACCCCAGCGAGGAGCAGAGCTGTGTCACCCAGATCTCTGTCTGTCTGTATCTCTGTATGTATCAGTTCTTTACGCATGATTCTCACTGTGTCTCAGTGCTGTACCGACAGCCACACCTGAGAACTGCAGACAGGTAACACAGCAAACACAGCCAGCTTTGCTGAAAAACACAGGGTGATCTTGGATTTAATCTCTGGCGCTGCCTTAATCCCCCAAACCATCACAGTTCTGGGGTTCTCCATGTAGATAGATTTTCTGTTTAAAATCAGACTCCATTCCTAGCAGGTTTTAGAAGAACAGATCCATATTTTCAGGTTGGTTTGCTCATTCTCATGAAGATTTGATGACACAATTTTCCTTCTGGTCTCCTGAAACAATATTTAGCATCCAACTAACACCACCCATCCGACTAAAAAAGGAAAATAAATCAAGACATAGGGACATAAACCCACCTATAAAATCTCTGTGATTAGGCAGTGCTAACCTACAGCTGCAGGGCATTTCCATGGTACACAAAGACCCTTAACTCACACTCAGATGCCCAAAGAATGAATCAAGAATTAATTCCTACAAACAACGGGACAATTGTAACACAGGAATTATTTCAGTGCCTTCAGAGGATCTGCCTGTCCCGAGCTGCACCAGCTGAGGCATCAGCTCACTGCAGCTAACTGTGGCTGTGAAACGCTGAATAAAAGGCTCCAGAGAAAATTGTCCCATCTCATTCCTCAATTACTTCAACAGGAGCTCTGTAACTCAGCAAGGCTGTGGATCTGAGGCTGAGCAAGTCCTCAGCTCTGTGTTCGTTCATTAATGTGAAACGCTGAATAAAAGGCTCCAGAGAAAATCGTCCCATCACATCCCTCAGTTGTTTCAACAGGAGCTCTGTAACTCAGCAAGGCTGTGGATCTGAGGCTGAGCAGGTCCTCAGCTCTGTGATAGTTCATTAATGCAGGAACAACTGGGCTGTGACTGCTGTGTGTTTAGTTTTTCTAGTTTTTCCTGCTCGGGAAAGCTTCTCCTGTGTGCAGATAACGCTGCTCTGGAGCTGCGCCTCCTAAAAACCAATTCTCCTTCACAGAGATATTTGAGAGCTAGAAACAAAGATAACACCTGCAGGATCATCTTTTGCTGTTTTTCTTTCATAGCTAAGCAAACTCCAGCACATGAGGATATACAAGAGGCAAAAATGGGGAACAGAACATAGGAGGCTGTTATGAATCAAATCAATAAATTAATGTAAACCTACACCTGCATTGTTATGCTGATGTCTGCAGATTTTTTGGGTCATTCACAATGGCACCAGGTTACTGACTATTCCCACTCTGGAGTATCATCCCCTACCAGGCACTGCTGATTTCCTTGGGTGAATTTCTTTTATCATCCCCCCCATGACCTCTCCATTTCTGGAGGAGCAGAGGTGTCCCTGCCCCTGCCAGCCCCAGCCCGAGCCTCCTCTGCCCAAGCCTGGGACAAGCTCTCTTCCCAGCTCCATCTCGAAATATTACATTCAGAATTACATAACTGAATTCGTGTCTAATTCAGCCTAACCTCATCAATGATTAAACAATAAAAATGATTATTGCTCCTCTATCCAATCCGGGAGGCATCATAATGACACAACGCGTCTGGAAGAAACGCAAACAACGGAGCATTGGCAGACAGAGGTGCAGGGAGGGATGAGAGCCCAGCCAGGGCCTTCAATGAGTGTCTGGGTGCCACTTCAGAGGGCTCTGTCCCTTGGCACCCTGCAGAGGTCACGTCTCAGTGCTCTCAGTGCTCTCAGCTGCCCAGCGCGGGTGGGGAGCGTGGAGCACAAACAGTGCAGGCGTTGGGTCAGAGCTGAGCGGGGCTGGATCCTTCCTGTTAGCACAGCTGAGGCTTTGGGAAGGAAAAGGCCTTGTGACATGGCCTGGTCTGTTCCTAAGGCTAAGGAGAGGGGAACTATGGGAGAGTGATTCGGATGGAATAGAGGATGTGAGAACCTGGGAGAATCTGTGTGAGAACCTGAGAGACTCTGAGAACCTGAGAGAATCTCTGAGTGAGAACCTGAGAGACTCTGAGTGAGAACCTGAGAGACTCTGAGAACCTGAGAGACTCTGAGTGAGAACCTGAGAGACTCTGAGAACCTGAGAGACTCTGAGTGAGAACCTGAGAGACTCTGAGAACCTGAGAGACTCTGAGAGAACCTGAGAGACTCTGAGTGAG
The DNA here is from genome assembly GCA_036630365.1 of Acanthiza pusilla. Taxonomy (NCBI): domain Eukaryota; kingdom Metazoa; phylum Chordata; class Aves; order Passeriformes; family Acanthizidae; genus Acanthiza; species Acanthiza pusilla. The sequence goes on along the minus strand of JAXCHO010000030.1, from coordinate 1,064,694 downwards.
AACCTGAGAGACTCTGAGAACCTGCGAGAATCTGTGTGAGAACCTGAGAGACTCTGAGTGAGAACCTGAGAGACTCTGAGTGAGAACCTGAGAGACTCTGAGAGAACCTGAGAGACTCTGAGAACCTGCGAGATATCTGTGTGAGAACCTGAGAGACTCTGAGAACCTGCGAGAATCTGTGTGAGAACCTGAGAGACTCTGTGTGACATTCTGTGTCCACCTCGTGGTGTTTGGTGCTTGGTTGACTCGGGCTTGTTGTGCCTTAAAAGTCTGTAAACTCATAACCAACTAATGGCTAAAAATCTTGGGGTTTTTTGCAATAAATGGCTCTCCTCTGCACCTGCCTGAGGTCTCTGTGTCACTCACTAGCACCACAGCCTGTGAAGGAAGGAACACCTTCCCAGGACAGGTAACACCTTCCCAGGACAGGTAACACCTTCCCATGGCAGGTAAGAGCCGTACCACCACCTGAGCTCTGAGAGCTGAGCTGGGCAGCACAGAGCCCTTCCTCTGGGACAGCTCTGCCGGGACTCAGCAGGGACAGGACAAGGACTCAGCTCTGGAGCCACCGGAGCACTCCCACAGCTCCTCACCAGAGCTGCTCTGCTAAAAGAGAACTTTCAGAGATATGGAATTACCACTGGAAACTCTTCACCCATGGAGAATGCCTTCCTGTAGTTGCACTGTTTTAGAATCTTTCTGTTCTTTCTCAGAGAGAATAGAGATAAGCTGCATTCTTTTACTTTCTTAATCTCTGTGTTTGGTATTAGGTGTTATTTGGCTGTGACCAATGGTTTTAGGAGGTGGATTCTCTGCTGACCAATAGTTGCTAGGTTATCAATGGATATATAAAGAGGTTTTTGTAAATAAAGTTCCCTTTTCGCCATCTTGGTTCATCTGCCTGAATTCTCTCAGCCAGCCTCTGCAATCCTCAGGAAATCTAAAGCCATACCTTCCCCCTTTTACTGCCGGATTTCCTTGGCATGCTGTTCCCGTTTCTCTCAGGCATTTTGGAAAGTTGGTTATTTAAGGACAAGGAGGAAAAATCAGTAATGTGCTACTTTGGCAAGGCTCTGAAGCCTGCCTTCATTTAAAACCTGCCAATAGCTCAACCAAATACGAGAAAGTTTTCATTAAAATATTGCCAAAACACAGATCATTCTGTTAGAAGATCATATCCATGTTAAAAACAAAATCGATGCAGAATTGTTAGTCAAATCTCTACATCTCTGACATAAAGCTAGTATGTCTTTTCCAAATTTTCTAGAAATCTGGAGGAGGTTGAATTAAAATTCCTGGACCAAAATCCCCCTCGGAATCTGTCAGTGTGTGTACATTCCAAGCACAGGCTCTCCTCTCTGGCCATCACCAGATGCAGCCCAGGCAACAAATATTATTTGCATGGTTGGCACCAAGAAAACCTGAGCTTTTTCCTCACAGCTCATCCTTGTAAAGCCAAGGCTGCTCCTCACACATCTGCTTTGTTTTGGTTCCGTTTCATCCTTTTATTCTTTCCCACAATCACATGGTATAATTATCTGATCTATAATTTACGTTGTTATTCAGAGCAGTATAAATAGCTTATTTTATTGCTGCAGGAGCACAGCATGTCCAGATAACATCAATATTTTATTTATCTTTGTTTCTGTCTGCGTTTGGTTATCTAGGTGCTTATTAAGTATGGAATTATTGTAATAGCCGAGAATAAATAGCAACTGAAAAGCAGCAAAAATAAGACTGGAAACAAACTGTGTCTGAAATAGCGCCTGTGTCTTGGATTAGAGACAAATATCCCAGGTGGAAAGCACTCTGAGCAGGTGCCTCCCCCACAAAGGTTTCTGGCACCCCTTCCCCCCACAACAACAGAATATCTCAGCCTAAAGTGGGAAGAACTGTTTAATTGACAGAGCACACAGTGGAAGGGGAAAGGGGAAAAGGAGTCATTAAAGCTGAACAAACAGCTGATGAGCTTTAGTGTTCTTTTCCTCAGGCGTAGCTTCCCTTTCCGGGGTCCCCAGAGGGGTTGGGTGGAGTTCCTCCGGTGGCTCCCTGGACGATTCTCGTCCGCTGTCCTCCGGGGCTCCTCAGGTTCTCGGATGAGAAAGCAAGTCGAAGAAAAGGATCCAAAAATGATGGAAAAAACCAATCCCAGGGGGAAAAAAGAAAAAAAAAACAAACCCAAGCAGCAGCCACACCAGTAGCGCCAGCAACCAGCAGCAGCAACTGACTGAGGGGAAAGAAAGTAAAACAGTGTCCCTTCCTCCTTCTCACTCCCCCGTAGGAGAGCCGGGGAAGAGTTTCAAACATCCCGCGCGGGCAGAGCTTTCTCCCAGCTGCAGGACACAGTTAGAGCTCCAGGACCACATTTCTGCTCAAGTATACAAACGATAGGGAATACAAAATATCGTTATGCCACCCCAGGACAGTCTGCTCTTTCTGTCCCTCTCCTGCCCACCAAATATCTGAAAAAAAGAGCATTTTCAGGGAATTTCCAAAGAGCCAAACCCAACTCCAGGGGTGGGGGTGGATTATTCTCATTAGTGGTGTCTCTCACATTTCCACAAACTGCGACGACTGTGTCTCAGCTGGCAGCTCTGAATTGAACCTATTGCGTTTTCAGGGTTCTTAAAAGCGAATTAAATCCTTCAGGGTGTTGTTTTTAATCGCCAATTTAAATTTCGTCATCTCGACAGCGACATAAAGCGACACCCAAAATTCAAGCAAGAATTGAGTCGAATGGAACTTCACACAAATAGACTTGTTTACAAGAAGCGAAGCAACTTCCTAATTTATTAAAAAGTGACTCGGGTAATTAAACAAAAATTGGAAAATTCTGTGTTGGTTCAATTTTATCCTAATACAGCAAGAGCATTAAGAGCCCCAGTCTTGTGGCACATTTCTCAGTGATCCTGTGGCTCCTGGAGCATTCAGATTTAATGTGGATTCCAAGTTAAGTGAGTTAAATGCATGAGGAGAATGGCAGAAAATTCCACAGCTCGTGAGCCTGATCCTGCACTGCTTGTGCATCATGAGCTCCAGCAGATCAATTCCATGTGCTGATCTATTTTATGAATTGTTCAATCACATTTACTTTGGATATATAGATGGAAAAAGAAACATTATTCCCTCGTAGAAGGGAGGAGGAAGACATTAACCAGCACCAACAATTTGCTATTCAGGGCTTTGGTTGTTGTCTCATCAACAAAAAAATTAAAGTATGTGAATACTAATGCAGGTAATTAAACAAATGATTATGTTACAACCATATACCCTTGCTCAAAAATCACTTAACTTTTCCTTTTTGCACACAGAAATATTTTCTGAAAGCTAACAATAGTTATGTAGAAATAGCAATGAGTGATTTGAACAAAACTCTCTTCCTGCAGATGCCCAAATTTTGTTGTTTTAGGAGTGAATCTGCAGGGAGTTTTCACTGCTACAGAAAATGAGGAAGGAGGGAAGGAAAAGGTGCAGATCCCACACTGCAACAACAAATTATACCGAACATTTGGGAGTCACTTGCTCAGCCATGGAGTTGGTTGAAATTCTGAGCAATTCACTTCTTTTCAAAAAAACCTAAATAGCCACTAAAGAAATGCAAAAAATTCCACTCTTAAAATAGTTTTCCCTGATTCTTTTCCCTTCCACACGATTTCCACAAGCTTCCCCAAACCCAAGTCACCTCCCAAGCTCTCCAGGCACTGCAGTTCCTCCTCGTGGCTCTCCTGTGGTGGAGATGATCTTTCCTGCCACAGTACAGCACCATAAACCCAGGATCCCACGGTGGGACTGCTGTCCTGGTGTGCCATAAATAATTATAAACATGGCTCAGAAAAGGAATTTCAACTCTCCCAGCCCCTCGCCTTCTCTTCAGGAAATAAAGGTGGCTCTGAAAAAATAGGCCAATATGATTTATGTACAATATTTGTGGCTTCAAAGTCTCCGAGGGTGCAGAGGCTGAGCTGAGAGAATTCTGGCAGATGAACCAAGATGGCGAAAAGGGAAGTTTATTTACAAGAAACCTCTTTTATATCCATTCATATTCTAGCAACTATTGGTCAGCAAAGAATCCACCTCCTAAAACCATTGGTCACAGCCAAATAACACCTAATGCCAAACACAGAGATTAAGAAAGTAAAAGAATGCAGTTTATCTCCACTCTCCGTGAGAAAGAACAGAAAGGTTCTAAAACAGTGCAACCACAAATATTATTCATTTGTTTTGGGGTTGGTTGTTTTTTTTTTTTTTTCATTTCACCCACATTTTCTGTATTAAATTGTGGTTTTTCTATAGCCTGTGCAATATAAGCTGCTCAGAGAACAAATGAGCACCAAAGGGAGCTGTTTTCTGGGACATATCTATGAGTTGTGCAGGTCGCCCACCATCACCACAGTTAGCATCACCCAGCTCCCATCCCAGCAGAATATTCAAGCAAAAAGGAGTGTAGGCAGCAAATAGCCACCCTGCCAGCAGCCATTAGTCAGCTCACGCCAGACATCATTTGTGGCAGGATTCTGCTCGGAGAATAATGATAAAAAAGCTTGTGATGAGAACAAACCCCGAATGGTTCATCACCGGGAGCTTTGCAAATCCCTCAGCCTGATGGGCTGGATTACACCTGCACCAGCTGGAGGAGACACGGAGGTCCTGGCAAAAATGATGAGATTTATTTGAAGAAAGGCAATGCTCAGCTTCTCCAGGGTGGGAAAGCTTCAGAGCAGAGGACCCCTTTGAACCCAGGGCTGAGAGATTTCACCACTGAGAGCCACACCTTGTCTGTGAGTGAATTAATTCAAAAGGTTCTTACCTGAGCCTGGACACACTCAGCAGCCCCAGCTGTGAACTGTAGTTGCACTGTTTTAGAAATCTTTCTGTTCTTTCTCAGGGAGAGTAGAGATAAGCTGCATTTTTATACTTTCTTAATCTTTGTGTTTGGTCCTAGGTGTTGTATAGCTGTGCCCAATGGTTTTGGGAGGTGGATTCCCTGCTGACCAATAGTTGCCAGATTATCAATGGACATATAAAGAAGTTTCTGTAAATAAAGTTTCTCTTTTCGCCATCTTGGGTCCACCTGTCTGCTTCCTCTGCCAGCTTCTGCCAATCTCAGGAAATCTAAACCAACAGGAGGAGAGCCAAGGCAGCTCCATCACTGCTGGAAAACCTCAGGAAAGCACAGAGATCCACCTGGGAGAAGAGAAGAGCCAAGGCAGCTCCATGAGTGCTGGAAAACCTCAGGAAAGCCCAGAGACCCACCTGGGAGAAGAGAAGAGCCAAGGCAGCTCTACCAGGGCTGGAAATGCCCAGGAAAGCACAGAGATCCACCTGGGAGAAGAGAAGAGCCAAGGCAGCTCTACCAGGGCAGGATATCCCCAGGACAGCCCAGAGATCCACCTGGGAGGAGAGGAGAGCCAAGGCAGCTCCATGAGTGCTGGAAAACCTCAGGAAAGCCCAGAGACCCACCTGGGAGAAGAGGAGAGCCAAGGCAGCTCTACCAGGGCAGGATATCCCCAGGACAGCCCCGGCTCGGAGCCTGCCTGGCACAGCGTGGGCTCAGGGACTCTCCTGAATCTCACAAACTCCTCTGCAAGCTCCTGGCTCGGAGGGCGAGCAGCTGCTCACAGCTCCTGAGAGGTTTTTCAGGGCTGTTCTGGCTGATGGACACCTGTGAGTCCATTTAAATGCCCTTCCAGTAATCCCAGAATTATAATTTAGGAATACGCAGATTTTCACCTGGCCTGGGTGGAATTCTGCTTTATCCAGCCCATTCCAAAACAAACCTAACCCGTTTACAGCTACTGCAAGCCCCAACAAAAATAATGTGGAGTCTTTGGTAGGAATTGAGCTGCCTGCCCTGATGATTGCCATGTCACTGCACTGGGGAGAGCTGCCATGAAATATGGGCAGAGAGACGAAGGCCTTCCCCTCTCCTCAGCTCATGTTCAAATCATTATTATAAAACCATTTCCAGCAAAGCCATATTTATTTGGCCCAGGCTCTAGGGCAAAAATTCTCTATCTGATGTTTAAATAATGACAACCAATTTGCAGGACACTGGTGATCTTGGATCAATTGCCCACAAGCTGTTAGAAAAAAAAATTAAAACTCCTTTTCTGCACACTCTTCAGCAGAATGTGAGCAGGCTGCAGAGCAGGGGGAAAGCTGCAGAGCAGGGAGAGAATGGAGAATCAGACGAGAGTTCCACCACAGGAAAAAAATTCTCAGTAAAAATCTACACGACATTCAAGTCATCTCTACAGAGCTCTGCTCTCTTCAAGTTCATTCCAATTAACAAGCTGGGTACTTACAGATCAAAAAAAGCCTCACAGTTATTTGGTTTTGCCTCATAAGCAAGTGTCAGTTACAGAAATACTCGGTATTTTTAGGACAATCTGGGATATTGTAACTGGGGTACACAAAATTTCTCATTTCCTAACTTCTGTCTCTCAGCAATAACTCTGTCCCTCACTCCTGCCCTGTTTCTGCAGCCCGAGGGCTGCCACTGAAACAACCACAGACTGGACACTTTGGGTTCTTCTCTCTGATCACACCTACCCTAAGGGTCTGAATTTCCAGATATTCCAGTAGGAAGCACATCACTGTACTCCCAGCAGGTGAGGATAACACAGGGCCACACACCCATGGCCTCTGCCACCCCCAGCAGCCCTGGCCAGCTCTGCCTGTGTCACACCCCCATGGCCTCTGCCATCCCCAGCAGCCCTGGCCAGCACTGCCTGTGTCACACCCCCATGGCCTCTGCCATCCCCAGCAGCCCTGGCCAGCGCTGTCCCTGTCACACACCCATGGCCTCTGCCACCCCCAGCAGCCCTGGCCAGCGCTGTCTCTGTCACACCCCCATGGCCTCTGCCATCCCCAGCAGTGCTAGCCAGCGCTGTCCCTGTCACACCCCCATGGCCTCTGCCACCCCCAGCAGCCCTGGCCAGCGCTGTCCCTGTCACACCCCCATGGCCTCTGCCACCCCCAGCAGCCCTGGCCAGCGCTGTCCCTGTCACACCCCCATGGCCTCTGCCACCCCCAGCAGCCCTGGCCAGCGCTGTCCCTGTCACACCCCCATGGCCTCTGCCACCCCCAGCAGCCCTGGCCAGCGCTGTCTCTGTCACACACCCAGGGTTGCTGTCACCCCCCAGCAGCCCTGGCCAGCGCTGTCCCTGTCACACACCCATGGCCTCTGCCATCCCCAGCAGCCCTGGCCAGCGCTGTCCCTGTCACACACCCATGGCCTCTGCCATCCCCAGCAGCCCTGGCCAGCGCTGTCTGTGTCACACACCCATGGCCTCTGCCATCCCCAGCAGCCCTGGCCAGCACTGTCTCTGTCACAAAGCCACACTGACAGGACTCCATCAGCTGCAGGAGGGAGAATTCACTGCAAACCTGCTCATTCCAGAGACATTTCAGCACGATGGGAGTGTGGGGCTGTCTCCCATCACCAGCACCAAACCGAACTGCACAGGCAAGGTGAGCCCTGCAGAGCTTTCCTTCTCCTCCTGCTGCACAGCCCAGCCAGGGCTGCACCTTTATTTGGAATATCAGAACCTGAGCACAGAGCTGCACCTTTATTTGAAATATCAGAACCTAAGCCCAGAGCTGCACCTTTATTTGGAATATCAGAACCCAAGCACAGAGCTGCATCTCTGATTTGGAATATCAGAACCCATCACCAGCACCAAACTGCAACCTCACCAGGCAAGGTGTGCCCTGCAGAGCTTTTCTCCTCCTCCTCCTCACTGCACAGCCCAGCCAGGGCTGCACCTTTATTTGGAATATCAGAACCCATCAGCAGCACCAAATTGGAACCTCACCAGGCAAGGTGAGCCCTGCAGAGCTTTCCTTCTCCTGCTGCAGAGCCCAGCCAGGACTGCACCTTTATTTGGAATATCAGAACCCAAGCACAGAGCTGCACCTTTATTTGAAATATCAGAACCCATCACCAGCACCAAACTGAACTGCACAGGCAAGGTGAGCCCTGCAGAGCTTTTCTTCTCCTTCTGCTGCACAGCCCAGCCAGGGCTGCACCTTTATTTGGAATATCAGAACCTGAGCCCAGAGCTACACCTTTGATTTGGAATATCAGAACCTGAGCCCAGAGCTGCAGGATTCCCTCCAGCAATAACTCAGCCTCGCTGGAGACACCAACTTAATGCAATCTTAATGTGATAAACTGCGAGCTTGATTGGGTTCAATGAGATGTAAATGATTCGATTCAATAAGTACACAGAGACCATTTCACCTCCCATTCTGCTCCAGAGGGCTCTGCCTTCAGTCTCTCCATCATTCCCCTTACTGACACGCCATGCATCACAGAAATGGAACAGTTTGGGACTGAGCTGTCCCTGCTCCTCACCAGGGCTCCCTTCGGTGCTGACGTGTCTGCTCTTGATAACTTCTTTCAGAGCAGCTGCCATCACTTACAGGCACAAGTAGATCTTCAGCACGGCCAAATTTGAACTAAAAAAACTCTCTTCACCCATATTTCTGCAAAAGTCCCATGTGCTTAAGGCAGAGAATGTCTTCTCATGTGGATTCATTTTTAGTGACCAAAAACTTTGTTGCAACCAGCAGAATTTTATAGCTTCTCATTGACGGAAAGATTCTTTAAAATCTGTTCTGCTGAGCAAAGAAATCTGCACCACCATTCCAAAAAAGGGGAAAAGTGATGGGACACTATTTAAATATGTACAAAGAGATTCACAAAAATATGAGAGCAAAGCAGTGTCTCTGGGCTTGTAAAACTCAAGTGGGATTTACATTCCCCTGCGGTTCAGAAACATTTTGCAAAGATTTCTTCTGATAACCTTTTTCACATTCTGACTCAGACAAGCGGTGTTGCTTAATTTTATTTAGCTGGGCCTATTTCTGATCAAGGAAAAGTGCAGGTTTACACTTTGTGACGCTCACCTTCTCCTCACCTTTAACTCCCTGCCTGCCATCTGGAGGCTTTTTGCCACCCAACCTCCTCACACAGCATTTTCAGACATTTCCAATTTACTGAGATGTAATTCACAACCTCCACCCTTTTGGACAATTAACCTCTGCCGTGAGGAAGGCACACTTTCCACTTTAGAGGTGCTGCTTTTCCACTGAGCAAGTTCCACAGACTTTTCTCCTTCACTATACAGTCCTAAATGTTAAAAGCCTTTGAGAAAATAACACATAATCTTTTGATCCTGTTAAGAACACCACAGTGCACTGTTTAGCAGAGATCGTAGGTATTCCTTCACTTCAGGCATCTCTGAAAGAAATTCTTTTAATAAAAAACTCCTACTCGAATTCATCCAACAGTTTTATACTGAATAAGGCTCAAAATAAAGATTCTGATCAACGTTTTCAGAGGGTGTGTTTAAGAGTTCAAAACCAAATCAAAACAGTTAATTTCAGACTCCACATCTCACGCTGACTTTTTCATTTTGCCTTAGAGAGTTTCAGAGGTCCCAGTGATGTTAGACTCTTCCCCTGTGGTTCCCCAAACACAGACACTCAGCACCTCATCCTCCATGTCAGTTATGATATTTTTGTGTTTCCTGACAAATGGAATTGCCTGAGCAGAGCAGAGCTCTTGGGAGAGCATCCTGGGCACAGAGCAAGGGATTTGCAGCTCTCCATAGCTCAGTGGCACTCAGAGGAGAGGCACAAAGCTCTTCCCAAAGCCTGCAGCAGCCACACCTTGCTGCTCCTTCCCCAGGCTGATCTGCCTTGGCCTGGGCTGGAGCTGCCCAGGCTCTGCCATCACCAAAATCAGCGATTCAGAGTCCCAGTGCCACCACAGCAGGGACACCACTGGAGTTGCACTGGTTTAAAATCTTTCTCTTCTTTCTCATGGAGAATAGAGATAAGTTGCATTCTTGTGCTTTCTGATCTCTTTGGTTTGGTACTGGATGCTCTAGAGTTGTAACCAATCGTTATAGGGAGTGGGAAAACTGTCAACCAATAATTATTAGATCATTAATGAATATATAAAGAAGTTCTTGTAAATAAAGTTTCTCTTTTTCGCCATCTTGGTGCTGCCTGCCTGACTTCCCTGCGAGCTTCAGTGAATCCCCACGAAGATCAGAAAATCAGAGCAACACACCACCACGAGCTCACCCTGGAAATGTTTCACAGCCTGGTGAGGAGGTGGATTTGTCTCTCCTGTCTGTGGGAATGCTTCAGCGCAGGTGTGAGAGGCTCCATCAGCTGCCCTGCAGGATGGGTGTCACCCACGGCCCTTCTGGCCTGACCTTCTAACTGACACCTCCCACTTCGAAGTCATCATCTCTGCTTCTCTTCCAGTTTACCACGGGGTTTTTTGGCATTTTGATGGGCAGCTGCCAAGCAGAGGCACGGCTGAGGAGTCAGCACTCAGCAGTACCTTTAAAATGACATTTCTGCCATGGAGGGGCTGCTCTCGCTGCTCTTCTAGCTCACACCAGAACTGAGTTCCACGCTCGCTGCAATTCCCAAAAATCCAACTGCAGGCTGGCTCTGTGGCACTCCTCACCTCATCTGTTTCCCCACACTCACCTGTCACTATCGAGACAGTCACGACACAAAAAAAGTTCATCACAACAGCTTCTTCGCCAGAGGAAAGGAAGAAGTAACTCTTTATTTTCCAAAGCCTTTTTATACTATTTTTTTAACTTTCCTGTCACACATCATTGGCTCTCCATTCACCACCCCACAATGTCATTGGCTACCTATCATTGGCAATGTTCTGTTCATTGGCCAGAACAACATCTTGGAAAAACACCACCTGCATGAAGTTGTTTTTAAATCCCCATTTATAAATTCCTGCTTGTTTTAAACCAAAAAACCACTGTGAGAATTTAGAACAAGTTGCTCTCACAGTAAAGCAGCTCTTACTGTGTGCCTACAATTCCCACACTCACTCACCAGGTCAGCTGTTTCTGGTTTATTGCTGGAGAATAATGAGCAATTGCATTCCTGATTAGAAAATCTCTTTGGGGTGCACAGCCACAAATGCTGCAGCACAGAGAGACAGAAAATTCGAGGCCAGTTCAGTTCAAAATCCTCTGAAATCAAGACACGAGGAAGGAGGAGCTATAATGAGGAATTGCTGCCCAAAAATACAGGTGCAACTTCTGCAGGGAGCTTGCTGAAGGATCTCCAAAGGGTTTGTGGTGTTGGATTTGGGAAAAGAAGGCAGAAAAACAAAGAAGAGATTGGGAAATCCAGGAAATCTCAACCAGGACCTCTGCAGCCACCATCTCACCTTGATGGGGAAGGGAAACGTGAAGCTCTTGAGGACAACCTGAATGGAGGGAGAAGCATTTTGGGGTGTGAGGAGGCAGAGAGAGAGGTCAAGCCTGAATGGTTCTTTAGTATTTTTACAGGCTGTGCCTCCAGAAAATCAATTCTCATCCAGAGCTGTGTGTCCCTGCCAAGCCCACACTGCCCTGTGCCGCTGAAGGCTCAGACAGAAGCACTGGAGCACAAATGGTTAATTCTCAGCCTCAGAAACCCAAAAGGAAGGCCCAAAGCTCATTCTGCTCCATTAATACAAATAGGAACTTTTATTTCCCACTGACTGATGTGTGCTCAGCCACATTGTCACCAGGTACTAATGCCTAGCCCGAAGGACACGAGGCGAGCCCAGCGTTAATTAGTTTACTGTAATGAGCTAAACCACATTTCACCTGTCCAAGGAAGTAATTATTTGCTCTCTTCTCGCTTTTCAGTACTTGCAGCAATTTCTTCATTGGCAGAGGGTGAAGCTCTGCCAGGTTCATCAGGAATTCTGCAGGAGCAGTGCCTGCAAACAGAAACGACAGGAATTAGGATTTTGGAGTGGTTTTGCCTCACAGGGGAGTGAAACAGGGCAGTTCCACACCTGGGGATTGTGCATCGAGGTGTTTCTGTAGCAGGATCTGATGCCTTAACCAGGCTGGTAAAAATCTGAAGCAGACACAGCAGTAGAGGGAAAAGGGAATTTACCTCAGGTCAATAGGATCCTAGGTGCCCAGACCATCAAAGGTGGAAACACACCATGGAGTGAGGAATGAACTGGAACTCCCCATACAACACGTACTGGATTTGTATGGACTTCACAAAATCAGCATATCTACTCAAAATCCCCCAATAAGGAACTTAATAAACGAATAATTGCCCCCTATTCTAATGAACTACATGAGATTTTTATGGACTTCACAGAATTAGCATATCTACTTAAAATCCCCCAATAAGAAACTTAATAAATGAATAATTGCCCTCTATTTTAATGAACCCTCCCTAAATGAGACTACAGCCTAGTTCACAAAAACATGTTCCAAGAGAGAGCAGGCTGGAGCCTCTAGTTCTGAGAGAACATGAATGTTTGGTCTTCCTCGCTGTGCAGGACCCCAAACTGAGCTAAATATCAAACTGCAAGGGTTGTGAACATGTGGGGCTAAAGCACAAGGAGTGTTTGTGCAGGGACAAGGAGTGTGTGTAGAGGGGAACAGGGAAGGGAAAGGGTATAAAATATATAAAAGGGGTATAAAAAGAAATTACAAAAATCACCAGCATCAGATCCCCAGCACAGGAAAACATTCCATTTTCTGAGTGCAATAACATGAAGGATCCCCAAGCTGGGGCTCCTCCCCACCACCTTCCCTCAATTCAGAACACTGACAAGAGTGTAAAAAGAAGCTAAAATAAGAAACCCAGACCTTGAAAAAAAAATTTGGGTATCCATAAAGTACATTCAAGATAGGGATGCAATCTGCTAAAGGGGGAGCTTTTAGTTTTTACAAAAGAATAGGACAAATAAAATATTTATTTTTTAAAAGGGAGCATTTTTCTTTAAAAATTGTTTAGATCCTGCTCTCACACAATGCTAGCCCTGCAGGGGCCAAGCAGCTCCTGCCTCCAGGGGAGCAAATGGGCCATGGCTGCTCAAAAATAGGGATTTTTGTCTCCCTATGAAATGAGGACTTGTTTTCAAAAAGTCTTCAGAAGGACTCTTGCTTCAGCCGTTCTGAAAATCCCAGCTGTTAGTCTCATCTAGAGATATCTAAATATTTTTTTAATATTGCTTTAAATAAAATTGAGTGAGACCCCCCACTGGTTCAATACACTTTAGCTAAGTTCTTCCTGGAGATTTGCTTTTTTTTTTTTTCTTTTCCAGAAAATGTATTGCTGCTGCAAAGATTTAACTCAGGTTTTAAACCACCTCATCTATAAAAAAGGATAATACTAAGCAAGAGAGTCATGAAATAAGAATGATCAAATGCTTCCATGCCTTATCATCAATAAGACTGTAAATCTGGCCACACCAGTTCACTTCAGGGCATCTGCTCACATTTAATTGAATGATTGTTTTAATTTTTCATTGTTTAAAACCACTCAACCACTTATCAAAAGCCAGTTCTGCTCTTGGACTTAAGCAGGAAAACTTCTTGCTCAGCTCCAGGGAAAGGTCTCTGTTTTTTCAGGATGCCTGGGCCCTGTGAGAGCTGCAAAATCCACACTGTGGAGCTTCTCAGGCACAATTCCCTGCGTGGATCAGAGCCTCAGACATCTCTTTGGGACCATTGTCTGCTTTCATCAGAGGAGAGCTGGGTGCCATTTCCTCCCCAAACCCTCAAGAGGCTCTTTCCCTTCCAGATTTTATTTATTTAAGGAATCTCAGCGGCTGAACTTTACATGAAACAGTGCAGATGAAGGATTGGTGTCCTTCCCCAAACAGTTTCAGGGTTTGGATCATTCTCTGCAGGGTCAGAGCTTCCAGAAAGCTTGGAGGAGCTGCTGGAGCCCCGCGGAGCAGAGGGCACTGCTCTTGTGTTGGTGCCACAGGTGCCACCTCAAAACTTCTCTTGAACCACGGCTTGGATTGGATTTGGGAGTCCTGCTGGTCACACCCAGGCAGGTGAGACAGTCAGGTGATCTCAGTTTGGGGCAGGACAAGAAAAACAAAGGAAGGGAAGTCCATAATTCTTGCACTCATGCAAAAAAAAAAAAAAATCTGCTGTCTTTAAGAAAGAGCTCAGATTCTGAGCAGTGCTGGATTTTTTTCCATTGGTGCTAAGGGCACAAACCAGTGCAGCACAGCTAAAATCAGCCTCAGTTGATTTTTCCAGGGCAGCTCTCCCTGTAGCATGCATCCCCAACAAACCTGACCTCCAGAATAAGAGCTGGACATATAATGGGTGTGTAATATCTCAAACCACAATGTCTGCACCTTTCAGATTTTTTAAATCATCCCCTATTGTTTTGTTTCTCTTCTTTGTTTAATTCGCTTTTTTAATAACAGCTCAGTTTTGGAATGTAAACACTGTGTCAAAGCAAAAGCTAGAATGCTTGAAAAAAAAAGATTCAGTTTATCCAAAGCAAATGTCTCCACTTTTCCTCCCAAAGTATTTGCTGAATATCATCTGAATTCACAGAAAGCTTCAAACCTGCTGAAAATGCTGTTGTTGGGTTTGGGACTTATTAAAAAGAAATAAAACTTTGCATTCACTGAGAACAACTTCCCATTTTGAGATTGCCTCTACTGTGAGACGAATTCTAAACCCACGAGATGTTAAACAGCAAAATTGAGACTCCTTGGTCCTCTGGCCTGCAAGCCTTGCCTGCTCCCTCAGCTCATCTGTGCTGCTCTGCACAACAGAAACTTATTTTTGCTTTTAAATGAAACTGAGAATCTTATGTAATTGAATTAAAAATCTTTCTCTTCTTTCTCATGGAGAATAGAGATAAGTTGCATTCTTGTGCTTTCTAATCTCTTTGTTTTGGTGCTGGATGCTCTAGAGTTGTAACCAATCGGTATAGGAGTGGAAAAACTATCGACCAATAATTATTAGATCATTAATGAATATATAAAGAAGTTTTTGTAAAGAAAGTTTCTCTTTTCGCCATCTTGGTGCTGCCTGCCTGACCTCCCTGCGAGCTTCCGCGAATCTCCACGAATATCAGAAAATCAGAGCAACAGACTCCAGCATCAAATACTGTGATACAATCTCAATCAAATATTGTGATAGGATCTCAGTTTGGGAGACCTGCAGTTGCAGATGTCTCAGGGCTAAATCCATCATTTCCCTGGGTCAGGACCGAACATGTGGAATCACCGTGGGCTTTCCTCACACAGCAGAGGGTGGAGGCTCGGGGGAATCAGTTCCAGTCCCTGATCCTCCTTCCCATCCGTGTCCTATTCCACAGCAGAAAATCCACGATTTCACCTCCATGTTCTCCTGGTGGTGCTCACCTTACCCTCAGCACTCGAGCACAAGTGCAGGAACCACATTCTCCTGCAGCTCCCCAGCCCTCCCCACCCTGCAGAAACTCTGCTGGGCTCAGCCTGCAGGAAAATCAGATATTTGTCCTTCCCTATGCTGCGGCACAGAGCCCTGGAAGCACAGCCCACCCGAGAGGGCAGCAGGGGCTGAGACCCCCCAGCCACTGCAGAGGGAGGGCAGAGCTGAGCAGAGCTCCAAACTCACCGAATTGTGAGACCCCTGGGGCCCAGGGCAAGGCTAATTGCCCAATTTAGGCCTCTGAGTGCAATTAGCAGCGCTAATGGCTCCAGGGACAGATTCCAAGCAAGCACAATTTAAAACTCACAACTGGAGGGTTTGGGATAATGCTAAAGCCAAGCAGATAATCTTTATAGAAGAAGAAAACAAAACTGTGATTACAGCAGTGCCATGCTTGCCTGATATTATAAATTATGGGGAAGTTATACCAGGACACACAATACTGAGAGGGGAAAATCTCGATTTTTTTTTTTTTTTTTTTTTTTTTTTTTTTGCAAATGCTGTCGGTGGTTGATATCCAGACATTGGTCATTAGATCTAGTTTTATTACAGCCATAAAAGAAGTGAGTCAACAGCTTAGTCACATCAGGCAGGATATGCTTCAAGCACAGCCTGAATGAAAGAATGAAGTTAAACACTGAGAAGCACAAGGTAATTAGAAAAAGAACCCTAATAGTTTCTTCACTAAAGCAGCAAGAGGTAAGGTGCAGGACAGTCCTCGAGCACAGCACCCTGGGAGGATTTAAAGGAAATAAACTGAGCTTGTCAGCATGGGGATCAGGACAGCAGCTCCCACTACCAACAGGTCCTCTGGCTTTCTGGAGGATCAGGTGTCTTCATCTCGGACAAGAAATGCAAAGAGAGATATGAACTCTGGTTCTTGTGCTACCTCTGCTGCTGCTGGCTCCGTTTGTGCAGATTGTCTAATTGCTGAGGGCAGCTGCTGCCAGCGGGAAGGCTGTGGAATAAAGAAGGAAGGAGGTCAGCAGCTCAGTAACTCCAGCGTGCCACCTGAGCAGGGAGAGACCTCAAGAGTGATCCAGAGAAAGTCTGAGGGACACCTTGGACTGTGGCTTCTTCAAACCCCGAGGGTGCAGAGGCTGAGCTGAGAGAAACCAGGCAGATGAACCAAGATGGCGAAAAGGGGAAGTTTATTTACAAGAAAGGTCTTTTATATCCATTCATATTGTAGCAACTATTGGTCAGCAAAGAATCCACCTCCTAAAACCATTGGTCACAGCCAAATGACACCTAATACCAAACACAGAGATTAAGAAAGTAAAAGAATGCAGCTTATCTCTGTTCTCTCTGAGAGAGAACAGAAAGGTTCTAAAACAGTGCAACCACATTGGACCATTATTGATTTATTTGGAACCAAACAGTAGCTCAGCCCTGTGCCCACAGGAAGGGAAGAGAGAGACTCCGTGAGCAGGATGGGAGGAGAGGAGGGCAGGAAACCTCTGCAGAGAAGTCAAAATGACCATGTCACTGCAGGACTAGAAATAAATCCTTCACAGTATGGCAGATTTATGCCACTCTAGGCTTGACTGCAGGAGGCTGGAGAGCTGGAGTGGAATGTTGTTTTATTTCATTGTGGATACAAGAAAAAACTCAGCGCTGAAGAAGTTTACTGACACTGTATTCTCAAGAGAAACATGAAATAAATATAGACATGCTCACCTATGTCTCCTGTCTGCTAACAAGGACTAGTTTTTTCTATTGCACGAGAAAACATGAATGGGATTGGTGTTCTGTGAGTGATGCTCTGAAATGAACCTCTCACGGTGGGAGCAGGGCATTTGGGATCTGCTCCTGAACCCCTGGGATTGGTGTTTTGTGAGGGATGCACTGAAATGCACCTCTCACGGTGGGAGCAGGGCATTTGGGATCCACTCCTGAACCCCTGGGATTGGTGTTTTGTGAGGGATGCACTGAAATGCACCTCTCACGGGCAGTGGGAGGGAGCAGAGCACTGGGATCCACTCCCGAATCCCTGGGATTGGTGTTTTGTGAGGGATGCACTGAAATGAACCTCTCACGGTGGGAGCCCACCATCCCCCAGGGGTTCTGGGGACACCATCACCATCCCCCTAAGGGCTTTGGGGACACCACCACCACCCCCCAAGGGTTCTGGGGACACCACCACCCCCAAGGGTTCTGGGGACACCACCACCTCCAAGGGTTCTGGGGACACCACCACCTCCAAGGGTTCTGGTGACACCACCACCCCCAAGGGCTTTGGGGACACCACCACCCCCCAAGGGTTCTGGGGACACCACCACCCCCAAGGGTGCTGGGGACACCACCACCCCCAAGGGTTCTGGGGACACCACCACCCCCAAGGGCTTTGGGGACACCACCACCTCCAAGGGTTCTGGGGACACCACCCCCCCAAGGGTTCTGGGGACACCACCATCCCCCAAGGACTGTGGGGACACCACCACCCCCAAAGGGTTCTGGGGACACCACCACCCCCAAAGGTTCTGGGGGACACCACCATCCCCCAAGGGTTCTGGGGACACCACCATCCCCCAAGGGTTCTGGGGACACCACCACCATCCCCCAAGGGGTTTGGGGACACCATCACCCCCCAAGGGCTGCTCTGCCCCGGTGGGACAAACACCACAGCCACTGCTCCACCTCCCCCTTGCTGCCCAAGCCTCCTCCACCCCAGGAACATCCTTCTCTGAGTGCTGGGGCTGCTGCTGCATTCTGCTGCTCTGCTCTGCTCTGTCCTCCGTGTGCAATTACCCGAAACACAGAGTCATCAGACACAATTTACAGTCCCTGCAGCTTTTTGGCATCCCGGTGTATTACAGACAGAACTGGGAGTGGGTGCAGCAGAGAGAGGCAGCGCTCTAATTACAGATTTACACTGAGAGGAAGGTTTAAAAGCTAATAGGACATTATTAGAATAATGATCCCTCGATGTTCTCCCAGCTGAACATCTGCCATTACTAATTAAAAACAAGTTAAAGTCAACCTGTTTAAAGAGAAATCAATATTTACAGAAACTAGACACCCCAATGTCGGACAGGGGCTGACCTACAAGTGCCTTCCCAAGTGCCACACCAAATGCAGGACCTCAAAAAGCACATTGGCTCTAAATTGGTGCCTGTGCCAAAACCATCTCTGTAAAAGGAGTCAGAAATTTGACTCATGGACAGCCTGTGTGTCTCCTTCATTAGTCAGCTGCCCCACAGTTCTAAATGACTGCCTCATGAAATGATAGCTTACCCACCCGCTCAGACTCGGGTGTCATTTTTTCCAAAAGCAGGTCAGAAATTGCATTTCGAGTGGCAGATGAAAATAATCTCCCTGCAGCCTCTGTCTCCTCGGTTTGCATCCCTGATTGCTATTGAACAGAGTCATTCTGTGGACAGAATCTGCATCAACCTCACTGCACGGGAATGGAAGAGTCAGTCCTGGGAGTGGAGGCTTACAGTTACAGACAGAGAACAATTAGGCAAAAAAATCACAAAAGCAAATAGCTTTGAAACCCATTAGCTACCCCAAACTGCAAAACAAGTGCTTATTGCTCATTGTACAACCACCACAGAGCAGTACAAATCCCTGAAAATGAGGAAACCCTCAGCTGTCTGACCTAAGATGTATTTTAACATCTACCACCAACATCGTGCAGGAGAAGCCCAAAAATATTGGGCTCAGACAAAGACTAAAAGAAAAGCACCTGACCCACAGCTGCAGGAGCTCCTTGCTAGCACAGTGCCCCATCAGTGTCTGCATGCACAGGAAATCATTACCAAATCAAAATAATCATAATCAAAATTAACAGGAGTCACCCCATCAGCTGGCCCAGAACACTGGCAGGTACAAGGCAAAAAAAGGAAAGAGTCCTCCTAATGATTTGCCTTTCCCTTCTCACATAAACCCAAATATTAAAAAATATGAAAGCCACGTCTGACTCTGGAATTTAATTTTGCCACTGATCTGACAAAGCCCTCGCATATCAGCCACGAGGAGCAGGGCCATGGTGAGGAACCTGAGGCTCAGAGTGGAGCTGCTGGCCACGGAGAGCTCCCCCAGGGGAAGATCAGTGCCCTTGGGCAAGCACTGCTCTGTGTGTGACGTGTCTGAGGAAAAGCTCTGTGGGCAGCAAGTGCTCTGTGCTCCCAGGCCAACAGCAGCGGGAGAGAGAGTCAATGGCAGAGGAGCCTCTGCTTTTACAGCAGTGCCCAGGTTGGGCTTCAGGGGCCAATAGCGAGCACGGCGTGACCCTGAATTTGTGATTTCCATGGCTGTGTTCTTGGAGCCTTCTGTTGGTGTGCGTGTGCAGTGTGGGAGCAATAAAGAGCAAAGGCAAGGAATAAAGAGCCTCCGGGTGCTGCCATAAAATTAAATCCTGACTTCTCTTTCAAGTTCAAGGTAGGAAAATCACAGCTCTATGTCTCTGTCAGAAGTGTGCCCGAGCACTAATATCACCAAGGACAGAAACTTTCACCATGGAATCTTACCATGCACTGTATATCACCCACAGCCTTTGTGCACTGGATGTAAAATAAACTCCAAACCCTCCTTAAAACATGGGATTTTAAAGCAGGATTTGGTCCCACTTAACTAACTTTAGATTACCGATGCCTGATCCTCAGGGAGACCAAAACTCCCTTCAGGGCAATATCAGATTAGAGCAGAAACAGTTGTCAACCTCTAGGAAACTGCAAATAATTTTTTGTTCAAACCCACAGGGATTTTTGCAAGGCCTGCTGAGCCAATTTAAACAGGGAGGAATATCTGAGAGCCCTGCAATGATATTCTCTGCAGTTTTCTAAAGCCCAAATGCTGCTCATCCTGCCCAGTGAAGCAATTTGGAGTTAATGGAAGCAGTCCCCACCTCGCAGCCTCTGCTGCTGCACAGAGAACTGCTCCGTGGTCTTGATGCCTTGGAATATTTCTAGTTTTTTCCTCTTCATGCACCTGTAACTTGCTGCAGGTCTGTGCTTCTCACAAAGTGCTGAAATGCTCTGCTCCAGCACCTTTGGCCAAACAAGGCTCTCTGAACACAGATCCAAGGACACATTCATTGCCTTGGGGCCTGAAAATATGGAAACAACTGTGAGCTGGAGGGGAGCAGGCCTGGGGTGGTGAACATCATCACCTGAGGGTGAGATTGGAGAATTAGAGCCAATATCTAATGGACAGAACTTGTAAAAGGTGAAGGGCTCAGACCCAGGGCCCATTTTGGGTGCAGTCCCTGAGGGGACGTTCATCTGCCCGAATGGACCTTGAAGGCCTCGAATAAATTTGTCCACATTTTATACTCCTGATTTGTTTTGGCTTCTCTTTTAGGCATCAGTCTCACCTGAGCTGAGCCACCTCAGCCTGGTTGCAGTGACATCCCTCTCCCTGCTCCTGCTGACAAGTTCCATTTTTTCAGTTTGTTTTCCTCCTTTTTTTTCCCCTTTCCTTTCTCCAGCGATGTGTCCCAACATTTCCCCTCCTGCCGCAGACAGAGGCAGGTGAAATGCAGAATAAACATAAAGATATCAGAGCGCTGCACCTGCCTGCAAAATGACATGAATTTAATCAAAATTAAAGTCTCAGGGCTCTGGTTGCTCTTCCCCAGGGCAGCTGCTGGTGGTGCCTCCAGCGCAGCCTTGGATGTGTTTGACATCAGCAGCGAGCGCCGAGCGGAGCTGGGGGGGATTTGTTATTTGATTTCTGATTAGGCAGAGCTTCCTTCCTTTTGTGCTCTCATTGACCTCGCGGATTTCACTAAAGCCGTGGCGAACCCGAGATGGATTCTGCTCGTGCCTCACTTAGGCCAAAGTAAATCAAGAGAAATCGTGGCACAGCCAGGGGAACTGCGAGAGAGTGAGACTGGAGCAAAGCTCATTAGCATTTGTAATTGTTGGTTTAGATTTCCTGAGATTGGCAGAAGCTGGCAGAGGAAGCAGGCAGGTGGACCCAAGACGGAGAAAAGAGAAACTTTATTTACAAAACCTTCTTTATATATCCATTAATAATCTGGGAACCATTGGTCAGCAGGGAATCCACCTCCTAAAACCATTGGGCACAGCTATCCAACACCTAGCACCAAACACAGAGATTAGGAAAGTACAAGAATGCAGCTTATCTCTATTCTCCCTGAGAAAGAACAGAAAGATTTCTAAAACAGTGCAGCTACATGTAATGGCACTACTTTTTGATTAAGCAGTGTCTCTTTTTACCTAGAACAATAACAACAAAAAAACAAGCCTGAAGGAGGAGAATAAGTGTCCATTGACAGAGAAATTACCCTCGCTGAAAATTCAAAATAAGATTTTTTTTAATATCAAGGAAATAAAACCAAATTAATAGTGGCTTTTATAACCACTTAAAACATCCACCTGCAGGGAGGTATTTTTGCTTTATCTGCTAAGTGTGGTGCCTAAAAATACCCACAATACCTAGAAAGTGAGAAGAAAAGCAGTCCTTTCTTCTAATGGTTTTATAATGGTTCCATCTAATTCAAAGTGTATCAGACAAGAAAAGAGCAGTTCAAGGAAGGCAGAACCTTTAATCTAGTTAATTAATAGGGGGGACAGCATGTGAAAGCCTCATGTAAAATGAGAAAGTAATCTTATTCTGCTCAGGCTGGCTGCTCATTTGGTGGACGGGCAGAAGTTAACGAGAGGCCTTGCAATCTATTTAATTGGCCACAAAATCAGAGGCTGCCTCAGCCTTTTTTCCATGGAGCCTCTCTCCTTCGTGCCTCCTGCTCCTCCCCACAGACAGTGAAGGTGATGCTGCAGGGCCTTCCTCCACCTCCCCCAAAAAGTGGCCGCGCTCAGGGGGTGGGGGCGATGCCTTAAGGATTTTTAGCTTCCATTTTTCATGTGTCTGTAGTTTGGTGTGTAGCTCTGGGCTCCATACAAAGTGCTAAAAACCTCTGTTCCCAGCGTTTTAGACAAAACGTTGCTCTCAGCTGGAAAATCCAAGGACACCTCACTGCCTCGGAGCCCCAAAATATGTAAATAATGTGAATTGGGGGAGCAGGCTTGGGGTGGTTGACATCATCACCTGAAGGTGTAATTGGAGAATTGAGGCCTGATTTGTTAATGGACAGAACTTACAAAATGTGCAGAACTCGTGACTCGCCGTCCATTTTGGGTGAAGCCTCTCGAGTAGGCTCTGTCTGCCCTGAATGTGCCTAAAGGCCTTTAATAAATTAATCTGCTTTTTATTCTCCTAACTTTGTCTGGCCTCTGCTTCAGGTAAGCCTGCTCTGGCAGCAGGGGCTGCTCAGGGTGCCCAGCACCCCTGCAGCTGCAGGGCGGCAGGGATGGAGGGATGGAGGGGTGGAGGGGATGGAGGGGATGTGGGGGATGGAGGGGATGCAGGGGATGGAGGGGTGGAGGGGATGTGGGGATGGAGGGATGGAGGGGATGGAGGGATGGAGGGGATGGAGGGGATGTGGGGATGGAGGGGATGAGGGGATGGAGGGATGGAGGGGATGGAGGGGATGAGGGGATGGAGGGGATGGGGGGATGGAGGGATGGAGGGGATAGAGGGATGGAGGGGATGGAGGGGATGGAGGGATGGAGGGGATGGAGGGGATGGAGGGATGGAGGGGATAGAGGGATGGAGGGGATGTGGGGATGGAGGGATGGAGGGGATGGAGGGATGGAGGGGATGGAGGGGATGTGGGGATGGAGGGGATGAGGGGATGGAGGGGATGCAGGGGATGGAGGGGATGAGGGGATGGAGGGGATGGGGGGATGGAGGGATGGAGGGGATAGAGGGATGGAGGGGATGGAGGGGATGGAGGGATGGAGGGGATGGAGGGGATGGAGGGATGGAGGGGATGGAGGGATGGAGGGATGGAGGGGATAGAGGGATGGAGGGGATGTGGGGATGGAGGGATGGAGGGGATGGAGGGATGGAGGGGATGAGGGGATGGAGGGGCTGCAGGCCTGCAGGGATGCAGGGCTGCAGGGATGGAGGAATTGCAGGGATGCAGGGGCTGCAGGGATGCAGGAATTGCAGGGATGCAGGGCTGCAGAAGCAGCAGGGCTGCAGAAGCTGCAGAAGCTGCAGGGCTGCAGGGATGGGGGGGATGGAGGGGCTGCAGGGGATGGAAGGATACAGGGGATGCAGGGATGGAGGGATGCAGGGCTGCAGAAGCTGCAGAGGCTGCAGAAGCTGCAGAAGCTGCAGGGCTGCAGAGCTGCTGCTGTGCGTGCCCGTGCCAGGCCCGGCGGTGGCACTGCCCCTCCTGCCAAGTCCCCTCTGTCCCTGGCAGTGACAGTCACTCCCCGGAGCTGTCCCAGCCGTGAACAGCAGCATTGATCCAGGATTGCTGCACACACCAGCACAGAGGCTCCAACAAGTACCCAGGGGGGGAATTCTGTGTTTTCTTACAGAAAAGCTCCAAATCCCAATCATGGAGCTCACCCTGAGGTGTGCAGGGAGGATTTGACACACCAGCTAAGCACAGCACTTGCACAGGAAACCCCAAACTCCAGAACAAATACTTAACTTTGTGACTTGATCCTGAAATGAACTACAATGAGGTTTTGCATGGCAAATAGGAATGCATTGTAATGTTGTAATAATATCTTAATTTTTTCAATAATTAGTAAAATGATTGGTACGACAATTTTAAAATAAGAGATAATCTACACTGTTTTCAGCCTGCTTGGCATTCAAGGCTGATTTCTGCTCAGCAATGGGGTGAGGAAGTGTCACTTCTCTGTCAGCACTGTGCTGCAAGGTCTGTGCCTGCCGCACCTTTTCCACACTTAAACAACTTGGAATTTCCAGCCCAAGCAAACCTGAACATTCAGCTTGAACTTTCTTACCCAGCTTGTAAAAAAATCACAGTGGAGGAAACGCAGAGAGTCTGCAACATGAACCTCATGTGCTTTCCTTTCACCTTGGGGAGAGGATAAATTAACCTCCATCCTCAGAAGCATTTCTCAAGTAGTTACATTTTAATCCTAATTTATTTATGTCTAAATCCAGCGAAGGATTTAAGCATCTGCTCATGCTGAACATATGAATTAGCCTGTTAATTCCACAGTTAAGCATCATACAATTACATCACACAGGCTCCTGATGGATCCTTTCCACTTTCTTGTCATCCAGAAAGAGTTTGATTTCTATTGTGAGTAATGGATCCATTTTATCTGGAACACCACCGATATGCTGATATTGCAAAAATTGCCCTAATTTGCCATGACCACTGCAAACTGGACAGGCCAAACGAGTTTATCTCAGTGCACATTTCTGTCAGATGTTTCCAATGGAACCTGAAAAGAGTACAACCTAAAATCAGGTGCATCACCTACCAATTAAACTCAAACAAAGCACAGTTTGTTTTGTAACTCTTCTTTAAAACAACAGATGTTAGGCTAAGTCTCATGTTCAGGCATTTATCACATCTGTTCTCTGTTCCCTTGGAAAATGTACTCACAATAGAGCTCAAATTAATTACAACGAGATTTGTCAGCTGAAACCTAAAAGGGAGTTCAGGGAATAAACATTTAATCCTAGAAGGAAATAATTGGTGTTTAAAAGCCTTAAACTTGTTTTCAGTTGGTTGGCACAGGCAGAGCTCCATCACAGACAGTGTTTGGAACCTCCGTGGGTCTCCAAGGAGAGC
This sequence comes from Acanthiza pusilla, assembly GCA_036630365.1. Classification (NCBI taxonomy): domain Eukaryota; kingdom Metazoa; phylum Chordata; class Aves; order Passeriformes; family Acanthizidae; genus Acanthiza; species Acanthiza pusilla. Next base: position 1,039,848 of record JAXCHO010000030.1, on the reverse strand, counting down.
AGAGATGGAAGGAGCCTGCAGGGCTGTGGAGCTGAGGGTGCAGCGATGGACACAAAGAAAGCCAAGGTGCACCCACAGCCTTCCCTGGCAACAGGAAAAACTCCTCACCTCAGCAATGAATAAATCTTCACTGTTCCCTTGTAAAACTGGAGCCTGCCAATGCACAGGCACTGAGGAGGCTCCAGTACAGAGCTTTCATAATCACCCTTTTCCCTTAACAGCTTTTATGAGAACACAGAAAGGTCTTCCTCACCTTCCAAGTCTGGAGAGACCTTCAGAATGCTATGGAGAAACACAGTTCTTTAACTCAGAAGAAGCAGAATTTGACTCAATTATCCTGCAGCCCAGCAGTAAGGACAGATAAAAATATTGCCTTGAAGAAAAGAGTTTCACTGCAGCAAAATTATACACAAGCATCTAACAACAGCTGTCATTCTACAGCTATCCTTTTCTCTGCAGCAGCTCTGAGCTGAATTCCTGTGCTGCTCAGGTGAGACAGCCCAAACCATTCTCCTGCCAATCTCCTTGGCCTCCTGGAGCTGCAAACACACACATTTTGGGGCAAAGCACAGCTCTTCCTTTGAGAGACTCTACCCCACGCAGCCTGTCCCAATCCCTTCACACACCCCATGAGTTACCCCACTGCAGTTTCACCTTCGCTCTCTTCCAGGAGTGTCACTCCCACCAGGGCGGTGCAAAAACACAACGTTTAGCTCTTCCCAACTCCCTCAGTGAACAGCTCTTGTCTCTTGAAGCACCAGAGCTTTGTTCCACGGCTGAGAGGATGGGGCTGAGTGTGACTAACTTGTCACTCCTGCCCCCAGGATCACTGTCTAGCAGTTCAGCAGTTTCTAGGGAGGCTCATTTCCTTTGGGAAAAAAAAAAAAAAAAGCTAACCAAGTTCAAGTGCCTCTGGAATTTTAAAGTGAAGTAGCTCCACCTGTTCCTGTTATGTAGCATGCCATGAAAACAACAAACTGCTCTTAGGAAAACAATAAACATCATTCGCTGTCTGAGCATGTGGTATTTAAGAGATGAACCTCAGGAACAATCCTCCCCAAGGCTCCAGAGGCAGTGCCTGTTAATTCAGCAGCAGAGCAGTGCTCTCCTCACTGCGGCCCTGGTGTTACACATAAATGTCATCCCTTTGGAAAACAGGGAGAAGCTCAAAAATGAAGAGCTATAAGTAGAAGCAAGCATTGTGGTTGGTCTCGAATTGGCTTTATTGACATTTCTGTCTGAGGCCCTGTTACTGCACAATTCAGACAGTGGAAAAACTAAATTCATCTCGTTTAGGCCAAAACTAGTCTGGAGTTGTTTGAAGGACAAAAGCTCCTCCAAACTCCACTCACACAGAGCAGTGTTCACCTTTACTTTGGGTCCTTCATTCTGATACATGATGAACTATTTCACTAATTCTACTTCAGTGAAGCCAAAGCTAACGAGACATGGAACCCCAGCCCACCCTGCCTTTGAAGCTCTTGGTGCAGCAAGGCAGAAAAGCTCCTCAGGAAGCTCCAATTAAGCTCACTGAGGCACGAGGAGCAGCTTCACTTTCTGTGGCCTCTCCATGTGCCCTGGTGGTGAATGGGAACACCTTTCCCAGTTTTCCTCCTCTCCCAGCAGGAACTTGCCACGTGAGGCTCTGCTGAGAGCTCCATGAGGGAAGATAGGAAAAGATTCTCACTGCCAACAGCTCTGCTCAGCACGGGAGCAGCTACCTGAGCTGAGCCCTGGGGCCAGCTCGAGCCCTGAGGAAACATATGCTTCTCTTATATAAATTGGCCTCTCCAGGGAAGACCTATTGCTCGGGATGTTCAAAACTGGGCCAGACTCAGAAGTGGCAGCAGCACAACAGAACAGAGATGGCAGAGGTTATTCCTTAACCTCCAGCTTCCTGTGGGATTGCACTGCTGTTAACTGGAGGAGTTGAGACTGGAGTCTGCAAACTCATGTGGCACTTCTAAACCATCCCTTGCTCCACTGCCATCCCCTTCTTTTGGGTTTTGTTGTGCTGATGAGCTTGGCTTAGCTTCCAAACACTGAGTCAGCTTCCAGCCCTGCTGAGGAACTCACTGCCCCCAGGAAAAGGCTCCAGGAAAAATCACTTCTCTTTCAGGAGGCAATAAAAGATCTCTTTCCTCCTCAGGTCTGTAGCAGAAACATGAGAAGAACTTAAAAGAAAAACACCCCTGTAGGTTAAATATCTGGGGGAAAAAAGGACAAAGCTGAATTCACAGGCCTTTGTACTATACAATCACCCCCACATACCCTGCTTCATACACTTCTGCTGGTTATTTGAAATAATGGTTTAGAAAAAATTCTTTTCAAAAGGAACACATCCCCATAAAAGCTGTACCAGCAGACTCTAACTTATATCCATGAAGACATCCACTGAGAAAGCAGAGGAAAAACATCTGGTTTTTTTCCAGCCTGGGAAGGTGGACAGCAGTTTCTGTTCAGTTCAAAAAAACTCTCTTCTGTGAAGCATTGAAGCACATGAATAATCTTACTGAGTCTCACAGCAAAGTAACTCACTGAAGTCCAGGACCAGAGCCTTACTTGCTCCTGGCTGTGCTTCCAAACAGAAGCTAAATCACTTTTCTGAGGAGACCACGGAAACCCAAAGGTGTGGAGGTCCTTGCTCAGTCACCTGTGATGCACCATGATCCACCCTAAGCAGTCAGATGTTTTCAGAGTGAGGACCACATCTTTACTTAGTTCTGTAAGCCTCCCACCGCATCTCGTGTGATCCCATCGGTCACACCTCCCTGCCCAGCCTCACCTCCTGCACCCTCCCATCACCCTGGGCCTGCCCTGCAGCCTCAGGAACCCAGGGCACTCCTCCCACACACTGCTGCAGTGGAGCTCGACCCTACACACCTTGGGGGAAAAACATCTTGTGTTCTGCTCACTGTAATCAAACATCTATTTCATCACTAAACCATAACCTCCTGACACATCAATGTGCTCACTCCTGACCACACGCAGCAGCACAAAGGACAGAGCTCCATCACTCCTGACGAGCCTGACTCCAAATCCTTTATCAGTTACGCCCGAGACTATGAACTGAAGCACGCAAGCCTTAAGGAGCGGGTGAAGAGGGTTTCAGAAATTCCGATTTCCCTTCAGCACTGTCCTGCGGTACCTGGGCACCCACGCCTGCCCTTCACGGGGGCACGGCCGTGTCCCCGCTGGAGCAGGGCAGCGTCCCTGTTGGAGCACAGCACTGTCCCCGCCGCAGCAGGGCCGTGTCCCCGCTGTCCGCGCTGTCCTTGCCCCGCAGCGCTGCGGAGCCGAGGGACAGTGCGATGCTGGCCCGGCGGTGCGCTCGGGTGCCGCAGCCACCGTCGCCCATCGCCCATCGCCCGTCGCCCATCGCCCATCGCCCGTGGCCCATCGCCCATCGCCCATCGCCCATGGCCCACGGCCCATGGCCCATCGCCCATCGCCCGTCGCCCACCGCCCATCGCCCGTGGCCCATGGCGGACGCTCCCGGGGTCCCCGGCGCTCCGAGCACACCGAGCCCGGGGCTGCAGCCGGCTCGGCGCTGACCGCGCTCGCCTCTGCTGCTCTCCCATCGCCTCCCGAGCCGGGCGGAGGGACAGCCCTTGTCCCGCTGCCCAGCGGCGGCTCCCGGCCGAGGCTCCGCTCCGGGGGCGGCCCTGGCGGGGGCCGCTCCCGGTCCGGTCCCGCCCCGCCCCGCCCGGCCCGGCCCGGCCCCGCCGCTGCCCGGGGCCGCGCCATGTGCCGCCGCCCGCCGCGGGGCCGCGCCGCGCTCGCCGCCGAGCGTGCGAGGGGCGCCGTGCGGAGCGAGCGCGGCAGCGGGGACAGGGACAGGGGGACGGCGGGTCCATGGAGCACAGCCACCTCCACCTGCACAACGCCTCGCTGCTGGCGCACCACCGCTATGGCTGCGGCTTGGGCTACGCACCTGTCGTCTACTACAGCCTGCTGCTCTGCCTCGGGCTGCCGGGTGAGTGCTGCGGGCGCGGGGCCGCGCGGCGGGGCGGGGGCAGCGCCCGCGGGGTCCTCGGGGTGCCCCGGGCGGGGGGCTGCGTGTGCGCGGCGGGACGAGCGGGGCGCTTCGGACAGCGGCATCCCCCGGACAGCATCATCCCCCGGACAGCATCATACCCCGGACAGCATCATTCCCCGGACAGCATCATCTCCCGGACAGCAGCATCCCCCGGACAGTATCATCCCCCGGACAGCAGCATCCCCCGGACAGCAGCATCCCCCGGACAGTATCATCCCCCGGACAGCAGCATCCCCCGGACAGCATCATACCCCGGACAGCATCCTCCGGATAGCTGCATCCCCCGGACAGCAGCATCCCCCGGACAGCATCATTCCCCGGACAGCAGCATCCCCCGGACAGCATCATCCCCCGGACAGCAGCATCCCCCGGACAGCATCCCCCGGACAGCAGCATCCTCCGGACAGCATCATACCCCGGACAGCATCATACCCCGGACAGCATCCTCCGGATAGCTGCATCCCCAGGACAGCATCCCCCGGACAGCATGCCCCGGACAGCATCCCCCGGCCCCGGACAGCATCCCCCCGCCCGGCGCTGCCGTCCCGGCGCTGCCTGCCCTCGCCCTCGCCCCCGGCTTCGGGCAGCCTGACTTTGAACTTGACATGGAGTCAGCCTGTGGTGAAGTTTGTGCCATTGTCGCGCTGGCCGTGCGAGTCCCAGAGCGCTGCCGGCTCCGCTCCGATGGCGTGCCGGGCCAGCAGCGAGCACAAGTGCAGCTGCCGAGTTTTCCTGGGGCAAATCCCCACCCGACCCCGTGGGGCAGGGCTGGCTTTAGGAGGCGACACGCCACCACTACAGAAGTTGCCTGGGGAAGCAGCGCGCTGCCAGGAGGTTAGCAGAGAGCTGTCATACTCATGAGGTGACCCTGCGGCTGGTGGAGCAGGACAGGAGGTAGAAGTCCACTCTTGAGGTCAGTGTGCTGCGAGGGCAATGGCAGTGCTGACACTGAGACCTGAATGCACAGGGCTCAGCTGAGAGGCACCAGCCTCCGGAGGGCATCACCCTGAGCAAAATTTCCTACTTAAAAAGAGGACAAAGACATTCCAGAGATGCTTGGGACAAGAAAAGCTAGGGACAGGAAGGAAAGGATGTCCCAAGCTTGGATGTGACCCCCTGTGAGGCACCAGTGCCAGCACACAGGTGTCCTGGAGGATATCCTGTGGCTGCCCAGGAGATGCCTTGGCACGCAGGAGCAGGGCAGCTGCTGGAGTTACCGTGGGCACAGCTGCCATCCCAGCACAGCTTGGCTGGGCAAACAGCAGGGCTTGCTCACTGGCTTAACACCTCCAGCCTGAGAGTCACTTGGAGTGATCCCAAGGACAGGTAGGATGAGTTGGGAGAAGTTAGAGCACTCTGAGGCACCAAGGAGAACTGGTATCTTGAGGGTGCGATAGAAGACAGTTTGGTTGTGGCTGTGTAGAGCTACACATTTAAAGAGCCATGAGAAATGGCAAGCAGCAATGACAGGTAATAGTCTACACTTTCTAAATGTTTGTTCACCTTAGTTCCTTCTTCAAGCAATTAATTCATAGAAAATTTTTAATCAGACTTGAGGAGAATCCTGCCTCCGAGCAGCACGCATGCAATTACCACTCTCCATATGAATTGATGTGCTTTGTGTTGTTTTGGGGTTTTTTTTCCTTTTCTGGCTTATAATTAAAATTCGAAGATTGGCTAATAGTTCAGAGAACTGGAAAGTTGAGTCCTGTATTTACCCACGGAGGATGCAGAGCACAGGCACAGTCTGCGCTCCCAAAAACTGAGTCTCAGCCCTGACCTGAGGAGACCCAGGCGGCAGGGAGAGGAGGTCATTTCCTCTTCACTCATTCCTTAGGGGCTGCTTAGATGTCCACAGTAATGTCAGGCTCTGATTTCAACACCAGTCCCCGAGGAGCTGAGCGAGAACCTCTGGGGATTATCAGGTGAAGAAGTTGTCATGAAGCACTCTGTGGCTGAGCTTGCCTCTGTCTGTCTCGGAAAGGGGAAAGTCTTGTGTGCACAGACAAGAAAAGCAATTTACTGAGCGTTCTGCACGTGCTTGCGCCAGCTCCCTAAGGACACTGCACTGCAATTACAGACTGTCATTCTGAGAACACGGCTGGAACCGGCCACGGGCCAAATTAGCAACGGTGACACGCAGTTCTCAGGGGACCAGACATCAGCTGATGGGAGCAGCACCACCAGAGACAGTGCCTAGCAGATGCAGCCAAAGCTTTCGGTGGTGCAGCACTCTGTGCTCGCTGGGATGGCATCAGGAGTGGCTGTGGGATGGCATCAGGGGTGGCTGTGCTCGGAGGGATGGCATCGGGGTGGCTGTGGGATGGCATCAGGAGTGGCTGTGCTCACTGGGATGGCATCAGGAGTGGCTGTGGGATGGCATCAGGGGTGGCTGTGCTCGAAGGGATGGCATCAGGGGTGGCTGTGGGATGGCATCAGGAGTGGCTGTGTGATGGCATCAGGAGTGGCTGTGCTCGGTGGGATGGCATCAGGAGTGGCTGTGGAATGGCATCAGGGGTGGCTGTGCTCGGTGGGATGGCATCAGGGGTGGCTGTGCTCACTGGGATGGCATCAGGGGTGGCTGTGCCGGGTGGGATGGCATCAGGAGTGGCTGTGGGATGGCATCAGGGGTGGCTGTGCCAGGAGCACGCTGAGGACGGCTCTGCCTTCACCCCTGGACTCGCTGCACACGTGCAGGATGCTGAGCAAATGCACAGTGTGCCGAGTGCATCAGAAGTTCAGGAGGCTGCACAGAGATGAGAACAAGCTGGGTAGGCTTAGGGGAGACTCACAGGGCCAAGCTTCGTTGAGGATGCGGTACAGGGTGAGAGCAGTGCTGAAAAGAGCTTTTCAGGTTTTAATTTGAAGCTGCTCTTCAGTCTTTTAACATTGGAAAATTGTGAAGGTAGCAGGCTTTATTGGCTGTTAGAAAGAGTCCTGAACTATGTGGGATCTGAATTAGCTCTGGGTGATGCCAAGAATTTAAGAGAAACCCTGTCTAGGATCTGTCCTCAAATACAGCACTAGTACAGCATTTTGCTGAAAGGGAAAGAGTTAACTCCTTGCCACAAACCTTGGAGAGACACTGATGAGAGCAGAAGCCAGTTAACTGTTTCTACCTTTCCTGCTGTGCTGTCTGAAGGAAATTTCACTAACTCAACAACTCCACGTTGAGGCCAAGCGATGCCAGGCCTGAGAGAAGGAGGCAGAAGCATCCTCTCCCTGCTGCCCCTGTGCAGCCCAGGCACCTGAGCAGACCCTGCTCCCAGCAGTGGCTCCTCCTCCCTCTGTTCATCCCAGCACCAGAAAGTGCAAAAAGCAGAGGTGAGAGCAAAGTGAACTTCCTTCAGCCCTGCACAGCAGTAGCACACAGAGGCAAGGGCCAGGCTGCTCCCTACAGAGAGAGGCCCTGCTAGGGCTCATTGTGCCTCCAGGCTGCTGCTTCTCCCTCTGAGCAGAGGCTGATCAGACAGACACAGCTCTGTGACACTTGTTTAGAGTGCAGACATGCAAAGGTGTCCCTCAGGTAAGCAGTCCTGCTCCCCAGGAGAGGCTGTCTCAGCTCAGGCTGCACGGGACAAGGAGAAGATGCCAGGGCAATGGTGGGGAGCAGCACGAGGCCGGGGCAGTGCCAGTGGGGTCTTCTCCCAGCTGGAGGGGAGGGTTTCTCGTTTATGGAGCTGCTCTGCATCCTGTGCTCTGCTGACCCTGCACTCCCCTAGTCTGTCAGAGAGAACCTCTGAAGTTAGCTGGGAGGCAAAGAGGGGCTGGAAAAATCTGAATGGAAGTGTTTCTGCTTTAGTGAGAGAATCTGCCAGAGAGGGCATGTTGGGGATGCCACTAGAGTTGGATGTGGGGAAGGGAATAAATTGATCTGATTCAGTCCAAGGCTGGTAAAGGTGAGAAAGAAAGAGCAACAGGTAGTCAGTGTGTGCCTTTGGCAGTGAGAGCTGCACAGAGCAGCTGCACCAAAGAGCTCCTTCTGTGTGGGGCCACTGGGCACAGCCCAGAGGTCAGGCAGAAGCCACACTGCTGGCACCGGTCACTGCCTGTGACCTTGGCTCCTGCTCCATTCCAAGGAGCAGCAGCAGCTGAGCTGCCTGGCATGCAGTCACTTTTCCATCAGGAACAGATCACACTGCTGCTGAAAGGACAGAGCATCATTTCCTAGATCAGGGTCTGGCCTCGTCCAGGTTCCCAGGGCTCATCTCCTCCTAACTGTGAGAGAGGCAGAGTGAAATCTCTCTCTCTCAGTCAGTCCCAGTGGGTTTGCTCCCCTGTCAGTGCCTTGGCTCCAGGGATCATGAGATCCCCGTGACACAAAGCACGAGCACCTCTACAGCATCTCCCAGAGGCAGCAGGCTCACAGCAGTGCCCCAGGGAAGTGCCACCCCAAACTTCGGGAGCCTGGTCCACAACCTTTCCCTTATTTGTGCTTTGGGCTTTGGCTTTAACCTGGTCACAAATGTGGATTCAGGACTGCACAAGCTTGGGAGAGCAGCCTGGGCATGCTCGGCTGCTCCCAATGGAGGGTGCGAACAGCAGCGCTCATGTCACACCTGCTGCCGAGCAAGGTGACAGAGATGGGGACAGCCCGGGTGGCTCACAGCCCAGCCACGCACAGTGCATTCCCAGGCTCCTGGCGGAGGGAGAGGAGCTGCAGCCCTGACCTGGAGGGTGGTTCAGCCCAGCAGGGGTGCCTGGCTGGTTCAGCGCTCCTTGAAGAGAGAGATCACGGTCTGGAGCCTGCCCTGGCAGGGGACAGGTCTGTCCTGGCACAGCAGGGACATTGGGCTGGCACTCGGCTGCACTGCGCTGACCCAACTGCAGAGCATGGCGAGCTCGTCCTTCGGAGCTTCTCCCTGAACAGAGCTGGGAATGAGGAGGCTCTCTGGGAGATGCCATGCCTGGGTCACTGTCCCTGCTCGGAGGTGCTCTGGGTGGGCTGAGCCCCTGGGCTGAGCCCCTGAGCAGAGCCCAGCGCCACAGCAGCCCTGCCGTGCTCCCTGCACTGCTCACTGTGCGGGGCGAGGGCTGAGGGGCACTGCCATCCCTGTGCTGTGACCCACGAGCAGGGGACAGGCAGAGTGTTTGCTGTGACCCACGAGCAGGGGACAGGCAGAGTGTTTGCTGTGACCCACGAGCAGGGGACAGGCAGAGTGTTTGCTGTGACCCACGAGCCAGGGACAGGCAGCAGTGTTGCTGTGACCCACGAGCAGGGGACAGGCAGAGTGTTTGCTGTGACCCACGAGCAGGGGACAGGCAGAGTGTTTGCTGTGACCCACGAGCCAGGGACAGGCAGCAGTGTTGCTGTGACCCACGAGCAGGGGACAGGCAGCAGTGTTGCTGTGACCCACGAGCAGGGGACAGGCAGAGTGTTTGCTGTGACCCACGAGCAGGGGACAGGCAGAGTGTTTGCTGTGACCCACGAGCAGGGGACAGGCAGCAGTGTTGCTGTGACCCACGAGCAGGGGACAGGCAGCAGTGTTGCTGTGACCCACGAGCAGGGGACAGGCAGCAGTGTTGCTGTGACCCACGAGCAGGGGACAGGCAGCAGTGTTGCTGTGACCCACGAGCAGGGGACAGGCAGCAGTGTTGCTGTGACCCACGAGCAGGGGACAGGCAGCAGTGTTGCTGTGACCCACGAGCAGGGGACAGGCAGCAGTGTTGCTGTGACCCACGTGCTGTGTGACAGCAGTGAATACCAGAGCAGGCACAGGAGGTGTACAGACAGCACAGCACCACACAAGTGTCTGACTCGCTTTGGATTCCTGCCATCTGCTGCCTGCTAAATCCTTCTGCAATCACACCACAGGCTTCTGATTAAAGAGAGCATCTCCAGCACCTGAACAAACAGCCTTTCTCATAGCAGCATACCTGAAAAGTGGAAGTGCTTAAGGAAGATCCGAAAATATGAGCGGGAGAGTTGTCACAATGTGGAGTTATGACCTTGAAAAAACAGCACCGTTCTGCTGTCCCTCATTAGTGAGGAACCAAACCCTTCTGAGACCTCATTCAACCACCCTTTCTCTCAAAGACCATATACCCTCTGACTTAAAACCTGAATTGGACACAAGGCCAGTACATTGCATCCTACTTTAAAGGGGACAAATAGATTTCCAGAACGTTACCTTGGCTATTGGAGCAACTGAAGGGCACCACAGCTCATTTACAGCAGCAGTACTGGACAGAGGGGAACAAAACTGCTGCTAACACGCTTAAAATGAGTCATTTCCTATTGGAAAATGAAAGCTTGTCCTTTAAGGAGAGAAGAACCATTACAAAAAATAATGGATTCATTCTGTTCCTGCACAGAAGGTGACAGCAAGGTGTGCAGATGGGAGCGATTTGGGTTGGTCAGTACATCTGGAGCCTGGAGCCACTCAAGCCTTGCAGCCTGAAAGACAGAATCCATGTTAGTGCATGGATTGTGGAGAGGCTGACTGTACATTTCTGGATGCCGCCAGACAGAGCTCAACTGCTAACTTTGGGTTTCTTCTGCCACGTCAGTGGGAAGCAGCACTGTCAGGGCTGTAATGATAATGAGGTGCCACATTTGGGAGGCTCAGCAGACTATGAAGTGCACAACCTTGCATGGCAGGCTGCGAAAATGGGTTGGAAAGGAAAAACTCCAAAGTACATTTTTCCTTGAGATGACAACGACACAAGAGAGAGAGCACAGCCAGTTTGCACGGTGGGTGGGAAATGCTGAGCCCCCAGTTGTTAGGAAGTCAAAACATTCAGAAGCACTAGGCAGTCTAATATCCTGCTGTTCTTCATCCACCCCTTACTTAGTACTCTCCTCCTCATCCTCCTCCTCCTGCCTCCCATAAAATGGGGGTGAATCAGCAGAAATGAGGCAGCAGGAGAAGCCTCTGTCCACATGTCACAGTTCGGTGTAGGCAAACAAACACCGCGGAGATGTCCTGGTGGGGACACCAGGAGTGTGCTCTGCCTTCCATGCCAAGTGCAAAGCAATTCCTGTCCACAAAAGCTTTCCTCTTCTGTTTCAGGTGGTCCTTTTGAGCCTAAAATCTCTTTTCCCATTAGCTTTGAGACCCCAGAAAAGGAAACAAAGCCAAAATTAACTGCTTGAGCACAGGAGACCTTACCCACAAGTCAGTTTTTGTTCTGCAGAGTAGGGATATGTACGTACAGATCCTAAATCCCCGTGTCTGGGGTGCCCTTGGGGCTGCTCTTGGGGTGAGCTCATGGGGGAGGATGGTGCTGGGTGGTCCCTCAGGACCCACTGTGGTTCAGTGCAGTGAGAATGGAGGCAGCCAAAATTAGCAGTACAGAAGATGACCAAAAAGAGTTTTATCCCTTTATCCATGGAACAGGAGAGGAGCTTGCCTATTGAAACACTGAACATCTTTTTCACTGAAATTCTTCCTTTCTACCACCTGAAACAGAGAGTCCCTGCGATGTAGAGCCACTAAACCTCTGCATCTTTTCAATCAAATGGAGCACTGCCTGCACAGACAGGGGCTCTGGAGGTTGCTTTTGCTTTCAGGACAAATCACCTGTCAGTCATTTACATCAGACTTGGATATTTCTCACCCGTTTGTTCACTCCAAGTGTGTTTTCCTCAGTGTCCCAGCTAGCACACCGAAGAGTGATCTATCTAGTGGGGATGCAGTGTACTCTCCACGGGGGAATAAAGCCAAACTGCAATGGTTTTACAAAGTCTGTCATTTCCTGTATATTGTGTAAAATTGATGCAGTCTCTGAGAAAGCTTGGCCATGGGGTTTGCAAGCATGAGCCCCTACTGCATTAGCTAATGCTTTAGGAAGACATAAAGACTGGTTTATTTTAGCAAAACCGCAATCAAAGGTAAAATCCTCTTAATTATTCATGTTCAGTGAAGAACTCATGGCAGTGCCCTTATGAAATCACATCCTCTCCCCATCCCAGTCATGCCATGAAACACCTCTGGCACCATCAGTACTGTGGCATTTGGTGTCAGAAGGGTGGAATGGCTTTGTCACCCTGGAGCTCGAGCTACCTCGAGACCTCTTACGCCAGCCACTTTTAGAACACAGCCACCTGCCAAATGAGACACCGACCTGCTTGAAAACCCCTGTCTGTCCAGATATGCTGTGTGAATAACCAAATTCCTTTTATGATTTCTGCATTGTGTTGCAGATGACTTTTTCTGTTCCCAGCACAGTTTCCATTGGAAAGCTGTGCTGCTCTGGTAGCAAGACACAAGGCTAGACTTTGCATTTCAGACATTTTTATCCTTGTGTGGGTGCCTCTCAGAAAGGCTTTGGAGTGGCAGGGGAATGTCCTGTCATTAGAAAGTCATTAGAGGAAAGTCATTAGAAAGTCATTAGAGACTTTCTGCTCTGTAAGGCCAGCTGAGGAGGGTGGAGATGGCAGGAGGAGAAGCAGATCCCTGTCACATCCACACACAAACCAGGCCTCCCCACCTCCTCGCCCAGTGCTCCTCCTGGGCTGTTCTCCTACTGCAGAAGCAGCCCTGTTTTACACAGAGTACTCCAGAAAACCTCCAATGGTCCAGGAAAGCCCAAAGCACACGGTGTGATTCCACCTTCCTGCAGACAAGCTCCTGCACTCCAGCCTGGCTGGCAAGGCTCAGAGGGAGTATCACCATTGGATCTCTGTGCCATCGCTGTGTCTGTGCCCTGCAACAGGGAGGAAGTGCTTTTCTGGATTAAAATCCTCCCCTGGCCCCCGTGACCCACTGAGGCTAGTGCCAGCTGCGGAGCAGAGTGCCTCACTCACTGCATCCCTCCCCAGAGCCCTCAGCTGATGAACTGCCAGGGAGAGAAACAGCCCCAGGGGCCAAATTGCATTGTCAGAGCCTGGCCCCTGGCCCTGCTCTCACTCACTGGGGACTTGTGAGCACAAGGCTGTGCTCCCCTGGCAGTGAGTGACTCTGTCTGCAGCAGGAGGGACTTTGGGAGAAAAACAGCCCCAGAGGGCAAATTGCATTGTCAGAGCCTGGCCTCTGGCCCTGCTCTCACTCCCCTGGGACTTGTGAGCACAAGGCTGTGCTTCCCTGGCAGTGAGTGACTCTGTCTGCAGCAGGAGGGACTTTGGGAGAGAAACAGCCCCAGAGGGCAAACTGCATTGTCAGAGCCTGGCCCCTGGCCCTGCTCTCACTCACTGGGGACTCCTGACTCAAGGCTGTGCTTCCCTGGCAGTGAGTGACCCTGTCTGCAGCAGGAGGGACTTGGGGCTGTCCTGGGCAGGAGCGTGGCCACCTCTGCCCCCAGGCTCTCTGTCACCCCAGAACTGCCCTGGTCTGTCCTGCACGTGGGATTTGTCAGCACAAGCCCCACGAGAGCCTTCCCACAAGATGTGAAACCTCCTCCAGCAGCAATCCTCATCCGTGCCTGCCGGAGCTTTCGTGATGCTCATTTTTTTTGCATATTCGCCTCTCCTCCCCCGGGAGCCGATGCAGCACCAGCAGCAGGGGCTGACAGCTCTGCCCTCGTGGGGGTGCCTCTCTCTGTGCTGTGTGACAGCACTCAGACAGCTGAACGACAAATAGATCCATTTGTTTTCAAAAATCAATCCTCACAGGAACTCCCCGGGAAGACAAAACTTGCATTGCACTAATTATATTCTAGAAAGTGTCTCTTTTCGCTTCACAGCAGTTTGAAGAAGGAACTGAGGATATGACAATAAAAGAGAGGAACAAGCTGAAGCACTGTTCAGTCTGTCCCCATCTGCTCTGGGGCTGAGTTTGATCCACATGGGCTGTAAGAGGAAAATGTGGACCTACCCTGTGTTCTTTAAGGGCAAACAGCATCCAGAGGTCATTTTAAAAGATCACATTACCAGCCATAGCCAACATCAGTGATAAATGTGCATTTACATTGCCACAGCATTTTTGGTTGGGGATTTTTGGTAATAATTTCTGTTATATAGCACCTTCATCAGAAATCACCCACTGCCATCAGCCTCCCCAGGAGCTCCCCCACAAAATAAGAGCCAAATGCCATCCTCAGCTCCAGGCTGGTAACTATTGGTGAGCAGCTGTGTCAGGAACTGTGCTGGACACAGCTCCTGTTTACATTCGAATATTGCCTCCTAGCTTAGGGGAAATCATCTATTCCCATCAACCCTCTTCTCACCACTTATTTTTAGAATATTGTACTCGCATTCTCGGAGTTCCTAAATCTGAGAAGGAGGTGTTCCTAACATGTTTTCCGAAGCAATTTGAAATTTCCCGTTTTTAAGCTGTCTCTCTGTGCCATCAGGTGACTAAGGCTGAGCCTGCAGAGAAGTTTCGTGCATTACCCAGCAATTTGTGGGGCTCCTAGCAACAACTGTGTGGGTAAAAGGTGTCCATTATATTCCATGACCTAATGTTTCTCACGCTCAGTGAGCGACACTCGTGGCTGCTTCAGCCAGGGATTCATCAAGCTGAGCTGCAGAATCAGTGCAGGGAGTGTGGCAAAGGCCATTTGGCTGCACAGCCTGCTGTCCACGTGCAAAGTGCTCTCAATTTAAAAAAAACAAACCACAAATGAAGCCTAGAACGATGCCTATTTCTTCTTTAGATACAATCGTTCCTGCTTAAGCTCACATGTGGTGAGAGCAGTCAGTGAAGGGAGCTCTTCAAATCCCCTGCAAAGGCTAGAAAAGGCTAAAAAGTGGTTAGACACAGTTTGAGTGATGACTGCAGTCCCTGAAATGAGAGGCTGGGGCAGAGCTGTGCCCTGGGTCAGAGGCTCTGCTCTGGGGCACAGCAGCCTGCCAGGCTCTGCAGCGATGGCAAGTAAACCCAAACCCACGTGGGAACCAAAGTTCCTGCAAAGGAGGATCCCTCTCACACACAGGAGCTCCAACGGCATGAAATCCATGAAATGAGAACCTGGGGCAGAGCTGTGCCCTGGGTCAGAGGCACTGCAGCCTGCCAGGCTCTGCAGCGAGGCTTTGGGATGGCAAGTAAACCCAAACCCACGTGGGAACCAAAGTTCCTGCACAGGAAGGTCCCTCTCACACACAGGAGCTCCAATGGCATGGATTTGGTGCTGCAGTTTGCAGTCAGAGGCTGATAAAGTCAGAAGAGAATCACAGGACATATCTCTCCTCTGACAAGGCCTGGCTGAGTTAGAAGTTCCTGTATTTTGAGCAGCCTGGACCAGAGGTGTTTGGGTCCCAGAGAGCTCTGGATGCTGTGTCTCCAATGTCTCCTGTCCTCATGTCTGGAGGGAAAGAACTGAGACTGGCATTTTTTACAGCTGCTTCTGATCATCTGCCAGCAGCACCTCAAGGCTGCAGCCAGCTAGTCCCCAATCAAGCCCTGGTTCTCAAACAGATATTTATAAATTCAGAATACTGCACTGCAGCAGCGGCGCTGCCATAAATTCCCATCTGTCATCCCCTAATCATCTCCCAGCACAGTGATCAATCTCTTTCAAATTCAAATCATCTTAACCGCTCAGTATCTAGAAAATGCACTGCAAGAAGAGGGCAGGGCACCCTCCAGGACAATTTGGGGCTGCTGACCTGTCCAGCAGCTCCACATATGTCACAGCAGGGACAGATATTTTTATATCTCCATCATCATCTCTGCCATAGTGCTCATCACACACTGCAATGTGAGTGCAAGAATCAGAGTCAGCAAGGTGAAAATACATCACAAAAACTCTTCCATCACCTTTCAGTCCCAGTGGGTGATGTGCACAGCAGAGCAGGACACTGAGGTGGCACTACAGACACTGGCACAAGGACACAGCTTGGCACTCAGCATGGAGTGCCACACATTGCCATTTCCCTGAGCTCTAGATCCTGCCTGGGGACACACCAAGGAGCAGCTTCACCCTGGCTAGGAAATGGATGAAGGACTGAGGCATCCACAGCTCATCTACACTTCCCCTACACTGTGTGCAACAGGAAAAATACACAGAGTGCAGCAGGGAAAATTCACAGAGTGCAGCAGGGAAAATACCCAGAGTGCAGCAGGAAAATACACAGAGTGCAGCAGGGAAAATTCACAGTGTGCAGCAGGAAAAATACAGTGTGCAGCAGGAAAAATACAGTGTGCAGCAGGAAAAATACAGTGTGCAGCAGGGAAAATACACAGAGTGCAGCAGGAAAAATACACAGAGTGCAGCAGGGAAAATGCACAGTGTGCAGCAGGAAAAATACAGTGTGCAGCAGGAAAAATACAGTGTGCAGCAGGAAAAATACAGTGTGCAGCAGGAAAAATACACTGTGTGCAGCAGGAAAAATACAGTGTGTGCAGCAGGAAAAATACAGTGTGCAGCAGGAAAAATACACAGTGTGCAGCAGGGAAAATATACAGAGTGCAGCAGGAAAAATACACAGTGTGCAGCAGGAAAATACACAGAGTGCAACAGGAAAAATACACAGTGTGCAGCAGGAAAAATACACAGTGTGGAGCAGGGAAAATACACAGTGTGCAGCAGGGAAAATACACAGTGTGCAGCAGGAAAAATACAGTGTGCAGCAGGAAAATACACGGAGTGCAGCAGGAAAAATACACAGTGTGCAGCAGGAAAAATACACAGAGTGCAGCAGGAAAATACAGTGTGCAGCAGGGAAAATACACAGTGTGCAGCAGGGAAAATTCACAGAGTGTAGCAGGGAAAACACAAACGCTGTGCTGAGACACTTTCTGCTGCACCCCACCACAGTCTGTTTGCACAAAGTGAATGGTGTTCCTGTATTTCATATCATCCAGCAAGAAAAAGCTCTGATGTGATCCCAGGGAAAGCATTTCCAGTACAAGATACAGTAATCCTTGCAGAAAAAGATTGGGTAGAGCTGATGTGTACTTTGTCAGATCAATTTTCTAGTCTAGCTCACCAAGCAGGGCTTGCTGGCCTTCGATAAATAACTCACATTTCAGCAGACGCTGTTACTGCCGTGGCTGGGGACCCGAGAGGGGCAGGGGCAAAGAATTGCTCACAAATCTGCTCCTGTGGCACAACACAGCGGGGGCAGAAGGCAGCGGCAGGACCCCTGCAATGGGCAGAAGGTGTGAGGAGCAGGGCTGTGTACTCGAGCACAGCATCCATCACTGCAGGAGCTGCTCCGACAGCCAGGCCAGCACTCAGCAGGGCTGTGTCCCTGAGCAGAGCACATTCAGCATCTCTGCAGGAACTGCTCTGACAGCCAGGCCAGCACCAGCAGTGCTGTGTCCCTGAGCACAGCATCGCTGCAGGAGCTGCTCTGCTGCTCAGGCCAGCCCCAGCAGTGAGCAGTGCTGTGTATCTGAGCTCAGCATCGCTGCAGGAGCTGCTCAGGCCAGCCCCAGCAGTGAGCAGTGCTGTGTCCCTGAGCTCAGCATCGCTGCAGGAGCTGCTCTGCTGCTCAGGGCAGCCCCAGCAGTGAGCAGTGCTGTGTCCCTGAGCTCAGCATCGCTGCAGGAGCTGCTCTGCTGCCAGCCCAGCACCAGCAGTGCCCTCAGACATCCCCTGCTCCAGCTGCTGCAGCTGCTCCAGCTAGCCACATCCCACGGGGTTTAAAGGGAAGATGCCCCCATGGGTCACATCTGTCCCTGTGGAGCTGAGCCACTCAGCCTGGCCAGCACCAGCACCAGCAGTGCCCTCAGACATCCCCTGCTCCAGCTGCTCCAGCTGCTGCAGTGAGTCACACCCCAGGATCTGAAGATGTCCCCGTGGGTCACATCAGTCCCTGTGCAGCTGAGCCACTCAGCCTGGCCAGCCCCAGCACCAGCAGTGCTGTGTCCCTGAGCTCAGCATCGCTGCAGAAGCTGCTCAGGGCAGCAGCAGCACCAGTGCTATCAGTGTCCTCAGACATCCCCTGCTCCAGCTGCTCCAGCTGCTCCAGCTGCTCCAGCTGCTCCAGCTGCTCCAGCTGCTCCAGCTGCTCCAGCTGCTCCAGCTGCTCCAGCTGCTCCAGCTGCAGTGGGTCACATCCTGGGATTTGAAGAGAAGGTGCCCCCATGGGTCACATCTGTCCCTGTGCAGCTGAGCAACCCAGCCTGGCCAGCCCCAGCCAGCAGTGGCTGCAGAGCTGTGACAAACACTCAGCTCGAGGATTTCCTTGACAGTGCATCACTCACGGCACCTCCAGGGCTCATTGGCAGGCAGCTCAGAGGCATTTCGAAGCACGTAAGTGAAAAATGACACAGCAGTTCTGCCTGGATCACCTCTTGTCTCTCACGCCTGCTGTGAGCTGAAATCAATGCAACTGCATTCACATTAATGGAGGACAGGATTGGGAAAATTCCCCTGAAGGCAATTTGAGACAATACCATTGGAAAGATCGTGCTGCTTCTTTTTTTTCTTTTTTTCTTTTTTTTTAATATAGGGAGAGAGTCAGTTGATTGTCATGCTTGGTTTAGTATTTTTTTTCCGAGATACAAAATGAATACATTCAGTTAACACAAAACCAGGTGAGGGCTGTTAGTCAAGATCATTCCCTCTGCTGCAGTTCATTTCCCTGGTGGCAGAAATCTGCTCTCAGACATCAGGCTTTGAAGCCATTCACAAAAGATGAGGTTTTTTTCAGTGCCAAGTAAAACAGTATTTTAAAAAACAAGCATTTTCAGTTGTAAGATGTGTCCTAGGCTGCCATTACTTTTATGTCAGCAACTTCCTTTTTCTCTGGTTTAAAGGAATCTTTACAATTATTGCTGATTTGTTTTGGGAGATCCATCAAAGCTGGTGGAAATGTTTGAAGCACTGAATGCACAGAAGAGATGATTTACAGAACACTCAGGAAAGTATCAGCTACAAACATTTGGCAGTCGCTTGTACTGTAAACCAGATCTCTGATTTTTGAGCACTTCTTCAGGTATTCTAGCCAAGTGCTAGCAGCCTCTGATGGGAACAATCTTGTCTGTCTCATCCTAGCCAAACTGATAGTAGGAATAATAGGATTTTATTTTTTTCCCAATTCAAGACTGCACAGCAAGTTCTAGTAAACAAGAGGAAGTAGTTAAAATTTGGCTACACCTTAGCGCTCCAGCAAATCCCTCAAGTACTGCAAGGGCTGTTTCTATTCACTACCCTTCTCATTTATCCCTTGTTATATGAAAAAGTGAAAAAAGCAAGGTGGGAAATAAGAGAGAGTGGGGGGGGGGCTTTTTCTCTCCTGCCACCCCTCGGTTTGTGTGTACAGACAGGAGCCCCACTCGGGTGGATTCACAGCTGGGAGGAGGGCCACGCTCCTCTCCTCTCCTCTCCTCTCCTCTCCTCTCCTCTCCTCTCCTCTCCTCTCCTCTCCTCTCCTCTCCTCTCCTCTCCTCTCCTCTCCTCTCCTCTCCGGGTGGTTTCCTTTGGCTCTTTGAACTTTCTCAAAGGTGGTCATGGTGCCAAGTGCTTGAACAGCTCCAAGCAAGCACTCAGAAATGCTAATGTTACATCTCAATATCCTAACTCTGCATTCCTTTCTCCACAGCAAACATCTTGACAGTCATCATCCTGTCCCAGCTTGTGGCTCGCAGGCAGAAGTCCTCCTACAATTACCTTCTAGCTCTAGCTGCTGCTGACATCCTGGTTCTCTTCTTCATCGTCTTCGTTGACTTCCTCATGGAAGACTTCATCTTAAACAAACAGATGCCTCAGATACTGGACAAAATCATCGAGGTGTTGGAGTTCTCCTCCATCCACACGTCGATCTGGATCACGGTGCCGCTGACCATCGACAGGTACATCGCCGTGTGCCACCCGCTCAAGTACCACACCGTGTCCTACCCCGCGCGCACCCGCAAGGTCATCGTCAGCGTCTACGTCACCTGCTTCCTCACCAGCATCCCCTACTACTGGTGGCCCAACATCTGGAGCGAGGACTACATCAGCACGTCCGTGCACCACGTGCTCATCTGGGTGCACTGCTTCACCGTCTACCTGGTGCCCTGCTCCATCTTCTTCATCCTCAACTCCATCATCGTCTACAAGCTGCGGCGGAAGAGCAATTTCCGCCTGCGCGGCTACTCCACGGGGAAAACGACAGCCATTCTGTTTACTATAACTTCTATTTTCGCCATCCTGTGGGCGCCGAGGATAATCATGATCTTGTATCACCTCTACGTGTCGCCCATAAACAACAGCTGGGTGGTGCACATCGTGTCGGACATCGCCAACATGCTGGCGCTGCTGAACACTGCCATTAACTTCTTCCTCTACTGTTTTATTAGCAAAAGATTTCGCACCATGGCAGCTGCCACCTTGAAAGCCTTCTTTAAGTGTCAGAAGCAACCTGTGCAATTCTATACAAACCATAACTTTTCCATAACGAGCAGCCCTTGGATTTCCCCAGCCAACTCTCACTGCATCAAAATGCTTGTTTACCAGTATGATAAGAACGGAAAGCCTATAAAAATATCACCATGAAAAGGGCAATAGTTGGAGTTTCTGGGTGCAAGTTCTTTTCAAGTGGTTACATCCTCGGGATGTAATTTTCTGAAATGGCTGTTTTGAAGAGAGGTCATTGATTTAATTTCCCTGGGGGGCCAGGGGCAGATCAGACTGTCAGGAGGAAAAAGGAGCGCTTGATTTTAGGAGCAGAAGTGAGAAGGAAAACACCTCCATCTCTTACACAGCATTTTGAATATGCTTCAGAGTTCAAGTCTTAGTGTTCAGCCACACTCAGACGTTTTGCATCCCAACACCAGTGCAATCCAAAATCATGGGAGGGGCGAAGCCACAGCAGTGTTTAACTACAACCTTTTAAAACACAACAACAAAACCTTACTTGACCATCGGCAAAGTAAACGGATGTTTTGTGTACAGTGGAAGGTGCCATTTCTGGAGCGGGCACTTGCCAAAAACTCTGTGTCCATTCTGGCACGAAATGCCACCACACAGAGTTTTGCTGCCAAGACCTTGCAGGAGGCAGCCTGTGAGACACGAGGGGTGACGAGCCTGGGTCTGGCTCATCTGAACGAGGCTCCAGGACTGACACAGAGCCTGTTGCAGCCTTGGCAGGGAAAGCAGTCCTGCAAGCTGCCAATATTCACATGCTTTAGGTTGTTATTTGAGAATGTGACTGACACAGGGGAGCTCGAGGGAGGGAGGGATGCTTTAGAGCCAAGAACAAAAGCAGCATCTCTGCCCAACTATTTCAGTCGTGGGGTCTAAGGACTTGGAAGTGTGGAGCCAAGTCCTGCCTGATGCAGAGCTCTCACTGAAGCTGCTCCTGGGAGCAGAGTTATCAGAGCCTTCAAGGTCCTTCTTAATCAACAGAGATTCTCAGATATCCCCCATGTTCAGGCCTTCAGGGATTAACATATAAAAACCTCAAATTAAGATTGACTCCTGATGGATGATACCATCCTATTGCAGATTTGCCATTTAATTGTTTAAAAAAAAAAAGGTGAAAGAAATACATTAAATACCCAACAGCAGTAAAAACACAAAAGCCTTAGTTTAAGCTAATCTAAGTATTTCACATATTTAAAGTAGGTTAGCTTCTCTTCCTTAACACTCAATAAACAGCATCCCATCGATGCTGAGTGCAGAAAATAAGACATCTACAGGAAGGCTGAACATGCATTTCCTTTCATTTCATTCCCTTTCAGACCCTGCCATGTGGTTTCTTGGAGCCACATGGCACAACCTCTTTATCCTGCCCTGGGCACTCCCTGCAGCCTCCCTGGCACGGGGGCAGTGAAGGTGTGACCATCCCCAGTCCAGCAGGGTCAGGGCACAGGTCCTGGGGCTGCAGGACACTGCCCTGGTGCTGTGCCCATCCCCAGCGCCAGCAGGAGCTCGGGGCTGGCACTGCCCTGGTGCTGTGCCCATCCCCAGCGCCAGCAGGAGCTCAGTATTGTCACTGCCCTGGTGCTGTGCCCATCCCCAGGGCCAGCAGGGAGCTCGTGGCTGGCACTGCCCTGGTGCTGTGCCCATCTCCAGTGCCAGCAGGAGCTCAGTGCTGTCACTGCCCTGGTGCTGTGCCCATCCCCAGTGCCAGCAGGAGCTCAGTGCTGATGCTGCCCTGGTGCTGTGCCCATCTCCAGTGCCAGCAGGGAGCTCCTGGTGCCTCGGGAACTCACACAGAGAGTCCTTCGTGGTCAGTCCCACTGCGCTGGGATCAGAGGGCTGAGAGCATCTCCCTAAAACACACGATGGCTGAGCTTTGGTGCAAAGCCCTTGGGAAATGCCATGTGGCAGGAGTGCTGCTGAGGACTGAGCCTGGTCCCTTCTGCCCCAAAGGTGTGCCCAGTGCCTGGTGCTGTGCCCTGCAGGAGCAAAGCCCAGAGCAGAGGGGAGGCAGCAGAAGGCACAGCCATAAAGCAGCTCCCCAGGCACGGAGGGTGTCCCGGGAGCAGAGGATGCCCAGGGGCACACTGCCAGGGCTCTCCCTGGGCACCACTGCCCAGCACTGCCCTGCGAGCTGCAGGGACACCCCAGCGACCTCAGAGCCTGGGGACAGGGGGCTGAGAGCCAGGGCTGACCCTTCCCACTGTCACCCCTTCCCACCGAGATGTCCCCCAAGGGAAAGGAGGAGCTTTTCTCTTGGCTGTTTGTCCTTCCGAGCTCAAAGCTTCACCCTTGCAATAATAAAGCCAAAAAGGGATGCTCAGCCTTGCTGTACTTGTCATGACAAAGTTAAAATTACTGCTCCCTTTACAGTGTTTCACAAAGTTCAGTTTTGTGCCATCCTTGCTGCCCTTCCCTGAGGAACCTCCCTCTGCTCTGTCAGTCGAGAGTAACCAAAGTTACCTTATGGAAAAGGTACTGTACGTTTCATTTTGGAAAAACACTGTATTTATAACTTATTTTTATTCTACATTTCTTATGAGGAATGCTTCTCTGAGTTAAACGTGAACGAGTCTGAAGTGCAATATTATATAGATAAGTGGTTCATTTTTGAGAATGTATCTATTGAAGAAATACCTATTTATACAAGAAGTTCACTATTCTACTTAATATAATAGTAACCTTAAAGAAAATAGTGAATGTCTAGGGCTTTTATTTATTTTTAAAAGTTCAATTAAATGCATGGCATATGCTGCCATTCACATGCTGTGATTAATTAATTTTTGTAACATAATGTTTATCCTGCAAACTATCAGTGTCATCTGATTTCTTCTGTCCTGATAATGTATTTTTGTAAATTACCATATTTAAAAACAAAAAAAAATCTTTCTGTGTGAGCATTTTTTTCCCCCTATGAAAAGTAACGCATTAAATCCTTGTAACTTATTTGGAAGAACTCACAATCATTTTCCATATCATTTTAGAAACGCCAAGGTGCAATTTCCATGTGCAGTGGATCGGTCACTTCACTTCTGATGATTTAGGGCTTTAAAAGCTGACTCCCAAAGCCCTTTGCAGTCACAGGGAAGGTCGCTGCTGGGTTTTGTGGCTGCTTTGCCCAATCCCCATATTGTAGGAGGGTTTTGGATCAAGCTGTATCTTGTTAGCAGAGATTCAAAGCCTTCTTAGAGTCCAGTTTGGATAATAAAGCCTTGACTTTTTAGTCTGCCATACGGGAGCTGCTGTCGATAATATTTGCCTTATTTTGGGTTGTGTGGAGCATCTTGCAATGACTGTTGCTGACTAGCCAATGTCCTCTGTAATATTCCTATGTACCTCCTAATTTCCCAATAGTAAAAACTTAACCAAGCACATAGAGAGTCATTATTTAGGGAGAAAGTATCCTGGAGACAAAACCATCTTTGTTGTGGAGATGGTATTTTGTACTCTGATTTATATTTCAAATATCTGCAATTAGAAAAAAATAAGCTGTGAATGGACAGTTTTACAGGTACTTATAGGCATACATCCTCAAAGACCACAGCTAGGAACAAAATACTTTTTAGATGAGTTGCTGGTATATAAAATTATGGGACCTATCGCCTATTTAAATTGTGAATATTGATATTTTCGTAAGTAGACAATATATTGTGTTTGACAAACTTGTTTGTATTATAATAAATTATGAGATGGTGCGTAACTTACTGCAGTGTTTGAGCTATTGTTTGATTTATGGACTCCTAGGATATACTTTTGATTTACAGATACTTGTGACACACTGCACATAAGATATTTTCTTTGAGGAGTGCACTGATGCAGAAACCTGCTGGAAGCATCACTTCAGATAGATGATCCTACATTAAAGAGGCACTCTAAAGGCAATGCATGATCTGCAGCAGAGCCCTGCCTCCCTCGGGAGCCACAGTGCACACCCTGTGGGCAGGGACAGCTGTGCCACAGCAGTGCCACCTGACAGAGCTGTCACTAGCTGAACGTGGCTCCAGCAATGACACCCAATGCTGCCAGGGCCACACCTGTCACCCAGGACAAGTTTCATTGCAAAGACACTTTACAGCTTGACTGGAGAGGAAAAGTTGGGTTTTCAGAGGTTTAAGGATTCAGGAATAAGAAAGCTGCGTATTTCAGGGAACATGCACCACCATCCAGGTCAGCAGTTGGGTCACGCTGGCCTCGTTCTGCTGTGCTTCTGCTCCAAAACAAGAGCCAGGACAGGGCCACACCTCAAACAGCTCAGCCACAGCGAGAGGCCGAGAGCCTCACACTGCAAATTTCACATCAGACGCACGTGGAAGACTAAGATGGAAGAGTCAGAGAAGTCACGAATGGACAGGAGGCTACAAACTGCAGAAACAGCCAGGGCTGTGAAACCCAGAGCAGGACAAGGTGTGCTTGCCCTAGACGGCTGTCAGTGCATTTTGGCTATTGCTACCGAAACCCTGGGGATGGTGGGGGAGAGCCACCCTGAGAGTCCTGAACGAGCGTGACATTCAGGAGCAGAGGAGAGGCTGTGCTGGCATGTCCTGTGCCCAGCCCCAGGTGGGAGCTCTACTGTTCTGGTGTGTCCTGTGCCCAGCCCAAGGTGGGAATTCTACTGTTCTGGTGTGTCCTGCACCCAGCACGAGGGGGAATTCTACTGTTCTGGTGTGTCCTGTGCCCAGCCCCAGGTGGGAGCTCTGCTGTGCTGGTGTGTCCTGTGCCCAGCCCCAGGTGGGAGCTCTGCTGTGCTGGTGTGTCCTGTGCCCAGCCCCAGGTGGGAGCTCTGCTGGTCTGGTGTGTCCTGTGCCCAGCCCCAGGTGGGAGCTCTGCTGTGCTGGTGTGTCCTGTGCCCAGCCCGAGGTGGGAGCTCTGCTGTGCTGGTGTGTCCTGTGCCCAGCCCCAGGTGGGAGCTCTGCTGGTCTGGTGTGTCCTGCACCCAGCCCCAGGTGGGAGCTCTGCTGTGCTGGCGTGTCCTGTGCCCAGCCCCAGGTGGGAGCTCTGCTGGTCTGGTGTGTCCTGTGCCCAGCCCGAGGTGGGAATTCTACTGTTCTGGCGTGTCCTGCACCCAGCCCAAGGTGGGAATTCTACTGTGCTGGCATGTCCTGTGCCCAGCCCAAGGTGGGAGCTCTGCTGTGCTGGCGTGTCCTGTGCCCAGCCCCAGGTGGGAATTCTACTGTTCTGGTGTGTCCTGTGCCCAGCCCAAGGTGGGAATTCTACTGTTCTGGTGTGTCCTGCACCCAGCCCCAGGTGGGAGCTCTGCTGTGCTGGCATGTCCTGCACCCAGCCCCAGGTGGGAGCTCTACCAGCAAGCACAGACAGCCCAGGCAGCAGAGCAGTGACACTGATGGCAGCTCCCAGCCTGGAGCGTGTCCCAGACCTGGCACCTCACTCAGCTCTGGGGACACAGGCCACCAGACAATTGTGTGATGGCACATCCCCAGCCATCACGGGGATTTCAGTGTCCTGGGAGCAGCCCCAGCAGGAGCAGATGTCCCCCACAGCTGCATGTCCTACCATGCACAGATCCCTGCTGTGCTTTGGGTACCTTTGAAAGGTCACCTTGCCAAGTGCCCTGGCAGGGACAGCTGCAGGGACAATCCAGCGTGGGGCAGTCCTGCTGCAGAGCTGCTCCTGCCCACGGCTCTGCAGCAGAGCTCTCCAGAGAGCCTCCAGGTGCTGCTCCTGGCACAGCTCCATTGTGTTTGCAGGGAACCCCAGAACACAGACTGCAGGCATTGAGCTAACGACACTAGCTGCTCGGCACAAAGGGTTAACAGTTCATCGAGAAAGATTAATTTATGCTCAAAACCCTTTCTGTTGTCACTTAGGGACAGAAAAAAGTTAAGCACTGTAAAATGGGCAGAGATAATTGCATTTCCTTAAGGACGTGTCTGGCAGGAGGTCTCTCTCTGCTCCATGAGGTACGTGACCATGGTACTGTCATTTTGGCAGAACCAATGGATGGAGTCATTAATCTTACAAATTAAAAACCCATAAATCTCTGTTAAACCCACTGTCATTGATTAGGAATTACATTACCACAATACACAGGAGCCTTTTAATTTTGTTTTTCCTCCAAAATGAATAAACAGGTCTGTTCAGTTTATCTTCCCCTATGCTGGAGTGATAAAGGGCAAAGCCATTTCATGGCTATGCATCATTGTTTTGGAACAAAATCATACCTAAGAAGCTTGGGAAAGGGGGGAACGAAGCAGAAAAATCACTTTCCAGGGATGTCATTTAGCCCAACTTATTATTACTTCTCAGGAGCATCAAACACTGAGGCAGAATTTGTCAAACCTTAAACCTTGTCAATTTGGTTGATATACACCCTGTGAATAATCCAGATCTCCTCATGAAAAGGATGAGGATGTTGTGTTGGATTTTCACCTGCTTGCCTATTTCTTTAACGCCCCTAGCCATTGTGAATAGTCCAGTTTGATCATTACCCAATGAACTGACCTTCCAAGGTAACAGATAATTACTACTCATTACAGCAATGACTCAATAACTCACACAAATGACTAGGAAATCCACTGCCCTCCTCTGAATTTCGACATCTAGGTGCTGCTCTAAAGCACAACAGCAGAGGTGAACTTCAGAACAGACAATTCAGTCAGTCAGAGATGGATGTTCTGACAGCTCAGCACACAAATGCTCCACCAGAGCAGCCTGGCTCCATCTTCCCTGCATCCCTGCAGCTCTGCTGGGATTAGGGCACCACTTCATCCTGCTCAAGGGCTCGGGAAGCAGAGTGAGGTCTTGTTGATAATGAGTTATAAAATTGAGACCTCCTGTTCAGATTTGGCCATCTGTCAGCTTTACTGCTGGGAGGACACACATAAAAGAGACTCCTGAGAATAAGGGTCACAGAGAAGAGATTTTGGAGATGTTCCTGAGCACAGAGTGCAGGAATGAAGGGCAAGCACCCAGGGGTGCACTCCCAAAACAAGAACAGAGTCCAGCTGCGCTCCAGGAGCTCCCACAGCAAACAGAAAGGGCTCGAGGACTGAAACTCGTTCAGATCTGCCTTCTCCACTCACCTTTCCTCACCAAGCCCAGCCCCTGTAACTCTCCATTGCTTCAATCGAGGGCAAAAGAAACTCCACGAGCTGGGAGAGTTTGGATGCAAGCACCTCAGTGCTATAATTCAATATAGCATATGTGCTCTTTTAGCAGTTGTTTACAGCTGGGAGATCAAATGGTTCTCTCAGACTTTGATCTCGATGCTTCTCCATGAAAAAGGACACAGACAAGCTCAGTGGACCCTCGTTGGAACTTTTTAGGGATGATGTTGATGGGATGCAGCTCCCCTCAGCAGTTCCCGTGGATGGCAAGCCCACAGTGATCACTGGCACAGCCTGCCCTGCACTCAGAGCTCTCCTGCTTCCCTGGGGAAGTTCATGAGGCCAGAGGATCAATGGATGCTTTCCTCACACCAAACAGGATTTCCCTGCACCATGGAATGCTCAGCACACGTTCTGGCAGGGCCTATTGGCCACCAGCAGCAGTGTCAGTGCAGACAAATCCTGCTCCAAACACTCCCTGAAGCTGTGCCAGCATCAGGGTTTGTCCAGAGCCAGTTCCTGAACTCCTCATTTCGGGGGAAGCAGGAGCCAGTGCCCAAATCAAGGCTTCTGAACCAGAACCAGAGCTCTGCCTTCTTCCCACCCCGTGAAAAGGGAGAGGGATGCAGGACAAACTGGCAAGTTACTGCGCTGTCTTTGGGGACACCGATGCAATTTAAAAAAGCCCTTCCTGCGTGTCTCAACCCCCCTCCAAACACTAAACCCAAACCCTTAATCCTTCTCCTCCCATTTTGGGAGTCTCAGCCAGCACAGCTTTTACAAGGACACGCTCCTTCCCTGATCCTGACTTATGCTGATGCTGCTCTGGGATTGATTCCCAGGACAAACTGCTTAGCAGTGTCTCCCCAAATCAATATTGCACTGCTCTCAAACCACTCAGCTGTCCTCCCCAGAGCCAGAGCCCCTGTGAAGTGCCCAGGAACCGGAGCAGGGTTTCGGTGAAGGCCAGCAGTGCACCACGGGCGCTCGGTCAATCTTTATGGATTTCGGTGGAGCCGCGCTGATCTGCCGATCGGGACCAGAGTCTTTACCCAGCAGGAGCCTGAGGAAGGTTTTATACATTTTCAATCTCCTGCAAAGCAAGCCTGGTAACTCTGCAATGGGCAGAGGCGCAGCAGCTCCTCTGGAGCGTTCGCAGCAGAAATCACCGCTGAGGTCTGCCCCTCACCGCTCAGAGCAGAGCAAACACGGCCAGAGCTGCGTCCAGAATGCTGCAGCTGAAACTGCACCGTGTCCAGAGGCCAAATTCATCATCCCTAAAATCCCTCCAGGCTGAGTTCGGGGCAGAAGCAATGCCCTCAGCTCAGGGGGCTGGGGGCGATGGGCACAGGGGCAGTGCAGGAGAGCACTGCCCAGAGGGGAAAGCCTGGCTTTTGATCAATATTTCTGCTCACAGCAGGGTCCGGAACGGGCAGGAGCTAGGTCCTTTTCCAGTTTAGCTCATGGTGAAGAATGATATTCACAGACCCAAATGCAAGAGAATTTAGTCCAAGGACCTCTCCTAGGTGTGGGTCCTACAGCAAGTTTGTTTTCCCCCATGAAATACATCCAGGACTGAAGGCAATTACTTCAGTGTATGTCTCACACTAATATTTCAGTCAAAAGCAATTGAATGAAACAAATTCCAACTCCATTTGATTTTTTGGTCTTCATTGTCTTCACAGAACACTGGTTCTCAGAAAGTCCAGATAACCAAGTAAATTGAGGCATTTGTGGTCCCAAGCTGGGCACCCAAAAAAAAGGGAGAAGGAAACCATGAGCACTGCTGTTGAGCAGAGGTCTGGTGAAAGAGGAAATTATTCCCAGCTCCCAAACTGTAAAGAATTTGGGTAGAGTTCCTTATTTTGTAAATGTGAATTTATTTTAATGAAAACCATTTGGCATTATTTCAGCACTGTTTAAATTATTTTGGCCAAACTAGTAAATCTGATAATTCAGGACTGAATATAACCAATTAGATTTACTGTATGATACACCATAATCTGATCAAACAGTCTCAAAGGATTTGACTTGTTAGCATTTCAAAAGCATAGGAGGTTTTTGAATAATTTATTGCATTTCTTTCAAGCTCATCTTTGTTAATTCATTATGTAAAGATAAGGCAGATGTTTTACAGAGGCTTGTGCCATATCTATTTTAACTTGGATTAATCTGATGCCAAAGACACCCCGTGAAAAGAACAGGTACTGGAAAAGTTTTAGGAGCAGATGAGGGTTGTGGCTTTCAAAACTCAGTTTCAGAGATGAGGGGGCTTCCCAGAAACCCTTCCACCCTCTCTGAATTTTCATTTATTTCTCCCTGGTTTCCTGTCTCCCTCAAGTTTAGTTTTAACACATCCACTCATCCCTCTGCTCAAAGCTCCATTTCTTGCACCACAGCCTCTGGAAACAGAGCCACGGGTTGGGTTAAACAAACCCACAGCCCCAGGGAGCCTCTGGAGGGGTCTGTGCCCTGCCAGGGTCCGTGAGCAGCACTGCTCCCAGCCCAGCCCAGAGCTCCCCACAGCTTATTGTGCTCTGCTCTTCTGCCCAGCAGTGCATGATTCTCCAGGGCTCTGAATTCCTGAGAACAAACTGCACCGAGCTCATCTGGAAAGGGCACAGCTCAGAGCTGATCCTTCCCGGGAGCTCAGGGCAGCAGAGCTCCCCAGGGCTGCAAACATCTCAGCACAGGAGCCTCTCCTGCATGGAAATCTCAAAAAAACAGTGCCCAGCCATGGCCTGGCTACCAACTCATCTTGGCACAGGAGCCTCTCCGGCACAGAAATCCCAAACAAACAGTGACTACAGGAGCCTCTCCTCCATGAAAATCCCAAACAGTGCCCAGCCATGGCCTGGCTACCAACTCATCTTGGCACAGGAGCCTCTCCGGCACAGAAATCCCAAACAAACAGTGCCCAGCCATGGCCTGGCTACCAACTCATCTTGGCACAGGAGCCTCTCCGGCACAGAAATCCCAAACAAACAGTGCCCAGCCATGGCCTGGCTACCAACTCATCTTGGCACAGGAGCCTCTCTGGCATGGAAATCCCAAACAAACAGTGCCCAGCCATGGCCTGGCTACAAACATCTCAGCACAGGAGCCTCTCCTGCACAGAAATCCCAAACAAACAGTGCCCAGCCATGGCCTGGGAACCTGCCCTGAAAATCCTCTCACCACACTCAGTGCTAAACAGTTCTCACCCAAGCCGTGCAATTCAGACATTTCTCCTGGGATGTGATGGATCTGGAGCTGATTTTCTCTGCTGGGTGTAGGAGTGTGGAGCTACCCTGACCTTGGCAGGAGCCTAAAGCCAGGGTGACAGAAATCCAGTGTTCTTCACTAGAAAAAGGACTCAAATCCTGCCCTTCCAGACTGCAGCTGTGAAAAACAGCACCACTGATTTGGGCAAGCAAGAGCATGGTCCTGCCCATGGGGGCAAAACGGGAAAGAAGAAACTGCTCGAGATTCCTAGAAATCCTGGAACACTACACCAGGTCAAAAGGCTGAGCCAACTCGAAAGGATGTTTGCTGGAACTGAAGGCTGCTTGAAAGGAAAATGCATCAAAGCAAAAGCTACAGAGATGTAAATGAGAGCTGTGCAGGGCAGCAAGCACCAGAGAATAAACACTCTGCTCTGGGGAGGGCTGGGACCATCTGGGGAGGCTCTGCAGCATCCAGGGCAGCCCTGCATGGGAACAGCCATGGGAGTGTCTGTGGCTTTAGAGTCCCCGAGGGCTGCAGGAGCTGGCTGAGAGAATTCAGGCAGATGAACCAAAATGGCAAAAAGGGAACTTTATTTACCAGAAACCTCTTTATATATCCATTAATAACCTAGCAACTATTGGTCAGCAAAGAATCCACCTCCTAAAACCATTGGGCACAGCCAAATAACACCAAATACCAAACACAGAGATGAAGAAAGTACAAGAATGCAGCTTATCTCTGCTCTCCGTGAGAAAGAACAGAAAGATTCTAAAACAGTGCAGCTACAAGTGTCCTCTGAACCACAGCTGACAGCGCTCACTGCCACGGGACAGCCACACAGCTTTTCCTTTAACAGTCCTTGGAACTTTTGAGGTTAAAATTGGCAAAGTTACATGGAGAGCACATCCACCAAGAGGAAAAAGCTGTGTATGCAGGCACACAATGAAATGGCTCTTGAACTCATACCTGGGGTGGTGCTCATGTGCAAACTGAGCTAAAAGAAATCCACTAATAAAGCTGGAATGATCCCAACCTCAAATAATCTTCCTTAGCAAATTAGATTTTTATTTTTAAGCAATAATGAGCTTTGAATTATATCATTAACTAGAATGCAAATTCTGGTCCAGGAAGTTGTATTTTATCTAGATTCCATTTTCAAAACCATCTGGCCTAAACCACACAGATGAAGTGGCATCAAAAATACATGGCTATTACTAATTCTGGTATGCTGTGCCATTTCTCCCACCACCTGCTAGCAATGACACGACATTACTCAAGAATCAAGCTTGATAAGCTTGATGAATAATTTTAATATTATTTTGTTCCGCTTCCAAATTATCTCTGAGCAGATTTTTTTTCTCCCCCAGCCCTCCCCATATCTGTCTTGTTATTTGAAGTTAGTCAGAGTGGGCTTGGTGACTAATTTCTGCTCTGTGACTTGTTTATGAGAGCTGTGTTGCAAGCATTTGAGATTCGAAATTCAAAATTTGGTGCACTTTAGATTTGCTATGTAACTCAACAGTGGTTTACTCCCTGACTAGATAACAACCCAGGCAAATATTTCTGGAAATATCCTGCAGCACATGCTGGATGTAAAAAAAAAAAAAAAAAAAAAATTTCAGAGACCATTCCCTGGCTGATTTTTGCAGGCGTCTGAAGTACTCTAAAAGGAGGTCCCTCAGCCCTAAGTTTATGAATGTGTCATCACAGAAGCTTCCAGAACTGCTGTGCTCTCCTGACTGCCCAATCTCAGGCATTG
The DNA here is from genome assembly GCA_036630365.1 of Acanthiza pusilla. Taxonomy (NCBI): domain Eukaryota; kingdom Metazoa; phylum Chordata; class Aves; order Passeriformes; family Acanthizidae; genus Acanthiza; species Acanthiza pusilla. Next base: position 1,007,603 of record JAXCHO010000030.1, on the reverse strand, counting down.
GGAGCATGCAAAGATGTGTCATAACCAATATTTAACTTAATTATTACAGCACCTGAGAAGAGTTAAAGTTCAGTTTTAATTATATTCTATTAATTATGATTTAAGTACTTTTCACAACTTGCTAGTAACACTTTCTTCATTAATCAATGACTAATTTCACTCATCAGTTTTCATCTGCAAGTCAGTCTCACACCAGCACTCGGGTTTGCTGTGTAAAAATAGAAGAATCAAAAGGAGGAACCAAATGAAATGAAAAGTTTCAATGAAAAGTTCTCCAGGAATTTAATTCAGCTCTGTGCTCCCAATTCCCAGGTCTGTCCCAGGAGACGAAAGCACAGCCAAGCTCCTCAGGTTGGAGTAGGACAGGACCACCTGGATGGAGATCTAACTGAGGAGGAAAACTCCCGAAGATAGATTAATTATCCAGTGGCTGCTGCAGATTGCCTCAGGCTCTGCTGTTTCTCAGCTGTGCTAAACAGCCTCACGTTTGCAGTTTCCTGGGGAAAATCCTGAATGTTTTTGTGCTGGGCTGAAGTGCTCGGGTCCCCCTCGGCGATGTCCCAGCAGGGCACACAGCCTTGGGACTCACGCTCACAGTGAGTCCTGTCTGGTGTCACTCACCAGAAAAACAAACCTCTGCCTTCCTTCATGCGACTCCTTTACCCCCAGACCATCATTTATTGTGGCTTCCTTACCAAGGAAAATTTTTTTTACCAGAGAATAAAACAAACTCGATTTTAGAAGCATTTTGCTGAGAATAAAATGCTTTGTCTGCGCAGTTGGGCATGGGCAGCACACAGTGCTGGCAGCAGCAAGGATGACAAACATGAAAGAATAAAATCCAAAAGGTAGGAAAGGACCCTGGGCCTAGGACTGCAGATCTATTTCGTGTTGCTGTTTAACCCCAGAGAAAGGCGAGGAGCCGGGCTTGGGGGGCTCTGTGGGACAGGAATAGCTCTCGAGCTGCTGCCTCTGGGTGAAGGCTTGTCCTGCTGCCCCAGGGCAATGCCCACGGCAAAAACTTGGATGCCAACACCATAAAAACAGGGTCTTTCCTCATTTTGAAATTCCGTGGGTCCCCACACACACCTGTGAATATGAACCTGCACTTCACACCCCACACAGGCTTCTGAAGAGCCTGAAAGTCACCCAAAGGTTTGTCCCTGGGGACCCCAGCAGTATCCAGGTTTCATCAGCACAGCTCCCGTGCATTTAGGAGCACCATGGACCACCAATCCATAACCCACACAGCCCTGCTCCAAAGACAGCAACGAAGCTCGCAGTGCTCACAAGCCACAAACATTAATTCTATGTATTGTTTATTTAAAAGCATCACAAGGCTCTCATTTGTGTGATTAACGACCTGCTCAGTGCTATAATCAAATGAAAACCCGGATCTTTGCTGACCCCAAAACACTTAGAGCAATCAGGAACAGCTCTGTAAGACCTGCCCTCCATTCTACTTTCCCATTTTACCTTTCCAGAGAGCTCTCTCCTCTGCACAGCCCCCAGCAGATGACATAAGCCCTTCCAGGTCCTTAAAAGCCTTGCCACAGACCTATTTTTAAGTCTGCTAAAGTCACCTTGTTCATTGTGTCTTCTCAGCTTCCTCAGCTGACCACTGCCAAGGGTGACTTCACTTTGGGGAGGATTTGACTGTTTCTGTGGATATTCAGAGCAAAGCTTCAGCAGAACAAACCCTGAGCTGAGTCCTGGGGCTCTGTCACACACAGCGTGAGCACCACAAGGCCTTGGGTTTGGGATTTGGTGAGCGCTGTGCTGACAGGAAAGGCTGAACAAGGAGCACTGCTCAGGGTGATGCTGCAAATGTGCCTTAGCCCTCAGCACCTTCCCCAGCACAGGGGACAACTCTGCACAGCTCAGGTGGAAGAGATGGGCATTGTACCTGAGCTAATTTAAACTCCCCCAGCAGCCAGGGAGGTGCTGTGCACAGCTCAGGTGTAAGAAACAGGCATTGCACCTGAGCTAACATAACTTCCCCAGCAGCCAGGGGACAACTCTGCACAGCTCAGGTGGAAGAGATGGGCATTGTACCTGAGCTAATTTAAACTCCCCCAGCAGCCAGGGGAAAATTCTGCACAGCTCAGGTGGAAGAGACAGGCATTGTACCTGAGTGAATTTAAACTTCCCCAGCAGCCAGGGAGGGGCTGTGCACAACTCGGGTGTAAGAGAAGGGCATTCATTGTACCTGAGCTAATTTAAACTTCCCCAGCACAGGGGACAACTGTGCACAACTCGGGTGTAAGAGATGGGCATTGTACCTGAGCTAACATAACTTCCTCAGCAGCCAGGGAGGGGCTGTGCACAGCTCAGGTGTAAGAAACAGGCACTGTACCTGAGCTAATTTAAATTTCCCCAGCACAGGGGACAATTGTGCACAACTCAGGTATAAGAAACAGGCACTGTACCTGAGCTAATTTAAATTTCCCCAGCAGCCAGGGGACAACTGTGCACAGCTCAGGTGTAAGAAACAGGCACTGTACCTGAGCTAATTTAAATTTCCCCAGCAGCCAGGGGACAACTGTGCACAGCTCAGGTGTAGGAGATGGACATTGTACCTGAGCTAATTTCCAATTTCCCCAGCAGCCAGGGAGGGGCTGTGCACAGCTCAGGTGTAAGGGACAGGCACTGCACCTGAGCTAATTTAAACCACCTCCAGCTGGAATGAATAGAAACAGGAGAGAGCTGGGCTGGCCCTGTCCAGCTGGGGAGGAAAGTGCCCTGAGGAGTCAGCTCCTGGCGCTCCTGGGCTGCAGCCACTCTGTCAGCAGTAACTCAGCTGGCTCCAGCAGAGCCCTCTCGGGCAAAGCAGCACACACCTCCTCTGTGCTGTTCTTTATTTGCCCTCAGCCCCTCCATGTCACCTCTCCGGCCACGAGGGCAGTGACAGGAGGCTGAATTAACTTTGCCTGCTCCCATCTCACCTCCTCCTCCGGGAAAGTTTTGAGCCTCCCAACTCTTGCCACCAGCTCTGGAGATAATCAGAGCTCTTGTTTATCACAGCAGAGCCCTTGGGCTGACACCCCTGCGAGGGCAGAGGCACAGAGCCATCAGCTTTGAGCAGGGGAGAGGAGCAGGGATGCTGCTCCTCCTTTGCTTCTCCTTTCCAGCTCTTATTTAAGGGATGACAATGCATTTCCTTGAGTTCAGCTTCATCTAAAGTGGGTCAGACAGTCCTGGCTGCTGCTCCTTCGTGCAACAATCACACATCCGGAGAGGGAAGAACAAAGCCCAGCAAGTCTTGGGAGGAAGATGCATTTTCCCACTTTGATCAAGGGCCCCAGCATCAGTTCAGAAGTGTCAATGAAACTTTTCCACCTCCAGCCTCAGGAGCTTTGTTAGGTCAGTGCCTCTCAGTCACACACAAAGAACAGACACGAGTGCTTACAAATACCTTCACACAGGTCAGCACTGATCCTTCCCTGGGTTACATCTAGGAACTTTCCTGGGGTTTGTCTCTGTGAATCCACTCCCCAAATAATGTTCTGCTATGGCACAAAACCCCCAAGAACAAAATAAGAACAAGTCTGCACTTATGAGGACAGTCCTGCTTACGTAAGAAAATGCAAGAAAAAAAAATTGATTTTTTGGCTGAAAAAATAACCTGCTGAAAGACTGTGTTTGGAGCTGAAGTTTAGTGTCTGTTATGGTTTATAGTTTGTGTAAATGTCCATTGGAGATTAATGTTTAAGGTGATGAGACACCATGGGGTGGTTGGGTTCACTCAGGACAAGCACAACTTGACTTAGTCTCAGGCACCTCTGCAGAGGGGAAAGGACAGTGCTGCAGCTCACATTAATATAACAACAGACTGGACAACACAAACATACCGAGATGCTGTGCACTGTAACAATGGAAAGTCCAACCCTGACAGATTAGAAAGGGATGGGGGTGATGGCAGTCACAAGAACAGACCTGGGGGCAACCTCTCAGAGAGGCACCACCCTCCCAAAACAGCCCAGTGGGCAGCCTCTCAGAGAGGGACCACCCTCCCAAATCAGCCCAGTGGGCAGCCTCTCAGAGAGGGACCACCCTCCCAAATCAGCCCATCTCCCGTGCCAACCTGGAGCTTCCATCCTGCCTCAGCTCACACCCACAGCCCTCAGTGCGGCACCCACAGCTGCCATGGCCTTCTCACCCATTCCCATCTTTCCGTGTGAAAACAGACACTGTTCAAAAGAAAGGAGGTAAAAATCCAGAGGATGGGGAACATTTGCATGAAACGAGACCAGAGAGGCTTTCAGCCAGTTTTTGGGCAGATCAGGGTGGCTGCTGAGCTATCAATTTCAGTACAGCAGAATCTCAGTGGAGCCAGACTCTGGTTTTGAGCCAGTGGCTGTGACATGACCATTATTTCTCTTCCCCTGACTCTGAAGATCCCTGCCTGCTGTGCAGCATCCTGCCGAGGCCAACAGCTGCCAGACACCACCAGCAGCACTCCCTGGGGACGCTGAGCCATTTGTGCTCTCCTCGGAGCTGCCATTGCCTCCCTGGGACAAGCAGCCTGAGCTCTGCGAGGTTCTGGCAAAGTCCCACCTGCAGCCAAACCTGCCACCCTCCGGCAAGCCCAGGGACCCCAGGGCCAGCTCGTTGAACTCAAACCTTTTGATACAGAGCCCTCTGCAGCACCACACACCACAGTGTCACCTCTGCACCCTGGCCTTTAAAGAGTGAAGCTCAAGAGCAGTGCCCTTCTAGTGCTCTGTGCTCACCAAGCTAGAAAAATAAATAAAATGTCCCTCCGCTGCTTGCTGGAGGCTGAGATGGGGAGAAATGTTTCCTTGGTCAGTAGAACTGGGAGGAAGCTTTTCTTTCAAGGAGTCCAGGCTTTCCTGGGCTCTGCTGATAGAAGATTATTCACTAATAACCAACAGAACTTAGCACCACAAAACACTCCCTGTGCATGCTCCTCCCGAGGAGAAAGGGAGGGGAACAGCTCCATGGCTGATGTTAGTCATGCCCACATCTGGAAGGCTCAGAAATCAGAGATGCTCAGCCACAGCACTGGCCCTGCCCTCAGGAGGACACGTTACAGGAGCAGCCTCTGGAAAGCTCACCCTGCTTCTCAACAAGCACAGAAACAAGGAAACACTCCCAGGATTTGTCCCTTGGGTCTCATTTGAAGACTCTTTTCCCTGAAGCTAAGGTTCCAACCCAGCAATGAATTTGCCAAGAGAGGAAGTGCCCAGCAGAGCTCAGCACAGCTGGAACAGGCAGAAATTCCCAGGAAAGGAGCAGCCCCAGCCGTGTCCCTGGCACAGCAGCGCTGCAGCTGCCAGCAGCACAGACTGGGCTCATTTCAGTGCCTCTTCCACCCCTCTGGGACAATACCCTCCTGCTGTGGGGGTGGCTCAGTGTGTCTGATCAACCAGGGCTTGGACAGAGCAAATGGGCAGAAAGGATGAACACGGTGCCAATTATTTTTGTAGCCTCATTTCGGATTCTCTCCATCCCCACCTGAGTCTCCATCCCTCACCTCTAGCCTTTTCTCCCAACACCATGCATCACTTTTTATCACTCCTGCCATTCGGTTTCTTAAGTCCCCTCATCTAATCAGTGAAAACTTTATCTGTCTCTCCCCAAAACAAAGTCTCAGGGAACTATTTGGGAAGAGATGCCAAGAGCATATCTTCCTGCTGACAGGCAGAGTCTGAGGAACTGCCCAATCATGGTCCTGACGCTGTGTGACAGTCAAGGCAATGCATTAGCTGATGCTTTATGGCATTAAAGAGATAACATGAGTTTTTAAAAAGCTCCTGATGCCTAATCTCCTGTGACATCTCCAACTCCAACTGCCAAAAGCTGTGCTTACTCACCCATTGCTATTCCCTCTCCCAAGATTTCTGAATGGGAAGTCAAAAAGCTGAGCACATTTGAACCTAAATCAGCATTCACTGACACCAACAGCAGCAGCAGCCATACATCACTGCCATGGTCTAGATTTTAAGGGGAAATGAGTTTCCTGCACGGTGTTTCAGCCATTGCCCTTCTCAGGGGTGGAAGCAGAACTGGAGCAGGGCTGGGCAGGGCAGGCAGAAGCACACACAGATTGGGAGGAAGGAGCTCAGAGTGAATTTCACAGAGGGACAAGCTTGAACCAGAGGCAGAAAAACTTACCTAAGCATATAATGGCACATTATTAGTGTATATTTACAGTATTACAGCGGGTAACAGGATAGTGTATTTATAGAATAAATATAAGTATAGAAATATATTTTATATATTTATATATTATTATATATTTATATATTATATAGAAATATAAATATATAAATATAACAGCCACCCAAGCTTTGTGCAATACATTAGCAGTGACCACAGGAATTTCACACTGCATTTCTGCCTCAGCCCAAGCTCCTCCTGGGCAGCTCTGGGCTGCTCCTGCTCCAAAATAAGGATGTGCACCGAATGCACAGAGCTCCAGCTGCCCACCCAGGACTCACTGCAGGCTGTGCCCTTCCCGAAGGAGCCACAACCAACCCTAATCCCAATGCCAGCAGCACAGTCAGGTTTGCTCCTGATCATCACAGGATTGGTGACAGAAACAATTGGGCAACAGTCATTTTCCCTGCAGTAAAAGGAGATTTTACATATGTTTCTCACAACATAATAGCAAATTTTAACCAGTCATTATACAGCTATAACAACTTATTTTAATTAGTTATGATAATTGGTCTCAATTTTCCTGCATAGATTCTATCATCCCTTCCTACTCCCAGCATTATTTTTCCATTACTTTACACTTGGGTTGTATTGCAGAAGCAGGACATGAAATATTTACAACCACAACACCACCAGAAAGCATTGCTTTCCAAATTCAAAAACTAGATCCACCAGTTCCACTGAAGGCTGTGAGTAATGTTATATTTCAATAAAAATCTTGTAGGAAAACACCTTTTGAGTAGCTGTTCCTGCAGTTCTTACTCATGTCCCTTCAGCAGTGCCCACAGCAAATTCTCCCAGCGCAGGTTGGCTGAGCAAAGCAGGAGCTCAGGGAAACTCCTTGTGATGAGGGACAAGAGAAAAGGCCAGAAATGGAAAGGTGGAAGATGGAAAAGGAAAATTCTCTCCTTCCCATCACCACGAGTTGCTGCCAGGAGGGCTAATTACCCAGCTAATTACCCACCAGGCTGGAGGGTGCGCGCAAGGGATGGAAATGCTGCAGGAACATTCGAGTTCTGCTCCTGCTGCCCTGAACCCACAGCTCCCCAGCCCTGCTGGGACTGTCCCCACAGCGGCCAGGAGCAGGGAAAGGGACTGTCCCCACATCGCAGGGACAGGAACAGGGCAGGTTCCAAAGGGACTGTCCCCACACTGCAGGGACAGGAACAGGGGGGGCTCCAAAGGACTGCCCCCATATCAGCCAGAAACAGGGGAGGTTCCAAGGGACTGTCCCCACATCGCAGGGACAGGGCAGGTTCCAAAGGGACTGTCCCCACATTGCAGGGACAGGAACAGGGCAGGTTCCAAAGGCCAAAGCAGCTCTGGTGTTCAGACGCTCTGAGCACGAGGGATGACAATGACAATGACACGAGGGGTGTCCGCCCCTCGGCGCCAGGGGAAGGCTGGAGCTGCGGCAGAGGTGCCCCAGCTGGAGATGCCCAGAGCAGCTCTCCCGAGTGCGCAGGGACACAGCTCTGCCTCCTGTCCCTAATTCAATGGTGCCACCTAGTGCCACCAGCCCGGCGGGGACAGCCCCGGTGGCCCTGCGAGGGATCTCCCCTCGCATCCCTCGGGCAAAGCACCCCAGCCCGGCCCGGTGTTCCTTTAACAGAAATGGATTGAAAGGAATACAGTATTTAATTTTTTTTTTTTCTGAAATCAATAAGAATGCATCCACTGGAAAAATATTCATGTGAGAACGGAGCCAGAATTTTGCTCCTATCCCAAAGCACAGCTATGCATACACCCAAGGTAATTTAAACTAAATCAGGGTGAGTTGATATCAGCATCATTTCCTCTGCATGGAGGTGAGGATCAAATTTTACTGTCAGCATTAATTAGGGGCACTAGTCACTTGATTGTGCATTTATTCAAGGGTTCCCCCGGGTCTCTGGAAAATCAGCCCAGTCTGTGCTTTTCAGGGGTGCACATGACCTGAAAAGGAATCACATCATTTCATGGCCTCGAGATACAGAAGAGCAATTTCAGTTTTTGGCAAGAGAATGAAGCTGGGTCTGAAGGAGGGGGTGCTCATTCAGATCAAAGTCCTGAGCAGCCACACAGTGCTGCCAGCTCACAGATCAGTGCCCAAGCTGCTTTTGAGTCTCTTAAAAATTGGATTTGATTGATGCTTGGAGAGGCTGTTGATGGCTCACCCCATTCAGCGATGGCTCTGGGGATGGGAGAGCCACGCAGGCTCTGCTGGGGCTGGGCAGGGTCATAGTGAACTCTGTAAAGTGAATTTGAATGCTCAGCTCTTTGGATATATTTTCACATTTTTCCTATTGTCTTCTTTGAGCACTATTCCCATCCAACAGCAGTGAATTCCTCATTCAGTGCGGGCAGAGCGCAAGGACAGAGCACGGCCAGGGCAGACACCAGAACTCTCCCCAGGATGGAGCAGCTCAGTCACACTCTTGAAGGGACATGAGCCCATGGCACAGGTGGCACAGGTGGCACCCACTGCCCTCCCTGTGGTGTTTGGGAGCTGCTCCAGCCCCACACTGTGCTGCAGACTTCACAGCCAAACCACTCTGCCTTAAAGCTGACCCACATTTTGTCATCTCAACAAGCTCCCCCTCCGGGGATCGCCCCTGAGGTGGGCACTGCCCCTCGGCTGCCCCACGGCCTCACCCTGACCCTGCTGCAGCCCAGCCCGAGGCTGGCACTGCTGGGATCACGCCTTTCCCCTCTCTCACAGGACGGAGCAGGAGACACAGCCTCTGCCCAAGGCTCTGGGGACCAACAGACACCTCCTTGTTTATGCCAAAGCCATCAACAGCTCTCCCTCAGGGAGCCACACAACTCCTGCTCGCTGTGGAAGTGCCACACAGCCCTGCCCCTTCACCTGTGCTCTCACTGAGACCGAGGCAGGAAGCTGAGACCCCAAAAAAGCTTCTTTGTTTCTTTTCCTTATCAAAAAACTCCATTTCATTTCAGTTCCCCAGGATTATCCTCTGGCAGTCCCCACAGATTACTCACTTTGTTTGTGAAGTGTTTTGAAAGTACCAAATCTTTCAGAAGGAGGCAAACAGAAGTACTTCAGTTTTAAACAAAGAAGACAAGAAGCAAACTTACACATGCTGACCCCAAGAGTCTCTCAAAAACCATGAACAGCTGATATCACATCAAAGTCTCCACACGGAGCCCCCGAGCAGCCCTGGCGCTGTGCTGGGCGCTCAGCCCAGAGCACACCCCAAATAAACACCCCAATCCCGAGGGAAAGCTCTGCAGCACTCACCAGACCTTCGGGAGCTCTGCTGACATCCCCAGGCACCTCAGAGCGATGGAGCAGCTCCTCGGGCAAGCAGGGCACGGCTGGGGCCGAACTGAGGACATCCACCCTTGCAGAGTGACTCGGGAAAGGGACACAGCCCCCGGGTTGAGCTTAAATAGCTCTGCCAGCCCACCCCGGGCAGGGCAGCCCCAGGTGAGGCTGCTCAGGGGCACTCAGGGGCTGGGAGTGCTCTCAGCCCTGGCAGGTGGGAGCTCAGGTGGCACTGACCCTGATTGCTCCCCAGCGGGGACAGGGAAATGTGCCCTGGACAAGGTCTGTGCAATGGGGTCTGACCCCTCCTGGATGAGCAGATTTAAAGGAGTCAGGAGAGGAAATGTAGGACACGAGAACATCGTTCCATGAGCCAAACCATCCTTGCTCACCACAGCTCCCTGGGGAGCCTCTGCTGCTGCCTGCCCCAAAGCCCCTGGGCTCCAAAGGCCTGGCACAAAAAAGCCCCACCAGTGTCCCGAGAAAGAGTCAACAACAGAAGTGACATTTATTGAGGAGGAGGGTGGCAGTGCCAGGGCACAGCGGTGCCGTGCCCAGGGGCCATGCCGATGGCACGGGGCTGAGCTGCTGCACAGCCCCGGCTGGGGACGGCGGGGGGATGGCCCCAGCGAGCTCCCCACGAGTGGGAAGGGTCAGAGCCCAGCAGAGCACGGCGATGGCAGAGCACGGCGATGGCAGAGCACGGCGATGGCAGAGCACGGCGATGGCAGAGCACGGCGATGGCAGAGCACGGCGATGGCAGAGCACGGCGATGGCAGAGCACGGCCATGGCAGAGCACAGCGAGCAGAAGGGTGGGAGCTCTGCGGGCTGGGCTCTGCAGCTGCTGCGGGGCTGCAGGGCTAAACACTGAGCGGGGACAGCCCTGCAGATCGCTGAGAGAAAACAAACCCACCCCAGCTCAGCTGGGAGAGCGTGGGGGGAGCAGGGAGCTCCCCTGAAACCTCTGCTCCGCACTCGCCTTCGGCTCGGCGGCAGCGCAGCACCATCTGTTGGAGCCACGGAGCCGAGCTGCTCCTCATCCTCATCCTCATCCTGTTCCTGCTCCTGCTCCTGTTCCTGCTCCTGCTCCTGTTCCTGCTCCCTGCTCCTGTTCCTGCTCCTGCTCCTGTTCCTGCTCCCTGCTCCTATTCCTGCTCCCTGCTCCTGTTCCTGCTCCCTGCTCCTATTCCTGCTCCTGCTCCTGCTCCTGTTCCTGCTCCTGCTCCTGTTCCTGCTCCTGCTCCTGTTCCTGCTCCCTGCTCCTATTCCTGCTCCCTGCTCCTGTTCCTGCTCCCTGCTCCTATTCCTGCTCCTGCTCCTGCTCCTGTTCCTGCTCCTGCTCCTGTTCCTGTTCCTGCTCCCTGCTCCTATTCCTGCTCCCTGCTCCTGTTCCTGCTCCTGCTCCTGTTCCTGCTCCTGCTCCTATTCCTGCTCCCTGCTCCTGTTCCTGCTCCCTGCTCCTGCTCCTGCTCCTGCTCCTGCTCCTGTTCCCTGTTCCCTGCTCCTGTTCCTGTTCCGTGCCCCTGCTCCTGTTCCTGCTCCCTCCTCCTGCTCCTGTTCCCTGCTCCCTGTTCCTGCTCCCTGTTCCTGCCCCTGCTCTCTGTTCCTGCTCCTGGTCCTGTTCCTGCTCCCTGCTCCTGTTCCTGCTCCTGCTCCTGTTCCCTGTTCCGTGCCCCTGCTCTCTGTTCCTGCTCCCTGCTCCTGTTCCCTGCTCTCTGTTCCTGTTCCTGCTCCTGTTCCTGCTCCTGTTCCCTGTTCCGTGCCCCTGCTCCTGTTCCTGTTCCCTGTTCCCTGCTCCTGTTCCTGCTCCTGTTCCTGCTCCCTGCTCCTGTTCCTGCTCACGTTCCCTCCCTCGCCACCAGCAGGCACAGTGCCCTGGCACCAGTGAAGCAGCTGTGAGGCCAGAGCAAGGCTGTCACCTCTGGAGAAGGAGAGCACGCTGCAGTGATCCTGTACACGAGAACAGTCTCTGTTCGGATTTGGGCTCATCACCTCCTGCCTGCCACACAATTCTAAACGTCATTTTCACTGAGAAAAGCCCTTCTCGGTGCCCTGTGCCAGCTGCAGGGATCTCAGAGCAGTGAATCCTGCCCTGGGGGCTGAGCTCCCCCAGCTGGGGCATTCGCTCCAGTGGGCATTGCTGTGAGTCCTGCACAGCTCACTGAGCCAGCACCGCCCCTGTCCTGCAGCTCAGGAAGCACATTGCCCTTAAAAATGTAACAAAAAGAATGAGATTTCCTAAGCCTGCATGTGATTGTGGGGCTGCTGATGGCCTGGCTGTGCCCAGGGCCTGCAGGGGCAGTGCCCCACGGCTGCTGATGACCATGAGCACTGGGGCTGCAGTGGAACTCTGGGGCTGCAGTGGCTCTGGGGCTGCAGTGGCTCTGGGGCTGCAGTGGCACTCTGGCGCTGCAGTGGCACTCTGGGCTGCAGTGGCTCTGGGGCTGCAGTGGCACTCTGGGGCTGCAGTGGCTCTGGGGCTGCAGTGGGTCTGGGGCTGCAGTGGCTCTGGGGCTGCAGTGGCACTCTGGGCTGCAGTGACACTCTGGGGCTGCAGTGGCACTCTGGGCTGCAGTGACACTCTGGGCTGCAGTGACACTCTGGGCTGCAGTGGCACTCTGGGCTGCAGTGGCACTCTGGGGCTGCAGTGACACTCTGGGGCTGCAGTGGCACTCTGGGGCTGCAGTGGCACTCTGGGCTGCAGTGGCACTCTGGGCTGCAGTGGCACTGGGGCTGCAGTGGCACTCTGGGGCTGCAGTGGCACTCTGGGGCTGCAGTGGCACTCTGGGCTGCAGTGGCACTCTGGGGCTGCAGTGGCACTCTGGGCTGCAGTGGCTCTGGGGCTGCAGTGGCACTCTGGGGCTGCAGTGGCACTCTGGGGCTGCAGTGGCACTCTGGGGCTGCAGTGGCACTCTGGGCTGCAGTGGCACTCTGGGGCTGCAGTGGCTCTGGGGCTGCAGTGGCACTCAGTCCTGCTCCACTCTCCCGTCAGCAGTGCCTGGGGACTCCTGGCCCAGCCCAGGGATGCCAGGCCAGCCTGGGGACCCTGGTGCTGCCTCCTCCCTGTCACCTGCAGCCACACGGGCTCCGTGCTCCAGCCACATTCCCTCTCTCATTCGTGCTCCGCCTTCCCCTCCTGTATTTCCATTTTATGTAATTGGCCATGTCCAAAGAGCCCTTACATAACCACAGCCACCCCAGGCACATGTCTCGAAACACATGCATGCCTCCCCTCTCTGTCAGTTGTGATCTTTTGCACATGGGTGGATTCAGCCCTCATCCAGGAACTACTAAAAATAAAAAAACCACAGTGGCAAGCATCAGGGACTCACAGAGCTTGGAACAGTTTTTCATGTCTCTCACAGAGTGTCTGGATACTGCAGCATAGAGACCTGGGCACAGCACATGCCAGTGGGGGAAAAAAAAACTTGCTTTACTCTGTCACCTTCTCTGCATTCCAGCAGAGCAAGTTCTCTTAATGAAAATGTTCTTTTTTAATCTTTGGAAGTGCACAGATCTGTGTGCAAGCCATCCATACAGAGCAGGGACCTGCACAGAGGCTAAAACCACTTTGGACAAAGTTATTTTAATCATCTAATTGCTTCCATTGATTTTCCTGGGCTACTCGCATATCTTAAATTAATCTGAACATTTGCATGACTTGTGCCCAAAGTTTACTGTTTGAAAGCATTGGCACAGTAACTGCCCATGAGGTCAGCTCTGTCCCTGGCACAGGGACTCTCTGAGTGCTCACACAGATCCTGCAGGGGCACAGATCACTCTCAGTGGAGCAGGCTGGGCCCTGCTGTGCAGTGTGAGCCCCAGGGGCGCTTTGGGAGCAGCCTCAGGGGCAGCCAGATCAGGGTCTAGATATGGAAAAGGCTTTGGAATGATGGACCCAAAACCTATCTCAGTCCATTGCAAGCCTGCCTAGCGCCCAGTACTATTGTAGACTTCTACAGCAATATCCTGACCATGTTTGCACTTCTTATGTGTCACCTAAGGCAGTGAATTCTATCCATCTTCCAACCAGAAGAGGTGGACCACTCCCCCATTTTGTTATTTTCTTAGTTTTATTTTGCCACCATTATGCAGCGCTCAGAAAGGAACATAATTTAAAATTTACTCTTCAGAACCAAGTTTTTGTCTTTTTTTCCCCACAGATCCAGTGGAGAAAGGAGGAGAAGATAGGGAAGAGGAACAAAAAAAACCAACCAAAAAAACCCCAAACAAACAAACAACCAAAAAAAACCCCAAAAACAAACAAAAAAAAAACAACCAAAAAAACCCCCCCAAAAAAACAGAACACTGATGAGGCTTTCCCATCATGCCAGCAGGAGCTTTCCCACTTCCTAGTCAAAAAGTCAAAAGTCAAAAAGTCAAAAAGTCAAAAAGTCCAAAAGTCCAAAAATCAAAAGTCCAAAAGTCAAAAGTCAAAAAGTCAAAAAGTCAGAAGTCAGAACTCAGAAGTAAGAAGTCAGAAAGTCAAAAAGTCAAAAAGTCAAAAAGTCAAAAAGTCAGAAGTCAGAAGTCAGAAGTCAAAAAGTCAAAAGCCAAGAAGTCAAAAAGTCAAAAAGTCAAAAGTCAGAAGTCAGAAGTCAAAAAGTCAAAAGCCAAGAAGTCAAAAAGTCAAAAAGTCAGACGTCAAACAGTCAGAAGTCAGAACTCAGAAGTAAGAAGTCAGAAAGTCAAAAAGTCAAAAAGTCAAAAAGTCAGAAGTCAAAAAGTCAAAAGTCAAAAGCCAAGAAGTCAAAAAGTCAAAAAGTCAAAAGTCAGAAGTCAGAAGTCAAAAAGTCAAAAAGTCGAAAGTCAAAAAGTCAGAACTCAGAACTCAGAAGTCAGAAAGTCAAAAAGTCAGAAGTCAAAAAGTCAAAAAGTCAGAAAGTCAAAAAGTCAAAAGTCAGAAGTCAGAAAGTCAAAAAGTCAAAAAGTCTCTTTCCTCCTCATACAGCAGTGACACAGGAACAATTAAATCCTGTTAATTTATGGGTGATATCAAAGCCTGGGACTTGGGAGGCTGTGCTGACATCAGTCCATCTCCTGATGGTCTTTTTGGAAGGATCACAAACTGTGTTGTGGTTACTGATGGTGACCATGGAGTCACCACACGGAGGCCAATCAGTCACTCATCATTTATTGCATGAATGACTTTTCCAGGCCAGCAGTTCAGCTGGCACAGAAATGCCAGTGCTTTCTCCTGCTTGGATTTGTTCAGAGCTGGGCTTTGGCCAGAGCTGGGCATGAGCTCTGTGCCAGCCCCAGGACAGGACTGAGGCTCCCAGCGAGGCTGGGCAGCTCACACTGCCAGGCAGGGGCAGGGGAGCAGCCAATCCGGGACAGGACTGAGATGCTTTGCTTTGATATTTGCACTTTTTTAAAAATGAAATGGATGCAATATGAGTATGACTTAAATCACAATATTGAATGTAGATTGTCCAGACTAAAAAAGTCACCACATTTAGGCAAAACTGTTGTGTTCCTGGTGGAAAAATGCAGACAGACGTGTGCTCAGCAGCCCTACCTGAGGCACACAGGTGTGGGGGTGGCACCTGTGCTGATCCTTGGTCCTGACTGTGCAGACATCACAGTAACCCAATCTTTGGGGGCTGAGGGGAGGAGCACCTAGGTAGTTGCACTGTTTTAGAATCTGTTCTTTCTCACAGAGAACAGAGATAAGCTGCATTCTTTTACTTTCTTAATCTCTGTGTTTGGTGTTAGGTGTTATTTGGCTGTGCCCAATGGTTTTAGGAGGTGGATTTTTTGCTGACCAATAGTTGCTAGAATATTAATGGATATATAAAGAGGTTTTTGTAAATAAAGCTCTCCTTTCACCATCTTGGTTCGTCTGCCTGAATTCTCTCAGCCAGCTCCTGCAACCCTCAGGAAATCTAAAGCCATACACCTAGCCAGCTCTGTCTCTGGCAGAAACCACACCGCTCAGTGTTTTGACAGAAAGTTTTCAGGCAGCTCTAATGAGAATTCAGAAGTCCCCACGAGCCACCCTTGGCTGCCACCTCCCAGCC
Organism: Acanthiza pusilla; assembly: GCA_036630365.1. NCBI lineage: Eukaryota > Metazoa > Chordata > Aves > Passeriformes > Acanthizidae > Acanthiza > Acanthiza pusilla. The sequence goes on along the minus strand of JAXCHO010000030.1, from coordinate 992,128 downwards.
CTGCCTGGCGCTTTCCTCAGGAAAAAAAGTCTCTTCAGGCTGAACACAAATGATGTTTCAATAAGCCATCCACCTTTAGTGGTCACCAGCCTCCCCATTCACCCCACACATCCCCTGTCTACTCAGCCCTGCTCTTAACTTTTGCTGTGGGATTTTAACTCTGCACTTGGAGAGTTTATTTTACATCTTTCTTTCCCACCTCCCTTTCCTTTCTCAGGTAATTGATACTATTAGATCAAAGCAATGTGATGTTTTGTGGAGCTGCTGTGAGACCAAAAGCCCTGTGGCTTCGGAGTCTTCCTCAGCAAGCTCTGTCAGCTCCCCCAGCTCCAGGAGAGGAAAGCTGGGTCGAGTCAACAGCACAGCCTGTGACAGCACCAAGCATCCATCTCTGGGGATAAACAAGTTATTTGCATGCTTTTTCACTCTCCAGCATCGTGCTCTCCAGCCAAATGTAGCACTGTAAATAGTGAAACAAAGCCATGCTTCATCCTGCTGGGCAGGGGCCTTCATCTGCTGAGGGCACAATGGCAAACAACAGGCAAGAGAATTCTCTCCCAAATACAAACAAAACAATGATTCAACCCAGCTGGGTTTTTTTATTTCCACATGGTGTACAAATTCACCTGCCAGATTGGGAAATTATAAATATGATGTGGTACAGACTGTGCTGCACCTGGAGCTCTCCCTGCCCAGGTCAGAGCTGGAAAATGCTCACAGTGCCATCACAGCTGAGGGATTGCTAGCCAAACATGCATCCGTGTTTGCAAAATCAAACACCCCAAATGCACTCTCAGGCCCCAATCTGTGCTGTGGCAGTCCTGCTCCTGCCCCAGGGCACAGCCCAGCTCCTGCCCCAGGGCACAGCCCAGCTCCTGCCCCGAGGCACAGCCCAGCTCCTGCCCCAGGGCACAGCCCTGCTCCTGCCCCGGGGCACAGCTCCTGCCCCGAGGCACAGCCCTGCTCCTGCCCCAGGGCACAGCTCAGCTCCTGCCCTGAGACACAGCTCAGCTCCTGCCCCAGGGCACAGCCCAGCTCCTGCCCCAGGGCACAGCCCAGCTCCTGCCCCAGGGCACAGCCCAGCTCCTGCCCCAGGGCACAGCCCAGCTCCTGCCCCAGGGCACAGCCCAGCTCCTGCCCCAGGGCACAGCCCAGCTCCTGCCCCAGGGCACAGCCCAGCTCCTGCCCTGAGACACAGCTCAGCTCCTGCCCTGAGACACAGCTCAGCTCCTGCCCCAGGGCACAGCCCAGCTCCTGCCCCAGGGCACAGCCCAGCTCCTGCCCCAGGGCACAGCCCAGCTCCTGCCCCAGGGCACAGCCCAGCTCCTGCCCCAGGGCACAGCCCTGCTCCTGCCCCAGGGCACAGCCCAGCTCCTGCCCCAGGGCACAGCCCAGCTCCTGCCCCGAGGCACAGCCCAGCTCCTGCCCCAGAGCACAGCCCAGCTCCTGCCCCAGGGCACAGCCCAGCTCCTGCCCCAGGGCACAGCCCAGGTCCTGCCTGCCAGCTGGGAGCACTCCAGGGCTGGGGGCTTAGCCCTTCCAGGGCTGCTGCAGAGCCAGTCTGTGCACACAGCCCCTTTAACCACTGACCTGCTGCCCCTGCAGCACCTCTTTGGATATCCTTCCTTAAGGCCAAGGAGTTAATGAAATTCAACCATTAATATTTCTAAAATTAAGTTTATAAATTTCTTTCTGTTTGGTTCCTGTATTTTAGATCCTAAAGATGGAAAGTGCCTTTTATTCTTCCCCACTGCAATACTAACCCCAAGGAAGAGCAGAAAGCAGGAGGAGTGTGTGGGAATGTGACCCTTGACAGCCAGGACTCAGAAACATCAGCTGTCCTCCAAAGCCCCTTTCAATATCAGCCAGATTTGCAGCCTGAACCTGAAAAAACAGAATCCCTCTGTGCCATGTAGGAGGAACATCAGCTGGCCAAAGGCAGAGGGAGGAAAAGGGCCACATTTTTAGAGCTGTGTTTGCTAGGTAGCTTTGCTGATGATAATTTAATCCACAGCCGCCCTGGTGTGGCTGTGTCTGGTGGCACTGCGTGTCCCTTCCCAAGCTGCTGTCTCACGGCAGGCCCCAGACTCTGAGGTTGTCCAAGTGGCTGCAGTGAGGACAGGCTGCCCTTCCCCAGCTCCAGGGAGGCAGAGGAAGGACCCCAAGTCCTGCCCAAGAGGCAGGAGGGAGCAGCTTGGGCTGCCTCGGTCAGCAGGCAGTGCCTCCTGTAAAGCATCCTGACAGACAAATGAGTGTCCCTGGCCTTTCAGTGCCTCTCAAAGTGTCACATCCTCACCAAAGAGAGGGCTGAGAGCTGCAGACCTTTGAATTAGCTGCACCTAAACCTTTCCCTCATGGTGTGCTCCCTGAAGAACATCAAAAGGCTTCTGGCCTCGAACAGCCAGGCGTCACCTGCAAGGGAAAAAAAAGACACTTCACTTTCTAAAGGAATTCAAAGTCAAGCTGTTGGTGACAGAACACGCTGCTCCCTGCCTGCCCTGGTTCAAGGCTTGGCTGTGAGTTGGTGTTTGAGCTGCTGCCAGCTGTGCCTGTCCAAGGGCACCCCTGGGGAGCCCAGCCTTGCCCACAGCTCCGCAGTGCCTGATCTCTGTGCCTGAGCGGATCCTGCTCGGGCTGGGCTCCCTGTCTGTGTCCTGCCAGGACTCACATCTTCCCTCTGGGTGTGCTCAGCAGCACCCCAGGGACAGGGCAGCCTTTCCAAGAGCTTCGCTCTCCTCCCTCAACAGCCTCGGTCAACAATGCTGTGCCTTGGCCAAGTCCCAACAGCAGCAGCAGTGTCAGCCCCAAGCCATGGGCAAATTTCACCATCCTAACCTGAGATACAGGGGCAGCTAGGCCCTGTTCACTCTGGGACAGTTTCTGCACACGAGCAGGATCAGCTCATCTCTCTGTGATGGAACTGTCACCATCACTGAGTCCAGACGAGTTTCAGGTGATGAAAACTCTAATGCAGCACAAGGACTTTCTCTTTGACCTTCAGTTCTCCCTTTGGCTGCCATTCATCGCTGTATTCTCACAGCCTGAGCTGTCCCTTTGCTGGACCCATTTGTGACGTGCAATGTTTTTGCCCAAACTCCATTTCCTTCCTTCCAAAGCACTAAGATTTGCTTATGACTCAGCCTCAATAAAACACACAGCAAGGCCCATTAAAATGAATGTGCAATGCAGGGATAAAATTCACAGGCTACATTTTTTAGGCTAGAATCTCCATTGCCCTTTATTTACCCTCAAAACCAATATTAACTCACGCTCGGAGTGAAGTAAATCTACCAACAAAAGAGCAGTTTGCAAGGGAATCTGTCTCGTGCGGTCAGTAAAGGCACAGATGGGACTGCAGAGCCCATGCTGCCCAGGCTGCACAGGACTCAGAGCATCTCTGCTGAGCACAGATCCCCCAGCTCCCAGCAAGGCACTTCTGAGCAGTGTGGGCGGAAAGCAGAGAAGGAAGCCACGGGGATTTTTTTCAAGTTGAGCATTCACAGATTTGAAAAGAGCATTCCAGGCAAAGCATTCCTGGTTTATTCTCAGTTAAGCTGGAGAGGCTGTGCTTTCTCCCTGTTGGTGTTTTGAGGACTGGCCCCAGGGTCTACCTGGTTGTGAGGCAGAGCTGTCCGAGCCCTGCTGGCCTTGGAGTGCTTTGCTCTTTTTTAAAGAGTGCCCAAGGAGGTGACCCTGGGGTGGTAAATGGTATTATCTGCCCTGTAGGGGAGGAGACTGGGACTCAGCATCCTGTATTAATCACCAGTCAAAAGTCTCTCGTGATATGCATTTGAAATCTGATCCAAAATTCTTTGAAGTTACGCTTTTCTCTGAATTTAGTGGAATTTCACAGAGTCTCTAATCTCTCTCTGGTTTTCTTTCTAAGCAGCCACTGGCTTTCATAAGACAGACATGCAGGCACCCAGTGTTCTCCACCAACAATAAACCTTGTAAGGGTCCAAGCACAGGAACAGCGTGAAGGGAAATAAGGGAAATTATAAACCAAAAAAACCCAACCAACCAAAAATAACCCTCACCAAACGAGCAATTCTAATTTCTAATAAGAAATAAAAATATGGCCACTTTGCATAAATTCAGTGCTAGGGATTGGCTCCAGACACAGACAAAAAGTATCTTGAAAGTGCATGAAATCTATTTTTTACAGATGTGAACTAAGAGGCTTATGAAAAACATCCATAAAAAAATCTCTTCTTTAAAGTTTCAGTGCGACATGCGGCGCTGAACTTGAGGCTTGCTTTAGACATGCTTTCAGGCAGCAATACCCTTGTGTAACACCAAGTGAGCTGAGGATAATTCTCATGAAACAGCCTCTGTGGCACCAGCTTTCCTTTCCTATCAGCCATCCTGCAGGATGCTGCTAACACAGCTCAGTTCAGTAAGAAAAAACACTGATTTTTCAGAAGAACCCTAGAGAATGGGTGTCCATTGGAATAACAGGTGCAGTTCAGCACTTGTCCAGCTCAGAACTCATCTCTGTGTCTGAAACAGAAAATCACAGCTGAGCACTGCACTTCAGGCCCTGCAGTAAGCTGCTCTCAGGTCTGGGGGGCACAAGGGGCACTCCTCAAAATGAGGAGAATGAACCACCCTGCCATCCTTTATTCCAGCTGTGAATTCAGACTTGCTCAGGTTCACACCAGCTGAGATTCTGGCCCAAAGACTGGCAGAAAATGAGCTATCAGTGACAACAGATGGAAGGGCAGGACAAGGACAGGGCTGAAAGAGTTTTTCAGAGCAATTCTCCTTCCCTGTGAAAGCTTTAGTGTTGATCTTCAGTAAAGGTCCTTTGATTCCTGTTGAGCTCTGCTGTCAATACAAAGATGTGACCCTTTTTCTAAGGCTGTCTTGTATCCATGGTCTAATGTGACAAAAATCCACCAGCAGCAGGATAAACAATCTCTTTTTTCCTTTTTTCCTCCCCTTTCCCTTGCTTGCTGGCTATGGCTTAGTTTGCTCTCACTAACTTCACTGGAACTCACATTTTACCCCTGTGGTCCCTGTGATGAGATCCTGGTTTCCTTTGCATTCAAACTCCAGGACTGGAGTTCATGGGTTTTGTAAATGAGAAACCTTTCCTGGCCTACCTTCATTTGCAGAATTACCACCCTGGTTAGAGTGAGATACACCAGGAACACCTCAATGTGTAATTTCTAAAGGCAAAACCGAGTATTCAATCCATCAGCCTCTGAGGCTGCTCCTGAGAGCCTGGCAAGCTTCTCCATGGCCAGCAGGTGACAGTCTCAGCAACAGAAACCCCGAGCACACCATGAAGAGGAGATTTCTCAATATTCTGTAAGGATAAAAACGTTCATTTTTGGTTTTAGATACACAGACAGTCTACAACAGGGGGCAATATTCTTCACCTAACATGCCCCTAAAGAGGAAGGCCAGGAAAAACTCCAGGTGTGATTTCCCACTTCCTAGAGGAGATATTGCAGATAAAGGCATTAATGACACTGCATTCAGGAGGTGCCAGTGCCTTTCTCAGCAGCATTCAGGAAAAGCCCTTTACACCTCAGCGCAGGAGGGAAAGCAGCAGACATAAATAAAAGCACATAAATTGAGCCCATTTGAAGCACAAGTACATTCAAGGGTGGCACAGTAACAGTGGCTGGTGTCTTTGGTGTGCTGAGGAGGGAACAGATGCAGAGAATCCCTACAAGCACTGCAGGTGTAAGAATTCCCTGCAGCAGTCACTCCAGGAAACCTCCCTGCCCCCAGCACCAGCCACACACCACAAGGAGCTCAAGGCTCTCCAGCAGAAGTTGCTGCTCTTGGCCAGGGTCACTGTCTCCCCAGCACAGGCAGTTTTAAGGAAGTTTTCTCATGCTCAGATCAGAAAGCCACAAATCATCTGCTTGATCAAATTTGTTTTAATACAATTGGGACTTTGCCTGTGTAAAGGTCAAGTATAAACTTTTTAAATCTAAATGGTTTGGCCAGTTTGAGATTTATCTAGGCAGAGCCTCAGGGAAGCTATAGCAATAACTCAATAAACCAGGAATATGCTGATTTAAATACCTACCTCTGGTGGTTTTGCTTGTGAAATGAAGAATCAAAGGTGTGCAAATTCCCAGCCAAAAGGATTTCAGTCACATGCCTGGTGTCACAGGCCATCTTGATTCAAATGGTGTTTTAATTGAATTCTACCACCTGCATTAAATTTAAAACTTGTCCGTGTTCCTCTACAGTCGAAAGAAAGCTTTTATGCATTATTAGTGTGATAAAGGAATGTGTTGAGAAAACAAACAAACATCACACTGACTGCTCAGTGAACCTGGCCTGCATCGCTGCTCTCCTGTCCTGGTTCAGAGCTGTGACTGCTACGTGGAGGAGACTCACTGCCTTTAATGCAGTGTACCCAAACAAGAGAAGGGGTGAACCCCAGGACAGCTTGGATTTATTACCAAACAGAAAAGGAATTATTAGCAGGTGCAATGCTGTGAAAGTGTGTCCTTACCTCAGTTCATTTAACTCACGCTGAAAAGCAGCTATAATTTGGATCTGAACATGGATGTGATCTCCAACACTATGGCCATTTACCCACACTCTCCATCCTGAGACCACCTTTCTTTTGTGCCATGGAAAGAAGTTTTTCCACATTATGTTTCTCCATAATGTTTCAATAATTCTTTCTTTCTCTGTCTTCTGTGCATCCTGACACCTATCTTTTTCTTCATATTGATTTCAAGACTGCCCTTCTTTCATTTCCCCTTCTCCTCACTAACCCCATGAGGTGACCCAGACCTGTTTCACAGAGCACTGTGAGCAGGCTGTGCCCTGGGCAGTGCAAGGAGCAGCATGTGAAACCCTCTGCAGTAAGAGAGAAACCATCCCACGGTGGTCACACAAATCTCGCTGTCTCCTTGACTCTGCCAACCAATGGCAGCACCAGGATTTGTATCCTGCCCTGGGAAAAAGCAGGGCAAGTATTAGGCAAACTAATCACGCTGCAGGGATTTGTGTAATGAAAAGTACCTCTGCCTGGGGGTCAGGAGCGGTGTGAAGCAGCCACACACCACTGCCAGGGCAAATTCACCTGGCATCTCCTTATTCTCTTCTGTCATGTTCATCATGGGGCATCTCCACAGCTAGGAGCAGAACCAGAGCCTGGCCACCCCATGGCTGAGGCACTCAGTCTGTCCCAGGGCACTCTAAAGTGATTTACACAGGGTTGGCTTCCCCGGTGCAGTGCAGCCCTGTCTGTGCCTGGGGCCTCTCCACGCTCCCTAATGCAAACAAAGTAATGCAGACTTAATGATCGCTGTCATTTCCATGTGCCTACTGCTGATCTCTTAATGAAATATTCCACTTCAGTTGCACTGGCGCAGGCACAGCTCCGTGCTGGCAGGAGCTGCAAAACCGGAGTGCCCAGTGAAAAGGTTCTGCAGGAGCTGCTGTACAAAGGAGAGCTGGGACACAAACACTGCTCCACTGTTCTTGTGCCCACTCCTGCGATAAACACGACACCTGCCAGCCTTTCTGAAGGGTAAGGAGAGAACAGAGGATGGAAATTGCCTTTATCTCAGGTTGGGACACGGAAAAAACAGCTGAAATGAGGATGACGGTCTGTGGGGATATGGATTTGGCATTCATGGATGGGTGAGGGGTGTGCACTCAGCTCTGCTTTAACAGCCTTGCTCCCTCCTGGAAACCCTGCTGGGAGCTCTGCTGCACAACAGAAACATTGGGAACATCAGCACCACAGACTCTTTGTTTACCTACTGGTGTAGGTAGCAAACCAAATATTGGTGGGGGGAAGCTAAAAATCTGTTCAATGACCAAATGTGTGTTGTTGGAAATAGGAGGAATGAAATTACTGAAAAGCAGTGGGTTTGTTAAAAGCTGACTATACTATCTATACACCCGGTCTAAAACAAAAACAAATAGATACTATACATGTTCCTCACTGTTCCAGAGACAAACAAAAGCATTGGCTCACCTCTCTTTAGGCCATCAGCTCTGGGAGAATTGCATGGCGTAAGCAGAGGTCTCTAAATTTCACCTTCACTTTTGCTTTGCACTCCTCACCCCTTCCCCAGTCTCTTCGAAGCACTGCTCACATGCAGTCCCTGGCTGCAGGCACTGCAGGGCCCCAGGAACTGCTGCAGGAGGACAGAGCACCATCTGAAATCAGAGAGGTCACACAGTCTGCCTGGGTCACAGCACCCACTCCGTCCTTCTACCTGCTCTCTCAAGGTGAGGAAATGCTGAAGGTGCTGGTGAGTTAGTGGTTGACTGACAGAAATACTTTTCCCCTAAATAAAAGCCTATTTTAAGAGCATATTTTTTGAAGCTAACTAGTAGGAAAGCAATCCAACAAGAGCTGTGGTTTAGTCCAGTTACTCTACCAAGTCCTCCTATAACTTCCTTGATGATTCAGTGTCCTGTCCTACATTTCTTCATGGTACCTAACACTAAGAACTGCTTCAGCAGGAGAGGAATCAGCCCTGTTCAGTACTGATCCACTAGTGATGCTTGAGAGGGGCATTATCTTCCCTGTTCTATCAGTGCAAGGCAAATGGGGGAGGCTGTTTCCTCCAGGGACCCAGGGCTGTGTTAGACACAGGAAGAAGGGAACAATGCCCAAGATTTGCATTTGCTGAAGGGCTCAGTACATTGCTCCCTTGTGAGCTGGCCAAGATCGACAGCACATGAATCCTTGTGATTCATCCTTCCCCTGGTCTACCTCTCTGTATCCAGCACGGCACAGAGAACTCTGTGTGTTTATTTATACACAAAAAGGTCTTTACTCGGTACTGTAGTATTTGGGTGCTTGGCTCAGGCTCCCAAGATGGAGCAGGGGTACAGGCTGATCTGGTGAATCAGTATTTTCTACTTTCCTGCCAGGCTGCTGGGTGACCTTGGGCACTTTTCAGCAGTTTCACCTCTCACCACTTCACTCTCTGTAAAATTATCCTGCCTAACTTTGAATGGAGCATAGCTGTCAACTGATGCAAGGGCAGGGTATATTGTTTACATGTGACTCAGAGAAAGCCAGCACCTAAAACCTGCAATCAGCAAGGTAGAGAAACTGAGAAAGAAAAGAGCAGAAATGTGAAATCGTTCCTCTGCCTCAGCTTTTCTGCCCCCACTGCCCTGCCTAAACACAGGCAATTACAGCCCAACCCCACCGTCCGAATTACTCCATGTCAGTCACACTGAGAAGTTCAGATAACCCCCCAAGGCATCACAAATGACAGGTAAATAAGTCCACGCATGTTAGGAAGAGTCTCTTTAAAGGTTACAGTTCTGCTGTGCTGAAGAACGCATGTTTCACAGCAGATATTTCCCTTTGGAAGGCTCTGGATATGGAAACCTGGCAAGAAGAGCAGGTGTTCAGGAAGGACACGTTCTGGTCCCTCCCCACTGCTGATGCCATGTCAGCTGTGCCTGCCCAGATTGTCATTCGTGGTTTTAAGGGGAAGTAAAACCCAGGGATGCAGGACACGGCGAGGCTGCCAGTCATGGACGTGTCAGGCACATGGACTCTGACTGCTTGAAAAGGCTCATGACTTTCTGCTGCTCATGAACCTCACACAGAGAAGTGTTCTTTCCCTCCCACAAAGAACTCCTCCTGGAGTTTGTAGAAGCCCTGTTTGGGTTATGAGTGTCTCAGAGCTGAACTGTGGGGAAGCTAAAAGGCAGGACAGCAGCTGCCCACGGAGAGGTGGGAGGCAGACACCGAGCAGTGCCCAGCGCTGCCCTTGCAGGACCTTCTGCGCTCGCAGGGGGACTGATCCTGCGTGTGAAGTGTCACCCGCACCCTACACAGGCTCCCAACGTTCTCCTAGTGTTCGTTATCTGCTGTCTGGGGCTGTGGCAGGTGGGAGGCTGCATCTGGAGCAGGTTTGAACGTACCCAGCCCCTTGCAAAACGCCCCGCTGTCAGAGGGCTGAAAACCCCCCGACCTCTGCAGCCCCACACGGGCCAGAGGGGTGTGCATGCTCAGCCTACCCGGGGGGTGTCCCAATCCTCGCTCTCGCACTCGCCTGCGGAGACAGGAGCAGGCAGCAATGCCCGTGGTGTGCCTGCCCCCGCCCCGCGCTGTCCTGCCCCCGTGTCCCCTGAGCACGTAGGGCTGCGGCCACGCGTGTGTCCCCCGTGCAGGTGTGCGCTCCGAGCGCGGTACGTGCGCGGCCGCACACGCAGCGCGGAGTGCCGGGGTGCGGGTGTGACATGTGTAGTGAGTGGGTGAGGGTGAGGGTGAGTGTGTGTGCCCCTCTCCCCGGGTGCCAGGGCGCCCCGCTGCTGTGGGCTGCGCTGTCCCCGTCCCCGGGGTGCCCCGGCCCCGCCGAGCCGCCTCGATCCGTGCCCAGGGAGCCCGGCCGGGCCAAGCCAAGCCGGGCAGCGCCGAGCCGAGCCGTGCCGAGCGGGGCGGGGCGGTGGGAGGGGGCTGGCCGGGGGCCGGAGCGCGGCGGAGCGGCGGGCGCAGAGCGCGGCGGACACGGCAGGGCGCAGCGCTCCGCAGGGGCACGGCGCCGAGCGCTCCATGAGCCGCCGCGGGCACGCTCGGCGCTGCGCTCGCTCCCCGCCGCGGAGCCGCCGCGCCGCCGGAGCCGGGATGTGACTTGCGGAGGGCTGGCGGACAGAGCTGCCCCGCCGCCCTGGGCCGCAGCGGACAGCGGGTGAGCCGGCGGCGGGGCGCGGGCGGGGGACGGCGGCCCCGGAGCGGCTCGGGGGACCCCCGGGCGGCGCTGCGGGCGACAGGGACACGGCGGAGCCGCTCGCCCGGCTCTGCGCCCTGCGCTGCCCGCAGAATTAGCCCGGTGGCCGCCAGCAGACAACAGGCTGGATATAGGAATCCTTGGGGGGATTAGAGGGGATATAGGGCAGGCCGGGGGGGGCTCGGAGCAGGGGCTGCGCTGCGGGGAGCGGGGCTGGCGAGGAGGGCTGTGGAGTTCAGAGAGGATGGGGAAGAAGAGCGGGAGGGAGAGACGGGAAGAAGAAACCGAAGAGAGAAATGAGCGAAAGGACAAAAGCGGGGAGGCTGGAGCGGGATAGGTATGGCCCGGGAGGAGGAGGTTGCAGGCGGATTAAGCGGAGCCCGGAGCGGCCGCAGCCGCGCACCGCCCGCGCGGAGGAGCCGCTCGGCCTCGCTCCGCGCTCGCCGCGGGGTGTTGCAGCCAAGCCCCGCACCTCATCGCATTCCCCGGCGGGAGCTCAAGGGCAGTCACAGGGAAGAGGCGGAGGGGGAAGAGCCTTTTGTTGGCCCCTGGCCGCCGCGGTCCGGTCCCGGGGCCGGCGGAGCCGCGGCTGGGCGCGGGTGCGCAGCAGTTTTCTCCTGGCTAATAAAAGCCCTGTGTCTGTGTTACCTCTCTGCAAAGCCACGCAGAGAGAGGATTTAGCACTTATGTGAACCCTTTGTTTACACCTGCCCTAATGTTTATCCCAAGGCTAACAGGATTTCCTGCGTGCTGAACCCAAACAGCCAGGTTGGTGATCAGCACTAGTACCGAGTAGCTGTCTTTGGAGATCCCCTGGCTGCTTACCAGCAGGGAATATCGGGGTTCAGGTGCTGTCTCGCTACAGCAGGAGAAATCAGGTGACAGAACCCATCTGCTAGAAGGCTATGGTATGAATAGAAACAGTCTGAGAATTTGCAAAGAAAATAAAAACGTTGATTACCGTCATTGATTGCTGTCGGTTGTGGATTCAACACCAGGCACTATGGTCAGAAGTATCTAGGCACATGTGATGCACAGGGAATCGAGCACCTAGAAAATTAGAAAGATAATTTCATATGATATTCAGCATCACAAAGTATTTCTGAATGAAAGCAATACTTTTTTCTATGTGTCCTTTTTGGAGTGGGGTTTTGCCTTCTGTGCCCATGAGGCTGTAACAGAGCATGATGTGTATCTAATGCAGGAGCTGTCAAAATCACTGCTGTATTTTTGCCTACAAAGCACAATTGCACTATTAATTATTATTCTGGAAATACACACATCTCTTGAGTAGTCTGATCTCAACTTGGCTGTTGCTGCTCTGTTATCAGTCCTGGAGCTCATTCTTCAGATCTGATCAAAAGCAGCTGGCAGAGATCCTGTGTTGTGATTAATTCCTCACTCACTAGCATCTCTCCCCAACACTGTGTGGCGGGGGCAGCTCTCTTTTGGAAACTGCACAGTGAAGCAGTCTTCTGCCTGTGTGGCAGAGCAGGTGACTATTTGTGCTACTATTGCTTATATTTACTCCATTGTTTTTCTTCTCTGCGATTGGATGCATCTCCCTGTGTCAGTTGACTAACATTAGTACTCCAGATACAGGAACAGATAATACATCTAAACATGATTAGCCTAACCTTAAATCTTTGCACCATTACAGATTTATTCTGTATATATATTCTGTAGCAGCATACAGCAGTGTTTTTTGATCCCTTTGCGAGCTTTGGTCAGAAGACTTTAGCTACAGAAAGCCTCATTGATTTTTAACTGTGACAACTTTTTGATGACAACTGTGAGATTTTCTGTTTCTGCTTAGTTGCTTGTAATTGTAGTTTGTATCCACTGGGACAGCTTCGTGTCTGCAGTTTCTGTAGTGACTCTACACCAGATAATGTAATGAAGGGGACTTCACTCTGTAAAAAACAGTGGAGTTATTACAGCTGTCATTGAGAGCAGATTTTGAGCCAAAAACTGAGTACTGGATTTGAAGCTGTCCTGCTAATTGTTTGCTGCTTTTGCCTAAAATGTGTAAGGCTTATTGATTAGAATATTGATTGTAAGTGCTCCTGATCGCTCTGGCTTCAGGTGTGTTGCCTTAATGGCTTTACCAAAATAAAATTTTGGAGAGGAATCTGTGGGGGAAGAAAAAAAAAAATCTCAATTTCCTTCCATATGAACAGTCCATTGGAGTGTGCGGGGGATGTGTCGGTGCCACTGAGGTGTCTGTGCTGGAATGTTTCCGTGGCAGCTCTGTGCTACTGTAGTTCTCTGGCACTAGAAGCCAAGTGCCAGCCGAATAGAGCGCTATTGTTACTACTGTGAGGTTGCATAACTTTGGTAAGAGCTAATCTAGACATAAAGAGGTAAAAATACTCTTCCTCTACAGTTACTGATTTAGGTAACTACTGACAAGAATGTGCAGAAAAATTTTACTACAAAATCTCAAGAGATACAGAACTCTGCCATCCTACCCACGGCACACGCTTGAGGCAGATGCTATTTTAATAAAAGCCCCATATTGATATAGTTCTTTTTCTTTTCTTTTTTTTTTTCCAAAAAGAATTTTTTTGGCAAAAAACCCCTTACAGTTTTCCCTTAAAATTACCGAATCTGTGGTTTTAGCTAAAGTTGTGTAGGGTAGCCGGATGCGGGTAGTCCCGAGAGTAGCCAGACTCGGGTAGTCCCGAGAGTAGCCAGACTCGGGTAGTCCCGGGAGTAGCCCACTCGGGTAGTCCCGGGAGTAGCCCACTCGGGTAGTCCCGAGAGTAGCCAGACTCGGGTAGTCCCGAGAGTAGCCCGACTCGGGTAGTCCCGAGAGTAGCCAGACTCGGGTAGTCCCGGGAGTAGCCCACTCGGGTAGTCCCGAGAGTAGCCAGACTCGGGTAGTCCCGAGAGTAGCCCGACTCGGGTAGTCCCGAGAGTAGCCAGACTCGGGTAGTCCCGGGAGTAGCCAGACTCGGGTAGTCCCGGGAGTAGCCAGACTCGGGTAGTCCCGGGAGTAGCCCACTCGGGTAGTCCCGAGAGTAGCCCACTCGGGTAGTCCCGGGAGTAGCCCACTCGGGTAGTCCCGGGAGTAGCCCACTCGGGTAGTCCCGAGAGTAGCCCACTCGGGTAGTCCCGGGAGTAGCCCACTCGGGTAGTCCCGGGAGTAGCCAGACTCGGGTAGTCCTGAGAGTAGCCAGACTCGGGTAGTCCCGGGAGTAGCCAGACTCGGGTAGTCCCGGGAGTAGCCAGACTCGGGTAGTCCCGGGAGTAGCCCACTCGGGTAGTCCCGGGAGTAGCCAGACTCGGGTAGTCCCGGGAGTAGCCAGACTCGGGTAGTCCCGGGAGTAGCCCACTCGGGTAGTCCCGGGAGTAGCCAGACTCGGGTAGTCCCGGGAGTAGCCCACTCGGGTAGTCCCGGGAGTAGCCAGACTCGGGTAGTCCCGGGAGTAGCCCACTCGGGTAGTCCCGAGAGTAGCCCACTCGGGTATTGGTATTCCCTTGCCAAACTTGTATGTTGTGATGCAGTGTGTTCCTTGTTTTTACGACTCTCTGCATTCAAAGCTGAGTGCCAGCACTAGAAAGAAGATTTTTTGGCTGGTAATGTCTCAGGGGATAGATTATTTCCCAGTTTTACCCAGTCAGGCAGAAATTAAGAAGTGAACAGGTTTGAAGCAGACAGCTTCACTGACAGCAGTCAGGAGGACAAGATTTCTCCTTTGGAGACTTGAAGCTCTGCTTGCAAGGTTTGCTCTGGGCAGGATCTAGTGCTTAGTGAGACTCACTGACATTGGGTAGGGAATGACTTCACCCCAGGAATATCTGCCAGCAGTCCTAGAGATTTCCTGGTCAGTATTGTAGTGTCTAGGACCTTTCTAAGAGGACCACAGTTTATCTCCATCAGCTTTCCCAAAAGTGGGAAGTAACTTGGGAAGATCCGTCTTGAGTTGAACACCTCTTTATTTCAGAACACATATTTGGTCTGGATTCTGAATATATTTTATCACTTACTTTTTCCAAAACTAGCCACTTCCTCATGGAGGGGGGAAATACTCCAGTTCATTAACCCTCCCTTCCCCCTCCCAAACACTTCCAAATAGGAAGAGGAAACAAATGATGGCCTGACAATATGACTGCTTACCCATGCAGCACAATCTCCATGGAAACAGACTGTCCTAGAATAGCTCAATCACATGAGGGTTACATGACATGAATAAAGTAACCAGAAAACTGGAAAATATCTTAGAACTGGGGATACTCACACTTAATTCATTACCCCCCAGGTCTTTGGAGAGTAGCTAATAAACAAAGCTAGTATTGAAAGCAATTTAGTCCATGGCATCATAATTTTTAAGTGATGGGATAGTGGAAAATTAACATGACCCTCACTTAAGGGCTGTTTATTGTTTCTAGTTTGGGTGACATTTAGAATGAATTTTGAATCATTTTCCACATGACCTCCTACATCTTGAAATGGTATCCCTGGTTTGCAGCATTGCCTTAGTAGATGCCAGTGGATTTCCCACTTTGTGACAGCAGGCATTGACCATTCCACACTTTTTAGGATATTTCAAACACTCTAAAGAGTAAATTCACTAGTTGAAGTAGGAATTGCCTGTGCATAAAAGGAATTGGAGAACTACCTTCAGAATGTTTCCTTCTAGTTAATTATGTACTCATAGGGCAAGGAGATTTATTGAGTGTAACCGTAATCAATACAAAAATGAATATATTTCACTGATGATTAGTTTTCTGTCTCTAAAGTCAGTGGTTTTTTTAATGTGAATGTTGTGACAGAGTCACTGAAGAACCTGTTACACAAATCAGATATAAACAAGTGTATATTCTACTAATTTACCATAAAGTAAATTACAGATAGGTAGAAAAACCAAATAATGTGTCCTTACCTGCAGGTCATTGCATTGTTAGAAAATTGCAGCCCTTCCAATAGTGCAAAGATACAGAAATTTGTATGGGCGGGCAGAGATTGTCCATGAGCCATTTCCTGTTTGTCCAAGCCCAGATCACATTATTTGTCACAACTTCCACTTCTGAGATGAAGGTTTGTAATAGGATGTTTTGTATCCTGTGGGAGTGAAGACCAGAGAGTCATGACACATTTAGATTGGCACATTTGCTCTCTTGGTGCCCCTAGTAGGAATCATCATAACCTCCACCATCTGTCTTCTGATAGAGGCTGCAAGTGGCCCTTGGTCATTGTGCAGTGAAACATTAGTTTGAAGATCCAGATCCTCAAGATTTACCTTTGGTCATTACAGGATTGTAAAACACAGGATTGTAATGCACAAGAAAATCCAGAGTTTTCTGAGAGACTCTGTACAGTTTCAGATGGTCTATGTAAATAGTTTTACTGTTGGTTATAACCAGTCGTGCTCAATGCTGAATTGCACTGCTTCTTAAACCATTTCAACTCTCATTAAAGTTGTCAAGGTTTTCATTAAAAGCAGTTCTAATCCATGAAATCTCTGGACAGGTAACCAGACAGGGCTGTTTTCTGGCTCACAAAAGAGCTACTGATAGTTCCCTGCTTTTCCCTTTGCACCCTAGCTGTGTCCCATGAGCTGTGTGACTTGCACTGACTAACACCACTGCCTGCTTGTGTTCTGCTGTCCTTGTGCTCTTCCTCGTGCTGCCTTTGTGGTCATCCAGCACCAGTGGGAGTCTGAACACTGCTCACATCAATGAGGAGAATCCTGCCGGGCCCTGCAGCTCTCACTGCTAGGGAAGGTTACCAGAGTCAGGTTTCCTATCTGCTCCACAGTGCTCACGCCACACTGACCCACAGGAGGGCTATGGCTGAGGCAGACTGGGAGTTAAAGGTTACATTTTTTAACAATCTCCTTGGCTCTGCTTTGCTTAATAAAAGCAAATGCCATCATGTGTATTTTAAAGCACCTGACCCAAGTTCTTCCTAAAACTAACGTGGGATTGGTCTAGGCCTTTGGTTCTGATGGTCAGGTGGGACCTGTTGTGTTCCTGGAGAGTTTACCATTGTCCACTCTCTGGATCCAGGAAAGTGATGCTCTGGGTTTTGTTGTTTCCTTTGAATGGCTTTGGACTTGCTAAGGAGCACAATGAGGCATTCATTTTTGATCAGTTGATGGATGACACTGCGTGCGTGCACTGTTGTCACGGAATATGGGATTTTTCTAGACTACCATTCCCATTTCCAAATGCAACCTAATATCTGGGCTTTGGAAGAGGATGAAAGAAGTGAATAAAATAGCTGCCTATTGACTGAACATGAAAACAAGATTTTTCTTTTTTTTTTTAAAGAAACTACAATGTTTATTTTCCTTGGATTGCTTTATCCTTTAAATATTAATAATATAAAAAGTGATTTTGACTCTGCCTTTGCTCCAGTAAAAGGAGTGAGGCTGTGGAACAGTCTAATTGTGATATAGCTTACATTTGCATCAGGCCCAGTGCAACTTAGACACACTTTAACCACCTTGATTTGAAATGGGGTATTATGTTTGAACAGGTAGTAAATATCTAAGTATTGCAGATAATGTAATGTTTGCAACAAGATAAATAATTGTTTCTGGGTGTGTTTTAGGCCATTTGCAGGGGCAGAGTTTGGAAATACTGTTTTCAATCTGTGCAAACAGAGCAATGAGTCATTCTGCATTCTGAGTCCAGCAGGCAAAAGCAGCTTTTGGAGGGCAGTGAAGGGGGCTGGGGGGAGGCTGTGCCAGCTGCAAAAACTGTAAACATGGCCTACTGAAACAAGCTCTGCTCCCAATGGCTCTGAAACCTCCACACTGAGCTCTAGCTAAACAAATATTTTGTTGTCTCAGACAGAAAAATGAAAACCTACCCAGCCATTGGTTTCTTCCTCCTCTTCGTGATCAGCTATGGCTCTTCAGAAAACTCCAGTACTCCTCGAGGCTGTGGACTGGACCTCCTCCCTCAGTACGTTTACCTGTGTGACCTGGATGCCATCTGGGGGATCGTTCTGGAGGCGGTGGCAGGGGCAGGAGTGCTGACCACGTTACTGCTGATGCTGATTCTGCTGGTGAGGCTGCCCTTCATCAAGGACAAAGAGAAGAAGAGCCCCCTGGGAATGCACTTCCTCTTTCTCTTTGGGACTCTGGGACTGTTTGGGCTGACGTTTGCTTTCATCATCCAGGAAGATGAAATGGTGTGCTCTACGCGAAGGTTTCTGTGGGGAGTTATCTTTGCTTTGTGCTTCTCGTGCTTGCTAGCCCAAGCCTGGAGGCTTCGCAGGCTCGTTCGCCACGGGAAGAGCCCGTCGGGGTGGCACCTGGCCGGGGTGGCCATCTGCCTGATGCTGGTGCAGGTCATCATCGCGACCGAGTGGCTGATCCTGACCATCGTCAGAGACAACAAGCGCGCCTGCAGCTACGAGCCCATGGATTTTGCGATGGCTTCCATTTACGTTATGTTCCTGATGGTGTTTACCATGGGATTTTCGTTTTTCACTCTCTGTGGGAAGTTTAAGAAGTGGAAGAAAAACGGAATATGCCTCATTATAACCCTTTTTTTTTCCATTCTGATTTGGGTAGCCTGGATGACTATGTACCTCTTTGGTAACGCTGAGCTGCAGAGAAGAGACAAATGGAGTGATCCCACTCTGGCTATTGCACTGGTGTCCAGTGGTTGGGTGTTTGTTATTTTTCACGCCATCCCAGAGGTCCACTGTACCATCCTTCCATCACAGCAGGAAAACACACCCAATTATTTTGATACTTCACAGCCAAGGATGCGTGAAACGGCTTTTGAGGAAGATATACAGCTTCCTCGGAGCTACATGGAAAATAAAGCCTTTTCAATGGATGAACATAATGCAGGTAAGAATTGGCTGTAAAGGACTGTATTTTTCTGTGTCAAGAAAACTCTCTGTATGAGACATTTTTCAGGTGTTGAAAACAAGGCTCATGAGAAATGCAGTAATTTGCACACTACATGTTGTTCCCTTTTATATTTAAGATATCACCTAGTGAGGGGAAAAATGAAAAAAATGCAGGAAATACATGTGTTAGGTTAAAATTATTCTTCTGCATGTTGTGTTTTCTTTGAAAAATGGAACAACTTCAAATGCAAAGCCAACACGAAATTAATAAAAAAATTCATCATGGAAAAAACAACCTCTAGTTTAAATAATTGAAATGACATTTTTTGTCATTAGCAGTCATCAGCATTTAATACAAAATGTTTTCCAAAGACCTAGGAAAAAAAAATAAAGCGGTCTGTATTACAAAATGCTCAGCCACTTGAGCAACAAAATAATTCTTATTAATTATATTTCCATTAAAATGGATTTACTGCCACTTTGTGTGACTGCGGGGGAAAAAACGCCAAGTGGCTTACAGACAGTTGAAAGACAGCCTTTGTTCTGAAGGCTTCAGCGTCTGAGGTTTCACAGAGGTTTCGAGGTAATTTGCCTTCCTAGTCATAGAAGGACGTGTGATGACACATCATTAACATGTGCAGTGGGAATGTTTTTGAGTGATTGCTGAAAGGAATCACCAACCGCGTGCCTCAGAGCCCAAAGCAGGGCTGAGCGCTGAGCCCACGGCAGGAACACCAGGGTGCTCTGAGCAGCAGTGGGAGCAGGAGCCATGGTGCTCCTGGGGGCTGTGGTCTGGCACTGCCCCACACCTGCATGAAGGATTTTGTTACAAGCCTGAAACACTGAGTTTTATTCACTGCATGGCCTGGGATCCACGTGGCTCTGGCAGCCCCTGAAGGAGGGCTCAGGGCACGTGGTGCAGGCACTTCACCTTCCCATTCATCTTCCTGTGTCTTTGATTTCCTCTGGGTTTGATGTTTCCTCTGGGTACAGACAGATGGAGGAAAACAGCACTTTTGTTTGGCACAGTGTCGGGTCAGGAAGGCATTTTTTCCTCCAAGGTTTTTAGCAGGAACTTTAAAGGTCTCCCTCTAGTATGGAAGTTTGTTCTGTGAGTAGATACCGTAAGGGCAGTGGTAAAACAAAACAAATCATGTGCATAAAAGAATGGTTGCTGTTACTAATGTTCCAGAGCAAGAGGCAGTTGCACTAGGGACTGTCAAAAGCACTGTTTTTTTTCTGTGGTGTTTTTTTTACTGTCCTCCATCCCCCATTAAATTAATTTCATAGTAAAGTAACTGCAGTGGCTTCAGTGAAGCTATTTCTGGCTAAGGCAGATCTAAGAACAAAATTGGATCTTTCACTCTGTACCATTCCCATTCATGGATGCATTTAAAAAAAAAAGAACTGGAAGCTCCTTCTTGATCTAATCATTCAGTAATTAAGTTTTTTAGTGGAATGGATAGATGTATGATAGCTACAAAATCATTATGCTGTCTATTATAGTGCAATTTATGTTCTGTTTTAATCTATTTGAATTATAATACAATACAAAATAGATTTCCTTATCTGATGCCCTTATCAATATATACTGTAATAAATGCCTGTCATTCCTATTCCCAGGGCATATAGGAATTTTTAATACATTGAAACAGATTAAATATTCCTGTGCAGCAGTTCTTTAAGGACTGACTTGGGCCAGCAGGGTTTGGAGACAAAACTCAGTAGTATGATAGAGTCTTAAAGTAAATAGAGGCAATAATAACCATTATTGTGGTGCTGAAATGTCAGTTTGAGTCAGATTCCTGTGCTGGTGGCTGTCAGTGGCAAAGCACCTGGAGTCTATTGGCAATTGGCTCTGCAAGTATGTAGAGAATGTCCTCCTTTCATCCATTTAATTAGCCTCCATTTGAGAATTCGTCATTAAGAGTTTAGAAATTAATGGAAGGGTACTTCAATTTCTTCATACTTATGAGTGATGTTTAAGAATGGAAGATCTACCAGTCGCAACATTTTGGAAGACATGATAAACAGAAAACACCTCTTCACTCCCTCACTCTAATACTTTTCTCAGTAAATAGTTAGCTTTAAGAAGAAAACATGCCTGGGCAAACATATTTTCCATTAATTCTTGTTATTTCCATTAATACTTGTGTAAAACAATCTCATAACTTTGCTTTTTTAAAGATTTTAAGCAGCATTTTAAGAATCCGAACAGCCTTCAGGTTCAAATAAGCAAATGTCCTCTAGCTTCCTTCTTTCTTAGCAAAAATGTACCTTCAAGTTATTCACTGCAACAGGAGCTGCTCTATTCCAGGAACAACATTAAGCATTGATAAAGCAAAACTATTTAAATTTAAACATCATTTAAACAGCATACTAATCTGGGATTTTAACATTCATCTGATAGATATGTTGAAATATCTCTTTAAAAGAGTTATTTTCATAGCTGTGTCTTTTAAAATTATATTAGGGTATTTAGAAACCCTGGACAAAGATTAGTTGACTGAGTTCTCAGTGCTCTCTGCAAGTGCAGAGAGAATTTACCTTGTCCAAGAGAAATCTGGATGTGAAATGGAGAATGCTACAGCTGTCAGGAAACCCAAGCTCAAGCAGCTCTGGTGTCATTAAATTTCATTTAATAACTTCTAGTACTACCAGTCACCATCACAGCCAATGCCTAAAAGCAAAGTGAACAAAATTTAAAAAGTTAAAAAGAGAGTTTGATACATTTGCTCAGATATTCTCTGTACTACGTGTTTTTTACCTATACATACCCTGTGCAAGTGGATATATTTAATGGTACTGTAAAAAGTGCAAGGAAAAATAGTAAAACTGGTGTGAGGAAAAAAAATCCAAAATGACTATTTTGTCTATGAGCTTTATCAGAGATTCTCATATTACAAAACAAACAAGTAGACTATTTGCAATAATAGGGAAACAAAATGTAGCAATATGAAATTGAATTTACTGGCTCTTTAAGATAGCTTTGAAATTACTGTGGATATTTTGTGTAAATATTTATATAAATGTGTAAATATTTTCATGATGGTTTGCATGATAAAGATTTTTTTTCTTTACTAGCAAATACCAGGGCAATCATGCGAGTTTATGGCACAAGTAATAGTCAAATAGCACAAAAAACCCAAAAAAACCCAAAATAAAACAAAATAAAAAACCAACCGAACAAAAACCAACAACAACAATTTTAAAAAAAAAAGGACCCTGAGATGGTTAAATATCTAATAAAAAAATACTTA
This sequence comes from Acanthiza pusilla, assembly GCA_036630365.1. NCBI lineage: Eukaryota > Metazoa > Chordata > Aves > Passeriformes > Acanthizidae > Acanthiza > Acanthiza pusilla. Next base: position 970,361 of record JAXCHO010000030.1, on the reverse strand, counting down.
ATTGCAGTTTAGGCATTTTCACCATTTGTTCTCCCAGTGTTCTGCAAAAATATGTAATTTTAAAATCCAGAGCAAGTGAGGGTCTCTGTGTATCTGAAGTCAACAGCTGAGCATTTGCAGGGTGGAATTTCTAAATTTCCATGCTAAATCAATACTGTTCTTCATCTTGGTGCACGACTCCCAAAGAGAGGAGCAGCAGTGGATAGAGGACAGCATATGGCAGCAGGATCCATTTAAATCTTCCTCTACACAGAGCAACTCTATTGGAGATAAATCCTGGCTTCATTAAAGTCTGTGCTGAAATCCTCATAAACTTCAGCTCATTCACGATTTCAGCCAGAGACTGTAGAATTGTAATTTGAATTAAATCTAAGAGAAATTCTTGCCCCAGGTGCCTGAGCTGGGCATGTTTCTGTTTAGCAGCTGACAGATGAGTATTGCCCCTTGTAGCCACGCACAGTGTGTGGATAAATGAGCTCTGTTCCCTGAGTTCTGACTTCAGTGAAGCCATTATTTACCCTCGAAATTAAAGAGGGAGTTTGTATGTGCCAGTCCCCAGACTGGTTTAGGGAGAGCAGCACATCCCTCACTGTGCATCTCATCCAGAATTTATATCTTGAACCCAATCTTGTGCTAAAATTAATGGGGAGACTGATCCATTCCTGGTACAAACATCCCAAGGACAATCAGTATCTCCTCTTTTGCTGCAGTATTTGCCACGTTTAAGCTATTCGAAAGCAATATTTACTCCATCTTTCTGGTTTCTCAGAGTAAATATAATCTGAAACATCTGGAAAATGCTCACGGGCTAGTCATGCTGAAGTAATGCCCAGGGGGCTGTGAGCATGCTGACTGGCTGCAGCAGGCTTTGGATCCCTGTGCACCGAGTTCGATAAAAAGCAAAATGCAATACATTTCACTTAACCCCACAGCGGCCAGAGCAGCACAGGGAGCACTCTGCAAAACTCATTGTGCAAGGTACATCACACCTTCAGTGACTGGAGACATTGAGTTCCCACTGAAACGAGATGAAGCAAGCTTCAAAAATTTGAATTAAATTCCATTACATTTTCCCCCCTCCACAGCAAACAGTGCATTTAATGTAAATCTACTTCTGAGATCCATCCCTAACATGTAAGAGAAACAGCTGTTCCAAAGCCATGTGAAAACTGGCATGGCAACGTGGAAGTTAGCTCAGTGGCAAAGCTCCCAAGAACTAAACTGAAGGAAGATAGGGTGTGATTGCACAGCTGAAATTGTGTTCTAAGAGTGATCTCTCTTTTCCAAACGCAGCGCTAAGGACGGCAGGATTTCGAAACGGCAGTTTGGGAAGCCGGCCTAGTGCTCCTTTTAGAAGCAATGTTTATCAGCCAACTGAGATGGCAGTTGTGCTAAATGGTGGGACTGTAAGTATCAAAATGTGATGATTTAAGAAATCTTTGATATGCACTGATATATACAACCACTGCTAATTGAAAAAGCTGCTTTTAGCTTATGCACAGCAGGGGGAAAGCTATAAATGAAAATTTAAGGCAGCAAGTATGCATGTAATGCTTCCCTTCCCTCTAGAAAATATGTAATTCACAAGTATTTTGCATTTGTTTACTTGGCTGCTCACATTTTGCAGTGCAGCTTCAGTGAACCAAGTTTTTTGTGAGACAAAATATTCAATAGCCCTTTCAAATTAAATTTGTGTTAAGGTATTTAACATAACTATTAAGTGACACCATTTCTAGCCTGGTTTTTTGCAAGATGATATGAGTCACAGAAATGTTTTCAGGCAGTACATTACTTTAAATAATTGTTGCAGATAATGGTGGTCTCTCACGTATCTTCCATTCTCTTGTAAAATACATGTAATTATTTGTAACTTACAGATTTGTACATCTCTTGAAAAGGGATTCATAAAAGAGGAATATAGAATATTTTAATGCTAATAGCATCAATTTTTCTTCCTTAGACAATAGTTTGGCATGTTATTCTTTGACCTGTGTTTTTGCAGCCTGGTTGTTGTAAGATTGCTTTAGTGATGCCAAACGGACTTTTCAAATGTTTTTCACATGATGTCTAATTTTCACTTAAGACATTTCATATAGCAGGCGTACTGCTGAAAAAGAAGAATTTTCATCCCCACATTTTTCATGCATATCGACATGCTTCTTAAAAATCTACTCATGAGCCAGTTTATACTCATGTGAGTTGGGTTTTCTTTCTTTTGAATCATGAGCTGATTCCATAACTCAACCTCTACATTTAAAACCAAGTAACATGAGCTGATTGCAGGTCTGCTTTTGTTTTTAAGTAAGTAAAGTTTTGGCTGATTTTGGTGCACAAGAGGGACTAGACACAAGAATTCTCCTGTGTGGGTAAGACTGTGGGAAACGTCAACTTGAGTAAAATGAAAAGGCATGGCTTTGCTGTCAGTAATGGATGGCATCCTTCTGAGGTTTGGATTCATCTCTGCCCGTTTTCTGATACCAGAATGTGCAGCTCAGGGAGAAGGCAGTTAAAGGATGAGCTTGAGGATTTGGTTTGGGGTATTTTTTGTTTGTTTTGCTTTGTTCTGAAGTGGATACAAAGCTCATGTGTATAGTCACAGCTTTACAGAGGGATAATGCACTGTATGGGTGGAAGATGAGTTTCTCTGTATCCCTTTGCTCTGGAAGGACCATCTGGAGAGCTGTCATGTACATGTAGCACGGTAACACTGATTTCTGAACAGTCCAGATCTCTCAGTTATGGGTTTATTGTCCTTATTTCCAGATACCAACTGCTCCGCCAAGTTACACTGGACGACACCTCTGGTGAAAGGCTGTAGGCTGTAGAGAATAAGAATCCTTGTTGCAGATGTTGTTCCCTGGCAGTGTGTCTTTGAGGGAAGGAATCCATTACAGTACCAGAACAAAGCAACAAAACATCCAGGATCTTTCGAAATCCTACAGAGGATTTTGCCTAAATGTGAACACCATTGAACTGAGAATTGCAAAAACAAAATTGTAAAACTGAAGCTGAATCTAATTTAAAACAGAAGTAGGCACACCTTAAATTGGAAGAGGGGATATTGTATTCTGAAGTGTAAGATATTCTCTTGTCTGTAACTTGTGTGCCAGGCAAGCCTGGTTTTGGTGGTTGCCAGTTGCTTGCAAAATACCCTCCTCTCACCTAAACTTAATCCATGTTGCCACAAGAGATTGCCACTACAGTGTGAAAACATGCAGGATTTCTTTCCATTTTGCTCCTTTTGCCGTCATGTCGAGCGCCATGCGAAGCCCCAGCTCCTGCCCAGCTGTCCTGTACAGTCACGCAGCACTGTGTAGTCACACACTGTCCCCGGTGGCACCAGGCCCCGAGCTGGGGCTCCTCACACCTGCCCCAGCACAGGCAGCTCTGCAGGGATGGAGGAGCACTCTGTGTGTGTTCCGTGCGCGTTCCGGAGCTCCTGGGGCACACAGCGGAGCCCAGGTGCGGCACAGGCCGCTCTCCTCATGGGCCTCGGGGGCGATTCCCGGGGATGCGGCCCCAGGCCGGGCTGAGCTCCCCAGGCCGAGCCGCTCCCTGAGGCGATGGATTCCCGGGAGTGCAGCTCCAGCCTAGGCTGAGCTCCGCAGGTCGAGCCCTTCCTTGGAGGGATGGAATCCCTGGCGTGCAGCCCCGGGCCGGGCTGAGCTCCGCAGGCGCTCGGGTTCCAGGTTCCATGGAGCGATGGCTCTGTGCAGCCCCGGGCCGGGCTGGGCTCCGCAGGCGCTCGGGTTCCAGGTTCCATGGAGCGATGGCTCTGTGCAGACCGAGCTGTTCCCCAGAGCGATGGCTCTGTGCAGACCGAGCTGTTCCCCGGAGCGATGGCTCTGTGCGGGCCGGGCTGTTCCCCGGAGCGATGGCTCTGTGCAGGCCGAGCCCTTCCCGCAGCGATGGCTGTGTGCAGGCCGAGCCCTTCCCCGGAGCGATGGCTCTGTGCAGGCCGAGCCCTTCCCCGCAGCGATGGCTGTGTGCAGACCGAGCCCTTCCCCGCAGCGATGGCTCTGTGCAGACCGAGCCCTTCCCCGCAGCCATGGCTGTGTGCAGACTGAGCCCTTCCCCGGAGCGATGGCTCTGTGCAGACCGAGCCCTTCCCGCAGCCATGGCCGTGTCCGTGCCGCGGCTGGCGGTCCCCGTGCGGGAGGAAGCGCTGCCGGGCCGGGCCGGGCCCAGGCAGGAGCAGAGCTGAGCACTGACCCCGCGGGACACGCTCGGCCGCAGAGGGTGACACCCTGAGCCCTGTCCGTGCGACTAGTCCTGTCCCCTCGACTGCAGTTGTTCGTGCATTTCAATGTGGTTGTGCATTTTAGTGCCTAGAGAGTAGAATCTCTGTGCTGGAGGTGGTTTGTTGTTGTTTTTGTTTATTTAAGGTGGTTTCTTCCCCACTCCTGCCTCCCCATCCATTTTCTTGAGTTGATACAAGGCAGATTTTTCAGAGCTTTTTATCTTTGTTTTCTCCAGGTTATTTAAGAGGTTCCCATTGCCCATTTGTTGTGCCATGGTTTTTCATTATGTTCAAGCAATCATTCCTTTCTTTAACATTTAATGCATATCGGACATTGAAAACATCACCGTATCCTCACTGTTTGGCCAATGTTAATCTTAGCTTTCCTCAATACTAAAAGCTAATTGTTTTTACTTGAAGGCATAGGAAACATATAACAATTAAACTTTGCATATGCTGTAATAAAAATATATATTTTCAAACTAAAAAAAAGAAATAAAATGTACAAATAACTGAATATCTTAGTAGCTTCACAGAAGGAAGTTACTTGCTGTATACTGCAAGAGAAAGACAAGCTTTTTATTTTTCAAGAGTCTTCCTGATTCCTCATGTACCTCCATTTCTACTGAATTAGGAACCTAGTCCTGCAGACTTGTGCTCCCACAGGACACCAGTAGGTCTACGTACAGTACAGAGGCTGCAAGACCAGTCCCTAAGTGTTGCACACAGATATATGTATATATATATATGGAAAAAGATATATTGCCATTCTTGCCATGATCATCTTATGGGGTTTTATTTCAAAGCCCTTCTCCTCCAGAAGCAATGTTTTTCTGTCATGCATGAGTGAAGGAGTATGTCAGCTCCCCCCTGCCCTTCCCTCCTCGAGGCAAAGGAAGCATGTGCTTGTTTTAGGGATCCTTTCTTTCATTTTGTATGTAACTAGATGGCCTTAGTAACCCAGTAGGGTAGGGGTGGATATTGCATGCTATCCAGTGACTTAGAAATACATTGTGCTTGTTATGAGCAGAGCTTTGATCAAATAAGATAATATTTAAGATAATAATACCTACCCAGAAGACACAAAATTTGGAAGAATTGAAAAATTATTACCATCACTTGCCTGCAGAATTTTGCTGTTTAAAACCAGTTAATAAAATCTCTCATAAAACTCTTGTAATAAAAATATATAAGATGACCATGGCATAAATGGTAGGACAGCTTTCTTTTTAAAAGTTTATCATGCTACAACCAAGATTTACGAATTACGATACACATTTTACAGACCTTTGACAAAATCTGTACAAGATATATTTATCTTAAGAAACTTGTTTTCTTTTTCTAGATGTGACTGAATTGATAAATAGAGTTCCCAATCCTGCTTCTGATGCAGTTGTTTGGAATTTCAGGGCTTACACAAAGATATGGTCAGATCCTACAAACTGCTGTTCACATGACTAGTCTCACTGGGTTAGTCATGTGGACTATTCACTAAATTAAAAATTAGCAGGATTGGGTTTAATGTGTGGTGGTGAAAGTGTGGCAATAGATTAGGAGGGTCTTTATTTTCCAACTATACAATTAGTAATGAGCAACTTTTTTTTTGTAAGTCACTAGTCTGTGATGTAAAATGCCCCAAAAGAAAACTGTAATTGAAGAAAGGCATCTTTATGTTAACTTATATTTTTGTTACAGTATTTACTTTTGCCTTTTTTGAAAGTTTTCTAGAATGTAGAGCATCTGTGAACAACATAAGAAGTGAGTAAGCACAAGCCTTTCGCAGTTCTCCTAATTATAATTAGCTTTTATACTATAAAAGCTACTATGTTGTCCCTTGATGGTTATGTGCTCATGGTGTTTCCATGCAGAAAAATGAAATCACAAAGCATCTGACAAAACTGCTACCAAAACAAGATTTATAATGACCAGCTTTTGATCAACGGCTGGAAAAGAGTTCAAAGTCATACAGATCCTGTTCTGCTTTCAGATGGGTTGAGGGTGTTTGACACTTGCCAGAAAATATGTAGCATCTTCAGAAAACACTCTCAATACATCCAGTGCTTTCTCTAAACAAGGTACATGAAATACTATAGAATTAGCTATTTCTGCTTTTAGTCTAAACACAGGCATCTGGCTTGACTTTGTTCCAGCTCGATGCCTCGGGTCTAACCAAAGGCCACATAAAAGGGAGCATTGTAGCTTTTATAATAAAACAATTGGACTATTCTACCAACTTACAGGATTACAAAGCAGGTGCTTTTTATTAATTGATGAGAGCTAAAGCTCGTTTTTGATAGATGATCTATATTTATTAAATGTATTAACGTGTGTTTTATAACGTGCCCTTTTTCCGCTGACTGTTGCATACTGGAATCTTACTAAGTACATCTCGAAAGGATTTTCAAGACAATCAAATGTGTACCATGATGACTGTACATAAGTATACAAAACTACAAAGGTTGTAAAGCATGGGCAAATGTTTTATTTTCAAAATGCTGTTCTTAACGAGAATAAAGGCTTTACTATTTACTTACAATGTTTGTGTCAAGTTGGTTTTAAAATCCACCCAGAATTTTTCCATTGCAGTGAGCAGTGCCACAGACAGCATCGTCCCTTGGTGCACTTCCTCAATACAAGGAAAATTAAACTGAAGGAAAGGGCTCCTGAACCACATTGCTCCACCTCTGGCCACGTTCCCACACTCACCCCTAGCTCTGGCACCTCTCAAACCCACGGTGAGCCAGTCAAGGAGCTCAGCAGCCAAACTCTTAACACAAAAGGGATTTTTAATTTTTTTTTCCCCATTGGCTCAGCAGTTTCCTGTCCTGGCTCAGTTGCTCGTGCTTGTGAAAAGGAAGGGACAGGCGAATATGGCTGGGCTTGAAGAGTGCAGGGTGAGAGTTTTTCCTTCAAATGGTTTGATTTTCCAGATGGGGTGTAATAACCATCATCACCAACCAGGAAAAACACCAAGGGGTGGGTGCTGGTGTAAGAGTGAAGACAGAGTCTGTCCATGTGGAACCACAGCAAGTGCCAGAGACCACCTGTGTTCTATTGTGTGTTCATTCAAAACAACTCCACCTTGGACTTACAGGGAATTATTTGCAGTTCTGCTACTATCTTCTCTAATTGTGAAATTATAAAGGCATAAAGAGGAATGTGCTTGACAGGACTAAGTTTAAAAAATAAAAAGGGTTCCTTAGCAAGGGGCTCACTCTGATTTTTACTGTGCTTGGACCTGATCGAAGTAAGTAGCCTGCATAAGATTGCAGAAAATGCTGACACCAGGATCTTAATTCTGCACTTTCTCAGCACATGTGCTGTGTGGTAACAAAAGGGCCTTTGACTTTTCTCCCCTGCAGAAATGCAGAGCAGCCCCAGCTCTCATTGCCTTCTGCTGGAATGGCTGGGGCACAGCATTTCTGCAAATCAGACCATTCTGAACAGAGCCTGGATTTGTGTAAATTGTCACAGCTCTGCAGCAGTTGGAAAAGTCCAGTCTATGATAAATGAAGATTTTAACACTTGCCTACATGTGGGTGTAACCCCATTTAATTTCATCCAGAGTTTTCTTCCTGTCAGAAAAGGGCTGAAGTGAGCATTCAGGAACACACAATAAACACAGATTCCACATTTTTGGCTAGATGTGCACCATTCCATCTGTTTTAACAGAATTGTGCTCACTTAGAGTGAATTTTGTCTTGGCATGCTGGGTCCTTACATAATCTGCCTTTGATTTACAATACCTCACATGTAAAAGTAAAACTCTAATGCTAAGGGAGTTTCTAAATCAGCATCACAAAGCTCATGAGCTCTGTGCTTCGCAATCGCCGTGAGGAAACGAAAATTGAGATGTTGAAGGATTTTGTGTATGATTGTCCAGCTCTTCTGATTTGCTTCTCACTGCAACCATACCAAAAAAAAAAAAAAAAAATTAACAGGCACAGAAACAAAAAAGAAAACACTCATACTGCCACAGCAAATACTCCACTATTCAATAAATAAATAAAAGTCCCCTGCCCAACCCAAAAAGTGTACTTCTTTGCATGGCATTTTTTTTCATGTTTTGACACAGCTTCAGCACTCAGATATTTGCACACAGTTCTCCGTGCCAGCTCTGGGAGTTGTGCATGTGTAGCTGAGGGCAGAGCTGTTGCTAGTGACAAGTCACTGGGTTGTTAAAAAAAATACAAAAATGAAAGCAGCTCTTTGAGGTTTTTGCTTTGAAGAATTTTCAATTAAAAGTAAGTGATGAAGTCATACAGTTCACGTAGTATAGAAATATATTTTTGTCATTTAGGACAACAAGCAAGGTCAACAGAATAGTTTTTCTATGTCTCCGTGGAAAGAAGAATGTTATCCATGTGATTGCAAAGGGTCTGCCAAATGGGAAAAATCAGTCAAACAAAGAGCACAGGGTTGCTTGCTGGAGTAAACAATTCTAAATGAACAAAAGCTCTACATAAAAGTAAAATGTCCCACCCCCTAGTGAAAGCTGTTTTCAAAGCTCTGTATTCTTTCAGAATGCTGTAATACAGATTAACCTAATGTTTTTCTTCTGCTGATACAACTGGTTCCTCATCCTACTTGTGAGATTTCTGCTATCTTACTCTGGTTTTGATGTTTTAAAATCTTACAACCTTCCTTTTGACTTAAAAAATCTGCTTTTCTATTTCCTACACTTCAGAAGATTCATCTGCACTATACTTGTTTTACATCAAGCAAATCTGTTGGGAGATTTATATATAAAAGCTATCCTGGAGGCAAAGAAAGCCAAATAAGCCCCCAAAAATCCCCTTTTGTACGTACAGTTTCAGGAGAGCTTAGCTCCCCTTCCAAGGCATGCAAGTGCAAACCAGCAAACAAAATCCTCCTGTGCACAGAGGAACACTGGGCTGAGCAGCCCCACGGAAAATGCAAGGTGTGCTCCAACCTGGGAGATCTCAGCTCCCAGAAAGCTCCAGGAACACAGCCAATCCCTCAAAAACCCCAAATGGGGCTGCAGCAGCAGGATGAACCCTGCTCTACGATGGGCAAGGCCCCTCTGGATTTTAGGGCTTCTGTCCGTACAGCTGTTCAGGAGAAAAATTAAGAGTGGGTGCAATATCCCATAGAACTGTGAACAAAATCCTTTCTATTACACTGAATTCTGTCTAATGTTTCTTGATGTGATGAGGCTGACCTTTGCAAACGTTTAATAAAAATTGCCACATTCAAAACCTCAGGGTTCACAGGCTTTCACATTAAAATGAGCAGGTGTTTTAGGTATCTGCTAGCAGTGCTTTTAGTCAGTAGTGTCCATGTCTTATCATAACCTGTGTTACTTAAGCATAACAATTTCCAATCACATCACACCAAACAGGAAGCACAGGCTGTCAGCATAAATCTGGATTTCAGGCAGTTATTTAAATAGTTTTTGACATATACTTGCTTCCTATGCAGATAGAAAAGTAAGATGTCCTCAGGATTCAGCTAAGCTGCAAAGATGGAGAAGGAAGCTGCCTGGCTGTGTTTTTTCACTAGAAACTTCCATTGGAGAAATGTATTTTTCAGGCTGTGACAACTCAAACTCAACTAACTTCCTTAAAATATTTTGAAATGCCTAAGGAAGAGCATGACTTACACTACCTGATAATCCAGCCTGTTCCTTCCAGACAACACCTATCTAAAAGCACTGAATAGTGTAAATGTCAACATCAACAACCTGGCTAACAACTGTGCCACTCCTTATGCTGAATTTCAACCATTTCAGATTCTTTCAGAGAGAGAGAGAGAGACCCATTTCAGTTTTCAGTTGCATTAAAAAAGCATTAAAAGTTGAATTTCAGCAGCACCGTTCCCATCTCATCTCCCCATGGCCATAGTCACTGTGGGCAGCTCTGCAGGGCCAATCCCCAGCACTGCAGAACTGCTCCTGCTGCAATGAGACCATTTCTGTTTAACTCCTGAGATTTCCTGCCTGCTGGGGAAAGGTCTGGACATAACTGGGCAGAACAACCTGCCCCAGGATGCCATTCCCACTGTGGGGATTGGAGCTGTGTGCTGCTGCCAGTCCAGGGGCAGTGCCAAGAAAACTGCTCTCACAGAAAGCTGGATTCAGGAAAATTGCAACACTTTCAATCCCAAGGTGTTTGTGTAACTGGAGGTATGAAATCTATCTACAGAGAATGCCTGATTTAAGGAGGTGCAAGATCAGATTTAAGTAGAAGTAACACACTCATGCTCATCAGCAGCATGGTCAGAATCTCAAATACTTTTAAAAAATCAGCTCCTGTTTTAAGTCCTGAGACACAGAGGAACTGAGGCTCTTAAGTGCTGTAAGAGTGTAACTTGAGAAAAAATCTCCATCTCACTTCCTTCTTCTAGCACTGGTATTTCCACCTGAATAGGTCATGTAATTTCTGCCATCAGGACAGTTCAATTTGTTAGCACTATGTTTCAGTCTCTTTACTGTATTTTTCAATGTTTTTACTCCTTACTCTTATTTTTTAATAGGGAGAAAACCAGATTAAACTAGGCTTTAGTCACAGGCACTTTCTAAATCAGAGAACACTACAGCCACTGCAACAATAAGCACTGGTGGGGACTGTGCTGAATTTCTCTGGAGGGGAGCTGGGGGTGCTCTTGAGGAACACAACTGTTATCTGCTATTTCTGACCTGCTGCTCCTACCACAACAAAGTCATCTGCTGCTTGCTCTGCCACCTTCCCTGGGAGTGCACTGGACACAGTTCATCAGCTGTGTTGCAATGCTGAGGCACAGATGATGGCTACAGGAGGCACTGGAATCTATCTGGATTTGCTGTTCATTAGCTCCTCTGAGTGGAAAATACAAAAATCTGCACAACTTGTGGCTGTCTGAGGACTGCCTTTTGTCCTGTTTATATATGCATTAAGTTCAAACATCCTTACCATCTGATTTGGGTGGCAGACAACATTTTCCCTCCTCTAAATGCACAGCAGTGATGTTGTGGTTTGACACTTGGTTGTTTCAGCAGAACAGAGAAGGAACCATGACCTACTTTATGCACTAGTGTCTCACACAACTGCCTTGTGACAGTTTTTACTGTCACTTTGTACTCCCACACTCTTTACACAGTGCACTTCTTCACAGAACTCTACAGTTAGTCATTTAAACAGCTGAAAATAGTAATGAAAAATACTATAGGCTCAGACTATAAGAAGACGAAAATCCATTAAAGAACATCTATTGGAATAACTTATTAGCAGGGGCTTAGAGTAAAATATATATATAGAAAGGAGTTTCACCCTAGCCTCCCAATGAAATGCCAAAGAAGCCTGAACATGAAATTGGAGCCACCAGCAATCTTGCTGAAATAAGACCTGACTTTTAAAGAGACCGTTTTTTTATAAAGTGTTTATAATTTTAGCCTTTTACTATTGGAAGTCTGCCTGTATACAATTATCAGTGAAACCTTTCACTTCAGGAAATACTCAGTCACTAGTGATAGGAAAATGATCTATTGAACATAGCTACATTAAACAAACAAACAAACAAATGATCAAATGGAAATGACGCCCACAGACACTCCTGTAAGCCATGAACTGAAATGGAACTGTCAGAGGATCACTCAGCAGAAGAGGCTTCTGCAAAGTGGATTTTAAAAAGTGACAGGACAAACTTCCTTCTCCAAATCAGAAGCACAGTTTGTCAAATGCTTAGTCTTGCTTTCATGACTGCAGAGGACAGAAAGTTTCAGGGCATTTTTTAATTCACTTAGGATCATACAGGAGACTTCCAAACACCAACATTCAGTGATGCATATGGGAAATAAGGGCTGAGAGATCTCTACAAGAATTCGTTTGTGCAATGCACCATTGCTTTCCTCATATAGTGACAGAAAGACTCAGAATTCATTAAAATATATTTGAATGGCATTTTTACATTTCAAGGTGTACAAAAAGAAAATAAATATGGGAAGATAAAAGAATTAGACTAGGTGAACAACTGACATGAACACCTGAGTTAGGAGAGAAAAAACTACAGAGAATTAGATGTACTGGAGACTACTGCTGACAATTATCCAAGTGTCCTCCAAATGATTCAATGACCTGAGATTTATGAAAAGACAGCCACAGAAACAACAGTTCATGGAACAGAACCCAGGAATGAGAGGAAAATCCAGAAGGAAGGCAACCGGTGCATCTCCAGAGCATCTGATTAATGCAGTGTTTTTCAATGTAAATAGCCAAGACAGAAAAAGAAAACTATGAAAACTGAAAGAACTGACCAGAAACAGAAATCATTCCAGAGTGGCAGGTCCCCAGCTAAAAGCATTTTGGGATTTACAGGCAGAAGCCAACATGGGCAGAAACCCAGAATTCCAGATTTGCTGGGCAGCTCCATGAAAACTGCATTTATTCCATTAATTCCTCTTATTTCTGCCATGATTCCAACTGGCAAAATGTGATGGTTCTGGGAAGTTACTGAACTGAAGCTCTTGCACAGAGTGAAACAAGGATCAGGTAAGAGCACAGCCTGCTGTATTCCATGGGGAAAGCTGTCCAGGTGGCTGATGCCCCGGGAGGGTCTGCAGGAGTCAGGGCAAGCAGCTCCTGTGCTCTGCAATCTGCCACTCCCTCCTCTGCATTCCCTCAGTTTTATTTAAAGACTCCACTATCAGCTTGTGGTCTTTCTTTCCCTGCCCCACTTCCCCCCTTCTTTTCTTTAACCACGAGTCTCAAATCTAGTTTTGCTGCAGGACTGTTTGAAGGTTCTGTTTTTCAGCTGGTGACAGCCTTTTCTCCAGGCTTTTAATGTTTCCTATAGTAATAAACAGAAATTTTGGTTTTGCTTATCTAAATGGCTAACCAAAACCACCACCACCATGTCCAAGAAAAAGGCTCCAATGTTTTTCACTATTAAGGTTAAAAGCAGAAAAAGAAAAATAGATTGCAGAACCCAGGAAGAATTTCCCTTCTATAAAAAAAACCAAAAACAACAAACCAAAACAAAATATGTTTATATAATCACAGAAAAATCACCAAACTGCAATTGTCCTTTTTTTCCATTACAATTTGTTATTAACAACTGCAGAGTGATGAGTGAAAATACAGCTTTGGTGCTGGAGGATTGGTTCAGACTTGTGCTCACAGCCCCTCTGCTGTGCCTGTGTGAGCACCATTCAAAGGTCACGTGTCGTCCTTTATCTAAATGATCATCTTCCCTTTTTATTTTTTCAAACATTCCCAACGTGGTTTCAGAAATTAAATGTTACTGTAATCTTTATAAATTTTCAAAGATGTCTGAGTCCAGGGTGTGGACCAATAAATTGGATTCTGTATCGTGAGTCTTATGACTTTTATCACTACATTCTCAGCTGTTAGTGCCAAGATTAAACTTTCAGAAACATCTCAAGCATTTTGAATTAGGCTTGATGAAAACCACCACCACGTACTCAGCCCTCAGGACTGCTTTGTTCCTGGATTTTCTTTCTTTTTCCCTTAAAAAAAAAAATTAAGGTCTTCTGTGTAAATCAAATTTTATACATGTGCTTTTAAATCCAAAGCAATCATATATATGCCTCCATTTTAAACCATTTTGACTGCAGCATTTTTGCTTTTGGAAAGAAACAACCAAATACCTGTAAACACAGTAATGTTCAAAAAAAAGCAGTGAAATTCTTTTAAGTGCAGTGTCCTACTGACAGCAAGCAGCCTTCCACTTTAACCTGTTTATAAAGCTTACTTTGAAACCAAATCATTAGAAGAAATACATTCAACATATAAGAGCTTAATATGTATGTGTGTGTATATAAATATGTTATATAATAGAACAGATTAAAAGTGGAAAACCACAGAATATGAGGAGGTCATCACTTACAAGAGTTCCATTATGAGATTAATTAAAGAATTGCAGCTGCAGTAAAAGGAGGACAGATGAAATTAAAACCAAATTATTTTGTTTAAAATCTTCCTCAAGTATTTCAACCACCCTTGATGGGGGGTGAAGAAACTCTCACATAAAACTGATTAATTCCTTACAATTCACAGGGCTGAATTCTCCTAAAAAAACCACAGAGATGCAGTCTTTAAGAAAGCCATTAGCTATTCAGATGATGCCTTTTCTTAATCCAACATTATTACCTACAGTAATTTTAAATATTTTTTAAGCACAGTGTAAGATTTCCCATTTAAATCTATCTCCTCTTTTCAATATTTTCTTTGGGAAACGACTCAGTCCTGCAAACATGCATGTGGTTGTGACTTCATTTACGGCCCCAATAATAAGGATGTTTATGGAATGAATTCAAAGTTTCACCGTGTAGCCATTTTTTCCTGGGTTCTGAATTTAGTATTTTTCTCTTCAATTAATTCTGCTTTGATGTGATATGATTGCAGAGAGCCATGCAGACTAGACTTCCCTGTTCAGCTTAACTTGATATTAAGCTTTTGAATCGTTCCTCATCATTCAGGTGGAGCCACCACAGCTGCACAAGGAGTGTGCATTTGCTTTCTTCTTGACACTGTGCATCTGTTCCTGCTCTAGCCCTGCTCAAACATGCAGCCTGCTCTCCCTTCTGCCTCATTCCTATTTGCAAGGATTCTCCAGAACACCTACCTTTTGAGTTCTTCCCTGGGTGCATCATCCCAAGGGAAAATATTATTGCTATGGAAGAATTAGTTTTAAAATCTCTCCAGATAGGTAAGTAATAACTCCTGCCGCCGAAGGAAAAATACAGCTTGAAAGTGGAATGTAAAAGAATATTCCCTCCTGTATCTGGAAATCAACCCCCTCACCTGCTGGGAAGATTACTTTCTGTCTTATTTTGATTTAACTAGATTTTCCACACACTGTGCCTTCTCTGTTACACAAGAGCCTTGCAAAGTCCAGGCTATGGTTGATTTATAAAAACTGCCAGCTAACAGGCTATTGGTGTTGCCATAAACCCAGAAATATTTATTTCTTTTAATATTTTCCCTAAGAACACTGCTTTTTAACACTAAAATTTTGGTGTGGACATCCCTAGATAAATTCATGCTGGGAGAAGAAACTCTCCTAAACTGACAAATTCACAGTGAAACATCAACCTCACAAAAGCAGATGCAGGTCCTGCCTCTGTGCTCCATCCTGCCAAACATCATGTCAAATAATATATTTAAATATGTGTAATATTTAAATATATTTAAAGTAATTTCAGCAAATCAGAACAGAAAGGAGATCAGCTTTAAAAAAAATAAAAGAAAAAAAATAACAAACCCCAGCTTAGCTGCTATTCACTCACATTCTTTGGAGGCTGGGTTTTAATTAACTGTGTTTTCTGTAGAAGGCAAACAATTTTTTAATTCTGTAAAAATTTCTGGAACAAATTTATCCCATCAGCTGTGCTCTATTAGAGAAACTTCTTTCTCCCTTCAATTCTAACGCTGTGGGCCACTAAACTGAGTCTGAAGTGTCATGCTTATCTCTACATTTTCAGCCTGAAATGGTTCAGAGTAAGGACTGGCATACCTTAAATATGGATCATTGTGTGGAATGTCATTTTACACAGCAGTGGAGCAAATAAAATGTCAGCCACCAATGCTGTAGCTTTGTGGTCCTGGGTATATGCTGAAAGAAACACACTTTTTGCTTTGCACTCCAAACAAATTTTGCCAGCACTTGTGTTAAAAGAGGTCACCAGTCCTGCGAGGTGCTATTGATGCATAAAGGAATTTTCCTGCACTTTTCCCACCTTTTATCCTAGAGCCCTTTGCACAACTCAGAGTATAAACACAGAGTGAGGGAAGGCTGAAGGATTTCAGAGGAACACCCAGAGCTGTGTGCCCTGCTGAGGAGCAGGGGAGAGTCAGTGATGTGCAGAGGCACCATCCCAGCCCTGCCTGGGTGGCTCTGGTGGCCCAGGGCACACAGCTCCTGTGGCCATGGCAGAGCAGCACTTCCCTGGCAGAGGATGCAAGGATGGTGCCATTCCTGGGTGGGTGAGGCTCTCAGGCTGAGGCAGCAGAAAAGCCTCCGGGGCAGCAGAGCAGAGCAGAGGAGCTGCTCTTTGTCAGAGCCAAGGCACTGTGACACCACCAGTGGCCCTGCCAGGGAGGGAGGGTGGCACAAGCCTTGGCCCAAGAAGCACAGGGCTGCCTTTCTAATGGGGAAGCTGCTGCATCACCCCAAAAAATGAGACTTTTGGTTTCTGCTTGAAAAAAAACAAACTTCCAGAAGTATTTCATTCTGGTGTTGTTTCAATGAAAACTCAACTGTTTCTGTCAAAATTAATGGACATGTTTTAACACACTTTCTGAAACCAGAAAAATAAACAAAGAATGCCTTTGGATTTGTTAACTACAATAATTTTACATTTTTAATTTCTTACTGTCTTTTTTTAAGTATCACAGTGGTCTAGATTATACAAATACACTTTCATAAAACTGTATTTTTACCTAGAACATAGCCCTGCAATACAGCACACATAGCATTGTGCTGAAAGCCCCAACAAAGCAACTGTGCCTGCTAGCTCACATTAACTGAGTCTCTGGCTGATATTTCCATGGAAGGTATGCTGATCTTTCTAGTAGTGTCAATAGAATCACATTACTGCTCGAGTCATCATTTTCTAAAAGCTATTTGGCAGCTCACCATTCATCCTCCACAGTCAGATTCAACTCTGTTTACAGCATCTAACAGACACGGGTAGTTATACACAAATTTAAGAGATACTTCATTATTTTTCTTAATCTGGTTAATTTTATAATAAAATGCTGTATCTACTTAAAAATGTTACTTTTTCCTTCCTTTGACCATGAATCTTAATGTTTTATTTGTGATACCTGAGTTTTTAGTAACAATAAATGCTTTGTCTGCTTGATCCAAAGAGTTTCTTAGTTTAATTAAAGGGGATTAATTGAATTAACCGAATTAATGAATTCGGTTAAACCAAATGCTTAGAAAGATAAGGTTAAAAAGCACTTGTGTGATGCTATTTGTTATTGTGTGAGTGCTCACAATCCACTTGAGCACAAAGTCAGCTGGGCTGGGCTCAGTCACTGGAGAGAGCAGCAAACTAACCTCGCTGAGTTCACAGTGAGATGGGCTTTGACAACATGAATAAACAGCAGGAAAATAAGAAATAGCAGCAGCTGGAGCACTAACCAAATGAATGATGGCATCACAGCTGAGATGGATGGTGAAAACCCCTGGACAGTAACTTCCCAAAGCAGTCCAGCTGTTTGCAGATAGCATCTGCTGCCTCCAAGGCTATTTGATGTGTGGGTAATCTTAAATTAACTTAGCACAGTTCAGTCAAGAAATTACAGAAACTGTGTGGTAATATTGAAAGCTAATGTGATACAAGCAATAGAAACTTATAGGGGTTTAATAAAAAAATTTAAAAGGGCAATTTTGCAACTTTCTTTGAAGTGGTGAAACAGCTGTGTCCTAGAGTCCTAAAATAAATTATCTGATGACAGGAAAGCTCTACGAGAGTGATTAAAAGGAAATTTGTTTTTCCTTTTGAAACAATTGGCAAAGGAAATCTTATCACTACGTAAGTCTCCAAAACAACTTAAGTATAGTTTATAGAAAGATTAAATTTCTTCAGACACAGGAGGTTTTTTATCAATTCAACTGTCAAATGACACAGTCCACCCTTGGCCCTGCCAGTAAAGTCTTGTCCACAAACAGAGGGGGGAAAAAAAAAAAATACAGGGAGAGTTCTTTTAGCAATCTGGCCTTTTTTGCCTTGGCCATTTTTTAGGTTGTTTGGGTTTGTTTTCTTTTTTTTAGAACTGTACAGGCCAACTTTTGCTGTAAATAACTACAGGAAAATGACAATAGAATATTTACCACATAGAAATCCCACAGTTCACAAAAACTACAACCCATCTGGTAAAAATCAGCATTATATGGTGAGTAGGTAGGATCTAATAATCCTGCCCTAGGAAATACCGTGCCAGCAAATTGTCATAGTCCTCTGAAATTACTGCATTTTGGCCCTATATTGTATTTTTCATTGCCACTTTCAGCTGCACAGGCAACTCAAGTAGAATAAGCAGTGATTGTACAGAAAAAGCCAAGCATTTCCACAGACGTTACTTCCTCCCTCGGGATTGGTGTCCTACTGTGTGGCCTATTTTTTAATACAACTCCAAGTATAAAAATTCAACACAATGTACAAACAAACCAACCAACCAAAACCCCCACAATTTAATTCACTTACCTTTGGCTTCCTGCTTTGTCCAGAATTCCTTCACTATCCTATTTATGTGTCTTTCCTCTCTCAGCTTCTTTTGCCACTGACGTAGCTCTTGTATTTCACTATCACAACGCACCTGTCAAAGGGGAAAAACTAAAATTATATATCTTTGTGTTACCCACGATGAGGATACAATTTTTTTCAGGAGGCTGTGGCTGAACAAATATGTGACAGCCATTCTTTTTGCTGGGCCTGAGGTAAAAGCACAATCCCAGAGGTTTACAGTGTTCAGCTTACACAGAAATAAAATCCACATAATTGACAAATCCCATCGAAAATATAAATATGTCTATTAGGGGATCACTTTGATTACTAAGGACTCCTGAGAACAAGATTGCAGTGAGATGCTAATTCTTTGAGTTAATTAAAATTTAAAGCCTTGTGCTGAAGGGTTTTAGTGCATTTAGAAAAGCACAACACTGTAAAAGCAACACACTGACCAAAATAATAGAGCAGCAGAGGAGCATGAAGGGTCACAGAGAAGGAAATTTCTTCCATCAGCCTGATTCACACCTGCCATCAGCTGCAAATGGCCTGACTGCCAATCCCACCCACACAATTCTCACAAACACGAGAGCCATTAATCTGATATTTAAAGGAACTGGACTGCATTACATGATATCTATTCTTTGTCAATCACCCCATGAAAGGCATAATTCTGCTTCCACAAAAAATGACAATGGTCCTAGGCCTTGATTCCATTTAGATTTAAGTTGAATTTGCCTAGTCTTTTCGTAGTGGTGTAGCTCCTACTAACATAAAAACAAGCTAACTGCATCAACAGCTTTTACTCTGCTACTTAAACTTGTTGCAAGCAGGATTTGATTAATTAGCAATTAATTAATTAACTGTGCATATTGTCTACCTTGGCATTCTGATTATTCCTACCTGCAGTGCATGAGACACTGTCCTGAACAGCAGTGGGAAGGGAACATGCCAGTGTTACCTTAGACCTTATTGGGGACATTTCTCTTAGAGTCACACTCAAATTGCAATAGAATTCTTTTTAAAATGCAGTTTCTGGGTTTTGGGGTTTTTCCTAAATGCTACATATTAAAAAATGTCACTCTGTTTCAGGACTACATTTAGAGAAGCTGTGGCTGTCCCTGGACCCCTGGCAGTGTCCAAGGCCAGGCTGGACAGGGCTGGGAGTGACCTGGGACAGAGGAAGGTGGCCCTGCCACGGCAGCAGGGCTGGCACTGCATGATCTCTGAGGTCCCTTCCAACCCAAAGCAGTCCATGGTTCTGTGATTGAATGTCCCAGGAATTCAGCCTGAAGTGGGAAACATGGCACAAACAAGCAGCAATATGCTCACTTTCTCCTGAACACATTTTTGCTTGCAGGAAGGTAACTACTTAGCTCCCTGGACAATTTCTAAATAAAATTGTATTTATTTTATTCTTACACGAGATGGTGAAGAGTTTGCTCTGTGATTTGAACTCTATTATATGCTCTTCTCCATTACACTCTGCTTTTCTCCCACTTTGCTAGGTACATACAGAGCAAAAGAGCACGACTTCATTTTGCACTAGTTATAAAAAAACCCAAACCTTAAAGAAAACAGTGTCAATTATTTATCAAAAGTATTCTTTCCACCCAGAATTTCTGCTCTGTGGTGCAGCTAAGAATGCAATAAACAGCAGCTGAACTCCCACAGCACTTTCCAATCCCTTTAGGAGAAGATCACTTGCTGTGTTTCAGACTGCACTGGCAGAGCAGAAATACAATGCAAGGTTACTCGATCAATAAAAACAGCCAAGACTTTTACTCAGTGACTTGAGATCAGATACCTTAGACCTCCAATAATATCCCATTATACTGATACAGTTCTGTAATATCTTCTGTAGAAGTTGTAAGGATTTCTTACGAGGTTGGTATGAAATTTTAAAAATTAAAGAGTTACAGTTACTATTGATCTTTTCAGCTATACAAAAAAAAGAACATTTTCTATTAAATCCATCAAATACTATTTGCAAAAATAAAATATAAACAAGTTTTTCTGAAACGTGCTGCAGATAAGTATGAAGGTACTGTTTTAATCATTCTTTATTATCAGAATTCTCAATACTCTGTACCCATAGGTTTTTTCCCCCTTTACACAGAAAAACCTCTGCATTTCTTGCCATGTTTTTGATTCTGGCATGCTCAGCCAGCCAGAGGAGCAGAAACACGAGGAGTACCAGGAGAAGACATGATGCTCAGTGGGTTATATAACCAGATAAACTCTGCTGCCTGAATCAATATGGACAACAAAACATCTCACAAAATGGTCTGAGTCCACAGAAGATGTGTCTTAGAGAGCAGAGATGAATTCCCTTGTGTCCCCACCACAGTGTCATGTCACTTATGCTCCTGTTTAATTACCCAGTATTATCACAGTGTACATTTTAATTTCAAAAGCAATGTTTAGAAGTTCTAAATGCTCTGAATTATAAAACAAGGTTTAATGAAAAACTTCAGAAAAGAGTTTAAAATTTTGACATAATAATATCCCTAGAATGCAAAAGGGCATTATTTTTAAGTGTTCAGTTATTATCAATTATTAACATTAAATCAGTATTAGCTGACAGAGCTATTTATTTGAAAAGCAAATAATCTGAATTCTTTGGTAAATTTTCATAACATACTTATCATTAATGTGATGAAATCCATTTAAGCTTAGTGTTCTCTTAATCTGCAAACCCAAGGATAACACATTATGCTATGCAATGATTTGTTACTAATGGTTTTTATTTTATATTCTGATTGCAATTTTTAATTTTTAAAACCCCATGTTCTTTCATCTTGAATAAGGTAAAACATTAAAAGCTAATTTTATAGCCTGAATTATTTTTTATGTCTCCTACGTTTTATAGCTAGAGTTTCTCTCTCATTTCTGGGAAGTGATTTAGAATGATAAATACAGTGTGGAAATGCTGAAGTTCATCCATACAAGGAAGGATTGTGCCCTTCACAAGCTTTCAGAGAAGCACAAGAAATGTGAGCAACCTTGCAGTGTTCAGCAAACAGAACTGTCATTGGGTAATGGCTGCCTCCACTGCAAGGATGCCTGCAGGGAGAGTGTCACTGCTAATTAATGTTAGTGTCAGTGCTGGCTCTGGTGAAAAAAAGGAAAATGGAGGGAAACGAACAAGCAGAAAGAGTTGCAAAAATCCATCAGTCAAGAAGAACATTTCAAGGTATTTCATCGTCTTTGGCTGCACAGCACATTAGAGGAGCCACTCAGATATTCATGCTTGTTAAAAATAGGAGAGAACTTAGCAGAGAGTGTTTTATATTGATTGTTATTTAAAGAACACCTGACATTCGGAGATGTCTCACTGTCCATCACAACAAAATTGCTGCTATATCTGGAGGCTATTTAGAAGCTTAAGTTTTGATAAAGGAAGTCAAAGACATTTCTTCATCACCAAAGTCACCTGAATTTCAAGTCCCTTTCTTCCCAAGGTGTAAAGGTTTAGAGCTTTTTTAAAAAATGTTTGGACAGAATTTGTTCAGGATTTTCAAAATAATTTATTTAGTATGCTA
This sequence comes from Acanthiza pusilla, assembly GCA_036630365.1. Taxonomy (NCBI): domain Eukaryota; kingdom Metazoa; phylum Chordata; class Aves; order Passeriformes; family Acanthizidae; genus Acanthiza; species Acanthiza pusilla. The sequence continues at coordinate 948,382 of JAXCHO010000030.1, read as the reverse complement.
GGGTATTAACATGGCTGTTACCCTCCAAAACAATAGTATTGGATAATTTTCTTTGAATTTATTTTATGCACCTTGCTTTCCACCCTTCAACTGGGAATGGCTCTAGTGCTGTATCACCATTTTGCTGTACAACACCTTCTTGCCATTTTGTTTTCCTTTTCCTTGAATAACAGCCTTCATGCCTCTCATGCATCTCCTGTCTCATTCTTGGTCTCAATTTTTTGTCCTTTCTTTCTGGACACTCTTATTTCTCAACAGACCTCACCAATCCTTGTGCATCTCCACACTCACTCACATATCCCTGCGTGAAGCAAAATAACTCTCCATCCTTTAGAACTATCCAGAGAAACTTTCAGTTAAAGAAAGAAAAGTGGTCAGTGTTAATTGTACTTCGGAAAATCGAATTTCTGTGGATTTTTCGTTGTTGAGGGAAACAGTGAGATTACATCAGCATAAATGCCTGTGAAGAAATTGTAGTCACTAGGCATAAGGCAGAGCAACATCCAGAGCCAATGAACCATAGGGGTCTCAGCAGCTATTTATAGTATCCCCTACTTAAAATTTATGTAAGGATTTTCCCTGGGGCCTTCACAGTTCTACAGTTTTCAACATCAAGCAAAATAATTATAGATTACTCTTACCCGATAACCTCTCCAGAAGGACTGGATCAGGAGGCATGCTTCTTCTTCTGATAGAAGTAGAGATAGAGGAATTGGTGGTCTAGGACTTAAAAAAAATATTTTTCTTTAAACAGACAGCCTATGAATGTAAAACACTTTCTTCCCTAACAGTATATTTTATCAAAAAGACAAATATTGTTCAGGAGCCTGAGAGACACAATGTCTTATTGCTCTGAAAATAAAATGCACGGAGAACATCTCCTTTACAAATACATTGTTAAATGCTCTACAATCTTTTGTTAATAATATACAAATGGCACAGCAAGCACAGTAATCTTCCTTTTCTGGTACATGCATTTCCAGCTGCCCCTATTATGGTGAGGTTTGAGGTGGCAGTGGGAGGTGGGCAAGGGGAGAACTCTGCCATTTGGAAGGCAGAGAATGTTTTAGTGTGTGTGCAACAATGAGCAGACTTCTGGTGTAAATGTTTATGACATGAAATACACAGAATATAAACATATCTTAGCACATTCATTTACATTGTGATGTCACTTTAAATTGAAACGTACTGAAAAATAATGATTAGCACATCTGCATAGTATGCATCCATGTTTAGAAATGTCTAAACAAGTTCTTAAAATGCTGACATTTTACTTTTGACCACATATACAGTTTTTTGGTGATAAAAGATTGTAATACATATGTGAATTCAACCATTTTCAGCCAAAATATATGGTAGTTGGAAAGCCTGCTTGGTGATCCTGTAGCTACCAATTTCAATGGGAACAAGTTAGTAATTAAATTCAGCCATCACTAACAAAATCTCAAAGTTCTTTATCAAATCTTGCTTCCCAAAAGCCATTTTCTATGGGTGATAATTTATTTCTCAGACACAGCAATCAAAAATCATCCACTGGAAAAGACAAAACAAAATTCGTTTCTACAGTGTCTTTTAGAAGAAATGTAATTTAAAGCTAATGAACTATAGGGCAATAACGCTGCAACCATGAAAATAGCAGTTCTGAAGGGAAGCCTTGGCACAGCACCAGAACGGCTGCCAAGAGCCTCTCCCTGCATGGGAGCAGCCTGAACACAGCCTGGGCTTGGAAGAACTCAATATCTGAATTTGGATGCAGCACCCACCTACAGACAGGCAGCCACGAAGGAAGGTGATCTATAGTTTATCCTATAGACACACACACTGCACAGCCCTTCAATGACAAGATATTTATTTGTGCCTCTTACATTTTCTGCAATATCGTTCGGAAATTTATTTATGGCATATTCCAGCCCAAGCTAGGAGGCTTGACAGCTTACATTTTCCTTTCACTTAATTTCATTCATATTAGTCTCTGCCCTAGTAAGCTTCCTGTGCTCTCTGACGTCTTTCTCTCAGGGCTTGTCCTCACTGCAGGAGCATTTCAACTCGGAGCACAATCTCCCCTCTTATCTAATGCTACACTGACTACACCGTTTCAGTCTGTGTACTCAGCTAAATTGGTCTCATCATCATGTCAGCTGGGTTCTGGCCTACATTTATTTGAATGTGAAATAAAACCTTGGTCTGTTTGGAAAAGTCAAAACAAGGCAAAAATGAAAAGCAGTCTCTCCATTGAACTGAAGTCTTAGCTCTGTGAACATTAATTAGCATTTCTTCTGCTCAGGGGAAATCATAACTGCTGGACAAGCAAGGCTTCCTGAGCCAACAGCTTCTTATAACCAGACTTAAAAATCTGAAGTTGGACTGTGCTGGTTTCCCTGATAGGCTTTCATCCTCTGTTCTATTTTAGATCTTTTTGAAAACCAAAACTTGGGGAAAATCACAGGAAGACCTATATATTTTACAGCAGTTATATCAAAGACACTGAACTTTCCCTAAGAATAAGTACATCTCCAAAGAACGACTGGAGATTTCTCCTAGCCTGCAAGGTCAACTCTAGCATTCATCTGCTTTCATTTTCAAATTATAAAAATGTTGAGCTTATAATCCAGCACTAAAACTGAGAAACTGATACAAAAAATCAAGCAAGAACAGAACTGAATTTTTGGTATGACAGTCACTGGCAGATATCAATCCTTTCAGTGGCACAGCTTTAAAGACCAGAAGTCATGCCAGGTCCAGTTTGGGCTGAGGGAATAAACAGAGAATATACACAATTGGCTGCAGGTCAAATAAAAATAGAATCAGAGCAGAGGCAATCACCCCTCAGCAGAGAAGGAGGGAAGGAGGAGAGTGTCATTTGGCAGAAGACAGCTGGATGCCTCCGAGACGAAAACTGACAGCAAATGTACACTAACTATATTCTGCTTGTTTACTTTCTGATTATGCACAATCTTAAAAATCTACACACGAAACACAGTGATATCTGTTTTAATATTCATATATTGTTTAACATAAGTTGCACCTGTATAAGAGCATCAGTAAAATGATTTTTCTTAAATTTTCTTATACCAAATCTGTATAAAGCAGACACCTACCAGAGGAAAGTTAAATTCCACAAACATGTTTCTTGCTTTCTGAGCAAACTTGTACAGATCTTGACTACATGAAATATTCCCTAATTATATTACATTATGCAGGTGGTATTTGGCACTCAGAAGATACAAAACAGACTTGAATTAAATAAATGTAGGAGGCATTGAAAAAGGTTCTTATTGAAGAAAGGTTCTTTTTACCAATCTTATTGATTGATATCTGATTTCCTCATGGACAGAAGATGCAGTTCTTAATGAATTCTGAACAATGGGGGAAAAGAGTCCCTCCATTATCTTGTCTCCAAAACAGACAAAATAATCTCTGGGGGTTCATAGTCACAGTGATGGGCACTGAATACACTAAGTATTTCCACACAGAAATGCTCAGAAACTCTAATTATCTTTACATTCCCAATCTGTCCTACAAATAGGACTGATTCCTTCCTTGGAAACAAAATACAATAAAAAATTGAATCAAGACAAAGTTCAGTAGATGTAATTCAGGATTTTGGTATGGTGTGGCTCTTCACTCCAATCTGGTCCCTACAGAACAGCCAAGGCTCCGCTGGAGCAGAGCTCAGCGCCAGGAGCCTGCAGAGAGAGCAGTGCTGGGGCTCCAGGGGCCCAGGGGACAATGTTCAGCAGATGTAATTCAGGATTTTGGTATGGTGTGGCTCTTCACTCCAAGCTGTTTCCTACAGAGCAGCCAAGGCTCCATTGGAGCAGAGCTCAGTGCCAGGAGGCTGCAGAGAGAGCAGTGCTGGGGCTCCAGGGGCCCAGGGGACAGTGCCATGTCCAGGGGCAGCCACCCAATGGTCTGAGCCTCTCTCTGCTTTCACAAAGCTCTTCTCTGTACACACTGAAGCAATATTTCCTAAAGAAAAGGATCAGGCCTCCCAAGTTTCAATCCAACAGCCACAGCCACATTGATTCACCTTTAGCTTGACTGTGACGGTTATTGTTTTTGAGTATTTAGATCATGTGAGAGCACAGGCAATGACAGAGTCACTGAAAAATTCATAATCTAAAAGAACAGACCAAAGAATTGGGATAAATATAAGACACACAAGTAAATGACCATGGTGATCTGCATAACTCTTTAAAAATGGACTCCGAGAAAGTCTTCGGTTTGCAAAATAATTTTAAAAAAAATCACATGCTGGTCTGAATAGCCAAAAAACACTTCTGGAAATTTGTCAAAGGAGTTCTCTTTCATATTTTCAGTACTTCTGGTGCCTAATCATAGAATCTAGAAACACTACAGCAACATCTGCCTTCATTAGGTCTCTCTTCTTACATGACTATCCAGATCTCCTAAAGTGTGCAATAATGAAAAAGTATTGGTTTGATTCCAAGGAAACATCTCAAAAATCCCTGCTTATAAATACTACTAAGGTCATTTACCCAAAAAGCAGGAAAAAGGCAGTTCATAAGCAATCAGATGCTGAAGTACTGATTCCTCTGCCCTGCTATTTAAAATCAATTAGATATATTGATCAAATATTACACAGGCACTGTATGAGCCTCCCAGGGTTCCAGGGAAATATTCCCACAGACACTTAACAAAAATACCCTGGAACATTCTCTCTATCAGCTTGTCCAAAAAGCTCCTTGACAATGTCAATAGCAAATTAAATTAAAAGATGTTATAAATACATTTGAGAGTATTATCAAAGTGGCCATAGTGACAATATGCATTCAGCTGTTAAACACATACCAACGATTTATACACTTTATCTATTTATAATGAAGAGAAGAGATGATAAAAAGAAAAGACAATGTGGAGCTAACATGAGAAAGTTGTTCTGTGGGGAGGCAGATCCATGTAACCAACAGGAGACTGAGGCAGAACAGGCAATTTGTACCAAAAAAGTCAGAGGAATTAGAGGAGGCACAGCAAGAAGTCTTTGTAGTGAGAACATGCCAAAAAACAGCAGTGCAAGAATCTTTTGCCTTCAGTTCTGTCTGAAAAGCACAGTGGATTTCTTGCCTCTCCATGCTCTCTCCTTGGGGAGGCCATGCCCATTTTAACACTACAGGATTTTAAAGCTCAGCTCTCCCATCCTTGCACACTTGCTCTGTGTTTGGGAGGCCATGCCCATTGCAATGCTCAGGATTTTAAAGCTCAGCTCTCCACTCCTTGCACACTTGCTCTGTGTTTGGGAGGCCATGCCCATTTTAACACTACAGGATTTTAAAGCTCAGCTCCCAGTCCTTGCACACTTGCTCTGTGTTTGGGAGGCCATGCCCATTGCAATGCTCAGGATTTTAAAGCTCAGCTCCCAGTCCTTGCACACTTGCTCCGTGTCTGATAAGGCACAAAGCATTGCCTCAGCCTTCCCTCTTGTAGCAGCAATATTTCTGTAGTCTGAGAGTGTTTGTGCCCTGGGCTGAAGGAGACCAAACATGGAGGTGCAGTTGCACTGTTTTAGAATCTTTCTGTTCTTTCTCAGAGAGAACAGAGATAAGCTGCATTCTTTTACTTTCTTAATCTCTGTGTTTGGTATTAGGTGTTATTTGGCTGTGCCCAATGGTTTTAGGAGGTGGATTCTTTGCTGACCAATAGTTGCTAGGTTATCAATGGATATATAAAGAGGTTTCTGTAAATAAAGTTCCCTTTTCGCCATCTTGGTTCATCTGCCTGAATTCTCTGCCAGCTCCTGCAACCCTCAGGAAATCTAAAGCCACATGGAGCTGTTCCAAAGGCCACTTGTGTCTATGGGAGAATTTCCATCTATGTTTGTGTACTTTAGGCCAGGCTGTGGATGCTGAAAACACGAGAAACTCCCCTCAGTGCTCTAACAGCAACATCAGGAAGATGCCACAAAGCACTGATAAGTTTTCAGATTTCTCATTGCCGTTTTGACAACCTTTACATAAATGAAAGCATTTTTAATGCATCTGTTATTACAGCCATAAAACCTTCAACCCCATAAAGCACCATTGCAAAATAGAAATATTTTACACAGAAAATTTCTGCAGTTTTTCAACACAGTTTTTAAGTAAAAAAATTCTCCTTTGTTAACTTGAATTCTGCCACATTACTTGAATGGCAGTTTTTTACTTGGCAACACATAGAATAACATCCATAGAGATGTATTCGTTAGACTTTCCTGTTATTATAATAAAATGTTATTTAAAGCTCAAATTATTAATGAAAATTAAAGAAGAAAATATAAGGCAAATCAAGCACAGTCCAAACATGGCTGGTTTAGACACAAACCAATGAAATACAGCAGTGTGCAGAAGGCACAGCCTGTAGAAACTGGGCATATTATGGAAAGAAAAAAAATCAGTCACCCGTGCAAAATTACCCCTATTGGCCATCTGAGAACTGACAATGAAGTCAACTGTAAAGGCAGCTGAGACCAGCAGACTTCACCTAATTAAAATATTTGGGGGAGGGAGAAAAAAAACAATCAATGCATATATATATACATATACATATATATATGTGTGTGTATGCAGATATTTGGCAAAGAGCTGCTACTCCAAATTTAGTAATCATTTATAGACACATACATCTTAGCTGCCCACTTCACTAAAGCCATGATAATTTTATTTTCTCTGTGTCTGTACACTTGCTTTGGTACACACAGATAGATCAAATCAGGAAACGTGTCCTTCTAAACTGAGTAGCAAGTAAATATCTTTAATAAAAAAGGAGAAAATGCAGATTAAAAAAACCTTGTGGATTATTTTTTATCTGAACTTCAGCAGCCAGGAAAATATTTCTGCTAACATAGATGCACATACCACTCTCTCTGATTGGATGTGAGGGTCGAGGGTAAGGCTGAACAATGCTGTCAGATTATTAAATTTACATGACTGACTTCTACGATATCGCTGTTTTGCAGAGCAGGGAAACAGGTTTTTATCGGTTTCTTCGTATTTCTTTCATTAATATGCTAAAGAAGGTCAGGAAATGATGCTGCCATGTTGCTCAGACTATCTATGCCACAACAGTACAATTTCAGAAGGATCAGAGAATAATCAGAGCTCACCGCCTTTGCCTGGCCCCGTTCAGTACCCAGAGCTTGGTTACTTGTGACTGAGCTCACTGTTCAACCAGAAACACCTCTGGAAAATGCTGACAGAAGGCAACTGTGGTGCTCATGAGCACATTGATGCCGGTGATTTTTGTATTTTCTTTTTATACCCTTTTTATATATTTTATACCCTTTCCCTTCCCTGTTCCCCTCTACACACACTCCTTGTGCCCTGCACAGACACTCCTTGTGCTTTAGCCCCACATGTTTCCAACCCTTGTAGTTTGATATTTAGCTCAGTTTGGGGTCCTGCACAGCGAGGAAGACCAAACATTCATGTTCTCTCAGAACTAGAGGCTCCAGCCTGTTCTCTCTTGGAACGTGTTTTTGTGAACTAGGCTGTAGTCTCATTTGGGGGGGGGCTCATTAGAATAGGGGGCAATTATTCATTTATTAAGTTTCTTACTGGGGGATTTTGAGTAGATATGCTAATTTTGTGAAGTCCATACAAATCCAGTACATTGTACAAGAATTCCAGCTCGTCGTTCGATCCTTGGTGTGTTTTCCACCTTTGATGGTCTGGGCACCTAGGATCCTATCAAACCGAGGTAAATTCCCTTTTCCCTGTACTGCTGTGTCTGCTTCAGATTTTTACCAGCCTGGTTAAGACATCACATTGATAGGATTACAGAGCATTCACAGCTCTGTTCTGTTGCCTTGACTCGGTGCTCTCAGCAGTGAGGAATGGAAGGACACAACATCAGTTTGAGTCTCAGCGAGTGCCTTCCAGAGCTGTGCTGGTTCTGTGCTCACCCTGCAGGTTCCTGCCCCCTGAAAGCCCCAGCTGGCCTGTACAGAAATGGGGCAGCAGCAATTCTGGGATGTGAGATGGAGATCAGCACTGAGGCTGCTCCTTCTGCTGCTCTGGAAATTAAAAATTCCCAAGGGATGTAATATTTTGTCATGCTGTGGGTAACATACAGAACTCAGTGGAAGACAAGGTACCTATCCTAAGCTGTCAGAGCAATTAGGACATTAAAGCTGGAAACAAATTCAAGTTTTACAAGCTCCTTCACCTACAATAACCAAGTTTTGAAGGTACAAGGTTGGCATTTAAAATTCTGAAAACGGATGCAGTATTTAGGTCTCCTTATAAGGGAAAAGTAGGCTGCAAGATCTCATTTAGAAACACATTGTACAGAGAGTGAAGCTCATAAGAGTGTGGCTTTGACTATTCTTAAAAAAAAAATGGAGCTTCAAAGAAGAAACTGGAGGCACTGGAGGAGAGCCAAAAAAGTCATACTCAAGTATGGAATATATTAAAAAAAGCTGGATCTCTGATGGAACAAAACCAGTATTCCTCTGGGGGTTTTTGTTTTGGTGGTTTTTGTTGGGGTTTTTTTAGCACTAAGGCTGCCTGGCACTGATAAACCAATCTAAACAGCTGGGATGAGGATGTTTCCCATCAAAATGGGACCCATACTTTTTATCATATTGTCTCCTAAATATTCTTAATCCTGTTAAAAAATGAAAACTCTTTTAAAAATAGAAATGGAAATGGCAATAAAAGCATAGAATCAATTGCATTTTAAGTGTGATATCTGGAAGGATATAATAATAAACTATTTATCCAGAAGGACATAAAAATTCTCTTATTTTTATTATTTAATATTGCAGTCTTTAATTTTGCTCCAATAATATTTACTTCACATGCAGCGTTTGTTAAATCTGTAATTTTAGGATAAGTTCACTAAAAGTTGTTATTTAATAATAATTTTAATAATTACTATTTTAAGAGCCTACTTGTTTAGAGGATTTTCGATTAAGTGCATCAACTCTAGGAGTGTGACACTGCCGTGTCCTTGTGGAGCTGTCACTCCATTATTTAGGAGCAGCACTGCTAACAGAAGCTGTGAGTCACTCAGGCTGTGATTCCTCAGTGGATTTCTCTTGTTGGCAAAGCTGACTTCAGCAGTTCCTGCCACCTCCTCAGTGTCTGAGCAGCCATTTGTTCTGTTCACCTTGCCCTGAGCCCTCCATTTGAATCCTGTTTGTGCCAATGCTCTGCCACCGGCCAAGGTGGAGCAGATTGGAGGAATTACCTGTGTTTTAAATGGCTATGCAAGCCCTCCTCACACATTTTGGCAGAGATTCCTCACTCAGAGCAAGTCCCTGACCAGAATCATCAAGCACCCTGGTGATATCAGGGTGCCCACAAGCACATTGGGGTGAAGAACAGGAGAGAGGGGAAGCATTTTGGCCAGCTTTACCTCCAAGAGAAACATTGTAAAACTGTGATCTTAGAGATTTTGTCTGTGGTACAATCATCCATCCTCACAAACCCACGGTATCAAAATGGCCTTCTGTGGTTGCACTGTTTTAGAATCTTTCTCTTCCTTCTCACAGAGAATAGAGATAAGCTGCATTCTTTTACTTTCTGAATCTCTGTGTTTGGTATTAGGTGTTATTTGGCTGTGACCAATGGTTTTAGGAGGTGGATTCTTTGCTGACCAATAGTTGCTAGAATATGAATGGATATAAAAGACCTTTCTTGTAAATAAACTTTCCCTTTTCACCATTTTGGTTCGTCTGCCTGAATTCTCTCAGCTCAGCCTCTGCACCCTTGGGGACTTGGAAGCCACAGCCTTCCTGACCAAGGGCTCTTCTGGAGCCTCAGGAATGAGTACAAAAGCCAGGCTGCAGTTCATGCTTGCTTTGCAAAGCTCAGAATCACAGCCTGCAATGGGAATCTTGTGGCAAAACTGTGTTTGGCAGAATGAAACAGATGTGCCCCAGCAAGGCAGGTCTGAACAGCAGCAGCAGGACAGCACAGTGGCTGAAGGTGTCAAAGCTGAGATGAATTGGGTCATTCTGCAAAGGTGTCCTGTGCTGCAGAAACTTCTGCACAACTCTGACCACATGACTGCCTCTCAGAGAGGCAAAATTCACCCTTTTGGAACAACTGCCAGCTTATCCCCAAAGATCTGATAGTCAAGGAGCTTTCCTCTTGCTCCATTGGTGTCTCAGGGTTCCAAGTGTCACATGTCAAGAATTCCAAAAATTTCAATTTCCACTTACATTGTGCAATAAAGTAAATATATGTATAAAGATATTAATCTCTGTTTTCACCAATTATCAATCTAGATTCCAAAGAAGTTTTCAAATTGAAAATTTTCTTTAAAATCTGACCTCTGTTAGTTTCTTATTCCCTCGCTGTGGACTACTCCTTTACTTTTCTCACACAGCAGCTATATTTTAAACTAAATGCAGTCTCAAGGACAGTAATGTTTCTTTCAAAACTGTTGGGCTGCTTAGTTCTACAAAAATAACAAGGAATATATGACTGAGGCTGCCAAAACAAGTGTCCATTTCTCAAAGTCAGAAATGTCTGCAGAAATGCATCCTGACACCGAGGATTGCTACAGGTATTTCAAAAGCAGCTGCTCACAGTTAGAGAAGCATTTCTTGACTATATCCTCAAAGATTTCCACAGTAGGAAGCAGCACTGAAAACACTGTTTTGTTCCTTAGCACAAAGATTTCCACCATACTACCAAAGTATTCAAATGTCCTGCATTCCACAATTAAAATGTTCAGGAATTCTAGATTAATTTCTCTGTGAACAATTCCAGTACAAAACACCTTGTAAGTAAACTAGAATTTCTAGCAAACTAGAAAGTATCAGATAATTCTGTGGGGCACACAGGGAAGGGCATTTTGAGGGCACAGTTGTAACACATTGAAGCTCTGTAACTTTTTGGGATAGCAGGAGCAAAAGAACAAAAGGAGAAAAGGTTACTCTGAGTACAGCAATAACTTACTGGTCCTTTAGCCAGTCCTTCACAAAAGGAATGGAAAACAATTCTGTGAATGACTCATCTTTCCTCTTTGGGTTCTTGCTAAAGAAAAAGGAAAACAACTCATATTAATTTAAATTTCAGCTATTCAATTTGCAAATTAATGCCTTTGAATCATTGAACATACTTAGTAGCAAAAATCATAATTAACTTACTTGTATAACCACTCAGTTAGGAAATCAGAGGGAATAAATTTGCTTCTTTTTGCCTAAAGATAGAAGATAGTTTAAAATTATTTATTATCTTTGGATTGGTCATATGTTTAAGCTAAATTGACTGTTTTTATTAAATAAAATATACAGTACATTAGTCTGTCTACTTTATTATTACTACTGCCAATGGTCAGTGGCTCAGCCAAAACTTTAGAAATTTTGTGGAATGATTTCAAGACAAAGTATGAGTGAGAAAATTCTATATATATTATCTTGATATATGCTGCAGTAGGTCTAGAACAAATATCTCTGAATGGTGCTCTTAGTGGCAATTTCATTGTGAAGAAATTAACAGAACTCATTCATACATGAAAATATGTTGTAAACGCCTTGCCATTTTGTTTAAAGTTCTATTATCATACTCGAAATACTTCATTTCTTCCAAGACACAGAAGGAACATTGATTGGATATTGTTTTCTCCTGCACAGAACCAGCCTGAAGATGCTGTGAATACACACAGGCAGCATTGTCCAGCTGCTCAGACCAAACCCTCTGCTGGGTGCTCCAGAAAGGAAGGCAGAACCAAAGGTTTGTCTGTCCACAGCAGACACCATGGACATTACAGAGAGCCAGGGAAAAGTTCAAAACCTGGAGCTTCACAGCAAAATCTTTGTGCCCTGTGCTCCCAGTTCTCAATCTTAACCAACAAAATGAATTTTGCAAAATGTTTTGCAGCAGGTTACCCTTGGGGACTCCAGTAGCACAGCCAGCCATTCAAAGCCTGGATTTTGATAAAGCCAGAATGGATTAGGACACTCCTTTTCGTGAGGATTTCCTCTCCACATTCCATGTTGATGGACTGAATGTATAAATGAGCAGAGGTGATCATTCTGCTTATCACAAACCACAGCAACCACGACGTGGAGAATGTAACACAGAGCTCTGGTTGGAACAGAAGAGCTTGATGAGCACCTTCAGAAGCTCTCTGCCATGAGGTGTGCTGGGGATGCACTCAGCCAGAGTGAACACTGACACTCAGCCCTGCAGCCCAGAGGCACCAATGCCTTATGGCAACACAGCCACCGAGCCAAGAGCCAGCTGAGCTCAGGGCTGACACTCCCCCTGCCAAACAGCAGGTTCAGCTGTGGTTATTACTGCTTAGGAAAACAATTCACACTGGGCAAATGATTCTGTGAAACTGCTTAACGTCACAAAAGAGGCTGGAGTTCTGATTCAAATGTAAGAAATTAAGGTACTACTACCACTTGCTAAGGAAAATACAATAAAATGTAATCAAAAATCTAATGCATAGAGAATGGCTTTATTCTGTGCATTTTCCTCAGATGTGAAGAGAGGCAGGAAAAAATGCTCTACATGGCATAATTCTTTCAGTTCATGATGTATGCCATCATCTGGGGGTCAGGCACAGGTGAAGTGGAAGAGGAACACCGTGTGAGGTGCAGAGTGCCCAGGGAAGAGCACAGGCAGTCACATCACTGAGGGTGACAAGTGTGAAGTTCAGTGCCAGACTGCAGGGCAGACCTACAGGATACCCAGGAAAGCTTTTCCTTTTCTAAGAGAATCTTACCCTTGGTAGAAATACAGTCTGACTCCCACAGAAAAGAAAGAGAGCTTAAAAAAACAGAGAAAGCAGAAGAACAGAAGAGATGATCATAAAGCAATTATCAATCCTGAGGCACACGTGCCTTTATGATCTGTTTTATGACAGCCAAAGCTTTGGGGCTCATGTAGGGCTCCATTCAAAGCTTGGCTGGAAAGAAACACAGCTCCTTATGCAATTTTCACACTTCTGCTAATACCAGACACTGTTCCAAAGTGCCAAACTCCTAAACTTTAAGAGAGCAATAGCTTCACTGCAGAGCTCTCTGTGAGTCACTCTAGATGTTAAATGTAAGCAAAGAGCAGAGTCTGACTGTCACTGCACAGCTATTCTCAATCACAGCATGGAACTGCCTCCCATCACTTAGTGAATTGTTTCACAGAATAAATTCCACGCTTTGACAACAAAATTCAATTTAATCTAGCAGTTGTAATTTAATCTGTTTTAAGTAAATTGCTTTGCCTTTGCAATGGGAAAGAATGATCAAAACAGGGTTGTCAAAACAGCCATCACCAAAGGAATCAAATTCATCTTGTTTTATCCTTTTTAGAGGGAGTGAACTTAGCAGAGAGGAATTCAATCAAGCTGAATATTTTTTTATTTTGTTATTTTCTTTGCCAGGAAACAGTTTATTTTGCTAGTGAATTAAATCATTAGTTGCACAGCAGTCAACATTTATAAAGGGAAAAAATTACATAAATTGACCTGTCTTTGACACATTCCTCCTATGCTGCATGAATCAGGACAAAAAACAGGAAATATCTGTACAATGTGCATTGTTAACCTGCAGATGTGTTTATAAATTGTTTCTATTCAGAATTAATTTTCCATTTTTCAGTTTAAATATGATGTGCTCGGTAATAATCATGACAATATACTGGTGATCAGAAGATGGCAAGGTCATTAGGAAACCTTCTTCCATTCCCTTTCCTAGGTCTATCCTGATTTTAAATATAATATATTCCATTACAGAGCCTGATACAGTTTCTTCCTTCTGTGATAGCTAACTAGAAAGAAAAGTCAGAGTTATGCTAATAAAAACATTTATACATTGTTCAGTTTTAATGCTGAAAAATGAATGCATTAGTCAGTTCTCATGAGGGAAAAGACTTAAGAAAATAGACTTTCCCCTGAAGGCATTTGACAGCAGATGGGATAAAACACAGGAGAACTTATGGTAGGGAAAAAAAAAAAATCAGTCAGGGAATACACTGGGCAACCTAATAGGTTTTTTTAATCTCTAATTTAAAAACGAAGTTGCTGCAGACTGTTCTCATATTTATGGCAGTTTGAAGTCTGCACATATATCTAGCAGCTGGTGGTTTTTCTAGGTTTTAGCTTTTCAGATTTTTTGTATGCATCACATAATCCAAGAGAGCCTATTTTAAATTAAATGTCTAAATCGTTATGGTTTTTTATCACCTTCCAAAAAAGATCTTTCCTATGCAAATCCCTCCTTCCAGCATAACCATTTCCCTTTGCTGAAAGGAACATGATTTTTAGTCTCTTCCTTGAATTCCTCGGTCGGTGCCATCATCTGATCTCCCTTAACCCAATTCCAATATCCTATGTGTTTATCACAAGATCCTTTCTCCCTGCTCCTACTTTCTGGGTTTCTAAGGACTCTGGTTTTGATCCTAAAAATCACTTCAAGTCATTTCGTTAGCTATTTTAACAAAAATGATAGCAAGTTGGGGTTTTTTCCCTCCAAATCCATATGGAATAACACATTTCTTAGCAAACAGAAGTGCAGCTAGAAGTCACACATTTACGTCAGATAAAGAAACAGAATGTCCAAGGACAAACACCTGGACAGCAGTAGAAAAACCACACAAATATTCAATTCCATGGCAAGCATAAAGAACTATTGTTTTCCTAGGTATTGTTCAAAAGGAGGAAGAAATGATGTCACAGAGGAAAACGATCACCTGACATAAGCTTGCTGTCCTAAGCGTGGTTCCCCAATAGCAGGGCATCTCCTCACTTAAATGTTTTTTCTACAAGCTGAACTCATTTTTATGAACTTTCTATACATTAGAAAATAACTGCTTTTATTAGTTTTCTATAAAGCAGCACACAGACCCATATAAAATCCATTTTCAGAACACACACTTTCTAATATATACTACTAGAGATTTGCAAAATTTCTCAGATTAAAAATACACAAAGTAACCTTAGATTTGTTCTGAGTTAGAAATAGTTCCATTTCTAAGAAGTTTAATATTTTTAAAATATTTTTGTAGTTGAGTTTTATTGCCTTCAGAAATAGCTAACATCTATTAAAGCCTGCGTTTTAAACCAGCAGGGCATGCCTTTTTCCTGGTAAAGGATACGTGCTTCTGTTAAAAAAACCAACTACACAGATTTTATTAAAAGTGTGATGAATGATATATATGTTCAATCTGTTCTTGGCTAGGTAATGTAAAGGTGATGGCAGGAATGACAGAAAATGTCATGTAAATGAACCATTCACCTGCATTCATCACAGATTATAAATACATATAAACAACTGTAAATCAATCAGTTTATAGGCACACACACATTCTGTGAAGACTGAGAAAATTTTGAAATAACTGGTATTAAATGTACAGGTTTGGATCTGAAATTCAAATTGCCATGGGTGGAGAAAGCAGCAGAAATGATGGAAGACCCCCAGCTCCAAAACAAGCTATCATATGTTATATCATATTATTGTGGTTGGTTTTCTTGCAAAGGACCAAATTTTAAAGAAACACTGCCTGTGAAATAAAAGGTTGTAACTTCCTGCCAGCTATTTGAAATGAAGCTCCCAACTGACCTTCAAGCAGTGCTCCTTCTCTGCTTCCTGCAGAAGAGCAGCCAGGCCAGGTAAGAGCACTGGGAATATGTAATACTCCAGGTACTGCCGAGGAGGACCTGAGCGAAACAGGACACCTTCACTCACAGGTAAGCACTCAGATTTCAGAAAAACACGAACGTTAGTTATCATTGAGTCATTTTATCAACCTCATCACAGCCTGGACCAAACAGATTCATTCTGTTTGGGTACAGCCACTGATCTGTCTGTGCTTCTCAGCCAAGATAACATAAACCTGAGAACATTTCAAACTAAAGCTGCACCAACACTGCAAAGCAGTGTGCCTCAGAAATGCCAGATTTAGTGAACAAACTCAGCCACCAGATGCAGTTTAGTCACAGAAGTGAAAAGCTCAGTGAACTAATTTCCCCTGACAGGATAAATTAGCCTGTGCTGCACTCAGTGCTGTGGCAGTTAGACCACTTTGGTATCTCGTGCCCTTTACAAGCTGTGTTATCAGAGTTAGTCACAGAGCTGAATTTCTAGGCAGAGGAACAACCAAAGGTTACATTTTAGTGCTGCTGTGATTTCTTTGGCATAATTGCTTCATACTTGCCAGATGCTGCAGAAATTGGAACATGACTCCAAATATCCAATTTTCCCCTTGCAGAGGGCTGTCTGGGTTGGCACCTCTACCCATTCAGAAAGGGTTCAGGTTTTGGTGTGATCAGTAAAGATTAAGTCATAGGAATGTTCTCTTCTGGCAACACAGCTGAAACACTGAATTTATTCTCAGCTTTATACCTTTAATTGGTTCATATATTGCTGGAAAATGTTCATAATTGGGAGGACACTATTTATATTTATATAAAATAGAAACACTATTTATATTTATATAATTTACTATTTATATTTACTGTTTATATTTATATAATTTATATAATTTATATTTATATATTTATAATATATAAAAGCCAAGGGTAACACTGCTGCTGACTAGCACCAGGAATTCCTACTGAGCAAGAATTAATAGAAGAGAAGACAAAATTAAGGGCTAAAATACATAATAAAAACACATTGCTGCGTGATCAATTTATTATAAAGTAGAGAAATTGATAGAAGTGGAAGAACAAAACTTCAGAACTGTTTCCATTCTAATTTGTAATCAGATGGGTAAAGACAGTATTTTAACAGCAGTTTTCAAATTCAATTGTCTATTTAGTTATTGATCCCAGTTTTGCATTATTAAATTAGAGGAAGAAATGCCTGCCCTTTCTGATTTAAGTGGCTAATAAAGAGTCATTTATTCAGAAGAGCACAGAACTACCTCAGCTAGTCAATGCTGCTGTTTGTAAAGCACAATTTGAGATTTCTCCCATTGGCCAAGTGGCCAGGCAGGCTCCCTGCCTTCAGACCAAGCCCTGACCATGCCAATTCCACACCAGAAAGGTGCTGTAGCCATTAACACTCTAAATTAAATAAATTACAAACCCTTGCCATATGCAAGAATAACAATCACATCAAGGTGGAAGATAATACACTCCTACTCACATGTTTTTGGATCGGGGGGTTCTCCAGGGGGGACTGCCTCGAGTGTGGAGAGCTGACACTGCTCACCAATGCTGGCTGCAGGGTCAGAACCAAGCTGGTCCATGAGGGATGGGTCCAACATTCCTGCTTCCAAAAGCACCTGATCAAGATAAATGTATCCTGTCTAAATACCCCAACAGACCAGACAAAAATACACAAACCAATTCACAGGAAAAATTATAAGGTCCAATAAAAATTATGGAATTATAATCTCTAATTCAAACATTACATTATTTATGTATTTTCTGAATACTTGAAAATCTGTAATTACACTCTGAAAACTTCTGCAGTTTCCAGCACAGTAAAATCGTCCAAACCTAAAGGAAGGTATATGACTTCTTTTGAGAAAATATGGTGAAATACTACAATTTAAAAAATATTTTATCTATTGTAAGTAATAGTAATTATTTGGAAATTAAAATTGGTAGCATTTTCTGAATAAGTATTTTCCACTCAGAAGCTTAAATATCTCTTTCATATTGTTCAGAAGTCCTAACATTCACTGTTTAAAGAAAAGAAACTCTTCTTTAACAAAGCACAAACCGAGAAATTCAGTGCAGATGCAAATCCAAACCTAAAGTTTCCTCACACAGAAACAATTACTGACACCATGAAAAAAGGCAAGCCCCAGTTTTCTGTAAGGCCTCTAGGAGAGCAGAATCTGTTCCAGGGAGGCAGCAGAGTGCTCTGAACAGCCCCAGAGGAGCAGACACATCCTTCTGTCCCCAGAATGCAGCACACTGCAGGTAGCCATGGAAATGCTCTGAGAACTCTCTCACCCCAGCAGTTCCACTCACATCCAGCTGCTCTGCTGAGCCACTGCAGCAGGGGCTGGGATGGAGCACCACACCTGTACACACTCTGCTAATGACCACAGGATGTTTAATTACACTCATTTCAGGGGCTACATCCAAGTGATTTATCCCATGTGTGACACAGGGTTCTTCCCAAAGTCCCTGCTCCCCTCTGTGAGTGTTTCAGTTCTGCAATTGTCAAAAAGACAAACAGTTGCAAACTAACTGGGATAAAGTACACTAAAGAACAATACAGAAATCCCACCCCAGCAGACAGTGTTTCCCAGGCTCCATGCAGCTCTGGCTCCTCCCCATCATGGAAAGCAGACTGAAATTAGAGTGCAAGGCACAATGGGAGATACAGAATGGTTTCAGAATGGTTTCGGCTTCCCACCACCCCCAGGGGATCCTTGCACACTAAACCTGCCTACAAACATCAAAAAGCAGTAAGAGGCACAACCCAAACACAGCTGGCCTTCTAATTTTAGGATAGCATTACCCAGGTTACTTTAAATACAGCCCATTATTTGGAATATTACATTTGTTGGTTCAAAGAAGTTGTTAGAAAAATAATAGTTTCATTTTTATTTTATGAATGTGTCTACCCTGTCGGTACCTAATTTTCCAATTTAGTTGTTTAAAATCTTTTAAATCCAGTCGTATGTATTTTTATTTGAACTGTACTCACTGATCCATGTTTTGATCGACGAAAACGTGAAAAATGATGGTGTATTGCTTCATGCTCTAAAAGTAAAAAAAAAAAAAAAAATAACATTTACCAGGAGACTTAAAAAAATTTTTTTCCTCCTAAACCAACACTAAAAGTACTTATTTAGGTTTGAGAGAACTTAGTAGGCAATAAACATTTGTTTAACATGAAATCTAAAATTTTAAAACAAGCAAAAACTTTAGAGCCTTTTGTCATGTCCTCTCGAGCTTTAAGTCAAGTGCAAGGTTCTCAGTGATAAAAGAACCATATATTGGGAAAGAAGTTTTTAACCAAAATAATAAGTTAAAATATTTCAATGGAAGTAAAATGCACATGCTTGCACAGAATTAGCAGTTGTTTTTACTAGCAGACAATACTGCTTTTCATAGTGGATTCTTCTATAAGCAATTAAATCCCATGGACATTGCTAAGAATGGCTGTATCCCCTTTAAACCTACACAAACAAACAAACAAACAACGAACTAAACAGAGCACATGACCCTCAGAGATCACTGAGTAACTCAGGATAAGAAAAATAAAGGACCAAAAAGGCAAAAATATTAAAAACTTACAGACTGCCCAATAGAGAGAACACTCAGAGGGAAAGCCAGCAGGTTCAGTGCTCCGTTACAATTAGCTTTAATGGCATCACCAAATCATGTGTGCTACAGGTGCCTTCAGTTAGAATAATCAACCTTACTCCCCCGCTGAAAATTGCCATTTTAATGCAAAATGCCTACTTTAGGCATTCTGAAGAACTAAATGGAGAGAACTCCATTGGGGAACTGCAGAACTACAGGGCTGCTCTGCCGGCTTTCCAATCTCAGTGTTCGCAGATTTTGGGAGAAGACAAGGAGTTCTGCTATTAGAACGGGGCCCTGAGAACAGATGGTTTGTGTACATTTAACTTTTGTAACAGCAGTGTCACCGTCGCCTCTTTGCTCTCCCAAGGCAGTGTGTAACTTCCTCACAGAACAACCCACAAAGCACAGGGCGCAGATCACAACCAGGCAGAACAGAGGCTCGGTGCACAGAAACACACACAAAGGCACGTGTGTGTCGGGAAATTATGGCAATAAAAGGGACATAAGGCCCACGAGCAGAACCACGAGCTCGCGGTGCCGGTGGCAGGCAGGGCGGCCTGGGGCGCTCTGAGGGGCGGGCACAGCCCGGCGGGCACAGCCCTGCGCCCCGGCCCGCGGCGGCCCCGAGGGTAAGGCCGGCCCGGGCAGCGAGGAGGAGCGGCCCGAAGCGGCCCGGGGGCTCGGGAGGAGCTCAGAGCGGAGCCGGGGCAGGGCAGGGCGGGGCGGGGCGGGGCAGGGCGGTCGGTCCCACCTGAGCGCTTGTGG
The DNA here is from genome assembly GCA_036630365.1 of Acanthiza pusilla. Lineage (NCBI taxonomy): Eukaryota > Metazoa > Chordata > Aves > Passeriformes > Acanthizidae > Acanthiza > Acanthiza pusilla. The sequence continues at coordinate 928,450 of JAXCHO010000030.1, read as the reverse complement.
CCGCCCGAGCGCGGCCCGCCCCGCCGCCCGCCCCGCGCCGCCATGGCCGCGTCCGCGCGTTGCCGCGGCAACGGCTCCGGCAGCGCCCGCGCGGGCGGCAGGCCGCGATCGCTTCCGGGGCGGCGGCGGCGCTGCACGTGGGCGCGAGGTGAGCGCGGCGGCGCGGGCTCGGCCCGGCCCGGGCAGGGTCCCGGCACGGCTCCGACTTAGCCCGGGCCCGGGCCCGGCACGGCTCCAGTCCGGCCCCGGCACGGCTGCAGTCCGGCCCCGGCACGGCTGCAGTCCGGCCCCGGCACGGCTCCGGTCCGGCCCCGGGCCGGGCTGGGCGCTGCCAGGGTCCGGAGCGGAGCGGGGCGGGCCGCGGGTCACACCCACCCGGCGCTGGGTGGGCCCGGGGCCCGGCGGGGCACGGGGGAGGCCCGGACAGGCAGGGAGGAGAGAGGGGGGCTGCTCTGGATTGATGTTCTTTAAAGGAGCGTGGCAGGGTGCCGCAGTAGCGTCCTGTGTGTCAGTTGTTAAAAGATGGATAACCAAGTAGAATAATTGAGTTTCTGTGCAAGGGCGGGGGGTGTCAGCCAGTGGGTGCCAAAGGCTTCTCTGCTCTCACCGATTCATTGGCATAAGTGTCCTGAGAAAAGAAACGGAGAGCAAAGCTAAGAGATCGCCAATAGAAGCAAATTTAATAATTCAGGTGCCTTGGAAGGATCTTGTAATGCTAAGTGGGCAGTGAAGTGATGTGATCACTGAAGTAATGTGAAGTTCAGTGCTAAATAAATGAAAAGTCTGGGTATCTGGAAAACCACCCTAAGCATACATAAATAGACATACACATGTTTATGTTTTGCCATTTAGAAAGGTTTTTAGAGGGTAGGTGTTTCTGTGGAAGTGTCATGCTCTGCAGCTGTCAAAAGACAAATAGTTGCAAACTAACTGGGATAAGGCACACTAAAGAACAATACAAATCCCACCCCAGCAGACAGCATTTCCCAGGCTCCATGCAGCTCTGGCTCCTCCCCATCATGGAAAGCAGACTGAAATTAGAGTGCAAGGCACAACGGGAGATACGGAATGGTTTCAGAATAAAGGGAGACCAGGGAGATTAGGACTTGCATAATTTCTCTGAAGGAGTTCAATAACATCTTCATTTCCTTTTTTAGAATGATAATAAGGAAAAAGAGAAAGCAAATTCATGAGGAACCTGTACAGAAAAAGAAAAAGGTCAAGACTATCATTAAAATTGAGGAAGATGTTCAGACTGTCATTAAAACTGAGGACAATAGCCATCTTGAGAAAAAAACAAGGAAAAAGGAACATTTAAAAGATGAATGTTTAGACCAATTGCAACCAAAGAATAATAAGAAAAAAATCAAGAAAAAGAAAGTTGTCTCTGAATTACTCAGAGAAGCTCATTTAGAAAGCTTTGTGGATGTAAAAGGTCATCTGGATTTAGAACTTCAAGAACAATCAGAGGAACAAATTAAAATATTCAAAAAGAAGAAAAAAAAAGTCCAGAGTAATTTCTCCTTGGAGGATAATGACAGTAGTGACGTGGAGCTTTCAAATCATCACACAGATGGTACTCAGAAAAATGAATTCTCTTTAAAAAAAAAGAGAAAGAATACTGCTTTGAATTTGGAATTGGATGGTGAGGTAACAAAGAAAAAAAAGAAGAAAGGCAACTTTCCATTAGAGGACATCCAGGACAGTGAAAAAAAGCCATCTGCAAAAGTTTGTAAAAACCCCCACAAATACATTCAACAAGAAACAGTTTTTATAGAAGACTATGACACAGATAGTGCCCAGGATGGGAGGGAGAGTTGTGTGGGAAGAAAGAAGAAGAAGAAAAAGAAAGATAAGTCTGACTCCTTTTCACCACTGGCAGATAATGAGGACAACATACATCAAGTTCCTGGTAGCCCCATTGCTTTAAGTGATGTAAGAAAAAGGAAGAAACATCATTCCTGGGAATTTGCATTGACAAACATAAAAGAAGAGAACAAAATTGAGAATTTTGCAAATATCAAAAAGAGTAAGAAGAAGAAGAGAAGCAAAGATGTTTCTTCCTCAGCCTGTGAAGATAAGCAAGATTGCAGTCATGACATTCCTGATAAGCATCTCCCAGCACAGCAAGAAGTTGAGTTTGAGGAAGGACAGCTTTCTGGAAAAAAAAGAAGGAAGGATTTCAAGGATAATAATGAAGCCAGCAAGAAGAACAAGAAAAAGAAGATTCAGAAAAAGGAGAAGGAAATAACATATTCAAAAGTTTCTTTAAACAACAGTGCCTCTAAAAGCCAAAAAATACTACTGGAAAGCAATAAAAAGAACAAAGAGAGTGGAAAGGAAGTAACATATTCAAAAGTTTCTTTAAACAATGACAGTTCCTCTAAAAGCCAAAAAATACTACTGGAAAGCAATAAAAAGAACAAAGAGAGTGGAATGGAGCAAGCTCAGTGTGTTGCAGGGGACTTTGTAGATGGGGCATTATGCAATAGCAGTCCTGTGCTCCGTGACAGAAAAACGAAAAAAAGGGAAAAGGTTCCACCACAGGGCCTGGCTGAAGAACCAAGTTCAAAAGCAAATACAATAAAGACCAAGACAGAATTACCAGGGAGTGAGTCTCCGGTAAGTTGTAGAGAGGAGGGCAGCTTGGCACCTCCTGCTACAGAATTCAAAGCCTTTCCTTTTTCAGCTTCCTTCTTTGCAGGCTGTTCTGCCTGCTTGTGCCATTGAGGTCAGTCAGGGCCCCCACTGGGCTGTGAGCAGCAAGATCAGCTGATCTATTCCAGCATGATACAGTTCACAGAACCACAGAGTGTTCTGAGCTGGAAGGGAACCAGCAGGACCATCGAGTCCAGCTCTAGAGTGAATGGTCATCCACGGATCAAAGGCACAGCCCTGGCACTGCCAGCACCGTGCCTGGGACACGTGGGACTGATCCTGGGACACGTGGGACAGTGCTGGGGCTTGCTGCTGTGGTCATGCAGAGTTTCACTTGGGAAAATGGAAATATTACAACAGCAAGTATTGGCCCGAAAAGAAAATGGCTTTGTACAGTCATAAATGTTCAGCTGCTCTTAGCAAAGTGGCAATACTCTTCATAAAATAGGATTTTAATGCCAAAACCTGTTGTCTAACTCAGACAAAACTTCAGAGACAATCCTAAGAATACTAAGTGTAAACTGGGCCAAGAGCACTGAAGCATAAATTCTGATAGAGAAATACTGAAAACAGTTGAGAAGAAGGGAGTAGGGCGATGCATGTTTTGTTTCTCATTCCCATCAGCAGCTCCTTTAATAATAAAAAAATACTGAAGAGAAAATGTGCAGATTGAGAACTCTGGGTTAGTCAGTTCTAGCAAGTTCTAGCTCCTGCCAGGGCAAAATACACTGCACTAATAAATGGCTGATAATGTAGTCTTGCATTTAACTGTGCCACAGTCCTGAAACATTTTAGTCTACAGCAAGTCACACACTCTGCATACCTTGAAAAATTCTCTGTTGGGCTTGGGCTGCAAGCAAAAGAGCAGATTTTAAAGAAAACGTGGAGTGATCCCCACTTAGTAGCAGTGATTGGTGTTTTTCTCATTGGGTGCCATTGCAGTCAGCTCGGGCAGGGAGGAGCAGTGAGGATTTGGTTTAGTGCTTTGATGTTGTTTGCCAGCAGACAGCAGAACCCTAGCCCATGTGAACGTGCTCCTTTTCCAGGAAGTTGGAGGAAGCTTGGCACACCTCCACGGTGTGGTTTTTTCCGCTCAGTAGCCCTCAGCAGGTCAGCACCGTGCTGGGAATTAGCAGGGATGGGGGTGCTCTCTCCTTCCGGCTAAAAAAAAAAATTTAAAAAATCCTGCAGTTGTTGGCAGAATCTTGTCAGGACAGTTTTCCTGCTTGTTTTAATAGATCTGAAAAGACAGTACCAGGCCATCTAGAAGTAAATTGGGAGTTGTTTCTGGTTTCTTCTTTTCATCCAAGAGCATGAGCCCTCCTTCCTGCAGACAGTGTTCTCGCATTTTTAATAGTCTGTGTACGTGTGTGTGTAATGTGTAAAAGGTAGCTTTGGAAAATGAGGTAAATCATTGATGGCTTTTAATAAAACCAAAGCCTCAAAAAGTACCAGCAGGTTCTGCTGACAGAAGTATGTTACAAATCTTTTCCTTGTCGTTTCCCCGGCTGTTTCATGCTTGGTTTATTATGTTAGCTGTATCAATAGATCTTCCCTTTGGCCACTTTTCCCAGGCTGGTCTGGAGCTTATGGCTCTAATTTACCACTATCCTGGACTTACTACTTATCCTGCTACCCTGGATGCCAAAAACCTTAGCCGAATTACAGATTTGGAAAAGAAAGGCTGAGGGCAGCGCTCTGGGAGCAGAAGCTGCTGCAGGGCTGTCCTTGGGGTCCTGCAGTGTCACCAGTGCCTGGGGACTCTGGCACGGCTTTCCCTCCTGCCCTGCAGCCCATCCCTTCCTTTTGAGCTGCTCTGCCTCCTCCAGCATTCCCCATTCCTTGCCCTCAAATGTGGAATAAATGTGGAACATTGCTCTCAAATGTGGAATAATGTGCTGTTTGCTGCCCTTGTAGGAGACACTTGAGGTGTGTGTCCCTGTGCCCCTTCCAAGCCATCACCCACGAGGGAGCACAGTGCAGCTGCCTCTGGATTGGTGTTTGTTTGTTTATTTGTTTCAGAGAGACCTTTGTTTATTTTACCTACAATTTCTATTTTTTTTTTGTTACTTTCACACTCTCTGTCCTTTTCTTCAAGTATAAATTTAAGCTTTTACAAAGTGGTTTAATTTGAAATTACTGTGCCTGCAAATGTTACTGTGTTTGCCAGTGTTGTTGGCAGGTCCCTTTTAATGTGTGAATTTAAAAATCATTTATCTTGATTAAAAGAAAAAAATCTCAGTGAGGTTTCTTCATAGAAATACACGGATTTAATTGGCATTTTCATCTTAGATCTGACTATTTCTTCTTGTCCCAGAATGGTACTACTGATTGCTTAGTGTTTTAACTACTTTTGTGCTAAGAGCTGTGTAAATTCTAATTAACCAGAATGGATAAAAATAATCATACAAGCTTTTTCCTGTTTTACAGGAACATCTAGATGGTGTAATTATTGTGCAGGAAAAAAAAGGAAACTGTGATGAAATTAACATAGACAAGGTATGCTTTGTCTTAATTGTGTAAGATCTAAAGCAAGTCAGCATTTATCATCTGCATAGGAATTGATACAAAAAAACTGCTTTGTTGCTTATCTATGCCTCGATTTCCCTAAATAAAGTTCTGCTTAAAATGTGCTTTACCTTCTGTGGGTTAAGCCCAAAATGTACAGCTCCAGTCAATGTCAGAAGCTTCTAAGTAGCTTATTAAGTTGAACACAGATTTCTTTGTCTCTCATCAGTGTTGGCAGTTTCAGCGTAGCTGTTGCCTGCAGTCAGAAAATTAAACATATCTGATACACCAAAGTACTCATTTAAGATTCCACTAAAAAAATCACAGTTCTCATGTTGAGTGTGAAAAGATCCCATGTGACTTTTTAATTATCCTTGCAAAATTTGGAAGATAACAAATTATTTTATTCTTATTATTTCATTGTGAATTAACACACAGGACACAGTGTCTTATGCTGCATTTGTAATTTTTCTGCACACTAGGTGAGGCGGCAGGCTCTGCAAGAAGAAATCGATAGAGAATCTGGCAAAACCAAGGCTTTCAGTTCCAAAGTGGCACAGGTATGTATGAGTTTAGACCTTGGCCTGATGGAAATACTCCTGAAAAAACCACTGAGCTCTTTTTTGTATGTGGCTCAGGTGCGTGGCTTGGCACAAGTCTTCCTTCTGGCTGCAGATTTGAGGTCATGCTATAGAACAGTTGGTTCAGTGCCAGGAGAGCCTGAGAGCTGAGCAGTGAACTCCTTGCTTTGTACAGAGCTCTAATTCCCATCATCAATCCTCAAAAGCAACATTTTCTCTGGTTCCTCTGGAGAATGAGCCATCGAAAATTGCTGCAGAAGCATTTTCTGCTTACTGTGAAATACAAGTAATTTTTGGGCTGTGGATGCAGCAGTCACTGAAGTGGATCTGATTTCTTATCTGCAAGTCTGCACACACTCAGAAATGGACACATGGAAAGGTAGAGGGGGTGACAGAATGCAAGTGTGTGATATTTAGTCAGTCCTCTCATGGCTTCTGCATCTCTCCTCCACCTCTTTGAAGATGATTCTTTATTCTTTGCTCTTGCATCCTGCTCTGCCTGGCTCCTGACAGATCCACATAAGGTAGTGGAAATTTGCCCTAGTGTTTAGCCAGGGGTGAGAAGACTGAGGTGGAGAGAAAGCTTAGCTGCTAATTCAGACTTCTGCTGTTCTGCAAGACTGCCAGAATGCCTAGAAAGCTGGAATGTGCCTCAGACAAACGCCAGAAACAACTTCTGTAGATCGAACGTAGTGGGAGGGAGTCGGTGTGGCGCTGGAACTGCAACTGTCTAATAATCTCTGAAGTCATTGAGAAAAATGACATCCTTGGCAGGAGATCGCAGTGCTCTGGCACTGATCTGTCTCTGTTTAGTAGTATGCAGAAGAATAGAAGCTGTGAAAACTAATTCATCAGCTCCACGAAGAGTGAGCTGGAAATGCTTCAGCAAAAGCTGTGTGTAGTGCCTGCCAGCAGCTCACTTAAAAAGAGAGTTTTGACAAGCCATAATTATATTTGCATCTGTGCAGATGTCTCCCATTGCAAAGGGTGGACTTACACTCGCGTCACAGATAAATAAATATATCTGTGGGTGTGTTTATCTGTCACAGACTGGCCTTACACAACAACCTGCCTTTGTGCAAGGTCAAAAGGTAAAGTATTATGGGTAGCTTTCTTCCAATTCTAGGTATTCTGGCCTGGGATAGTGAATGATACTCCAGCCTAGCAATTTTTTTAAACTGAGAAACCCCTGCTTTAGCTTGCCTGCAATGTTGTGTAGCATGCTGTGTGTCATGTTGGCTGTCTGCTGGAGAATGACTTTCATGCAAGCTACAACCATTCCATTGGAAGGATTGCAGGCTGACATAAACACACCACTGAATTCACATTTTTTTCCTTTCATGAAGCCAGCTTAGTCTATTTAATTAGTAATCAGTCATTCTTCCATATAGTATCACGCCCAATTTTAAAGAAAAGATTGTGAGTAGAAATCCTGCCCAAAATATTTATTTTAAAGAAAAGATTGTGAGTAGAAATCCTGCCCAAAATATTTATTTTAAAGAAAAGATTGCAAGTAGAAATCCTGCCCAAAATATTTATGACTGCATAGCTATAGCTCAGGAGTCAAATACACCCTTTGACAATGAAGCCTGTTCTTAGGTAAGCCAAGAGTTCATGAACTTTTTAAATCGTATGGTGTATCTTGGGTTTTCCACAAAGAGCTCAAATCTCATTTTAGCTGGACGTTGCCTCCTCAGAAAGGAGCCAGAATCTGCAGACAAAGGGAAAATCCTGAAGGGGTGAACTCGTTCAGAGAATACAGTGAATACAAAGAACACAGCAAACTGCAGGGAGGGGAGGCTTTAAGAGAAATAGATTTTATCCTGTTGCATAAGGCCATACCCTCTGGTTTGCACCCTTGCAAAATTAAGTTGTAATCAGGAGGATGAGAATGCAAATATTACTTACAGTTCATAACCCAGATTGAACACTGTCTCCACAACTGACAGAACAAAACATGGCTGAAAACAACAGCTCCCTCACTAAGCAGGGGGGAAATGAAAAGATAACCCTATGGAGTGGCAGTGAAAGAGGATTAAGTCTGGCAGTTTTCTTAGAATAAGAGATGATGTGTGGCTCTTTGAGCTAGGTGAAGAGAGAGCAGAAAGCCAAGATGGCTAAGGACAGAGGGAAAGGAGATTCTCCGAGCACATTAACCCCTGGCTCCAGCTGAAATGCTTGAAATGCTCATGAAGATGCACTCAGGCAGAGTTAGGTCATTCTCCCACATCCTCCGAGAGGCACTGCCCATGGAGGAACAGCTTCCCAGCCTTGTCACCCTGTCAGGTTTTTGTAGCTGGTTCTATTCTCATGCTACACAGCCAGAAATTGTCTTACTTGCTCTTGGTATTTCTTAATTTTAGTGTTAATCTTGTTTTGCCTCACAGGACACGAAGTTTGGACAGTGGAGTACAGCTACTTTTAAAAGTTCTGAGGAAGAAATGAAGTTTTTTAGACTGATGGGTGGCTTTAAAAAGGGTTCTGTGCCTACCCAAAATCTCTCAGCAATGACAAAGAAACCGAACATGGCTCTGAACAAGGAGGGGGAGGAGAAGCTACAGCAGGCTCTGAAGATGGAGTTTGATAAAGCAATGGACTTGAAGCAACACAGAGGAACTGGTCTTGGATTTCAGCCTGCTGCCAACAAAAAAGGATACATAGACAAATACACATCTCGATCTATAAAATTTGAAGATTAAAACTCTGAAGTAATAAAAAGAATGCAATTTTGCTTTCCACATCTTTTTACTTGAAATAAAATAACAAAATGCTGAAGGAATTTTGTTTATGAGATGAAGTACAAGTTTTCAACTGCACAGACCAGTGGAGCTGGGTCCTCACTTCATCTAAACAGTAAGTTTTTGAAACCTTTACCCTGTTCGTTCTGCAGGGGAAGAGACAGCCTCCTTCAAAGACTGAAAATGTGTGCCATGCCTACAACTATTTGAAATTCAGTAATTTTTTTTAATGCTGATTTAATAAACTTAATTCAATCCATATCTTAGTGATTCAAAAGGATTTTATTCTGTAAAATCTTCACTGTTTTACACTCAGTGAGTGGTACAAAGCGATGGTGCTTTAATGGTGCTTTACTTTGAAGACACACTAGTGGTGTGCCCTCAAATCTGATGAGGGCAGACTTTTAAAGTCAGAAAGTAGTTCTTAAAAATCTAACAACTTCGTTATAATAATGGATAGCATTGACCAACCTCTGTGTTTGAACTATGCTCTGCCAGTTGGTTTTTCAGTCAGCAGCTGTTATCTGAAAATGAAAGTAAAAGCATTTTGGATAGCAGCACCAAATATAAGGATCTAGACTTCCTAAATTACAGAAAGCAACATAATTTTAATGATGTGCTTATCGGGTTGATGATGTATCAGTCTGAATGAAATTTCTAACCTTTGGATTTTCAGGCAACCTGCACTTGAACTGGGTTTTTATAAAGAGTACAGAATACAAGACTGCATTTGTACACATGTTCAGAATTCAAGAGGCCAGGGCAGTTTGTCACTGTATTGCTTGAAGTCACAAAAAATAGAGAAAAACTCACATACCTGTTACAGGCTGTGCCGTTTGTTATGGGAGGTGGTGTTAAGTTTTAGTGGAGCTCTGGTTTTTAAGCAAGACAAAGTCAGCATCTCTTCTGTCCATGTTTGTAGAAGGATTTAGTTCATTAAAATACTTACATTAAGCAAAAGCAACAGTGGATGCAAGGTCTCTCATGGTTCCTTACCGTGGAGCAGAAGTAGTGAGAGTGAATTTTATTAGAAATAAGAACAGTGGATGTAACTATATTCCACAAGGGTAAGGTGATAAATCTGTATACACAAAGAAGCTCCCCCAGAACACAGAGATGAACTGCAAATTGTTTTATAATTTGCAAATATGGAGTACTTTGCATACATTTCCATTTTCCTTTGCAGCACTTAAAGATTGCTTCCATTTTACAAAACACCACCGGACTAAAATGAAAACATAAACACGACTGTGAAAATGTATTGCAGAAATTAGAACAGTAACACCTCAGCCATTTTTCTCCTCTACTGGAACCAGCCAAACAAATGCTGGCAGCATCCCAAAGCAGAGTTAGTATGATTATCATATTGAAATGCTGCTTTCTACACAGGAAAAAGACTGTCCTGCAAGAGGGGTGAAGTTTGGAGGCTGTGAATTCATTTCTACAGATTATCTTCTTTTTTTGTTAGAGTTACAACAGATTAGATCTCAAAAGGCTTTTGCAACCACAGAGGTTCAAAATACTGTTTGCTGAATGTAAATAACAATGTTATGGTAAAACTGGATCCAGAAAATCAGGTTAAATTATTGCACTCAGAACAGTTTTACCTTCATTGTGCCCAAGTAAATCTGCCTCGCTAAGGAAAGTAAAAATACACTGAACTCCTCCAGTCAGAATCTAGATCAGTGATTTTTGGCCTTGGTTCCATGCTCCTCTTCCCTCTTGGAAAAGGCATTCATCAGGTCCTGGACTGCAGAGGAAGCCGAAGGGCCAGGTCTGTAAAATGGCTCATTTCAGGTTGTTTGCTTCGCCTCTTGATGAATTCTAGGGTTTTCACCTGCGTTGGAAAAGAAAGGTTTTGGAGATTTTTGGGTGTCTTTTCTCATTTCATACACGAGCAGTTCATCTTTGTAAAGGTGTCTTAGATAGACACTCTCAGGATTTTCCGTAAATTTCGCTGGCCTTGTGAGCACTTGGCATTGCTTTCTCCAGAGCTCATGGTCATGCAGATCTTTCTCACAGGCTCTCAAACAGCACTTCACAAGCTTTCTCCAGGCAGTTCCTCCACGAAATAAATTTGCTGTATTTCTCTTACAGCTAGTTTTCTGTACTGAACAAAAAGTTAAGAGCACCCAACATTTTCAGGTTCCTTGATGCTTGACATATTATTAAAATGCTAGAAAGATGCAGACCAGCTGGAATAGGAGAAGCTGCTTGTTCTTTAAGAAGCATTTAGAAAAATTTCCTGGGATTTTAAGATAATTTGATTTTTTAAAGAGAGTAACTTGTAAATTGAATTAGGTTTATTCAGATCAAGAAACTGTTACCTTTTCCCAAATAAAGACTGGAAAAAGATATGAATAACTAGAATTTGTCTGCATTATCTGTTTCCCTCCCTTACCATAGTCTTGGTGTCAGCAAAGCCATGCTTCTGAGCAAGATTCCAGAGATTGACACAAAGCTGGTTCAGTCTGTTGTTCCTTAGGTCCCCATGAGCCAGAATGGTGTTAAAGAAATAGAGTGCCAGCTGGCTCTGCTGCTTCAGGCTCTGCAGTGGAAACAGAAATATTCCCAGATTACTATCCCAAATACCCAAAACACCCAGCTCAGCCTCCCTGGGCTCTCTGCAGTCTCAGTTCAAAGGGCTCTCCTTTAGTAACACACACCAATAGTCAGAGACACAGGAACACAGGCACAGTTTTCATATTCCATTCCAAATGCTGCAAATAGCAGTCGTTTGTAGATCAGCACAGGCTGCTGTAAATAAAGTAATTACACAAGACTCCTACATCTCAACACTTTGGCACAGCACAGTGTGTAGGTCTGACACATTTGGAACTCAAGACTCCCAACAATTGCACAGAAATCACCTCCCACCAACCAAAATTGCACTCAGAGCACCATAGCTGTGTATTTTTAGAGACCACTATCATCAGTCTCAATTAATGCAACTTCAGGCTTTTTTCCCCCCAGTCTATTCTACCTTTATTTATTTAAAGGTGGTTTTTCCCAGCTATTCTTTCACTGAAACTCAGGTGATAGGAACATATTTGAATTGTATTTGTGGCTTCTTCCCCTAAAATTGCTGAAGAGGGACCTTGAGGAGCATTAGAGCAGAGAGGATTCACTGCTGCATGTTCTTTTGACCAGAAACAGCTTGAACTTTACAGAACTGTCCAGAACTAAGAATTTGCATTCCAGCACTGGCACATAAATGAAGCATTCTCTAATACTGTGCAAAGACCACACTGTGTTAACAATAAGATGCATTGTTCTCTTCCAAATTGCCATTTTGGTGAAAGGATTTTATTGTGAGAAAAATTTATTTTCCTTTATAGCTTTTCAAGGAAATGAACCAATAAAAACACAAAATCATCAGAGGCTTGTTCATTTAAATGAGCAGCCAAGAAGATGAATAAGAAAAGGTCACCGACACTGACGCAATCCAAATACCACAGTGATCTTATGATCTTAGTTTTACTCGAGCACAATTAGAGATCTCTGACAATATTCTATTTCCTCAGCAACAACAGCTTCCTCTAACAACTATTCATTCTTACAAAACAATTTTTATCTAAATCTCTCAATGACTTTTACTCAGCAAAGCAAAACAAATGGTCCCTCTTTGTAAATAAGGAGGGACAGAGGAGCAAATCCAAGGCTGCAGAGGCAAAGGCAGGCCAAGCACCTCTATCTGTGCTGCTTAGCCTTAAATCCAGTTTTCTGTGCAACAATGGCTTCAGTGAAGTAACACAGGATCTCCTTACATTATGCTTGAAAGTAGGAAAAAAAAAGGCCTTTCAGAAACCACGGATTTCAAGCTCTACAAAGATTCCTACTCACAAATTCCATGCAGGAGTCGGAGGAAAAAAAATTCCTAATATACAACTCACAGTCCTGAAAACTTAAAAATTTCCTTCCAAGACTTGGCTGGACATTCTGACTTGTGCCAGAGTGGTTGTTTCTGCTGCTACAGTTCTGAAAAAGAACTGCTGTTCACTGTGGTGTGTGTTCAGTGATGTAGAGGATTTGAGCAAAGGAAATGTTCATCTTACATCTCTGCCATTGCTGAAGGAAGGACAAACGGGACAGCAAAAGCAGAGAAAACTAAACTTAGCACAGTGTCCTCCCAAGATGTATCACTTAACATGTTCTGGACTGGCAAACACTGCAGGCTCCTGTGCAAACAGACTCTGAAAAATTCCATCCAATCCATCCTGCCTGCCCTCCCACCAGGCTGAGAGCCACAAGATTCTATCAAGAGAAGCCATGCAGGGAGGGGAGATTGGGGAGCTGTGGAAGGCTGCATTCTCACCAACAGGTACATTACAGAACAGGGAGTTCTCACCGTTTCAGTAAACATTAGTCACCTGCCTTTCACACACAGTCCATTAAGCTATACTTGATCCCTCAGAGCCTTGGAATTCCAATCAAGAAATCCAATAAGCTGCCTAGAGCTTTCTTTCTTTTATATTGAACAAATATACTGAAGTCAGGCTAAAGACAAAATACCTTTTTCTTCCCTCTGTACCTCTCTCCTGACATCATCCTCGTGCCTGGGATCCAAAACTTTTATAATTATAGGTGGTTTTATTGTATCTTCCCCAGGGATAGACTAACTGAATTCTCACTCAGCTCATTACAGAACTGGACATGACTAGGTGGCACCACCACCAGCCTGCCTATGTGATGGACTCACTTTCCAAACAAGTGAAAATACCCAACTTTTGTTAGGAAGCTTTTGGAAAGATCAGTTCCTGGTCAAAGCTGGTCTGTTCCTTCACCTCCAAATTCTTTGGTTTTTATTGAGTCAAGTTAAGAACATACCTCTTCTTTTCCAAGGGTTTTCAGATGGTCCAGGATCTGTGCCACCACTGTTTCGCTCAGTTTATTGATCTCAGCCAGGAACTTGGAGTCTCCACCATACAGAGTGTCATTGGAATCAACTGCAGAGATGAGTGCAAGCTTAGGCTAAAGGGCTGTACATTTATTTGCTACTGAAAACATCATCTATTGAGGGAAGACCACACTTGGAAGTTACAAAATGATGCTCCTCCATGAAGCACAAACAGAACAAGGTTTTTTAAGTGCCACTTGGTTGTCTACTATTTCCTTTTGATTTTAGGAACAAAACACTGAAAAGGCTTTTCCAGCTTAAAGCCAGTCCTGTACTCCTGGGTGCAGCCAGGCTCAAAAATGTCTGCTAGATTTAATGTAAAACAACGTGTTGTGTCCATTTTCAGGTTTTCCAGAGACAGACTCCCTGCTCCCATCACTTCAGAAGAGCATGGCCATCATCTTCAATGGCAAGGACTGGGACACACAATTTGTGTTTTAGTGAAAATAGTAAGACTTCTGAAAGAAACTGCATTTTCATTTTTTTCCCTAAAATAAAACCATGGTTACCTCGAAGTCACGGACAGAAATTCAAAAAGTGTATTTTCAGTTTCAAAGGCCTTAAAAGATTCTTTGGAGGGAGAGAGCTCTTGAAGTTTTTACAGCTTATATAATGGTGATTTTAAACATGTCTTTTGACCTAATTTATTTGTGTTCTATTAAGAAGTAGGTTAAAAGAAATTTGTAGGTATTCTAGGTAAATCAGAAAGCACAAGATAAAAGATGAATCCCCTGTTTCCAGGTAAACTTCATTTTAAGAAGCTAAGGTACAAGGCCCACCTAGAAAAAAACCTCATCACCCTACTGCAGGGAAAAAAATTACTGATTTATATTTCCATGCTTATCTCCATTAAAATCTAATTAATTTAGATTTCTCATCTTGGGATTGTGCAGCTATTTTGGTCATATAAAAATGGAGTGAAAGAAAAAGCAGCTAAAGCACACTTCCTTCCAGAATCTGAACAGCAGATTTACTACAGAGCAGCAGCTCAACTGACAGCTATTTTCTGTGCTGCTAACTGCAAGAGGGATTTTGTCATGGGTGGTAAATCTGACAGACTGTTCACCACAAGAACTGCAGAACATATTCCAGCCTGCCCCTCTGTTAAAGCAGTGCCCAAAGAAAGAAAAAGTCCAACCAGCTTGGCCTCTCTGACTCACTAATCCCCCAGGATGCTTTAAAAGATTCAATTATTACTCTACCTTAATTTAGTAATCTATAATCAGAAGGCAAATGTTCAAATTTTAGTGCATGTAAAAATATTCCAAAATTATTACAAAAAAGATGACAGCTATTTTCTAAAATGTAAAATCTTTAGAATTTTCTAGCTATTCTGAAGGTTTTTGTAAGTTACTGCCATTTCCAAAATTGAAAGGCTGCCTTCAAAGTAGCAAATACATCATTTAAATAATGAGAGTAGGCTTTACATTGAGCTGTTAATAAATGTGGATGAAACACCAATGATAAGTAGAAATCAAGTTGATAATTTAGACTAAAAGAAAACCCTTCATATGCATCATCTTTACTTGAAAAGTTCACATTTATAAGCATTTGCACCAACACCACCAGAAGCAAACTTCTTACTTAACCCACTCTGTAGAGATTCACTTTAAAGCACAGACTGTCCAGCAGCCAACTCCTGGGATTATTTTAAGTTACAATACCTGGAACTGGATAGAAGAATAATCCATTCTGTAAGACTGATTACCCCTGGGCTTCGTTAACTGGTTATGGTGATAAGGAATACTACAAATGTCCAGGTGGAATGCAAGGAGCCCGAGCCCCCTCAGGTGTTACCTTTGTCTACATGGTAGATATATGCTTCTTGAGTCATTGCAGACAGCAGATGCAAAACGTTAGTATAAATCCTGACTTTGTCATCGCTGTTATCCTCCCAAGTGTAATCCTGGATCACATTCAGTAATCCTCGCACAAGAAACAACACTCCTTGTTCTGGATGGTCCTACAGAAATGAAAAAAGAGAGGTCAAAACCAACACCACAGCCCCAGAGCAGGAACAGGATTATTCACAGTCATTCAGTGGTGTAGAGTCACAGCATGAGCTCTATAAAAGCAAAACTACAATGTAATTAAAGCTAACAGCTACTTTTCTTAAGTGTGCTTCCTGCAATCCTTTAAAAATTCTCCAGTTCCCATCTAAAATGCCCACTTGAGCCATTATCAGAACATGATCCTAGGCAGCTTCACAGAGAAACTTTGAAATGCTTTGTTTTCTAGTCATGGGAGAGTGGTACAAAATTAATTGTCAGCTTCTTAACAGCTAAGCCTCCAAAATTAACCACTGGGTAGATTTTGTTATTAAAATCGTATCAGTAAGCTGTGGTGTGTTACTCATATAATTAGGAGGTTCAGAACACCTACACTGGGAAGTCAGTTACAGACAATCACCAATCCTTTAACATGAAATGAAAAGAAAGGCTCTGCTTCCCATAAGCTGGCAGTTTTTACAAGCAGCTTTAGTACTGCACCCAGCTAATTCCAGCTGGCACTTGGTGCAGTGGCACCAACACACACAGCACAAATCACAGTCCACTGGGGACGTTTGCCTTTGATCTTCTGCAAACAGGGAACAAAATTAGGGAAGAAGCTAATTTCTGAATCTTATCTGAGAGGCTGGATCACCCTTCTCCAATCATCTGGCAATGATCCGAGTCACTGCACAGCCTTCCTTCGAAGCCTGCCTTCAGCCAGGGGACAGCAGTGGCACACCACAGGGGCACTGGCACATCACAGGGGACAGCAGTGGCACATCAGGGGCACTGTCCCTGTCCCTTTCCCCTCTAACACACAGCACCTCCACCTTTTGGGTCATGCATGGTGGGAGAGCCCTTCCCCTGAACAAGGAATCTGTGCAGGGGTTTGGACAGCACCACACTGTGCTGCTGCACCAAACATGCAAAGAAAAAAGGAAGGAGAAAACCGTAAGGGAGGTTTCAGTGAGCAGAACAACCCATTTTCTCCAAGGACAAATGAATATACCTCCAACTTTTTTCCTGTTCCTCCAGATTAATTTACAATTTCCCCTTATCTTTCAGCTATAACTGAAAATCCTGGAGGGAAAACGACATCTCTCTCTAAACTTGACAATTAGTTAAAAACTGAAGTGCATAGAATGGTAGTACTTTGTGAAATATTCATCACAAGAGGAAGGTTATGCCAAAACACATCTTCTAATTATTACTTTCACTCAAATGATTAGGCAACCTATAACAAAGTAACTGAAATTAATACAAACGAGAGCTCTATATTTTTCCCCTTCTCAGGTACTAGAGTCTTTTGAGCACTTAGCTAAGAAACCAGTAAATTATGTTTACACAATTAAATGATGGTGAGATTTCACTCTACCCCAAATCCAGTTACAGTGAGAGGTGCTACTGAGAGTGGCAATGCTGTCCCTCCACACAATTGTTCTGCTTCCCCATTTTGCATTGGGGTGAGTGATTTTGCAGCAAAAAATCAAATCGATTCATCTTGCTCATGGAAAACTCATCACTGCCTCTCCCACTCCAGAAGCCCAGTCTACTCGAAATTTTTTTAAAAATTTTTAAAAACTGGCAAGTCAGACAGTCTATACTAATCTGTGCTGTTCATACACACTCAACTTACCGGAACAACTAATAAAGTGGAAAAAAAATTACAAAGGAATTCCAGGAGGAAGGCATCAGAAGGTCGCATCTTTCCATCGACACTGATCATTTTTGGCACTTCAGGAACAAGGCTCACTGCAGCTTTGAAAAAAGCATCAGCTACAAAATAAAAACAGAGTTGCTGTTATATCACTCCAGCTGTGAAGGTAGCCATGCCTGTGACCCAATGGGTGCTTTGAATTTGATTCAGATTACAGAAAATGAATGTGCTGAACTGCAAAAGAAACCCAAGACTCAGCAGTTGTCTGATTCTCGAGAAATGTGTTAATTCAAATGATGCTGCTTCTTCAAAGGAAGTTCCCACATCACTCAAGATTTCTGAAATTGTTACTCTTCTTGCATAAGGAGACATCATTTCATATGTATTCCATATATAATAAGAAATCAGCACATGATTCAAAGTTGACTTATGGAAGAAATGCTTATGCCAGGAGAATGGGGAATCCAAAGGGGGGGAAAGGGTTCATGCTATCCTGTTCACCAGTTCATTCACAAAAGGCTGCTAAAGTTCCAAGGAAGTACCAACAACTTCATTTTTCTAATTATTTATAATCACTAGAAGTAAAATACTAATATGCTACCAGAACCTGGGTATTGCTGGTTACCTAGATAAAAGGATTTTTTCCAAGAATCACAATACAGGAATTAGAGAAACCATCCACTACTACGGATGGCAAAACAGCTATTAACAGGTTTTTCATAACTCTTTATTATGTCTCTAATCTTACAAAAACATAAATTTTAAACACTAGAACATCTATTCCTCAGTTTATTAATATTCACAAATTAAAAGCAACAATATTTTCCCTCTTACATTAGAAGACCTCCTATGTATGCTGAATTCACAAAAAATTTCTGACAGCAACATTGTTTTGCACTTTCTTGGCAACATTTCAGAATAACCAAGTATCCACATCCCACTCAAGTTGTTCAGCCACACACTTCAAAGCATCCTTCAGAACGAATACTGCATCTTTATTTTACAGCAACAGAGACCAAGGCCATGTGATCAGATTTTCTCAAAGGGAAAAGGAGAATTCTTGGTGAAAGCCAAGAGGTGTTCCAGGGCTGGGATGGAGATAGCACTGACAGGCAGGCTTGGGCATTTCCAGGAGCGCAGCTTGCTCTGGAAAAATTCATTTGAGACTCCAAGCAAATTTGCTAAATATAGTACCAACTGATATCTAATTTAAGCTTATGAGGAATACCAGGGAAACATGTGCTTTGGAAAAACTGCACTTCTTCTCACTCTTATTTTTTCTCAGCACACAACTGCTCAAGCCCTTCTGGACTTTCTGCTGCTTAGAACACAGACTCTTCTATCACACACTGTCCTTTTATTCTGCACATTTGGGGTGAAAGAATGTTTATTTCAAACAACTTGTAAGTTTAGACAGCCAACCCAAAGGAAGGCAAGTAATCTTTCTCTGAGTTTTATTTGAGGAAGGAAGGCAGCAGCAGATGTTCATTCTAGCACAAGTAAATGAATCGCTGTCACTTCCACAGTTGTCTCATCAGAAAAAAAATGAAAGTGCACGTCCCACATCACCATACAATAAAAACATGTGACCAAATGAAAAAATGTGCCTTAGAGAATAGTCTGCATAGCAAAGTGCCCATGTCTGTGCAGGGAACGCTGCTGCCTTCTGAAGTGATTTCATAACAGGACGAGGATGACCTGTGCACAGTGGAACAGAGCTGCAGAGCCTCGCCCTGATCACTGCCTGCTCCCCCAGAGTCAGACCCTCCACATCCTCCTCTGAACTTCTGCCACAGTGCAAACCCAAAACCTCTCCTCTGCACTTTGAGACCTGAAATTTGATTCAATTTTCTCTTCTTGCCTCCTGCTGTTGCTGAATGAGAGCTGCCTCCTGATGTGGCTGGGCAGCTTCAGAGCGCTGAGCTCCCCTGCTCCTCCTGCAGAGCTCTCCATCCCTGTTTGCCTTTCCCCTGCCTCCCCCACTCCCTGCAGCACGGCAAGCCAAGAAAGCAATGCAGCACGAAACAGTTGTATTTCACTTCGGTACATCCCCAAGAACTGGCACAGGAGAATATTTTCATTTTGCACTAAGTCCTGCCAATCTGTGCTAACCATGAAATGGTTTTATGCTGGAACACTAAAAGCACTTTTATCCGAGATATATATGCTTCATAAGAAGCAAAAATAAATGCAAAGGTTTTTATTACAGACTGCAGAAAACTACCTGTCCTCTAAACATTGCAATCCTGGCAGAGAGGTGTCAGAGTATGCAGCACATGCTCTGAGTTTGGAGAAAAAGTTCACTGAAAAGGTTGTCACAGACATGCTATTTTTTCAAGTATGAAATCAGCATCAGTGTTTAATTCTGAATTACATTAATTATGAGGTTATGCAATGATGCTTTCCCTGTATCTTTAAAAGTCAATTTTTAAAACTATTACTGTAGAGATGTTTTAAAACAAAACCATACATCACTTTTCCTAGCTTCCAAAAAATACAAGCAACCACTTAAAAAGCACTGAAAACCACAACAATCTTACATTCTTGATTAAAAAACCAAAAAGAAGATAAAGAAAGGCTTTTTCTGATGAAGGATGCTGTTTTCTTATCTGCCTAGAGTACAATAGTGCTTCTGAAGTGAAGCACTGTTGAGCTGGACGAGGGGAGAGCAGGCTGTGCCTGCCACAAATCACGGTGATGAAGCCTTGCCCGACTGCTGTTAACATCCTGGGCAGTGCTCCGAACACAACACACTTCATGCTTCACTAAACTCACCCTTTCACAGCAGCTCCTTCATTCTGCTTGACCATAATCCTATCAATCCTTCCCCCGAGCATACATGCTGACCTTCAGGCTACAGAAACTAACAGGCTTGGATATCCAAGTCAGCACTTCCAGAAATAGCCTCGGACAGAAGGAAAAGTGAAATTGGTGTTGAATGTTTGGCTGTTGACAATATTCATGATGGCACATGTACACATTTAATTATACCTACACACAGCTGTATGTTCCTCCATGTATTTCTATATATCAGTCTCTCTACATATAAAAATTCAGCCTGCATTGCATTTTCTGTATCTCTGATGGCCAATTAAACTGTATGAATTAAAGATTTCAGGCAGGCAAAAATAAGGAGGAACAAAGTCAGAGATGGGGAAACAATTAAGCTCCTTAAGTCCACCTTCAAAGAGCCAAAGGGAGCGAGTTGAACATTCCTACCCAAGGTATTTTTAGTCTCGGCTACAATTACACCAGGCTAAGTCCACCCAAAGGCCAAAACGAGGGACCATGCACATCTTCTGCATTCCACACCACTTTCCTGTCTTACAACACTTTCAAACTTAATTTAATACTCTGAAGATTTTGCTTCCACATTCAACAGATGTTGGAAACTTAATGAAGCTTTTCCTCCAGTGCAAAAAATTATTGGGAAGCAAGCATGGGGGTTTTGTTACCTTATTTTTTCTGTAAAATAAATTAATCCATTACTGTTTTGACAACCAAGCATCGTAAACATTTGAATCTCAACTTGTTCTCCATCTTAAAGTTCTCTACACATTTCTTCCAATCCAGAAACAACAAAGAATTACTTGAAGGAATAAAGTTGAAATTAGGAAATGAATGCACTGCTGCTTGGTGAGTGGAATGTACTAGCTATGCTAATTGATACTATTTCATACTATGAATTAGCTGCAAATAAAAAGGTAATTATGTGGATGAAGCTTGGTAGAGGCAGTTTTAGGCATAACTTGATCAGAGATTGCTCCAAGGCATTAGTACTTAGAGACAAAGGCATACAGAAGTGCAAGATTCATACAAGGCATCCCACAGCATCAGCAAGGACCCTGGGCACAAGATATTCCTAAGGTGTAATCAGTAAATGCAACACACCCTACCCCACTGCCTCCCACCCAGAAAAAAATTAAATAAAAAAAAAACCAACCACAAATTTCAGCCTGCCTCTCTAAATTCCATGTAATCGCTAAAGACTGTGAGGTAGCACATCAGCAACAGTCTCTAAAGAAAGTAATATTGAAAATATTTCACCAGTAATATTGAAAATTTTGAAATAATAAATGCTACAGTTAAATACTACCATTTCTACTTTTATTATGAGGCAAAAAACAAATCAAATGAGCAGACATACAGCAAAACATGATACAAGGCTGGAAAGTCTATATGGTTTTTGCAGAGAGAAATCATTCCTCAGAGGTCTCTCAAGTCTTCCAAAGAACCAGCAAGATTGTGTTTAAAAGTAACTCAATTAATAAATATTTAGATTTTTTTTTTTAATGATATTTATCCTTGTAGAAATGGCTCTTTAAACAACTAAACTGAAAGAAGATAAGGAAAAAAGTCCTCATGAGGGCACATAACTTAAAAAAGGATGGGGTGGGTGGGGAAAGGAGAGGGAACAAAAAGTTTTCACAGGGGAGCAAAATGACTACAGCATTCCTTAAGGTTTCGCAGAGACATGTCCTGCTGGTGAGCTGGGAGGTGACAATGTTTGCAGACTGCTCTGGAACGTGACTGCAAAGCATCTCAGATGGAGCTCATGAGTCTGAGCAATAAAGCAGCAGATGAACTCTAATATTAGTAAGGCATGTGGGGAGAGAAACAGCCCTTGCTATAACTATAGAAAGAGAAGCTCTGAATAGGCTATTTCCACTCCTGAAAGATTCTGGAGTCATCATAGATGGTTTCCTGAAAACTGCATCCTTGAACAGCTGCTGAAAAGGCAAGGCAATTATGGGAATTGCTAGGAGAGCAATGGAAAACTGAGGTGTCATGGTATCATGTCTATTGCTGTTGTGCATTTACACCTGGAATAATCCAATCTAGTCCTAACTGTCCCATTTCCAAAAGGACAAAGAGATTAAAAAGGTGCTAGGGCATGGAGCTGTTTCCTTATTAGCAAAGGCAATAGTGACAACAAATTCTTCAGGAGCTTACCAACTACATCATCACACAGACAGCAAGAAGAAAATGAGTCAGGAATGGCTGAATTCTGCTTTAGCAGATCAGCTGCATGCTCTGAGCCACTCACCTAACATTCAGCATAAATCCCTAAACATTAGACTTCCAAGTAGTGGGTAACTGTGGAACTCACTATCACATGAAGTTACAAAGGCCAAAAAGTAAAAATTGATCTAAAAAAATTAAATCCCTAAGGCTTGGTCTCTCTATTTGATTAAATACCATGGTCTGGGCTGTACACAAGCTTTGTTGAAGGATGTATTTAGATCAGCTGCAGCTGAAAGCCAAGAAGCATCATTCTGCATTATTGTTTCCTTAGTAGATGCTACTAGACACTTTCAAAAACAGGTCACGGGCTAGACAGACCTGAAGAACTGACAAACTGCAATAAAGTACTAGTCTGAAGAGCTTACAGAGACAGAGATGTCACCTCTGTCACATCCTGCGGCTGGGATAGAGAGAGGAGCAAGCCAAAGCTCAGGGAATGGGAGAAGTTTCCTGCTGTGGCAGTCCCAGGTAACAGAACAGGTCACAATTCTGTGCAAATGAAGCAACACTTAGCATTGCTAGAAAGGAAAACAGTATGACATCATTCTTTCCCCAAAGCTCTTTCACTGCCTTCCAAGAAAGCAGTATTTAAAAAGATAACAGAGACAGCATATAGCAATCTCACCAGAGAAACATGAGCCAAGAAGTCCTAGGATCTGCAATTAGGAAAATCTCTTCAGGTTCCTATTTCTCTAAATTCTTTACCTCAAATTCTCTCTATTTATACTCTTCAGATCTATAAAGATTTCAGGAGATTAGGAAAAAATACTAAAAATTGTTCTCTAATGCTACTGAGAAAATACTCTAAACCATTATTACACTATGATTTAAAATTACATATTAGCTATTCCATATTTTCTCCAGAGAGTAACTGAAGCATTTAGAGAACACTCAAGCAAAAGTAACATCTTCTGCAGTAGAAAAGAAATTACTTTTGCAATCTGCTAGGTGTAACTGTTTTAGCCACAGCTGGAAAACAGAACAAATACCTCCAAGTACATTAAGCACTGCTTGCTTCAGAACTAAAATCTGCATTTGCCAAGCGAAAAGGTCTGCAGCAGTTGATCTGAGGGACAGACTCTCCATTTTTATGAAGTTTTATGTTTGACAATATCCCAGTGAAATTATTCACACAGAATCAGCTGAATTACCTTATTCACTCAGCATGTTATTTCTGAAGTGAGGCAACGATTTCAAAGCCTTTAAAACAAAAATGCTGCTTAACACACATTACCAAAAAGTTATGTCATCTCTACCCACCTGCTGAATGCTGTGACCAAACATTAAAAACTCATGCTGTCTCTCCCTCCTTTTTGACAGACAAAAGTTGCATTTCCACAGGGAGGAAATGTGTGCAATTAAAATAATACCTGTGTCTCAGAAGTCCAGAAGAGTGATACAATGGAGCATGCATTTAATCTCAATTTAGTCCAAGCACCACCATGACAGAAAGCATGACCAATGAGAATTTATTATTCTCTGTTGGCAGCATGCAGTGCTCAGTGGCTCAGTTAAGAAAAATGAAAAGCTCATCTCTGTAAAATCTAGCATCTTCCTTTCAAAGGTGCGCTCCTAATAGGCTCTCCAGAGGTACAAACTGTGCATCCAGGGCAAATTCCCCTACAACATTTTAAACATAATTACAGATTCATTTCATTTAAAGCAGGTCTTGGGAGCTGGAGATGAAAGAGACAACAGCATTTTTATACATCCTGAACATTTCCAGACAGACATCCATCAGTGTATTAATGCTGGAGTTTCATGAGCCTAGAAATGCACAGTTCTGACCCAATTTCATTGTCTTAAAAAAAACCTATTCCAGGATAAATTACAATTTTCTAACACTGCAGTATTTGGCTGAGTTCAAACACTTGATTTGATTAACAGTGTGGCAAATCCCAGCAGGCAAGGCTGGGACAGAGCAAATAGGAACAGCGAGACACGAGGAGTGATGGTCTGCTGCTGCTGCCCCTTGAGATTGGCAATGAGGCAAAACCCAAACTTTTCCACTTATAAGCAGATTAGCTGTGGCTCTCCAACTGCTGATAGCTTATCAGTGCATTCCTCAGACTCATAAATTCATCTGTTGGTATGACCTGCACATCCTCATTTTCAAGATAGATACACTGGCAATTTAGAGAAATGTTTCTATTGCCAACAGAAGTTGTGGAACTCAATTTTGCAATGTGTTTAAATGAAAAGTCAACTCACTGAAACAGCTGGACTCCCCACACGAACTTAAAATTTAGGAAAATCCAAGAGCTTATCTTGCTAAAAGCACCAGCTGGGATCTTTGAGGAGGAAGTGCATGCACACACTCTCATGCATGCACCACTGCAGACTGGGCTATCGGGTCAGGTACATTGCCTTGCAGCTTTATTTCTCTTCACAATTTTACACCAATTAAGCTAATTCAAAGCAGCATGAACTAAAAGGCACAAACAAGGCACAGTTTCCTCTCCTGGCCTAATGCTATCAGTAACTGCACAGTCTGAAATCTCTGCTCCATGCTGCATTGGTTTGAGTAGATCAGTGTCTAATCGGCACCAGGTAACTCAGATAACTGACTGGAGTGAAATTTGCTGTCATGAATTAATCAGTACTTCTTACTTCTTACTCATTCAGCTGAGAAACAGATTAAACTGTGTGAAAAGAAACTTTCAAGGACACATTATCTGACTGCAGTGCATCAACATACGGAAAGACAGTTCACAAAAAATGTCCCAAGACAGTGCCTGTTTAACACATGCTAAATTACTCATGCAAATGACATGTCTCTGAGTACAAATTATACCCAAAATAGCTTTTCTAAGGGAGCAAAAGAGTGCATAACAATAAAACCTAACTAAATTGAGTTACTGAACATCAGAATTTTCCTCTTGCTTCATTGTAACAAAAGCAGAGATGAACTAAATGCTGCTCTCTCTAGCCCTTGTGGGTCTAAAACTCAGGAGTGTGTGGTCAATAAGCATGCAGTTTAGAGACTGACTTCACAATACTTTGCATATACCTGCAACTTGAAAGATTTCAGGATGGGGAGCCTGATAATTGTTTAGTGAGTGCACTGCATTCACATGTCAAACAACAGCTGTGCACATTTGTAAACTCTCACACTGAAAAATTTGGACAATTGAAGGGCTCAGGAGTCTCACTCAGAGAAGAACTGAGTCACAAAAATAGTGGAAAAGCAGGTTATAAATTGAAAGATATTAAATCTCAGGGTGGGTTCCAACATGGTCAGGGAATAATCCTCAGAGACCAAATATTACAGAAAAACTGCTTTGGATTTGCTTTCAGTAAGAGAAGCTCTGCAACACAGCAGCAATAACAAAAAGTGACATTCAGGATAAGGTAAGCTGGGCATTTCAATAAAACACCATAGGAGGAAAAAGTGAGTCCATTTTATGTAAATTGTTATCTACAAAGAAACTGCACAGTGCTAACTGCACAACAACAGACTTTGCAGATCTTTTATTTGCACAACAAACTTGGACACAACAGTCAGCTTTACTCTAAATCCCTCTGCTTTGCTGTATGGGCAACATCAGATTCCAAACAAAGAAATCCAACAGTCACTGTGCACTGAAAAGTCTTAATCAGCATCCTAAGTCAGCTTGTTTGTGCAGCTGGAACTTGCTGGTAAATGCAGAGCTTGGAAAACAAGCTCTCGTGAAGAAGCACAGAGCTAACACAAAGAATTAACAGCCACAACAAAACATGCTGCAAAGTAATCCAATTTATTACTCTCACAGCTCCACTGAAAACATGTAAAGGAAAAGCATTTAGCATTGGAGAGCAGACGTTTAAAGTCAGGATTAAAACTGCAAACCAAAGTAGAATTACATAGTTTTAAAAAGGGAAAGACAAATACTGCAAGCAGTTAAAAGTATAAGAAGACTTCTGGGATATATAACTGACTTCCATTTGTGACATGAACAGGAGCAAGATCCTATTAAATGATACAGACTTATTGCTCATTCTGCTGCCAGAATAGCTCCCATTTTCTTCCCCAAATCACCTTTTGTCAGAATTTCCAATTACTTAACACTGAACTAACAGGATGGCTGCAAATGTGCTCAGGCTCTGGTTCAATCAATAATTCAGATCCAAAAAAAAGAAAATATATTTCTCAATCTCCATCTGATCTGATGCTCCCCCATTTTTTCACTCCAATACAGTGGCACATTTTCTTGGCTGAACATTTATCATGGGTGTGCTTTGATAGCAAATTTCTGCTGCCACTGACTTAACCTGTAATTCCTTTCCAGCTCATTGGTGACTTTTGTCAGACTGTGAACTACTACACAGATGCTTTCCTTTCTTTTTTCAATTATAAAAAGGCACATCGTTTGTGATTAGGGTGCTTGCATAATTGTGCAGGAGAAAAACATTCCATGCTTTCTGTAATTCCTAATTTAGGACAACCTACCTCTTAGCCAGGACTGTGTCAACTCCACTCAGCTCTCTTGGCTACTGAGATCCCACTGAAGAGCTGCTTTACCATGACAAGTTTGTACTCTAACAGTGTTTGAAATGGGGCTGTACTTTAATTGCATCATAAATACACACACGACTTAGGATATCAAGCAAGTTATTATTCACAGCTAGAAATATTTCTGAAGTAAAAGAACCTTTAAGTAGACAAATGTGTGCCTTACCTTGTGAAAGGCACTGATTTGCCAGAGCAACCTGTCCAGAGTGTAGATACAGATTAAGACGTGTGAAGATACTGCTCAGAGATGGAATTGTAATGAAGCAGAAGGCAACACAAGCCTGAAGTAAATCGAAAAAAACCAGAATAAAATTCCTATCTCAGAGTTATAGCAATCTTTACTGATTTAAATACACAATTAGGAATAAAAATCTGTAAAACAGCTGATCAGTTTTGGGAAAGATTTTCAATACAAAGTAAATATGATGTGAAGCCCAAAATCAGCAATTTTGAATTTCTAAACTCCGTGGCATCAGATAGTATTATCTGCAGAGAAAGCAGGCTGAGAGCTCAGCAGTCAGACCTACCCTGACAAATGCAGCTGTCTTCCTGGAATGATTTCCTTTCATCACCCTTCTTGTTTCCATTGCTAGCTGGTTCACAGACTGCACACACAAAACAAAAGGAAACCAGTAAGAAAAATGCACAGCCTCAGTGCAAAATAACAAATGCATTTAGAGAATAAAAGTGTCCAAAGGAACCCTGATACAGTGTGCCCTCACTGCACTATTTACTTTTTACTTGGAGATTTAGTGACTGTTCCTTAAAGCAAGTATGACTCAATTTATGAAAGTAGACTTGTTTTATTCAAACCTTTCTCTTATCCTTTCCTTCCCAGCTATGGTGCTGTCATCTCCTTCCTAGCAGAACAACCATGATTTCTAGCTAACACAGATTAAAAACCATAAACCAAAATAATAAAAGGATTTAAGGGAAGATGCAATGTTGCAAAGGAATCAGATGCAGCTAATGCTCACCTGTGACTCAATACAGAAAAGAGATTAACCTTCCCAATCACAGCAGGACTCTGCCTGGAGCTGCAGCCAGACACAGACTAATCTTTCCTAGATGGAGGATTATAGAAAAGACAACCCAAATTCTGAATGCACAGAAGTGCCATTTATTTTACTAGATATGAAATCTCTTGCAAGGTAGCCCATTTGCTTTGTGGCAATGGTACCATGCATGCCTGTCAAGCAGGAACTTCAGAATGTTTAGGAGGAAAAACCCAGAGATGAGATCAAAGTTCACTTTATAAACAGCTGACTAAAATACTTCAGACTCATTTTGCCATAGACCAATAATCTGAGCAGGGAATGGGAGAACTGCAAATCCATTTATGAAGGAAATGTAGGTGAACTGTGGCTTACATGAATCAGCTGGACCAGAACAGGCTCCAGATTGCAGAACATTGACCTGGCCTCCACATAGAAGCTCAGCTGCTGTTCAAAGTCACGGCCAAACGAAACCTGTGAAAGACAAAAAGCCCCCAGACTTTACCACTGTAGGCCACTAAAGATTCATAAACTGCATGCAGATAAAGCACAGACATTCTAAAGTCAAAATCTCTATATAATGCCAAGGAAAAAACCCAGCAGTAACAAC
Source organism: Acanthiza pusilla (assembly GCA_036630365.1). Taxonomy (NCBI): domain Eukaryota; kingdom Metazoa; phylum Chordata; class Aves; order Passeriformes; family Acanthizidae; genus Acanthiza; species Acanthiza pusilla. The sequence goes on along the minus strand of JAXCHO010000030.1, from coordinate 900,298 downwards.
AAAACAGCAGTCAGAGAATCTCTGCTCTTTTAGCTGTCTGCAATACCTAACCTTCAGGAAAACATGGAAGTTTCACTGGGGTTTTTTTTGGTCTATATTCCACATGATGTGCTTTGCCTTACAGATCAAGTACTTTTCAAGAAAACAAAATTTAAATCCTACGTTTGTGAAGCGTTTTCAAAACTAGCAGAACTGTTGATTCTTTGTGGGAGAGACAAAGGCTTGGTTTTGATCATACTTACAAAGCAGGACAAAAAATCCAGAAAAATAGAAACAGATATGTGAATCTGGATTCAGATTCCTCTAATTTCTAGTTGATAAAGAGCCTCCAAGAGAAAACAGCATTTTTCCTAATTAGATAAACTAGTAAGAAAAGCAAGTTTTCCTTGAGTTTGGTTGATAAATATATGCTTATATAGGATGGCAAAAGCCTGTAACCTTGCATTCTGACAGGAAAGAAGTCAAAAAACAACCTTGGTGTGAGAACAACCCTCTTCCAACCCTGTAGATTTAAAACAACCCCAGTGCTGTCAGCTGGAGTGTCTCAGCTGTCAATTAAAAGCAGAGCATGAGGAACAGTCTCCAGGCGGTCTATATTTATGTATTCTATTGGAATTCTTTTCTAATACAAGTAAAGGTTGCATTATTTATTATTTCTCAAGTCATATGCAAAAGAATTTTTTACAAAATTAGAATAAAATTTACATTTAATCCATACAGTGAAAGATCAAAGGAACTGCATCAGAAACAAAGGATTGCTTCTCACATTACAGACAACCTGTCTTTGCTTTTCCTCTATTTGTACAACTGCTGATTCCTGAGTCCTAGTCTCAAGAAAATTTCTCTAAAAATAAAAATTTTTCCACAAAAAAGACTGACTGTAAGGATGACTGTTACAATTGCTTTTCCCTCCACATCTTTATGTGTGCTGGTTTCAATTCATAACTTGTCATTTTGCTGCCATGGGATTTTTTCCCCCTAAACCAAGAGAACCAAGCCACATCAAATTTTATTCAACGCAAGAAATCCTCCTAAAGGAAATTATATTATATTATACTGCCTATAAAGCTTAACAGAGCAAAACTATATTAAAACATATTAATTAGCAAATTATTACAGCTGAAGAAAAAGCAAACATCTAGAGCAAATCTACAGAATTGCAACAAAGAACAAAGAGGACACAAAGTAGACACAGAGCCTGTCAGGTTTGTGTGGAAAAAACCCAAGCATTGAGAGTACGTGGTTAGAGAATTAAAAAAGCTTGAGAAAGTCTCCCTACAACAATATGACACCTCAAAAACAACAGAGATCAACAGAAGATTTATTGGAGTGAGGGATGGGTTAAAAACGAATTTCAAGACAAAACACCTGGGGTTTCCCTGGGCCTACCAATTTAATGATAAAAATTCTCTTATTTATAAAACAAGATAAACAGAGATTAGAGTAACAAAGAAGTTACATTTATCTTGTATTTCTGAAAGCTGGTATTGGTTCCATTCAGAGCTGGGGAGTGAAGCTTCATTCACATAAAGCAGTGAGCTCTGTGATGCTTCAATGACAGTTTAACTTTTACATACATTCTATGTTTTTTGGGAGATTTACAAAACCAGCAGAAAATCCGATTAAATAAACAACATGTGCACTTTAAACTTCCATACTGCACCACATCAGCTCCAGCACTGTGTGCCTTTGCACACAACACACTAATTTCACTAAAACACACTGCTTGGGTTTCCAGTGGCCTCAGGCAAGTCTGGTCTCTGATTTGGCCATGTGGGCACCTCTTCCTCATGGGGATCTCCCCAAAATCTGAGCTCTAAGCTGCACCCAATGCTTCCACACAATTGTCACTCACCATTTTTATGAATCCATTTATCAGAGCTGCCAACATTCTTTTCTCATCCTCAAGTGTTAGTGCACTAGGAAAAAAAATTATTTGGTAAATTTTAGAATATTGTTTATCCTATTTATCTATAAAGGTTCAAATTATATATAATATTTTACATATTTTTATGTCTAAAATTAATTTTAATATGAATATCACCAAGTCAACCATGAACCAAACTAAATTCCAGATTTAAAAAAAAAGTAAAAATTGCTGAGTGTTTTTAGATTCTACAAACAACCAGATTTTGGCATGAGGAGAAGGAAGTGACACTAACATTCTTTACTGTAGCAAACAAAAGGCTTCAGTCTTGTGTTGCAACACAAGAACTTGAGTAAGAACTAAGTCTAAAACCCTAAAGAAATTATTAACTCTATTCTTCGAAGAAACATCCTATTTAAGCAGTAAAGCTTTTAAAATACACTTTAAATAGTATATGTAATAGTGTACTTATTTTAGAAACAATACCAGTTTATTGTTTAATTTGAGGTTTTGTTTAGGTTTTTTTGTTTTAACTAACCTTGCCTCAGAATTACAAAATAATTAACATCACCTTGCTACAGTGCTGGTTTTCTTTATGTTTCAGTAAGAACTGAACTAAACTGGTATCTAAAAAGGAATTTCTTTGCAAAACTACCACAGACACCTATTCTAAAGCAGAAGTCCAAAATCTGATTTGAAACAAATTTACATCACATAAAAATCCAGTCAGTCAAACCTGTTTCACTGAAATGGATGAACAAAAAGTTAAACTACAATTAACCAATACAATTTAATCCCCTTACTATTATATATTGGCTCCAGCTCTGACCTTTAGTGTATCAGTTACCATTTCCAACTCAGACACCAGATGGGAAGAGAACAATAGTTTCACTCTACAAATTCAGTAAGGGAGGAAAGAAAACCTCAGCATGATTAGCTCATTAGTGCATTCCCAATCAAGAGAGTCAACTGATGGGCTCTGAAAGGCTCAGAAGGCTCGTAATGAGATCTGCAGGTCACTAATAGGTTTCCAGCTCAGTTGTGAGCACACCCCACCAGTCCAAAGGCTGTTCTCCTCCAGCAGCTGTTCCAGGGTCAGGCAGCCCTGCACAATGAGCTGCGACCTTCCTGAACCAGGATCCAAAAGCAGATGCAGGAGCTACTTAAAAAGAACTGCAATTTATGATTTACCAAGAGTACAACCATCTCAGCTCAAGGAACTGATGGTTTAAGGGATTGTAAAGTCCCCAGTAAACTATCAAATTGTTTTGGCAAAGTATCAGAGGAAGCACCAAATATGGATTGCCATAAACTGCTTCATTTTCTTTAATAAGCTGGTTTAGGTACAATATATTGTTCTACTTAAAGGCTGAAGTGGCTTTCACTGCAACATACAGCCAAATAAGGCACTCGAACCCAAAATAAAGCACTTTAGCTGGTACAAATTGGAATTAGGTGCTAAATCTGACTTCTTTATTGGCAATAAATCTTGCATTCATGGACTATCAGGAATGAGAAAGTCTTAAGTTCCTTTGCAGCATCTGCCATGCTATGAGGCTCTGGGCTCAGAGTGGCAAAAGAAACTGTGCCCTTACAATTCAACCCAAACCAGAAGAAAAAAGAGAAGATTTGTCCTATTAACAGCTAAAATTTGCAGCACTGTGATCCTGGCTCTGCTTTCAATCAGACACAGATTTTGGTGTGATTTTTGCAAGTTACCTACAAACAACAGTGTTTTCCATAGTGCACAACTGTTACTGAAACAGTGAGGGTGCAACAGAGCACACAGGGGATCCCCAACAACCTCTGCTCTCAGAGTCAAAGCAGAAGAGGAGGAATTAGGGAAAAGATAAAGATGGCTCAAGAGCTTCTCATTCTAGCTTCCCCTAATCAAGTTCCTAGAGACCTTCAAGTATCCTTTTAAAGATGTCACACCCCTCTGGAATGGCTGAAAATAGTGGCCATAAAAAGGTGCAATTGAGTATGGCAATCTGTGCTTTAATAGCTACACATTCACTTGAATCTCAAAAATAGCTTATTTTTCACTATAACTCAAAGATTACATTGCTTACACTCTCAAAATATTTTGAAGATTGGATTGTTAAGTGTCTCTGCTTCACTAGAAAACTACAAAACCGTTGCTACCTCCCTTTTAAAATTCTGCTCAGTATTCAAACACCGCAGTAATTAAAAGAGCAAATGGTACGTGCTGCCACTTCACTGCACAGCTCTTCCCTCACCACTAATTGGATTCATGTCTTAATCCAGCCTGAAACAAACAGCCTCAGAAACATGAAACCTCATCAGGCAGCCCGAGTTTGCATAAATGAGAGTTCTTAGGAGAAGTTAATCTTACTTCACAGAATCGTGCATCGTCTTACAGATGTGCAGGAGAGCATTGAGTATAACAGGATCCTTTGTCGACTCCTGCTGATGCCTAGAAAGTGTTGTAGAAAAAGTGATGAAAAATCCTGCTCAAAATGGAAAACAATGACTAGAATAACACCCATTTAATGCATAATTCCAATCACCAGCACTGCATGACACTGCACAAGTTTTAAATTCATTTGTGAACCAACAGAACAGCAAAGATCACATGGGTAATAGCTGCACAATCCCAACAAATGCCAGTCAAGAAATATTATCTTAATATACACAGCAGAACTGCCAAGCCACAGGATCTGACTCCTTAAGGGACACAGGAAGCTGGACATGAGACACTGAGGCGAGCTAAGGACATCACAATAACCAATCCTGGATTTACCAAGATATAATATAATTTCTCAGCTACTTAGGGACAGACAGGAAGGATCAGTGTCACGTTTAGGGACAGAGGCACATGGGCAGTGCAGCTCCACTAAGATGATTAAGGGGCCACAGCATCTCTTGTATGAGCAAAGCCAAGAGAGCTGGGCCTGTGTGCTCTAGGGGACAGAAGGCTCAGCAGTGAATATAAATGCCTGAAGGGAAGGTGAAAATGAGAAAAATGTTTCAAGAGCCTGTTAATTATTGGAAAAGGACTGCCTGACTTTTAGAACAGTTGAATATATTTTCATTTTCAAAGTTCATTTTCAACTGTAGCAATATTCCATTCTGTGCTGGCACAGCAATTGGAATGTGAAATAAATTTCATAAACCAACAAAGGCAACTCAAAAAAAAACCCCCAAAAACCCCAAACCAACCCCCCCCAATAAAAAAACCAAAACCCCTCTGAGAACAACTACTCTGTTAACCCCCAGCAAGTCAGCATCAATAGATTTACTTCAACTCATCTTTCTTTGTGAACAGTCAAACAGTTCATCAACAGATTTAAAAAACTGACACATTTTCTTTTTTCTTTCCCATAGCCTGGAACACCTTCACGAACTAAAAACCCAATATACTGATTCCTTTCCCCTAGCCATCTTTCAATAAGTTTCTCAGGCCCTCCAGAGAGCATTTCACCTCAACAGTCTCCACTTACTTAATAAAAGATTCCATAATACACTTGCAAACCTCCACTCTCACACTCTCCTTCTGGAACATATCCAGAAATGGCAAGAATTTCTCCTGGAAGTACAAATACATAAACAAGTAAAATTCCGTATGTTATAAATGGTATTTCATCCTGCATTGACTGTCACTTATGCCATAGTAACAAACAAACTTACAGAATTTAGCAGTCTAATGAAAAAAAGCATAGAAAATTGAAATTGGAATAAGTACTCAAGTAAGCAGCAGAAAACTCCCAAAATATTTCTCCACTTAGCTACTTGATAAAAAGTCCTTGCATTCTGTGTACATGTAAACAATCTAAATTCTGTTTAGAATTCTCTCGCAGGTAAATTCTCTTGAAGAAACTGTGCCAAACAGCTCTTCTTAAAAATTTATTAAAGAGAATATCACTTACCACTGAAAAAAGGAGAGCGAAGTCATGGATATAGGTAATAACTTTCTGAATAATTGACTGCAGCTAAAGGGAGGAAAAAGGAAAAGTGAAAAAAGGGGAAAATTATTGTAATATGAGTTAAATTAAGACTATCCACACCAGAGATTATTCTTCCCTAGTTATTCACAGAAGACTGTTTTGAAAGATGCTTCAAGCATTCATCAATGTGATTTCTTTCCCCAAAGCAGGACAAACTGTGCTGTTCCTACACACTTTTCCAGCATACCCCTCAGAACCCACATGAACAGAGCCTGCCCAGCTTTATTTGCTCTTCACTTCCACAGTTTGGCAAATTTTTTCAACTTAGACTCTGCATGTCCTCCAGCTCTCTGCACTAAAAACCCAGCCAAATAAACAGAGAAAGAACCCACACCAGTCTGTTAAATCTTCTTTCATAGGCACTTTTTCTACCCTCCAAGTAACCAAAAAAACCATCTTCAACTGCTCCATATCTCATCTAGCATTCAGTCTCAAGAACTGGACACAATAATTCACTGAAGCCTTATCAATGCCAAGTAGACAGATTATTTTATGGTTTTCTTTTGTTTAAACAGCCTACCATGATTGCTAATTTCCTCCAGGAAACACCACTGTTGATGTAGGAGTTAACTATTGCTACTTCTAAATACATAAATCATTCAGGTTTAGATTTCTCAGAATTAGAAGACTGACGTGCATGGAAAAAAAGGATGAATAAATCACAACATTACAGTGTTCCAAGAGGCTCCTCAAATTATAGCTAGTGTTTAAAAATAATTATTTTGTTATATGAGTTAGCAGTAATGTTTAAGAATTAATTCCATTTAAGAAAATGCACATCAGATTTTTACAGATTTGGTAGAATAAATTCTTTACCTGTGGGTAAGCATCTTCAAATGCTCGATCAGGAGTCATGTGTTTGATAACATCAGCCAGAACTGTATTGACCTCTCGCTTCTGTGCAGCAAAAAACAAGGTTACAAAACACAGAATGAAACTGGAACATAAATCAAGTCACTGAACACCAGGTGAGTAGGACAATTTATTTCCATTTGCCAAAGCATCAGCTTTTTACAGAGCTCCAGTTAAGCCAGGAACTTTAGCCATAGCTCCAGTAAATCCTTACCTAAACTAGTCCACCTGCCATTAAAACAAAAGACTAAGAAACATTCAGTGCTGCAGGGTGGTAAAGCTTCAAGCTGCATCTTTTGTCCCCATTCATCTTTCATGAAAGGAAACACAATTTTTCATTCCTACACACTTGTAGTGAATACTCAAAGCCTTCCCATCTTTAATACCAAACTGCAAACACAGCCACTTAGTCTATATCAGAACAATTCAAGGGAAACAAAGTGATTTTCACCTACCGTAAAATGTCTGCACGTATACTCCACCCACACTTCAGCACAGTTGATATAATCCTAGAAATATATGTGTTTTATGATTACCAATATTTGCAGGAGACTGTGAGAAACACACTTGCAAAAATCACACTTAAAAGGATTAACTCCTGAGGTATGATTCACACAGATCTAAAGATCTAGAACTCAAAGAGTTACCTTTGTGTAATAATGTTATGTAGAATGAAGTTATACTTCAGCAGAGCTAAGAAAAAGCAGGGATCATATAAAGATACTACATTTTATTTGCAGCTGTGTGTATTTAGGAAAGTCATGTAAGCATATGCTTACTGAACAACTGGCTACAATTCTGCCCTAAACACAGAATCAGCAGTGAAACAGAACAGACAATAACTCACCTGTGGGTTCTTCAGCTTCGTGATAACCTTCCAGGCTTCATTTAATATTTGAAGGCGATCATTTTCAGGAGGATCAGCCAGTGCCAAGTTTAATCCCAGGGAGCGAAAGAGGAGATGCTGAAGGTTAATGAGAAATGTTAAATTAAAAGCAGATGATGCGTGTCCATCCAACACTGGTCTAACAGGTACCCTGTGCAGAACCATTTTCACATCAAACCACTTGAGTAATTTTATTCAAGGGATACACAAGTTATGTAGACAACTAAGAGAACAAAGACCTCTGTTAAAAAAAAAGGAATTGTTACAAATTACAAACAGAAGGTTACCTTTGGGAAGCCAGACTCATCACACTCTTTAATCATGGCAATGAAGTCCATTGATCTGGCAGCAATAAACTCTGCTCTGAATGCTGACATTACTGAATTCAACAGCAAAGCACTGCAATGAACACAACACAGATCAATACAGCCCAGCATCAACTCCAGTTTGGTTGTTCCTGCATTTACATTAATCTGAACTTCTGAGAGTAACAGCTGTCCAGCACCGATCATAATTTTTTTTTAAATAAAGAGAATAAGAAAGAAAAGACGCTCACACGAATTGAGCTTGCTTTGATGAGAATTAATAATGTATAAGCAAAACAAGAAAACATTGAGCCACCAGATAGGGAAAAGGTAACCCTGCCTGCAGAATGCTTCTTCCACAGGTGTTTTTGAAGCCATCATTTTAACAGGAATTAACTAGAAACATCAAGCAAACCAGGAGTAGCTGGCTTTTAGAAACTCTCTGTTTAACTACAGTTCAGAAGAATATTTAGGGAGGGCAAATCCCTGTTGAAATTTTTCTTAATTAATTATATTATATATGCATTATAAAAGCCACATTCCTAGCAGCTGCGTTGTTAGGATTAAGATAAATCCAAAGAGTCATCATCAAGGGATAAGTGGCAATGACAGACATTTATGATGAAGCATGCAGATACATATTTGTGTGACTATCAAGCCAAAGTCACAATGGAAGAGTGAACTCTGTGTCACTGTGTGGCTTTAAATCTCTCGAGGATTGCAGAGGCTGAGCTGAGAGAATTCAGGCAGATGAACCAAGATGCCGAAAAGGGAACTTTATTTACAAGAAGCCTCTTTATATATCCATTAATATTCTAGCAACTATTGGTCAGCAAAGAATCCACCTCCTAAAACCATTGGTCACAGCCAAATAACACCTAACACCAAACACAGAGATTAAGAAAGTAAAAGAATGCAGCTTATCTCTATTCTCTGTGAGAAAAAACAGAAAGATTCTAGAACAGTGCAACTACATCACTGAAACACCCAGCTCACTCAGCCATGAGGTAGCTCAAGAAGCTGCCTCATAAAACACCGTGTCCTTCACTAGTCTGAAACAGTTGGAACACAGGGCAGTTTATGGAGGGAAATTCCATATGAGTGCTTAAAACAGCCCAGCAGCTTCTGTGTTTCTGCCTGAGCCTGTGGGGCCCATCATGGTTTGAGTGAATTTGCACTTTTATCATGAGACAAGCACTTCCAGCTCACTAGGTGTGTGCTTGGCAATACAGAGAGCAGGCTGTCACTGTTCACTTGGATGGCTGCAATGCAGCTCATGGAACATACTGAGATTATTTAAAGATTTATACATTGATGCCTCTTGCTTTGGAGTATTTTGACAGTCATGAGAGGATACAAAAATGTAGAACTCAACTTTGAAAGAAAACTATTGTTTTAAACTGGATTACTCAACTTCCCAATAAAAAAGATACGTTCCAAAAACGTTTCTTTAAAAAAACTCCTCATAGTACTCAACATTTCATCCTTCCTTCAAAGAGCAAATAGGAACAAAGAGGAACCTAGCCCATCTTTACAGTGAAAAATGCTGAAAGTTGATTTGAAAATAAGTTCCACAAAATAAATCAACACCTATACAAAACAATTTGTACATCAGAGGATGTGAATCATTTTTATCTGTACAATACACTCTGAACAATAGCACTTTCACAGCACATTTTGAAGTCATGCTTTCCCCACAGCCCTTAGCTCAGTTGCAGAATGCTGGCATTCCTCAGCTAAGTGATTAACAGATTTTAGTTCCTCAGCTGCTGCAGAATTGGACTGTGCAAAGCACATCAGAAAAAAGATAGCTGAACACTTTCCCAGAACTCAGCCAACATACCCAATAACCTGAACAGAGAGGAGCCCATCAGCAGGCCCTACTGCACTCACAAAACCCAGTAAGTACATCCAACTTTTAGACCAGACCATCATCCTGAACACGATTACCCTGCACAGACTTCCAGGAGACACTGCAGATACAAATTTCAGTGCCGAAAAAAGCAAATGCCTAAATATTACCATCTTCCAAATGAGGCCAGCTGCTTTAAACCTTCCCTTGCTGAATGCACATATGGCCTGACTGTAGCCAGCGGAGGATGGGGGGAATGAAGGGGAGGAAAACACAGAAAAATGAAGCAAAAGCAGGAATCACAGACATGGCTGATGGAGAACACACTGCATGTCCTAAACTTTGGCTCAGGAGCCAGAATGCAGCAACCAAGTTAAACCAATTCACTTTGGCTTGACAAGTAATCTACCATATTTTAGAATTCATCTCTGGAAAACAGATGTTCACAATCATGATTTAGTAAGCTACTGGGAGAATGAAAGCTATACTATGCATCCAAACTGTTTCCAAAAGAGGGAGAGAGAACACATTCCAGGGACTCACGGGTACTCATTACACACTTCTGTCTTCCACACTCTGCAACACTTACTTGTTCCCCAGCTTTTTGCATCTCTCCATCATCTCAGTAAGCAGAACCTGGAAAAATTACTTATTAAAATTAGTGAATAGAGACTTTGCAAATATATTCAGCTTTGATTGCTGCACTGAAGTCTACCAAAAGCTGTTTTAACTAACTCTCCAACACATTCCAACAGTCCTGTCTTATCCTGTATTTACAGCACAAGAAAACAACAGTGTAGCACAACACAAAACACATCCTCTGGAATAGGCACAGTGGCATCTCAATCAAAACCACCATTTTATGGTGGTCAAATTTGCAATCCTTCATCCATGCCATTACTGCAGGCAATGACTATTTGCCAGCCAGGTCAGTTATCTCTGGCAGGAGAGGTGAAAACTCTGCCAGACTGCAAACCACACTGACAGACATTAGAACAGCCTGTCCACTATGTTAAGCTACAGTTTACTCAAATCATTTTTATATCTGTATGACAGAAGAACTGATGAATTCAGGAAATAAAGATTAAACTAGATGAAGGACAGCAAGAAACAAACAGGAATACTGCCTCTGAATTTGGTCATGTCTGAGCTCTGTGGAAGCAAACATTCTTTCCATACAGAAGAGAGCATCAGACAGTCCTGTCTAGGCCCTTTACACTTCTTTTCACACTCATGGAAGAACTGAGGGGGGGTTTAATAGGCAAAATGAACTCTTCACCACAACATTTCCTTTAGTATTGAGCACTACCACATTCACTTACATCTGGAGCGTGGTAGGCAATACACTGCAAGATCCAGTCTATAGCAGGAGAATACAGGGTCAGGTACAAAGGGAACTCCACACATTGCACCATCAGCTGGTTCTGAACCATATCCCCGTGGATCTGTGGAAATAAGAGACAAAAATGTGTTGCTGTGAAAAGGTATTTAATGGGGGATATGATAAACTGGACAAAGTGTGTGTATGAATGGAAACAATAACAGACAGTATCACAAAGATACAGATATTCTGAGGCATCCCTTGCAAGCTGGGGGAAAAAACCATCAATCTTCTAACATATTATTCAAATCTGGACACATGCTGAATAGAGCAGTTTCAGCTTATCAGAATGTATGTTAAATTTCCCATACTTTATTTGGATACAGGAACTTCAACGCTTTTTAAATTCGTGGCAGTTTGATTTAGGAGTGTATTTATCTGATTTTGCAAATAAAACACTTTTTTGCTTACTTGTTTAAATGTTAGAAGAAAGTCAAAAAAATTTTTGTTCAGGCTTTCTTTGAGTTGTGGTGCCACTTCCATCCCAACCTGTATTAAAAGAAAAAGATTTTATCAGCATCTATCAGTTCTCCTCCAGTGTGAGACAAAAACAAATTTGCTGAAGGAATACACCCAAGCCATAGACACCAAATCAACAAAGAGCAGCGAATCACATGCTTTTGACTGATTATTTCCTTGCTTACTATTAGAGTCATGTCCACTAACAACTACCCTGAGGCAGCTACAGCTGTGTTCAAACAAGATCCTGCTAACAGCAGCTGCAAGCATCTGCAAGCGGTGAGGAAATCACTGTCTACTCCAGTGCACTGCAACAGCCTACAGCAGCACACAGCATTATTCTTCCTTATTATACACATTTAAAGAGAGATTCCCCATTCTTAGACAGAAGAGAAATTATTTTTGTTTGTTTGCTGAAAGGAAGAGCCAGGCTGCTGCCTACTCCAGATAAAAGCAGCAGCTCCAAGAAGCAGTGGCAGCACTAGCAGCAGTGAATCTTTGATACAGATCAGAGGAGTTAAATGACAGCCTACCCTGCAGAGGTATGCTCTGGCATAGACTGCAACCAGTGGATCTCCAATTCCTCTAATCATAGATGTTAACCGTGGCAGACATTCTGAAATCCCCCTGTTTTTATCAGAAAGGAAAATGAGCTTTATCAGTCAATAACACAATTATATCACCTACAGATAACTTCAGCCTTGGAGACTAACAATTGAACACAAGTTATAGAAATATCTATCAAAGAGAAAGGATACTAACACAAAAATTTATTTCCTAAGTAAAATTTTATGTGTACAGTAATACATATCCTATATTCAAATTGCAGTATTTGCTATTCAGAGCAAGACAAATTAAACTAAAAACTCCTCCTCTAGCCTGGAGAACAGCAGAGCCGTGGAAAAGCTGTAGCTCAATGTGAGGAAAGCAGATGCTTAACGCAGAACTGGCACAAGTCCTTCCATGTCTCATTTTCCCACAGGTCCTTTCTGACAGAGCCTGGATATGAGGCCCACCAATTCCAGTAACAGAAGTGCTTTTTAGGGATAATAAAGTTGTCACTATAGTAGCAATCTGGCTTCCAACACTCATTCCAAAACATAACTGAAGAAGGACAATTACAGGGGAAGGAACATTTTCTGCTCAGCTGCTGACACTGTTTGGCAACACATGAAACCTATACCAAGGTTTTCAATAGATAATGGTTCACTGCTCCTAAATTATTGCTCAAGTCTGTCTCTCTCAATATGATATCAATATTTTCCCTTCAGTTTTCTATCCCTTTTCCCACACTCCTCATCTCAACAATCTTCCTTCCCCCTCTACCATCAGAATTCAATTTGCATTGGGATTTGTGACACCTGCTCTCACCATTGTACATGTATTTGAGAACTGAGAGTATTTCAGAGTGTATCACAGTTCACCTTTAATTTTTTCATGGGATTTTCATTAAAAATTCCAAAACCTCTGTGTACTACTACTTCTCAGTTCTCCTAAGACCCTACCCACCACTAATCACAGAACTCTCATGCTTAATTCCTTGAATTATTTCCTAAGTCTGCCATTCACTTTCTTCCCATTATTCTTACGTTTTGGATAGGAACTTATTGCACTTCAGTATTGCTGCTTCCACATAACTAAATTGAAGCCAAGTTAAGGAACAAAACTAAGATTCACAGCACTGAAAAATGTGAAGCAAACATATACCAAATACATATTGAACAAATTATTTTAAGGCCTTCTGTAATCAAAGCCACTACACTTTGTTGATTTTTACAATTTATCTACAAGATTTTCTTTCGAAAATTTTCGTACATCATCTCTACTTTGTCACTGCCAAACTGCTCAGAGCCAATAATTAGGCATTCAGTTTACTATGAAACATGACTCAAAAGTACATTCAAAACACACAGCCTGAAACAAACAAAACAAAGCCAGTATAAACATCAGATCCTGTGGGTTTTACTGAAACAAACATGTTCGTTTTTGGAAAAATCTACAAAAAACCTGCAGACAGACTCTGAGGGTCTCACTCGACAAGGATACAATCTGGGAATGAGTTCTCTGATTGAAGCAATCTTGAAAAACCAGTTTAAGCAAGTTTCTTTAGCAGTATCGTTAACACTCTCTGGAGAAAAGTTATCTGGGAAAAAAACAATCCAGAAATAGTTACATTCTTTCTGGAAACAAGTTATTATTCAGTCTAGGTTTAAAACTATATTCTCTTCCCACTCATCAAGAAATTAAGCACACAATAATAAACTAGTATTTGCTTCTCAACTCTCTTGAGCAGCAGTCAGAGCCCTGTACCTAACAAGAAAAGGTAACAATCTTCAGTAAATAACATTTCAGCACCTGAATTTAAGCACTCAAAGCTCATCTCAGAGCTGCTACTGAGAAATCCAACCTCAGTCTCTGCTCTCCCAAGAGCAGAAATCTTTAAAAAGAGAAAATACAGGGAACCTGTAACAAGCATGTGTATATAAATCTATAATGAATAGAAAATATACAAAAGAGATTTAAGCACTCAAATTCTTTACTTTAAAAGGCTAATATAAATTTTAAATAATACTATTGCAAGAAGTAGGAAATACTAAACACAGAAACTCTGTTTCTGTACCCTGGACATTAAACACAACCCCAATAAACTCCTTGTGAAACAGTTTAAAACACCAGTGCTCTCCCACTCCTGCCTCCACAAAGTGAGAAGCTTCTCAAGAAAGTTTCCAACTTCCAACAGGAGAGAAGCCACAGATTAGAATTTCCTGCACTCAGTATTTCTCATCTCGGACCTGAGGAGTTTCACTGAACTTTGTTTCCCTTGGCTCCCAAGGAACAAGTTCGGATGTTGGGCCTGAAATCCCCAAAGGCTCACATGCACAGTCAGCACAGCACAGATTTTCCTTCTCCCTCCCCTTTTTATAGCTGCTTGGGAAGTTCCCACCAGCACTGCCCTGGCAGCTGCACAGCTGCAGCAGGACAGGAGCTCAGCCCTGCAGAACAGAGGGAACTGTGCCCAGAAATGGTGACAAGCCACGAGAACTGGCTGCCTTCATTAATGCTTGCAGAAGCAGTCTGTCAGACCTGCAACAACCACATTTATCTGAACTAGTTTCTCTAAGTTTGTTTCAAATTTCAGTGTTTGATGGTTCCAAGCTCCTGGCTCAAATCCTATGGATTAACTGCAAACTAATGGTACTGCTGCATTGCCAGCTGCAGAGTAAGACTGTTTCATGTTCAAGGATGTGCACTTCATGCACTCCAAACTGTAAGGAAATGCCTGTATTTTCCATGGAATGTTTCAATGTCTTGCTACAGAGGTTCTCCCACATACATTTGTTCTGTAAATGTCAAATTAAATTTTTACATTGTGTTGGAACTGAAAAATTAAAAAGACCCAAGTTAGAAATATTATGCTAGAAGCAGCCTGCTGATTCTTCCAAAATTCTTCCTTAATTAAAGCAAAACTATCAAGCTTCCAGTGTAGCAGCAAAAACATCAATTTACCAAAAACTGGGACTCTCAGCTTTGTTATTTCTGTCATTAACTTTAAGCTACCAAACTGTAGTACTTTCAGAAGAGAGCATATGCTAAGAAGAAAAAGGAAAAAAAAGTCTTCCTTCATCTAATTTTGCCATTCCTGTTTAATTCTCCCTCCACTAATAAATTCTGTATTAGAGAACTTTGTGATTCTTTGTGATTTCAAGTTTCAGAAAGACCCAGTTTGTATTTAGTAACAGCAGAGGCACAAGCACATTTTATTGTATCTTAGGTATATTCTTCACAATTAAAATGTCAACTTGCATGAACACTGTGAATAGAGGAAGCTGTAAGCAATGGATTTTACTCTGCTGAAAACTAAAAGCTACTAGATTCAAATCAGAACTTCTTCTATAGGAGACAGAGCAGCAAGGATCCTGTTTAACCTTCCTCAAGTGTGAACAAGACTTTTTTCTGGAGCACAGGGCAAACAAACACAAAGTTACCTGGCAGAGAGCCTCGGTTATCTGCGCACATTGACAGAATTCTTTCATACACTAGTTTCCCTGGTTAAAAAAATAAAAAGAACAATTCAAAAAAACCTCCTAACAAATGAACAAACTGTAAAACACTAAATGTTGGTACAAAGCTTCCCTTTCCAATATACAATGCAATTAGCTGGAAAAACCTCCCAGAACAGTGACATTTTGCTGCCCTCTAGTGAGGCTGAAGCGCTCAGTGTGATTAGCACTTCTCACACTACCAAACTCTCTGCTCCCTAAGTGCAGAACTAACACACAGGTCAGATTCCTCCCAGGCCAGGAAAGGACAGCTGCTGTCCTGACTTTGCTGACTTTGGATATTATGTTATCTACAGCAACTTTCAGCAAGTAGGAAAGAGCACAAAGAGGAAGCACGACCTGAAAAAACAATTGGATCTATGTCGCAGCATATCCTGCTGGCACCAAAATACCCTTCAGCTTTGAATACCATTGTCATTCTTTTCCATAACATGGCAGAAAAACAAGAGAATCACATGAAGTGGATGACAATTTCACTTAAAGGTTTAAAAACATATTATAAAATTCAGTAACTACATTCTGATTGCTTCACAGTCCCTATTCAGCCAAAGAAAACTTTGACTTCTATTCTTCAAATATAAATATAATGAAATATTGAGTCAAGAGGCTGCCAAAATCCAAAATTTTTTTATACTGTGTTTTAAATTTCAAAATGCAGAGTTGATTTTTCCCAAGGTTTTGTTCTAGATATTCCCTAATACATTTAGTGCTTTAAAGCACAGAACTACAAAATTAAATATTTTTATCTTAAAGACTTTGCTCTTAAGATTTTTGTAACAATTATATACCATTAGTGCTATAAACACAAGTTTACAGCCCTGGTGTCCAAATGTGTATGCTGGAAATATTCCACATTGAAACTAAAAGTAATTTCAGCCCTTTTCGGATAACTTTGATGCTTTCTAACACTACAAACAAATTAATCTTATTAATAATTGTGTAGTTAGTCTGGCACAGTAGATACTTACCAAAAGTATCAAGGATATCTGTAATTAAAACAAATTTACTTGGATAAAACTGGATTACTGTTGTGTCTGAAAGAAGCTTAGAACACTAGAAGGAGAAAAAAAACAAAGAAACAATTTTAGAGGCCAATGCAAGTTTGTGCTTTTACTCCAGAAAGGCTGGAATGGATGAACATCCCCAGATGGAAAGAGCCAATGTGAACCACGAAGCCAAAAGCACAAGCACATCTAACATAACACATCATGGTGCTTGTTATAATTTTCAGATTATCCTTCATATTTCCAGAGCTAGTCACAGGCTTGGCTTTCCTTTTTACAGAGTAATCCCCAATGCAGAATTTCAGCTGACCATGCAGATGTGTGCATTTGTTCAGACAAGACAAATTCTCTCCCAGACAAAGCATTAAAAGGCACTTCTTGTCTAATATAAAGTTTTTAAGGGCATTTTTCAGTTTTTCACCATCTTTCCGCATCAAACACAAAATTTAATATAGACTAAATTAAGAAACAATTTTAAAAGTGTAGTTAATGAGCTTTCCAACACATTTTTGCACGTCATATAACTAGTTCAAATATTCTGGAAACTAATACTAAGCCACGGCCAGCTCCAGGGAGGAGCTTGCAATCAATCCCCACCCACTGGGAGCCACCCTGATCATGGATTTGGAATACAATGATGGCAGGTACAGAGTCACACTTGAAAATGTATTACCCACTCAGTTCTATCATTGGATGGTAAGGCCAGGAAGGAACGTGTCCACTCATGATAGGAATTCAAAATACACACTGAGGAATGAAGGTATTTCTAGGATATTTAATGAAGCTATACTTTGTGTTCCAAGACTAAACTGGAGTCAAAATCTTTGGCAAAAGGTTACTCACAAAAAACCCAGCTTCTACCAGAAGAAAACAGGCTAATGGCTGACTGGGGAGAGAAATCCACCTCCTCCTTGCTCAGGCCAAATGTGGCCTCTGGCCCCGAGTCTTCTCTGGTCCCTAAGACTGACAATATTCTCTATGAGTTCCATCCCTTCTCTCTCCTTCATCAGGAGACAGTTCTTCAACCTCAGTGCAACAGAGTTGAAGCTTTCGTTACATTTCAAAAATCCAGGAAGCAACCAAATACCTCACAAGACCACTCTGTTTAAAGAAAGGAGTTCTAACATTTGAACATGCTTAAACCAGGGGCACACTTAGTCTTTTTTCCTGATGAATAAGAGTAACTGGAAGAGTGCAGCAGAAAGACAGGTGAGAGTATTCACCTCCTACAACCACAGCAGAATGTCCCCTGCTGCCTGCTAAGTCTGTCACCTTCAGAGAAAGGTAAGGCAGGAGCTGCTCAGGACCTCCACACACCATGCACACTTAATTACCACTTTTCTTAGAGCTCACACACATAATCAGCTTACTTCAGCTTACTCTAAGTAGCTTAGCGTACTCCATCTTGACAAGTAAAGTACCTTGCAAAAAGGCACTTGAGGAATCACAGAATCGCTTCGGTTGGAAAAGACATTCAAGATTGTCGAGTCCAGCCTTTGATCCAGCACTGCCAAGACCAGCAATAAAAAATATCCCCAAGTGCCACACCTACACATCTTCTAAATACCTCCAGGGATGATGATGCCACCACTGCCCTGGGCAGACTGGTCCAATGCTTGAGAACCCTTTTGGTGAAGAAATTTTCCTAACCAGGAGCCAAAATCACTCATCCTTCTGCGCACTAATCAGTCTGTAATAATAATGACAGACTGTGCATATAAGCACAGCCTGACATCAAGAAAACTGCTCAGTTCTTTAGAGGATACAGCACTCTGCAGGAAGAACCATGGCAAGTAAAGTTCAGTGAGGTTTCTATCCTATCCTGCTCTATAACTATAAAATTATTATCCTTCATGACTTTTTCAATTCATTTTAATTACCCAAATGCCTATTTCTTTCTCAGCCAGTCTTTCAATCTTTCAATTAGTGATGAGCACCTGCAGCATTAAGTGCTAAGTGAGCAACATTTCAGCACAGATAAACATACTCAACTTTGGTACCACTCTCCTAAAAGGAAGCACTGAATGCCATGTTAAACTCTATTATTTCAAAATTGATTGTGAACCCTTTGCAAAAGAACATATGAAAGTATCAATGCATAGATTATCACTGCATATCACACATATATATATTTACACACATATTAAAGCACTGTAAGTACAGTACATCCCTGCTCCTTTTCTTCTCATCCAGAGACAATATTCACACTTCACAATCCTATATATGGATTTTTCTAAAATAACAATAATAGTGCTGATTTCATAGTATTACAATAGAACATTAGTCACCCTAGGTCACATATAATTGCTTGACCTCACTTCATTGATGTTTCATTTCCTTTTTTGTCTTTACCACAATTTAAGATGAAATTACTTCAAGCAGTTTTCACAAGAGTATCCAGAATGACCAAAAAAAATCCTGAATTTATATAACCCCACAGGATGACTATGCGCATTACATCAGTTTTGCAGCTTTTAAGGATGTCATTATCTCATCTGTCCTCTGCTGCACTCTGCCTCTGGCCTTTTTTAAAGGCCAAGCCAAACAAAAGAGCATTTCACTGTCCTATTTCCCCTTGCCCTCCTCAAAGCGCATCACCCCAAATGACTCAGAGAAAGACTGTGGACAAGTTTTAAAACAAACAAACAAACAAAACAAAACCCCATACACACAATTTTTAAAACTGCAGCAGTTTTTGGTAGCTTGCTAAGGTCCTAAATACCATTATTCAATTTCCTTAGTAAGTCTGGCTGGGTAAAATACTGATGTTCAAAAAGCTTTTCTGGTATTATTTGTGGGGAGCAAGGAGCTGAAGGGGAAAAGGACAGGAAAGGAAATTACATGCCCTAGAAAGAGCTGATATCACTACATGTCATTTATTCTAACTATCCTTAAGCAGGTAAAAATTCCACATTTGTCATTTGGTGACTCACTGAGAATTCCATCCCACATAACCTAGTCAAAACCAGTATGTAACAACAAAGCTGAAAATCCAACTATTGTCAGAAGTCATAAAATTCTGAAAGAAATGTGTTTCAGAGAAGAACAAAAGAAAACAACAGAAAAATAATAAAAACCCTTCTTTTCCCAGGAAGGAAATTGGTCCACTCATATCACCAGACTCACTGGTTCTGTATAGAACAAAACCAAAACTGACCTGGATGACAATTTTCAGAGCTTTTACTTTCTGATCAGAGGACCATGCATCCTTTAAAGACTGGTTCAGTTCTTCAATTCGGTTCATGTAATCCTGCTGAGTCAAATTCAACAGCTCTTTCTGGGATCCCTGGCAAGAAAACACAAACCTGCTTACTAAGAGCAGGAGGGAAGGAAGCAGAGTGCTGTTATTATAGACTCAAATCACCATGTTGTGGGGCAGAATCCTACAAAATCTATTAAACTTCCCTTCAGGCCTTAGGAAAGTAGGTTATGAAACATCTCACCTTTGCACAGTAAAATAATGCAGCTTGAGAAATAACCTCAGTACTCATTATTTCTGTCAAGCTCATCATTGTAACTTTATTTAAACTCAGACAATATGCAGCTTCCACCCCATAATTGTGGGGCAGCCAGAATTATCAGCTGTTGAGAATACTGAACTCCACAAAGTACTACAGCAGCTGCAGACCAATCACAGTAACAAGGTAAATCAACAGCAGTAGATCAGGTACATGTTCAAATCACAATTTCTAGCGATTCAAAAATATGATTCTGCCTGAATCCTGTAACAATAAGGATTAAAATTACTAGATAATTCCCACAGAAAGTACGTATTTATCTAAACACTGCACAAGCACTTGCAGAATCAGGACCTTTTTAAAAGGTTTCACAAAAGATTTTTATTTCACAAATTCCTTTCACTGTAATAATGGTGCTGTAATTTCATCAGAAAATATTCTCACCTCTTCCAGGTCATCCAGCTCTTCCAACCTTGTCCTCACTTTTTCAGAAACTGCTGAACCAGTAGTTGTGGCTTTTCCTGTAAAGAATTACGTGTCAAAGTTTCTTTAACATTTAAACACGGGGACTTCTAAAGAGAAACAAATCTGAATGAGCCTGACATGGACCAGAAGACAAATGGTTTGATTCACTTAGTGAGGATTCCTGAAGACACACCTGAGCATACCTACAATGCATTCACCCTGAACAAGGGGGATGACAAGTAAGCAAAGCTCAGTATAAGTGGATTTTCTTGCAAGTTTTACTGGAAAGAATCACCAGACAGAACCATAGGATAATTTAGGGTAGGAAAGTTCTGTGGAGGTCTGTGTCCAACTCTCCTCCTCAGAGCAGGTCCAGTTCTGAAGGTAACAGTTGCACACAGTTGTATGCAGTCAATTTAACAATATCTAAGGACATAGATGTCACATTCTTCCTGAATATCCACTTTCAGTGTCTGACCATCCTCATTGCAAGGAAGTATTTTGTATTTTTGCAGAAGCTCAAATGCTGCGTGTTTAGTCATATATACAAATCCTGATTTACTATGCTAGGACTACTTAGCCCAGATTCTCTTTGCTAGAAAACATGATAAAATATTTAACATTTGGTTCTTTTTTGAACACCCAGCATACAGCTGAAATCATTTCACTTTCATGTAAAGAGTAACTGAACAAGTTCCCAAAGGACTTGTTTGCTTTTCTTCCAGCTAGCAGAAGAGTTGATAAACATGATCCTCAAAACATCATTGCTAAGTTTAAATGGAAGAAAGTTTTAAGCTACAGTGGAAGGCAGTGCACTGAAATAATCACAAATTCATTAGCCCACAGGAATAAAAGTCAAGGTGGTTGGATGGCTTTTTAAGTAAAAATCCAGAAGTCTTATCCACAAAAAAGCCTGGACCATGATGTCAGAATGGAGGAGGCAGGAGAACACATTTCACCTATTCTTGACCACAAACCTCTCACTGCACCCTGCCTCAAGCAAACTCTGCTACTGTTAAAGAAAATGCTCACCTTTTTCAGATCCCATGTACAGATTCTGTGAGGAAGCAGAAAAAGGAGACTTTAGAAAACATGTACTCACTAGCATTCCAATAATGCACAGGGTAATTACACTGCTAATTATCCCTCTAGTGCAAATTAAAAAAAAAAAAGAACGGTGGAAGCCCCTTACAATAGAAAGCTTCTCTGTTGTGGTGTATCTAGCCAGGATGTCACCACGTTTGCTTGACCACGGTTCAAAGTCACTTCCTACTGCTGAGTTCTCATCTTTGTCCCTCTTCCTTCGTGCACCATCCTGTGACAAGAGGAATCATGAGCAAATGTGAGATATGGATCCAGAAAAAGAAGAGAAGGCTGAGAAGGGCCAATTTGTGCTAGCTGATCCTTCCAAAAGTTACAATATTTTTTAAAATTCCATATTTAAATAAATATGTCAACATAATCCAGATAAAAGTAGGCAAATAAAAAAGAATATTCTATTAATACAGTATATTTCCTACATCAACCTCTTCACTGGTGAGACAATGGATTTTATCCAGGGCTGGCTTTGTGGTTTTGTTTAGGTTTTGGTTTTATTTGATTTAGTTGAGATAACTGCCCGCAGTGTTACCGTGGGAGCAGCAGTCGTCACAGGATCTGCAGCTGCTGCAAACAGTGACAAGGGGTCGGTGCCATCCAACACACTGCTCAGTGGGTCCATCATGGAACTGGAGGAGGAAGAGGAGGTAGAAGAAGTACTTCCTTTCCGGTTCATCTTCTTGGTCTTGGATTCAGTAACCTAAAGAAAAAGTTCCAAACTATTAAACAAAAAGGCTTTCTCTTCCCTCATTTTTCTTTAATAAATCATCAAAATACATGCTACATAAATTGTGCTGTTGCAATGAAAGCAAGGAAAAATCAAACAAACTCTTTAGAATGAGCATCAGTGTTTACACTGAAGCACCCCCTTTCCCTTAATCTGGAGGTACTCACTCTCCAGTAGCATTTCCATTACTTCTTTTTTTCTTTCCAATTCTAAGTCTACAAATTTTAAGAACAACCACTCTAAATTTCTCTCTACCACCCCTCCTCTATTGTATTAGGTTTGCCCCTCTCCTCCAACCTCTTTCTTGCTATTTAATTTCCTCTACCAGTTTTACCTTTACTTGTACAACATTCAAGCCTGGAACATCAAATCCACACCTAAGGCTGCCATCTTATCTCCCTACTGACCTTCCCGAGCAGGAAGTGCTGCCCATTTATCATTCATTAATGGATAACTCATCTCTTTGAAGCTGGATTCTTTCTTTTTGTACATCTTTAAAAGCCTCTTATACATCAAAGAAATGATAAATGTTTTAAAGTACACAGCTGACTGGAAGTTAACCCAAAACCAAACCTTACATCAAGCAATTATGCAGGTTATTTGTAATGCAACAATCTGATTTTAAATTTATCCATTATTCAGCATTTAATGCGACCAAGCAAACCCACAAGCTGGAGTGCTGTATTTGTCAGAAGGACACTGTTTTTGACACATAACAGCACCAGCAAACTTCTGTAAAGGGCAAACAGAATAAACCTTGATGCCTCTGAACAACAGGCCACTCACAGAAAACAACTTCACAAGTACCACCAGGAACCTCAAAGGCTTTTAATTTTAAAGGAACAGACGTAAAAAGAGGAACACAATCAGTTTGAATTCGGAATCGTTTTCCAAAAGCACAAAAAACTCACTGTAATGGGTTTCAGTGGATGGTAATCGCCAAAATCCAAGGGTACAGATTCCAGTCTGCATGCTTCAGATTCTGACACATAGTTTCTTGATCTTGCATGCCTTAAAAAGTAAGAATGAAGGGAAAGTATTTACGCATATAAATAACCACATACTAAGAGAGAAACATACCCTACATCTACACAGATGCTTATTTACAAAAAAAAAGCATATGAAAAAAAGCAAACAAAGATCAAAATTTCTCTGTGTGAAATGTGGTTACTCATTTATTATTAATTTCTCAGTGTGAATGTGGTTATTCAAGTATTAAGACAGCTTGTAACAGAGCTAATACAGAAGACAAGATCAAGTTTGCTCTGGCATTATGTTCTGCTTACTCTCCAGGGAAAGATTAAGCATTCCTTTCTCGGCCACAGCAGCGCAGCCAACTTTTGAGAGGAAATAAAAACAAGACTCTGGCCAAGCTGGGGCTCATCCCCTGTGCATCCTGCACGATCACACCCCTGCTTCAGGCGCTCTTTTAACAGTGGGATTTTCACACATGAGCAGCACTGCAATTGCCACCCCTTGGCACCTTTGATCCCTGCCAGCCTCCCAACCTTCTTCTCTCCTCCTGGTAAAACAGCTTTTTTCCTGGGACTGTTTCCAGGCACACAACACCCTCCCAGAGCCAGTGTTTTCCTAAAGCAAGGCCTTCAAAAAGCTGACAGGGAGCACAAATGAGCCCAGCATGTAAAAAGGAAGAGAGGCCCTGTACAACACTAGACAAATATTGGTATTGGTAATACAATGAGAGACATCCCATAATGACTGTACCTATCATTATCTGAATATAAAACATAAACCCCAAACAATTTCTCTAGATATTTACACATAGCTATTATAAAAATGCATCGTAGTCCTAAGATTGAAATTATTTTATATAATTGACAATTCTTACTACTCTAACCAATTTGTTTTAATTTTTTAAATTTGCTTAACTTGAACATTATGTTAACACAAGTCTTCAGCACCAAAAGGTGCTATTTTTGTCCTCATATGCAGACTGATGACTGTGCAGACAATTAATCTGCAAAACACCTTTTTAGCATCAATACTGCTTAAATATAGCTAGGGTTCTGCTAAACCCCATGGCACGAAAATACCTTCCATATTAGAGAACAATGTGATGGAAACTCGGTAAAGTTCTGGTTATTTCTCCATGGCCACTTCTGCATCAGTGTTATCAGACCTATTTATTTATTAGCCTGTTACCTCACAGCTGTACTATGTAAAAATCAATTTTGCACCATTCCTACTGCTCTGCTTTGTTCTGCTCTATTTTGCTCCTGGTTTTGTCTGTTAGAGAAAGAGTGCCTCTTTTATCCTCCCTTTACCAAATAAATACTAGACTGCATAATTCCATGTCCGAAGCAGAGCAGTTTCCTCAGACGCACACCACATTTTCCTGTAAATGCACGTTGCTAGAAGCTGACTCTGCCTGTCTGTAGCCCCTGTCTGCTTCTACAGAACCTATGAAAGATAACTAACGGAGGCTAAGCTGTGCTAGTAAAGGTAAATACACAGCACGAGCCCTCCATGTCCCCGGGCGGGCGGGCAGCGGGCCCGCAGTGACTGACCCGCCCGAAGCGCCGGAGCGCTCCTGCCCTTCGCTCCGAGCAGGGCACGCTCCATCACAACACACCGGGGGCAGCGAGCGGCGCTCGGGGAACGCTTGTTTATTTAAGGGGAAGTAACGGGAGGCCAGCGGCCGTCGCATCCCGCCCGGCTCACAGCAGCGGCTCCGTCCCCCACAGAGCTGTGCCGCCGGCCCGGCCCCGGGCAGCTCAGTGTAACGCCAGGGTGCGATGAATGTGATCTGGACCCTCAGGTTTCTCGGACAGCGCCACACAGCAGCGCCGGGCTGCGGTCGCAGGGCAGCGGAGCCGCGGCACCCAGCGCCCCGGCTGTCCTCAGCGCCCGTGAGGGGCCCAGTCCCCCAACGCCGAGTGGCCCCGAGCCCTCTGGCACAGCCGGGGCCGCCCCCGCCTCAGCCCCCCGGCTGCGTGCATGACGGCCACCCTCACACAGCCGCGGGGACCCCCACGGAGCCCCTCCAGCCCGCCGCCCGCCGCCGCCGGCTCCCCGGGGAGCACAGGCAGCTCCAGCCGCCTCACCAGGGGAACGCCGCCATCTTGAGCCCTGTCACATGACCGCGCGCCTTCCGGCGCAGGCCCCGCCCCGCCCCGAGCGCGGGAAACGCCTGAGGGGCGGCGAGCGGAGCTACGGAAAAATAACAAAATAACAAAAATGCACTTATTGGTAAAGATTCAGAGTTTATTGTGCAGAATGCTTTAAGTAAAAAGCGAGACTGGTGAAAACGAAACAAAGTACAAAAATAAATAGACTTTTGTAATGGTATCACAATTCCACACGAAATAAAAAGATAAATATGTATAAATACAAAACATCAAGTACAAAACCAAATTCTGGCACTTGTCAAGAGAAAGGCCTCATGAAAGTAAAAAAAAAAAAAAAAAGCCTTGTGCTATAATGCTTTATTACACACTGGAAACATGCTTGAAGAACAAGAGGTTTAGATGTGAAACCCTAAGAGAAGGCAAACATTCATTTCTACTAACACTCTAAACCTATCTGTGCATCAACATATTGCCTATGCTAATAATAAATACAGCACATAAAACATCCAGTAAAAACATCAATCTTTAGTGCTGCCGTATCAACAGCACCTTTTGTCATCTGTGACACAGGTTTACTCTTGTCACTGTGAATTCTTCCCCTCTGGAGATGTTTCTCACTCCTAAGAAAAGCTGGGAACTAAAACTCAGCTTTAATGCCCACCGGGTGAGCAGGACGCTTGTCTCAGGCATTTTCTGTGTTACAACCGAGATTTTAAAGCACCACAGCATTTGTATGAAGGTGGGGTAAACCTCCACTGGTGTAAACTCTTACATTTACCCCATTAAGGTAAGCCCTGGCCCCAGGCTTTCAAATAAGCCAAGCAGTGCTATTCTTCAAAGTGCTTGGACAGCTTTTCGCCATTTTCCAAGCACGCAATTTGGGTACCTTAGTGCAAGGTGTAACACTCCTGCTCTGAACACCACCATGAGCTGCAGAGAACACACTCAGTGGCAGATAAAAGCCACAGGCTGGTGCCACGGTCAAGCCAATCCACTCATCACTGCCCATGCAGGTACTGTCCTCGTCCCATCATTCATGTTCCTCTTTCCTGCTATTTACCACAATGAAATTTTCAGACAGTCTTTTTTCCTCTTACATTCAGGTCAACACGTTACAAACCCTCCAAAGTTAGTGTGTTGTGTTGTATTGTATTGACAAGTGGGAAAGTGACAAAATAGAACCTATTTTACATTCTGGCAGTCAGTTCTGTACTGCAAAGATTATACATCTGAGCTTTTCTCTCTAGGACTTTGTTAATATCATGTCTCAAGTTCATTACAAGAAGGTGGAGAATAATGCTCTCCTCAAGTTGATGGATAATATCCATCAGTTGGAAGACTAAGGTAAAATTTGACCATGATCTCTTAATGTTACATATTCATTAAATATGAAAGTGTTAGGATTTGGTAGGGATTCCCCACCTGTAGAAATCATGACTTCAGTACAAGGGCCTGTTAGATCACAGTGGAAGATAAACTGCTCAGAAAAAATGCAACTGTCATCAATTAAATGGAATGTATCTGAATTACTATTATGGACTGAATTTACTATCTAAGTCTGAAATGGTAAAACAATTAAAACCTTGCCTTCTGAAGTTTTTGTAGAACATACATGTCTCCCTATTGGCCAAATAGGGAGACATAAAAAAATGCAATAGACAGCAGGGAAATAAAATTTCAGGACTCTTCCACTAGAGTGATTTGATCTACCACACATATAAATGCACAGTTTTGGTTTAGTCAGTATAAATATGTCCATCAGCCCAGCAGTGAATCTGGGACACATCTGTCCAGCTCAGCAGAAATACAAAACATTTGGTACAAGGCCTTTAGTACTGAAATTGAGCTAATCTCATTCCGACAGAAAGTACATTCAAAACGGCTGCTGACAAATTCATGGATATGAAAGCTCCCTTTTGTTTAAATTAACTGAGGGTTTTTTTCACATTTAGCTGCTTTAACTTTATGGTATGAAACTAAACATATACCCATGACTTACCTATGGTGCCATTCACACACAGAAACTGAAATTTAAGTAAGGCAAAAAGCCTATGTCAGACACTAGAATTAGAAAGTGTGAAAAAGTCACAAATTACCTTCATGTTGTCCTGTGGTAGTCTTTAAATAAACAAGATTATGATTTTTTTACATATTAATACTAGTCTGTACACAAGTTCTAACATGCAATTTCCCCACAAGTATTAGAGCTTCAAAGCATATTACTTCAATACAAGTGTGTTAATGTGTCATCTGAAAATGACAAAGTAGGTTTATAATGTCTAAATATACATGTATGTAAAGAAGATGCAATATTAAAAATCAGTGCTGAGAACGCCATCATTAGAACACAGCCATTTTATCCCAGGGAGTGCTGTCTTCTTAAATTGTCACAACATTTGGCTTCTTTCTTTGGGTTCTTCCTGCATATGCTCCTAAAATAAGTAGAAACATTACCATTTTACAATTAATAGTACTGGTTTTTGAAACAGGATTATCCAACAAAAATATCTGAACAAATTTAGAACCGTTTTTTTAAGGCAGTATTATGCATTCAGTGACTACTTTTAAAATTACAGTTTTCATAATGTTACACTCCAAAAGCCTTATGAAAACTACCTATAGGTTAAAAAGTAATGACATTTTACAGTATTGACTTCCCCGGTAACTATTCTACCTTCTTTTCGGATACTCTAAAACAATTGCAACCCCAATTCACAAATTTTTAGAAGAACTGTTACATCACCAAGACAGAGATTAAATGGCTGATAAATTTAACTATGCCACGTATTGCTTTTAAACATATTATCAATTAAAATACCATGAGTTAAATACTTCAGAAAACTCTTTCCTTTTGTCACACTTATTAAAACAAGAAGCAGATGTAGTCTTCCATATGTCAGTATAAGAATTAGAAGTGCAGTATGAACAATCATCAGGCAGAGCCCTTATAAAAGGAAGGATGCTTAAGGAAAAAAATAATAAATAAATCTTTCCACAGGTATTAAGTATATACATACATGTATTTTAAAATCCATATTATACTATGCATAGCACAAGTATCTTCCAGTAATAAGGGCTCAGCACTGCAGCCTGCTAGGGCATTCTTTAGGTCCAAGCAGTTATCCAGAAAGTGCAGCAGTGTGAGCAAACATTTACACGAAGCAGTGGAAATCATACCACAGGATGCAGAGCAGTGGGAATGGAAGACAGCCATGGAAGAGAAGTGACTACCAGGCAAGTAAATGAAGGTGACAAAGGAAGTGCTGGTCCTGTTGAGGCTCTCAGTCACTCCTGGTCAGAGCTGCAGTGGTTACTCACAGGTGTCCGAGGGCTAAGGTGAGCACAGGGCAGAGCAGCTCTGGGAATGCCCAGAGCCCTCACCACAGCAGGTCCCTCACATCCCAACAGGCTCCCACTACACCAAAGGCATTCTCACCAGCCCAGCATTCCCCAGTGCTGTGCTCTGCAGCTCACCTGGGATCTCGCAGGACAGACAACCAGGCTGACAGACATGGTGCTTTATTAGTGATTAATGCTGCCCCTTAATTCTCCTCGAGTGTCCTCCAAGTTATAAAAAAATCCCACGAGTAATAGGATACTATGGTAATAGTGTATGGAAGCGCAAAAACCCCACAGCAGTCTAGACTAAGGGATTGCAGAAGGCAAATTTGAATAAAAAGAGTGGCAGTTCTTCTGAAAACAGTTACCACCCAGCCTTTTCCAGTGGCAAGGGGCAACCACAGGAGGCCTCTCTCCTGGGACAAAGGACACACCTGCTACTCACACACAGCAGGTCTGAGGCTTCCTGAAGAGCTGGCCTGAACGCCAACACTCTCCACAGCCACCACACCTCCCAGGGCGAGCTGTGCCCTTGGCTTGGCCAAGTGCTGCCACCACCCAGACATTCTGTGTGCCTCATGCCCTGTGTTTCTTCTCCACAGAAGGGGAACTGGGCAGAGACGATGAATAGGTCTAGCTGTAGGAGCAACCTGATCTCACCCGCCTTCTTTCTAAGACAATCAGACCTGATCAAATGCCCTGCCTGGCCCTGCTTACAGGCTGTTGATGGAACATTTCAGTCTGATTTAAAGTAATTGATTTTTAAAAAAAATCAAAAAATAAGACTTTGCTAATTTATGGGTTTGTGCTTTTCTCTCAAGTAAAGAACTTTGGATTGAAGGAGTAAAAACCAACAAAAACTAAGTGTAGGATTGCCACTTGATTCCTAAATAAAACATCTTCTCACCAGAAAAAGACAACAATCCATAGTAGTATTAAAGCTACAAAGCACTTTGCAGATAGAATTCAAAACAACCATCAGGAGAACAAAAGAAAAAAAATTGGATGAGTATGTTGTTATTTTCTTCTAAGGGTTTGTCTCATGTCTAAGTTGAATGTATTTATAATAGCTGTATCTTACTGGCCCTCCTTCCTTCTTGCCCCTCTAATAAGCACAATTTAATTGGCAGTCAGGGATGAATGAGGACAAGAAATGAAATCAACACACTATTTAACACACTGCCAGGCTTTTCACTATTCACATTTTATCCATATAAGAAGAAAACCATCTTCTATGTAAATATATTCAAATTAATTTTTTTTCCATTATTGCAAAATTATGCAGATTGTTTCTTTCATGCCAAGTGTTCCCCATCTAATAATTTCAGAATGCATTTCTATTCCTTTAGTACAAGAAGTCTAAGCTACTTCTGAGGGAGCACAGGGAAGTGCTGGTATTGCACCAGCATTGCAACCAGAACTAAACAGCACAAAACTGCTTAGCCACTTCTGCTTGAAGTGCCAAGAAAGCCACTACAGAAAGCATTCAGTGACTTTCCAGATACTTGACAATATCTGGATTCCAGATATTTGACAACAAGGCAGAGAAATTTGGAGATATGTCCCAAAGGACAGCCCTGGTTATCATCTCATCATTTCCTTTTTTCCCCTCCCTCTCACACTGCAGTGTTATCTATGTTTATGGACACTACTTTACTATACATCCTTCTGTGGGCACTTCTCCTGACTTCATGAAGTAATAGATGGGAAAACATCACATTTAAACAGTGTAAAACACACTGCATTCAAACTTACAGACACTCCCTGCCAGTGTTGCTCTGGGGCAGCAATAAATAAGCATTTCCCTTATAGGAAAATTAATACATACAGGTTATTTAAAACACTATGGAAAACAGTTGAAATCCTACATTACACACGTCTCTTATTAAGCTCCAAAATTCCCAATTTTTATACTTGACTTGTGGAGCTCTCCTTTGAGGAGAAAGTGTAATTCAGATCTTAAATAGAAATTGTGTAAGACCATTCATAGTGGCTTATTAGAGCTTCAGCACTATTTTCAAACTTTTTGAAAAAAGGTAACCAATCAGTAATCTCCGTATGGAAGCACAGAAATACTCCACTTTTAAACTTGTGTCATTAAGACTCACACATGCTGTAAGATGCCATAAGAAAATTATATATATATAATTTTAGGACTGTATGATGAATTAACACCTGCTGAGGAGTCTGAAACTGTCCTTCCTGTCCTTTCAACATGCTCCATGCTGAAAATGAGTGTACAAAACTAAGAATCAAATTACATGAAGATTCTAATCCAAGCCTATTTTGACTATTATCAATTTCTCAACAGCTCTAGTGAATATATCTGGCAATCTTTTTTATGACTGGGCATCTGGTGAGAGAAAGCAAATGAGCTGTGCAGCACATTCTATATACTTTGTTTATAGAATCTGATAGTGGATGGTTCAGTTACCAGAGCAGGTTTGTTTGAAGAGATAGGCTAGACTTAAGGCATAGCAAAGCAGGTGCACAAGGAAAGGAAAAAATATGTTGCCAATTTTTTTTCTAGATAGTAGCAACTTATTTACTATAAGTAAACTACACACCTGAAACAGCCTTGTTAGACACTCTGCTCTCTGAGGCCTTCTTTCTATTTTGCACAACCCCACTCACTGGGGTCTTAGGGTTTCTAATTAAATATAAAAGAGTTAATAAGTCACTTGCAACGAAGTTGAAAGGCTGTATACAAAAATATAAACACTATCGAACTGTGTTTGGCATGAAAACATTTTTACAATGTCCCACAGAGCCTCTTCCCGACCACATGTGCAGGTCCTATTGACATTACTATGGCTTACATAAACACATTAAGTAGGAGAACATCTCCCCATGAAATTATTCAAAAACTCTATTCAAGAAATTGATTCAGTTCAGGTACTATGGCATTACAGTTTACACAGAAATATACACATACTTCATTAAGTGGAAGCAAAGCTTCATGGAATGAATGTTACAAATAGAAATGTTGGAACAGTGTAAATGAAGACAATACACAAGAGGATGACAACACTAAATGTTTTCTTGAAGTGTAAGGTAAAACAAAGCTTCATCACTCTCAAAATACTGGGAGAAGTAATTATTTTTACTTTGAACAACAGTTGGACCATTATGTGCATATATTACTCAGCAATCATGGTTCTTGCACTTTGCATTTACTTTCATCTTTAGGCTAGAAACATGCTGTGCTCTTACCCTTGTCTGCAAAGCAGCCTATGAACTGGGGCATTCTGTCCTTGGTTTGGCTGAAGTATGCTGTTAAAACACAGATTTTATTAGTGCTTTTCCCCCTTAAAAATAAAACTCACAAGAAGTACCGAATTGTAGTTGTTGTGCGCATCATGTTTCACACAACAAAGATAAGCATTATCAATAATTGCACTGCAAAGGGTATTAGGAAAAGTAGTGCCAAACTGAAGCTTAACAGTGCATCTTAGAGAAAAACCTTGAACCTCAGCACTGAGACTTAAATAAATAAAATAAATATATAAATAAATTTATATAAATAAATAAAATAAAAGCCGTAAATAACTTCTGATGATAAAATTTTAGAACTGACTCAGAGGAAAATGTAGCTGAGAAAGTCTTTTCTGACTTCTAATGAGCTAATAAACCCTTTTGTCAGGCCATGCTAAATCAGATTTCATTACTTTCCATCATAATAGTAGCAGGAATTGAGGTGATTGATGGCAAACCAACAATATATATCACAAAATATATCATTATTAGACAGTTTCTTAAAAGCATCCTAATACAAGTAACCATCACCTACCGGTTTTCAGGAGTTTTTTGTTTTATGATTACTTTTTTGCTTGGTATTCCCATTTCTGAAGCCCTAGAGAAACAAAAGCATTGAAAAATGTTTCAGTTATCAAATCATCATCCAGGTCTTGAAGAGAAACACTCAGAGACAGCTTACAAGAGGAACTACAACTACATACAATACTGGCAGAGCAGCACTGGAGATTATCCCTTCTTTACTCAGGAGCAGGTGTAACAACTCTGCAGTCACTGTGCTGCAGGA
The DNA here is from genome assembly GCA_036630365.1 of Acanthiza pusilla. Lineage (NCBI taxonomy): Eukaryota > Metazoa > Chordata > Aves > Passeriformes > Acanthizidae > Acanthiza > Acanthiza pusilla. The sequence goes on along the minus strand of JAXCHO010000030.1, from coordinate 867,445 downwards.
TAATGCCTGCTGCCATTCCCCAAAAAAACTTTGATACCAAGTAGCTCTATTGCTAGGCACTTTAGATAGATCAAATCACTTGGAGCACTTTTTACAATTTGTAAAATCAGCCATCAGCTAAGCATCCACCACTGCATTATAGTGTCAATGCACAATTTAGAACAAATATTCTTCTCCATACAAACAAGAAGTCTCTTAAAAGTAAGAGCAAAATACAATTAGCAAGACAGCACACTCCTGGGAAGCTTTTGACTCCTTCTTCCTAGCAGAGAGGTCAGTTTGCAAAGAATCTGTTACAACCTCCTACTCCTGCTCTTGAACCCATCCCACCAACCCTCCCCACCCAAGGGAGGGCTGCACATACTTCATGTACTTTTTCCTGTCCAGAGATTTCTGTGTCGCTGTTGAAAGTGGCACTCGCTCTCTTGGGCTCTTTACTTTATCCTAAAAAAAAGAAAATAGATAGTTACCTACAAAAGCATAATTAAAAATTTAGATTTAAGAAACAGGGTGGAGAAAAATCTCTAAAATGCAAAATGATTCAGTACTTAAAGTCTTAAAACAGTTTACTTTCCCTGGAATATAACACACCATTTGCCTGAGCATCTTCTCTTTACGAACTTCACGATCGTGACGCAGAATATTCATTCTCTCCGATGCCTCCATTGAGAAAAAGATGTCATGGATGTCATACAGAGCAGCTCGCAGCTGGAAAGAATAATTAAGATTTTAATAAAATAGTCAATCAAGTTTACATGCCCATGGTTTTGATCATCAAGCTCTTTTCGCTTTCAATCTAAACAAAACACTTCATAATTTTGAAATCAATTTTTTTAAATCAAATAAATTTGTGTCAAGCAAAAAAATGGAATCCTCTCTTCTTTAAACGTTTTACTCTAAACAAAGCCTCTCTCAAGGTTTTATGTATTTATATTACAAAAGCAGAATAGCTAGGAAAGACCAAAAAAAAGTTTAAAATTCTGTCACCTGAGCCATTACTCTTTCATGAAGGGATGCATCTTGTGCTGACACATTTCCTCTTTTCAGTGGGGCTTCAGACTGAAAATTTTTTATGAACTCCAGAGTATCCTGGGAAACAGGAAAATAAGAGTAAGCACCAGGCATAACCCTTCACAACAAAGCAATCATTCCAAACAGTACACACAGGACACAGACTCTTTGACTTGGACCTTACAACACTCAAACATGTTCATGTAACAGCCCCAAAACCTTCTGGGAGCAGACAATGCAGGATTTCATCTATCAGTTGAGGGCAGGAACAAAAACAAACAGGAGGAGAAGCTGTCTGTTACCAGAAAGTTGATCTTACCTTTACAGTTTGTTTAAGATGTTTCAGTTTTTCTGTCTGCAGGAGTCTCCGAGTGAGAAATCCCTTTGCCACTGCAGTGATCTTGTCAAACTTCATTTGTATCTCTGGACTGAAAATCTTAAAAAAAGAAAAAAGCATTTTCTAAACTTTTGATTAAAAAAGCAAGAATTATGAATTATTTATCAAAGAACATCCATCAAGTGACAAGCTGATGACAAAGCTTTGGCTGGGCCAAGAGTACACACCATAATTCAGCAGAAGCATTACACTGCTGTATGATTATTTTGCATATATGAATAGGAAAAATATCCTATACAGTTCTCTTGCATAATCAAAGTTGAAATAGGAAGGGATACTGAAATTTTCTGTGAGATTTATTACTGCACAACTGTTACAAAGTTACCAGTGCCTTACAAAAACATGAGGGCTTTTTAAGATAAAAATTAATCTTTTTTTTCCTTACCGGCGTCCACCTAGTTTTGATCCTATTACTTGGCCTGGACACTGAGGTTTTTATAACTCCACCACCCGATGGTCCCCAGAGATAGAATGAAGTCTCACTTGTTGAAGCAAAGGTGTTGGGTGTTGTATGAGCAAAACCTGCACACAAAGCAAACACACAGCTCAGCACTCCCTTCTGCCAATGAAGCAATGCCTGTGTTTGTGTTCACACTCAGCTCGGGGGTCAGCTTGGTCTGCAAGGTCAGTTAAAGGCAAGAAGCAAGCTGACTATTTCTGATCGACTTCCATGCAAAATTTGCTCAACAGAAGACAGAACAAAACATTTCACAATGTTCTGGAAGAGGTGAAAGGGTTCTATAAACTATAGCTGTAGTGCCTTCAGTTAAGATCCCCTGGCAGAGACCCTCTAAACCTTCCACACAAATGTGACCACTGGGCCCAGGGCTGTGCAGCTACACAGCACAAGGATAATCCTTCTGGGACATGATGCAAATCCACATCCTCATCCTTGATCAAAGGAGGTTATTCTTAGCTTGTTTTCCTTGGATGTGCCCTAAAACAGTTACGTAACAAATGCAGTACATGGAACAGTTCGGGGATGGCTGAAGCTGTGCTAGATGCCAGTGACACAAAGATGTGACAGACTTTGTTTCACAAATGCTGTCCCCAGCTGAAGGCAGCAGCCATCTGTGTCCCCTGAGCAGCCCTAGGGCAGCAACACTGCACTTGTCCATGCTGTGGGGCAGCTGCTCCAGTCAAGCACTGCAGAACAAAATAGAGCACAACACTTCATCTACAGCCTTCCCTCCCAGTTTTACCAATGCTGGTGGAGTTTGTGTTATGGACTGTCTCCAGCTGAGACTGCACACTTTCCAGCAAGCCACTTTCACTTTTTTTCCTCCACTCCAACTCCATCCTACTGTTAATATTCACTTTGGAAATTTCTATTTCCGTTGTAGTAACCTTCTTTCCTTTCAACTTTCTCTCCTGCTCTTCCAGTTCCTACAAAAGGAAGATTCAACCATGAGACTATTTTTCTAATTCTGCAAAGAAACAGAATATACATTTAAACCCAACTGCTTCCTGACAAATTTCCATACAACAGCTTTGCTTAGAATTTTTCCTCTTGACATTACCTTCTGCAATTTCTCCTGTTCTCTCTCTTGTTCAGCTATCAGAATCGACAGTTGTTGTGCATGCTGTTCTTCAAGTCTCTTTCTCATCTCTTCAAAGGCCAACATTTTAGTTTTTAAAATATCTTCTGAGAAAAGACACAGCAAAGAATCAAATATTAAATACCTTCCATACGGTCTTTGCCAGAGATATACATCTTTTATCAGAAGTAATTTGCATCATCAGTAAAAGGTAATATCAAGTTTCCATTATGTATTGTAAAGACCCCATCATTTACTAGTCCTTCAGAACATTTGCATGTTCATATTTGAGGACTAAACTTGGGAATGGAGCAGCAATAACACCAAAAGCCTCTATTAAAACAGGGACATGGAAAACACACCTCTAAGAATTGTTACACTTGCTGCAGTGAATTAACATTATTTATGCCACTTCAGCCTCATTTGGTAGACACACATGCAGAAGTAACACAGTCTTCAATTTGAAGAAAATACCTATATGGTTTTCTTTTAATTTACATGAGCTATCTTTTCTTTTAGTAGTCTTATTTAAACCTCATAGAATAAGACAATTAATTTTCTTAGTAAAACTAAATTGCAACTTCTGGATTAAAATGGAAAATCAGTATTTATGATAGCAAATTAAATTACAGAAATCAGGCTACTGAAAAGAATTTGCATGCAATAAAATTTTAGCCTTTTGATACACATACATACTTAGAAATACCAATGACTAATGATCACTAGGTTTTTTCTAGAAGATTTATAAACCGAAAAGTAACCCTCAACTACAGGAAATCTTTTACCTTTTGCCATGTTTTCAAGGACTGCATTTTGGGTAATGTAAACTGATCCCACAGGATATTTCTGCTCTTGCAACCACTGTTTCTCTTGTTCTTCCATTCCAACTCTTAGAACACAGGAACTGTTTTCTTTTTGGCAGTTGTCTGTGTCCAAATCAAGTCTACGTTTTACCCTTTCAAAATTTTCTGGACACTGCTCGTTTGCTGAGGAGACACTTGGAGTATTATCCATCTGCTGTTGCACATTCTTGCTCTGCATTAGCAGTGGAGATGGATTTTCTACATCGTAAGATTTATTGAGTTCCATTGGAGAATTACATTTAGTGTTTTCTGGCAAAGTAGCTGGTTTCATTTCATTCACAGCCAGGATCTTCTGTGTCACTGTAGACTGACTGATGGCAAAGGGCTCATTCAGTTTTGGAGATACCATATTAGCACTGGTCTCTGCTTTGTAGGGCCCTCTGTTGTCCATCACCACCTGCCCTTCCACCGTAGCCGACACGGTTCCTCTGCTCTCAAAGAGCCCGAAGGAGTGGCGGTTTGCTTTGCCAGCCCCCAGCCCATCACAAGGGCCTGAAGAATTCCTGCTGACACCACCAACTCTGCCAGGGCAAACTGTGCTGAAGTCCACCATGAACTTTGGAGCCGATTCAGACACGTTGTTTTTATCTGCAATATCCTGCATGATTAAATCCATTGCTCTACCCTTGCCTTTAGGGCTTAACTCGTAACCATTCACAGGGTTGTTTATGATGATGTGTCCCATGGATAAAGGCCTTGGGCGCCGCCGGTGCATTTTAGGGCTCATGCTTGGCTCTGGGCTTGGCAATTTGGCGAAAGAGCCTGTGAGGCTCCTGACAATGCTGCTGTCACGGTCAAACACAGAATTCTTTTTCAATTCCTCATCTGAATCTGAATCTGCCAAAGGAGGTGTTCCAACTCTCATAGGTATGTCTACTTTGGAAAAACTGGATGAAGTGGACTTACTTGTGTTATTTGTATGAGTAGAGGCACCTTGGAGAAGGGTATTTGATTTATTAAGACTGGGTTTATCGAGCATCTGAGCAGCACAACTTCTGCCTGTGAGCTTCACTCTCTCTTTCCCAGAGTCAGTTGTTTTAACACCATCATTTTCTTTATCCGAGTGACTTTCACTCGTACTCCTCCTTGAGCTACTTTTTGAGGCACGTTTGCTTTGCTCTTTTTCTATGTACTCCCTCGACTTCTTTATCAGGTTCTGAAGACTCATCACACATGGATCTTGGACATCCTCATCCGATGGTGACCCCACTCGCCCCTCCTGCTTTTGCAGAGTGTGAGACGTGAGCTTGTTACAAACGTCAGGAGATGCAGCCCTCGGACAAGGCACATCTTTCGAGAAGCGACTCTCATTTGGCTTTGAAGAAACATTTTCTTCTGCTGCTTTAACTACTTCTGTCACGTTTGATGGCATTTTCCCTGCAGTACCTGATGGTCTAAGTTCTGGTGTCTTTTCCAAGTCCACGGAATGATGCTTTTCAGGAGAACACGCTGAATTCATATCTGATAGAGCTGTGGAGTCAGTCAAAGCCTTTGAATCCAAATCAGGGCAGGAATTCTCAGCCACCGGTGTATTCACATCACTCATGCTAGGTCCTTTCTTCATCTGCAAATGAAAATTTTTAAAATTACATATTTTCAATGAAATCTCAGACTCTCGCAAACTTCACTTGAACTTAAAAGAAAATCTAGAAAACCAACTTTATTTGAGTGAGAATTACACATTACTTCCAGCCAGCATTTTTTAAAAAGGATTTTCAGACTACAATTAGCCTATGTGCTGCATCTCAGTCATCAACAGGACACATTTGGGAAAAGGAAAAATTTAACTTATTTTTGTATTGAACGTGCTTTCCTAGTCTGCTGGTCAAACCCCAAGCCAGCTGACTGTTGCCACACACACTCAGTAAACAAAACAAACTGTTTGCCACCTTGGCAACTCAACAAACTCAGTGGTAAGTGTATTTATTTAAGCAATAGCTTAATTTAAAGGCTGCATTACAACTGTTCCAAAGGCATATAATAGCTCCTTGATTAGGTGTATTTAGTAGTCTTTTAAATTCAAACCTCTACCAAATTCATCATTAAAGCAGCAAATAAAAAAAAATAGCTGCAGTAAAATTTTAAAGCACACAACAGAATTTCAAGTTGCTGTGAAGGTAATTTTAATTCTGTAATCATAAGGTTGAATGTAGATTATTTTACGATTAAACTATAAACTTACAAATAAAGCAAGCTCCATCACAGGGAAGTTGTTAATTTGTTTTAACAACCTAGATGTGTCCAACACACATACAAAAACATCAGCGTGCTCTGTCTTTTGAATACAGCAAAACAAGCATTGAAAAGCAAATCCCATGCACTACAATTAGTACCACTAAATAATCAATTATCAGGACACTGCTGGTTCTGGAGAGTTAACTGCTACTAATTCCATATTTATATTGGGGAATACTTAAATCCTAGCACTTTCTCAAAATGTCTATAAGCAGAGGTTTTCCGTAAAGCTATGAGGCAGCTTTGGGCTAACACTACCTGGACATTTTCTACAATCTCTTGGACATAATTCAATAAAGCTTTTTTCCGGGACTCCCGTTTCCTGGTCTCTAGGTCCAGGGCTTTCTCCTTATATTGCTGTATTTCCTTTTTCTTTTCAAGGCTAAGCTGCAAAACAGTGTAAGAAACATGGTTTATATCACTAAATGCAAATTTCAATACAGAATTACAGAAACAAATTAGGAAAACAACAGGACAAAACAATTAGAACAGCAATCACTTGAGATTTTGTGCACATGCTAAATGCCAGCTTCTTTTCAACCAATTATACCTTTTTTTTTACAGGAAGAAGGACAAAATGCCTTCTTGGCATGCTAGAATGAACATGAATTTAAAATGCCATTTATAAAAGATTTTCATGAACATTACATGCGATGGTACCAATCTGACACAGGATTCAGACATTTTTTCTAAAAACCCTTACAATATCCATGCATTTGTAAATGAAGAATACGACAATATATCTGCAATTTATATCTGTATCATGATTTTTGGACATTGTTGTTAGAGACTCTCTCCCATTTCTTCCCATCACTGAAACAAGGAATTCAACTGCAGTATTGCAGGAACTATCAACAATCTTCAGCTTGGCTCTGCTTGCATTAGCACAGAATGACTTAACATAATTAACATCATTGATGAGCCTGTGGAATACATTAGAGGAAAATGCAAGCACATGCAAAAAAATTTTACTTAAAAGCTTTTTAACTATTTTGGTATTTCCTATTTGCATGTTTTTTACACCATTAACTAACTCACATGTTAAATGTTTGAAATGTCAATATGATTTTACACGAAGTTAAGCCCAGCGGTAACATTACTGAACACCATCAACATTTGTGCTCCCCTTAGGAAGTTAACAACTTTTAAAAAGTTAAAGAAAATGCAGTCCATGTGGGGAGGGAAAGCACATTTTACCCCTTACTTTGTAAGATTAAGGCTGGAAATGCTTAGGATACACTAAGCAGCAGGTCAGATGACAGTTCACACAGACACCTTCAGCAGAATCATTACATGTGCACATCAAAGCCAGCGCCAATAGCACAGTTAGCACACCAGGGAGGAACGGGGATAAAAAAAGGCCTTACCAGAGGGGAAAGCACAGGAACGCCATGGAATTGAATGAAGGAGATATTTTTGTGCTGAACAGTCAAAGAGGTTTCTCCTTTTATTGCCTCTTCTTGGATTCTGGAAAGATGCTTCCTACAGAATACTTCATAGTCCTCCATCTTCATGTTATCTAAGCTGCAAATAATAACAACATTACTCTCCCATGCACTTCCAAGACCTTGAAAGGGAAAACAACATCACAACTAATTCTGTGTCATTATGTTTTGGAAAACAGATTCTACTTCTAATTTTCTCTTCTTCCTATCATTAACAAAGCCTGCAAAGCTCTTCCTTTTTTTCCCCCCATAAAAGGAAAATCTGCATATATGAGCAAAAATTATGATCACAAGTACACAGAGAAGAAAGCAAGCATTGAGATTCTCAGGACTCACAAAACTACACCTGCTATAGATAATCTTAATTTCCATCAAAGACTAAACCTTTAAGATCTTGCACAACAATGAGACAAGATCCTATCAACTGTAAAAAATAAATAAGGAAAATAGCAACCCAATTGGAACAGGAGGGAAAAAAACAAAAAGAAAGGGGGGGGGGGGGGAAGCCGTTATATGTTTAGGGGGCTGAGAGGAATTTGTGTCTCACTCCCGTGATCCTCCATCTCCATACATCCCAGTATGAACAGACGCCGATACTTACACCAAAAAAGCAGCTAAATTACAGCCATGTTTCCTTAAAAGCGCCCAAATATCTGGCAATGCCCGTCCGCACCGGAGCGAGCCCAGCACTGCCTGGCAAGGCCTGACACCGCTTTGTTCCCCCGCACGGCGCTTCGGCCGATCCCTGCCCGCCCGCTCCGGGAGCCCGCCCCAGGCCGGGACCGATGCATCGCCTCCCCCCGGCCCCCTGCGGCCCCCGCACGGCCCCGGCCCCGGCCCCGTCCGACGCTCGGTACCTGCGCGGGCGCGGAGCGCGGCCCCAACGCTCCCCGGCAACCGCCGCCACACCGGCCGCGCCGCCGCACTACGGACCCGGCGCGCCGCGCTCCGCTCCGCCCCGCTCCGCCCCGCCCCGCTGCCATCCCCGCGCCCCGCCACCAGCGACCAACCGCCCCCCTCCGCCCCGCCGCCTTCCCCGCGCCCCGCCACCACCGACCAACCGCCCCGCCGCCTTCCCCGCGCCCCGCCACCACCGACCAACCGCCCCGCTCCGCCCCGCCCCGCTGCCATCCCCGCGCCCCGCCACCACCGACCAACCGTTCGGGCAGGCCTGTCGGGGTCCCCGCGCCCCGCCACCACCGACCAACCGCTCGAGCCGGCCTGTCGCCGCCCCTGCCCGCCGCCGAGCCCGCGGGACAGCTCCGCCGTGCCTAGGCGAGCGCCCAGCAAAAGCAGCCCCAGCTCAGAGAGATGACAGCGCCATCCCGCTGCTCTCATTTCCAGCCATTTCCACCCGTAGCTCTCCCAGACAAGTTCCCCTGATAGCACCAGTGTAGTCTGTTCTGCTTCATCCCATTACATTAAATATCACACCCTGTGCAGTCCTTGCGTAGTCAGGACCACAGGTGTGCCGCCGCAGGTATCAGTTTCACCGAGCACGCTGTGATGAGAAAGATAAGCGAGCACCTGTTCACATGCTCTGTGAGGACAGCATCCACAAGGGCAGCATCAATGAGGACACGGCCACAGACACCCTATCCTACCCTATCCTACCCTATCCTACCCTTCCCGCCCGCGGCAGCGAGCTGCCGATCCAGCCAGCCCAGGTCACACTCACCTGTCAGGCAGGTCAGGTGGAAGGAAAATCCACACCTGTTTGCCAGCACTTGGCCCAGGCATAATTAATTTAAATTTATGGAAACACCTAATTCCCAGTATTTAGAGCTGCTAAAGCTGGCGTTCTTGTTTCAAAAAACAACTTCGTCATCCTCTTCAATGATAATGGAGGGATTTTATTTTTCAAAATATTTATATTTAATCTTAACAAATGCTGTTGTTTATCAAGAGATTTTTTAAATATGTTAGACATCTAATTAGACACTCCATTATTTGTTGTGCATCTGCATCTATATCTCTGATTTTTCTTCAGCTACACCTGTCTGAAGCACAAAACGACTGACAGAGTATCTGAGATGCTCAGAACCAGCTGGCACAGTAAGTGACAAATATTCATCTCAGCAATTTAAAAAAAAGTAAATAAACCCAGTTTAGAAGGTCGCCTGGTGCCTGTTCTACCTCTAGTGGGTCAGAGTTCCTCACTGGAAAGTCAGTTGCTTCCCATCCTTCTCACAGGTACACACACACAAGAAAAAAAAGGGCCAAACCCTCCACTTACGTTAATATGAACTGCTATATCCTCGGCTTTGCTATTCCACTTGTAGAGCAAACAAGCCCAGTTTCTCCAGCCGTCACTCAGCCGGTTGTTTTGCTGCCCTGTTGCTCATTCCTGTGATTCCTGGCGGTTGTTTACACAGGTGTCAGGGCCGAGCCGCCCGGCCTGCCCAGCACAGCCCCGGGCCGGGGGGAGGCACCGCCCGCTCCTCCCACGGCCCCAGGCCCGGGCCTGGCCTGTGGGCAGGCGCGACTGCACAGTCAGCTACATAAAATACACAATATATAACATTGTCTGTAACAAACCCAGCAATTAGCTGGAAAATACTCACTATGGATGTTAGGTTTCTAACTAGCTAGGATGGCATAGCTACGGAAAGCCCTCAACACTCTCCACGCAGCCCGGAGTTCTGGGACAGTGGACAGCACTACCTTTCCTTCCATCGACACCATTTCCTTTGATCTGCACCGCCCTTTATCGAGAACAGCGCCAATTTACCGCAGAGCCCTCCCGGCGCACCTGAGGGCTCTGGGGCCCGGCCCGCCCTCAGCGCCCCTGGCCCCGCCCCCAGCGCCGCCGGCCCCGCCCCCAGCACCGCCGGCCCCGCCCTCGGCGCCGCCGGCCCCGCCCAGCGGGCGCTACGGGCGCTGATTGGCTGCTGGCGGCTGGATGCTGACAGCCGAGTGCTGATTGGCTGGCTGCTGGCGCCGCCGTCGCCCTTGGCCTGAGGAGAGGCGGCGGCCGCGGTTCCGGCCCGGCAGCGACTCTGACCCCGATCCCGGCCCCGATCCCGGTCCTGCTCCCGATCCCGGCCCCGGCCCCGCCATGCTGTGCCACGGGGAGGGCCTGCTGCCCTCGCTGACAGCGCTGATGGCGCTGGCGCTGGCGCTGAGCCGCAGCCCGGCGCTGGCCTGCCTGCTGCCGGCCGGGCTCTACCTGGCGCTGCACCTGCTGGCGCTGGAGCCCGCGGCGCCCCAGAGCGCGCAGCGCGTGCTGCGGCCCCGCGGGCACGCCGCCCGCATCGCGCACCGCGGCGGCGCGCACGACGCGCCCGAGAACACGCTGGCGGCCATCCGACAGGTCAGCACGGGCCCGGGGCTGGCGGGGCGCGGGCTCAGCCTGCTGGGCGGTGCTGCTACCTGCTGGGTTGTGTTCCATAGCCGCCCTTCCAGCACCAAGCCCTCCTCACCGGGAGTTTCTCCAGCTGTTCTTCCTACAGCTGCTGGAAGCTGTGTGGCTTCATGGTCAGTCCTTCGTCCCCAAGGGAATTCAGATCAGATCTGAGTCTTGTGGGAGCTGTCATAGCCTTGGTGCTGATGGATATTTTAGTAATGCAGCCATAATGAAATACTCTGTTGATGTAGCAACAGCACACGGAGAGCAGACAGCAACTCAGTAACAGGTCGTTTGTTTTTTTAAACCTTGAAGATCTGCGATGAGAATGCACAGCTATGGGAAGATCTGATACCAGAACTTCACTGTGTGCAGCCCACCCATGCCTTAGTGCTGCCTCCTCTGCAAGGCCTCAAGGCACAGCCAGGGTTCACAATCTCTTTCTGAGGATCATTTGAAATTGTGATCAGCAGTATATTTGTAGGTTGAGATGTTGCTGCTCTGATGGTCTCCTACCTTCGCATGAGCTAGAGCTCTTAGTCCTGGTGAATTCTAGAGCTGCACAGTCCTTACATAGCAGACACCTGTCCGTAACCTCTGTACACCTCCAGTGCATTCCCAGTTTTTGTCTTTCTGGTGCATTTTCCCTTTTCCCAGGAGTGCATTTGTCCTTCAGAGAAATTGGTCTTGATTGCACTTCACTCAAGTGTTCTTCTGAAGAGTTCTTGGGAAAGATCCAGGGCAGGAACAGGATGTATGAAATGTTCTGAGGCAGCCTGGCTGCCTATTGCTCTCTGAAATGGGCACTCCTCAGAGAGGAGCAGGGGTTTGCCTGCATGCAGCTACTGCTTGGAACACACATGGTAAATTAATGTTTACTAAGTGTTCATCTGCACATAATGTAAACTGCAGGCATTTGCTTCTCTTGTCTTTTAGAAAATAACATAACTTAAAGACTCCAAGGTTATTACATCAGAAGGAGAGAGCAGGATTCTTTTCTGCATTTTTATCCTGAAACGGTTCCAATCCCAAGACTGAGGCACAATCACAATGGTTTTATCTTTAAAGTAGATTATATGGTTCAGTTGATCAATGAATGCTCTAACAATGACTTGGATAAAACCTGCTTTGTTCTGCAGATGAAGACTACTGAAAAGAACATTAATATTTTATTATTTTTTTTACCAAAATACAAGCTAATTATAGCTGTACCAATGTCAAATCTATAAAGCTGTTTCTTCTGTTGTGTATGCGATTTTGAAAATGTTTTTTAAGGCAGCTGAGAATGGAGCAACGGGTGTGGAGCTGGATCTTGAATTTACTGCAGATGGTGTCCCCATTCTCATGCACGATGACACAGTGGAAAGGACAACTGATGGGGCTGGGAGACTGCGGGATTTGACTTTTGAGGAAATCAGGAAGCTTAACCCATCTGCAAAACACAGGCTACGGTAAATAAACTGTTCTGAAATTACTCTTTCAACAGGGAAAAGTAACTCTTGATCAACAAAATTATTGATTTGAGCTATCACTGATGAAAAATTTTGATAACAATTTAACTTCCGCGGTGTCATAAGTGAATCCATTTCAGAGGAAGGACTTGTAGTGTGTGCTCCTGGGGCACTGCATTAGGGAATTCCAGAGCTGCAAATGTGCTGCCTGTGAGTCTGTGGCACAAGTGCTATCTTCCCTGTGTCACTGGAAAGGTGATCACCTGGGCCACACGGCAGGAATTTCCACAGGTAGTGACCACCGAGCAGCTGCTGCTCACTGCCACCCTCTCAGGAATGATTTATTGATGGGTGAAGCTTGTCTTGCCTGTTCTGGCAGGGTCTCCATTGCTGGCTCAGGGCTGGGCAGTGCAGCTGGAGCAGGAGCAAGGCAGCAGTTGGGTCTGAAAGCTCGTTTGTGGGAGCTGGGGGAGGAGCTGAAGAACTGGGGGTGTTCTGGGGTGGGACACGGGGCAGTGAGCATTGGATCCCACCTCTGGTGCCAGTGCAGCAGCAAACTGTGCTTAGCCATCAGCTCTGTGTGCCTGGGGAGGTGCAGGCCCCTGAATGCTGACTGCATTCTAATGAGGTCTCCATTTCTCCAGGAGCCAATTCCAAGATGAAAAGGTACCAACTCTGAGAGAAGCTGTTGTGGAGTCTATGCATCACAATCTCACAATCTACTTTGATGTCAAAGGCCATGCAAATCAGGTACTGCTCACTGCAGCGAGACACATTCCTTCACCCCTTTGGGTTTCTGCCTTGCTGTTGTGTTGGTCTCGAACTGCTCTGTGTGCTACAGACCCTTCTGTCTGCTCTGGTGTCACCCAAAGTTGTCCTGGGAAGCTGCAGCTTAAACTAGCCCAAGGCTTGTGTAAGGGTTGTGCTCAGCTCACAGCACTGCTGTGAGACAGAGCAAAGGGAATTTCCTGCAGTGCTCAGGGGAGCCAGAACCTCATCTTGAGCCTCCAACAGGGGATCTGTAATTTGCATTACTGAAGGCAGGTGTAAATGATCAATCACTCGCATTTTATGTAAATTAGAATAACTTTTTCTTTAGCCAAGCAAAATACGGGAATAAATTAATTTTTCCTCTTGAACTAAACCTTAGGTAGTACTAAAGATTATATCCACAACATATTTAAGGATATTTCAAACACTGAGAATCTTACTCATTGTTGTAAACAGAGTAATGAAGAGGAATTCTTTTGCAAAAAACCAAAATGTCATTTCTGTGTTAATGCTATAAACAAGATGCTGTTTTTCGTCTTCCCCCTTTCCATTTCATTCTTGCTACATGAAACAGGGAAGTGTTTTTAAGATTGTTTTAAAATGACTTGGCAGTGTAAATTAAATATGAGTGTACGTATAAATATAACATCTCTATGTCTCTAATTGCAGGCAGTTGATGCCCTGAAACAACTCTACCAGGAATTTCCACATTTGTATAACAGCAGCATAGTCTGTTCTTTCATGCCAGATGTTGTTTATAAGGTGATGTTTCCTAAAAGTTGGTTGTTTTTTTAGATCTGTCTGGGAATTTCAGTATGTTATAGAACTCGCAGTTCCAGGTTACTTTTGGGTTGTTCAGATTGCTAAGGCTTTTAGAAACAAATGAAGCATAATGCATAATCTGTTAGATCACTCTGCTCATTAGAGGCACACAGGAATCTTTAGCAATTCCCTCTCTGAAAGCAGAAAAAAGTGCATTGCTCTTGTGGTTGGTGCACAGCCAGGTATCTGTGAAAAGTACTTGCTAAATAAACCTCTTATTGTAGATTACTCTTAAAACTCTTTCCTCATTCTTACTGCCAAGTCTATTAACTATTTTTTTCCATTACATATATTGCATGACTGTTATGTAATATTTTTTTTAACATAAGAGCAGGTGCTTATTCAGTATGTTTGAAAGAAAAAAACTAATAAAATATAAACAGCTTTCTAAAAGAGTTGCAAAAGGATCTGGAGGGGAAGGGGAGAAGGATTCTGGTAGAGTTGCAAAGGCAAGCTAGCACTTTCTGTCTAATCTCTCATAAATGGTATTTAATGCAGGAGTTTGGATGAATTACAGTCTTTTCTCCTTGGCCCTCCAGATGAGACAAGCTGACAGGAATGTGGTGACAGCACTGACACACAGGCCCTGGCAGCTGAGTCACCTGGGAGATGGAACACCACGTTTCAGTTCCTGCTGGAAGCATTACTTGTACATGGGGCTGGATGTCCTTCTGGACTGGAGCCTGCACAGTTTCCTGTGGCGATTGTGTGGAGTTTCTGCTTTCCTCATACAGAAAAACTTCGTTTCTCAGTAAGTGCTAAAGCTTGCTCATGTATCAGGAGATATTCTCTTCTATTAGTATATAGGGTGGATCTACACAGTATGTGCTTATCAAAATGCTCCATTTAGTGTTACGTGTCTTGATAATTTCTTTACTCCTTACTATTTTATTATTTTAAGCCTCTGTCTTTTTAAGCTGAATTTTTATCTTCTGTTAGGTCCTAAGTTTATCTCAGAGGAAGAGTGTGTGTTGCTTTAGCCTGTTTGCAGTAAGAAAACACAAAAAGATGGTGTTGCAGAAGGTGACACTGTTTTTCCGTGATGTGATGCTGATGCAAGACCAACACTGGGCTGCACCCTCAGCACAGGGTGCCTGTACTCTGTGTGTGTCAGGCTCCTCTCAGGGTGTCCTTGTTCCTTGCAGGGACTATGTGAGGCACTGGTCTGCCCGAGGGATCCGAGTGGTGGCCTGGACAGTGAACACATTTGCAGAGAAGAGCTACTACGAGAGTGTCCTTGACTGCAGCTACATCACCGACAGCTTGGTGGAGGACTGTGACCCTCACTACTGAGCCAGCCTGAGCCTGCTGCCTTCCTGGGGCAGGTCTGCATCCCCCAGGGCATCCAGCAGTGCTGAGGAGAGCGCTGGGAAAGGCAGAGCAGCAGTTAGCTTTTGCCTGTGGTCACATCTCAAACGCAGGAAGCCCCTCCGGTGCACTGCCAAACCCATGGTGCAGCCATGCACCGTCTGAGGAAATCACTGTACTGTGAAAGAATCAGATTTGACAACCCCGTTGGGTCATACCTTGTCTGTGCAGGTGGTTTTGTGATTCTCTGACTATTCCTTTGCTTCGTTTAAATGTTGGTTATAAATCCGTATCAGCAATTTTTGGTGTCAAAATTTTAAATCAAAATGTTAGTAATTTTAACAGCATGTTCTAGAAGAGTATACTAATTTGAGGTTGATTTGTAGCACCCTAAAATCATCTACATTACTGTTCTTAAAACAGACACTGGAAATAATGGTGCCAAAATAAGAGATTAATATATTTCCCTGTCCATCATGGAAAGATGGGATCCTGACAAGGAAGAAAAAGCCAGTCTTCCATGTGTGATGTGAAGGTTATGAGAATTAACAACTAAAACTTGAGTAGCTTCTTATCTTCCAGACCTTTTAAAAGAACCAAAGGAGGATAGGGAATTGTTTCTTCTAATGGAGAAATGACACAGCGCATGAATGTATTTATTTCTAAAAGAAAGCTATACCTTGAGTGCTGTAAGCTCAAGTAGAACAGATGGAGCTGAAATGTCTTTTGAGTTTGCCTTTGTTTGCATGATTGAAGGGCACTCACAGGGATATGGAAACTGTAATCCAGATTTAACTTAAACTCCAAAGAGTCTGCAGTTACAATAAACAAGTGTTTGAGAACTCACGGGAAGGTGTTCTTTATCAGCTGTGCAGAAGTGCATTGATGTAAAATGTCACAATTAGTGCAGACTGTCCCAGTTAGGGAACAGACTTCTGGAATACCACAGGTTCATGCCATGACCTGCCATGGGGGATGGATTTTTTCCTTGGATCTTGATCTCCATCCAAGCACAAAGCAGCACAGGAGGAAGGAGGTGGAGTTCTTTGTCAGAGTGACAAGATCCTCTTCCATTCTTTCTCAGCTGTGTGACTTCCAGTCAATCCTTTATGGGAATAAATGTGTAAACCTTCAGTTTACAAGCAGTGGTTTTTACAACCTTTCAGTCATTAAAAACAACTGCTCTTTAATTTCCTTCTGTTTATTTGACCAATACTCCAGGTTTGGTTTAGATCAGATAAAAGCCATTTAAACAACATAACTGATAGAAAAATATTTTTAAAGCAGAACTATTATTTACAATTAGGCACAAGTTTCCTTCTATTTAGTCAACAACACATGATCAGCTGTGGAGGAATCCTTGTTGCATGGAGGTGATGGTCAGTCCTGGGGGAAGGCTGTCCCCAAATACCACTGCTGCAGAATGACCCCAACAGGTGGATATTCCCGATGACAGCAATAAACTGAAGGCCCAATGCATTTTGCAATCTTGCTCTTCTCTTTCTTCCTTCCATTTAGAGGTTGACAATTGTTGGAGTGATTCTTTGAGTCATTAGTGCAAGAGAGCAGTGCATTGCACGGTCACCTGTCCGTGTCCACTCGGCGCTGCCCGTGCCTGCTCACGGATAGAATTCGCCGTCATCGCCGTCCTCCCACAGCGCTGCTTCCCTGGCACGCAGGGCCAGCGCCACGGCCTGGGACACGCTGGGGACAGGGCTGGGGCCGAGCTGCTCGGGGAGCTCATCTGCCAGGGATTTGGGATGAAGTTACATGATTGTGTAAATCAGGAATAGTTCAAACCACCACGCAAGATCCCACTGCTTTTTTTATTCTGAACATGAGGTCCAAGGGACTCTACGTTGTTAATAACCTCTTCTGAGATGCGTGCCAAGATACAAAGTCTGTCTCTAAAGTGATTTAAAGTTCTTGCCTGTGGGTGCTCCCATGGGACAAAATGGCTCATTTACCCAGGAATTTTGCTCTCTAGTATGCAGGAGCTGGTGGTCAGTCTTTAGAAGTCACCACCAACACCAGAACAAGCTACCAACCAGCACAACCTATAGAAAATATTCACCCCACAAGCCCAGTCTTTTTGTTTTCTCTTTACACAAGATGCTAAAATGCTGTGTCCCTGGCATGCAGTTGTCACATGCTGTGTCTGTTCATCAAACATTTTTACTGAGCTGAATCTCTAAGAGCTTTCTGTGTTATATCTTTGTTACTTACCTAGTGGAAAGTCACTGCTGCTCGAGATCCCAGCAGAAAAGGGGTGCTGAAAACAAAATTCATGAGCAGTTTTAGGTCGTGGTTCCTTCACATGTGTGTTACCTTGCATTTGAAAGGATACCTGTAACAAAACCATACTCTCCAGGTCCTAAGCAGGTGTGTGATTATGAGTGTTCCAACAGCTATTCTGATCACATTTTCATATCTGTTCAAGTTAATCTTTAAAGTTGTTTCCATGCATACAGGACTTTGCTCCACCTATACCCATTGTCCTTGTCATGCCCCAGATTCTGTATGGCAGAATCTAGCTTACCTCTTCGGAGCATCTCACCTCATTGTAGGACGAGTTCTGGTTTCTGTCAGATGGGTAGTCTGGGTAGTCTGGGTAGTCTGGGTAGTCTGGCTCCTCATGGGCAGGCTGCCCGGGCAGGTGGTATGGAGAGGAGCTCCTCTGGAAAACAGCACTTGGCATTAGCACTCTGTTCTGGCTTCCAGCTGTCATTCATGGCCAGCACTGCTCACACTGGTATTTTAGGTGATAAAAAGATGGCCTTTTTACTAGATCCACAATGAGATTACTCTGTATCTCCTTTTGAAATCTGACCTTAACTACTACAAGAACATCCACACCTGGTAGGTGACCAAACCTCCCTCTCAGAAGTCCCACTCATGACACTCAGCACAGCCACAGGTTGTTTGATGATCCCCAGCACACAGAAAATGCCCATTCACATCCAGCTCCCCTCTTTACAGTCAGTACTTATTTGTATTAGCACACACATATTTATAGTTAACAATATATCAATATCAATTATGATCCATATTTGGGGTTTTATTTATATAATCACTTTAATGATAGGTAGCCATGAAGGGCTTTTATGGGAGGAAGGATGGGAACCTACCAAACACCTTTTCTCTACCACTACGTAGGTCAAGGAGTTTCTATTCAGCTCAAGTGAAAACACCAAACAGCACCTAAATGTGCACATTTAACACTAATTTGATGCCTCACCAGGCAGGACTGCCTTGAAAAATAAATTCAAGTTTAGGACAATAGATGTCTATCAGTGTTGTATGGGATTTAAGTGGGGTTAGGTCAAAGCCCTCAGCTTTACCTCAGCTGCAAATAACCACAAAGCATAGCCCCCATAGGAAACCCAGAGTCAGGGAAGAAAGGCAGCCTCCTTCTCAGCCTGGGCAACGCTCAAGTGTGGCCAGACCCTTTGGTTCAAGTGTGACCATCACTGCCACATACATTAGGAATGTTTTCCTGCATTTCACAGTCATAAATTATGTCTGGTGAGGGTAAGGACTTTTCTATATCCTTCTCAGGTTGAATTCCAGCCTGGAACAAACAGGGAAGTTTCACAGCATCCTTTTGCTGTCTGGAGTTAAGTAGTAACCAATTAATTTACATGAAATTTTAAATACTGACTTTTCCCAAAGCAGCAGCCTGTGTGCACAGCTGGAGGAGCTCCATGGAATCGTACCAAGCCATCAAACAGCAGTACCTGAGCAGTCAGTGCCTGAGCAGTCAGACTCACCTGCTGGCCTGGGCCTCTCAGGGCAGATGAGCTTCGGTTTGCCCTTTCCAGCGCCCGCAGTTTTTTCAGTAGAAACTTCTTATCTTTTCCTGCCTGTTGTCAAGACACATTTGATCAGTAGCTGGAATGGCAATCATTCTTGAGAGGTTCAAGACCTGTAAGTAACCACTGACCAGAATAATTCCTTCTATTCTAAAATGATCTGTCTACAGAGGGAGCTGCAGCAGCACATCTTGGAGATACAATTCTGCTGCTGCAACTCTAGTTGTGAGTTAAATTTCCCTGCAACTCCCACGGGGAAGGGCTCCCACCCTCCCTTGAACAGTTATAGGAAAAACAGGTTACAGCTCCACAAAGCTGGATGAGACAATCAACACAGAGGCCAAATTATAGAAAAGATACAACTGAAAGCCAAACTTACATTACTAATTTGTTTACGTAAGAGTTTGGTCATGGTCTTTCTTCCTTGTATTATTTGCCAGTAAAGATAAGTAACAATTCTAAAGAAAGAAAAACAAGAAGTCCAACATATGAGCATTTTCTCCTAGTCCATGTCTAGACAGAAATCTATCTTGTTTATTTTAACCCACTAAAAGGCATATAGACACACACCTCTGCCCTTTTCTGGTTCTTTTCTGTAGCAGATACTTACAGTACAATACTAGAGAGGATGAAGAAGAAAAGTTCACTTGTGATTAAGTTATGGTAGATCCACACCACCCATTTGGAGGCAGTGTAACTTTCCAGTGTTTGTATCCACTCAGAGACTGCAGCATACATCGAAGGCAAGCCTCTGAAAGGACCACATCCTTCTGAAGGTTTTAACCTGAAAGTGAAAAAACCGCAACTTAAAGCTTCATATATTAACCAGTGAAATTGCTAATATTGTGATTTTGTACATCAAGATGCCCCTCAGTTTTCTATAGTCCTCTGCTGTCTTTGGGCTCCCAGGGTACTTCCATGATCTGTATTTCATTTTTAACTTGTGTCCCTCTCCAGCCATTAAATCCTGACCCCAGTCTATGCAGGGAGAGATGAGTCCTTACTCAATGGATCAGTACCAAGCCCTGCAAGCACAATCTTGACCTAAATGCAGCATGTCAATCACTGTGGCACAAGCTACAGCAAATTGAAAACCAGGATTTTTTTAACATTTCACCACAGGGAACCATCATTTCATCTTGTCTTCAGGGACATGAGTCACTGCAGATCTTCAGTAACAACAGAATGTAGTGAAATAAGGCAGCCCATGATAAGAATTAACATTTTTACATAGACTGAAATAGGAAAGCATTTGCTTTGAAACTGAACCACTCCAGACAGTCTGAAATTCCCACTTGCCATCTGGAAATGTTTGCTCTGATAGCTTGCATCCCGTCTGTTTTCGTGTGTAGTCACCTGTCTCATTAATTACCAAAATCATATTGCTGACAATTGTCAAGAGAAAGGCATAGCCCTGCTGCCCTCCTTCTGTGACCAGAACAACACACACAGAGCCAAAGCAGCTGTGACACACTAACAACCAGGATGCATTATTACAGGGTCAGCACTGCCTGCAGAAAAGCCTCTGAAGTCCATAAATAATGCAGGAGCTGACCTCAGCTGGGCTTTTCCAGGAGTTTCTCTGCAGCAGACCCAGTATCACCTACAACATCACTAAGTCCAGGAACTAGGACTCGGTCACAGAAACTTTAAGAGGAGGAAAAGTAAAATTTGATGCATTTAAATAGGAATCCAAAACTTCACTGCAACTTTGATTCTCCTCCCCCTTCCTTATGGGATAAGTTACTCTGTGAGCCATATTTTCCCAAGCTCATGGAGCATGTCTTGTTTTCAGAATACAGAAAGTCTCACAAACATCCGAAACCTTGCACCAGCAATTACTATAACTTCTTTTATAGAGAAATGCAGGCTCCTCTGCCTGGTATAAGGTCACACAGCATCATTTAACAGGCTTGAATGGCAGTGATCTTCCATACCTCCAGACAGTGACTCCAATGACAGACAGCACTCCAAGGAAGGAAGGACAAAACAGCAGGAACATGAAGGATGTTTTCATCTGAGCAGTTCTCCAGACTTTGCTAGGGGGCTGGCAATTCCTCAACAGACTGACCTTTAAAGAGATGAAGATACTTTGGAACGCTCTTACCTGCCACTTCAACCTGGTTTAAGTCAATCCCACTGAAATTCCTGGAATAGCATCTACCAAAACTTTCCAAGAATAACTTTTATGGGAATTTGATAGATACACCATAGTTTTAGAAAACTTCAAGGATATAGTCTTAAAGTAGTTAGGGGCAAAATGAGGTTCTGATGGGTTCTTCAGAACTGTGTTGGGTAGAATTTGCTTTGGTACCAAATGCAAACTCACAATTCAGGGAAATTTGAGTCCATCTCTCTATCTACAGCTTTGCTCTTTGACATTCAATACCACAAATGGCCTGATGACCTAACAAACAACTTTCCACCTGGTCACACCACTGAAACGAAGACATTTCCACCGTGACCTTTAGCTGAATCACCCTGCTCACACCTAGATAAACTGGGGGGAAGGGGCAAATTGCTGGGGAGTAACTGGGAGGCCAAAGTCACAGCCACAGGCTGAGTGTCTATACTGACATAGACACTTGTCCACTGTTAATTCCCTAGCCTTTAAAATTACTACTTTTATTATTTATGATGAATACATGTAAAGTTTCTTACCTTTTTCACAAAAAATACTATAAAAAATGCTATCATCTGGATACCAGGCAGCAGAGGTGAGAAGAGGATACCAATCCTACAAGAAAGGATTTATAAGCAATAAACATTACATCCTCACCCACTGAAAGTAGAAAAAACCCACAATAACTTCAGATAGTGTGGGATTATTTGGAATTGTGATTATATTAACCTTGATCGTCTAACAGTAAGTCCACCTTGGAAAATATGCAACTTCAAACATACATATCTATGTACAGATCTGCAGAACTCTCTTGTAATTGGAGTAACTCGTTCTTGGAAATAAAAGCATCTTTCCCAGCATTTAATACTGAGACTATTTCAACAAGAACATCATCCCAGTGGGGAAGTAAACAAAACTCCAGGGTATTCCTGCAGGAACCTATCAGGTTTCCCCCAGACCAGGTGGCTACCCGTAAACTACTGACTGAAGTTATTGTTACTGCCCACATAATTACTCTGGCAAGTCACAATCCTTCCCAAAGGCACTTCATAGGTCATCTCCCAGACATTTATCCTGCCCTCTCTGGAATGCACCCACAAACATCAGAATAAGAATTTTCCATGATGTTTCTAAGTGCAAATGAAGTTTTGGCTGTAAATGTAACACTTACCAGGTCAAAGTCTGTGCACAGATCAAATCTAAAACATTTCGTCCAATATCAAATTCTGGCAGCCCCAGCCTCACACAGACTGTAGTTCCAATAATTCTGGGGGAGGAAACCAAAAGCTATAGCACTAAAGCATTTATTAAATGGTAAAGTCCTTTGTGGAAATCCCTGTAAATGACCTGAATACAAGCATCAGTGACAAATTATTTAGAGGCTGCAAAGCAGCCACAGCTCGTTCATTAGACAGTACAGCAAAAATGAAACAGTTTGGCAAAAGCAAATTCCCATAACACACAGTAGGGTTGAAGTAAGTATATATTTCACACAGCTGAAACAGAAAACCAACAAGGATTTCTTACTGCATCAGTACATATCTATGCTATAGTAGCTACTTGTTACTCACTTCACACACAAGCATCCTTGTGCTGAAGCAGCTGAAGTGACAAGTTGCCTCAGTACAAAACTGTAACAGCTTTTCAGGCCCTGAGAATTTTCAGCCTCAATAAAAAATGAATTAAATTGGTAGACTGATACTTCTAACATATCCTCAAGTACATCCTACTTCAAACTAACTGAGGTAGCAAGGAGCTGAAACAGACAGGTAATCAAGCACTGAGAGGATTCCTACTGAGGACCAACAATCACTTTTAGCCACCTTGTTTTTCCTGAGCTGGGCAGATTCAGTTTCTGGCAAGAACCATAAACATTTTGGTGACTATCCTATCTTGCCTTGAACACACACCTTGATACCACCTTGTCAACTGCATCTTCAACAGAGCTGGGTTTTCAGGAGGTTACTCTGAACACAAGATATTAAATACACGCAATTGTACTTTTAACCTTTCACAGGTCTGTGTCAGGTGCTTTTGCCCAGCTTGGGAGAGGCCATTTGTCACAGCTGACACTGCAGTTTCAGTTCTGTGACCTTTTGCTGGGAAGTGGTTTCCTACCTGAACAAAACAAGCACAGGAGGATTACAGTGCACTGGCAAGAGCCATGGAAGAAAAGTCTTCAAGGGCTTCTCAGCATTGTTTTGTATTGATTTAAGAGAAAGTTAATGAAGTCCCTCCTTGTAAAACAGTCTTGTTGAAATTACGGGCAAAGAACAATGGATCTCCTACCCAGAATCATGGCCAGGAATCTAAATCTCTGTAGAGCTGGCAAGAACTTCAATACTCTGCTGCCTAAGCCGTAAGGCACTAGGAAGGTGCACACAGCAGATGTCAGAAGTAAATACCTTCTCCTCACCTGCTGAGCTGTATTGACATCCAGTCTATGACACTTTCTCACTTTCCATGCTGCAGACCTCTACATTTGAGAGACTCACTACATGCTTGATAAGACTGATAAAATCAGATTTAAATCTTGTGGACACTGTAGTGACATAACTAAGAGGGAAAGAATTCCAGGGGGACATAGCAAGGAAAGGCAGCAATGTGTCCATGCTCATGCAGAAAAGATGGGTTTGTGCTCGAGACAACTGGCTCTTGTTCATCTGTAAGAGTACCATGTGGCTTCTTCTCTGCATGTGTTTCCATGCCCAAAGGGAAAAAGGACACATTGGGAGAGTAAAATGGTACATGGTGACCTCCTTCTAGGGAGGAACTGCAATATACACAGGGCATGCACACAGAGACTCTGCCTGGCACAGAAAATCAAGGAAACTTCAGTGGTGCCACAGCCACGCTTCTGCTGGGCTTTTCTCACATGGAGAAAACAGGTCATATCTTTGGTTAATGAATGGAAACAAGATTAGAAAAGTAGTACTCACCTTCGTAAAAACTCTCCAAAGAAAGAGCCAAGCAAACAAAATATGAAGTCAACTAGAACAAGACGATAGATATCTTGGCCAACCAGAGTTTCCCAGCACTTGAAGAAGCAGAAGAAAAAAAAACAAAGTAATACCCAGAAGTAAAAAATCATGCAATTTGAACAGTGTTCCCAAATGCTTGGGCATCTGAAACTTGGATTAAAGATCTGAACCTGATCAAATATATGCTATCAGTTGACTTCTCACTGAACAATGCTGCCAACCACCTGAAACCAGAACTGGGCCATTCATTTTTTCCTACAGTTCATTTCTCTCAAGTTGCTAATCAAAAAATGTTGGGGTAGCAAACTCAGCTTTCCAAGACACCACATGTACTTCCCTTTGCTGAGGCAAGTCTCTTATCAAAGTGGTTCCTAACCTGGCACTAAGTCAGAGATTTGTGGGTTTGAAATTTTTACCTGCGACTCTGAGGCAGCCACAATGTGAAGCCAGTAGTAGCACAGTATTCCAACAATTGACATTTTCAGGATGATGTTTCTAAAAAGAAGAAGTGACAGTAACTGCGGACAGCTGGTCTGTACATGGAGGAAATGAGGGCAGGATAACCACTGGTTACACTTTATTCCCTCCTCTTGGCACTGCAGAGTTCCAGGGCTAACAAGAGCTCTCCTGGGAGCTCAGGTGTGCCATTGTTCTGTTGTCCTGGCAGAAGGGGAGCTGGGCAGGACAACCTTGGCACAACATGTGCTTCCCAGCTGCTGGCTGGGGGTGGGGGGCTCAGGGAGGAAGGGCTGAGGGACACCAGGGCTTAGGCACTGCTAATTGCAGTCATCTGCTTGTAAGTGAGATGACCTCAGTCCTCTCTCCCCTTCCTTTCCTGGGGAGGGGCCAGCAGCCCAGGGGCCATCTAGGGATGTTACAAAAAACCCAAGCTGAGAGTCACAATGCACCCAGCCAGAAGGGAAACCATTTCCTCATCCTCCTGCAGAAGGATCCTCACCCCAGAAGGCTCAGGAAAGACAAAAGATCATGAAGACAAGCATGTACAGAAGCCTTTGGAGAAGATGAATTCTCCTCCATAGCTCCCTAGTGCCCCCCACACCACCCAGACACAGCTTTGTATCAGAAAGAACTCAGAAAACTTCAGGCCAAAAGCACTAAAAGTGGCAGCAAGAAATACCTGATAATAGTGACATATATGAAATACCTGAGAATAGTGACATATATGAAATACCTGAGAATAGTGACATATAAGTGCTGTCCAGGAGTCTGAAACCTCTCCAGGTGCCCGAGCCAGGAGAAGAAGAATGGGATCAATGTGTTGAGGAGAGATGCAACCAGAGGTAGCACCAGCATGCCAGCTTGGCTCTCTAGGTCATTTCTATGCCCTTTCATAAACAGCTTAGAGAGGAAAAAAACCATAATCAAACAACCTCAGCTTAGAGCTGTAACCAAAACGCTGCCTCAAGGTGTGCTCACAGGGAAACCCCAGGCCCACCTTCCTGCATGTTCACACGTGAGAGACCCATGAGGAAAAAACACAAACTCTGGCCTTACCTCGAGGTTATTAATGGCGAGGAAGTAAACACCAGAACAAGCAGCTACTGCTGCTCCCAGGGAAGCAGCCCAAGCAAGAAGGTGAATACCAATACGAGTAAGTCTCTCCATCACAGAAAAATCTATAACTTCTTTGTTTACTTCAGTGAGGTCTTCCTGCAAGGAAACAATTCCTAATGAAGAAGTTCTTAGTCAACAGCACAAGGGAAAACTTGTTTCAAGGAACTACTTGAGAACCTGAATGAAAGATTATTGATGTAGAAGATGGGCAGAGTGATATCCTAGGAACATTTACTGGGCAACTGTTCTAATCCTAAAAGTCAAGTTTCACAGATAGTATTTCCAGCTTGCCTTTTGTTTATAAAATGATTAAATAGCAGGAAAGGAACCACCAGAAGAAACACTCTGTTTGGCAAATATTTAATAGTCACAGAAATTCAATAGAACAGAAGCATACAAATATTCATACACAGCTTGAAGAGGAAACAAGCGGCTAAGCCAACTGCAGGAGCTCAGAGCAAATGGAACTCAGGAAGTCAGGAAGACTGAAGTCTCTTAGGCACAGGACCAGCACACTTGTGTCACTCTGCCAGAGACTCGGATGTGTACACAAAAATTTTTATGCACAAATACGTCTCTACCAGAACGACTCATGCACATTAGTTTTGTACCTCCTGCGGTTTGTACCTTTATTTGTGTGCTGAGATTCTTTTGCTTCAGCTTCACAGCTTTTTCATTAGTTATATTGAAGTCCCAAGTGCAGAGCAGTTTGCTGGCATGCCCAGTGTGTGCCTGAGGGTTAAGGAAGTTCCTGCAGAAGGATTTGGCCATGCTGCAATGAAAATTAAACTGGTGAGATGTGTAAAAGGGAGATCAAGTCTGCACAGCAGGGCAAGAAGGGAGATTTGTTATCTTTTTCCATCCTGTCCCAAGGGTACTGGACCTATGTCAGAGAATGGCACATAACACAATGTGGAAAATAAATGCTAATGTAAGAAAAAAACTCTCACATTTCCTTCTCAAGATTGTTGCTGACAATCTTTACCTCTAGAAGGCCACATCAGTAAGAAACATTAGGAGCAACAGCTTACAAGAGGGGATTACAATATTCACTGGTTTGAACTGGGATTCTCTGTATGTCTGTTACTATTTTGCAGTTATTTTTAATTTCTGTGATAAGTATTTGATTTCTGGAGACTGTCTTTCAAGCAGAAATTTCTATTTAAACTCTACGCTTGGAAACAAGGACTTACAGAAACATACTCAGGTAATTATTAGTTCTAACTGTTGACAAGATGGGGTTTTTTATTGTGTGGAGATTTTCTACTTAATATAAGAGAAATAAGAAATCCCAGTCAGTTTACCTGAACAACAAGATAAGAAAACAGATGACAAAATAAATTCCAACAGTGAAAATATAGGCCAGTTGCATGTTGTAAGATGGACCCTTCTCTATTTTGCTGATTGTAGCATTTGTGTAAAAGCCATAGTAGAGCACAGTTTGCTGAAAATAACCCTGAAAAGGCAAGGACATCATTCAGAATGTTTGCTAGCACCTCCACATGGTGGAAAGCATCATCATCTGAAGACCAGTTAATGGAAGTGGGAGCTGTCCCATTCCTTGTCATGAAATCACAGGTGTGATTAAATTTCCATTTACGTTAAATTTAAGTACTCACAGCTCCAGTGAACAGCTCCAGGCCCGTGAATGAGAGGTTATTTGGTTCTGCTGCAAGAAACTGAGGAACTGTGATGAAACCGAAGTTTATGAGGAATGAGAAGATGTTAAAATATAGCAGCCACTTCAAGAAAACAAAGTAAGAAAGAACACTTGTTCCAAACTCAGCACCAATGATCTTCAGAGCCTTGTGCCATACCCGCAGTAGGTGGAAATATTCTGAAAGTGTATTTCCAAATCGCCGAAACGACTGAGGGGAAAAAGAGGAGAGAGATGAATGCCAGCAAGCAATCAGGACTCAATTTCACATAATAAAGCCTCACATTTTGAGGGTACAGTTTCATTTTGATGCTAAGAAGGGATTTGCCCCACTCCATGCACCTAATGTGGTTAACTGGTGTTTCTAAGTGCTACTGCAGTGAAAACCATTATTAGAGAACACTGCAGGAATTAACTGGGTCTTTGGTAAGTAACATGAAGCAAAACAGCAGATTCCTCTGGAGACAGTGGCAATATTGCAGCTGAAGTGCTTTGCTCTGCTGTGACTGGCAGAAGTTTCTGGCACTTACCACTGCGACTCCCTGCAGACACTGAGTACAGGAGGCCTGAGCCCCACGGCGCCTTGATTTTTTTGTGATTTCGTTCAGAACTTTATTCCTGTGGAAGAGCAGGGCAGGGGTGACGAGCATTATAGTATGAGCTGTAATTGAATCAAGAAGCCAAAGAAGATGCTGCAAATACAGTTCACCCATGTGTGCATGGACAGAATCAGCACAACACGGAGATGTTCCCACTGGTTTGGTTTCTATCAGCTGACACTGTGGCTCCTGCCCATGCTATGACAGCATGTTCTGTTCATAAACCCTCCACTAACTCACACTGGGAACAGAATTTAAATATATTCTGTGAGGAGACAAAAGGATGGTTGAGACCATGTGGTCTCCTTTCCATTTTCAATGGCCAACATCCAAGTTTCCTTTGAAAATAAATCTCAAGTCATCATTTATAAGCAAATCTCAGGACCTTGATATTCTGTTTTTTACTGCCATGAGAGATTCTTCTTGTCTCCATCACTAAATTATTTTCCCTTGCAAGACATTAACTTTTTAAATGGGCATTAAAAAGTACTTTGTCATAAAGTGACAAACCAGAGCTGAGCAGATGGCAAACCCCCACAACTGATAGCTAGATGTTGCTAGTAGTATAATGTTTGTAAAACTAAACAGATGAACTTTTATTTTTACCTGATCTCTCTCTTTTTTGTCATGGTCTCTGGCAGCTTCTGGATTGCTTTAATCCTTTCCTTGGTGGACATATTTGCAAGACTTACAACTAAATCTTTCTCTGCATCACACCCATGAAAAAAAAGAAATTTGGGACAATAATACAGCAATTTTTATATAAAACCTGAAATGGATATAATATCCCCCATTTTCACTGCTACCAAGGTGTGCAAGCTCTAAGACTTAATAATATTGCCCAGAATATCTTCAGTTCCCTCAGAACTCTAAATCAGGTGCAAGCAAGCAGTGCAATAATGTTCACACAAAGAGCTGCAACACAAAGGAAAATAAAATACTGACAAAACGCCAAGATTCTGCTCCATTGCTTGACCACTGTTGGATAGCTACACTTCTGTGATGCTACATATTGACTTGAAAGCGAAACTTTTGCTTTATTTCTTCCACAATGTTAGTTGATATAAGTACCCACACTTAGCACTAGCCATGCCACAGACAGACCTGGACAACTCCACAATCAGGCTGCTTTTGCATAGCTGGGATTTGATCCTAATTCCAGACACGGTGGCTGAAAACAATCCATTAGCTGGTCAAACACACTCTAATAAAGAGCTTAGCATTTCTTTCTACAATTTAACACATTCATACTGAACTGCACTTCATTTATCATGGGATTTGATTGTGTTGGGAGAGTATAAAAGATTCATCACCAGCGTAACACAAACCCAAGCTGTCCCCATAACCACAGAAGAGCTGTACATGCAATTCTGGCGAGAAACTAAGAACATTATCAACCACACCATCCTTGTACAAGACACTATCAAATATTGAACCACTTATTTAAAACCCCTACCTTCATTGCTCACTGGTTCTGTCTCATATATGCTGGAAAAAGCCATGAAGGTCTCATCAGGTGGTCTTCGGTTGCGTCTCCGAATGAAGCTGTCTAAACAACATGTGTCCTTTAGGAAGATAGTCCTGGCAAACTGACTTAAGAAATTCAAATTCCACTTTCACAGGAACAAGTTAAAAGTCTACCCTTCAGTCTCACTACCTACAAGCAAACACACTCCCCCACTCCTTTCCTGGTCATGTTTGACAGCCATATGCACTGTTTCAGATAAATGCTGGAAAAGAGGAACTGAGCCCAGTCTTCAGCTGTCATGGAGAACTCCATCTAATCCATTCATAAATGCACATACTCATTATTCAAGACTTTCTTCCTAGAAGACAGGGCCTTTCTTTTTTTAAAAATCCTTCCACTGCCTTCAGGGGGATCATTTTAGAATCCCACTCCATCGTGCTGAGTTAAGTTGTATGTGCCAAACTCCCATTTCCCCAGGGCCAAAATGCAACTGCTCTCTCCAACTCCTTTCATCCAATTTTTCAAACACAACTCACTATATTCCTTAAAAGCCTCTGCCTTCCAGCCATGACACAGATGAGTTTACCCACAGCTTTCCTTGCCTGGCCTCCCCAGGAGCTAATGGCCAGTCCAAGGTTACATCCCAATGTGGAGCTCAGCTCTCTGGTGCGGAAGGACCTTGTTTAGGACTCCTTTTATTATGTGAAGATATTCATACCTGAACAAGAAGGCTTTAAAATATTTATTAGCATTATTTTATGGGGGTGAGACTGACATAGAATATTGTGATGCACCACAGTCCTTACCCTCTGATCCATTGGAAATGCTGTGGGTGTAGGGATAATCCACCAGGTGCAAGGCAGAAGATGGGGTGTAAGTCAGCTCTGGCTCAGGCTCAAAGGAAAGATTGTCTGTTGAAGGGAACCAGAGTTACACAGAGCTTCAAACTGCTGTGGGCTATTTACAGACACAGAATACCAACCCCGTGACAAAATACAGATCTATTGCCAACATAGCAACCTATTCCTGTAACAAAACTCCCATATTCCACTTCAATGTACATCCTAGTGCTCAACAACTTACTCTGTCCTTACAAGGCAGTATTTATTGATCTGTTAATACAACAGACATTCCATGGACTTGCTAATAAAACACCTGAACTGCTTCAAAAAATTTTAAAAAAAGCTAGAAATATATACAGAGTTGAGCTTTGCAGAGCTGCAGGACTCCCTCAGGACTGTTATTTGTTCCAGTGATTCTCTAAGCTGGTCCCATGAGAAACTACATACCTGTGAAATTTCCATAGGGAGCTGTGCTTGGCAGATCCAGGCTGTGCCCAGGGCCAGGTCCCAGGGGGTCCATGGGGATGGCCACAGGGTAGCTCTGCCCCACCCCTCTGTGCTCCCCATAAGGACCGTGCAGTGAAGGATCATAAGGGCTTTGGTGAGAGAATGGATTCCTCTGAGAGCTCCCCCTGGGTAAGCAGTCAAAAAGAAAACCCTGACTGTTTTAAAAACCCTCAATAGGTATCCTTAATAATTTGTACCTATCACATCAAATTTGAGTTTGTTATAAAAGGTATAGAGGTATTTTCTGTTTAGTACTCCAACATCATGGTTTTGATTTGGTCATCAACTGAAGTAGAAAGGTTAAAACTTTTCTCCACCTGAAGTTAGCTTAGACTCTAATGAACTGGGAATACCTGCTTGGAAAACAAAGATATCCAAGGTTATAGCCCATTGTGAAAATTAGTGGAATTAAAAAATATCTACAACGCTATGCCATAAACATATTTAACTGAAAATCATCCAACATGTAAAAAGTAAACACACCATTTCTCTTGAATGCAACCTTCCCGGTAACAGCTTTAAAAATTTGTCTGAGAATGAAAGCATAAAGGAGGGATTAAAATAAATCCACAAATTAGACTCCAGAGAAGAAATTTCTTCTGCATATAAATGATTTAATTTCTTATCTCACAGTCACACAGCAAAATGAAATAAACTCACCTTCTATCAATTTCCAAAGTCTCTGAGAAGTGGTAGTCTGGATTTTCAAAGGCTTCATTGTAATGATAAGACATGACAATTCCTTGGTTTGAAGGATGAAATCTTCCTTATTTTTTTTCTCTACCGCTTCATTAATATGTTAATGGGAAGACTGATTACAGACCTGATTACAGAACACAGGTACATAGAAATTAAAGGGAAGGAACTGCATTTTAGCAACTTAGAGGATTCTGCCATTCCACTAACAAATAACACAAAACAGTATAAATCAGCAGTGATTGTAACTTCATGCTATTTACCATTGGGAAACTGGGACCCACCAGAAAAATAGGTAAAATAGGAACTAAGATTTCTCCATAGTAAGCTCTCTCCAAAACTAAGGAACTGTAGCACCACTGAAGTTTTCTCCAACACTAATGAGGCCAATCTTTAGAAGCATGTCGAAACATCAAGAAAAAAACAAGTTCTCTCTCTCCTCCTTAAACAAGGAAAGCCAAATACACAAATTTTCTCCAAAAAATTCACTACATTTCCAACATCTAAGAGGAGGTGAAGCCTGCCCTGTTCCTTGCTGGCAGAGCATCTCTGAGCCTTAGTTGTGAACAGGACCTGTGGGACCACAGCTTTGTGCAGAGCTGACAATATCTAGAAACTCATTCTTAGTGAGGGCTCTTCTAATGATTTAATGCCTCGATCCTTTAAATAGGTCTGGTTTGAGATTTCTCACAGAGTGCTCCATTTTAATCTTAAACAAGCCAGACTTAGAATTTATTGAATGGGAGTCCTCATGAGTCAGTAAAAAGGGAATGTTACATTAGAAAAACACAACCCAAATTAAACAGGCAGCTCTTGCAATTAATCAAAAATCATACTCAAAATAAAACGAAATAATTTTTAGCATTTGTTAAAGGCACCATACAAGTTTCCTAAGTTGGCAAGCTATTCCACAGCAGGGAAGGGAAAATAAATGATAAAGGGCACATCTGGCAAAAGCCATCAGACCCTATTTTTATTTTGGCTCCATTCCTAGAAAAGCAGAGCTGAATCTCTTAACAGCAGAGTCTCAATCAACTTTTTCATTTGCAGTGGATTTTATCTGTGATTTTTACTGCAGCAAAGGAAGTATTACATTAAAAGTATTTTCAAAATGGATAATTATATAGTGCCTAGTTTCTGAAGGCTTTTCAAAATCATCTCCCTCTGCCGAAAGAAGCTCTTAAATTACTATTGTGTCATTTGCACACCTCAAGATCTTGGAACAGAGTCTAGAACCTCGCAGTGTGACGTACAGCTGTAAAACACTGCCCGGGTTTTCCCCCTGCCTTGCAAAGAGATCTGTTATAAACACGAGGGATTGATTGAATGCAAAGTCCTACATTTTAATCAGAGCTCTGACTGACTTTGATTACAGCAGGAGGAAGGGTGCTCTGGGGCCCAGGCACTCAGCACATCAGTGGAAGGCACACCAGGCAAGGGGAAGGCACAGCACATCCCTCTGCAAGCAATGGGCTGATCACTGCCAGCAGGAAACCAAAGGCAGGCTCCCCTGAGCCACACTTGAGTTCCTGCAGGCAACAATTTCACACCTTACAGCAGGAGGAAGGGTGCTCTGAGGCCCAGGCATTCTGCACATCAGTGGAAGGCACACCAGGCAAGGGGAAGGCACAGCACACCATCCCTCCCTCTGCAAGCAATGGGGCTGATCACTGCCAGCAGGAAACCAAAGGCAGGCTCCCCTGAGCCACACTTGTGTTCCTGCAGGCACCAATTTCACACCTACAGAGACAGCATGAGAATCTCATGAATGCAGAGCAGTAATTAGCAGAGCCCCCTTTCCTCATCTCCAAAATATCTAATAAACACCCCTGGAGTCCAAGGCTCTTACATAAATGAAATGCAAGGCTCTTACTCAAAAGTCATGAGAAGCTTAAATCTCCTGAGAGGTAGCTTTTCTTTGACAGGAACCACTTAGCTCTTGGTGATCTTTATAGAACTAGCTCAGAATATATCTGAACTTTTGTACAAACTCTTCAGGAAATTAGTACATTCTGTCCTTATACTCCATTAAAAACATGGAAATTATTCTTGAAAAATACTATCATGGTCTTCTGCAAAGACTTGCTTGGAAAACTAAGCATCCCCTATAAAAGTGGTTTATATTTCAAATTGCAATGAAAAGCTAAAGAGGGAAAAATTTCTCAGGGGAAGAAAATTCTGAGACAATGCTCTTTGAAGAGTGTGCAAAATTACATTTTTCTATTTTTTTAACTGGTTTCCCAGGAACCCAACTCTGTGGGACTCATCTATCCAGAAAGCTGGGAAGCGTGCCAGCAAGGCAGCTGGAAAGCTGAGCACTGATCAGAACAGCTTTGCCAACCTGCCTGGTCCTCACTGAAGCTGCAGAGAGCACAGACATTTGGATGGAAGTGCATAAGTTGTGCAGACTCAGCACTACCCAGGAGCAAACCATCAGAAAGCATCAACTACCTGTATCAGCCAACTTGCTCACTCCAGCCAGAAGAAACAGATCAGCCTGGCTGGAAAACACACCCAGCACTTCTTTCCCTTACTTATCTGAAAGACCTCTAGGCTTTTCCATAAAGGCTTGCTCAGAAACTCAGAAAAGCCCAAGACAGATTCTCTGTTGGTTCTGCCATTATCCACTATATTTTCTTTGAGTCTTCAGATGCACTGCATGCCAGGATTACTATGAAAGTCCCCAGGGACATTTACAGTCTAATACTCACCCCCTGAAATCACTCTGGTTTTTCTCCACTCACAGAGTTTTAAGGACCTGAAATAAATTCTCCACATATGCTGAGGCAAATTCAAACCTGGCAGTTCATAATTTTCTGACGAGCCAGAGCTCACTGGAAAGGTCCCAAAGCAGGTAATGCTCAAACTAAACCATCTCTTTCCTCTTTTCAACCTACGACGGAATGGAGTAAACCATAGCTCCAGGAAAAGGTATAACATTTAGATTTATCTCTTTAAAAAAATTATTTAGAAGGAAAAAAAATAGCTGGAGGACGGAGGTCATTTGAGAAAGACAGAAATCAGGATCTTAACAAATCTTCCCTTTGCAGAGTGGTGTCTATTTGTGGACTATGTTTTTGGATTTCAGCAAGCAACACAAGAAACCTTGTGCACCTTCTCTGGAATACAGAAGGGTTTGAGATCAGTGGGTATAATGATTATTGATATGTAAATAAGTTAGAAGACATGTGGGAAGTGGGTGCTTTTTGCTTAAATTGTTCACCCCTGCAATGATATAGACCAGGAAACTCCAAGCACTGCAGACTCATACTTCTGGATCATTTCCCAGAAGAATAACTTCCTTCATGTCACAGACAAACAGCCTTGACTAAATATTCCTGTGCAGGTAATGCTTTACTATGGACACTAAACCTCATGTAGAATATAATAAAACAAACATGTATGTCTTGCCAAAATAGCACTTTGTCCTGACATCAAGTTCCAGGAAAGCCACTTAGACCTTCAAGCTCCTTACCGATAATCCCTCAGTAAAATAGATTTCAGAAAGTAAATCCTACTTACACACATCTGAAGTGGAACAGAAACAGTGAATTCCAGAACTACATCATAGATAACTCAATAGTGTTGAATGAAGGGAACAGAACTCATGGAAGAAGTGATTCAGAAGGCTGAATGTGCTCTATGTCCATAAAGATAGTTTAGTTTTGTACGGTATGACTAGACAGGGCTTCACTGTTACCCAAGTTTAATTCATGAATCCCTGTCCTGTTTACATGTTCTACACAGCTTCATGTTGAAAAAAATAATCAGACTGATTTCTGGAAGCCAAAAGTGAGTTTAAGAGACGAACCAGAGTTTAACACTCTGCATCAGCAGCTGGATTCCAGCACTGATCATTATCCTTCCACTGTGTCAGTCCCAAGAGTTTCAACACATCTGCAACAAACCATGAAAGCCTCTCAGAAAATCTAAAGGGCCTGTGAATTGGCACTATTCAAACACTACACCGGAGCAAACCTCATCTCTAATTGATGTATTAGCAATGAAACCAGCGTGAATCACACACGGAAGCAAAAGCCATTTATCTTTATTGCATCTTGCCAAAGTACCCAAGCAGCACCAACAAACAAGAGCAGCCACCTCTTACAGGCCTCCCATTGCTTTTTTATTGATGCCAGAAGGGTCAATTACAGGAACCAACATCAGCTCTGTTAGTTCAGACCTTGATTCCATTTCAACAATCTAAACTGTGCCTCTGCTACAAGGGATCTTCCCAGTGACAGATGATATTCAGCAGCACTAAAGACTCATTTGCTTACTATCACATGGGGAAAGGAGAGATAAACAAATTGGGAAGGGAGTGACAGCATCCCCTTACAGTCACCACGGGGCTGTCTCTCCCAACAGCTTGTTGGATCTGGAGCCCAAATGGGTGTACTTCCTAGTCCTACAGTGCAGTGGCACCGAGCAGAGTCTGGATGCCACCCTGCCTGTCCCAAAGCCCTTCTTGGTGACAATGGGCGCCTAGAGAGCAGCCAGGCAGAAGGAAGCAGCCAAATGTCTGTTTGACAGGAGGAACATCCTACTGCAGACTGTGCCTGCCCTTGGCCGGCTGCTCCCAGTGCCCCCAGCTGCTCTTCAGCATCATCAGCTCTACTCCTTGTTTGCTCCTACTCATTTGTTGCCTTCTCCTTTCCATTCCAAAAAGGGCTGAAGCAAGAATCATTTCATATCAGGGCAAGTCAGTCTTGTGACTAACTTTCCAGACTGCAGACTGTCACGTTCTCTGCATTTAGCAGGACTAAACCTTGCTTTGCAAAACAAGTTTTTTAAGTCTATTGACCAACATTACCAGCCACTTGCATTTGAAGGAAATAACTGCTTACAAAAAAAAGGAAGTGGGTTTTGAGTACCTGGCTGGAATTAATTTTCTTCCTCAAGGAGAAGGCAGCCTAAAACCGCCTGGTCTATTAGAAGACACTGCTTACTAGAAGTAAGCTCTGAAGTTTTGCTTTAAAACAAACCTCTGGTTATTCTGCACTTGCAATGGATACCTATCCACTTGCAACCTGCAAATTGTATTTTAATGAGCAGTATCAGTTTCAGCAGTCTCATTCACCAGTTCAAGTGGAAAAGCTTATAAAGACTACACATATGATCATTTTGGATAATAAACAAGGCTTTACATACACTAAATAATCTTGGACTGGAAAAGGACATTGTTCTGTTTGTAATTTCTGCTTTAACTTCCTGTTAATGATATTGTTGTCTCATTGCTATTCGCACAGGCAGCATTTAACAGGACCCTGAGGGCAAACAACAGGTTTACTTGGCAGAATATTGTGAATACAAAGACACTAGAACATGGCTAGGGGAAACCAGGCAAAAGAAGAGAACCAGTTTTGTCACAGGTTTTTCCTAACTCTCCAAAATCCTTATATGCAGTTTTCAAATTGTTTTACAAATAATTTTACATGAAGGGAATACTTCTTTTCCCCAGACAAAAAGTAGCTCCATTTAAATGCAATGTAGCATATTATTATGTTAGGGGTCTCTTCTACAATGAACATACACAACCTATGGACTATGCAAGTCACAATTAGAGACATTTTCACCAAAATGTGAAGAAGGACACTACTGTAAAGTTCTAGTTCTTCTTTTATCTGCCATACCGCCATACCACACACCTCAGCACGTTATCACTTTCCAGGGTAAAAGTCCTTCTGACCAACTTACTTCAGGGGAAAAAACAACCAACCAACAAAAAACCACCAAAAGCCTAAACCCAAAAGTAAAAAAAAAAAAACCCAAAACACCAAAAACCTAAAAAACCCAGAAATCAATTTCTTTGGGTGGAGTACCAACATATCAGCCCAGAAGAGGTGTCAGCATTGCTCAGCAGCTGCAGCCTGCTGTCACCTTATCCCGAGCTGGAGCTGTGTCGCATGGCAGGGACTGACTGGCACCCACACCCGAACTATCGCCCCTTGAACACAGCTCTGGAGCCCCTGACCGCCTGCTTCTGCCACACACAGCAGCATCAGGCTGCTGTGGGACTCAGGGCTGCCAGAGGAGACAGTGGTGACAGAAATCAGCACAACTCCCATGGGGTGCCACTGCTTGCAGGTTTGCTTTACTTACAGAGCATTACTAACGCCAGCGACTTAGCAATAAAATCTTGGACATGAAGATTTGGCTTTTTCAATGTACATTCAACCTTCTGCATAGAAACATTTCAGCCTTTCCAGGTTAAATTGTAACTGTGTGTTTTGACGGAGTGACAGGGTGAAGGACCACAAAGAACACAAATACTGAAACCTGACATTTTCCCCACTTATTTAATACAAATTCCCATTACCTATTGAAACACAAAACCTCACAGCCTGTTACTTGGAAAATAGAGTGCCACATCCATTCGCTAGCTAGCAGACACCAAGATGCCACCAAAGTGAAATGTCACGCTGCAGGCTGTGATCTCGGCCAGGTTGGTGCCACACCTCGGAGTGAGGAATGACACATTGGCTAAATACATCTGGGAAGCCTGGGGCTGTTAATCTCCCATGGGACCAGCCCTTCCAGCTGAAGGCAGAGGCAGCTCGGATGTGACTAAAGCTCGGGGCGATAAAGCTGAGAGGCGCCGTCCGTGCAGCAGGGCTGACACCGAGCTCTGGCACCGCGCTGGGTGGTTATTCACCTTTCAGAGAGCAGAGCCTAACAGAGTACATCCCTAACACGCCCGCAGCTCCTTCCATCATTCTAAACGAGCAGCGGCCCTTCGTAAGCGGAGTCACCTGTCGGGGTGCGGGTGGCTCCTCCCGCTCCGCTGCGCGGAGAATCCGCGGAGAATCCTCCCTCCAGGGCAGCCCCGCTCGGACCCTGCCCATAGCTGCAGCCCCCCCGGACCCTGCCCATAGCGCTGCCCATAGCTGCAGCCCCCCCGGACCCTGCCCATAGCTGCAGCCCCCGGACCCTGCCCACAGCGCTGCCCGCTCATCCCCGCTCGGACCCTGCCCATAGCTGCAGCCCCCCCGGACCCTGCCCATAGCGCTGCCCATAGCTGCAGCCCCCTCGGACCCTGCCCATAGCGCTGCCCATAGCTGCAGCCCCCTCGGACCCTGCCCATAGCGCTGCCCGCTCATCCCCGCTCGGACCCTGCCCATAGCTGCAGCCCCCTCGGACCCTGCCCACAGCGCTGCCCATAGCTGCAGCCCCCTCGGACCCTGCCCACAGCGCTGCCCGCTGCAGCCCCCCGGCCTGCCCAGCCTGCCCGGGACGCTGAGCCCCGGAGCCGCCCGTCCCGGCCGCTTACCTCCCTCCGTCCGTGCCCGCCCGCCGGGGAGGCTGCCCGGCCCGGGCCGCCCCGCCGCAGGTGCCGGAGCCGCCCCGCCCCGCCCCGCCCGCCCGGGCCGGGGGAGCCGCCGCGGCCGCCGGCTTCGCTTCGCTTCGCTTCGCTTCCCCCCGAACGGGCTGGGCACCGCCGGAAAGGGGAGCTAAGGTCCTGCTCGTGCTGCTCAGAGAAAGACAGAAAAACAACCACGCGAAGTTCTTTCTGTTACCTACCGTGCAACACGTTGCTGTGTTTCTGTTTGAGCTCCAGGACATTCATTCTCCTTCCTCCACAGATTTAAACATGCTTTCTTTTGGCCCGGGATTGCAATAACACCACAGTAAAAAGAGAAACCGTTTTCAGACACAGGATGCATTTCCTTTATCCCTGGATTAATCATTTGTACAGCTGAGATAAGGAATAATCTTTCCTCACATATTTTTACTTGAATTAAAGGAAGGCTCATCTAAGGGTGAAAAAATAGTGCACTATAGTGGAGAGCATAATCAGCAGTTCCTGGCCAGGGAGTTTAATACCAGCCCTTCCTGTGCTCTGCATGGACCAGAAGGAACTTCTCCTTCAGTGTGACACTGATTTTTCATGTCTTTCTCCTTTCCCTTCTTCCTATTTCATGCAGAGGTGCGAAAAACATTGGACAGAGCTCCAGCTGAGCACCAGGCAGGGTGCAACACGGAGAAGCCACCAAAGTGTTGGGGTGGTGCCTCTTGCAGGAATGTCTGTCCCAAAGCAGCTGAGCAGGGATGCCTGCCTCACCTTCACTCTCCCCACTGCAGTGGACTCAGGTACAACCCAGCACAGCCACCCCACTGCAGGCACTGCCAGCTGTCCCAGGGCCCTTGCCAGTGGCTGATGCTCTCCTCTGGAAGGAAGAGCATCCTCAAACCCAACGAGAGGCCAAGCAGCCACCGTTTTGGGTAATACTGTATAGATTGTAGACCCCCAGCTGCTTTTGTGTTGATATAGCTTGTTATGACATTTTGGCATATTTTATCTCCCCAGAAAACCACACATCTCAAAACTTCTACCAACTATTCATAAGGAACTTCTCTGGTCAGCAAGATTAAAAATACAAACAGATGAAAAATACCCCTGTCAACCTCTGAATTAAAGCCAGCCCTGAATTACCAGGGGAACTGGTAATAAATCAATTTGCTCTGTGTTCAGAAGCTGTGCTGGTGTAACTGCTGACGACCACTTTTACCAAATGATTACTGCTTTACAGTAATTTTTTGATTTACAAGCTCCTAAACTTGGTGAAACGTGTTTATCCTGTACCAGACACATTCTACATAGACTTAAGTGAAGTTTTCTCATGCTACTTAAGATTACGTTTTGCCCAAAGCAACATTCCAGGCATGGCTGCAGAGGAGCTGTCTGCAGCCCTCCTGTCCTGACCCCCAGCTGCCTGCACACTGCACAGGCCACTGGGCACGTCAAACACGAGATCCCCCAAAATTAAAGCAATCACTCAGAACTTCCCTCAACGTTCAGAAGCATTTTTGAGCTGTGGTATTAGGAAGAGGAAGCATACAAAAGAAAAACTGTCCTGGAAATGGATGGTGTTACTAAATGTGACAGACTGAAACAATATGGCACTGGCTTCCATGCTCAGCACAGACTGAGAGCTGCTGCTTTCATGGGGAAGGAACGTTGGACAAATGATATAGAAGTGGAACCTACCTCTCTCCCTCCCTGTGGCTGTTGTGCTCTGGTGGAATCATCCATTCCCTCCTCCTCAGCATGGCTGTCTTCCTGTTTTTCCACCTGGGATTGCTGTGATCCATAACATTAATTGAAACATTTCCAAGTGTCATAAAAGCTTTCTCAACTGAAAAAAAACCCCAAGATTAGAGAATGTTCTCACAAAACTCCTGGGGAAGTCAATCTTGTTTCAATTCCTCCAATCTTTATTTAAATTTGTTCTCATGGGATCATTAACACAATACTTTTCTAGAACACAGAGTTTCAGAAATGGTCTAATTAACCTCAAGTGTATTATTCACCTTTCCTCTTTGTATTCTTCGTGGTAAAAAAAGAAACATAAATAAAAAGTGAAACTGCCACCCCAGATGACACCCCAGGGCAGCTTTACCCCATAAATATTCGTATTTAGGGCCATAAAAAGACTGCCCATGCTTGGGTGGCTTCAAGGCACCAGTAACAGTGGGTACAACGCACATTCTTATCTGGCATATGAATCACACACTCAGTACGAATGCTGAACAACACTAAATGATTTTTCACAAGTGCTACTGAGGGGTTTTATTTTCTACACCCTGAATTTTCTGGAATGGTCAACTGGGAGTTGTTCAAATGAATCCCATGAAATGTGGCACTCGACCAAGGAACCACAGTCACCTGTGCAAATGTGTATCACTGAGGTGTCCAGCGCTGTTAAAAACTCCCTGATCCTACTGACACTCTCACAGCATCAGCCTTTGCTATACAAAAAATCCTGGGAAAAACCAACCTGGAGATCTGTGAAAAGAAGGGAAAAAAGTAATGGGCCTCCAGAGGGACTTATAGAAGGATGAGGGCAAGTTATATCTTGTTCTCATCAAAAATAGCCAAAAATCTGCATTAGTTATAGAATCATAGAACCAACAAGGCTGGAAAAAACCTTTGAGGTCATCAAATCCAATTGTCAAAGACTAACCTGCCAGCAGGAAGGCAAGAACACCTCTAGTGTGTTTCTTCATTTGTTTTTTTAAGTCACTCAATGCAATAAGGAAGTTGCTGTGCTTTAATTCCATGTCTCTGTATTTCACAACAATTCCCCTTAAGATATACCTTTCACCTCTGCTGGTAACAGAGATTACAAACATATACATCTAAATTACTTCGGGAACTTATATTTTTATCAACAACACTTTATGGTTTTACTATGAAAACAGATTACCCGCACAGAATCTTATTGCTAGCAAAGCAATTTGAAAATCACGTACCTGAGCTGATGACACACAAGTAAGAGAAGAAACATGCTCATTTATGTCTGATTCAGCATTCTGAAGCCTAATAATGACTTATTTTTAAAACTACTGCAGGAAGTGGATGAGGAATGTTCAGAAAAATCTGATTATATTTTAACAGTGAGTAGAATAAAGTAAGAAAGGCTAGAAATTATTTTTCCCCCACCACGTAAGGCTTTTGAGATTACTGGAGGTTTCATTTCCTTTTTGGTCACACATGCTGTTATTTTCACACAAAAGGCAAGAATTGTTCCAAGAAAAAAGTCTCTCTGAGACATTTACTGCAAGTTCACACAAAACCCACCCTTGCTCTCAGATGGAAAAAAAGACTCAGCGTCTACTGACTTTGCTTGCCCCAGTTCACACCAAGTTTTCACATTCAAGAGTGAGGCTGTGCTGTTTCCACTGCAGCCTGTGCCACCGGACCCAGTCACAGAGCAAGCTGCGAGTTTGGGCTCGGAACCTAA
This sequence comes from Acanthiza pusilla, assembly GCA_036630365.1. Lineage (NCBI taxonomy): Eukaryota > Metazoa > Chordata > Aves > Passeriformes > Acanthizidae > Acanthiza > Acanthiza pusilla. The sequence continues at coordinate 825,254 of JAXCHO010000030.1, read as the reverse complement.
TGAGAGCTGACCAAGTGCCAGAGTTTGTAAGTTTTTACAGCACCCGACAGCGGCATGGGCAGTTAACACAAATGGAGGACAATGAAACAAAGCGTGTTTTCAAGCCAAAAGCCGGTGAGAGATGCCCAGCGATGAGAACAGCCCCAGCCCCGCACCTGGTGAGTGTGAGCCCCTTCTAGCGGAGAGGGCGGGCTGGCGGCAGGAGCCTTTACGCCGTGCCGCCTATCTGCACGGAAAGCTTGAAACAAGCCCGGGCTAAGAGGAACAGAAAGACTCTGCTGCCCCAAAATACGAGCCCGTTGGCTGCGGGCGCGGGGCGTGGGGCGTGGGGCGGGGGAAGGCGGCCCCGGGGCAGCCGCACCCCTCCCGGCAGCCACGGCCCCGCAGCGCCCGGAAACGGCAGCAGGGCGCGGGGCTGCGCTTCCCCAGACATGAGCGGGCTGGGGGCCGCGGCGGGGCCGGGCTGGCAGCGGGACAGCGGCGGTGAGGGCACGGGCACGGGCACGGGCACGGGGGGCACGGGGGGCGGGGGTGGCCCCGCAGGTGGCGGGGAAATGGAGGGACCGGAGCGGAGCGGACCGGAGCGGAGGGAGCGGCGCTGCGCCCGCTCCGCCTCGCCCTGCGGCGCTGCGGGCTCCCCGCTCCCGGCCGCGCTGCTGCGGCGACCCCCGACCCGCAGCCCCCATCTCTCCCTCGGCAGGGCTCTCTCTCCGCGCCGAGGAGCCGCGTTCCGCCGCACCTGTGGATTTCCTGCAGGAGCTGCCCAGCTGCCAGTCGATGCGGCGGCGGCGCGGGGGCACCCAGGAGCGCCGGGCCGCCCCGCCGGGCACCGCCGACCGCCGCGGGGCCGCGGCCCGGGCGCTGCAGCACGACCGGGACGAGCTGCCTGCGCGCCCTGCCAGGGAGTGCCCGCTGAGCATCGCCGAGAAGAGGGCACTGAGGTTCATCTTTTCTTCCTTGGTTTTTTTTTGTGTTTTAATGACTTTTTCCTAAATGCAACCCAGGTGCGCTGGAGGGCTGAAACAGAGCTGGGTTTGGCTGTATCTCTCTCAGCCTGTGGCATGTGATTCTGACAAGAAAGTGCCCGAGTGCTCTTGGCTGGCACGGGGAAGTTGCTGACTGGGGACAGAAGTAGGTTGAATTGGAAGAAAGTAGTTAAAACTGCGAATTACCTGCAGCAAACAAGCTCGTTTCTCACCGTTTTCCGTTTTGGTTTTTTGTTACTTTTTTTTTTCCTCAGGGTTTTGTGCTTTCTAGGGTCACCGTGGGTTATCTGCATGAACACCCCCACCGCTGCTATGCGAGTGCTGCTGCTCTTGAGTGTGCTTAGCTGCTCTTACACAATGCACTGCGCTCTCTGCTGTGGCTCAGTACAGTGGGAAGGAAGCTTCCCAGGCCCTGTGCTCCTTTTTCTCCCCCCCGCCCCATTCCTTTTAAAATGACTCTTTCCTGTGCGCTGTTCCTGCCCCCCGGTGGTAACCCCCGCAGGGAGGGATTGCAAAGACTTTGTTTTGCCCTGCCTGAATTTCTGTGCTTGTTGTCTCATATCTCACTGCTGGGCTTTCTGAAAGCTGCTCTGAGGACAGAGGAGAGAGGATGTGGTTTTATACCGTCAGAGAACAGCTGCACCTTTAAATCAGGTACACTGTAGTTCTGGTTATGAACCAGGAGAGAGGTGGAAGTACAATTAACATGTCTGGTACTCCACAGAGAACAAGACTTTATTGCAAGAGCAGGGGCAAAGAGCCTGACCCCAGAGTTTAGCCCTATAGCCTGTACACAAAAAACAGTGGAACTAGGTCATGGTAGAGTGCTTGATACCTTGAATTTTTGTTTGAAGTTGGGTGTATAAAGTTCAGTTCTTCAAGAAAAAGGAGCTGGAGGGAGGAGTGGAGTTGCAGTGTCCCAGGCTTGTTTACACATGTTAGCACTGAGAGATTCTGGTGGGGCTTCTTGGCACTTCTGCAGATCACTGATCTGCATTTGTGCAGCAGCTGCCAGCACAAAGTGCTTGGTATAAACGTCCTGAGAGCTGAACACTCAACTTCTGTAACTCAGATGAATATGCAGCCCACACTTCTATTTAGAATGCAAACCGAACATGGGCCAGACAGTTCTGCAGAGTGTCTGTGTAAAACACTGCAAACTGCAGCCTGTAGTTTCTGCAGAATGAAATCTCTTGAGAGGAGCTCTATTTGCTCTTAAAGCTGAGGTCATCTGCTGCCTGATTGATTGTATAGGTTTTATTTGGCTTCCTGCCAAAATGTGGATTTTGCTTTTAACTGGGGAGGATGAGGAAGCTGACAGCACAGCACACATGGCAGTGGTGCGGCAGTGCATCACTTGGGCACATGAGCAGGGTGGAGTAAAAAGTCTTTTAAAATTGAGACCTTGGTCTTCTACCCCAGCATGGTGTCCTCATGGGTACTTAATTAACTGCTGTCCTTCTTCGCTGGCATCAGAGGCTGGAACAGAGTTTGCTGCATACAACTCCATTTTCAAGCTATGTTTCTAGGAAGTTTTGTCTGGTTTTAAGGTTTCTTAAACAACCAAATGCAAACTCTGAGCCACCTGGAATTCTCCTTGATGCTGTTGCTGATGACACAGCAATTTTTAAAATGCAAATGTATTCATGTAGTATGAAAATCTTTAAGTGAGAAGTAGTTAAAAATTACAGCCAGTGGCACATTCTCAGTGTTTGTTTGCAGCTTCTTATTAGAACAGTGCATCCCCAGAGGGGTTGGTAAAAAATACTTTGTCAAATTCATTGAATTGGCATTTTAAAGGAAATTTTTGAAAAAGTTATTGTTGTCAGTTGGATTTTTTTTCTCCAAGAGAGATGAGTGTTTTTCATGAGAGAACCTGCCATATTTGAACTAAGTTGGTGTTGCCATCAGCAGTAGGATCTGATGGGGAGGGCTTGTGTGTGTTACTGTAGCTGTGCCCCTGAAGGCAGGCTCGGTCCTGCTAAGCCCTGTTACAGGGAGTGAAAAATTATTTCTTGTGCTCAGTAACTGTATTTCTGGATTCTTAGGGACTTTCAGCGGGCTGATACAGAACGTTTATCTAGATGGAAGAGGTGGAAAAAAACTAGCAGTAAATCATTGAAAAAAGCACTCAGTGAAGCCAAGGGCTTGTCATCTTACCTGGTGCTTTGGCGACGTGATGTTCACAGCATAGAAGGTATTTCTTGTCTGATGTCCATTTCTCCTCTGTAAGGTTGCTTCTGTTATTGGCAGTTTTCCCTGTGTGAGCATAGGTTCAGATATAACTGAATACATGTACTTAAGAAGTTACTTTCTTCCCTTATTATTGCTGATTGTAAAATCCATGATATGGGAAAAGGAAATATATTGGAGAAAATTATTAAAATGTCCAATTTGCATTTCTGTTATATTGCTAAAAGTCTGCAGTACTTAAAACTATCTTTATCAATGTTTCTTCAGTTTAGTGTAACTGTGAAATTATAATCAGCTGTCTCTGTATTTTCAATTATTTTATCATCTTAATTTTTGACACGTTTCTTTTATTCCCAGAGAAATTTGGCACTGGCATCCAGTCCTACTTCTCCTTCCTGCGTTTTCTGGTCCTGCTGAATTTTATAATTTTTATCCTGATGTTCAGTTTTATTACTCTTCCCACCATCATTTCTAAATACGGAATATTCAACAGTACCATTGTTAACATTTCTCCAAAGAACATAGGTAAACATCTTCTCTATGTACAGCTGTTGTAAGATTCCCCCTTTCTGTCAGCTTCTCCCCCACCTCCCAGAACAAAGAAATGCCTTTTTATAGGAATGTGGCATGTTTGAATGAACATGGTCTTGCAGTTCTATAGCATTACCATTTGAGTGATTTTTCATGCCTTTCTTTTGACAGAAGATAACTGCACAGTTTATGAACCTAGTGGTAATAAGGGACTTGTTTACTTCTATACTTACCTCAAAGATTTGCTCAGTGGCACTGTAAGTAATTAGATTTATTTTTTTTTAATTAAGTTTCTGTGTCTTGCATACCACTTAAAATGTAAAAAAAGGTTTACTTGTGGAATGAAACTTTGATAGTTTTGAAAAATGGTAATGCATATGCATCACTGGGGTACTTTATCTCCAAGAAGAAGAGTTTTCAAACTGACTTTGAGTGACCACAAGGCCTGGCTGGCCACGTGCTGCAGCCTGTGCCTGTCTTCCCCAGCTGCTGCCCCTTATTATTCTGCAGAACACTGCCTATTGTGCTCTCTGTGTAGGGTCTGTGTCCTAGAGCTCTTTGATTGGAGAGGGGATGGATTTTAAGCGCACAGTTTGGTAGAGGCAACAGCAGTATTTAGAAGCTACAGACTGTTATAGCTTACTGGGCCCCTAATTTTAAATTTACTAAATGATTGCTTAATGCCAGGTTGGATTTAATGGGGCAATTGCTGCTGCTGTTACAAATTCCATTTCAACTTCACTTTCACAGGGATTCCTAGAAGTGACAAGTTTGTTTTATGGCTATTACACAATAGATGCTGCATGGATCAGTGTCATGAGGTACAACTTGCCTCTCGCATACCTGCTGGCTACATTTGCCTACCTTGCCTTAAGTCTCATCTGGATAATAAAGAGGTAAAGCTGTTGGTGTAGTTTGGTTACCTGTTGCACAATTTACATTGTATTCCTGCCTGGGATGAACATACTGCATTCTAGAGCCGTTTTATGTGGAAATAGAGAATCTTTTGCCTGAGGATGCAGTGCCACAATAGCCTTTGTTGTGCTTGGGAAAGAGCCAGCAAAAAAGAGCTGCAGAGCCTCGCACTTAAAGTGTCCCAGAGACTCCCTGGCACAAAGCAAAGGTGGCAGTTTGCTCTCAGAGTGGGTTGTTTAGTGTTTGATCAACCAGGTTGCTTGTCTGTGTTTTTTTCTGTGGATAAAATGCATCTTTTCATGAATGAAATAAAGTTGTATTTTTCTCTAGGTCTGTGGGAGGCTTTAAGCAGAACTTACTGCATGATGCAGATCCATTTCAGAGTTATTGTAACAAAGTCTTTGCAGGCTGGGACTTCTGCATTACAGATCCAAACGCAGCCCGGCTGAAACATCGCAGCTTGCAGTGTGAGCTCCAGGTGAGAAACTTCTGCCTTTTTGTGTTTATGCTTTCATGCAGCTTAGATGGCTGAAAAAGAGAGGCGTGTCGTTTTGCAGATAAGGGAATAAAGTTAAGAAGGATTGAAGTAGCTGTGTTGGGCGTGCAGCCCACATCCTCTTGCACGCTTCCTAGGTAGCTGGAGTTGTGGTGCCACGTGAGGAGGATTGGCACGGCTCTGTCAGCCCTGCCCCATCCACTGGGGACCCGTGCCAGCCTGTTAGCTGCTTGTCTTATCTGCCTTTTCCTCTCACTCCAGCCCTGCTTCCTGTGCTGGTTTCTGCACAGTCCAACAGGAAAAGCTATCCCAGCTGCAGGCAAAACCCTGCAGGGATCAGTTTGAGTGTTCTGGGTTTTAAGTGTGCAATGCTGTAGGCAGTAGTTTGGGGAGAAATAAAACTCAGGTGGTGTTCTTTGTAGTCTTTGAGAGCATTGTTGCAGTAAGAAGATACTGAAAGATTTTCACTAGGTGTCTTTGGCACACATGCACATAGAAAATGCTGATGCAGCTATAGATTTACCAAATCATAAAGCTTTGAAAGGAGTCTGAAAGGCTGTTTCGGTAAAGCGAGGACTCTTTTGCTTTCTGTGCACTGGAAGCAGAGATTTGTGTAGTGAGACAATTACCTTTGAGGAGATGCTTCCACTTCAAACCACAAAGTAGTAATTACAAATTTCATGACTTACAGTAAGTTGCTTTCTGCTCTAGTGAAGTTCACAGCCATCTTTTTTCATCATAGAATCAGAACGTCTTTCACTTACCACACTTCTGCCTCCAGAACACACGTTAGAAGAAAAACTTGCATCTTTTTTTCTTTTGTTTACAGACGGACTTGCAAGAAGAAAAACTGAAGCAAAAAATAGCCGAGAGGACAACAAAAGAAAAGCTACGCATCTACTCTCTGAGAATATTTATAAATATAATGGTCCTTGCCATTTTATCAGGATTTTTTTATTCTATTTATAGAGTAACTCTCTTCTCTCAAGAAAACTCCAATGTGAGTATCAGAAATGACACTAGGACAAATGCAGTCAAGGCTGGTGATTACAGCAAGAGGAACTATTGTGAAAGAGTCAAGTATCTTAATATAGCACCTTTCATGCAGGGATCTGAAAATGCTTTCTACAGACTTAAAATTTTTTTTTAGTAGATAAGAGCAGGAAAGATCAAGAGCCATTTGCCAAAAAAACCTCCTCAGTAATGTCCTTCATTGCTGCAGAGGCTTCAGTGTGAAGTGCCTTGGAGCTGACAAGAAGAGCAGCACTCACTGCCCTTCCCTTGTAATTGTGCTCACCTCGCTGTGATCTGCTGGGTCTGGGCAGTGAAGTGGCTGAGAGAACTGATCTGGTTACACCAAACTTCAGCATTATCAGTTTCACGTGGTCTGGTGCACTGTCAACTGCTAAAATGCACTGCAGGGGAAGGCAGAGTAAAGATTGTGATCTGTGGCTTGAGTGACCACTTTATGGGGAAACAGGAAGGCTTTGAACACAGAGCAGTTTTCAGAAGCAAAGGTTTTTGCATCACTAGCGGAAAGAATCATGTTGGGTGGGTTTCACCCTGACAGGACAAGCAGATGAAAGGAGTGGTTCAGAAGCAGAACAAAGCAGACAACAGCTGTGACAGCTTCAAAACAGTAACTGACTTCTCTGTAGGACCCTGGGGTTTGATTAGTCCAGTAGGAATGGGGACCACACTTTTTCTCTCCCCTGTGTTAGTTGCTGATGTGATGGACTTGTCTGGGCACAAGGAAGGTTGTGCTCATGGAGGACCTAACTCTGAACTTCTGTAAACTGCCAGAATTGCACAGACATAAGCAGGAAATTGGGGCTAAATGAGTTTGTGTGTCAGAGGTATTGTTTGAGGGCAGAGAAGAGGACAGCACAACACTGAACAATTTGAGGAACAGCTTCACTTACTGCGTGCTTTATGTAGATGGGTTAATGAGCAGGTAGAGGAGCTTGTCAGGATGGTAGGAAAGTCAGGGGAGCTGCTTGGCACCAGTGAGAATAACTTGAAAAGTATCTGCACTTGGAATAGGTGTGAAATGTGGTGGCCTTGGTGCTGGTTAGCAACAGTCAGACACAAACTTTTGTGAGCTGAGCCTCTTTGAACAGAAGCTTTGAGGAAGCACAGAAATGCTTGTACCTGGGATGGAGGGAGTTCCTGGTGAAGGGAGCAGGAGAGAGCAAGGGTGTGTAGCAGCAAACTGCAGAGACAGTAGTTATTAGGCTTGTATAAAGAATAGAGGTTTATTTTCCATGAAACTTGCATGTCTAGAGGTATTCAGAATCAGACCTGGGTTTGCTGTTCATGTTACACCTGGTGTTGATTCTTACTGCCCAGTGCAAATGTAGGTGGAGGATGAAGACAGAGTAAAAGATGCTGCCTGAGTCCTGGACAAGGGAGGCTGGTGTGCAGCTGGAGACAGCACTATAGCAGGAAGGTGTGATTCTCTTTAGTATTATGTTTCTCTCATCTCTTCTTGTGCAGGACATCGACAATGTGAACTTCCAGGCTAATCTCTTAGTGCAGTATTTGCCTTCCATGGTGATCACTCTGGCCAACTTCATTGGTCCTCTGATCTTCTCATTTCTGATCAGCTTTGAAGACTATACACCAGCCTTTGAAATCCAGCTGACACTCATGAGGTAAAGATGTTTTTATTGGGGCCTTGGATGTTTCAACAGCTTGTTCTTGGTAAGCTATATGTATTGTAAACACTGAAACATCAAGAAGCAGAGAAGTTGGCACTGGAAACCAAGGAGGTTTTATTTGGCCAATGTTTAGTTGGAAACTAAATCTGGGAACAATCTATTTTGATGACAGTGCAATGCAATCATCTCAGTGTCCAAGTGTTTCTCTTGGTCCCATTTAGCTGTGCGGTCTGGACATCTTCAAACTGAATAAATAGTCAATAGGAAACTTGTGGCTGCAGAGCTGTGGATTCAGCTCTGAATCTCTGCGTGCAGCAGTTCCCTGAATGAGCAAATGTGTGTGTACAGCAGTGACTGAAGCACAGCTTTGCTCAAGGCAGGAGTTAAAAGTTCTGGGGTAAAAAATACTTTGGTGTAAGAGCTGACATTTGGCAACTTAAGGCAGTAAGATCTGGGTTGAAACACCTGAACTCTGCAAGTCCATGCTTTGTATTTCTGATTTGGCCAAGTGCCTCAGAAGGCCTGAGGCTACACAAAATGGAAGTGCTGCACACAGAGCTGTACCTGAGAGAACTGCAACCCATTGCAGCATCATGATCTGCACAAAATGGCTGATCTAGGAACCGTACTGAGAAAAGAAACAAGGTGCTATAGCCTAAAGCTGGGAAGGCGAAAGGCAATTTTAACTTACTACTAAGGAAAGAAATGTGTTTATTATCTAGCTGGCTGCTCTGTTAAAGCTCTGCATGACCCTTTTGTGTTTCAAGGCTTCCTTGGACTCCTGTGCGAGGTGAGCGAAGTATTAACATGTTTTGTGGCATATTTGGAATTAAGTTTTGCCTTTCTTCCAGGTGTGTCTTCCTGCGTTTGGCCAATATTGGTGTCCTCTTGTTCTCGCTGTGGAGTCAGATCTCGGACTGTGGCACTGACAAGTGTAAACCCTGTGGATACAATTACAAACTCTATCCTGTAAGCAGATTTATCTTGGTCTTTGATCATCTGAGCTTGTGAACAGAGATTTGTTTTCCATGAGAGTTGCTTGTCTAGAGGTATTCAGTATCAGCCCTGGGACTGCTGTTCGTGTTATACCTGGTGTTGATTCCCTCTGCTCAGTGCAAACCACTACAGTTGTCACATACCTATTTTTTGTTTGTCTAAAAATCTGATTACAATTAGTCCAGTGGCAGATGAACTCTTAGCACAGACCTTCTGTCCACCATGAGGATTGTCTGGGGCAGCTGTGTTTTGGAGACATTGGGCTACTGCCTTTCGCTCCAATAAGGCAAATGGCTTTTCCTCAAAAGAAAAGGACCCCAACAAACAAAAAACCCCATCCACCAAAGCCAAACAAAACACACACAAAAAACTCCTCACCCCACAAAAAAGACCCAAAACAAAGTCAAAAGCTTGGCAAGGGAGCTCTGAAACACTTGAGTATTTTAGAAATTGGAATTAATACAATTTGAACTTTATGGTGTTAGCTGAGACGTTTGTTGCTTTAGTGATAGACAGATTTTTCACTTGTTTATTTAGAGTGCTAATCTTGTTTTTCCTGACTTGTTTTTATAGTGCTGGGAATCTGATGTTGGGCAAGAAATGTACAAACTGATGATATTTGATTTTATTATAATTCTTGCTGTGCCCCTGTTTGTGGACTTTCCCAGAATGTATGTATCTCTGCTTTGTGAGTATATTTTCACAAATGATGTGTGAAACGCATTTTCTTTTCCTGCTTTAAATTCCGCCATATTTCTAGCCAGAATACTAGTTTTAAAATAAAGCATAAACATATTTCTGGTGGTTTGAGCACCTGTTTGCTATTCAGATGGCTGTATAGTTTTTGATACTTGAGAGCTTTTTTCTTCAGACATCTTCTGTTATGTTGTCTAGTGCTTAAATGCTAAGTTCTGTGTGTTCCAAATGTGTTAGAATGCATCTAAACTCTACAACTTCAATTTAGGACTAATTCTATTCTTTGGTTTTAGGTTGTTAGTTACTCATTGCTCTTGCAAGCTAGTTCAGTGGTTTGGACTGCAGGAATTTGGAATTTCTGACAATGTCCTGGAAATTATTTATGGGCAGACTATTTGCTGGATTGGAACCTTCTTTGCACCACTTCTCCCTGCAATAGCAACTATAAAATACTTCATCATCTTTTACATTAAAAAGGTAATGAAGGTGTGTGGTTGATAAAGGACTAAGCACATCTCTGTGGGTTTTGTAACACAGGCATATAGGTATGCAGGTGATATAAAACCAACAAAAAACCCTAAAACCACCTGTGGATGCAGTGGATGGAATGAGCCAATGATATTTCATTTTCAGTAAGGTTTTATGCTTTTAAGAGCAGGTAGAATTTTGCTTTGAAATCCATCAGAGCCACATTTCAATTACTACCTCTTCAATTGTCTTTATTTAAAGAAAATCTTTTTATGTAACAAAGCTAGTTTATAACACTTTTCTGCAGTAATCTATTTATTAGCGGCACAGCTTAGAACTTGGACAAAATTTTGCAAAACTGCTTAAAATTTGGGAGCAAAAGTAGAAAATCCAAGCTGGGTTGGATTTCACATGATTTCTGCCTCTGAGAAGGTTTGCTCAGTGACCACAGAGCTCCTTCTGTGCATCCTATTCTTGCTGATACTTTGAGTCTTGCAAAGGGGACGTATCCAGTGAAGATGTGACAGAGCAAAACCAATGGCAGTGCCATGGATCATTCACCAAATTGCAGTGTCAGTTGACTCTGTGCAAATGTGGGAGATCCTTTGGATCAAATTCTTACACAAACTAGGAGCCATTGACTTAGACCAAAAGGTGAGGCATTCTTGTTTTAGCCCCTCTCAGCCCATGCACATCAAAGGAGGTGGTTGTGTTTGAGAGTGGAAAATTCAGTTGCTGGGGGAAGTACACTTGGATGTGTATCTGTACAGATGTACTGCTAACATTCTTACCTTTCCTCTTCAGATCTGCTTGACACACACACGTAAACCTGCAGCTAAGCCTATCAGGGCATCGAGTTCCAACTTTTTCTTCTTCCTGGTGCTGTTGATTGGGCTCATCTTGGCTTTTGTCCCGGTGGGAGTCAGCATAGCACTGTAAGTGGCACTTTAAGTTCTGTGAAGTTGGCATTTGTTCTACGGTTATCAGTTCTGTAAAAGCAGATGCACAGCTTTAGAATGATTAATGGCACAAAATATATAGGGGGTAATACATCAAGTTATAGCTTAGTTCATATCAACAAAACCTACAGTTTTAAAGACATAGGACACTTCTACTGCATCACCAAACTGGTGCTGGACTTGTGTTGGATTATTTTATCTTTGCAGTTTGGTGTGACATCTTTCTATTCTGCTTCTCTGACAGTATCCCCTCTTCCAAGGCATGTGGGCCATTCAGGAATTTTAACACTTCATGGGAAGTTATTCCAGATACAATACTTACGTTTCCAACAGGTCTGCAGCAGGTCCTTTTTGGCATGGCATCAGAAGCCTTTGCAGTGCCTTTTTTTATGATCATTTGGTGAGTACTGTGGAGACTTGATTCACCTATGCAGCTCCATTTCCTCACTTACTGAACTCATACCAAGTATTTATTAGACCAGATTTTCCATTTGCATTCAAAAGCATCAAAACCCATATGAATCCTCAGCCCTTATATCTTTGCCCATGTGATCAAGCTCATTAGCTTTGTTCCATTTCCTCTTGCACATCCCATATTCAACAGTGTCCTTCTCAAAAATGTTAACTGTGAATCCTCTGCAAATTAGTACTTTAAGCCCTGTGATCACAATTCCTATCCACAAACCTTGGTTTGAAAAAACCCAAACTCTCAAAACAGTCATTCTGTAAGATAAACTTCAATGTAGAATCATAGAATTTTTAAGGTTGGATGTCACCTGTAGAGAGAATCTAACCCAACTCTCCTATTCAAAACAGGGTCAAGGAGAGCAGGAATCATATCCAGTTAGGTTTTGAGTATCTCCAAAGATATGGAGACTCTACAGTCTCTCTGGGAAACCTGTTCCAATAAAAAAGTCTTCCAGTAAAAAAGCGTTTTTTCTTTAGTTTAAATGGATTTTCTTGCATTTTAGTTTATCTAAACTGTTTGCAAATTTTGGGCTTTATTACCTGATGCTTTCTGAAACTTCTGTGCTTGAAAAACCATATGGTTTATTTTGGGCTCCACCAGCCCCTTCTTTTGTAGCACTTGTTTATGTATTCTCCTAAACTGAACTTGTTTTTATGTGTGTAGGAAATCTCAAGTCCTCCCTTTTTTGTTTGTTTACAGCATCATTATGTTCTATTTTATTGCCTTGGCTGGAGCACACAAACGAGTGGTTGCGCAGATGAGAGAACAACTGGTTTTGGTAAGATTTGACCCATTTTACTGACACAACAAAGAGAACTTCAGAGGTACAGAATTGAGACATGCAGAAGAATATTGGTTTTCATAGTCTCCTGTGTTTGCAACAGGCAGTGAAGAATGTTTTACAAATTCACAGGAAAAATAACCAAAGCATTATGGTATTTCTTAGTGGAGTTGATATTCTTGGGTACAGCTGAATCTGCAGCAAGGTCTGGTTATATCAGACAGCACACATGCGTGAGAGATGCCTCTGAGAAGCTATGCCCCTGGTTTTTATCTTGCTTAAATCCACTCATCTGCATGGTTTTTTTCTGCCAAACAAGAACCTGAATCTTGTGTTTCCTGTCCTCTCCACCATCTTGCACAACCTCCAGTTCTGTTTCCTTCTCTGCCCTCACAAACACCTCCCTGCCCTTCCTCCAGGCCTGTATTTCTGCTGCATCTGTTCTGGTTTTGTCCTCCAGTGCAGGTCCAGCACTGCTCGAGCAGGTTCTGACCTGGAACAAGTCACCACTAAGCAGCCCTTTGCAGAAGGGTGCAGTGCAGAAATGCTGCTTTGTGCCATCAAAAGCCACTGCCAGGCTTGGCAGCATTCGTGTGCTGTGATCTGACAAACTGCTGGAGGCAGAGCTCAGCTTCATGAGTGAGACTTCTCACTTTCTTGTGAAATAGCCATTTCTTGGTGTGGGCTTCTTTTAGATACAGCATTTAACAACCTGTCCACAAAACATTACTGAAGAGAGATTTTTGAGGAGTGAGGAATTTGGGAATGAAAGCCTTTTGCTCTTCGAAGGGTTCACAAACCAGCTGGGAATTCTGAAAATTCTTGTGTGCTTTTTATGTTTGTTTGCTTGCTCTTGTTTGATTTCTTGGAAGCATAGTTCTAAATTTTGAGGTGTGTGGGATGTTTTACTAGGCTCAATGCAGACCTGTTAACTCGTGACCTTCTCTGAGATAAATGAAGTCAAGGCTATTGTAAACTTGAAATTGTTCAGGCAGTTGAGAGTGTGCTGAGGGAGTACAATGTGATGAGTGCACCTATTTCTAGTAAAGAAATGAGCTGTTCATAGATTACTTGTATTAACACTGTTAATAGAACATACTTGTTATTCTCTCTTTCCAGGCAAGTCGTGACAAGATGTTCCTAATCAGAAAGATAGCAGAAGCTCAGAGGTATCCTTGAAAACCACGCAAGCCAAAAGAACTTGACTTCCTGAAACTCCCAGAGCCACAAGATAACAGCAGAAGCATTTGCAGCTTCTGAAAACTGAGCAGCTGACTGCACCCTGGCACTGTGATCTGTGTAAAGGGTTCTTGTGGTCTGAGTCTGTCTCGATTGAGCTAGTGGGGCCTAGTTTCCAAAACTTGGAAATTGAGCTAATTTGTACTGTGTTAGAGCTGTTCAAAAAAGGATACTTGAATGCTGCTACAGATTCAGGGTTGTTGGGATTTGTTAAGTCCCTATTTTTTCAGGGAGTTAGAGTAAAATATGATCAGAACTGAAACTCTTTTGTACTGTTTTTACAAATTACAAGAATCACGAGAGAGGGGAAACGTATGGTTTTACATGTTTTCAACTCATTTGCTTTGGTTTTAAAAAAGAAGTATGGAAGTATGTTGAAATAGTGCATAGGAAAAGAAAGTGTGGCATGGATTTGAAATCAGTTTTCTGAATATTTTTAGAGGTGAGGGTTTAGTATTTGCTGTGATGCAGCAAGAGCAGTTGAACACTGGACAATTGGTCACAAAATGGTTTAGAGAAAACAAGCTGATAAAAGAGCTCTGAATAAACATTTGGCATAGGAAGAAGCCGACAGCCACAGCAGGTGTCACAGCACTGCTGGGGCATGGCCTTGCTGCTGTGGAGGGGCCTTTTTTAGATTTTTTTTTTAATTTAAGACATTACTATTTGTGTTTTATTCTTGTACGGACATCATGACTACTGTTCTCTGTGTTCTAAAATGTGAATGTTTAAGAGTTAAATTTTTGGTTGGCAAATACTGTGTGTCAGTACTCCTTAATTTCACATTTCCTCTCTCTTAGCTGAACTGCTGGGGCTGTGAGTCTCACAGAACTGTGTGTCCCTGTAGATTACTAACCCATTCCTTTATTTAAAGATTGTGGTTAAGGATTTTCTGTACAGAACTGCTTGAAATCTTCGCTAGTCCGGTCTTAGTTGATGTGAGACACTATCCCTTTTATGCAATGGTCTGGAATATTTCCTGTCCTTATTTTGAAGAAACTGACACTCAATAAAAGCTATTTTTTTACGTTACCGCCTGCCGTTGTTCCGCGCCGTGCCGTGAGGGGCGGCCCGGGCCCGCCTCCGCCAGGGCCGCCCCGTTCCCATGGCAACCGCGACGCGGCCCCTGACTGACGGACAGCGGCGCGCGGTGATGACGTGTACCGTGTGCCCAGCGCGATGGCGGCGGCCGCGGCCCTGGCTCCGCGGTGCTCGCTGTGGCAGCGCCGGCCCCTCCGCCGCGGGCCGGGTACGGGCTCGGCTCCGCTCCCCGCCCGCCCCTCACAGCCCCGCGTCGCCGCCCGGGGCCGCCTCAGGCCGTCCGGCTCCGCGGCTGGCAGCGCCCGCCCGCCCGGGCGGCGGAGCTCGCGTCACCTTTGTCTCTCCGACAGGTCTGCGGCCTCGGCCCGCCGGAGGCGCTTCCCTCAGGCTGTGCAGCTCGCGGGGCGCTCCGGAGGGCATCAACAGGCCCGTCATCGACCGCATCATCCGCGTGGACCATGCGGGGGAGTTCGGAGCGAACCGCATCTATGCGGGGCAGATGGCCGTGCTGGGCAGGTCGAGCGTGGGGCCGATCATCCAGGTTAGCCATGGGGAGCCGTGCCTGCGGCTCTGCTTCATTTGCATTTCATTAACAGCGGCAGGGTGAAGGGGAAAGATCACAACCTTCAGTGAAAATTTGTCCAGTTTTTTCTAAGCACTTCCAAACGTGTGGGTTTGTAAAGAGTGCTGGGATTACTTGGTAAGGGAGTTGCCAATGCCACAGTTGCTGTAGCGTTGCTTTTTGCAAATGTTTTTATGTTGTCTTCTTATAACTATCCTCATCTGCCCCTTTCATATAATGATCTGCATCTGCCCTTCTGCACCATTTCTTCTCTGTGGTGTTACAGTGGTACAGTATTGCCTCAGCTGGTTTTTATTAGTTTTTTTTGGAAATGTTTACCTTTTGTGGTTTTATGCTTCACTGTGATCTGGCTTTTTTGCAGCAAATGTGGAATCAAGAAAAACACCACCTGAAAAAGTTCAATGAACTCATGGTTGCATATAGAGTCCGACCTACTGTTTTACTGCCCTTCTGGAATGTAGCTGGCTTTGTTTTAGGTGAGTTGGTGTAATTACTATTATTTTTGTTTCGTGAGGTTTTCGATTGTATTAAATTATTTGTATTGCTTCAGATTTCACTGTGTGCATGTGTCTGGTACCCCAATCACAGGGGCTGGAAGTGCTTTGCTTGGGAAGAAGGGAGCAATGGCCTGCACAGTGGCTGTGGAGGAGAGTATATCAGAGCACTACAACAACCAGATCCGAACGCTAATAGAAGAGGATCCAGAAAAATACAAAGAACTATTGCAGGTATTAACTATGACTTAAAAGGTAGTTTAACAAATTAATTGAATTATCTGATGTGATTTAGTCTTTTAAAAATAATGTGCTCATAGAATTTACAGTAGATCTTTTTGTTCTGTCACTTAGAATGCTGAAGGCAACAGAAATTATTAAAATAAAAGGATGCTTTTTCCTTCAGCATCACTAAGTTGATCAAGCACCAAAATTAAAATGTATGTTGGATTATTGTCGGTGTGCTTTCGGTAATTCAGTGTTTCCTTTTTGGGTGGGAGAATTGTGCTTTAAGTTTGATTAATTTTAATTGAAAGGAAAGGTCTAGAGGGGAAACAAAAGGAGGAAGTATGATTGGATGGTAGTTGGGTTGCCTTCCTTGGAAGGCATTTGAGTACCTTCACCTGCTCCCTAACCTGTGGGGCCCAGAGCTGCACACAGTGCTTGGGATGAGCTCAGGATGGCCTCCTCTCCTGCCCCACTGCCTGGGGTGGGGTTTGCCCTCCTGACTGCCTGGCTCACACTGAGCCTGCTGGCAGCCAGCACCCTGTCCATGTTCTAGTCCTGGACGCTGGACTTTTTTGGAGACCACTGAAAGGACTTTAGATTAAGGGAATGCTGTAAATAATTCTGTTCTTGCTGGATTGGAGGTTCAGGTCTTAGAGAAGCTGTGGCTTGCTGTGGTGCTGATGGTCAGCAGCACCTTTGTGTCCTAGCTGCTTGGTGTCTCTGCAGAGCAGGCTCAGCAATTGCTCTTTTCCAAGGTGATAAAGCAGTTCCGGGATGAGGAGCAGGAGCACCACGACATTGGGCTGGAGCACGATGCAGAAGCTGTGAGTAGAACACTGACTGATCGATGCTGTCAGTGAGGATGCAGATGTGCCACTCTTACCTTCCTTACCCAGAGACTGGGATGTTCTTTGAGAAGCAGAAAATAAGGCTCTTGCTACTCCTTCCCAAAGATACACACAAGAAAGTCCTGCATATTATAACTTCCATTTTTCTAGAACAGAACTGAATCTGTTGGAAGTCATGTCAAGTGTTAAAGTGGGGCTTTTTTTCTGTAAGAGGTGTCCTCTGCAAATTTTTAGATTTGCTTTTAATTTCAGTTTAGATCAAATATTTTTGAAGATAAGGCTAATAAGTGCTGTCCCTACAGCTGGGAACTGGTGGTATCATCCTGTCAGGAAGTGTGAAATACTGAACTAAATTCTGTGCTCCCTGATAAATTTGAATTTAGTTTTCTCTAGGATAGATTAGACTGCAGATACAGGTGAGGTTTTCTTTGTGTGCATGTGTTTTTACTTTGTTTTTTTTTAATAATGCTTACTATTCTTATCACAGTCTGGTTCAAGCAAAACACTTCAGTAGATGTATTTAATCTTTTATTCTTTTTACAGACACCAGCTTATTCTGTTTTGAAGACTGCCATACAACTTGGATGCAAAGCTGCAATATTTTTATCAGAACGAATTTAGTTATATTTTTCATAATAGTTGTGGCAATAAACTGTGACACAAAAGTGTATGGAAATTGTGGAAGACTAAGCTATTTTATTCATGCCTTTTAAAAATTTCTGCACTAAGCACTTGATTCAGCCATCCTTTGTCACATTGAGTACCCATTTAAAAAGTATCTATATTAAAGTTGGTTGAGCTAAATGTGAATAAAGGTGGCAGAATTGGGTTTGTGTGAACCAAACCTCCCTATTCAGAGACTGTTCACAAGGTGGCAGCAAAATATGTATATACATGATTTATATACACAATATTTGTGTGTGCACGCACACACATAAATATGATAAATACATTCTCTGTTGCCTTCAAATTTCAAGTACACGCTTGAAATAAGCTGGAGCACTTCAGCTTGTTTTACATGGTTAATACTGACAAAGAAGAATATTTTTGCTCTTTTCAGGGTAAGTGAAGTACTAGCAAGTATTTATTTTCAGTTTATCTTGAATAAAAATTGGTACTATAAGACCAGTTTTACTTAAAGACTTCTTTTTGTTTTGGGATGGGTTTTTTTCAGGCACAGTTTCAAATTCTTTAAGCAGAATTTTACTTACTATGGTTTTTTTTGTTGTGGTGGGGACTTTTTCGTTGTTCGATATCTTCTTGGGTTTGTTTGGTTTGCAGTTTTTTTTACCTGACTGTGTGTGTAAGGAATTGATCCCTGACATAAAGGAGGTGGAGAGAGCAACCTGGACCACCTGTGGAATTGCATTTAATATTCTGTTAGAGCTTTCAAGCTTATCTTACTTTGCTTCAGACAGCATTTAATCCAGGTACATCTGAGCCTACCTTTTTCAGTAGCTCTGTTAGTGTTGTAGGTGCTGATTGGTTTGTGATTTGACATGAAAGACATCTCAAAGAGGATTTTTTACCCTTTTTTTTGGCGAAGGAGTTTAGGCAGAAGGTTAAATCTTAATATAGAGAAACTCCTATTCTGTGTGGTTTTGTTATGTCACTTTGTATGTTCTTTTAAAATAATTTCTGTCAAACTGTTGCAAATGTCACCTTGTTATATTCAAACTACTGATTTTACTTACATTGTTCAGTCAAAGTAGCGTTTGGTTCACTAATTCAGTATCTTTCCTAATTTGACCAATTCTCTGAACAAAAGTTACATCTAGAAGATTTTTTGCCTTGATTTCTCTAAAGTATTCGATATGCATATGGAAAATTCCCAGGTAGTTTGGAGGAGAGAGGAATCAGCCAAAAGAATGATTAACTAAATGGTTAAAGGGGTAACAAGTGGTGCTGTAAGCCTGTGCAGTTCAGTTGTGTAAGTCATGGGCTTTAATAATTGAGTAAAAGGAAAAAAGATTGCTTGATGAATAGTCCATTGTAAAGCTTTTCATAGCAGGGGCAGCACGGGATGGCATCTTCTATAAATCCATTGCAGGGAGGGAGAGCAGGGCATGGTATGTTTTGACTCAAAGCCACACACTGCATGCCCATGCATACAATGGTCTTGTGACCTAAACTGGAAACTGAGCCAAACAGTTTGTGGCCTGTTAGCCATTACATCAGGACTGAAAGCTGGGCAGGGCATCTGTGGGGCTTTCCTAAGAGCTGCTAGTCAACTGAAGCCTGGAATTCTCCAAGGCTGTAGTTACAGAAACTCTCTGAAGGTGTCTGCAGTGGTGTTCAGCGGTGGGATTGGCTTCTGACAGTGACAGAGAGACATGTTCATGTGATTGTCCAAGATGTGGGTGGCCCCTGAGACCATCACACACTGCTCACTTGGGACAACAGCTTTTAAGAGACAAAGCTCATGTTTAATGTATTTCGTTTGGCCCAGGGCTGGGAACATCAAATACCAAGAAATTGCCATGTGAGGTCTGTGTTTGGTCATATCTGCCGTAATTGAAAGTGCTCATAGTGAGTTCTTTGTCCTCAGCAGCTGAACACATCCTGCACATTTGAGAAGGGCCTCAGACATGAACACTGTCTCCAGCTGCAAGCATGAAATGTGAACTGGGAGATCAAGTCTGTGTTACGCTCCTGAGCAGGATTTGTTCCTTCTTTAATGGAGCAGCAGATTTCTGCCCATCCATTAAAGTGTGGGTGGGCTGTTCTGCCACTTCCAAAGGCAGTGTATTTCCTGCTCACTGGCAGTTTACTTTTTCGTTGTTTTACATAGAAAATGGAGTCGCTTTTCATTTTTCTCATTTAAAAGGGACTTTTTTCGTTTAAAAACCTGATTCAGATTTTGAGACTAAAAAAAAAGTGGTAAAAGGTTACAAAAGAATAAGAGATGCTCAGTGCTGTACAGAACTGTTGTGCAGCTGCTGCAAGGCTGTAGTTACTTTTTTATGTTGAGGCAGACCTAAGCTGAGTAATGTCAGCCATCCCAGCAGGGGTTAATGGCAGGCAGAGGCCAAAGTGTATAGCTTATACAAGGCTGTTATCATAGTGATTCTCACTGAACTCTGGTCGTGTTGACAGAAGAGGAGCTTGGATCAGACAAAGGCTGTGAAATGCTGCATTTTCAGAACAGGGAGGGGGGAAGATGACAAGGTCTTCCCTGTGCCTTTGTGTTTTGGGGCTTCTTTGTAAATGATAAAATACATAATTTGGGTTTTGTAATATGCAGTGGGATGAAATCTTTCCCCTCAAAGTTTTGAGGGCTCCTGTGATAAGCCAGGGCTTGCTCCTGATTTTCTCCTGCAGAAGCAGTTTTATCTCTCAGTGAGGAGGAGCAGCAGGTGTCCATCTGTGTGTGCAGGGCTATTAGCTGCTCTTTGATCAGACTCTCACCTCCTGCTGGTTTTTTCTGCAGTCAGTGCTGGGGACAGCCTGGCCCCCGTTCTCCAGAGCTGCTCTGAGTCAGAGATGAAGGCAGTGACGGTGCCTGGAGGGGTCAGATGGTGCTGTGCTGTGCTGAGCGCTGGGGCTGTGTCTGGAGCAGGATCTCTGCTCTGTGTAGGCACTGCAGAAGGCACGTGTGGTGCCCCAGACTGCAGCTCTGACTGTGCCAGGACACGTTTCAGAGGCAGCCAGGCGGAAATCAAATCCCCGTGGCTGGGATTAGGGAGGTGATGCTGACACAAGCTGAATGGACTTTTGTCAAGGGCATGTAGTGACAGAATAAGGGTTTATGGCTTTGTGTTGATAGAGGGCAGGTTTAGATTATTAGATGGAACAAAGAAATTCTTCACTATGAGGGTGGTAAAGCACTGGCACAGGTGCCCAGAGAAGCTGTGGCTGCCCAATCCCTGGAAGTGTTCAAGGCCAGGATGGATGGGGCTTGGAGCAGCCTGGGATAGTGGAAGAGGTCCCTGCCCATGGCAGAGGGCAGTGGAATGAGATGAGCTTGAAGGTCCCTTCCAACCCAAACTACTCTGATTCTGTGATTTATGATGCAAATGATGTAAAATGAGACTCACAGGATTGTTTGGCAGAGAGCTGAATCATTGTCT
This sequence comes from Acanthiza pusilla, assembly GCA_036630365.1. NCBI lineage: Eukaryota > Metazoa > Chordata > Aves > Passeriformes > Acanthizidae > Acanthiza > Acanthiza pusilla. The sequence goes on along the minus strand of JAXCHO010000030.1, from coordinate 804,601 downwards.
GGGTTGGGCTTCGTTTCTGTCTGCAGTTAATCTGTGTGGCTCACTTGAGCACACAGAGCTGGGCTCGTGATCAACCGAGGATATGCTGAGGATGACATGGATTGTACATCTCTATTTGTTCTTAGTATTACAGGAGTTATTTAATCTATGCACATCTGCCTTCTGCCTTGACTTTAGGGAAGACATAATTTCAAATGCCAGTCATTTTTTGTCACTGGCTTCAAAGTTGTGGCATGTCACTTGCATTGAATTCTGCACATATTTTTTAGCTTGGGAGGCTTAAAGGGCTAAGCCAAAAATATTGGCCAATTTAAAGGAGGAATGTGTTTCATAAGGGAGGAGATTGTTTAAAGGTACTACCATTTTTTTATTTGTTACTTCAGTTTTCAGTGTGTCTGAGAGGAAAGATCTGAATGGATTTAGGAGAATGACAGCAGCTTTGCACTTGTACTTCCAGAGTGGCAGAACTTAGTTGCTGTTGGGGAAAGCTTGCTGATACTCTTTTTTTTTTTTTTTTTTTTTTTTTTTTTTTTTTTTTTTGAGTTAGGGAGATAATCAAATGTTGAGTAAGTGAATTAACAGTTCAGGTTCGGTAGGTAATGGATTTCTAGAAGAACTTGACTGTGTTAGAAGGAAAATCCCAGTTGTTCTTGTTAGGTGCTCTCAATTAATGCAGCCTCCTGCTCAGGTCAGGTGTTTTTGAGAAGCAGCACCTTATGCTGCAGTTTCGGAGAGCAGAACCCAAACATAAGCGGAGCAGGGAGTGGTTCCTCTGTGTCCAGCAGCACATCTTATGGCAGCAGCAGCAGCAGCAGCGTTTCATCGTGTTCGGGTGCAGATTAATACACCTCTGCTGATATTTTTTAAAATGGGGTTTTTTGGTTCTGCATGTTGTCTCACAAACTCTGGCCATGGTGCTGCCTTTGCTTGTGCTTGTTCCTAGCTGGAGGTAAATGATGTTCTGATGGAAGCCCAGGAATCACGCAGTGCTACTTGGAAAGAGCTCTGGAGGTCATCTTGTCCAGCCTCCTGCTGGAAGCAGGACTGTGGCCAGCACTAAAGCAGGTCAGCCATGATTTTTTCCAGACAGGTGATGAAAACCTCCAAGGATAGAAATTTCACAGCCTCTGTGGGCAGCCTGTTCTGGCCCTGCATTACCCTACCAGTGTCACTTTTTTTTTTCCAATATCCATCCTGAGCCTTTCAAGACTGTTGCTGCTGCTGCTTGTTATGTAGTCTCCATGTATGTAGTACTGCCATGGAGAAGAGTTTGCCTCCAGTATCTTGGTAAATACTCATTGAGTAGTTTTAGGCAACTATTAGATCACTCAGATTGCCTCTCCTTGCAATGGCTGGTACCTGAACTGGCACAAAGGAAGGGATACATCTAGTGAGCATCTTGACATTTTCATTGTCTGTTTAAGACTTCAGGCTTCATATGTCTTCTTTCCTTGCAGCTATTTTCCACCCAACTGTTTGCATGTCAGTGATTTGTTTTTCAATGTTACTTGTGCCTAGGACAGATGAATTTATTGATTTGATGGTACAGATCAAGATACTAATGAAACTACTTCCTACATAGAGTAGGTGGTTTTCATATTTAAAATACCTTTTCTGGACTGTGTACTAAAAAGATTATTTCTAGCACTAAAAGTGCTTTTCTGTTTTCTCTGTGGCTGCTGGCCAGCCACCTGCCTGGGCTGTCCAGGTCACAGCAGACGCAGCAGTGGGTGAGAGGGATTTGAATTTTCTTGCAGTTCATTTTGAAGACAAGCTCTGCCAGCAGTGTTTTAGCAAGCTGTCAAGAATTTATCCTGAGCATGTGGCGTGAGGACACTTGTATAGTCAGAGGCTGCTAACGGTATGTAAATGGATAAAACATTTAGTGGAGTGCAAGTCTTTGCTTACAGGAGCACACAGACACGCAGGGTCAAGGCAGATGACTCAGTGCTGTTGATCTTTGTTGCTATCTCTGCATTAAAGTGAGTTTCCTTTTTAAGCAGCAGCCTATGTCTGATCTGAGGCTGTCTCTCATCTTGCTGATGAAAGATTTTTTCCTCCCACCTGTGGGCACAGCCATGCTCCAGAGGTGGCACCCAGCTGCTGAGGAGGAAGAACATGCACAACTTGCTTTCCCAGGACTCATGCCCAAATGGCAAAACACAGAGGAGCCTCTGCCCTCTGGGTGTGTCATCCTAAGCCTCCCTGTGCCAATGGCTGTGGATGCCAGGGCAGGCAAAGCTCCTCTCTCCTCTCGGGGTGATGGTGTCGTGTTTAACAAAGCCTGCAGCACTCCCACGAGAAAGGGATTTGCTTTAGGGCTGACCTAAGAGAAGGCCACTGGATGCAAGTCTTCTAGAGATGTGACTTTATGCTTAACTCTGAGCCCAAAAGCAATGGGGATAATTGGATGCTCCATGTTAAACTTGTTGGAGGCTTTAGTGACTTGCCTGCGGACATTTACCAAGCCTGTGGAAGAAACACACTGGAAATACAGATTGAGAGGAGCTGAATCTCCCTTGGGGCTGTACTATTGTATTAACCTTACAGCACTTCTCATATGTGAAAATATGCTGACCTTGCTGCTTTAAAGTGGGGTTTTTATCCAGCAAAAGAGCAGCAGCAGGACTTAAAATCACTGGTGAGATTATTCTGCAAGTGTAGCTTAATGGCTTGATTGCAGCCCTGACCTGGAAAGGTAACTGCTAGTGATGGATGAGGAGCTGTCTTCCACATCTCATCTCGTCAGCTCTCATTGTTCTGACTTTGGCAGGAAAAATGCTGTTTGCTTGAATGCTTCGAAGGTGGTTGAAAGAAGACTTTGAACGTGGTTGTAATGTGGGTTTTTAATTTTTTTTTTTAAATTAACAACTGTCCGCTTCTCAATTCCTCCCACCCAAATATCACAGCAATACTTGCTAATGAGAAATAATTATGTCTCAATTTTAGGTGGCACGAGTGCTATTGTTTACACAAAATGTGAGAATCTTGTAAGACATGGGGCATATGCTTGGAGGGATAATGCATGAGAATCAGCTCTGCCTTCTCAGGGAGCCAAGCCTTGCAGAGGAAGATGACAGATACATGTGTTTAAATACAGACTCCAGAGCTGGCTGTGTTTGCTTCTCATTTGTCATAAATGCAGAGACTTGCAGCACAGAGCACCAGTTCAGCACAAGCTGGAACATATGGTCCTCCCCAGCAGATGTGACATGAATTCAGTGCTCACTGGAGGTTTCAGGCTGATGACCAGCAAGAGGATTCACCCTGGTAAGCTGGTGTGAGTATTCTTGAAGCTTTCATGTGATTGCTGCTCCATTTGGGTGTTTCCATGGATAGGGCAGAAGAGCATGGCCTGGTTTTCAGGCTGTGTTGCTGGCAGTTCATAACTGCTGAAGCAGCTTCCTGCACCCATCTGATACATTGGTTGGATATGATGTTGCAAACTCTTGGGATGAAAATGCTTACACGAAGCTACTGCTTTGGAGTGACCTCATGGTTCATTCTTTCTTCCCAATTTTCCACAGACTTGGTATTTAAACAGAAATAACTCTCCAGTCCCAGTGGTGAAAGCCCTGTGTTATTTTCCATTACTCTCCTATTAACAAGAAAATTCATGATTATATTCTTCCCTCTTTTTTTCTCCCTACACTTACCAAAATACATGTGATACTGCTACAGCCTTTGCTTTTAAATGATGTGTATTGGTGCACCCTCCATATGTCATCTCATACTGAGTGCTAATTGCAGGCTGACCTGTACTGAGCTAGGAATAATCAGCAGAACTCTTAATACACTTTCTGATTGGCTAAAAAAAACCCCAAAACCTAACCCCAAAAGGTCTTCTTGTCATAGCCAGGAGAAACTAATAGAACAGATTACACAGATGACTTGCATGTGTTATGAAAACAGCATAAAACCACGATGAGAAATTTGCATAGGAAATTTCTCAGAGAATATTCATCCACACTGTAAAATCAATGATGAATTTTCCTGCATCTGGCAATTATTATGCCACACTCTGTTCTTACTCAATATTCACCCTGTTCATCCTAGGCAACACTTACTCATTCCTGAGTTGTCTCACATACCAAGATATTAATCTGCTTCTCACACAAACAGTCAATGACCTGAAGTTGCTACAACACACCAGCACGGACTTGATTCAGTATCTGTTTTTGTTTGCTTTCTTCTGTTTGTTTGTTGTTAGGGAGAAAGAATCTGAAGTGGATCAAAGTCCATTTGGTCTCTGGAGCTGCCCCCATGCCCCTCCTTCCCACCCCTGTGTTTAGAGTTGCATGCTATGACATTTCAGAAGTCATAGCCACTACCCACCTGTATTTGCCTTAAATCAAACAACTTCTTAAATGGATTTTAGGTATTTCATTTTTCTTTGCTTTCTTGGGCATAAGCTGGGCCTGATTTTTCTGTGGACTTTGGTTTCCTTGGCTTCTAAAATAATTTTCTAAGGTGTTGCTGATTTGAATAGTTTGGTCATTGGCAAGTCCAGCTGTGCCCCTTACCCAGCAGTGCCCTCCTTCAGGGAGCTGCACACAGTGTCAAAGCCTGCTCCAAAGGTAACTAATTATGTATTATGTCATTGATTGTCATTATTGATGGGTGGTGGAAGTATCTGTGCAAATCCATATCAGTGTACCTTATTTATTGTACAGCTCTGCTGACCCCAGGAGTGCGTGATGTGCCTTTGCTCAGTCTGCTCACAGAGATAAGAGCTGCTATGGCCTGAGCCTCCTTTGGGAGGGGACTCAGCTCCACCTGGATAGGTGACAAGGGGGCAGGTAGTGCCTAAAACAGGCTGGAGCTGGAGCAATTTCCATTTGGGAGGGCTGCCAAGACCCTTTTCCTGGCTGCATCTGCAGGTCTGCCTGGTGCCCTGCACTGGCTCCTGTGCCATGCAGAGAGCTCACAGGTATTTCTGTCTACCCTGGACTCAAAGCCTTCCAGCCCTTCTTGGGGAGCAGTGACAAAGGCTGTGCTTGCACTGCTGCACGAGCTGGGTTTCTCTGGAGCAGAGCAGAGATGGTTTCATGCTGTCCCAATGACCTGCAGCAGGGTTGGAGGCCAGGAGAGAACTTGTCTGCCACTGAGTTTCCACACAGTGGGCCACTGTATGTTCAGGTATATTCTTAGCTGGATTCCTTGCCTTTTGCTGATGGATAAGGACAGGCACTAAAACTAAGTTGTGTGTGTTTCTACCCCCGGCTCTGTCTTTGATCAGTGGAGAGGTTGTAAATGGACTTGTTGCCTGGCTGTTTGGGATGTACCTATTTTTGGTAATATTCATCTACTTGGGGAGCTAAATCAAGGGAAATAAATTCAATGAAGCATTCCATCATCATGAATAATTCATTGCTCTCTAATATATTTAGGAATTATATTTAAAATAGGCTTATAATTCATAAACCTGTCAAAAAAATTGATCTAAAAAGAGGGTTTATTATTTATCCCAGAGCCAAAGGCTAGTGCTGAAATTGTGTGAACTGAAATCTTTTAGCAAGTTCAGATTTCATACTTCTTAAATGACTAGAAATCTTCCCACAGAGATGAACTGGTGAAGCTCCCCTCAGAGCAGATCCCAGGGAAGCTGTAACCACAGCAGAGCACAAGGTACAGAAATTTCAAGTGTGTAACTTCCAATATCAAAGTGCTCTTGGAGAGAGCTTGGGATTCGTACAGCCTGAGGCAGCTCTCCCCAAGCCTTTCATCTGTCATGCTGTGGCAGCAGGCAGACCAGAGAGACAGAGGGGAAAAACACATTAGTATGAGGGCAGTGTTGTGTCATTTGCAGAGATGTGATCCCAGCAGAAGCTCGGGTTTGGGTGGTACAGTTCTGTCAAGCCATTAGCTTTTCCCCTTTCTGTCCTTGACAGGATGATGTAAGGCTCTAGCACAAGGCTTCCTAGAGCTAGCCCTGCCCTGCAGAACGGGTGCTGTGAGCCAGAGCTTCAGCTTTCCCACCCTCATTGCTGAGTGCTGATAAGCTAGGTTCCCTGGACGGATCCTCCCTCACTCAGATTTCCTCCCACGCTGTATTTTCCCTCCTTTTCCCTGGGTGGGTGATCCAGCCCAGGCTCATCAGGAGAGTGTCAGCTGAGCCAGGATTATCTCATTATTTGGGGCTGTAAGCCGATAACAGAGCTTGTTCCCTGTTGTGTGCTTAGCTTTGATTCTGAGAGCTGTATCTCATCACTTTGTGCCCAAACTTCATCTCTGTAGCTTGCTGCCACAGGGTATTTTTCAGGCACAAAACCCCTTTTCTAATTTCATGGCGAGCTTAGGGTACATAAACCCAAAGCAGAAAGGCCCAGTAATGACAGTGACTGGAGGGGACAGGGACAGCTGCTGCTGCTTTGCTGCTCTTTGAAAGCACCAGTGACACTGACAGCCCAGCTGAAACCAGCACAGAGCTGTGGCACGAGCCTGATGTCTCTTCCCCAGCTCCCTCGCACTGGTTATGAAAAACAGAAACAGCACAACAACCCCAAACTGGTATAATGAAACTGTTACGGTCCTTATTTAAAATAGTCTGCTTTAATCAGCAAATTAGGGCTTAGCTATGCCATCACCTTTTTAAGTTATGGTGAAAATACACATTTCAGTGGCTTACCATTAGTTAAGCTAAACTATTTCAGTTGGTGATTAAATTTACATTTGGACATACCCGAATGTGTCTTGGTTTAATTAGATCAGTATTAAACTGTTTTTGTTAAATGAGTTTAACACAAGCACATGCAAGATTTGGTTCTATCTGACGCTTTTTAAACCTGGGAATTCCATAGTGGGGATCTTCAGACCCACAAGCTCTGCTGAGCCCTGGGGGTGGCAGGGAAAGGGAAGGGCTGAGGAGGCTCCTGCATGGAGAAGGTGACACAGTGGGGCCTTGTCACCAGCACAGTGTGATCACCTCCTCTGCTGCCCCAGGAGAGTTAGCAGGGCTTGCTGGCTGTGTTCAGATACAGCACTGGGAGCTGTGACTGTTGTCATTCAAACGTGGATCACATCAAATACTGAACTTAGAGAGCAAATGCGAGACTTAGGGTCTTGACCTGGAGAGGTTTCATGTTTCCATTTTCTGTGTGAGAAACATTCACTGTTACTGCTGATAACCCTTCCATATGATGGTTCTGTACCTGCACTCTCCTTGCTGAAAGATGTTTCCTTTCCATGATGCTGTAGTTGGATTTCTTCACAACATGAGCCACTTCAGCTTCATGGAGACCATGGGACAGCACTCACAGCTCATCAGACAGAACTCAGCGTGCCAAGGACACTGATGTAGATGGGCTGGGCTTTTGCTCCTGGTTCATCTTAGCTGGAAACACATAGGCATGTCTTCCTGAATGCCATGTAATGTGTAAGTATAAATGCAAAAAAGTAATCCTTGAGGGTTTTCAAATGATATGGGACAAGCTGGAAATGAGCCAGCTGATGCTGGTACTGACCACTGGCACAGAGCCAGGGTATTTCTGCTTGTGATAAGGACAGGCTTGGACAAGAGATTGTATGAACTACTCAGGAAGCCATCCTTCTACAGAAAGGAAATCCTGTATTGGGCTGTGTGTGGTTTATAGCAACCTGCTCTGCTTGCAGGCTCTCAGATTCAGAATTGCTGCGCTCTGCTGATAGCTAGTGAGCAAACAGGCTGGCAGAGGTGGCAAGCACATCCAACTTATGAAACAGAAAATATTTTAAGACAGACTGTGCAGTAACACCCCTGCCCCCCAAACTCCTTCATGTCCATGTACTCTGGAGGTTTGGCTCTCCATGGTCCTGGGTTGCTCAGTCTCCTCAGCTGTTTGTGGTTTCAAGACACCCTCTCCTGTTTTCCCATCCCCTGCTGCTGTGACTGGCAGAGATTCACTAGTCCACAATAAAAAATGGATTTATATCTGGCTGATGCTGTTGGTTTGTACTGTAGTTAATAGTATCCCATAAAATCTGGGAGTCAGAGGAATAGCAGGCAAAGAATGTTTATTTTGATCATGGCATCTCCTTGGCAGGCACATCCAGTGGGCTGGGGGAGAGATGTGCTGGCAGCTTTGCTTTCAGAGAAATAATTACAAGAGTAATGACTGGGGCATGAAGTCAAGTGATGAACCATTAAGACTTATATTTTTTTGCAATCAATTATTGTCCTTTTCTGCTGTAGACTGTTTAATAGTGGTGCAGGTATAACTCAGTTGCTGTAGAAAAGCAGCTGTACATCCCTGGTGCAGGAAGGGATCCCCAGAGATTTCCTCCTGCACCTGCAGGAGACTCTGTGCAGCTCTGCTTCAGCTGGGCAGGTACCGACCTGGGGTATCTGGGGGGGAATCTCAGGCTTGTGTCTCAGGTAGATTATAAAAGCTCTAGACAAATGTCATCACCTGTTCATGCCTGTCTTTCTACAGATTCCATGGTGGGCTCGCCATGCAGGCTGCTCTGCCTGCATCTCTGACTGTCTGCTGTGCTGTAGCATGAACAGCTCAGTCACACAGATGTATGAAATGCTGCCAACTCTGGAGAAACTTTAATGGATGCTCTAACCCACTGCTTTCTTTTGCCTCTGCAGCTCTCTCCCAGGGCTATCATGCAGATCATATATACTGGGATATCTATTTTTAGCTCGACTTAAGAATAACATTATTCCTTATTTAGTGAGCAGGATATCCTGTATATGGGACATTCTGGAGTGAGTGTTTAGATAACATCGAATTAAACAATGGGTGATTTAAACAATGGTAGTAAAAATTGGTGTTACGAGTTCTCTCTGGTTGCAATTTTGAGGTCATGTTTATTAGCATATAACCTATTCTTTTTCTTGAGTATACAACTGCTATTAAAAACTCCATAAAGCTGAGCACCTCTGGGGTGTCTCCCACCCCTGTCGTATTCAGCGTTTTCCCCAGAGACTCATTCTGTGCTCAGGGAGTCATGAAGCAGCAAAGGTGCCAGGAAATAGGCCATTGGCCATCTTCTATCAGCCCCAGGCTCTACAGATTTCTTCTTGCCTCTGGCTGAGGAGCAGAGAAAGGACTAGCAGGTAATTTAAGCAGTGTATGGATTCATTCTGGTTCTGATTTCAAGGTCCCATTATTAGTGTACAACCTGTTACCCTGCAGCCTGAGAGAGCCTGCCCTAGCACCACCTGGGCATGCAGAAGCACACGCTGAGCTGGTGCCTGCCCTGCCAGGCCTGCTGTGGCTGCTCACACACTCTCAGCCAGCTGGCCCTGGGCCTGTCCCACTGCCTGGGGTGACATCTGCATGTCCCACTGCCTGGGGTGACATTGCATTTCCTCCAGCCCGTGGGGGCTGTGGCTGGCAGGGAGGCTGTGACATTGCCCCGTGCACAGGTCCCACAGGATAACTGCTGTGCTGGGAAGCTCTGGGTCCCCCCATGGGGCATGAGGGCTGTGCCAGCTCCTGCAGATGTAGCTGTCTGTCTCCTGAGCGTGGCCGTGCACTAATCAAATCAGCCCTGCATGAAAAGAGAGTGCAGCCTGTCTTGAAAAATCACTGTGCCTGGAGCAAGGCCTGAAGGCATGTGAAACACGCTGGGCTTGAGGGTGAAAAAAACCACAGGCTAGTAAAAATTGAATATATGAGCCAAGGGTTCACAGAGTTCAACAGTATTTTCCAATAAAACATCTTGAAGGATCGCTTTAATACCAGCACAGCTGTGTTATTTAAACAGTTTGGAGTTTTGGGGGTGCAGGACAAAGTGAAGTGATGGGTCACAGGCAATAAGCAGAACAATGAATGGTTTTGTCCCCTCATTCAGCCTTGTGAAGAAATACAGGAAAACATGAAACGAGGAGTGGGAAAAAAAGATGCTTTTCACTTCCTGGGTTTTCTTTGCAAGATATGGCTGTTGTGGGATGATATTTCTGAGTAGCAAGGCTATGGACTTAGCTGAGTGGAGCTGTCAGAAAACATGCTTTTGGTTGTAGGGCATGGAATATTTTGCTGGCTGAGATGTTATAAAATTGCCTGTAGTTTCTTGCCTTTACGTCTGCTTTTTTTTTAATTTTAAAAATCCCCAATCTCCTGATTGTAACTCCAAGAGTAAAGTTGGAGTGATTAGGACTTCTCTTTGTATCTCTCAAGTGTACTCTTGACTCTCACCCTTGTCTGGCTGTGTGTAAATTAATTCAGGCTGCTTGACCTTGGTTACCTAGTTTGACTTTGTGTGCACCATCTTGGCTATGAAATATAAGCTATTTCCTGTCAATTACGATTTCTATCTAATTGAAGTAATGCAATTGCATAACCAAACATTTGTATGGCATATCTCTTGATTCTCTGACCCATTCCTTATTAAAGCATTTTCAGCTTTCTGGGTTCCTTCTCTTGTGTTCAAGCACTGCTTTTCACCATTGTGGAGCCACCCATGCCACCGTGCAGATGCAGCAATAAGAACTTTATCACCCGAGATTAAACTGAGCAGAATGCTTACATAGATGGTCCCTAAACTTCAGCAAACAACTTAAAAACTCTGTAAATATTTATTACGCAAACAGAAGTTGAGTATGATCACCTTGTCCCCATCAATATTTGAGACCGTTTAACGTAGTCCCAGCAAACTATGTGTTTAAAAATTATCTGAAGTATCTGTGTATATAACCCCTGGGGTTATTTCTTCCCTCTTAATTTGTTAAATCAGGATAATTTGGGCACAAGGTAAAAAAGCCAAGGTTTTGAATGATTCTGTGCACTGCAGGCAGCTGTTAGTAGGGCAGCAGCCGTACACACCCTGGGGTGCTGGCACCGACAGCTCTGCTGCTCCTTTGGCACCGAGACCCCCGGGCGGAGCTGCCAACGGGAGGGGCTCCCCTGCCAGGGGACAGGCCTGGAACACTTTCATTTGAGGAAAAACGTGCAACGTGGAGCTTGTGACACGGCACCGCCGCCCGGGCAGGAGCGCTCCCCGTGACACCGCTCCCCTCCCGTGCGGGGACAGAAACTCGCGGTTTTACACCCAAACACGGCAGCGAGGGGGGCACGGAGCCCGACTCTCCTCCTCCTTCGGGCAGGGCTGCGGGGGCTCTGCCCGGCCCGGGGCAGCCGGGGCTCGGGCTCGGGCGCTCCGGGGCTCCCCGGGCGGGAAAGCGGCAGACCGGGAACCGCCAGCGGCGGGCGGTGCCGCTCCCCGCCCCGGGCCGGCCCCCGTCGGACAACGCCCCCGGCCCTCGGGCCGCCGCCCGCGGCATTTCCTCTGAGCTCAGCCGGCGGCTGACGCGGGGCCGCGTCCGTCGGAAGAGGAAGCCGGCGGCGGATCGCGCGGAGCGGCGGCGGGGCAGGCAGGCGCGGCGGGGCGAGGGCAGCGGCGCGGCCCGCGCTGGGGGCGGCCGGGGCGGCGGAGGAGGGGGCCGGCGGGGGCGGGCGCTCCCCGCCCGCGGGGCCGGGCGGCGGCTCCCCCCGCGGCCCGAGCCCCCGCCGCGCCCTGCCCGTGTCCCCCCTCCGCCTGCGCGGCTTCTGGCCGCTGCTGACCGCGCTCTGCACCGCGCTGCTCTGCCTCTACCAGGCGCTGCGCGGCGGCGCGGCCGGCGGGGACGCGGGGGGCCCGGGGGACGCGGCGGCGGAGGCGGGGGGCTCGGGGGTGCCGCTGCTGAAGGGCTCGGCGCTGCTGCTGCTCGGCTGCCTGCTCGCCCGCTGCTGCGGCGCGGCGGGCGGCGGCCCCCGGCGCGGCGGGGCGCGGGGCGCGGCGGGGGCGCGGCGCGGGGCGCTGGAGCAGTTCCACGCGCGGCAGCTGCGGGTGTCGCCGCACGTGCTGGGCCACAGCAAGGCGCACGTCGGGCGGGTGGTGGCCGAGCTGGTGCGCGCCGCCAAGGCGCAGGGGCTGCAGCCCGGCCCGCTGGCCCTCAGCCTGCGCGGGGACTTCGTGCGCATCGGCAGCGCCTACGAGCAGCACAAGGTGCGCAGCCCCGACTGCTTCGACATCCTGGTGCCGCTGCGGCTGCCGCCGCACCTGGAGCCGCAGCCGCGCCGTGCCGACGGGCCGGGGCCGTGCGGCGCCTTCGTCTGCGGCCTGCGGCCGAGGGACGGCTGGACACGACGCTGCCGGCCCTTCGCCGAGGGCTTCTGCGTGGAGCTGCAGGGCCGCAGCCACCTCTCGTCGGGGCTGGTGCTGCGCTGGTTCCAGGGCCACCTGCAGCGCTGCCTGGGCGCCGTGCGGTACCGGCTGCAGGAGCGCTGCCGCGTCAGCCTCTCGGCCTGCCCCGGGCACCCGCCCACGCTGCACATCCTGCCCTGCTCCGACTACGTCTGCTGCCACATCTCCATGGCCGTGCGCCTCATCCCGGCCATCCCTCTCGGCGACGCGCTCTACCTCACGGCCGTGCCGCCCGAAGGGCCCCGTGCCCCGGTGCCCGAGGCCATCTGGGGCCTCAACGCGTCGCGCCACGAGCAGCGGCTGCTGGGCTGGCTGAAGGAGCAGGCCCCGGCCTCGTCCTGCCACCTCAAGTGCCTGCAGCTCCTCAAGGGCCTGCGGGACCTCCGCAGGCACGGTCTGGAGGAGCCCTTCTGCTCGCAGTGGGGCCGGGTGCTCTCCTCCTACCTACTGAAGACAGCCCTCTTCTCCCTGCTGCTGCAGGGGCCGCTGGAGGCGTGGGATGAGCGGTTCCTGGTGGAGCGGCTGGAGGACCTGGTGCTGTACCTCAGGGACTGCCTGCGCAAGCAGGTGCTGATGGATTTCTTCCTGGGCAACAGCAGCATCCCTGAGGCCGTGGCGCTGCCCCGGTTCCTCAAGGAGGCGGCCCCCGTGAACTTGCTGTCTGCCTTTGACGGGCCCACACTGGACCTCGTGGCCTTCCAGCTGATCAGCACCTGGATCCAGGCGCCGCACATCATCAGGATGTACAGCAGCCCGCGGTACCTGCGCCCGGTGCCTGCCCCGTGCCGGCACATCGCCGAGGCCAAGCAGGAGCTGCCAGCAGAGTGAGCTGGGGGCTGGCAGAGCTGGTGTCACCCATGGACTCTCCCGGGGCATCCGTTGCACATCCATCGCGCATCCATGGCTCATCCATGGGTCATCCATTGCTCATCCATCGCTCATCCATCGTGCATCCATGGCACATCCATGGCTCATCCATGGCTCATCCATGGCTCATCCATGGCTCATCCATCGCGCATCCATGGCTCATCCATCGCGCATCCATGGCTCATCCATCGCTCATCCATGGCTCATCCATCGCGCATCCATGGCTCATCCATCGTGCATCCATGGCTCATCCATCGCACATCCATGGCTCATCCATCGCGCATCCATGGCTCATCCATCGCGCATCCATGGCTCATCCATGGCGCATCCATGGCGCATCCATGGCTCATCCATGGCTCATCCATGGCGCATCCATGGCTCATCCATGGCTCATCCATGGCTCATCCATGGCTCATCCATGGCTCATCCATTGCGCATCCATGGCGCATCCATGGCACATCCATCGCTCATCCATGGCTCATCCATCGCGCATCCATGGCTCATCCATCGCTCATCCATCGCACATCCATGGCACATCCATGGCTCATCCGTGGCTCATCCATTGCTCATCCATGGCACATCCATGGCGCATCCATGGCGCATCCATGGCTCATCCATCGCGCATCCATGGCACATCCATGGCTCATCCATGGCGCATCCATGGCACATCCATCGCTCATCCATCGCGCATCCATGGCTCATCCATCGCTCATCTGTGGCTCATCCATCGCACATCCATCGTGCATCCATGGGTCATCCATCGCACACCCACAGCCTGCTCGTGCCTCAAGAGCCTGCATCTGCCGGAGGATGGTGGGACTGATGAAATGTGCTTCTGTGGTTTTGTCCCTGACCAGAGAAGACCGGGCTGAGACTTACTGAAATTGTGATTCTTGTTCTTTAGTCTTGTTGATTGTACGTGGGAAAATTTTGAAATTTCTGGGGAAGTGCCTTAGTTGTCAAGTGTTGCCTTCACTCAACTGTTTGCAAACTAAAAGGCTGAAACTGATGTTTTTAGAAATCCATTGTAACTTTTTGTCTTAGTGGCAAAATTGAGCTTCTTCTGAGGTTTTCTTTTTATGATACAAAATCCATTTGGGATTTAAAAATCCTTGAAGTGCAAACAACCCCCCCTCAGTGTACCAAGATGTTCTTAACATATGATGAGCACTAGAGCATGGGTGTGGATCACAGTTTGAAATGCTCAATGCCATGCTTTAAATTTCCTGGGTAATCGAGCACGTTGTGCTAAATAGAAATGTAACACATGTTAATGTAAACTCGAGGGAAGAAGTGAAACTGCTCTGATAACAGGGTGAAGAATCTAGTTTCACATTTGAATTCAAGTGAAGGTTATACTGAAGGATTGAAATGCAGATAGAAGGAAACAAATAGCACTTTATTTTCACAAAGGCCTTATTTTTAGGATAATTGGCTGCACTAAATATTGCTGTTGAGGAGGCATTAGTTTTTTGTTAAAGGAGTGGTGTTTGAATTATCCCAAGGAAAACCTTTTAAAGAAATACTGAAGTTCATTTGTTTGTGCGTTCTAATTGAGTTTTATTATTTGTTTCTGTATTCAAGTATTTCTTAGAATATGCTTTACCTCAAGGACCAACAACAAAATAAGAAATTCTGTATTCTGTTTTGGAACAAACCTTAAACCAGTCCAAATCTCAGTGCCATAAGCTGAGTGCTGCACCCTCCTGCTCCCTGTAGGAGTTTGGTGGGGATTTTGGATGACTGCCTTACCAGTTGTCTGATTGTGTCAGTGTTTGAACCAAATAACCTTGATGGTATTTTCTAATGTTGTACTACAGCAAATCGTTATTTTATTGGGGGAGAAGGAACTAAAATATTTCAGGGTACTTCAGAATTATTTGGCACTGATTCTTGGTACAGTGGCAGTCTTAGGCTACAGATTCTGGTGTCTTCTAAAATATCAGGCAGATAATTGCCACTTTTTGCCTGGTTATGTCCCACTTGCTGGAATAACCTGTTGAGTTGTAATGCAGTCAGGTTTGTAAGTGTCCTTAGCCCCCAGTGCAGGTGTGCCAGGGTGTCAGACAGCTCAGAATTTCAAACCCTTGCTTCATTTGGTCACCTGCTCAAGTATTTGATGTATTAAGTCCCAAAATGTGTTGCTGAATTGCTGGTGCTCAGGGAGCTGAGCATGTGCCTGATTTCCTGCTGTGCTGTGTCCTGAGTGAGCACTCAAATGAGTTGTAAAGAACCAAGTGTAACTTCTGGGAAGCTTTAGGATAACTCGAAGTTACCAGCCTGCTCTTCCTCTCCCTGATGTGTTGTGTACCTTATTCACAGTTCTGTGCATCAGAGCATAAAACAAACATTTTCAAAATCTACGAAGCTTTATACAAATCTATTTTTCTAAGTGGAAACACTCCCTAGGCAGATGTTTGCCTACTTCTGTCTATTTTTTTAACTGCTCTTGCAGTCTTATTTTCAGGTAATTATGGCATAGGTCACACCCACAAGCTGGGTTATTTTTGTATTCGAAGCACTGTGCTTCTTTCTACAAATACAAATAGTGTATTTATAGGTAGTATTGATCCAATGTTCTTTGCACATGGTGTTTCTGGTTTGTTTTTTTTCGGTAGCAGACCATGATATGTACTATTTTTGCAGGCTTGTGTTTCTTGGTATTTAAAATAAGATGCAGTTCTGCAATCAAGCCATTGAATCTTTTGCCCAAAGAAGAACTAGATGGCCAGCCCAGGGTATTGTGGCTGCCTGGACTCATGACATAAAAACCCTTGAGCTGTTAACTCTGGCATCATGACCACTTCAGTCAGCTGTCTGTCTGTTTATATCACTGCATCCCTGTCTCTGGAAAGAGATCTTTTCTCTGGAGAGGGGTGCACATTTGTTTGGTGTTGCCACAATACATGGGAACCTGTAATGGACTTGGTAAGGACTTTCTCATTAAAATGCAGTGAGATCAGGAGAAGAGAGTTCCATTGGAAAATGCATGACAAGAAGAGAGGGTGGAGAATGTAAATAGTTTAGAAAATGAAAGTTGGCTGAAGGGTGAGTGAGGATGAAGGTAAACTCTGTGAAGATGCACTGCAAACAAGCCAAAGGACATGGGGTGAAGCTGGAGGAAAGCTGTTGAAAGCAAGGGGATTTGGAATGTAAGGAAAAGAGATTTAAGTGGGTTTTGCTTTGACAGTATTTCCAAAGCAGTTGAATCCATCGGGGTAAGAAGTGAGGCAAACCCTCAGTTTATTAGCCATGCAGGCAGATCTTCAGTGTGAATTTTTGTTCATCAAGGCATGCTTTGAGTTCATGATGGAGAAAATGCAAGTGTTTGCTTTCACCTTAGGCTTGGGCGAGCCTTCCTGAAGTGAGGAGGCTTCCTGCCACGAGGCACTGTGTGTGCACTTGGTGGCTCAGTGGTGCCACTGAGATTTTAAATGTATTTTCCTTATCTGCTCCAAAGCATGCATTCATGAGTACGACTGACAGAAGGAACTGATAGAAGTTGGGTTTCCAGTATTCATCTTACTCCACGGAACCGTGCCAGCCCTGGTCCCTGCTGTGTGCTGGAGCTCTCCCAGGGCCTTATCTGCAGGAGGTGCACTGGGCACTTGACCCACGTGAGTAATCCTGAGGGCCTTTTGCCTTCCTGCTCCTCTCCCAGCCCCTGGATACACAAAAACAAGGTTAGAATGCCTGTTTGCTGAGGCTGTAGCTGTTGTGATGTACCATGGGTTCGGTCTGGTTGCCTCTGTGGATGGAAACAGAAACACAGACAGAAAAAAGAGTGTGTTTAGCACTAATGTGGGCTCTTGGCTCTCTTACCTTCAACCTAACTGCAAAGACTGTGCAAATGAAGTTGTTTTTATTGAATGTTAATTGGGAAGAGGAGTCTCACCTGCAAGAGAATAAGTTCATTTACAGTACCAAAATTCATGTACTTGATTTCATTTTGTATTGAAAAATGCTGTGTATTTCTCAAAGGCATTATATTTTATCTGACCAAATATCTTGCAAACATTCCTTTTTTGATTTTGAATCTCCGCAGAGTAATGTAAATTTTAAGTGTCTGTTTGTAATGGACATTCCTGGTACAACTATTTTTTGCTGGTTAATCATAAGACCAAAGATAAAACTGAAGTGTTCAGCTGCTATTGTTTTGGTTTTTTAAAAGTGTTTATAGGCTCAAAGTGTCAACCCATTTTAATGAAACGTTTATAAATTCATTTCCTATTTAATACCAAAATACATTTGCACTTTTATTGTTTCCATAAAAAGTTGGTGGTTTTGTTTGAATATTTCACTGTAATAATAAACAACTGTGTTAAAACATCTGTGCCTCAAGATTTGAATTTCTTGCTACCTTTTTTTTTTTTTTAGTAAAAGCTACCTGCAGCCACAGAACTGTGATTGGCAGGTTTGTGTGCTCTTTAGGAGGAGCTGGAGTGGCAGAATGATGGAAGGGCAGGAAGTGCACGCCTTGGGAGCTGTGCAGAGGGATGTGGAGGAGCGCCAGGAGAGAGTGGAGCTCGGCTGGCACCTCTGGTGTGCTGACTTCTGAAACAGAGCACGCTGGCTCTGTGGTTATCCTGTCAGAGTTCTTGTTTCCTTGGCTGCAGTGTTGGGTTCTGCAAATCTGCTCTTGCTGGTGCTTAATGAAAAGCA
This sequence comes from Acanthiza pusilla, assembly GCA_036630365.1. Taxonomy (NCBI): domain Eukaryota; kingdom Metazoa; phylum Chordata; class Aves; order Passeriformes; family Acanthizidae; genus Acanthiza; species Acanthiza pusilla. The sequence continues at coordinate 786,958 of JAXCHO010000030.1, read as the reverse complement.
GGGAGTTGATTTCACAGGGTCTGTGGGATCTCCTCAGCGTGGCACGGACAGACACATCTCCGTTCCAAACCGTGAAGGTTGTGCTTTTATTAAAAATGGGAGAAGTTCTGCTGAAGCCACAGGAGCCTTGTGGAAGGGCCAGCAAATGACCTGTCCTTTATTGGCCTTTGGTGAGATGCTGGAACTACACCCATGGCTTGTGCTGCTGCTCCCAATTAATGAAATAAGAGCAAGAGCCAGAGGTTTTCAATCACTGAATCGAAGCTGGGCTGCAGGGGCTCTCCCCAGGCCTCTGTGTGCCTGCCTTCACCTCGCAGGAGCTGCTCCTGGGAGAGGGGCAGCAGTCCTGGCACGGCGTGGCTGACAGGCTCCTTGCTGGCAAGGACTGGAAAAATGTCAACATTCAGTGTCAACACTCAGCCACCCAAGCTGGTGTGGTGAAAATGTATTTAGAACTTCAACTCTAATAACATTATCTCTTATTAATGGCTTCCTTAAGAGCAATAACCATCCTCTGGTCTCCATTTAAGTATTTCTCTGTTTGAAGCCTGAGTTTCTATTTAACAGAGAAGAAACACAGGCCTTTCCTTTTGTGATAGATCTGTTAACGAAAAATTAACTGGCCTAAGGACTTGCATGCTTGGTGTTTAAAGAAAAGCCTGTTTGCATCCAACTCATTGGATAAATTGTTTAAAATCTTTCCATCCTTGTGCAAATACCTCCTTGTAAGGCAGCCAAGGTCAGCGGAGAATTGCTGATTAAATACTGCTAATGCAACTTAAAACTGTCTGCAAGGGAAGGGACTCTTATTTGTGCATCCCATTTTCTTAAGGCTCCAGAAGAGTTCAGACAAGGGAAATCTGCTGTTCCAGGCTGCTTTATTTCTTGTGTCACCTCTCTAAATGTCTGCCTGGTGAGTTTTCCCTGAGGTGACATCATTTCAGTCGCTGGCAGGAGAGCATCCAGCCCCACTTTGCTTGGGCTGGCAGTGGTGGTTGAGGCAGAAATAAGAACTGCCACCCCTCAAAACACAAGGATTCTCCTTCAGTGCTTGCTGATGCTCTGAGGCATGGTGCGTTTTCTTACTGGAGAGGCTGAAGGAGCTCCCAGCTCTGAAATAAGCAGGATATGGAGGGCTGACCATGAGCAGATCTGGCTGGGTTTCTCAAACATATGAGATGCCTAATTAAGAGTACCTCTGCTCTTGTGCATGCGCCTTCAGTGTCCTATTTTGAACAGGTAACCAAGAATTGGCATATTTCCACTGCTTTGTGAGAGATCAGCGGCAGAGCTGTAGGTGATGTGTGTTCTGTGTCTGTGAACAGCCTGTGCATTCAGGTAACGATTTATATGCAAAATGCTGAAAGGTTGTTACCAACCTGTGTGCATCAAATGCCATCGTGTACCAGGCTCTGTGTTAAGGACAGTTTTTTTCTCATTTTAAAGGCTAGCAATGCTGGTTCAGAGACTCAGAAGATTTCTGTGTGCTCCAGTGAGAGGCTGCTTTTCTTGAGACCCCTGGGATTTCCCTCCTCCGCTCCCCCCAAATAAACCCAAACCAATGAACCCTGGAAAACAGGACCAAAGCTGCATGGAGAGTACTCATCTCCCTGGGCTGTGATTCTCTATTGGCTTTTATCCCTGCCACAGAGTCCATATGAAAATCTGGGCAGGGGGAAAAAAAAGGGATGTAAGGAATCAAGGCTTGATGGAGATTGTGCTGTGAAGATTACCAGCTATCAAAGTAAAGCAGAAAAGTTACCAAAAATTACCCAAAAATGTATGATGGATTCCTAGGGGAGAAAGTGGAAGAAAAGCTTTGAAAATCTCACTGTAGTGACTGAAAACAAATAGCTGCAGAAACAGGAAGAGCAGCAGGGAAATCCAGCCAACAGCCCACTTCTCCCCTGCAGTTTCAGTCCACTCCTCTCAGTTTCAAGCAGGGGAGAAGAGAAACTGGAGCCGAATTCACTGGCAAATCCTTGTGCTCACTGCTTCAGGGGAGAGCAACGGAGAGGGCAACTCTTGGCTCTCTCCTTCAGGGTTTAATCCTGTGCAAAATTAAAATGCTGAAACACAAAACTCCCATGGAGGGAGGGAGTGTTCGGGCACGGTTTGCCAATCTGTCTCCTGTGCTCTGCCAGATGACAATCAGGGATCGCTGGTTTTGAAGGCAAGTCAGAATTCAGTTAGGTTTGCATGCTGAAAAGTGCTCCTGAGTTTCCCAGTGTCTCCTGACATGGCACAGGGCTCTGCTCGCTGCCTGGCCAGTGAAATGCTGGAGCAGCCCTGCAGAGGAAATGAGTCATTCCTCTATTTCTGTTGCAAAAGACTTCTCTGTGCTGTGCAATGCATTTAGGAATATATTCCTACAGCTTCTTGGAAGTTCTCCTAGGACCACGTTTAGGCATAAAAACATCAGCACATGAACAGGCACATTACAGACTTTTTCTTCATTTAAATTGGCTGTGCAGGCTTGGCTTCTACAGGAGGGATTCTCAGGACCCCTGAATTTGGTGCATTTCTCCTCTCTGGGTCTGTTTGCTGGTGGAGGGGCTGCTGCCCAAGAGGTGATTGTGTGGGGTATGAGTGTGTCTGCTGAGCATCTCTCTTTGCCATGCCCCCTTGGAGGCTCGGTGAAGCATGTTTCAAAAGGGAGACTTACTATCCATAGGATTGTGAATTATGGGCACTTCTCCATAAAATATATCTGCACAGAGCCTGTATGTTTCCCCAGAAGCCCCTTGAGCTCAGCAGCCATTCAGGCCCTACCAAAACCAATGACATCTCCTGAACAGTAAAAAAAAAAAAAAAAAAAAAAAGGGGAGTGGGGAGGAGAACAGCAGCAGTAGACTCTGAGAAAGCAATAGACCCATTTCTCCCCTTTTATTTTACTGTATTGTTCCCCAGAGAGCTGCACAGACATTGAAGTGCCTGTTGGCACTGGGGCAGCACCTGAGAAGCATCAGGCCTCGCTGTCTCTGCCCTGACCGAGGGATGACTAAATAAAGTGAATTGGCACTCAGTTGTAGCTTCTGCTGTGGGAGCCCTGGAGATCTTGGTAAGAATTTGGCAAATTGTCTATTTTCAAATCTCTCAGGAATCTGACTTGTTCAGGAATGAAGGAAGTCTTGGCTGAAGCTTTGCATGTGCCTAAGGATGAGTTTTGTCTGACAGTCTGTTTCTCTCTTGGCTCTTTGAAATGCAGACTCTTCACAATGTCCTGGCCCTGGCTGGGGGCAGCAGTTCCAGCAGAGCAGCAGCAATGCAGCTTCACTGCATTTTACAGGTGCTTCTGAAAATATTCCCACTTTCAGTTCCATGACATGACTTTCAGACGTGGTGAGTGCATGAGGGAGGGACAGGGAGACTGGTAGCAAAATACTCTGACTGCTATGGTTTGCTCCTTGGAGATGCTAAAGTGCTCCAAGGAACCTTAGAAATCTTGTGTGCAGAGCTTGTGTGCACAGCAGTGTTTTAAATTTGCCCCTTGAAATAATTTTCATTACCCAAAGTGTGTATAGGGGCACATAACAAGCTTTTAACTCTCAAATAATTCCTCAAGGAAGAATTGTTATGGCCTTCCAAAACGATCCCTGTGTTAAGTGGCAATTAAGAGCTAATTATGAGATGCTGTTGGATGAGATTAGTATCTGACTTCGAGTGACAATAGAATCCACACGGATAAGCTGGAGGGGAGATGAAGGAGAAAGGGGTGAGTAGGGAAGGCAGCAGCACTGCGAGGAGGGGCAGGGGATCACCTGGGGGAGCATGGCCACGACCTGGATGGTCATCAGAAGGGTCAGCATGGAAAACACGACAGCGTTTCTGAGGAGAACCATCTGTGTGAACTTCTTCAGCCAAAGCTTTCAGGGCTTGTAGCTCTTGTGGAAGATGTGAGCCCTGCCCTCTGAAATGTCAGCTGGGAAAGTGCTGCTCCCCTGGCTCTGGCAGCTGGAAGGACCTTGAGAAAGGGTCATTGCAGTGGTGAAATTTGTCTCTTTGGCTGATAAAGACCTTCATGACGAGACTCTCATACCAAAGGGCTCGGGCAGTGCAGCAGTTGGAGTATCTGTTTGCCTGACTGCTGCTGGAGTAGCTGCGTGTGAAGTGCACAGGTATTTTATTTGTATAAAACTGCTCCCTCTCAGAAGTCAGCAAACACAGCTACCCCAGAAACTTTCAAGTTGCAGGGTAGAAGGTGAATTTTGAGTGAATAAAGTTTCTGTGTTTGAACATACCAGGGGATGGTGTCCTGGGTGCTCTGGCACATCTTTGCCCTGAGAGCACCGAAGGTTTGTTTCCAGCAGATATGCCTGGGCCAGGCTCACAGAGGGAGAGGCAAAGGGAGCAGATGGACTCCTCCTTTCTCTCTCCTGCACAGTATTTTCATAACCTTTCGATGGCATCCCTGCAGAATGGGGACACGATGGCAGTCACGTGCTGGCCACAGCCACTCCAGTTCTTCAGTGGGGGAGGAAGCCTGGATGAGATCAGATTTACTTTTGTCCCTTTCCTGCTTGGAAACTAACTTGTGTTTCCAAGGAGGTCCCCAGTCCAGCGCTGTGGAAGGGATGCTGCAGGGAGGAGCAGAAATAACTTCCTCCCCTGGGAGAGGAGCAATGCAGTCCTTGACTCATGAGCTGCTGTGCTGGGCAGTGGAAATACAGATTGGCACCCGTCAGGGCACAGTGTGAGCTGTTGGCACAGCACGGGGCTGAGCCCACCCCAGGACATCACTCAGGAGCAGAGACATCTTCCCTGACAGCACTGCTCCATCAGCCTCAAGTGATGGCACTTTCTGGGGATGAACACAATGTGCTGCTGCCTGTGCAGCAGAAGGAGCAGCCCCGAGATCAAAGTGTCACCGTCTGAGCTGTAGGAACAGGGTTTCAGTCAGTCAGACACCCAGGGGAACGCCCAGCAGCGAGGAGGAATGTTCTCACCTGGATTTTAGCACACTTTGGCATGTGAGGCTGGTTCGGTCTGTGATGAAAACAGGTTTGCTCTCCAAGCTCAGCTCTGAATGGCAGAGAGCATGGTGTGTGCAGTGATTTTGGTTTCCATTAATGTCCAGAGAAGAGATTCCTTGTGAGAAGGAAATTTTAATTTGGAAAGGACTTGGTTCCTTTCTATTGGTTGCACTTAGCTGATTTGCAGCCTTCCTCCTCAGCAGAGCTGTGTCCCACCCAAAATGCCACAGGGTAAATGCACAGAATGGAGAGGAGGGAAAAGAATTCAGCAACAGAGACAGGCAGGTGAAACTGAGATCCTTTCAAGGCAGAAATATTCAGGAATTCCATTTGTTTCTCAGCTACAGCACTGCAGTGCTTTAGAATGCAAATTGCCCCTTTAGCCCACCCAGTTCAGCTCCACTGCATGGCACAGTATTTTGCACATCTGCTTAATGAGATGTGCAAAATGGGAAAAGCAGATGTGATGGTCTCTGCCGCTGTGAGGAGATGACTGGAAACAGAACCTTTTGTCATAAAAATAGCCATGCCCTTCTGAACTTGTTGAATTCTGAAGCTGACTCGGGCATGTTTTTGCAAATCAGGATTTGGTATTTGCAGGTGAATGATCCTGAATGTGTTCTGGAGCTGTTCCTTTGCAGCTCGGAAGTGGGTTTTTCTGCTGTTGATGTTGGTTTTTCCAAAAGCTTTAAGCAATCTCTGTTTTTCTGTTTTGTTAGTTCGTTTCATAATTTAAAAGCTTTTCTCTTACGAGCTATATTTAAATGGTTTTGGATACCTTTTCCTATATTTAACAGCTGCACAGCCCAGGGCTCAGCTATAAAGCCTTGCTGACTCAGTTGAAGAAAGTGTGCTTGACCACATCTGTTTCTGTGCTAAATTATATCTTTAAGCCACTGCTGGAAAGGAGAAACCTGTAAATTCCAATTCCTTCCCTGCCCACTTGCTAGGTTTGATGCAGTTTTTAATGCTCCTATGAATAGGAATTGTGACTTACCAAATTAGCGTGAATTAAATGGGAAGAGTCACAGCACAGTTATTCAAACAACTTCCAGGGGATGAGCAGTTGTTCTTCTAAAATAAGTCATCCATAAGTCTTTAATACAACCAAAGCTCTCAGCCTTTTTTTTACAATTCTGTCCCCAAGTCTCAGAGAGATGAGGTTGAGACTGAGTTTGTCTTATTTATAAAATCCCACACTCTAGCCTTTTTAGAAGATATTGCCTTACTTTTTAAGATGGACACTGAAAGTACCTTGAGTGCCTTTATCTCTAGAGTTGTGCCACTTTGAGGGCTGGGTTCGGTCCCCATTTTCTCGGCCCCTTTGTCAGGATCACACTCAATCCCACAGAGCTTGGGAAGCCACAGCTGCAGCTCCCACCCAGCTCCTCCAGGCAGAAGTGACTCTGGTTCCACTGAGCTTGTCTTCCTGAGAAATGGGGGAACTGCTTGGCTTCATACTGATATTGCTTGTTTCTCAGTCATTAAATTAAAACAAAGTAGAAATTTACTTTTAAAATAGAGCTCCCTTCCCTAGGAATTTGCTTCAGTGGGGACTGTGAGATATTCTCTCTGTAATGATTTATATTACAAAAATAGCTCTGTCCTATGTCTGCAAACAGTTGGAAATGTGAGCCTGGAAAAGAAATCTAGCAGCTAACTCCTCAGCCCTGCAGCTTGGATAAACCAGTCATAAGCAAAATGAATTACAAAAGCAACTGAAGAACTAAACTTCCCTATGAATACAATGTTCTCTCCTTGGAAGTCTGAAAATACTCTAGGCTTTTTAGCCTGACCAAAGCCTAGATCAAAAAATCTAAAAATCCTGACCAAAATCCATCTCCAGGATTTTTTGGCCGAAGGCAGGAGTGATGTGCCTGACGTGACTGATGTGCTCCAAAGTGCTGTGCAGAGCTGCACTGTGCCCAGCCAGGGACACTGTGGGACAGTGACACAGGTCACAGGGTCACAGGGTCCCGTTTTATTGCACAGCGAGCTCGGGGAAGGAACACAGCCTCAAATCCATGTTCACACACTGACCTGGCAGTCAGCCCCTCCAGCACACCCGCCGGTGACACTCAGCTCCCACAAGTGTCCCTGTGCCAAGGCTCTGTGTGCCAGGGCAGCGCTGCCATGGGGCAGGACCTCAGCGGGCGGTGACAGTCCCTCTGTGCCTCCCTCGGGGACAGCTTTCCTGTGAGCAGAACTTGGGTTGGAGTCCTCGATACAATACCACGCGGGGCTCACTTCCTCTGAGCCCGCATGCCCTTTGGCTGTGGTTTTTATCTCTGTTTACTACAGAAAAAGCCTGAGCAGATTATGCTGTGTCATTCAGTTCCCTGCCAGAGTGTATGTTAAAGACAAACTAGAAAGTGTGTGAATGCAAAAAAAGTAGCTGTGATTTTTTATGGCATAGGCAAGGCCATTACAAATTATACGAGGCAATGAGGATGTGAGGATCTTAGATCAAATTTAACTGCTTTATCTGGGGACTCGAAAAAAGAGAAAAATGTGCTCTTACTGATATTGCCAATTAGGGAGCTGCCAGGTGGCCAGTTAATAACCCAGATGTGCTGCAAATGCAGCATCAGCAGAGGCTGTTTGTGAGGTGAAGCAGAGGAGAGTTTCCCAGGGCACAGCGCCCGCAGGTTCCTCCTGGTGCGGGCGAGAGCTGGGCCTGGGAAATGTGACAAGAGCAAGAGCCTGGGGTAGGTAATGCCAAACCAGAAAGGGATAAGGGCTTAGGAAAACTGCAGAGAAGAACGAGGGAAATGCAGTGAAATCAAAGGAGCAGTTGGCCACTGGAAATGCAGGAGGCTGGGAATGGTGTCTTGGCTTCAAGCCACGCAGATGCTCAGCTGTCCTGGTTCAGAGACAGCTCAGAGCAAAGGCTGCGTGAGTCACGGAAATGGGCTGCAGCACCTTCCCCTTTTGTCACTAGCTGGGATCTGTGTCTGCCACGCTGATGTCAGCCCAGCTCCTGCTGGAAACTGCATCATCACTGGCACAAGATCAGTGCCTGTGACTCTCTCAAGCCTCGAGGGACCAGAGTCTGTGACAGAGGCGCTGGAGCCCAGGCCTCTTGCTGACCCCTGAAGTACACCAGGAATGCTCTAGGACAAGGGGGTGACCTCTCACTGCTCCAAACGGAGCTGTCTGGCCATGAATTTGGGAGAAAGGATTGAAGGGAATAGCACGTGAGCCTGGGGGGGCCGGCAGGGCTGAGCTTGCAGCTTTGCTATGAGCAGGAAGCAGAGCTCAGCTCAGCTCACTTCAGGCATTCCCTGAGACTGAGTCAGTCCTAGAGCTGGAATAAATACAGGTCCCTACGGCAAAGCCAAGCTAATCCTTGCTGCTGAAACACTGGCAGGTGTGGGGCCTCTCCCAGCTACAGCTGTAGGGAACAGTCCTGCTCCTGGCTGCCCAGAACTCTTTGAATAAAACCTCCTGGACTTGCCTCTTCAGGGTACAAACCCGAGGCAGAAAAAAGCCTGAAAACCACAGAGGGAAAGAAACTGCATTTCCATGAAGCCTGTAAAGAGACAAACATATTGCTAGAGATGTTTCTGAAGAGCAAATTGCAGATACCTTTATTGGAGGGATGCTGCTGCTGGGAAATGAAGTCAATTCTGTAATGACGAGAGAAGCTGGACCTTTATCAGCTGCCAACAGCAGTGGGGAAGCACCAGCTACTGTGGCTTGCCATTTATAAAAACATCTGGAGATAAGCTTATTTTTAGGCAGAGTGGTAGCTGGCTATTCCAGCAGGTTCAAGTGGTGATAATAAGGATTTGGCGAAAGAACAGCAGAGGAAGACACCTCATTTTACCTTGTATAGCCTCTTTTCTTCTTGCTTCCCCCTTGCAGCAGAAAGCACTGTCATTTGCTTTAGTGGGACTCAAATGACAGTGCTTTGAAATAGCCATCAGATTGCCTTGCTTTGCTTCCTTCACTTTTTCAGAGTGATGCTCTTCACTCTTAACTTTAAGGCATGAAGAAGCTGAAAGTGTTTGGGTAGGTTTGGGCATGGCATGGCATTCTGAATAGCAGCAGCCCTGGTTTGGGGTGTCTGAGAAGCTGCTGAACTGCTTTGCTGTGCTGGAGGTACATTTTGCTTCTTGCTGGGCTGGTTGTAATGATTTGAGTGCATGCTTTGGATGTAGCTGATGTTATTCCCAGTGTGTGTTAGTAAGAATAGAAATCTGCCATAAAAATCGTGTTCTGCAAAAGCAGCACTCATTTCCTTGTTTTCTGCTTTAAAATTCTGCACTTGCAAGCCTCGCCATCTGCATCACAGCCATTACATGTGGGAAGTATGGAATGTGTCTTATCAGACACAGAGCGTGCACAGCAAAGGACACCCAAAGGTTATGTTGTCATCGTGTCAAATGGATCTGTTTATTCTGAGTGCTGGAGAAGCAGTGCTTAATCAGAGCATCAGCCATATGCAGATTTGAAATTAGATTTTACAATAACCACCTGTCTACTGTTTTGAATCCGTCATGTTCCTTGGGTTAGAGCTGTGCTTGCTTAGTGAATATGTGTGCTTTTAGGCATCACCTGAAAGCCTTCATGCCATGGTGTAAAAGGCACTTAAAATGCATGGATATGGATGAGTGTGCAAGGGGAGCACATGTATCTCGTGGCTTTGTGCTACAAGCTGCTACCAAAGCATGTGAAAATGGCATTTTTTAATGTAAAAATCAATAGTATTGGCAACCCCCATATAAACTCCTTTTGCGCTTCTTTTTTGGCTCATAATTCTTATATGTGTCAGTCAAAAGAGTCAGTGTGATGCAGCATTTGATCTTTCTCTTGCCTGAAAGTTTTTAAAGGAATAAGTACAAACATGCACATAATGTTTGTGTAGTGCCTGCCACAGTTTTGTGACTCACAGCTTCTGCCTTTAAGGAGTCAAAAAAAAAAATCTGTCTGAAAAGCTTAAGCCTCTCTCCACTATGTTGCCACATGAAATTAAAAAAAGAAAAAAAAGAAAATCTGTGTGGTTATTGCAAGCCGCATCAAGGCGGTGGTGAAAAGAGCAACAATACTCAAAGTAAAGGTTGACATTTTAAACACTGGCACTTGGAAAGAAGTGGAATTAAAAAGAATTGCAGAGCAAAAATTGACAAACAACTTGTACCACCACTTAATCGTATGCTCAGAACTGCCCCAAACAAGTAAGCTCTTTCTTGCTTATCTCCACTGTGATAATTATTCTTCTAAAGCAGTAGCTGCTCTCCCTGGGGAAAAACAGAGTTTATTTTTTTAAAATTCGGAATATGGCCCTTCCCACGGAAGTCAGCGGCAGTTTTTCATTGAATTAAATGAGAACTTAAATGGTCCATTAAATGAGATCAGTAATGCAAGAGCTTTCCAAAGACATCCTGCCCTAGATGCTCCCTCCTCTCCACACGGAGCAGCAGCCACCGGTGCTGTTGGGCTGGCCAGCCTCTGAGGCTGAGCAGTGCCCTTCTCCCGAGCAGCTGTTGGACCATTCAGCACAGCAAACTGGAATGTGGTGAGTCAGGGCTGCTGTGAGTCAGGGAGGTGCCCTGGCAGCCCAGCCGGGCACTGCTGCCCATCCAGCCGGGCTGAGCTGGGAGGGGCTGCCGCTCTGCCCCTGTCCAGGGTTTAGTGTGAATCAAGGCACCAGGAAAGTGCCAGAAGTGGAGCCTGAGAGCTTCCTCCAAAGCCGAGGGCAGAAGCCTCTGCTAACACCAGGATGCTGGGAAGCCTCCGATTTGTGTGGCACCAAGGTGGTGACCAAGTGAACGGCCGAAAACCTCCACTTTTCTTGTGCTTTCCCTTTCAAGAGCTGGACCTCAAGAGTGTTTTGCTACTTGAGTTCTCCAGGTCCAAGCACCCACGTGGTGGGATTTGCCCATTGCTGGACCACGTTCCCTCCCACCCTGCCTGTGGCCGGACCCAACACATCAGCGCAGAGCACGACGCTCCCTGTGCTCTGGGGGTTACCAGCTCACTCCAGCTCCTCATCTCTGCTGGGGAAGGTGTGACTTTGTACCTTTTGACCTTGTTCATTCAAGCTCACACTCAACCGCATCTGCCTTAAAACTCAGGTGTGTCTTCTCCTGCAGCGAACTCCTCGCGGGTAAGCGCTGCTGCGGTGAAATCGCTGCCTCCGCCGCGGCACCGCTCGCCCCTGCCCGGCCGCGCCTCGCCTCGCCTCGCCTCCCCCGCAGCCCCCGCGCCGTGCCCCGGGGGCAGGAGGGCTCCGCCGCCCTGAATTTCCGCGCCGGGCCCTCTGGAGGTCAGTGTTCGCCCGCGCTGCGGCGGACCTGTTGCGGGCCCGCGGAGGCTCCGCGGGCAGGGCCGGGCCGGGGGGAGCTGGCGCCGCTCGGAGCGCCGGCCCCGCCACCGCCACCGCCACCGCCACCGCCACCGCCACCGCCACCGCCACCGCCCCCGGCCCCGGGCCCGCGCTGCCGCCGCCTGCGCGCCCGCGGAGCCTCCGCCGCCCGCGGGCCGCCCCCGGCCCCGGCCCCGGCCCCGTCCCCCGCCCGGGGCGGTGCCGCTGCGGCGCGGGTGGGGCCGCGCGGCGGAGCTGCCGTGCGCCCGCGGAGCCCCGCGGAGCCATGGCGTACATCCAGGTGCGTGCGGAGCGGAGCGGAGCGGCGCGGGGCCGCGGGCCGGTGATCCCGGGGGATGCGGGGGTCTCGGGTGCGGTGCCGCGCCGGGGCCCCCCCGTGCTCCGTGGCCGGGGCGGGTGCGCAACTTCGGGTTAACTTCTGGGGAGGAGTTCCCGGCGGCCACAGCAGCCCCCGGCGAGGGGCCAGGCGGGGCCGGGGCAGGAGCGGGGCCGGCAGATGCTGCTAGCGAGACACCGGGGCAGGAGAGCATCCCCGCGGGGCTGGCGAGCAGCCCTCGGGCCTCTCTCTTTGCTGGGGGAGCGGGGTGGCCCCGGGGACGTGGGAACCCGTCCCGATCCCGCACAAGGACTGCCTGGAGGGAGGAGGATGCTGAACCCCGCGGGCAGCCTGGGATGCGACGGGCAGCCCCAGCCGGGGCACGGTCCGGCGAGCGGGGGCACCGGCGCCCCGAGCTGCGCCCTGAGGGATGGGCTCCCCCCGCACTGTGGGACCGAATTGTTGTCGGGCTGCTTCCAGCCCTGAGCGACCCCCGAGCCGCCCTCTGCCCAGCCATTGCCCCAGCGCAGCCCCCAGTTCGCGCTGAACCCGAGCTGGGGGCACCTCCAGCCGGGCGGGCGCTGCTGCAGACCCCGCTGCCGACGCTGCCCGGGACCCCCGTCCCGCGGGGCCGTGTCGCCCTCCGCCCGCCCCGCCGTGTCCCCGCGGTCCCCTCCCGCTCGGGGCTGAGCCGCCGCGCCCGGGGTGGGAGCGGGGATGCTGAAGGAGCTGTCCCGGGCGTGGGGCTGGAGCGCCCCGCCGAGGGGTCCTGCGGGGCTCGGGGCTCCCGGCGCCCCCCGGCTCGGCGGGTCTCGAGTGGGGCCGTGGGTACAAGGTGGGGGTATGCGGGTGCGGAGCAGGACAGCAGCGACATCCCGTTATCCCCACACCGGCGTCCCAGTCATGGTGGGATGGGGGGCTGCCCATGGATGTGTGGCCGAGGGGACCACCCTGTCCCCGGGCTGCCGTGTCCACTGCCGACAGAGCTTGTAAGCCTTTCCTGGGGTGTAACTGCGGGGGCAAAACACAGTCTGTGACCAGGGGGACCCCACCCTGCTGCAGCATCCCTGGGGATCTGCCACGGTGGCCTCTCGTCTCCGGTCTGCGGACCTGGCTGGCATTTGCGACTCTGCTGTAACTGGGAGCAGGTGACCCCGGCCGGGGGCCCTGCAGCAGGTGTGGGGATGGAGCCCAGCCCCGAGCTCGCCCTCCATGAGGGTTCGGTCGCGGCTGGAGACTCCCTCCTGGCTGCTCTCTGCTGCCCGGCTGGCATGACGTGGCAGAGCATGATGGAGCGTCCCCAGCCCGAGGGCTGAGCCCTTCTCGGGGTTTGCTGAGCGCATCGGGGCTGCGCCGTGCTCCCGGGGATCCCCCGGGGCAGCTCGCTGGTGCCTCCTTCCCTAGCCCTCTGCCCTCCCCCGGCCCCGACCCTCTGCCTGCTGTGAGTGAGCAGGTGCTCGTGTTTGCCTTCCTTTCACGGCCCTGCATCTCAGCCCCGTCTGCTGCTGTGGACTTGTTCACCCCTTCAGCATTATAATTCTGTCCTCATCCCTGCCCTCCCTTTCCCGGTGGTCTGTGGGGGTCACAGGCTCACTTTGTGCTGTGGGGTGGCTGTGCGTGCCCTGGGGGCTGCTGGCACCAGGGGTGGGCTCACACCACTGCCTGACGGTGACCAGGAGGTGACAGGAGCCTGCAGTGTCCCTGTGGCCCTTTGGAAAAGCCCTCTGTGTGTGACATGTGCTCCGGCACTCGATCGCGTGGCGCCGATCCAGCAGCTTTGTTTTAGAGCAATTGCAATATCCTCCTTGCAGCTCTGCTAAACCACTCCAGCTTTGGCTGCAACTTTGCATTAATAAGGAATGATAGAGCCCTTTTAACCATTCAGAATTGTCTTAAACAGCCGGCCCATGGGTATCAGTAATCGCTATCTTGTCTCATTGCACTGCAGCTCTTTGGGTCTTTTAACTGCTTCCAACAAGTGGTGGCCTTGCTGACAAGCACTGCCTGCCAAGAAGTTTAAAAGGAAGGCTCACACAAAAACGAGGTCCATGGGAGAGTTCTTGGAACGAAAGACAACTTCAGTGTCCCAGCTTCTTTAGAAAAGGCTGCTCTTGTCCTGTCATGAGCATAAAGTTAGAAACCAATTTCTAGTTTTGGAAGAGTAGGATGGAGTTTTTTCTGGGGTTTTTTGGGTTTTGTTTGGTTGGTTGGTTTGGTTTGTTTTTTCAGTGGGTTTGTGTTGGTTTGGGGTTTTTTTAGGGATTCCCCATATACAAAGACAGCCAGGAAAAATAGGAAACTTTTAGACATTATCAAGGGAATGCAATAGGTAAGACATTTCAGCAAGTATCAGAAATGCCAGTGAGTCTCCAACTGTAAAGGAGATGGGTTGAGTATAATGTTCCAAGGGTAGCTTTGTGAATACAAAACCGGTTTGTGATGGCTTCTTCTTTGCTGTAGATTTTCTCTGTGGTTTGGGGGAGGTGGCTGCAGTGCAGATTTTAGAATGGGGCTCAAGCCTTTAAGTTCTGTCTTTTGTGTTCTCCAAGTCACATCTGAGGATGAGGCTGAGGGCGCTCAGTGCTGTGTGTGTAATGGAGAGTATTCAGTCCCACTTCCTAGAAACGTTGTTTTGATGAGTTGGCATTGGAACTGCATTGACATGGGCTGAATGTAGAAAAAAGCCTTTTTTTCTGCTGAAAATTTTGGATATGGTTTGCTGTCAGCAGCAAATAGTTGCTGCAATTAGAGGCAGGTTACTGAAGAAAACAAAGTAAGTGGTTGCATGTGATAGCCATCAGCAAGGAGCCATGAGCAGGATTTTCGTGCTGCAGGGTGGCTTTGGGAGTTCTGCTCCTGGGAAAGGAGCAGCAGAGGGAGCTCCGTGGGGAAGGACTGGAAATGGCAGAAGCTGATGCCTGTCAGACCTCTCCTTCCTCTCACAAGGCACTGTCCTGCTGGAAATTCAAGCTCATCCCAGGCTGGGCCATGTCGTGGCAGAAAATCTAAAGTTGCCTGAGCACTGCTAACTTGTTTTTGTCTTTTTCATTTTGTTCCCCTTTGCTTCATCCTGGGTGTCTAAAAGGACAGTTGGAACCAATAAATGAGGTGAGTTAATCTGATGATTCACTCCCCGCTCTGTCTCCTCGCTCCATCCTGGGGGGATTGTCTCGTATTTTCTGACTCTTTACTGATGTTCTAGATATAAGTAATGCACTGCTTTTGAGGCTGGTAATTTTTGGTTTGCAATGCCCAGATTTTGTTTATGGGAAAAAATGTGTGTTTTACTGTAGCAAAAAGCAATGTTCCCGTGGAGTCTTCTCTGCAGTTCAGGTTCCTCTGAGGAAACCCTTCTGCATGGTCCACACTCAGGACTGCTGCAAATGTCTGGAGTATTTTGGGGAGCTAACTATGGGAGAATGTCTCCCACTCTTGGTTTCAAGGTCCCACACCGCTGTGAAGTGTCTGCCCTGCACACAGGCGCTGTCCCCTCCCAGCTGTGTGTGTCCCCAAGCTGCAGAGCAGTGTCCTTGTGCTGCTGCTGAGCCTCCCCATCAGCTGCAGAGCCTGGGGCTGCTCTGGGGGAAATGAGCTAAGCTTTGGCTCTCTGTTCCTCTCAGAGCAGAGCTGTGGAGTGGGGGGAAGGCTCTGGGGCTGACATGGAAATGGGGCTGCAGCTCCTCGGATGGGGAGGTGACAGCACTGTCACAAGGGGTGCTGCCACTGCCACCATGTCACCCTGAGCAATTAAACACTTCTGGGCCACTTCTGAAAATATCATTGAAGGTTCTTCATTGAATTAATCATTGTAGCAGAGGGGAAGCCTGAGGATGGTGTGCTCTGGCCGATCCATTTTAGTGCTGAGTTTGCTGGGCTGTACTGCCCTGTGTGTATGGATTGTACAAATGTTACTGGCACCTCTACAGGGACGAAGTGTGTTCACATTGCTGTGTTAATTAAACAGATCCTTGCTGGATTAAATTGAAGCTTTCGCTTACCTTCTGTTTTTAATTCCTCCTGTTGTATGTTTGCTGATCTATTAGTTTGTTGATGTGTGTGGAGCAATCTGCACGTTTCCACTCCAGCATATTGCTGTGCCACAGTGCTCTGTAAATCACCTCTTGCCAACCTACATAATAACACATTGCTACGAGAGGGGAAAATACCTGCTGAGAATGCTTATTTTCCTGCCTTGTTCTGGCACCAGTGGGGTTGGGCTGGTGACTGCATAGCACTTGTCTGGTGGTATAGATGAAATAAATATAGTCCTTAATGTTCTGTTGCAGAAACACAAATACAGCTGAATGTTTTTTCTCAATAGCTATTGATGGCTTGTAATCTTGTGCTTGGCTTTCCAATGGCTCCAGGGCCTGCTCGCTCGGATCTCGGATCTCTTGCTGTGCCGCTGGACTTGCAGGAATTGTTGTCAGAAGTGTTTCGACTGTAGCTGTTGTCAAACAAATGAAGATGAAGTTGAAATCCTGGGACCTTTCCCTGCTCAAACTCCAGCCTGGCTGTAAGTTTAGATGCACGATTTCCTAGCTTTAGCCAAGGAGAGGGGCTGCTCAGCTGTGATTGGAGTATTGATATGAATTGCATATTCAGAGGGTGCCCCTCAGAAGGCAGGAATCTCCTGAGGGTGGGAATGCAGGCTACTCCTGGCATGGTGAAAAAGGGCAACTTTGTTAACTCAAATAACAAGGTTAGTCTTCGTCAAAACCTTTCCTGATGGCTAAGATGAAGGTTGTTTTGTAAGCTGGCATAACAAGCTGATAACTGGTTTGGCTGTGCCCCTTTTCTAAAGATTCCTTTCATCTTCAGTTCTGTTTCCTCTTCAAATGGACCAGCCCTTTGGAGCACTTCAACTTGGCTGAAATGCTGATGAGGTTGTTTTGAAATACTTTCTTATCCCAGCATGAAGGTGGTTATCATATAGGCAGATGAAAGGCATAGCTCCTACGTGCTCTGAAGGGGAAATTCATTTAAAGTTTCTTTTAGCAGGACTTGATCTCCTGCATCACCATAGTGCTCTTCAGAATTTCTTCTCAAATCATTAAGGAGCTGCAGCACCAGGTTTTATCTGGAACTTTGATTAGGATATTTGCAAATCCATCCCAAAGGCAGCCAGTGAGGTGTTCCCTGTTTTACTCCTCTCAGTTGGGAATCTGAGCACAGAGGTGACCCCGTGGAGGCACTGGTGACACCGAGAAGGGAGCAGAGCTCTCTGGTGTTTCCATGGTGGCCTTGTCAGCTGAGCTGGGCTGTCTGTGGAGCAGAGCATTTGATGGACGCAGCTCAGTGTGTTCAGAACTTGTGGCACAGGAGAGATTTATTTAGTGCATCATAAGATGCTCAGGCTTTGGTACCTGGGCACTGAGGCACTCAGGTGATTTTATCTGCTCCTGAGAGTGTGTGCTGTTATTCTGTCAGCTCTGGAGGGCTCATGTCTTGGTGCTGAATGAAATAAATCTTCTCATGTTTAAATCGCGGTCTTGTCCACGTACTCTTTTGAATTCAGGCAGAACAGGATGGTAATTAATACTGAAGCAATAAAAATAGAGTTGTTCAAGATGTGTTAGAGTGGTTTTTAAGTGTGGAGCAGCATGTTTGAGTCTGA
Source organism: Acanthiza pusilla (assembly GCA_036630365.1). Lineage (NCBI taxonomy): Eukaryota > Metazoa > Chordata > Aves > Passeriformes > Acanthizidae > Acanthiza > Acanthiza pusilla. The sequence goes on along the minus strand of JAXCHO010000030.1, from coordinate 769,721 downwards.
TATATGCTCAGAAATGGATTCACCTGCAATTAATGGGGAATGGAAACAAAATCAATGCTAAAGAGGAGAGCATCAGGCACAGGAGAGCACAGTGATGAGGCTGCAGTATTGGACGTGGAAAGATTGGAATTGGAAAGGAGCAATTCTATCTTGGGAGCAAGTGGCTGTGTTTGTGGTGAGAGGGTGATTCAGAGCTCCTCTGGTGCTGGGGGCTGGAGGGACACCCAGTGTGTCCTGGGGTGTGCAGTGTCCTGCCAGGGTGTGGTTTTGGCTCCTGGACTCTCCTGTCTGGCTGAGGGGCGATGTGAGCCCTGAAGCTCTGCTCTGATTACCTCAAATCTCAGATGTGTGGTGGCTTTGCAGAGGAGTTGGACTTTGCTGCAGGCAGGGACCATGGAGACCTTTGGACCTGTAAAGTGCTCTCTCCAGCCTGAGTTGTTTCCCGTGATGCTGCTCCATCTGGACGCCCCTCCAATAACTTATGGAATGGCCATGAGCAGAGGACAGCATGCTCTGCAGAAAAACAACTCCGTTCTTCAACCCTGTTGCACGTTCTGCTTCACCCACGGGTGCTCCCAGCCCTGGGAAGGCATTTAGATGCATGCATTGAATTTGGGAACAAATCAATTTATTGTATTCCCTGCTTGCAGCCTGAAAGTGTTTTAAAAATAGATGTAAGTTTTCAGCTGAGACCTTTCCCTCTTGCCTCTTTTTCCCAGGCCTGAGACCCTGGTGTCATGTAGAATGCAATTTTTTCCTTCCTCACCTTCCTACCCAATCCCTGGGGGTAACTGCTTTTGTGGTCCTCATTGGTGAGCTGGCAAACATCCAAATGCCCGTGATTAATGACCCATCCTTTATTTTCCGGCCCTAGGCTTTCCCTTTGGCAGCTCTGAGATACCTCATTGTCCTGGAAATTCAGGAGTGGACAATAAAGCTGCAAGTTTAAGCCCTTCCTCTTGGGAGACTATGGATTTTTCTCACCTTCTGAATTTTTTGCAGTGGCAACTTTGGGAAAAAAAACATTTCTTGCAATGAGTCCTGAGTGCGTGGTAACTTCTTATTTCGTGGGGAGCACTGGCACCCCGGTCTTTGCAGAAATGGTCTGGGAATGAGGGAGTGCTGGAGCTGCCTGGTGTGGAATATTCTACACAAACCCCAGAGATAAACAGCGCACGCTGTGAGACTGAATTGAAATCAGGACACGACTCCTCTTTCCAAAGGTTTGGATTAAACAGAAACAGAGCTGCTTTAACCAGAGCCAAAGTTTATTTGAGGAAAAATTATTGTGGCTCAGTAGCAATTTCCTTACTAAAGGTCATCTGTATGTTATTAACTCACTATTAGGTTTACCCATTGTAGAACATCCTTAATGCCTCTCTTCCTGATTCCCTTTCCACCCTGCCTCGGTCTGTGCATTTGCTTCTCAAACACAGGCAGATCCAAATGCCACCTATGATTGTGTGGACCTGCATTTAGGCATGAAAAAGCTATTTGTGTTCCAAGTACTGATTATATATCAAACTCTACGGTCTGGACTGCCTTAATGGGCTGCAGAGCTGTGCAAATATTGCACGCCCCTTTTAGCAGAGGGTTTGGTTTTGATTATTAACAAAATTCTGTTTTCTAAGTGTGGATGGGTTGTGTGAGTCTGAATTGGTGAGATTTGCATGGATCCTGCTGTGAACTCTGTGGGCTTGGATAAGAATTTCCAGTTGGATTTTGGGGTTTGTTTGTTTGTTTGTGCTTGTCAGGCTTTTCTGCAAGTTTACTGCATTTTGCAGAATATATCAATCGCTCTGCTCCAGTCATTGGTTACTAATGAAAATGATTCAGTGCATTCATTGATACCCAGCTGAGCCCTGCACGTAGAAAGGGTGGATTGGAAGCAAAACTCGCAGAGAATTCCCCTTTGCCTTTCTCATCTCGTGCTGCTGCTCTCCTGTGCTCCCTGCCCTTGGCTGTCTCGGGGATTGGCTGTTTTGCAGAATGCACTGCACGTCATGAGCACACTGTGATTTCATTGCCATCGGCAGCGCTCCCCTCCGAGCACACAGCTGGAGCCTTATCTCCTGCAGCTCTTCTGTCTGCTCCTGCCCTTCCCAGCCACAGCTGGGAGATCCTCACTTCTGTCAGTTGTTCTGTATAAAAACAACTTCTGTGTGCATTTAAACAAACTGAGCCCGGAGTTTCGTGTGGGCTTCTCTATGATGCCATCTTCTCAAAGATGCTACAAAGCTTTGTCATTTAAACCCTGCCAGCTCCCCTGCTCCCACCAAGACCCCCGGGCAGTAAACTTACTCTCTGCTGAGAATCACGTCTGGTTTGTAGAAGTGGATAAAAAGGAGCCAATTATTTAAAAAGGCATGTCAGTAAATAGCAAATAATGAATGGGGTTTATAAGATGAAATTTTGAAACTTTGCTGGCAAACCTGCAAGGCAGTGTTTCCCTGGGAGGTGTGTGGTGGGTCTGGGATATCTGAGCGTGGTGGTTTTCTGTGTTGGCTCATTCCTACTGAAGTCTGTGTTTCCAAAGTGAGGCTGCAAATTACAGCAGGAAGCTGCTGTTTGAGGTTTGTGGTTTGTGGGGTTTTGTTTTTTCTTTTTTTTTCCTTAGAGAGAAGTACAATATTTCTGATCAACGAGTGAGATTTATGTGCCTTAGCGGCCTATGTTGTGCTCTAAACCTGATAAAACTCTGCTTGAAAGACAGGCAGAAAGATGAAGAATCAGTTTTTTGCATAGGTCTGGTCAGTGCTCAGCCTTTTGCTTTGCTAGATGAGGAGATATCCCCCTGGATCCAGGATGGGCACCAAGATTATCCCAGAACACGCTGTTATTCTGTATATCCTCCTTGCACTGCCTTGAGTCACCCAAAGCTCTCATCCTGACAGGATAAGCAGCCAGAACGAGGACAAAGATGGAGACTCTGATAATGCAATCAGCGAGCTGCCTCCCACCCTGCAGGATGTCTCCCCTGACAGAAGGCGCTCCTCCTCCGATACATCACGGTCCACTTACAGCCTCACGCGCCGGATTTCAAGTAAGGTCGTCCTTCCAGCATTAATGTGATTCTTGTGGGGCAGAAAATCAAACTGTGCTGCTTGCTCTTTCATCTTTTGGACAGGGAATCAGGTCGAGTTGGAGGCACATTGATTACAATCTCGTCCTGTTCTGCAGGAGCACAGTGGAAGGGGCCAGCCCCGTTTTTCTTGCTGAAGCACAAGCATGAAATTGGTAATTGCACATGAAAATGGACAGGGAGGGAAAAGTGTAGGTGAAACTGTGCTTCAGCAGAGCTGAGGGTGCTGTTAGCTGGGAAAAGCCCCAGGGTGGAGCTTTGGCACTGCACAGACACAGAACAGCTGTGCCCAGGGCAGTGCCCAAAGCTGCTGTGCACCTCTGACTGCTCCAGTGCAGTTTCTAACAATTATATTCATGTTTCTCTCATGCAGGTCTGGAGTCAAGGAGGCCGAGTTCTCCGCTAATCGACATCAAACCCATCGAGTTTGGAGTAATAGGAGCTAAGAAGGAAATAGTTCAGCCAACTATCCTGCGGAAAACCTACACCCCGGATGACTATTTTAGAAAATTTGAACCCAGGCTGTACTCTCTTGACTCAAACAGCGATGATATGGACTCCTTGACCGATGAGGAGATCTTGTCCAAGTACCAGCTGGGCATGCTGCATTTTAGCACACAGTATGATCTGCTGCACAATTATCTCATAGTGCGAGTCATTGAGGCCAAGGATCTTCCTCCTCCCATTTCTTACGACGGCTCAAGGCAAGACATGGCTCACTCCAACCCCTACGTGAAGATCTGCCTCCTTCCCGACCAGAAGAACTCCAAGCAGACCGGAGTGAAACGCAAAACGCAGAACCCGGTGTTTGAGGAGAGGTACACATTTGAAATCCCCTTTTTAGAAGCCCAGAGAAGAACTCTGCTTTTAACTGTAGTGGATTTTGACAAATTCTCACGCCACTGTGTTATTGGCAAAGTGTCAATGCCCTTGAGCGATGTAGACCTTGTGAAAGGTGGACACTGGTGGAAAGCCCTTGTGCCTAGTTCTCAGGTAACAGAATTTATCAGATTATTGCCACAGTTTTTCTCACTGTTCTGTTTTTTTGTTGTGTGTGTGGTTCCTTTGCCTGTTGGCAGCTAATGCTGTTTCTGGTTAGCAATTGTCATCTTGTTAATGCAGCATCTGCTGGCTGGGGTAATGTGGGCCTGTGATTGGTTTTGTAACTGATCCTGTGAGGTCGAGGAGCTGTCCTTAACAGCCAAAGATCCTGTGTCACCTGAGTGAGAACAGCTCAGGATTTCTCTGGAGGTCTGCACCTTTGGGAAGGTGTTTCCTGTCACTGCAGTGCATCCATTCTCAGGAATGCAGCAACGCTGTCCCACCCAGGTCATTCCTGTCCCACCCAGGTCATTCCTGTCCCACCCAGGTCATTCCTGTCCCACCCAGGTCATTCCTGTCCCACCCAGGTCATTCCTGTCCCACCCAGGTCATTCCTGCGCTTTGGGGACATCAGGGAACCACTGACGCCAGGGCAGTGATGATTTGATTCAATGGAACGTGTAGAAGATGAAATCTGCACAGACTTGTGGCATAATGCAGGAGCAAAAACCTGCATGGGAGAGGGAGATTCATTTTCATCACATCCCTGAAGGAACTAAATTTGCCCTAGATGTTTGTCTGGTGCGAGTGGAATGCTGCGTGCGTTTTTGGGTTGGTTCAGCCGTCCAGGGGGATGGAAGAGGAGATGCAGAGGGTCTCTGTGCTTTCGTCTCTGTTCTCAGGCCAGGGCCACCTCCTTGCCGGCCAGGGAAAGGGCTGTTCAGTGTCAAATGTGAGCTCTGCAGCCAGGAATGGTGGCTACCTACCAAATTTTCTGCTGGGGACATCACCCACACAGCTGGAGCTACAGAGCCCTGTGAAGAACCAAAAGAACAGCATCTCGAATGTTTGTGCTGAGGACAGGACTGTCACATGAGATTGGTGTAAGAAGCTTGCCCAGGTCCTTGACAGCTCTGGGATTGCAATTTCCAAGGTTTAGAGTCTTTGCTGAATTAAACCCTGGGTGAAGTTGGATATTCACTTCTTTAGTTTTTGGGAGTTCACAAAAGGGTGCCATAGCCCGAGATATTGGATGAAATGAGCAGTAAATCATTGGCCTCACTACTGCTTTACAATGTGGGTTCAAGGATCTGATTTGGGTTGGAAACTTGTGATCAGACACTTGTGGAGGTGAAATGCCAGGCAGTGTCTGTGAGTGAAGCCAGCAGGGACTGCCTCTGCTCTGCCCCTGGGTGTGCAGAGGGCTGGGAGGGCTTTTCTCTCCTGCTCAGAGTGCTGCATTGTGTGAGGGCAGGGAGACCAGGGCTCAGGGAACCACAGGAGAGCTGCTGGATTTCCTGGGACAGGAGCGGGAGTGCTGTGGGATTACCTTGAACAATGCTGAGGTGAGAAAGGGAAGATTTGGGAGCTGTGCAAGAGTGGAAATCAGGGGCCCTGACTCTGTGTTTGGGATGGGCTTGCCTCGTGTTTGGGATGGCCTTGTCTCGTGTTTGGGATGGGCTTGTCTCGTGTTTGGGATGGGCTTGTCTCGTGTTTGGGATGGCCTTGTCTCGTGTTTGGGATGGGCTTGTCTCGTGTTTGGGGTGGGCATGCCTCGTGTTTGGGATGGGCATGCCTCGTGTTTGGGATGGGCTTGTCTCGTGTTTGGGGTGGGCATGCCTCGTGTTTGGGATGGGCTTGTCTCGTGTTTGGGATGGGCTTGTCTCGTGGCAGTGAGAGCTGCTTGGCTCAGTGAAGAGGCAGGGGGCAAGGGGAGAGATGTTACAAAGAGATTTGTAAGGAAAATCACAGAATTGTTTAGTTTGGGAAAGACCTTTAAGATCATCAAGTCTAACCCTTAACCCAGCCCTGCCAAGGCCACCACTGAACTGTGTCCCTGGTGTCCCCCCACTGTCACAGCCTCTCCCCAGATGTGCATTTACAAGTCCCTGCAACTTTTTTTTTCCTTTTCTCTTTTTGGCATTAGCACTTCATCGCTGGCTCTGTTGTGTGTCCAAGGGCAGAGCCTCCTCTCTGCATCCCTTGGCCTCCTGTGATTCCCTCCGAGCAGCTTTGCTCCTTCCCCTGCCCCCTACATTTGCATGATAAATCCTCTCTGTATTTTGCATCTCTTGATGAGTAACATGGACTCATTCCACAGCTAATACAGACCTTGATTAGAAAAGATCATCGCTGCCTTCTTGTGCCAAGCTCTTCCTTTCCTCCTCTCCAAAGTTTCGTTGGAAGCTGCTGCTGTTTTCAGCAGTGCTGTCTGCCTCACCAGCATTCAACATAAATTATTTATGCAGAAGTTGGCATTTCTGGTATTTATAAAAGGAAGGAAAATGACAAAACTCCATTTAAATGGGCAGGCTTAGAAGCCTTTTGCATTTATCCCCTTGCCATCAGATGGAAAAACTTAAGCAAAAATCCTCCACGCTTTGATTAGTGGAGTGGTCCTTTCATACCTTTTTCTTCTTTTTACCTCAGCAGAGGGAACAACTGTGCTTGTCCAGGGCACTCAGGGAGGGTGTTTGGCATCATCTTCCCATATTTTCTCAATGACAATTTTTTTTAAGTTTGTTGACTAAGGCATGTTTCATCCCAGTGGTGATTAAAAGAGTTGATCAAAGGGTTAAGATAAATCCTGGAAGAAGTAAAACAATAAAGCTTATTGCTTTGAAAAAGTGCATTTTAATGGCTTTGAATAACAGTGGTATTTGTGCTAGAAATTTCTGAGGTTTTTTTTTATTACTAGGTGGAACCTTCTGCCTGTGAAATGATAGATTTGACATGCTGACAATTTTTTGATGCCTCTCACTCTTTTGCCTGATTAGCTGAGGGACAGGCAGCCTTTATCAGCTTCTCGTTGGATTGAACCTGAGCCTGCTGAAGTGTGCTTTGTGTTGAGAGATGGCGATAGACTGGGACAAAAAAATACATATGTCCAGTTGCATTTTATTTTGCAGAAGGTGTCCTTGGATTCTGGAGAGCAGCACAATCCTCTGCGGTGCTGTTCTGATGGTTAGTCGAGGAAGAGTTTCCAGTGTGGGTTGGCTGCCCTTGGCTGGGACACTGAGCACAGCTGGCAGCAGCCACAGCAGAAAATGCTGCAGCAGGTGCTTGGAAAACCAAAAACAGGAGGGTGAGAAACACAGACAGTCACAGACATGGTATGTGAAGATGAAAGACACGAAATACGTGATTTTTTTTTTTTTTAAACTGGAATTTATAGACAGAAACATCATGAGCTGGAGGGATAGGGAGGAAAGCGAATCCAGATGGCAGGAGCTGTGCAGAAGGTTCCTCCTCAGCCTGGTGGGTGTGGGAGGGCAGCAGCTTCATGGAGGAGCAGCAGAAGTAGCCAAATGGCAGAGCTAAATGAACATCTGTCTGACACTCGCTGTCTCCACCTGGAAGCCACGGACAGAGTGTGTTGATAAACTCAGGGCCTGACTTTAGTCGTTGTGCCACCCCACAGCGAGTGCCATCACCCCAGAGCTGGGCACTGCCCTGGTACAGGACCGTGCCAGCAGCAGAGAGCTGGCACAGGTGGGAAAGGCAGGGATTTTGGTGTGGGCAGTGCCAGCAGGGACAGTGAGCTTCCCCCAGGGTGGCACAGTCCAGCCCCAGAGAATGTCCCTTGGGTGCCCCACGGCTGAGCAGAGCTGTCCTGCCCCTGCCAGCTCCAGGAGCCTGAGTGCAGGTGGGCAGGGGGATCCCAGTGCAGTCACTGCTCCGTGCCCAGCCTGGGGCAGAGCTCTGTACCTGAGCACTCTGTGAGTTCGGATCGGTGTTTGGGGATGGAGCCCAGAGCAGAGCCTCGGGAGCTCCACCCCATGCAGCAGCAGAGGCAGCAGCGAAGCAGAAGGACTTACTCCTTGCAGAAAATGTCAGTGCAGGTACTGCCAAATTCTTCATCCTCGGTAGTTCTGGGATTAATTACTCTGCATCCTCTCGCAGAGTAATTAATGCCTTTCTGAAGCGCAGTAGCTGCTCATGGAGAGGCTCTTGAGTCCAGTCCCCATAGGAACACTCTGCGCTCCTTAAATATCCCCTGGAATGTGTGTGGCTTTGCTTAATTACCATGAATGAAGTTGGCAGGCCTTGCTGGAGCTGGGCTCAGATTCGCACATTTCGCCGCTAAAACTAATTCTGAAGCACATGTTCGGGACCCCGAGTTTTATTGACATATGATTCATTTCTCTTTTGGCAGATTTGAGTGGGCAGGAATAAATGTTTTAGACCAGCAGTAATGAGAGCTTGGAGATCATTCTGCCAAAAAAAAAAAAAAAAAAAAAAAAAAAAAAAAAAAAATTGTCTAGTTGTGGTGGGAAAATAGCATGAAATTCCTTCTTCCCTCAAATTAAGCCATTTTTGTAGTAGAGGGAGTATGTATTGGACTCACTTCTTTAACTTGATACTATGAGTGCACTGGAATGACCTGTCAGTTGTGGTGTTCAGGATGGTACAGATGGTTACGTGGGGCCATGGTTTGCTCACCAGTGGGACATTAAATCAACCTGGAAGTTGTCCTGTGACCGTGGGGACAATGCCCTGGGCAAAGGCTGCCACAGAGCAGGGAAGTCCCACCCTGCAGGTCCCTGGAGCTGTGGGAGCTGTGATGGGATGCTGTGCTGTCCTTGTCCATCAGGATAACAACATTTTTAGCTCTTAACCTGTGGTTTGTTTTCATTTTTTGGCTTGTCTTGTTCTACCATCTTCTTTCCTTTCACACTGAGTCTATTTTTCCCCAGGTCCATTTCAGTGGGTTTCCCCCCTTTCCTTTTTCAGTCTTTAAAGCCCCAGCAGTATGAAATTTCTCTTCTTGATCATTTTTTGTCCTTTTCTGTCTCCTTCGTCCTCTTAGCACTCCCGTCAGTGCTGTTGTTCTTGCCCTTCCTGCAGGGCTGTGTTTGCTGAGGAGGAGCCCAGGGGATGGGGCTGGGCTGGTGAGGTCCATGGGCAGGACCCCTCTGTAGGACACCTTCTTCTCAAAGCTTTTTGTACAATCACAGCTTTCTCATGGCCATCCAAACCATGTAAACACAGACTTTGGAAGGGATTTTGTGCCTTTTCTCATCCTCCATTCAGTTGGTGTCTGCTACGTAGGAAACACTGCTCTTATTCATTGGCAAGGATATTTTTTCTCAGGTTCTGATCCTTAATAGCTCAACCTTCCCAACGCAATGGCTGTGTGTTGCAGGATGCTGTGGAAAGCTGTTAGAGCAAACTGTTCTAAACCATCCCTTTTATAATGTGCCTAGAGGTACCATCGCAGCTAACCTTGAGAAGGAAAATCAATCTGAAACTTCATTAGGAGCGTTGCATGGATGTCTGTGCTGATGTAATGTGCTCTGGTTCCTGTTGGGAAGGCTTTCAGCTGCAGGATTGTGCTGCTGCTGTGGCAGAGCACGACGAACAGTCTGGGGGGCTGTGAGGAGGAATTTCCTGGTCCCGACAAGATGTGCGAATGGCATTAATTAAAAGCTCGTCTTCCTTTGAGGGAGCCTGTTTGTGTTTCAGAGATGACAGAAAAGAAAAAATTCTGGTTCAAAATTCCTGGGTTCGACCCAGGCGGTGACTGCGGAAGGTTCTGGATCAGGGGTGAGCCTGAGGCTGCACATCCAACGTGGTACACAATAGAGGAACAGCCGGGAGAGAAATGTTAATCAGAGCTGCAGGAGAGGCTCAGACATCCTAGCCTTGGTGTCACTCCGGCGTCTCGTCAAACAGGAAATTGCTTTTCCAGGGTCACCTGGGATCTCGGCAGGATCAGCGCGTCACCAGCGCGAGGATGGCAGCAGAGATGAGGCCTCGGCGGCTGCTGAGGGCACTGTGTGCTGCCAGAGGAGCACTGGAGGCTAAACCAGCAGAGCTGTGGTGTGCTGATGGAAAGACCTGGGACATGGGAAATTCAGGCACTTCCTCACCCTGCGCTGGGCAGAGTGCACCTTGTGCATGAGCTCACGTCCTGCTCTCAGCTCAGCCCCGAGCTCTGGGGATGCTCCAGTGTGACACAGAGCAGGGGTGACGCTGCTGAGCCTCCTCAGGATGCTCTGAACGAGTTTCTGTAATCTAATATTTGGGGCATCAGTGAAGACATTGAAGCCTTTTGTTATGATTGCAGTGCCACTGCAGCTCCTTTTCCTCCTGGGGATGGGCTCTGCCCGCCTGATCCAGGTTGGCTTTGGACTGTGTGAGTGTTTGGGGTGAAGCACTGGCTCTGCACTCCTGCTGAGCTGTCACTGGGCAGGTGAGAGGATCCATGCCCTGCTGGACTCGCTGGTGTGCTTCCAGTCTGCAGAGCTGCTGCAGTGTGTGTGTTTGGCGTCTGACAGTGAGAGCCTCTCAGAGCCAGGCCGTGCAAGGGGGAGAGGTTATTTAAACCCTCACGTCTGAGGAGCAGTGATGTGAGCTCTGCAGCTCTTTAATTACTTGTTTTAAGCGTCATTAGGTAAAGGGAATGATGACTGTGAAGCCGTGGCCATGGAGCAGCCTGACAGACAGCGAGGGCACAGCTCAGCTGGGCCATGTCCCTGGGACGTGCCAGGGAGTGTCTGCTCTGAGCTGCCTTCTCATGCCCCAGGGACGCGTTACCCTCTGTGTGCCTGAGCTTCCCAAGTGCTCTGAGTGGTCCTTGGGCTGGGCAGGAAGGAGAGTGTCTGCTCCAGTGGGTCTGTGCTTTGCACGTTGGTCAGGTCAAAACCACCTGGAGCCATTAGAAATGGAGCAGCAGAACCATCAGAAATGGAGCAGGAGGAGCTGCTGACCTTGTGCTCCTGCCTCGCAGGGCCTCTGCATGGCCTGGGCAGCTGGTGGAGGATCGGTGATTAGAGACACAGCTTCGTTTGGGGAGAGTTTCTTTCCTGTTTCTGCTTAGCACGAGGTTCCACCAGATGGTTCTTGCTTGCAGTTTAGAGCATGACTAAAATTCATTTTTCAGGCACTTAGACAAATGGGATTTATTTAATTTCTCTCCCTTCTCTTGCCTTCCCCTCCAAGCTCTATTCTGAATTTCCACATTCCCTTTTCCCTGCAGAACGAAGTGGAGCTGGGAGAGCTGCTGTTGTCACTGAACTACCTACCCAGTGCAGGAAGACTGAACGTGGACATCATTAGAGCAAAACAGCTCCTTCAGACAGACATGAGCCAAGGTTCAGGTAAAGGGCAGTGCATTTCTCACATTACTCATGCACAGATTATATGTGCCTTTAGAGCAGAGCAGAGAGCTGCAGTTTGTGGGGGACCCAGGGGGATTGACACTCAGTTCCTATTGATACAAAGCTCTGGAGATGTGTCTTGTATGTACAGCCAGCAATAATGAAAGTATTTGGAACATTTACCCTGAGGTACAATGGAGGGTTTGCCAAATTTGGAGTGCAAATCTGTGAGCCAGGCTGAGGTGAGGAGCCAGGAGCTTTGATCTGCCCATGCTGTGTTCTGCAGGGCACCCATGGGCATTGCTCCCTGCGGTGCTGAGCCTCTGCCTGGGACCTGCTCCATCCCACATCCTCAGCTGCTGTTCCCGTGTTCCCTGCCCCAGCCTCTGCTGCTGCCAGAACATTGCCATTTTCCAAAGAGAGCAGTGTGCTTGGTCCCTGTCAGGGCTGACAGTAACTCTGGTTTTGGCAGGGACTGGTTTTGATCCAGCTGCCTGACTTCTGTTCACTCTGCCCATCTCTGGAGCAGTGTGGGGTACCAGTCCCAGCCATTTCCAGAGGTTATTTCCCAGCAGGATCCATCCCCACCCCAGCCCTGTGAGCAGGGCTGCTGACTCAGGATTCCTGTAACACAGAGCTCTGTGCTTTGTGCCTTTTGCCAGATCCCTTCGTGAAAATTCAGCTTGTCCACGGATTAAAACTAACGAAAACCAAGAAGACCTCCTGCATGCGGGGCACGATAGATCCCTTCTACAACGAGTCCTTCAGCTTCAAGGTTCCCCAGGAGGAGCTGGAGAACGCCAGCCTGGTGTTCACAGGTAATGGTGGCGCTGGTTTTTGCTTCTCCTGCTGCTGCTCTCGAGGCATCAAGATGGGAGCAGAGCCTCGGGAGTGGCACGGGGATGGTCCCTGGGTGGGCTGCAGCCCTGGGCCGGGGCTGGGGGCACTCTGTGCCATTTCCCACCAGAAAAGCCTTGGGCAGGGCTGCAGGGACCCCTGAAGGGTGGGTGTCCCTCCCGTGCTGTGATTTCACCCTCCCTGCAGGGCTCAGGCGCTGTCAGGAGCAGGGCAGACCTTCTTGCTCTCTGCAGGATCAGGGGGGCTGGGGGTGGGACCTGCACTCTTCCACCACACTGGGCTCTCAAGCTTCACAAACACTTTTTTGGACAACTTTCCACCCATTACCCACCATTTCTTTCTTTTATTAAGAGAAAATTACCTGCTCCTGAAAAGATGTATTTTGAAGTATTTTTTAATTTTTTCTTTTACATGGAAGATACAGGTGTCAAAGCTGGTTCAAGGAGGCTTATTCCAACCAATTAGTTTGTTTTCAAACATGTTATACCAAAAAGTGATGCTGATCAGCAATTTAAATTTTGCCCTTCATGCTCAGAAATTTCCTCAGCAAAACACCTCTAATTAATCACTGCTTTGCATGCATGTCACCCTGGCTGTACCTTGTGTAGTGACAAATTTGTTCTTGGAAGCTTCCATGAGGTGATCTTGTGCCAGGTGTGAATCGCTCAGCTCCTTGTTTTCCCTTTTCTGCTGGCAGCAGAAAAGGCAAATGAGAGTGGCAGCTCTGTGTGGTTGGGAGGGTGAGGGGAACGTGCTCCTCCCCACAGTGAATGAAGTTAGGATTAATGAGAGGATCTCTGAGGTTTTTTTTCTGTGCAAAGGGATGTATTCCCACATGAGCCAATGGGAATGATTCATCTCCGTGCCATGCAGTCAGATTTCGGCACTGAGCCTTCCTAAGTGGGGCTTCACTCTCAGAGTGACATATTGCTCGCTTTGACTGTCACAATAAATCACCCCAGGCCATTCCCAGCAGCTCCAGAGCTGGGAAGGAATGCACAGAGCTTTTGGAGAGCAGTGGGCCAGGTTCCCTGGCTGCTCTGGGCTGAAGGGTGTGGTGTGGGCTCTGTGCTCCCAGTCCTGCTGCTCGGACACTGCTGTGACATGTGAGCGTGTGCAGCCCCAGGGAGCTGCAGCCAGGGTTATTGTGGGCTTCTGGCTCAGTGCTGTGCTCCCTGGGCTCCCTGGGCTGCTGCTCGGACACTGCTGTGAGATGTGAGTGTGTGCAGCCAGCAGAGCTGCAGCCAGGGCTGCTGGCCATGTCAATGTGGGCTTCTGGCTCAGTGCCGTGCTCCCTGTGCTCCCTGGGCTGCTGCTCAGACACTCTGCTGTGAGATGTGAGTGTGTGCAGCCCCAGGGAGCTGCAGCCAGGGCTATTGTGGGCTTCTGGCTCAGTGCCGTGCTCCCTGGGCTGCTGCTCGGACACTGCTGTGACATGTGAGTGTGTGCAGCCAGCAGTGCTGCAGCCAGGGCTGCTGGCCATGGTATTGTGGGCACAGCCTTCTCCTTCAGTGCAGCTCTGTCTGTGCTCCCTGGGCTGCTGCTCGGACACTGCTGTGACGTTTGTGAGTGTGTGCATCCAGCAGTGCTGCAGCCAGGGTTATTGTGGGCTTCTGGCTCAGTGCTGTGCTCCCTGGGCTCCCAGTCCTGCTGCTCGGACACTGCTGTGACATGTGAGTGTGTGCAGCCCCAGAGAGCTGCAGCCAGGGCTGCTGATCACATTATTGTGGGCACAGCCCTCTGGCTCAGTGCTGTGCTCCCTGGGCTCCCTGGGCTGCTGCTCGGACACTCTGCTGTGACATGTGAGTGTGTGCAGCCAGCAGTGCTGGCCATGGCCATGCTGTTGTGGGCACAGCCCTGTGGCTCAGTGCTGCACTTCTGTCACGAGCACCTCTGGCTCAGGGTGGCAGTGAAGATGCTGAGCCACGTTCAGTGCTTGTCCAAGGACAGATTTGCTCCTGGCGCTGGGAGTGTGTGCCCAGCAGGGAGTGCAGCACCAGTTTGTTCCTCTGTGCATCTCTGGGCTCTGCTGAAATTAGGGTCTGATGTTCTTGGATGGGCACGGTGGTGCTCCCCACAGAGCTGCTTCTGGCACCTCACAGGATTGGGCAGTTTAGCGGCTCCTAAAGGGCTTTGGGATCTTCTCTTCAAACATAATCAAGAACAAATATTTGGCAGCTTGGATACCTTGCAATGTGAGGATCTCTACTTTGCATCTCTACATAGCTCAGGCATAATTTTGTTTTGTTATTTTTTTTTAACTTGGGTGCTTTGGGGTTCTTTTTTGCTGCAAAGGTGGTTTTTTCTGTTGTGTGTTTTGTTTGGAATTGTTTTTTATTTCTTTTCTCTTTTAATCCAGAGCTCTAGTCCATTAGGTCAGTTAATTAAATTTGCTGTTGAGTCAAAGTCCAACTGAAAAGGAAAATAATCCTGTGTGAAGGGTGGGTGATGATGCTTTGAGTGGAGAGAGAGAGCTGTAAAAGCAGTCATGGGAGCCAGGAGTGAGTCTTCAGTAATTTAAAGGAAACTTTTTTGTGGCTCCATATTTTGGACCCAATCTGCAGCTGTCTTCACATTGGCTTGGCTTCACTGGAAAGCCCTGGAGCTGTTCCAGTTCCCATCCCAGGCTGGGGCTCCCCTTGGGCTGGTACCACACCGAAAATGAGGCACTACCCAGACCAAGGAAGATTAATTCTTCTTCCCCTGCCGTGTGCCTTTCTCCTGTGCATCTTGACTCAAGCTGTCTGTGTTTGGTGCACTCTGGAATGGATTTCTGCTCCGTTTTGCTGTGATTTAGCAAGGATTGTGTGTGCAAACATTGCAGATGGACAGCCAAGCTCCGTTCAGCTCCCTGCGCTGCTGGTGCAGCTCTGGGGAGCTGAGCTCCACACCAAGCTCGGGGCTGAAGCACAGCTGGGCTTGGAGAGAGACCCTGGGAGCTCCCAAGGTGATGTGCACAGGGACAGAGAGCTCTGCCTTCAGCCTGGGCTGGAGCAGGGCATGGCTGGGCTGGTTCTTTGGGCTTTCCTCCTCCCTAGCCATACAAGGATTCAATATTGTAAATTATTGGCATTTATAAACCAAAATGCTTCTCCTTCCCTACGCTTTGCACAAGCTGTGCTGCTGCCTTCCCCTCTGGTCACTCCTCAGGTGCTCACATGCCCTAGCTCAGTGCCTGAAATCTGAAATGAGGTGGGATGAGCTCTGGTGGAAATTCCTCTCCAGGGAAAAGCATCCAGGTCAGGATTGCTGCTGCCAGGATTGTCTGCTCACAGCTTCTCACCACGAGATGCTGAAGCCAGAAGGCCACAGATACTCATAACAAGTCTAATGTCCTGACCAAAAAAAAAAAAAAAAAAAGATGATGAGTGAGGCAGCAGCTGGTGGAGAGGATGTTTGATTTTCATTTACTTCATCAAACATGTTGTCTAGGTAATGAGCAGCCGTACACATATTGTAACAGAAATGCACTCTTTTGGGTGGCTCTTTTTTCCGCTTTCTGATTTTTTTTGGCAGCTTTACCCCTGTCCCCTGTGTCCCATCTTCTGCTCGGGTGCAGGCAATGGGCTCGGGTCCTGCAGAGAAATGGGGCAGCTCTGCAGGGCAGGCTGTCCTAGCCCTGCACACCTGCGACAGAGGTGTTTGCTGCTCTTTGTCGGATGGCAAGGGCAAGGTGGAGTTTGGCCCTGGCAGCAGGGCTGGCAGCTGCTGCCCAAGGCCATTTCCGAGAAGAAAAGAGAATATTTGAGATGCAAGTGCAGCCTGTGTGCTTGCAGGGCTGGGTGCTGGGCACTCAGGGCCCACATGTTCTCCCACTGAGGGATTTTGGGCTGTCCTCTACATTTCAGCTTAACCCTCAGAAAGCTCGGGCTGTGCAGCAGAAAGCTAGACAGCCTGAAACCCGAGCCCTGTAGTATTTTGTTAATGATTATAATGTTGTTAATACCAATCGTCAGTAATGCTGTTTGCACTGCAGTAAAGCCCAGATGGCCTCATAAAAACCACCAGCACTGCAGGGCAAGCTGCATCTCGGTGGCTCCTTAGCATCTTTCATCACTTGCCATAAAAAACACAACCTTCAGCACTCACAGCTGGGGGTGTTTGTTTGGCTCCCCGAGGTCCTTGTGGTGGCTGTGTCTTTCCCTGTTTAAAGAAGCTCTTGGACACGTTTGCGTGGCAGGATCTTTAGGGCTTGTGGCACAAGCAGAGTCCCCAAAGAGGGAGGATGCAGAGACAGCGAGGCTTTTCAGTGGTATTTTTTTAATTAACAGACTCATTTCCAAATGTCCCAATTAGCTGAGCAGGTTGAAGGTTGACACAGTTTTTGTCCTGAGGCTTCTCCAGAAATATATCTGAATTTTGATTTCCCTGGCTATGTGGAACTATGACCTTGAGGTACCAGCATCACCTGCTGTTTGCAGGGATGGAAACCACCGTGTGTCTGGAGCCATCACACATCTACACTTGGACTTTGACTCAAATGCTCATCTCTCCTTTCTCCTATTGCTTTTGCTTTCCCACAAAATACCCCAATGAACATTCAGGCACTTTGTCTTCCGCACACAGCTATGGAGAAAAAAATCTTCTCTAATATATAAGTCAAATTAAACTGTTTTTTTTCCCATGCTGGAAGGCAGGAGGAGGAAGTGGTTTCTCTTTTGAAATACTATCATGTTGGGCACCATAACATCTCTTAGATGGACAGATAATTAGACAGCTCACTGCTAGAAAATTGTTTCTTGTCGTCCATTAGCCATGGCTTTTGGAAGTATTGGACTGTCTGTGTATTTCTCATATCTGGAGCTCAGAAGCAAAATCTAATCCCTGATTAAACCTGTGTAATCCTATCTTAGCCAAAGGAGAAAAAATGGAAAAAACACTGATGTCAGCACTGTGTTTTCTGGGGATTTACACCTGTTTAATTTAGATCAGAATTCGGCCTTTGTGTCCAGCGTTACAGAGCTCTTCATTCGTTTATGCAGCAGCCACCATCTGCTCCGTGCCCAGGGCTGGGGACAGCTCCTGCTGCCTCCCTCCATCCTTTGCTCCAGCTCTGGTGGCCTTGAGGTGGCCCTGCAGGTCCTGTGAGGACACTGAGAGGAGCATGGGGACACCCCTGAAGCCCACCCTGCAGTGGGGGTGATGCAGAACCCCAAATCCCCCAGGGAGGAGGAAGGGCCGCGCTGCTCTCCGTTCCAGCCCTGGCCCCGCGGCAGGGTTTGGCTCTGACCCACGGCAGGGTTTGGCTCTGACCCACGGCAGGATTTGGCTTTGACCCACGGCAGGGTTTGGTTTAACCCACGGCAGGGTTTGGGTTTAACCCACGGCAGGGTTTGGGTTTAACCCACGGCAGGGTTTGGTTTAACCCACGGCAGGGTTTGGGTTTAACCCACGGCAGGGTTTGCCTTTGACCCACAGCAGGGTTTGGCTCTGACCCACGGCAGGGTTTGGCTCTGACCCACGGCAGGGTTTGGCTTTGACCCACGGCAGGGTTTGGGTTTAACCCACGGCAGGGTTTGGTTTAACCCACGGCAGGGTTTGGTTTAACCCACGGCAGGGTTTGGCTCTGACCCACGGCAGGGTTTGGCTCTGACCCACGGCAGGGTTTGGCTCTGACCCACGGCAGGGTTTGGGTTTAACCACGGCAGGGTTTGGGTTTAACCCACGGCAGGGTTTGGCTCTGACCCACGGCAGGGTTTGGTTTAACCCACGGCAGGGTTTGGCTCTGACCCACGGCAGGGTTTGGCTCTGACCCACGGCAGGGTTTGGCTCTGACCCACGGCAGGGTTTGGCCAGCCTGGAGCAGAGGCAGCAGAGGCTTGGTTGGAGGTGCTGAGTGGGGTCCTGCAGCCCCTCCCTTTTGGGTCACACGGGAAGGTGCTCTGGGGCTGGGTTTGGCTTTTTGCAGCAGACTGACCTCTTTAATGAGGAAGGGTGAAACACCATTAATCCTGGTGAGAGCAACAAGATGCTGATGCTGACTGATCCGATCTGTTGCTTGCTCAGAAGGCAAAATTAGATTCATCAAATGGCCTGACTTAGTTAATAAATGTACTGCATCAGATGTGGCAGAAACCACCTGTCCTGGAGCTCTCTGGAATTTTTTGGGCATCTTTTTCTCCTAAAGAAAGGAGCAACCCCTCGTCTCTCGAGGCTGATGATGGGTGCTTGCTCCTTTGGCCGAGCACCGTAATTTAAGCAGTGTCACGCCTCTCCTACCCTCAGCCCTTCATCCTGTTTGGCTCACGCTGCAGTGAAAGGAATTGCTCAAACGTCTTGCAAGGCCATAATCTGCCTGTGCATCAAATGAAGAAAATCCCGGTGGCAGGAGCTGCCGTGGGCAGCAGAGCAGTGTCTGGAGGTGAAATGGCTGTGCCTGGCCCCATGGTGTCACAGGAGATGGATGCTGCTGTTTCTGCTGCGTTTGCAGGTGTGTGTGGCGCTGGGGCTGGAGCTGTGTGAATATGCACGGAGTCACCTGTGTGCTTTGCTGGGTCCGGGGCTCACAGTGCACACAATTAAGGTGCAATTTAAAAAAAGAGGAATTGGAGGTGGGAAGAGCCAGCTATAGATACTCCTTTTCAATCCCCTCTGGGCTGTTGTGATTGTTGCATCCAGCACATTATTCCAGCTTCTCCTGATGAGGTAATTCCATGAGGTGTGATCCCTGCGTGCCCTTGAGATCTCTGCAAGCCACTCCTGTGCCTTGGCACTTTCCCTGCGCCCTGGATCCCTGCTGCTGCTGCTGCAGGACATTGCTGTCCCTGCGTGGAGCAGCCCTGCCTGGCCCAAAGCTGGGCTGGGGGCGCAGGGTGTCCCCCCCGGGCTGGGGGCTCAGGGTGTCCCTCCCGGGCTGGGGGCTCAGGGTGTCCCTCCAGGGCTGGGGGCGCAGGGTGTCCCTGCTGGGCTGGGGGCTCAGGGTGTCCCTCCCGGGCTGGGGGCGCAGGGTGTCCCTCCAGGGCTGGGGGCGCAGGGTGTCCCTCCTGTTCTGGGGGCGCAGGGTGTCCCTCCAGGGCTGGGGGCGCAGGGTGTCTCTCCCGGGCTGGGGGCGCAGGGTGTCCCTCCAGGGCTGGGGGCGCAGGGTGTCCCTCCTGTTCTGGGGACGCAGGGTGTCCCTCCCGGGCTGGGGGCTCAGGGTGTCCCTCCCGGGCTGGGGGCTCAGGGTGTCCCTCCCGGGCTGGGGGCGCAGGGTGTCCCTCCCGGGCTGGGGGCTCAGGGTGTCCCTCCCGGGCTGGGGGCTCAGGGTGTCACTCCTGTTCTGGGGGCGCAGGGTGTCCCTGCTGGGCTGGGGGCTCAGGGTGTCCCTCCCGGGCTGGGGGCGCAGGGTGTCCCTCCCGGGCTGGGGGCTCAGGGTGTCCCTCCCGGGCTGGGGGCTCAGGGTGTCCCTCCCGGGCTGGGGGCGCAGGGTGTCCCTCCCGGGCTGGGGGCTCAGGGTACCTCTCCCACGCTGCCCTCGGGGAGCTTTCCAGACAGAGCTCCTGGGTGGCTGCACCTCCCTCGGGTGCTTCGGGGTTCAGTTCCCTCTGGAACAGGAGCAGTGCCACAGAGGGAAGGCTGGAGAGAGTTTGATGTGCACGCCAGAGCCTGGTGGAGATTACACTGATAAATGTGAAACCAGGGCATCTTCTCCCGTGCTCTTCTCTCCTCTCTGCTAAATGTGAGATGCCATGCTCGAGAGTCAAGGGGCAGGATTTGGGCCATACCTGTGACCTCCTCAGTGAGCATCATTAGCCCAGCTGCTGCTGCTGCTCACAGCACCTCTTTGTGCCAAACAGCTTTTCAATATTGATGTCAAGCGGGTCAGAAGCTGATTTCAGTCCATGTTAACGTGTCAGCTCAGCCCCCAGGCTGTGGCAGCGCTGGGCAGACAGGGCTGGCTGCTGGCCCCTGGCTCCTGCCTGCCTCAGAGGGGCAGGGATGTGAAGGGGGAGTTTGAGACTGAGTGCTGAGGCTGAGTGGGAAGTGCAGGAGGTGCTGGTGGGTCAGTGCCAGCGGGGCTGTGGTTCTGCCGCAGACACCACAGTCCCATGGGACCTGTGTCCTCAGGGAGGCTCTGCCCCTCAGCTGCCTGTGTGCAGCCCTGGGCGTGCTTTTGCTAATTTTTCTTTTCTCTGTGTGAAATGGTTTAATTGCATTGCTGGTGAGGGTGCGGGTGACTGAAGAAGAGTTAATGGTTTGTGCTGAAGCTCTCCGCTGTTCCAGCATGCTGAGATTCCCTTGCTGTCACTCCCGGAGAGGTGGCAGCAGAGGCTCTGTGTGGCCGTGCTGGGCAGTGCTGCACAGCCTTAACTGCTGAGTAACTGCTGAGTAACTGCTGTGTGACTGCTGAGTAACTGCTGTATAACTGCTGAGTAACTGCTGAGTAACGGTTGAGTAACTGCTGTGTGACTGCTGTGTAACTGCTGTGCACCTGCCCAGCACACCTGGCACAGGGTTTGAGGAGATGCAGATGTTTTGTGGCCCCAGCTGCAAGGTTCAAGCTTGTCCCCATCCCATAAATGACACTGATAGCCTTGAAGTCAGCTTAAGAACATTTTCTGGGTCAGTGCTCTTCCCTGGTCCTTCCAAGGCTGCTGAGAGGTTCAGTCAGAGGATGAATTAGTTTCTGAAATGCCAGCTTAGATTTTCCTGTTGCACATAACTCACAGGTGACAATACTGTGCAGTGGTGCTCTGCACAGGTGCTCAGCTTGCCAGTCTGGTGTGGAGGCACAGGAGAGGGAAAGGCAGAAGGCATTTTGGCTGGGCCTGGTGCCTGGGCTGGTGCCACCCGGGCAGCCTCATGGCTTAATTCAGCAGTGACATGCAAAGAGCTGACTGGCCAAAGGTGACTCCAGCTGACAAGGCTGATGGGATCGGGGAAAGCTCAGCTGGAGCTGTCCCTGGAGCTGTCCCTACAGCTGTCCCTGGAGGCAGATGCTGGAGCTGTCCCTGGAGCTGTCCCTGGAGCCGTCCCTCAAGGCAGATGCTGGAGCTGTCCCTGCAGCTGTCCCTGCAGCTGTCCCTGGAGGCAGATGCTGGAGCTGTCCCTGCAGCTGTCCCCAGAGCTGTCCCTGGAGCTGTCCCTCAAGGCAGATGCTGGAGCTGTCCCTGCAACTGTCCCCAGAGCTGTCCCTGCAGCTGTCCCTCAAGGCAGATGCTGGAGCTCCAGGGCCCACGGCATCCCCTGAAGTGGCTGCACTGCTGGGCAGCAGCTCTGGGCTGTGCAGTGCCTGGCACGGCCATGCCCTCAGCCCTGCAGGGAGCAGGGCTGGGGGCTCAGTCACCCCTCCTGTGCAGGACCCCGTGGGGGACATGGGCCTCTGCCCCAAAAAAACATTTCTTGTGGCACCCAGGCCCCCCTCAGTTTGGTATGGATCGTTTGCAGCGCTTCATCAATAAGTGCAAAACGTGAAAATGTTTTATTTACATCATGCGCCTTGTCCTCAAGAATTCAACCCTTTTAATGGACATAAGTGAACACAATTTTCTTCTGTATTTCAGCGTTTCTAAGAATGCTGAAATTTCTTCTTTTTAAGAAGCCTTTCTGTTTCCAAATGTGTCCCTCAGTAAAGAGCAGCTGCTGGAGGAATTGGTTTGACCTCTGCTCCTTTAATTGCTTTTTGCTCTGTGTTGGTCTAGAAATGGATGTTGCTATTGTGTAAATTACTGTGACAGTGGGAAAAGAGCTCCTGAGATCAGGTGTGCAGTTTCTGTCAGGAAAATGTGCTTCTGAAATGGAAAGCAGCATCTACCTGTTCATAACCAGTCTGGGTCAGTCTGAAAATCCCAAATGTTAATTACCTAATTTTCTGCTATTGAGCAGCCCCATGGAGTCACTGTTTTTGCAGCCAAGGGCAGATTTAATCTGAAATTTACTCTGAGCTTCTTTCAGACTCTGCCAGAGGATGCTCAGACATCAGAGAACACAGCTCAGACCACGTGAGGACTCAGAGGGTGGCACAGTGCTCAACTGCTGCCCATGGACCTTCCTCACCTCCACTGCTGTGGAACAAGCTGGGAGGAAAGGGCAGGAGCTCCCCCCCTCCCCCAGGGCTGCAGGTGTGAGTTTGTGTGGAACTGGCTCTGCTGCAGGTGTGAGTTTGTGTGGAACTGGCTGTCCTGCAGGTGTGAGTTTGTGTGGAATTGGCTGTCCTGCAGGTGGAATGCAGCCGTGGCTGTGTCACTGTGTGAGAGCAGAGGGCAGTGCCACAGGCTGCCTGTCCCCAGGCTGCTGCTGCAGCTCTGCAGTGCTGTCCTGCTCCCAAGGGCTCCTGGGGCTCCCCATGGACACTGCTGCAGCTGTGCTGGTGCTGGGGCTGTGCTGATCCCCTCTGCAGGCTGTGGGGCAGGTGAAATGTCTCACAAGGGTTTGTAAGGTGCTGACAGTGTCCTGGTCCCCTCTGCAGGGCTGTGGGGCAGGTAAAGTGTCCTACAGGGTACTGACAGTGTCCTGGTCCCCTCTGCAGGCTGTGGGGCAGGGTGAGGTGTCCCACAGGGTTTGTGTCACACTGGGGCTGTGCTGATCCCCTCTGCAGGCTGTGGGGCAGGTGAAGTGTCTCACCTGGCTGTAAATGGCTGCTGCTGAAGGAAATGCTTCCTCCCCTGTTTGACAAGTGATTCTGCAGCTCAGAGGGGTCCAGGGGAGCTGCTCCCCTCTCTGTGCCAGGACGGGAGCCCCAGGCAAAGCAATGCCAGTCTCTGCTTGCAGCTGCTCTCCTGGGCTGAGAGCTCTGCAGTTCTCTTTCCCAACTGCTCTTGAAGAACTGGTGCAGCAGCAGGGAAAATTGTGCTCCTGAATGTGAGCAAAGGAAAGGACTTATTTTCTCAGTACCAACTCCAGACCCTTCTGGGGTAAGGTCCATTCCATCAGCAGATTGCTCAGCAAATCCTGCCCACTTAGGAGTGGAATACAGCAGTTAGCCTCCCAGAAAGGCATGGCCTTGGGTTTGAAAGGCTTCCAAGCTGATGGGTAAAGCTGAATTTTTGGCACACAAAGGCCTCTCATCTTTTGAGAAAGCTGCTGTGGTGAAGCTGAGAGTTTGTAAACCTGAGGTCAGCCTAGTGCTACCTCTTATGGTGTGTGTGTGAATAAGCATTTGGCCTTGGGAAATGTCTTCCCTTCTCTCCAGCAGTGAGTCTCTGTGCTATCTACAGCAGTGAAGGATAGAAGCAACAATGCTTGTATAATTAGCCCATTAATACCCCAAAGGACTCAGCATGCTAATTGCCTGACACAATGAGATTAGCAAATTGCATTACAAGAATTCAAAATACTTGGATCAACAGTAAAATAACAGGTGCCCTGAGTTAGCACACCTGCTTGTTTTACAGCCCTGGCATGGAGTATTTTTGAAGAATCAGTATGCCTGGGGTACTTCTCCACTGTTAATTTATCCTGTGATTAATTGATGGCCTGTAAGACTTCTCAGTTTAAATTACTTGGTATTGTCTCCCAGGATTAGGTTTCATCTTCTTTCATTTTGGAAAAAAAGAATGAAAGAAAAAAAAAAAAGAAAAAAAAAGAAAAACATCCAACTGAAAATTCTGGTTTGGGGATATTTTTCCATGGCTTTGTCACAATATTTGATTTCTGTGGGCTAATAAATCATAGCACAACATTCAGTATAGCCATGGTACCTACGCTTGTGATGCATTGCCTTTAGGAGAACTCGTTAATAACCCTGACAAGCTGTGTGCTAGCTGGAGATGGGTGGCTCTAACCTCCTCGCTGTGTTCTCAGAAGGTGGCATTCTAAAATACACCAGCCTGGCCTCTCGTCAGGGGCACTGCTCAGCCACACATCCTGATGGCACCAGCCCTCAGTAACCGATGGTGACAGGCAGACGAGATACAGCCTTCCTGCTGGGGTGGTGAACCCCAAATCATTTCTGAATGTCATTTGGAGATAGACTGACAGGGCTCTGAGTTGCAGGGCACATTTTTCAGAGCAATTATTTGAACAAATCACTTGGGCGTTTGAAGGTTTGCTGTCACCTAAAATATCCACAGGTAATTGGGTGAGCAGAAGTGTCTCTGCCCATAAACTGTGTGTGTCAGAGCTGTCGGGAGGGAGGAAGTGAGATGTAACCTGCCTCTGCTTGATTTTAGAGCTGCACTGGGGTGCCTGAGTCCCCCAGAGCAGGATCCCAGCCTGGCACAGTGGTGAGGAGGCAGCCTTTGAGAGTGTGGTGCTGGCAGAGGGGCACAGTAGATCCTGCTGGTCAGCTGTAGGGTGGATTATAACAGGAGCTGCACAGCCTTACACAGCTGAGTGGTTAAAGTGAGGCTGAATGCTGTGCTTGCTGTCCTGCCTGCCCGGGAGGGTGTGCCCAGCACTGGGTGATGCCCTGGGGGATCCCACATGGGCTTTTGCTGCCACTGCTGGTTTCCAGCAGCCCTGGAGAGCTGGTGCCACTGGCAGGAGCTCCACGCCAGGCTGAATGTGCTCTTGCTGCTGGATTTGGAGCTCCTGCAGACATTTGTCCTTAAAAATCCCTTCCTTTCCTGAAGAGATTTTTTAATCCTTAATATTCCAGGCAATGCCTGTGGATATCCTGGCTTCAGCTTGCAACGACTTCTTTTCAACTTTCTAATGAGCTGAGGCAGGGCTTCAATTTGCAGCACACAAAGTGCTTTTTTTGCTGTGTGGTGGGAGCGTTCAGCCTTTCCCGGATCAGGCCCATCATTAGGGTTTGCTGCTGTCTGCCATCTTTTGTTCCAGGAGACTGGGCTAATCCCAAGGACACGGTGTTGGGCTGATGTCTCTCTCTCAGTTGCTTTCCTGGACATTTAACAAGTAGCTGCAGTGATGATTGTGGCGAATTGTTTCTGTGTAAACATGCTGCTGACAGCCTGGACGTGTGTGATTCCTGCCTCGGAGCAGGGAAGTGTCGATTGGCACTGGAGTGCTTTGTGAGATGTGCCTTTGGAGAGGCACAGTTTGAGATGCTGCTCCTGCGTTTCCCCAGGCTCAGGCTGCTGGGCTGCTTCTGTGATTTCATCGTGTCCAGGCAGAGCTTTTGGCACTTCTTCATGTGATGTAATTCTGCTCCAAGGGCAGGCTGGGCAGGACTTGGTGCCACCTGCTCCAGTGAAAGGTGTCCCTGCCCATGGCAGGGGGAATTGGATGGTCTTTGAGGTGCCTTCCAACCCAAATAATTTTATGATTCTACTTTGCCTACTCATGCTAAGTACCTTGGTACATGTGGGCTTGCGTCTTGTTCATTTGAATTGTGTTTCAGTCTGTAGCGCAGCTTATTTTATTCTTTCCAAACTCCTGTTTCTCAAACACTTCTGAGGTGCGGAGTTCCCAAAAACGCTGACATCTGGCACGTGGTGCGAGGGGACATTTGTAGGACATTTGTAGGACGTTTGTAGGACGTTTGGACTGCTGGGGCAGGGCTCTGGGTGGACGAGGGGCACTTTTGCCTTGACCAGCGTCTCTCTGTGCTCCCCGCAGTGTTCGGGCACAACGTGAAGAGCAGCAACGACTTCATCGGGAGGATCGTGATCGGGCAGTACTCCACGGGAGCGCCCGAGGCCAGCCACTGGCGCCGCATGCTGAGCGCGCACCGCACGGCCGTGGAGCAGTGGCACAGCCTGCGCTCGCGGGAGGAGTGTGACCGCGTGTCCCCAG
This sequence comes from Acanthiza pusilla, assembly GCA_036630365.1. Taxonomy (NCBI): domain Eukaryota; kingdom Metazoa; phylum Chordata; class Aves; order Passeriformes; family Acanthizidae; genus Acanthiza; species Acanthiza pusilla. Next base: position 744,020 of record JAXCHO010000030.1, on the reverse strand, counting down.
CGTCCCTGGAGGTGACATGAGCCGCGCTCTGAGCGCAGCCAGGCCGAGCAGGCGGACGAGATAAAACCAAACCAACGACTCAAACACCCACCTCACACCCACACGCACCCACAGCAGCTCCGGGGATTGCAGCGGCGCCCGAGCAGCCGCGCTGGCCTCAGGGATCCGTGTCCCGCTGGGTCCTGCCTGTCCCCAGGGCCGAACCTCGGGCTCCGTGTCCCTCGGCCGTTGGCATCCCACGGGAGGAGCGCGGGGCCGGGCGGCTCGGGCTGAGCGTGGCCGTGCCCGGTGGGCACCGAGCGGTGGAGGAGCTGGAGCTGCCTCTCTGTCCTTCCAGCCCAAATCCATGGCTCATCCTCTCGGAGATGTCAGTACCCGTGTGCTCTCATTGGTGAACGTGGTAATTAGGCTAGAATATTTTTTTAAACGGTAGAACCTGTGGTGAAATCGATTCTGACTCCAGTTTTGTCCTTGTACTAGTTTTACCAGAATTAAGCTGCTCTTGTGTGTGCGTTTGTGTGCCGGGGCACACGTGTGGCCCATGTCAGGCGGATCCCACGTCCCGTCAGCGGTGAGACCTGCCAGTCTCGATAGCACTCTGTGTGTGTAGTAGATTCAGTGATGATATAGCAAAATAAACATTTCCAATAGCATTCGTACTGGGAAAACCAGCTCGTGTCCTTTCAAACCTGTGCTGTGCAAGAGAAACCTGCTCCAGGGACTCTGGCCATTAAGAAGACCCAGAAAACACAACTTTAATTCTCTCACAGACTGCAGTGGCTCTTCCTGTGTTGTGTGTGTTTACCCAGGTGGTTCTTCAGGTCACCAAGTGAACTTAGCTACAGTCAAGCTGTCCTGTTGGTTGCTTCTGTACATTTTATTTTTCCACAGTGTATTGTCTGGTATGATGCAGATTGTATATTTATTGAAAATAAAATTCTATTTAATTGTGCCACATAGATTGGGGTGATACTTGTTGAATTCACCTTTGTGCTGAGCTCCCTCAGTTATGCTTATGGCAGAAGAAAAGCCAAAATGTTGGCAGTTACTCCCTTGTTACTCACTGCAGATGAACTGGGAGCAACTGGGGAGGAACTGGGCGCCTGCTGATGGCAGTGGGTCTGGGGAGTGAGCTTGATGCCTTGGCCATGGTGGCTCCCAGCAGAGCCCACCCCACACCCTGCAGGCTGGACCTGTCAGACTCCAGAGCTGGCACGTGGCAGGATGGGCAGCACTCATCTCCCTCCTCTGTTCATTAAATCAAGTCAAAAATGAAACCCCAGTACCTCTTGTGCTTTTGATTTTTAAAAAGGAAAAAACAATACATATGCCTACTTAACCCATTTGCTATTTAACTGCCAGAGTTAGGGACAGGTGAGTCAAAAAGCAGCTCTGAGCTCCTCCTGCCACATGCTTTGCTCAACACTGGGGATGAGATGTGAACACACTGTACTCGTGCCTGAGTCTGTCCTTGAAGCCATGAGGTGTCTGTTCCACAGGGAGGAACAATTGTGCACATAGGATGCCAAAATTGGTGAGGGAAGCCAGAGGAAAGGTGAGTAAGAGCAGAGCAGAAGCACGCTGGGGAGCTGCTGGCCTGCAGGGCGAGCAGAGCAGAGCAGAGCAGAGCAGAGCACGGCAGGCAGAGGAGCAGCAGGGAGGGATCATGGCTGTGTCCCTGGGGCTGCCCCAGCAGGTGAAGAGCATCTGAAGTTTGCTGAAATTGGGAAGAGAGCCCAAAGCGCAGCTGGTGCAGCTGGCCCTGCGTGCACAGCGTGCTCGTGCTGTCCCAGGCCGGGAGCAGAGCTGGTGCCCAGCGCCCGTGCCAGGCTCGGGCTGTGCCCAGCGCTCCCAGCTGTGCCAGGGCCACGCTGCTGCCGCGAGCCTGGCTGTTAGAAACCAGGATTAAAACTGTTCAGGGTCTCTGCTCCCTCTTTCAACGTGAATAGCTGTGCTTTGGGACTAGATTAATATGCTCAAAGATTTTTGTTCCATAGTTTGCTGAAAGTTGTTTATAACAATGGCATTGTCTGACAATGGCACATAGGAAAGAAGGGCGAAGGCATCATGCCTTGACTTCTGATAATCTCAATTCCTTCATTTTTAGTGGTCTGCTGTAGCAGTAGGCTTTTCCTTGAGCCAAATAATTTCAGATCAATGTATGGAAGGGGGGGAAGTGTTCTTAAAGGGCTTTATTTAATGCAAAGAAAACTTCATATAGAAAAGTTAATTGAATGAGTAACGCTCTCTGGAGTAAGTCTGGATGCTTTACTGTACTGAAAGCTTGGTGACAGCTTGAATTGTTTATACTTGAATCTGTAAAAATGGGTCGAAAATGCTGAAAATTTTAATCTGTAGCTAAGAATAAATAGGGAACAGCGTTGAGAGTGTTCCTAAGCAGTTCCTTCAGTGCTGATTTAAGGCATAAATTGGAAATGTATTAGGACCACAAAATTCTATAGTATTTGTGCATGTACTATTTCCCTTACAAGTGCAACAGTTAGAAAAGGACTTTTTACATAATTTTTAAGAATCCGAAGTCTAACAAAATGTTGACCACAGGAAGGAGACATGCTAGATATCGTGCTGGTACAGTGTACTGTATCAGATCAGGTTTTCTGCTGTTCCAGGACGGCACGGACCCAGCACAGAGCTGGCAGAAGGGCACACAGTGAATTCCTGAAGCAGCCCTGGGGCTCCGGGCACAGCTGGCGGCTCCCTCTTCCAGGCTGTTCTCGTGTGTCACAGCATTGCCTTGTTCTGGGGAAAAAAACCCAAACCAAACGCAGGAAAAAAACAACAAACCCCACCCCCCCGAAACTAAACCAGAACAGGAAAACCACCACACAATGGGGCGCTGACATGTGAAACCCCACGGCCCTGTCACCCCGCGGGCCACAGCGGGATGGGGACACTGAGCACCGCCCCGGGATGCGCTTGAGGGCTCGAGGAGGGACACTGTCCCCACTCGGCTGCGGCTCCCCGACCCGGGTGGGATGCGCTGAGCGCGGAGGGCTCGGCCGGGGGATGCTGGGGGCAACGCCCCGGGCTCGGTCCCCTCGGGGATGCGCTGAGCGGAGCCGGGGGATGCTGGGGGCAGCGCTCCGGGCTCGGTCCCCTCGGGGATGCGCTGAGCGGGGCCGGGGGCGGGCTGCGAGGAGCCGCCGCTCGGGGGAGGGGGCAGCGCGGCCCTATATCCGCCCCGCCCGGGGGCCGCCCCACAACCGCGGGGCCCGGCCCGAGCGCGACCCCAGCGCCGGCGGGACCCCCGCGCTGAAGGAGCTCCGCGGGACCCCGAGCCCGACGGGACTCCGCACTGCCCGAGCTCCGCAGGACCCCCGCCCTGAAGAAGCTCCGCGGGACCCCCACGTCCGGCGGGAGCCGCAAGTCCAGCCCGACCCGCAGGTCCGGCGGCACCCGCAGGTCCGGCCCCATCCGCAGGTCCGGCGGCACCCGCAGGTCCGGCGGCACCCGCAGGTCCGGCGGCACCCGCAGGTCCGGCCCCATCCGCAGGTCCGGCGGCACCCGCAGGTCCGGCCCCATCCGCAGGTCCGGCCGGAGCCCGGGCGGAGCGGGCAGCACGGGCACGGTGCCCGGCGCTCCGGCCATGGGCAGCGGGCGGGCGCTGTGTGCTCTGCTGGCCGCAGCCCTGCTGGGCGCCCACGCCTTCCCCCAGACCAACATCAAGATCAGCCAAGGTGAGTGCTCGGCGCTGGCTGCGCTGGTTCGATGGGCGGTGGTGGCGGCAGGGAAGGAGCTTGTGCCTCTCGCAGGGCCGGCAGCTGGCTTCGCCCTGCCCCGGCTGCTCCAGAAATCCCTGATTTCTATAAAATCCTTTTTTTTAAAAAATTTTTTTCACCACGGGGGCGTGCCAAGGGCAGCCCAGGTCCTTCTCTTCGGGGTGTCAGAGGTCTCTGGGTGGCTTTGTTCCATGTGTCAGCATCTGCCCTTTCGCCTTTGCCACACGCACTGCCGTGGGTCCGGCAGCACAAATCCCTGCACGAGCACACACATGAAGGGTGCGGGGCTGTGGCCGTGCGGCCCTGCAGGACAGGCTGAGGGCCATCAGGGCTCCCCGTTTATTCACTTACTGCATGTGAAACAAATATGGGATTCTCCCTTATTCCCCTCTTTGCTCCAAGCTGCTGCTCACTGCTATATGTCACTTAGGTTTCCTCCAAACTTTTCTATGGCGCTGGTGCAAGTGAGAGTTGCTGCTCCGAGTTTGTTTGCACCCTGTTGGGTTTATTGGGACTGAGTGGAAAGGGACTCCTTAAGTGCTGTTCAGTGAGATCGTGAGAAAAAAGATCGATAAAAGCTTGGCTTTCCTGCCAGATGCCTAATCCATGTGAGCTTTGCCAAAACTAATTAAGGAGGAAAATACTCTGCAAGATAACTCCTATCTGTCAGTGCCAGCTGCATGAGTGCTGCTGCCTGTATTGGCTGTAGCCTCCCAACTCCAAACATACCTGGCAGAGGATGTGAAGCTGTAAAGCCAGCTTGGTTTCATTAAGGAATTTTAAAAAGCAAAGCCCTCTGTGTGAGAGGATGTCCCTCCCAATGTGCTTCAGCTGATGTTTAATATTTTACCTGGAAACTTGTGATATGCCCCTTAAAAACACTTCAGAGTGTAAAACATATTGCTCAGTTATTAAATGAGATTCATGTCCATCAGTGGATGCCATCCCCTGCAGCTCTACAACCCCCAGAAATGCAGAGACCAAAGTCCCTCCCCTGATCACTTCCTTCGAAGGTGGGTGCTCAGTGTGAGACTTTCATCTGATAGTGAAAGACAAGTATTGCAAGTAGGATGAAGGTGGCATTGTTTGTCCATGGGGACTCAAATGTCAGGGCTTAAGGACTTGCTCCTGAAGCCATGGGGGAGCTGGGGCGTCCCAATATGGCACAGCAGCACTGTCTCAGCCCTGCAACATGCTCCTGCCCACCCACCCCCTGTTTGAATGCTTGTTCTGAGGTTACTCAGTGAGGAGGATGTGGTGGCTTGGCCATCCGGCGCGGTTGGCACCCCCAGCTCAGCCACAGGCGTTTCTGCTGAACTCATCCGGGGTTTGGGTTCTGGGGTGCCCTGTCCCAGCGCTGCTGTGTCACCCACCCCCTCTGACTCCCACAGCCCCAGCAGTGCCAGTCCCAGGTACAGCCCTGCTGCTGGCCCTCCCCACGGCCTGAGCTGGCCACAGGTGACTCAGAGCACCAGGACACTTGTCCTGAGCCCTGCTCTGCCAGCTGGGACCACTGCCCAGCCCTCCTCCCACCCCCACAGCCCTCAGGTACTGCTGGAGGGGCTCTGCTGGGGAGGACCCAGACTTCCAGGTGACAGGGATCTCCTCAGCTCTTCTCTGTTGACATTATTTCAGACGAGCCTCTTGGGCACTGATGGACACCCTCCAAACCCAGCTGCTTGCCAAGAGCTGAAGAGGCTCGCTTGCTTTTTCAGGTCAGATGGCAGCATTAATTTAGGGATGTGCCAAGGGGAGTGTGTCCTATGCCTCTAAGTTTTTAGGTAAGCTGTCAGCTGTTGATGGAATGGAGCTCCTGGATGCTCTGCAGGCAGAGCTCAGCTGCCAAGCACTGCCTGACCTGATCTGCTGCCCAAACCCTCTGATGGAGCTGCAGCTGCCCAGGAGCCTTCCTTGCCTGGGTGTCTCCTGCCAGCCTTGTCCTAGCCCCACATTTCCCATCTCGAACCTGCAGATCCCTGAAGTGAGGCAGCATTGCTCCCTGGGATGAAGCTGTTCAGGAGCAAACCTCTTCACCAGCTGAGTCCATGGGAGCCATGCAGCTGGGGTGGGTTTTTTCCAGTAGCATCCTGGAATGAAAAATCCTCTTGTGAAACTGCACAGGATTTTCTCAGTTAATTATTTCCAACTAGAGTTGGAAAGAGGCCAGTCGGAAAGGGGGAAGTGAAACCTTTTTGGCAGAGCGGTGCCAGCTTCTGTAAGATTTTGATAAGTGATTTTCCTGGTGGTTCTACAGTGGGTCTCAGCTAGTAAATAAATTAAAAAGCTCCAATTTTGTTGTCACTGACACAAATGTAGAGAGCACAAAACTTTATTTCTGACCCAAAATATTTGTTTTCCAGCTTTTCTGAGTTAGTAAGAGCTGCTTGATCTGAATCTTATCTCCAGCCCAGTCTGGACACCTATTTTGCTGGTGTTGCATTAAAACATGGTCCTGCCCTAAAAACTGCTGCACTGTAAATAAGCAAAGGGAAAAACGATTCTTGCCATCATTTTCCACCAGGAATTTGGATACAAATGGATGAACTGACATGGGGTTGGGAGGAGCCCCCATCCTGCAGGCACTGGCTGTGCTGCTCCTGCTGCTGGGGTGATGTTTTGCTGGTGTGCTTAAAAGTGAGGACTGGGTTTAAAAAGCCCCAAATGCTTCCCCTGTCCCCTTCTAGATCAAAATACCACTCACAGCTGCTGGCTTGGGTTGTGAGGCTTTCCTGTAGTGCCATGAGTAGGCTCCTATACTCAAAACCCTACATCAGATTTCTTATGGTCTTTCTGCTAAAAATATTCCAAATAAAGCAGCTCCCCTAATTGTTCTTGCCTGAAAAACTGGGAGCAGTAGTTCTCCTCCAAAGAGACAGCCAAAGCCTCTGATCCTGACCTAACAGAAAAGATGCTAATTAAAAGCTGACCTCCCATATTTTCCTTTTTGGTATATTTAACCTTAAATTCCTTCAGGCACCTCTGGTTCACTGAAGCTCGTCAAATTAATGCTACCTAATGGGAACCAGTATGGAATAACAAAGGAGGACTGTCTCAATTTCTGCCTCGGTCTCAGCTGCTCTGAGCAAACCCCAGGGTGATTCTCCCTGGCAGTCGGGGTGCCACGGGCCCTGCTTTGAGCCCCGGCTCTGGGACGCCCACGGCAATTAGCACTCAGCAGTGAAGGCTCCTCTTGCTGGGGATGCTGCTGGTTAAGGCTGTGAATTTTGCCACCACGCTGCCGGAGGTGAGGAGTTTGTCAAGGCACTGCAATAAAATCCCAGCTGCTGGGCAGCTGGCGGTGCCTGTCTGGCACACACCTCGGGATGTCCTCAGCAGGAAGCAGCAGCAGCCTGGAGTCTCTGCAAGCCACGGCCGGACCCCAGCCCTGTCCCCAGCAGGGGAACACGCCTCACCCAGGACCTGGTGGGAAAGCTGAAGCCTCGTCCTGTGGGTTTGCCCCTCTTCCCTTGTCTCGCTCTGGTTCTGGTGGAGACAGGGGGCCCTGGCCAGCACCATGGGGGGAAAGCCTTGGCTGCCGGGAATCACAGCAGCTCCTGGAGTTCCTGGTCCTGCTCTAGTGCTGCAGTAAAATGATTTGCATCTCCTAAGGCTGTGCCAAGGCTTTTCCCCGTGCAGGTATGGCTGGGTGTGAATCAGAGCTGAGCTCTGCATCGCCACTGAGCTGGGTGCATCTCACCCACCCTCCTCAAGAGCTTCCTGCCCTTCCAGCCCAGCAGGCCTTATCTTCTTTCCTCCATAGCCCATAATCAGTGCAGATAAGGACGGGAGAGCCTCCTGAGCCCCTCAAGGGTTTGCTGCTGCCCTGTCTCGGCTCCTCTGGAGAGATGGCCAGGGGTCCCCGGGCAGGCTGATGGGGTGACAGCCCCACAGGGCTTGGCAGTTGGCTTGGCCTTGCTCAGGAGGAAAATAAGGCTCAGTGCCTTTGTGGCTGGTGGCCTGGGAGGGGTGTGACAGCAGGGACCGTGGGCTGGCTGGTGGCCATTTGCAGAACACTCAGAGATCCTCATGAGGAAAGAGCCGATGAAAGATGAAATTGTCACCCAGAGCTGCCAGCACTGGCACAGGGAAGGGTTTGGCTCCATGAACACTCTCACAGCTGCTCTGGATTCACCTTGCCTCTCTTTTCCTCCCCTCTGTGGCTTCCCTTGCCACAGCCACATCCTGCACTGCCTCTGGCAGGGTTTTGCTCTCCCCACCCCTGGGGAAAGCCATTCCCCGGCCCCTCAGCACCGGAGGCACCACCCTGACCTCTCTGGCTTGAGCCTGTTACCTGCTTGGATAGTCTGATGGCATGTGACATGTGCCGTCACCCCCTGCGCACCCACCCTGCCCAGTGGCACTGACCCCGGACACAGCCCCGAGGGGATGAGGAGCTGGCTCGGGGGAGCTGGCAATTCCCCCATTCAGAACCCAGCAGCTAAGGGAGTTTAGTCTATGTGCCCCAGGACTGGAGGGTCCTGAGTGCTGCACCCTCCCCACGGGCTGGGGACAAGGGCACAGAGAGGTCGGAGCAAGGCGTTGATGCCACGGCCGTGCTCAGACAGTGACAGCCACACAGGCTCCAGAGGACATCCTGTCCCCCCCAGGGCCTCTTTTGGGGCAGCCTCCCCCCCCCCGTGCTGGAGAGCTTCGGGGAGGAGCATGGCCCAGCTCTTATCTGGCTGGAGCAGATAGGCTGGCACCGCTCCGGCTGCTCCCGGGCTGGGGTCCAGCCCTGCCTGCGTGTGCTGCAGCCCAGCCTGGGGACACCGGGGGACTGTCCTTGCAGGAGGGCAGAGCACGGCCACAGCCCCGCAGCCCTGGCTGTCACTCCTGTCCCAGCACAGAGGCCCCAGCGGCGCCCGAGAGAGGCGAGAGGAGCCCTTATCTCGGTTTCCCCAGGAGCAAATGCTGGTGCCTTTATTTTAGGCATCCTCTGCCTAAAATGATGTCAAGCCGGCTTGGAATGTCCCTCCTGATTTAGGCAGATGCTAAAACTGAGAAACCCACACCTGCACAGACTGTGTTTTGACTTTACAAGCTATCGCACGGCTCCTGCTGCAGTTGGGTTTCCCTGCCCGTGTTTGGTGGATCCCTGCCCGGGTGGGGTGGGGGAGCAGGGGGCACTGCTGCCTGCACCCTGCTCAGCTGCCTCAGCAGCAGCTGCTGGATGTCCTCTGCTCTGCCCCCAGCCATGCCCGAGCCTGTCCATGCCTACTCCTGCCCGCTCTTCTGGACGGAGTACGAAGGGCACTGCTATCGGTACTTCCCCATCAACAAAACCTGGGCTGAAGCTGACCTCTACTGCGCCGAGTTCTCCATCGGCATCCGATCCGCCAAGCTGGCCTCCATCCACAGGTGAGGCGTGCAGGAACGTCACCCCACGCTGGCGTGGCCTGGGCAGGAAGGAAATTGGGGACAAAGCGCCATTCCCACAGCACAAACTCTGTGTCAGCTGCAGGCTCAGGGTCCAGCCTGGACCTCCCTTGCATCAGCAGTGCAGTCGAGTCTGGTGCACAGGTCACACAAAGGCCATAGAGAAAATAAATGTCTTTTCCTGGACTGGCAGAAAAACTGGCACAGCATTCCCTAAATTTCCCCAAACTGTGTTTTTCACTCTTCAGAAAGGGATAGAAATAAAACATCATTACAGAGGCTTTTTCCCGTTCCCTCTCCCCCAGCTCTCACCAGCACTGTGCTCCTCTTGAAAGCAATCAACAGCAGCAGGAGGAGAGGACGCATTTGGCCCTGGGTCCTGTGGGGGTGAATGCTTGGGGACAAGCCTGGCCATTTGCTGCCATGTCCCCCTGATGGCCCCGCACTGTTCTGTTTTGGCAGCTGGGAGGAAAACGTCTTTGTGTACGACCTGGTGAACAGCCGCGTGCCAGGCATCCCCACCGACATCTGGACAGGGCTCAACGACCTGCGGCAGGTGGGAGCTCCCTGGGTCCTGTGGGAAATGGCTCTGACAAATTCACCTCTCTCTGTTTTCCTCCAGAAAGACACTTGGTTTTCTTTTTGCCCCTTATAGCTCCATTAATCAGGAGGTGGCATGGAGTCTGTGATGCAGCACACAGAGAAAGTTGTCATTTCATCCCTTCCAGGCTGCTTTTAAAATAGAAGTGTTACTAGAATTAATAGATTAAGCATTAATAATTACTCATTTCATATTTTATTACCGGATTAATAGAAAGAGTATTGCACTGCTGGTCCAAGAAGAGCAAATAAACTGAAAAGGTCTTCCGTGTCAAAAATCACCAAGTTCCATTGCTCTCTTGTGATACTCTGTGACTTTTGAAAGCTGACATGTTGGAAATATACAGTCTAATATGTTAGAAAGAACAATGGAGACCATCAGGAGAACAGTTTCATGTCAGCAATTTTTTAGTAGATAACTGGAAAGGAATAGAAAATAAAGAGGAAAAGGAAATCAGAATTGGGTGGGGGTGTTAAAAAATATATAGATTTAATTTCTGGGCTTCCCCTGGTGACAACACTGCAAAATCTGGGGCTGCTCTTGGCAAGTTTTCAGCTGCAAAACCCAAATGTGCTGTTTGGCCTTTGCTGAGTGGTGACACTGTCTCCTGGCGTCCCTGGGCTGTGTGGCACTGGTAATGGGGACGGGGATGGGGATGGGGATGGGATGGGGTCTGTTTGGTGTTGGCAGTATCCTCCGGTGTCCCTGGGCTGTGTGGCACTGGGGATGGGATGGGGATGGGATCTGTTTGGTGGTGGCAGTGTCCCCTGGTGTCCCTGGGCTGTGTGGCACTGGGGATGGGATGGGGATGGGATCTGTTTGGTGGTGGCAGTGTCCCCCGGTGTCCCTGGGCTGTGTGGCACTGGTAATGGGGACGGGGATGGGGATGGGGATGGGATGGGGTCTGTTTGGTGGTGGCAGTGTCCCCCGGTGTCCCTGGGCTGTGTGGCACTGGGGATGGGGATGGGGTCTGTTTGGTGGTGGCAGTGTCCCCCGGTGTCCCTGGGCTGTGTGGCACTGGGGATGGATGGGCACTCCAGGGGAGCGAGCCTCCCGCCCGCTGCAGTGCAGCTCTGTGCTGACAGCCTCTCCCCGCTGGCCTCGCGCCAGGAGGGTCACTTCGAGTGGACAGACGGCTCCTCCTACGACTACCACTACTGGGACGGCAGCCAGCCTGACGATGGCATCCACTCCATCCCCGAGGAGGAGGACTGCGTGCAGATCTGGTACAGACACAGCAGCGGTGAGTGCCCCGGGCACCCTCGGTGTTGTTTGTGTGTCGGTGAGTTCAGCCGCCCTGGCTCCTGGCTTTTCTGAAGAGGTTGCTGGCTGAAGAGGATTTGCATTTCAATTTTTTAGTATTATTTTCTTTTTTTCTTTACGGTGAAAAGGTGTGTTTTCCCTTTCCCCATGTACATCCATAGGCACATACTCATTTTCCCTCTGCTCCCAGCCCATCTCCCTCTCCCACAGCAGCAGCAGGACAGGAGCATCAGCCACCTTGAAGAATTACCAAATTTAGTCAAAGGTCAAATTTTCCCATTTCCCTTCCCACACGGGAAACCCATGGAAACACCAGTTGGTTTGCCAGCTTTTCTCTCCCCCCTTGGGCCAGGGCATCTCGCTGGAGTGGGACAAGACCCCACCCGTGCAAAAATCCCCTTCCCACCCTCACTGTGTCCAGACCCCCCAGATGTGCCTAAATGTGCTGTCCATGGCAGCCTGCTGATGTTTTTTGGGGTGCAGGACTCTGTTTGCAGCTGCCCTCCCACTGCTGAGTCCAAGCCAGGGCGGGGAGCGGATGTCCCCAGATGGGGAGGGAGATGTCCCCAGATGGGGAGGGAGATGTCCCAGATGGGGAGGGAGATGTCCCCAGATGGGGAGGGAGATGTCCCCAGATGGGGAGGGAATGTCCCAGATGGGGAGGGGGATGTCCCAGATGGGGAGGGGATGTCCCAGATGGGGAGGGAATGTCCCAGATGGGGAGGGGGATGTCCCAGATGGGGAGGGGATGTCCCCAGATGGGGAGGGGATGTCCCCAGATGGGGAGGGAGATGTCCCCAGATGAGGAGGGGATGTCCCCAGATGGGGAGGGGGATGTCCCCACATGGGGAGGGAGATGTCCCCAGATGGGGAGGGAGATGTCCCCAGATGGGGAGGGGATGTCCCCACATGGGGAGGGGATGTCCCCAGATGGGCAGGGGATGCAGGGAGGGGCACGGCCACGAGTGGCACAAATGGGAGGACATCCAGGGAAAACCTCCCACACTGGCAGGAGGTCCTGGTCCCGAGGCAGGGCATGGTTACCTCCTTGTGCCTTTTTTCAGCTAACACCTTGTTGTTTTGGGTAGCCCTGCGCTCCTGGAACGACAACGCCTGCGGCAGAGCCTTCCCCTTCGTCTGCAAGATCCCCTCGCTGGCCCTGGACTGAGCTGCTGGTGCTGCCCAACCTCACTTTGGGTCACCTCTCCAGCTGTGCCAGGGAACAGCAGGCAGAACACGGCCTGGGCTGGGGAGCCCTGGAGCTGCTTGGCTCCCCGGGCAGCCCTGGCTGCAGAATCCCTCCTGGGAGGGCCTGACCCCAGCACCCAGCGGCGACAGGAGCTCCGTTCCACAGCACAGGAGCCCCAAACCCGAGCCTGGCTTTGGATTCCAGACCGACCACCCCAGCGTGTTAGAGGAAGCCCATGAATTCACCACCACACCAAACTGTTAGCACCCAAAATAGCCGTGTGTAGGAAATGCTTTTGCCTGCTGATCTGCAAAGAGCGGAGGAGAGGTGTTATTTTCTGTTAAGTTATGCAAAATGCCTCTTGTCCATGTTATTTTTCTCTGCTAAAATAAACGGCCAACAGCAGGTGGAGGCTCCGCTGTCTTCCTAGCGCTGGAGTAGCAGCAGCTCCTGGGGACTTGGGCTTTCATGTGAAAGGAGTTGTTCTTTCCCCAACCTGCTCTGTGTTACAGAGGTGTGCGTTGGGGGGAAGGGGGTGCCTGGAAAAATTCATTTTATTAATCCTGACTTTTTTGGGGGGTCCCTGGGACAGCGTGTGAGCTCACCCTGCCCTTCTCGTGGCCCCAGCAAACAGAGTCACACAGAAGGTGTGTGGGGCTGGTCAGAGCCCAGAGCTCGGCAGCACACCTGGGCAGGCAGGTGAGCAGCGTTTGGCCCTGGCAGCCTCGGGAGGACAAGCAGCTGAGGTGACACAGCCCAGCTGGGCACAACCCTCCCAGCCTGTCCTGGCTCAGGAGAGCTGGCAGTGCTGCTGCAGCGCTGTTCCCTAGCTGATGTCCTCCTCGGGTCCTTGCTGATGTCCTCCTCTGCTGCGCTGGCACCACAGCAGTACCCCTGCCTTCCAGGTAAATAATTTTTGGGAGGTTTGTGTGGTTCTGGCAGCTCGGTGTGCCTGTTTGCGCTGCTCACTGTGGGGGTGGGACACTCCTCCTTGGCTGGGGGGGAATTTGCAGGGTTTGGGTGCATGGGGGTCTGTGCTGGTGCCAGGCCCAGGGGAAGGGCAGTGCTGTCGAGGGAAGAACATGTTCCTCCTTCCATGGAGGGGACACAGCTCTGAGGGCTGCTCTGGACAGTCAGATGTACCAAACCCAGGGAGCCCTGGGCATGAGCTCTGATTGCTCCCAGCCCCGTGGCATGCAGGAGGCTCTGCAAGTAGCCCTGGGCAGAGGGGTCCCCAGAAGGGCTCCCTGCCCTCTCCTGGGAGCCGTGTGTCCCTTCTGTCCCTGCTCTGGCAAACCCCAGGGTGTCACAGCCCCAGAGCAGCCCTGGGCTGCCTCATCTCAGCTGCAAAGATCAGTAAAGCATTGGCATGAACCTCTCTGCTCCCCCCTGATGTCACCATCTCAGGAACACAACATTCCAAACCGAGACCTTCCAGGGTGGTGGCCCTGGGTGCAATGAGCTCAGTCCCTGAGGCTCCCCTGGCAGCTTGGAGCTGCTGCCTCAGGTGGCACTGGGGCTTTCAGTGTCTCCACTTGGAGAGAAACTGGAGAATTTGGTGGGGGTAATGGTGGTGTGAGTGAAATGTGTGTGCTGGAGCAGGTTTCTAAACTAAAAAAGTGCTGTCACCCCTGATTATGTATTTTTATACGTATAAATATTTACATATTAAAATGGATAATATGTATAGATAAAACGATATTATTGTATTGGATTTTTAAGATTTATATACCCACTATTCATAGGTTTATATGGAAAGTAAGCCATTTGTGTGGTTTTCAGTTCTGGATTTCAGCACTGGATGTGTTTTCTAGACACTTTTTTCACCCAAAAATGATAAATTATGTATGGATGATAACAGTATGTAAAGAAACCACCAATTTAAAAAGGAAGCTCTTGGACTCAACATGCTGGAGGAAGTAGAGGTGGTGTGTAAAGGGTTTGGGGAGCCAAGCGTGGTGCAGGACACGTGTGATGAGCTCCGAGTGCTGAGGTGTGCTCCTGCCCTGGAGCTCGGTCACAGCAGGGGTGGGGACAGCACAGTCCCCTCGGTGCCCTGAGCCCATCCCTGGTGGCAGGGCCAGGCTCTGGAGCGTGGCCACCCCCGGAGATGCTGCACAGAGCCGAGCTCAGCCCCAGGCTGCTCTCCCCACTCCCTGTCCTGCTGCTCTCTCCTGCTTGGAGGAGTGGAGCTCATCCCAGCCAGGCTTGGGATGCCTCGAGCCAAACAACTCTTTTTTCCTGCAAGTGGTGTGAGATTTTCAAAAGAAAGGTTAAACCCTTCCCTTGGGAAAGCGTTTGAAGACCTGGGCCCTACTGTGGTTAAAAATATTGCTAATGGGGAGCCCAATGAGAGCTGTCACCTCCAATTAACATCTTCATTTCCAGGTAAAAAGAGCTGAACATGCATGACCTGAAAGTCAGGACCAAAGTTAATAGGGGCTTTGTTTCCCACCCCCCCGTCTTTCTCCTTTGGCTCCAGGGTCTTTCCTTAAAAATCAACCCTCTGTCCTTGCCAGTGTCTTCTGTTTCACAGTAATCAAACAAAATTCAGAAAACAACAGGAGTTTTCACCTCCTTAATGAACTTCTAGTGGATCTGGCTTGATGAAAGATGGGCCACGCCCTTTGTCTCGGCATGGACAGTTCCAGACTCTGCATGGCCTGGAGCAGCTCCAGCTCTCCAGGCTGAGCTTTATTTTTCTTGTTCTCCTTGTCCCATAACCCTTCCTCCTTTATTGTCTCGGATTTCTCCCTCTGGCTCTCTCTGGGGCGCAGGCAGTGGCACACCTGGCAGCAGCAGGGCTCTCTGACACCTCTGCTGCTCATCACTGCAAGCCGCTGACTCCTGAGGGTCTTTTTATTACACTGATTTTTTTAGGAGCTGAACGCCTTCATTTGTAATGCACGAAAGCTGGGAAAGGGTGAACAGTGTGTGATGTGGCCTGGGAGCAAACCAAAGTGGTCTTTACCCTCCTGCACCCAATTCTGAGCTGTGGAGGGAATATTGCCCCAGCCTGGCAGGGCAGTGGGGAGAGCTGCCCCTGCCTGCACCTCTGCCCTTTGGTTCCTCTTATTCCTGCCATGATTATTCTCTGTTTCCTGAGCCATCCTGCTGGCTGTTGTGAGGAGATGGATGTCACAGCTGCTGGGCAGGCTGGTGCTGCCCTGGCACAGCCTGGGCAGGATTTTCCTCCCCAGTGATTATCGTCACTGCTCTGGAGTCTGGCTGGGCTGGGCTGTCCTTTCCTCTATCAATTTGGTCATGATTTTTTTTCTGCTGTAAATGACTGGGAGAATAAGGGCTGCACAGCTGAATGATGAGGTTTTTCTTCTGCATTTCCCTTGGATTTAATTGCCTGAGTAGTGGCTCAGCTCCTGCCCTGGGGCCAGGATGCTGCAGAGTGGTTCCCTTTGACAGAGAACAAAAATATCTGGGGACCAAAAAACATGTGCCTCAAGTAGCTCAGAGAGTACATTACAGACTGGCTGCAACAGCGAGGCCCATCACAAAAACCCTGTGATAAATGACATTACCCATCTGTGCAGTGGGGTTAGTGTCAAATCCCACAGATTTAGCACATCCCAAACGTCTGCAGGAGGGACAAACGGAGCCGTGGGGCACAGGGAGGGGAGCAGGATCTGCCCCCACACCGTGTGGGTCCTGCTGGATATTGGCTTAGCTGAGCTGCTCCTGCTGTTCTGCAGGAGAGCTTTCCCCTCCTGTCCCCTGCCCCCTGCTGCTGCCGGGACTGAGGGGACAGTGGGGACACACCTGCTGGGAAATGTCTCTCCTTTGGGGCACCCAGAGGGCTGTGGCAGCCATCGGGAGGCATGGCTCAGGCTGGCTTTATAACCCTGGGAGCTGCTGGTGGGTAATGGCACCATAGCTAATTGCAAAAGCTCAGTGAACTTCCAGCAGCGCCAGCTTCCCTCGGAGCTGCCAGGGGCTCCCCCAGGCTGGGGACCTTGGATGGGCTGGTTTGGCACAGGACCTGTTTCATGCCTGGGCCCATTTTGCTTGTGATTGCTCCTTTTTGGTACCCCAAAAGTCTCCCCTTCTTTTGTGGCCAAGGGTTTCCAGGGGGCACTGCCTTGATGGGCAGCGCTGGCTGAGGGCAGTGTCCCTGTCCCCGTTGGGCACAAGGCTCTGCAGCACTGACCCCCAAAGAGAGAGGTGATGTTTGTCATTAGCCACTTCTGCTTTGCTGGGGCTCAGTGACGTGGCTGGAAACTTTCACTCCTGTGTGGAATTTGCCAGAGCTGCCACGGATCAGAGGCAGAGCACAGATCTGATGGGAACACAATTCCCGCCCTGCTCGGAGCTCCGCTCAGCCCTGAAGGACACAGAGCCAGGGCGAGGTGACATGAGAGAGGAAGGATCCGGAGCTGGCACGGGGTGTGAGTGCCTGGAGCCGGGCAGAGGGGCTGGGGATGCTCTGGGCTGCTGCTGGAGGAGCTGGTGCTGCTCGGCAGTCCTGGCTGCTGTCCCCGGCGGGTCTTGGGCACTGTGCTCCTGCTGCGCTGCCAAAATGGAGCTGCATTTGGGAATCTGAAAAAAACCTCCAGTCCAGCTCTCAGGGTTACCATGGCAACTAGATATTTGCTCATTTGTATTTCTTGAAAATTATCCTGGGCTGCTGATTGCCTCGTTTGTGAAGCGTTTTGTCAGGATGCCAACAAATGCCTGTTTGTCAAGGGCGGTAAGGGAGCGAGTGGTGCCGTTATTGAGCAGATTTCTGAATGGGAACTCTCTGGAGTGTGGGTATGGCAGCATCCCTCCCACAGGAACATACCCCCGGCTAGGAAGAGGCTGCTTGCTCTGCTCATCCCTCTGACATCCATTTGTACTCGTGCTGTGGCTTGGGATAGCACAAAATCCGAGTGCCTTGTCGTGGGAGATGGCGCTCAGGATGGGATGGGGGAAGGCTTGGCAGGAAGTTTTCTTGCATGGAAAGAACTCAAATCAAATATCCTCCTCCGGCTGTTCTTGAGAAGCAGCCCCAGGGTAGGAAGGCTTTAGGAGGTTTAACTTGAAGGCACTTTGAGGAATTGCTGTGTCCCCATGCGTTCGAGGCAGGAGGTGAGAGCCCCACGACCCAGGAGCAGCACCCAGCAGATGGGATGGGATGGCTGTGATCCTGCTCACAGGGGAATGACCACCATCCTCTGCTTCCTGAGTGCATGGAGACTTTGAGGGCTGGGAAAATGCCAGCTCAGATGAAATGCTTGCTGGGTTTTGGTATTGCAGAGCTGGCACTCACTGTGGAGCCGTGGGAACGGACAGTGCTGCAGGGCAGGCTGGAACTGTCAGAGGTGGCTGGAGAAGAGGATAGGGCAGACTTCTCTTCATCCTGAAGGAAAAATTAATTTCATTTGGATCCTGTTTAGACTCTGTGGCTGTGGGCTCCTGAAAGTCAATTGACCCACGGCCCAGCAGCTGTTTGAGAGCTCAGCATTCCTTGTCGAGTATTTGCTTAGCAGCAAAAAGCCACTTGCCACTAGCTCCTCTTTTGTCTTGTTGAGATAATTAAATTAGGAGGCAGAGCACTGTGGCAGAGGTTTTGTGCAGTTTGTCCCCGTGAGGGGATCTGTACAGAGAATTTTGTGCAGTTTGTCCCCGTGAGGAGGTCTGTACAGAGAGGTTTTGTGCAGTTTGTCCCCAGGAGGATGTGACACCTTCCTGGGGTCCCGCTCTGCTCAGCAGTGCTGGCACAGGTGCCCGTGTGGGGCACGGGGGCTGCAGGACCTCCTCCCCACCATGGCCCTGTCCTGCCCCCACCAGCACAGGTTGTGCCCAGCAGACACTGAGAGCAGGGAAACAGCACAAGTGTGTTAAACAAGTAACAATTTAACAAGGGTTAAACAATTAAATGTGGTATTTCATCAGTGCGGAGGGCACCTGCTTACAGGAAAGGGCCGTGGCCTTCATTAATCTCCAAAGCTTTATATGAAGCCATGGTCCCAAATAAATGCTGAATGCAAATGATGATAATAATCCAGTATGGATAGCTGCCCCCGACTCAGATGGGTTGGGAAAGTGATTATAAAATGGTAATAGCAGTAAGATAACAGCTCTAATGAAATCTGAAATGCCATCTTTGCAACCTGCCCTTTTCCTTCATTGTCTCCATCGAGGGATCAGCAGGGGTGGCTGGGGCTGTGTGTCCCTTTGCACCTGATCCCTCTGACCCCCTGTACACCTGCCCCACTGGGATTTCAGCCCCATATCCACACAGGTGAGGCAGAGTGGCTCCTGCCCTGGCACTGACACCGTTTGGGCACTGAAAATCCTTGCTCAGGTTTGACATTTTTGGTGTATTCTGCATCTACAGCAAACTCACCCTTCACTGCACGTTTCCCCGGCCCCTTGGGCGCTCCCTGCTGCAGGGATGTCCGTGCAGGATGACTGCCAAGGCACAGCCACTGGCTTCCAAAGCATCCCAGTGCTGGTGGGTTTGGTCCCTTTAACCCTGGGTACCCCCAGGATGTGGCTTTTGGAAAGGACTGGCGAGTTTTTGGGGAGGGACTAGAGAATTGTAGCTTTGGGTGGTGTGGGGTGAGGTGATGAAGGATGCTGCAGTTCTTGCACTCCTGGTTTTAGGAAACAGCCACACAAGACACAAAATGCCTGTCAGGGTGGGATTGTTAACCCCAAAATGCCAGTGCAGGCTGTCACTCCTCATGTTGTCTGGCAGCTGCAGTCACCACATTCTCTCTCCCATTACTTTCTCTTTTATTCTGGTTTAAACTGGGCGAACCCAAAAAAAGCTGCCGTTTTGTTTGGAGAGTTCAGTGCAGTGAATGACCCATTTTTCTTCTGGGATGAGTCACGGATCCTCCTTTGAAAGATCTCATTATTAATATGCCATTTGTGGGATCTGTCTGAATTTCCCAGCAGTGGCAGCCCTGTCTGTGCTCACAGAGGAACCCTCACAATGAAGGGTGTGCCAAACGGCTGCACCCTGATGGGGCAGATTTAGTGTCTGTGTGCTCCTAAAGGATATTCTTTCATGCTTAATGCTTTTTCCATGTTAGAAATGTGTTGAAGTTCTCCTCATGAGCAGAAGAGGGGGATCCCTTCCCAGATGGTGCTTCTCGCAGAAGAGGAGGAGGGAGGTATTTTTAGATGTGCAGGATGGTCTGGAGTGGGGCTGCAGCTCAGGGAGTGCAGTCATCTCACCTCTCACGGGGCTGTGTCCCAAACCCTGCTCTGCCTTTTCTCAGACCTCATCAAACTGTCCCCAAAATGAGCCCTTGGGACAGATACCCCTGTAAGGGGAAATGCAGAGCCCAACAGGCAGAGAACAGCGTCAAGTTTATTTTAGGAAGAGGACAAACGAACCATTTGGGCTGTCTGAACCCCACCTCAGATGGAGGCAATATGCCCTTTCAAAAATAGTATCTTTATTTATGAGCTGAGATATATTTTCCCTAATATTTGTGGAGCTCCTGCCTCCAGAACACCCCCAAAGTGTGACTTTAAACACCCGTTCCCAGTCTAGCGGGCAATGTGTTAATTGAAGGGTACCAAATGGGACAGAGGATAACATTCCTCCCATTTTCAATTTGTTGCATTCTCCTGAAATGCTCTTTCAAGACTCATCTTCTCTGGAGCATCTTGCCAGCACTCAGTCTCCACAAGCCTAGTGGGAACACTAAACCATGGAATCAAGGAATGGTTTGGGTTGGAAGGGACTTTGAAGATCATCTCATGCCAGTCCCTCTGCCATCGGCACGGACACTTCCCACTAGCCCAGGCTGCTCTGGGCCCCACCCAGCCCCATCTCTGCCTTTCTCCCACCTGAGCACAATAACCAGCGCCGAGCTCTCTCCCATGGACATTTCTCCTGCAGATCAGTCCAATCTCATGATTTTGAAGTTCTAAGTGGCATATTTGGTAAGATTTACCTTAAAAGCTAATTTCAGGCTGGTGGTATGCCACAGGAAGTTGTGGTGCACGTTGCCTCGTTAGCTTGATTAGCTGGCTGAGCTGAAGGGTCAGTGCTTCGTGCTCTGCTGGGGACAGCTGAGGGAAACAGAGCCTGCTAATCAATGAGGTTTTTGGCAGCACAGGGATTTTGGGACTGGCCAGGTGCTGGGAAGAGCCCTGTGGGTGAGTGCTGTTTGTGCACCTCAGCTCTGCTCAGGGACTGAGACATCTCCTGTTCCATTAGCTCTGCACACTGAGCTTTGCCTTTTCCCCCAGCCCTTGGCCATCGTGTCTGTGCTGAAAATGGCAGGTCTCTGTGGGTTCTGGAGCTGGGCTTGTGCAGTGGGGGGAGGCAGGCCCTGTTTCAGCCCTCCCTGTGTTCCGAGGGAGCCTTTGGGTGTGCAGGGGGTTGGTGTATGGGAGCTGGGGCCTCACAACTGGAATTATTCCAACCTGTGGCTTAGCCACTCACTTCAGAGGCTTTTTAATTATCAGTGGAGCTGGTAGGTGTGTGCCTGTCTGGCCAGGACTCTCCATGTGTGCTCAGAGCCTCCAGTTTAGTGCACCAACACTGAATCAGTGGATTTAGTGACGGTGCTTGCTTGGGCTCCCCAGGATGGGATGTGTGCTGGGGACTCTGGCCCATTTTCTGATTTGGGGGGAGCAGTGGGGTGTCAGTGCGAGCTCTGAGATGAGCAAGAGGTTTTAAAGGAGCAGGAGGCAGGCACAGAGCCCTGAGGGCATCAGCTGGCACCTGCCTGGGAGCAGGCTGGAGTGCCCTGGGGTCCGTCCCAGCCATGTCCCACCCCAGCCCTGCAGCACCGGTGCCACTCCAGCCCCAGTTCCCTCGGGGCAGCTCGTGCTGGTTCCTGGTCCTTTCTGTCCCCCCAGGATGGTGAAGGTCTGCCCTGAGCTCGGCCATCCCAGGAGGCGAGGCAGAGGCAATCCCACGTGCAGCTCCTTCAAAGAGCAGATTATGTCGGATTTGGTTGAGAGGTGGGACAGAGATGCAGAGATGAATCAGCCTCGGTGGCCCTCGTCACCCCGGGAAAGGCAGGGCTGGCAATGTGCATCTCTGGTGCCTCCTAGAGTACCCTGCAGAGCTGGACAGCAGCTTTACTGCAGGCTCTGGGGATGGAATTTTGGGCTGATAAATCAGCAATCCCCCCGGCTGATCTCTGGTCAGCAGTTCCCGCAGGCCTGGAGGGCTGAGTGGGCTCTGGGGGCTGAGCTGCACAAGCTGAGCCTCGCTCTCAGGAGGGCTGTGGCTGCTCTGTGTTGTGAGCTATCGTCATGCAGACACTGCAGCACATTCCACTGCACCCCTGGCAATCTCTGGCATCACTGATTTCCTCTGCCCTCTTTTGGAATACGATTTGGAACAATCAGTGTGTGATTCAGCAAAAAGGATGCTAATCACATGGCACAGCCACAGGGTTAAATTAGTTTTAGCCATCACCATGGACTTACTGGATGTTTGTACTCCTGGACAGTTGCTCTGATTTCTTTAAATGATGTAGTCCTGAATCCAGAGTGGTTCCATTTAAACAGGATTTGCCCCAAGCTTGTGTTGTTGTTGCAGTAGAGTTCACAGAGGTGTGCTGAGCTGGAGCCCAGAGTGTTGCAAATGCAGTCCCCCAAAAAAATTAGTAAGATGTGCAGCAATGGTAAATCATTCCTGAATTGCTAAAAAAAAGGAAAAGAAGAAGAAAAAAAAAGGAGGAGAAGGCAGACACAATGATATATTGATAATTCATCTATCCCTGCCGGTGACCTGCGGCAGGCTCTCATTTCTGGTGTGCTGGAATGAACCCAGAGCACCACCATTAATGGCAGTGGAATTGCTCTTAGATTTATGTCTTTGTGGTTGAATCTACACTCTGTAGGTTAGGCTAAATTGCTTTTGGTGTTTCAGGAGAAGTGAGACTATCCAGGACAAGAGAAGGAGCCACACAAATACTTTTGGCAAGGTGGAATTTGATCTCTCTTGATTTACCAAAGGATGTGTGGTTTCCTGTGGGTATTTCTGGCTTTCATTGTCTGTTAGAAAGTGAAGCAGACTGCGAAGCAGCGCAGCTCACACAGGTGAGACAGGGCAGGGCGGGATGCTGGGGTGTAGGAAAGCCATGGTTGTTTTCCTGGGCTTCCCTTGTCTCCTGCAGGCACAGAGGGATGCAGGAGCTGATCTGCAGCCACGTGCCAGCTTTGTTCCCAGGCAAGCCTCTTGGCGTGTTTGGCACGGGCTGTGTCTCCCTCTCTACATCCCGAATTTCTGAAGATGCATTGCCATATGTTGCATGAGCTAGAGGCCGCAGGGGATGAATCACAGCTCCCACCACTGAAATCTCTCCCGCCAGGATCTTGTTCTTGATGATGCACAGCTGCTGGGGGTGACCATGGGGCTGTGGTCAGCCTGGGAAGGGAACCCCAAGAGCTGGGCTGGACTCAGAGTCTGGCACAGAAGGAGTGCAGAGCCAGGGTACCTCCCCTGCCAGACAGACCCTGGGGCGCTGGAAATGCTCAGCCCTGCCGTGGACCTTAATGCAGCGCAGATGAGATTATCCAAACCCAGGGCAGCTCCTGGTGGGCACTGTGCCCTGTCGCCGCTGCGCCCTGTCCCCGCTGTGCCCTGTCCCGGCTGTGCCCTGTCCCGGCCGTGCCCTGTCCCCGCCGTGCCCTGTCCCGGCCGTGCCCTGTCCCGGCCGTGCCCTGTCCCCGCCGTGCCCTGTCGCCGCCGCGCCCTGTCCCGGCCGTGCCCTGTCGCCGCCGCGCCCTGTCCCGGCCGTGCCCTGTCGCCGCCGTGCCCTGTCGCCGCCGTGCCCTGTCGCCGCCGTGCCCTGTCCCCGCTGCGCCCTGTCCCCGCCGTGCCCTGTCCCCGCCGTGCCCTGTCCCCGCCGTGCCCTGTCCCCGCCGTGCCTCTCGGCACCAAGGGGCTCCCTCTGGGTGCAGGACCCACGGCAGGGCAGCGCTGCCACCTGAGCCGCTCCTGCTGCGAGCTGCTCTGCACTCTGCCCTCACCTGCAGCTCTTCGTCCCTCCTGGGCCCTTCTGCTTTCACAGGGATCAAAAAGCACAGCCTTGCGTTTGAAAGCAAGCCTCACGTTGTTCTGTTTGCAAAGCGCTGGGACTGAAGGCCGAGGTGTCAGGCAGTGCCACCAGCCCGGTGGGACCCCAGGGGCAGCGAGCCACGCTGGGGCACGGCAGGCTCCTGGGATGCGCCCAGAGAGCAGAGTCGGGCGAGAAACATGGGTAAAAAAGTCAGTGCAAGGAACCATGTGGTGGATTTATTATCTTGGGAAGGCCAACACCAAGAGTGAGGTTTTTCTCTGAGTTTCCCTGCTCGAGCTCTGATGGGCACTCAAACAGAAGCTGCTGTGCCCTGGCGCACTGGGAGCTGTGCAGGGGACAGGGCATGGAAGAGCCGCTCCCGAGGCATAGTTTGACAAACGATGCTCTTAACTTCTTTTTTTCTCCCCCAAACACTGAGAAGGTGAAGAGCAGGTCCCGGCCAGCCGGCAAACGCCTCGGATGCCCAGCCCGGCACCGCTCGGGGCCGGAGGGTGACCCGGTGTGTGCCCAGCGATCCCCGCCGTGTCCCCGCGGTGTCCCCGCTCGGGACCGGCACCGTCCCTGTCCCTCGCGGCCCCCGGGGCAGAGCCGTGTCCCGTGTCCCCTGGCCGTGTTCCCCCGCCAGATCGCCGTGTCCCCGCTCGGGGCCGGAGGGTGACCCGGTGTGTGCCACTCGGTCCGTGCCGTGTCCCCGCGGTGTCGCCGCTCGCAGGGCTGTCGCAGCGCCATCCGCGGGGCCGTGCTGCCATCTCTCGGCTGCGCAAATCGGGAGGCACAGCCGACTCCCGGCGGCTCCCACCGCAGCTGGCATTGCCGGGGAAATGTCCCTTAGGCGCTGCTTTCCTGCCCTGCGGGTCTTTGCCGCTGTCCCTTTACCCTGTGAGGTGACCCTGGTGCAGGGCAGCGCCCCCAGCTCTGCCCGAGGTGTCACCGTGGTGGCCCCGACAGCCCGAGCTGAGCACCCAAGGGAACACCCCATGCGGTGGGACAGCAGCAGCCCTTTCTTCCAAACAGCAAAGGCAATCGAGTGGCTATTTTTAGTGTTGCAACCCAACACAGATAAAGATTTTCTTTAAATTTGGAAATTATTTATTGAAAGCAATGGAAACTCTCAGGCTTACCTGTTTGCTTCAGGGGCACGCTGCAATATCCAGAGCCACGTCATGAGTCCTTTCCTGGGCTTATAAATGGAGCTGACAATCAGCAAGCAGGTGAGCATTCTATTTTACAGTCAGGGTTTAGCCTGGGCGTGTGGCCCAGGGTGGAATGGTAAGCACTGCCACCAGGCACAGGAGGTTTCAGAAATGAGCTTCAGAAAATGGAATATCTGAGCCCTCTCTGGTGAGCCCCATCCAGTGCTAAGCATGACTTCATCCATCCGTCCATCCCCACAACATCTACCAGGGTGATATCTGTCAGAACAAACAGTTTATGCTCTGACAGCTCCAGGGTACCAGCAGCTGTAGAGGTTATTTGTTGGAACAACAGCGCTTCTTTTTCATTTGGGTGAGACCATACAGCTCATCTGTGGTCCTTTGCCTTTGAAAAGGAAAAGAGAAAACTGAAATTATTGGACAAATCTAAGTGAATGCTCGTGGCTGCTGAAACTGGGTGTAGGAAATGTGACCTGACAGCTCACTTCCCACGCCAGGCTGGAGCCGAGCTGCCACCCACACTGCAGTGGCATGTTCTGAACCCCCGGGGCTGCCTTGTGCTGTGTGATCCCTTCTCCAGCCGGGGAGCACCCACCGCTGGCTCTTGGTTCAGTTCCACCAAAGGTTTGGCTGAAATTCCTCCCAGGGGATCACCCTGAGTTCAACTCTCTTTTAGGAAGAATGCTTTTGGGAGAACAACCCGGTGACAGCAGTCCTGGCCAGCTATCATGAGCATGTGCTCTACAGGTTGCTCCTATCCTTCCCGTGGTGGTAAAGTCAATATTTGAGCAGCCATGAGAAAAAAAGAAGAAAGAATTGCCTGGGGAGATTAGCAAGTCAAAGTGTGCCAGGTATTTTGTTGATGCAGATGTGATCTGTCTGTGTGTGACGTCCCTGGCAGTGATGTAAGCTGCTTTCCCAAGTATGAGACTCTCAACAAATCACTTTTCCAATGTTGAAAAATAAATTTCAGCGATGCTGCACTGAAAAAAGGCGGGGGAGAGCATGGGCTGGGGAGCTGCTCTGAGCTAATAGCACGTCGCTGAGAATAAGAATGTTAAATTGGCACATTCGAGGCTGTTTTTCTTGCCTCTGCCCAAATCAACAGCAGTGAGTCACCGCGGCAGACAGCATCAGCTGCCACAGTGCTCGCAGCGGTGCGGAGCAGAACCTGCTGCTCTCCTCTGCTGCTGACGGGAGCGGGGCTGATCCCAGCCACCCTCAGCACCAGAACAACCACCACTTCATGGAAACATGGTTCCAGAAGCCAGAGACGCCAGGTTTTATCTTCAATGCCAAAGGAGGCCGTGCCCTGCCCGTGTGCTGGGATGGGAGGAGATGGCAGGAGATGGGGCAGAGTCTGAGTGAGTGGACACTGTGAAAAGGGAGCTGTGAGGTGGACAGCCCAGTGCTCCTGCCTGGGAAATCCCACCGGGGCAGCCCTGGGGGCTGAGTGCTGAGATGGACAGCCCTGGGGGCTGAGTGCTGAGATGGACAGCCCTGGGGGCTGAGTGCTGAGATGGACAGCCCTGGGGGCTGAGTGCTGAGATGGACAGCCCTGGGGGCTGAGTGCTGAGATGGACAGCCCGGTGCTCCTGCCTGGCAGATCCACAGGGCCAGCCCTGGGTCTGAGTGCTGGGGGCTGTTATGATGGTGGTATGAGAGCCCTGCGAGAGGAAGCAAAGCAAAGGTCTGGTTTGAGCCTTCCCCTCTCCACCTGCACTCTGGCCAGCCCTGTGGAAGCAAAGGAGTGCTTCACCTCCCTGCCCCAGCCCAGAGAGGATCCAGTGGAGCAGGGCAGGCCCAGCTGGGCCATGCCAGCTCCTTTCGGTCTGTGCAGCTGAGAGCATCTCACAGAGAGCAGGACACGGGGTGAGGAAAGGGGAGTGTGGCACTGCGCTGTCCTGGCCCATGTGCATTCAAGATACTCCTGTGAGGTCTCCAGACCCCTGACTGGAATACCCTGCATGCACTCACTTGCACAGAGCTGGCCAAGGCTCATGGGGTCCTGCCTGCCACCAGCCTGTCCTTCCACATCTGAAGGTGGAGTTCCCTTCCACAGAGATATTGTAAAGGCACGTAGATGTGGCACTTGGGGACAGGGTCCGGTGGTGGACTTGGCAGTGCTGGGTTAACAGCTGGATAAAATAGTCTTAGAGGTCTTTTCCAACCTAAATTATTCTATGATTCCATGACCAGTGCCCAGGGCTCACCATGGCCCTGCAGGTGGGAGGCACCACTCAGCTCCTGCTCTGCCAAATCCACCACTGACCACCCAATCTCCTGCCTGGAGGACCAGCACAGTGCCTGGCAGGACAGAGGGTGCATCCTGGGGCAGTGCTGGGGCTGCAGGTTGTGTACACACCCTCTCCTCCCTGCCACGCTGGACAGTGACTGGGAAACACCGGGACTTCCCCAGGAAAGCTGCAGGAATAGATGCCACAGAGCAGCTTCTGCTGAGAGCCTGATGTGATTCAGGAAGGAAGCAGAAGAGCCTCAGCCCTTGTCATTTTCCAGGCTTGGTCAGCACAGTTTAGGAGAAGGTCAGCCCATCCTGGAGCCAGCCTGAGGTCCTTGTGGGTACAGGTATGACCCACAACACCAGCAAAAGCAGAAAATGGTGAGACCAGCTTTAACTGCTTCCAGTCATAAAGGACCACATGTTTTGGAGAATATTGGATGAGTTTAAGAATACACCTTTGGTTTTCTGAAGGGGAAACTGTGATAGATTAGTCTATGTTTAGGTCTGGCGGGGATGCCCAAGGGAGGCTGTGACCCCGTGGGAAGCCCAGGCTGGAGCAGGCTCTGGGCAGGACCTGGAGCAGCTTTGCTGCAGGACTCGTGACCTGGCAGGGAAACCCCTCTGGAGCAGTCTGTCCCTAAGGATGACACCTCATGGAAGGGCCCAGGCTGGAGCAGTGTCCTGAAGGAATGAACCCCACGGAAGGGACCCAGGCTGGAGCAGTCTATCCTGAAGGACTGTGCCCTGTGGGGACTCAGGCTGGAGCAGTTCATGAAGAACTGTGGCGTGGGAAGGACCCAGAGTGGAGAAGTGCATGAAGAGCTCTCTCCTGGGGAGGGTCTCCCTGCTGGAGCAGGAGCCCTTGCTGCTGCCAGGCTGGGCAGGAGGGCAGGAATTCAGTGCCAGGTCAACCCCAGAACCCAAAGGGACCAGGGTGGCCATCCTGCTCTGCTTTCCCCTAACACACAGCATGAGCAGTTCTTAGCTGAAGAAGCTGAAACAATTGCTTTTGAATACATTCCAAAACTAATTTAATATACGTTGTCTGCTGGGACTGGGTGAGTCAGAGCGCTGTGATGGGACTCTGAATGTGCTGCAATTTATTTGTACTGAAGTTTAAATAAGATTGACGGAGCCATAAAGCCATTATTGAAGAGGCTTCATGGTGGAGCCCAGAGGGAAAATGAAGCATAGCAACAGGCTCCCGATTCTGTAACATCCTCCCACCTCACCGTGGGGCTCTGATGGTGGTAGGTCCTCTTTGTCGGCTGGGTTTGGGTCCTCAGAGAGCTGTGGGTGGCTGTAGGCTGGGGTGGATGCCTGGGACTTGTGAGAATCACCCAAGATCTGCAAGAATTCCCAGGACATGATGGGTGGCTTGTGGAGCTGTGTCTGTAAAATCATGGAATAGTTAGGGTTGGAAGGCAAGCTGCAAGTTGTAGACTGCCCATCTGCCACAAACGCTTTTGGAAGCAGAGCAAAAGAAATTGGATGGATGGTATAATAAAACTAGAAAGGATCACTGGCTTTGGTTTGCTTTTCAAAGAATAAGAAGCTCTTTCAAGTGTCTTTATTTATCACCTAGATACAGACCAGCACAGACAAGTACATTTATGGTACAGGATATCTCTAAAGGTCTTTCTTTACACTTCACAGCTGTGAGGTATCAAACCCTCAGCTTTTTTAGGATGATTCATTCAAAGTAAGCTGTAAAGAGGAGCAGCAAATATGTGTGGAGCTGTGGCAGTGCAAGCACAGGCTGGGCAGCCGAGGGTCCCAGGCAGATCCGCTTTCCCAGGAAGGGCTCAGTGTGCTTGAGCGGCCAGGATGGCCCAGGAAGGGTCAGGACCAGCCTGATCAAAAATGTTCACAGAGCTCCTACTTTGGCTGAACCCTCTCCATTCGGGTTTGTAGGAAGCTTTGGTGGCAGCTGCTGCCTCCAGGTTTCCAATGCTGCATATGTGTGGCTGACACGTACGGAATTTCCCACTTGGAAATCTCTCTCCAAACACACTGAAACCTCAGCTTCAGGGCAAGAACGAGAGAGACCTGGGATGCACCAGGATTTCCAGCTGGGATATTTCTATCCTTGCTGGATAAAAAGTGCTGAAGCAGAAAGCTTCTGGGTAATTCAGAGTCTGCAACTGGGTGTGTGTGAGTCACCGAGATGTTGACACGTACTCGTTTTAGTGAAATCTGGTGTTTGTTTCACTAGCAGTGTTGATGTACAAAAGGCATCGGAATTGAGTGCTGTGTGTTAAAGATCAATTAGGTTTTACTCCCACTGAAAATGGCATTGGTATTTGGGAGACCTGGGCACCCACGTCCCCTTATGCTCACTGGGAAATTTATGGCCCAGCTGCAGAGAGGCCATTTTCTCTGCAATGAACTTCAAAATTTGGTTTCTAGCTCTGCTCTTTCTCCCTTTGAGTGTGTTTCTGTGGGCAGGGAGGAAAGTCCTGGAAAGAGCAAACGGTTTAGTGCCAGCTGGGAGCCACCTGCTGCTCCTCAGCTCTCACTGCCTCCTCCTGGGGCTTGTTTTGGGTGACCAGAGGAGCTTATTCCTTGTCAGGTGTGCTGGCTGCAGGTGCTAACATAACCTGCCAGAAGAGGTGCACCCTGGAGTCAGCAACAGCAACGAAAGGAGAGAAGGAGAAACACCATCCCAGGTACCTCTGAGGGACAGGGTGGGGGACCTGGTGCAGAGGTTTGCAAGGCTGGTGTCTCGGGCTTTGTGCTGCTTTTTTAGAAAGAGACGTGAGGCAGGAGAATGTGTGGCAAAGGTGCTTGCCTGGGTCACCTGGGACACTGAGTTAAGCTTGTCCCAGGTCCCAGGGGCATCCCTGTGTGGGTGTCACCAGCCCTGCTGATTGCTGCTGCGCTCCTCTGATGGCTTGAAGCAGGGGTCTCCTGCTGCTGATTTTCTACTCAAGCAACTTTGTATATAAATTCCCTGGGATTGTGGGCCACTGCTTTAAAAGAAAGTGGTATTTCAAGGAGTTAAACACATCTCTTGGACACATTATTCAGAGTAATCATTAAATGTCGGGTAACACCTGCCTGGACTTTCCTGTTCCTGCAGTTGGTGTTGCAAGGAGGTGAAAGAGCTGTTGCTCAATGCCTCTGACGAACCAACCCTTCCTGCCCACAGCTCTTGCCAGCAGCAGACTGCTTCCATCCACTCCAGCCCTGCTGGGACCCGGGGTGCCCAGCATGGGGCTCTGAGTGAGCCAACCTGGGCCAAAATACCCCTGGGAACGGCAGCTGGGGGGTCTTTTCATCCTGGTGATTTACTGATGTGGTGGTGAAGGAGGTTGGAGAGGGCTGCAGCCGTGGGGGAATGTGAAACAAGAAACAACTTGCTGCCAAAAGAGAGGGGAGGTGGACAGAGTAGGGTGAATCTTGCACTGCATCGGTTCACTGGAGTGGTTTTGCACTGTGCCTCCCAAAAAAACGTGTAGCGGCCCAATTTGGGCAGGACTGAGCTGGTGGAGAGCAGGCTCTCCCCTTGAGAGGAGGGTGATGTGCTGAGGCCAAACAGGTGAGGCACAGGGCTCCTTCCTGCCATTTCTCCCTCTTCCAGACCTGGAACTTCAAACGCTGCTGCATGAAGTGTAGGGACACCTATTCCTGTGGTTTGGCTTGTGTTCTCTGCCATCCCTGCGTGAGGACAGAGGCAAACTGGCTTTGGTACAGGTGAGGTACAAAAGTGATTTCAGCTGCTGGGAACAAGACAGAAGAGACAGAGGGAGGTGTGTGCTCCGTGTCGTGTCTGTAGATGTCATTCGTCATTTCCAGCGCTGTGTGTGATTTTGTCAGTTTAATCAAATTGCTCCTTTTCACACTACATTTGCCCAGGGGCTTCGTTCCCTTCCTTCCTCGGTTAGGCACAGATCGGAGGAGGGCAGGAAGGAGCCGGGCCGGGCACAGGCGCTGGGCACAGGCTGGGGTTGGGCACAGGGGCTGGGCACAGGGGCTGGGCACAGGGGCTGGGCACAGGCTGGGGTTGGGCACAGGGGCTGGGCACAGGCTGGGGCTGGGCACAGGGGCTGGGCACAGGCTGGGGCTGGGCACAGGCTGGGGCTGGGCACAGGCTGGGCTGGGCACAGGGGCTGGGCACAGGGGATGGGCACAGGGCAGTCCTGTGTCGGGGCTGTGGCAGTGCCGCTCCGGGGCTGTCTGGAGCATCCCTCGGTCAGCAGCGGCGTTCGTGGGCAGGGAGGGCAGCGAGAAGGGCTTGGCGTCAGGGCTGTCCCTGCTCGGCTGTCCCTGCTCGGCTGTCCCTGCTCGGCTGTCTGTCCCCGCTCGGCTGTCCCCGCTGGGCTGTGTCGCCCGTGGGACTATTCTCAGCTCTCTCCCAGCTCTGCTCGCCGCTCTCAGTCGCTCAGCAGCTGAGCATGGCAAGGCTCCGATGGTCGCACACGTGCGGAGGTTTCCTTGGTCCCTCCCCGCCCTGCCTGCGACCCTCGCAGCTCCCACACGGGCGGGCAGGGCTTCGGGGGTCCCCAGGCTGATGTTCCTGCGTGCAGCAGTGACAAATCCCCGGGGGCTCTCCCCCTGTCCTGCGCTCACCCCCCCGGCACAGCAGCCTTCCCTCTGTTTGGGGACAGGCACCCAAAAAGGGGCTTGGGCTCAAAATAAGACCCCGTGCAAGTCCCCAGCCCACGGGCAAGGGAATGTGGTGCACTAAGCCTTGGCAGGATGCTTTGTTTACTCTTTGGTGAGCCATTTTACTTTCAGATGATCTGTTTTCTCTGACATAATGTAGAATTGCATGTCTAAAGCTGCCTACGAGGACTGCTGGTGTCTGAGAGCAGAATTATGTTTGTTGTCAAGTCAGTGATGCCCTCAGTTACAATTTGGGCTCTTGGAAGACAAAAGGAGTTATTTTCCTGAATTCAAAACTCTGGTATTTAAACCATATCTGCTCAAATTGATTAAATCAGATTGCTGAGCTACAGATAAGTCTGTAAATACATTAAGCTGAAGAAAGATTTCTTTTGAGTCTCCACACCCTGACAGGCTCCTTTTAAAGCAAGAAAATCCTGAAATTAATTTTTGCAGGTAAGGTACACACAGTGGGCTTTTAGGGACTGGTTTCCAAAACGGCAGGAGCCCAGGCTGATGCACAATTGTAAGCATGTCCTGTAATCTGATAAACCTGAAAAATGAGGCTGAGGCTGTCTGTGCATTTTGGGGCACCTATCCCTGCCTGCCCGAGACCCTTAGGACATGCTGCAGCTCCTGCCCCTGCCCTGGCATCCCCTCATCGTGACCAGATATTCTAGCTGGGCGTGTGCCCAAGCTGCAGAACGGGGATGCAGAGGCACAGGGCTCCGAGCGCAGGTGAATGAGGTGCTGGGAAGAGGAAGGCAGCAAGGAGTGTGGGGAGCTGTTTGATGTGGGCAGCTGAGCGAGGGGCTGCAGGGCTAGAGCCTCCCTGCTCAGGCACTGCTGGGTTATCAGGGAGGCTGGGGCACTGCAGGGACAGATGCTGTTTCGGGAGGATGCTGTCTGTGAGGCAGCAGGTCTCTGCCAGGCACCGGGGCTGGAATGCTGATGGCAGGAGAGGATTTTTCTGCTGTGTGTCAGAAGCTGCCAGGGGAGTCCTGCAGCATCCAAAAGAGAGAGCAGATTCCTGCTCAAGGGGAATGATTGCTGAATATCCTCCTCTGGAGCAGGCTGTGCTGCTGTTTTACACCCAGGACCCCACCCGGGGAATCCTCACACCCCTCCTAGGCTGGGGGTTGGGATAAAAGCTATGAGCACTATTGTCCAGCCCTCTGTGCTAACCTGTATTCTTATTGATTTAGTATAAAAGGCAGAAATCAAATATCAATTCAGCCTTATTTGCCAGCTGGGTCCCCAGATCACACATTTTTAGAAAGCCATCCTACATCCTTCCTGTGAGTGGGAGTTGTAGGCACCACTGGTGGTAAATGTCACCCAGAAATTCAGTAGGGTGTGAGAATGGGGCAGTCATGCATTTCCTGCAGCTGATGGTGACACCAAGGACCTTCCTAGCAGCTCGTGCTACTGCCCAGCTCGCTGGCAAGCTGGCACAGAGCTCCAACAGCCCGGGAAAAGTAAAATCCAGTGCTACACAAGCAGTACACAAGGAGGTGTTTTGGTTTGGTTGTGGTTGGCACCCTGGAGGAATCTTTAATTACTTAAAGATTAAATGGCAATTTCTGAGCTGCTGGAAACTCAGCATTTCAGGAAAATCGTTCCCTTAAAGCATGCACAGGTGATGGAGCTGCTCCCTCTCACTTTGTCCTTTTTCCTGCTGTACAGTAAAGGATGTGGAGCCAGTTACTAAGCTGTTTTCCCAAACTACCCTGGGGAAGATGGATCTGGCAGACAACAGCACCAGTGACTTGGGAGTCCTGTCCAAAGCAGCAAACACAGGTGCCTGTTTCTGCCATGGTCCCAAAAAGGCAATGGAGAGTCCAGAGCTGTGGTGTCTGTGCTCCCAACCCTCTGCAGTTCCAGCCTTGTTTTCAGAGTCTGGCTGAATCAGCCCAGAGTGCACTGGCTGTCTGCACAGGCTGCCCAGGTGATGCTGGAAAGGTTACTCCTTGCCTTTGTGCTCCTGTTTGCCACATGAGCACTGGTGCCCCTGTCGATTATTTTCAGACACTGTGCAGTGCTAAAGCATGCAGCTAAAGCCCTCCACCATTGTGAGACAGCAGGGAACATGTGTGTGTTTCCTCCAAAGCAGCTAAAACCATAAATGTGTGCGTTTGCCAGCCCAGCCCCTCGCTGGGCCTTTCGAAGTGTTTAATGGAACACTTTGTGCATTCAAATTCCAGATCCTCCCTTTGCCACCAGCTGCTGCTGACCTGGGCTTTGCTGCAGCTGGGCCCAGGCCTTGGCGTTTTTTCTATAGCGTAAAATAAATTTGAATCAAAAAAATAAGGTTTAGGACAAGGCTTTATCCTACTCTGTGTTTGGTTAATGCTCTTTACTTTGGCAAGCATGTCAGAAGTGGGGAAGGAAATGAGTGTCACCATTTGTCACACATTTGGTAATGTTGCATATAGAAAGGTAAATGCCAAGTGTGCGTATGCCATTTTATAAATAAATGCTGGCAAGGAGGGGCGATTTCCACCCGATTTTGTGCCCTTTTGGATGTAAATGTTATGGATGTGTGGTAATGTTTGGCCATCTGCTGCTGGCAGTGAGAACTGCACGGGCACGGCAGGAGGGAGCCCTGCACCCTGCTCCTGGGGGGACACGGGGACCCCAACACCCTGAGAGGGACCCCAACACCCTGAGAGGGACCCCAAAACCCTGAGAGGGACACGGGGGACCCCAATGCCCTGAGAGGGACCCGGGGGACCCCAACACCCTGAGAGGGACCCCAACACCCTGAGAGGGACCTGCTCCACCTGATGGGAGGGGGTGACAGCCTCACCTGGGCTTCCTGACAGCTAAAGGAATTAAATCCAGGTTGGAGCTCTCTGTCTTGGTCTGTAAAGGTGTCTGTGGGTGGCAACCATCAGCTGGCCCTGCTGGCCATGGCAAGCTCTCCGGGCTGCTGGGGGAGCTTGTGGCTTTCAGGGGCTCGAGGTGTTTGTAGGAATGCATTTGGCTGATGTCTGTGACCCACAGGGACATGGACCACACCTGGGAACAAAACCAGGGTACAGTGTCTGGGTGAGAGAGGAGAAGGACATGTGTGAGGAGAAAGAAAGGGAGGTGAAAAAAACCTCAGTGTGGAAAAGGTCTAAGTTAAAAGAAGCTGGAAACTTGGAATTGTGCTTTACAAGCTCTGTAAGGAGATGTGGTTTTGCAGCCTGCCCCCAGGAACGCACCCAGGTGAGCTCTGACAATATCTGTGTCTGATTCTCCTCCCATCAGAGGAGCTCTCAGGAGCTCATCCCACAGCAGGTATCGAGGTGATGTTTCGGGTGGTGAAAATCGAGGACATGGCTTTTAAACCCACACAAACATGGTGACTCAGGGAAGGTTTTCAGAAGGAAGATAAAAAAACAGCACAGCCATTTTCTTTCGATCTCTCCTAAATATGTTTGTTACATATCTCTCTGCTCAATTAACCCTGAATTTTCAGAGCACAGCCAGTTTTGCCCTGCAGGCCCACCCTCAACAGGGACACAGGCAGCAGAGTTGTTCATCTCCATCCACCTGCATCAACCCTGAGTCTCTGGTGGGTGGTGAGCTGTGTGACATGTCCTGCAGCAGGAGCTGGAATGGGGTGGGAGGTGACACGTGCATGCAGAGATGCTGATCAGTGGGGTTCAATAGCAGTGGGGTCCCCAGGCTGGGCAGTGCTGAGAGCTCCAGCATGCAGAGCAGTCCTCAGCGTGTGCTTGCTGCTGCTCTGGTCTTCCTGTGGGAAAAGGAGAAATTCCCTCTCCAAAGTCGTCACCTGAACCCCTCCTGGTTCAGCCCTGGGGCCATTCTACTGCTGCAATGAGTTTGTGTTAGGTGGGAGCTCTGCATCTGTAAAAAACATGTGTTTTTTTACTTTCAGCTGTCATCCCTTTGAAAACCACTTCTATATATGACAGACAATGTATTGAGTCACTTCTGCTCATTTGTTTTCCAAGTCAGTTTTTCATTTCACATTTCTCAATGTCTCACCAGAAACCATTCAAGTTTGTGCTCTCTCTGTGACAGGATACATCATCACACTCAACAGTTTTGGATTTATTTTGGACAAGAGATGTCTGCCACAAGGCTCAGAGCTTGGCTTTTTGTAAAGACATAAACAATTTGCAAAAGCTGGATCTAGCTGCTGTTTCAAACAAGTGCAGCCCAGGCTGTGCTGCAGAGTTTGAGTACAGAATTGTCACTGTTTTGTTGCAGCACTGTTTTCATTTCAGTTTAGATTAAAATAGAAATCTGACATATACCTAAGGAATTGGTGGAGATGTCCTATAGAAGAGAAGGTACTTGTGTTAGAGTTATGGGGACAAACTCCTTGTTAGGGGCCCTAAAGGGGAGAGCCTTTTGACCACAAATCATGTGCTGAGTGAAAAACTTTGTGCTCTTTCTCACCACCGTCTTTAACTGCAAGTGAAAATCTTTCCACACATGGCTGAGATCTGTCTGTGGCCTGCAATAGCTATTGTATTCAAATTCTGTCTCTTATTTGATAGTTTGATGATATCCTGAGCAGCACTTACTCTGTTACTCTGGCCACATCTGGCACAGAATGAGTATCGATCCTCACCAAGCTGGGCACTGGGATGGTCACAACACTTTCTTTTGTGCTGAGTTTGTTGTCAATATGTTCAGGGTTCCTCTTTCACGTCTGTTGCTATTGAAGAAAAAACGACTCTGAGAAGCCAAGGGAGGAGCAAAGGCAGGTTCACGATGGTGTTTGGGTGCACACCCCCCTGCCCTGCTCACCTGTAGCTCTGCTGAAGTCACCTGAGACACAGAGCTCCTGCCACTGTGCCAGGCTGGGCCATATCCACTTTATGGATGGAATCCCTCACTTCAAGGAGAATATTTGACCTCGGAAGGGCCTGAGCCACTCCCAGAGCCTGCGAGTGGTTCAACAGTCCTGGGAGATTTGCATCCATCAGTGAATAAATGCAGTAGGATAACAGTGGAATTAATTTTAACTTACCTAAACAATCAAAGAGCAATTGCTTCATTTAATTATAAGCAAGATGAGGGAAACAATAGGATTTAATTTCAATAATACCTCTACCAACTCAGCTATGATTTAAATTTAATTTAAAGTGACAGAACTTCCAGCATTGCAATACTCTGCCTGAAAATATGCTTTGCTTTCACCATTGAGTCAATAAACGATGCTACGGACTTTGCTTAATATTCAATACCTGACTGAAAAGGAAAACAGGGCTCTATACTTTGCTTTAAAATTACAATCCCAAGTCTGTGCAGAGGTATCTGTTATGAGTGTTGAAGGTCGCTGGGAGAACGTGGCACTAAAGTGAATGATGACCTGCTGGTTTGGGTATTACTCATGAAGAATGTTTTTGGATCCCCCCAAGAATTGTATTTCTTTACAGAGCACACAGCTGTCCCAGGCTCTCCCTGGAGGGGCTGAGCACTCAGCAAGACGTGAGGGGAGCCTTCCAGTAGTCCTGGGCTGGAGTAACATCAAAATCTGGACAAACAGAAGGAGACATGAGAGCAAAAGTCACAGCTGGATTGATGACTACAGGTGAGCTCCAGCATAGCTGGAGAAGGTATGGCTTGCTGCCTCCTGTTTTTTTGCCTTTGTACTTCCAGGCTTTTCTTTGCTGGTATTTTTAGCATTATTGCAGTTTGGTAGCATTTAACTTTGTTGCTATAATAACTGCCGCAGAAATTGTCATTAGGGAATTTATTCTGTCTTTGTGAGTATGTTTGCACTGCATGAAATAAAGAAGGCCTGAGGCAAGCTAATGAAGAACAAGGAGAAGACAAAATATTGACTCAACAAGTCAGTGAGCATCATCTGCCCACTGTGCTGAGCAAGGCATGGGTCCTGTAAGAAAAATCTCCTTGATCATGTTATTAAAGAATATCTTGAAAGGCAAAGAGACAGGGGGACTGGAGATGGTTGCATGGCCTAGAGTGAGACTGATAATTTTTGAATACTTGGCTTCACAGCATATGAATATACAAAATTCATACATGATTCATTTGGGTATGTAAAGGAACTGATATACCCAGGCACGTATTTCTAACTGATGTAAATCAGTGTTAGTGGTTTAATTTATTCTTGTCTTGGTGCTTGTTTTTTGTTCCGAGCAGCCCCTTCTGCTGTCCTGAGTCACTCCAGAGGAAAGGACATGAGGATGCAGCCCAGCTCTCCAGGCAGCTCTCAGTCCACGCCTGGGCTGTTGTCAAGGAGACATATCTCTGGCACACATCTTCTCTGTGGTTTCTCCTCTTAGTGTGCTTTCCCATTGCTATGGAGACTATCACAACTCATTTAGCAACTCCCCGTGCCCCACGAGGAATGTGTATTTCATCACTCTCTCCTCAGAACAAGGAGTGCTGTGTAGTTTTTGGCTGCTCACCTGCTGGCTGTGCCAGGGGCTCTGTGCTGAGCACAGCCCATGGGCAGCACTGGGTTTGAGCAGAGCATCTTCCTCTGAGACACAGGGGAGAGGAATCCTTGCAAAGTGGTGTGGCAGGGACTTAGTACCACGGCAAGATCCTTTCCAAAGTGGACACAAGCAGGCAGGCAGGAATGGATGGGGCAGCCTATAAAATAATCCAGTGCCACGTCCCAGATGGGACTGAGAGAGAGCTCTGTGGGTCCTGCTGGGGCAGCTGGGGCTGCCATTACAGTAGAATATTTCAGTTGGAAGGGAAAACTAAAGCATGTTATTAACAGCATTATCTAACACAAACTACGTTCAAAGTTTTCAATGCCATTTTCTGATTTTCCAAAATATGATTCTTAGGCATTTCTAGGTAAGTATTTCTGCTCATAGCTAGCATCTCTTTCCATGAACATGCAAACCATCCCTCTACAAAGAAAAGCAACCCTTTTCTTCCAAGCTATTCTCTTTGCAACTGTTTTTTAAAAGCAAGTGCAGCTGTCCTCCAACCTCCCTGAAACTAGCAGAAAAACACCTCTAACATGCTTACCTCAGACACTGCAGAGAGTGTTTGCCTTTAGAAAGAAAAGGATACACAAAGCAATGTTAAGGATTCTAAGCCCCGAAATGTTTGTTCTGTCTCATGGCTAGTTCCCTGCTCCCTGCCCTGCTCCCACTGCAGGGCACAGTCTGACGTGTTAGCACAATCCTCAGTTCCAGAGTGCATTGATATGTCAGCCCATGCCCTGCAGGGAGCAGATATTCTCTCACACACTCTCACCGGGGCTGGAAGGCCATGCAGGGCTCTGAGAGGGGAACAGCAGCTCTGTCACCTTCCCTGGGAAAGGCAGAGTCCACCTGTGCCCAGAAATCTGTGAGCAGCCAGACAGCCTCAGTACCTCCACCCCAGGGCTACACAGAGCCATAAATATTCAACAGGTACTAGGGGCAGCTGAACCCAGCTAATAGAATCTAAATATATAAATATATAAATAAATAAAGATATAAATCTATATATAAATAAATAGATATAAATAAATCTAATTATATAAATAATCTAAATATGTCAAGAAATAATTTATATAAAAATAAATATAATATATTATATAAATATATAATATAATAATATTAAAAATAAATATATAAATATATAAAGTAATTAATCAATTCAGGCATTTTACAAAAATGTACAAATTTACCTATTTTACTAAGGCACGTGATTTCTAATGAAGTAGGGTTTGGGAAACCCAAAGGATTCACATCCACCGTGTCACTTCTGCAAATCACTCTATTCACTGGTTTATAAAATCAGTTGGCTACCCATGAAGCCTTTTCCCAATGCTGATGTTCATCTCCCTGGTGTGTGTTGGGCTGTTCCTCGTGCTGCACTGTGGCTGGCTCAGCACAGCCCCGAGCTGGGCTGGGGTGGGATGTGCACCCCAAATCCCCTCTGGGTTATGGAGCCTGCACTCTGCAGCCAAAACAGCCTCAGGAAGTGGAGAAGGGAAAGAGGAGGGAAATGCATCAGAAACCTGCCCTGAGTGGCTCATTTCAGCATCTCAGCAGTGATGGGCTGCTTTGTCATTTGCTTCAGTGCCATTTTTAATCTCGTGAAGTTCAAAAGGTAAAGGGTATATTTCACTCAAACTTGGATTTTTGGTTTTCAGCTTGGATGGCAGGTTTGAAGGAGGTCAGTTGTGCTGATCCAGGGAGTATCCACAGAAATGTGTGTGTACACCCCACGCAAGGGACTGCATCTCACAGGAGCGGCTGTGCCCAAACAGCAGCTCCAGGAGCAGCTCTGGCTCACATGGCCACATTTCTCAGAGGCACTTTTTTGTCTCATAATTGGTTTTCTTCTGGGTGTTCGCAGGCTTGGCTTGTTCTTCAGCTGTGCGCTGGTGAAAGCTTAGAGCCAGGATTTATGGATTTGTGGACATGTCATTAAGGGGTTGGTGGACTGGGTCTGCATGCTTGGAGCTAAATTCCATTTATCTGGAGAGTAGGTGTTTAACTAATGGCACATCAGACACGGAATAAATGCAGGGCAGCTTCTAGTGTCAGTGTTTTACAAAAACATCTGAATGAACGAGCTGAGAGAACAAAACATCGACTGTTTTTATATTCAGTGAACAGAAATAACAAGAAAAAGCACCATGATGAAGCACTATCTTAGTGCGTTAGTGATTACTGCAAGGTTAATTTTATTCATTCTGAATGATTGCCGTATCTGTAAGACTGGAGAACAACAAGTTCAGGGAACCGAAAGAACCAAATAATTGCAACCCATATGTTAAAAACAAATTAATATCTTAAACAGGAATTTAAAAGAACTTATGTGAAAGAAAACAGTAAGTTTATGCCACATTTCTAGCAGAATGAAAGGCTGACCATGTTTGTTAAAAGGGCTGTGATGCTCTGTGTGCAGTGGCTGCACGAGCTGTGGGTAGTGTGGATGGTGCTGCTGCAGGGAACTGGTAAAAAGTGTAGCAGAAATGTGGCCTAGAAAAACAACGAGAAAGAGGAGAGAAATATGCTCTGTTTGAGGGCTCATTCTGCTTCAGATGATGAAGCTCTTGAACTCCTCTACGGCAGAATTATTACACAATATTGTGTTGTATTGTGTTCCAAGATGCCAGCCTGATCAAGGTCTTACTACGCTAAACACAAGGAAAAATGTGATTTCTGCCTAGAAAGCTTTCAGATACACAGTGTTTACAGAACAACATGTTTTTATGTGAGAAATCACAAGTACTGCAGACCAAGGAGTATGACAAAATAAAAAATTGAAAGAACAAGTCAATAGGGCTTGATGAGGTCTTTCTTTTGTTTTTCTGAGTAAATCCTCTGCAAACATGCAAAAATTGAATTAAGAGAACTTTATGAAGGCTAAAAAAAGTAAAACTTGAAATTTGGAGAAAAAGTAAGAAATCAGGTTGACTGGGAATAATGTGTGCTTTTCATGCACAAAGCCATGAGCTATTTTTTCACCCTGGCCTGAAGATGAGTCAAAGCTGCTTCTGAAGGAAGCTGTGGTCTGTAAGGCTGCTGTTAGAGAAGCTGCAAATTGCAGTGATTTATACAGGGCACTAGGGGAAGATTATTTGGTGGTTACAATGCATGTATGTTATTTGGGAAATCAGATTCTCTTTTGCATAATGCTAGACAGCTCTCCCACACCAAGCTTTTCATAGGCTCAGATGAATCCTGAGTCCTTGCACTGAATGTATCTGGCAGTAAAAGGCAATTTATCCTCCTTTGATCCAGACTGAATTGTGTCGTTATCCACACACGGACAAAGCCTTTCTCACAAAAATAACGTGAATAACAACTGTGCAGGTGAGATTTCAACCAAGTAGTGCCTGGGGCCTCAATTTCCCCTGTGGAGACTTTGGACCCTCCTGGTTTGCTCTAGATAGTGCCAGGGGCTGCTGTCACAGGGATCCTGTCCTCTGCAGTGCCTGCGTGCAGAAGAGCAGAGCCACTGCTGCTGCTGCTCCCTGTGCTTACCCCAGCTTTAGCCACGCGCCACGAGCCTGTCCAGCTCCATCTGTTTTCTGCTGAGGAGTGCTTTCCCACCCTGTTAGCATGTTACCACACAAACCCCCAGAGATGTGGAAGATTTTGTGGTTTTAATTGGTTTCTTAGAGAAGCAGAGATTGCATGGTCCCTTGGCGAGCAGATGAGTCATGGGTCCTCGAGGAATTACTCTTGGTCCCCTTGCCAGCTTTGTGGCTGGGCACCTCAGCCTCTGAGTTTCCACAAAAACACCCTTCAGAAGGGCTGTGAGAAAACCTGAGTGGCACTTGAGAAATGTGTGCAGAGCTGACAGCTACTCTGGTTGTACCTCACACATTAAATTAGTCCCACGGAACAGTGTCTGGGTCAGAGCACTCCCAGAGACAAGGACCTGCTGCTTACACCTCTCTCTTTCTGGACTCGTGGCTCCTCTCTGTCATGCTCTGATTCTATGTTTTTTCTCCCAAAGGCTGGCTATTGAGCTGTCTCACGAAGTATGACTCAAGTGACATCTCCACTGATCTCATCAAAGTCTTTTCCAGAGGCTTCAAGGAAAGATGGAGAGATAAGGACTTGGTAATGTTGAGATCTGGAACGCATTAAAAAACAGGTAGGAAAATAAGCCTAGAAAAAGCAATTAAAATTAGAGAAGATTAAAGGATAAATACCTTGGGGGAGTTTACTGTATGTTTCACTTCTATTTGTACTGCACCTCTTAGACCAATTTTTCTTTTAATTTTCCTAGCACTCCACTATCAGCACGAGCACCAAACTGAGCTAAATTAACAAGTTGGATTCATTACACCATTCAAACAAATTTCCCTGGGCTTATTATGCCTTAAAGGCTTGATACTTTCCTGGCAGCCTCTTTCAAATTACCCTTTCAACAAACATGACATAAACTTGGGTCTGCAGAGCATGAAAATTTATGTGAGAGAGCAGTTATTTTAACCGGTGGAAATTCTCAGATTCACCAGAAAGGTGAAGCATCAAGTACACCATTAATTTTCCAAAAGGGCTTCACAGTGTAATAGTCTGGCACTATTGGCATC
Organism: Acanthiza pusilla; assembly: GCA_036630365.1. NCBI lineage: Eukaryota > Metazoa > Chordata > Aves > Passeriformes > Acanthizidae > Acanthiza > Acanthiza pusilla. The sequence continues at coordinate 701,848 of JAXCHO010000030.1, read as the reverse complement.
CAGGGTGAGAGAAATGCTTCTTGCTGCAACTCTGCCTTCCTCTGCAGTGCAGCACAGCGCTCGCCAGCTCTGCTCCAGCGCTGTGAGCATTTCATCATGTGCAGTGCTTGGAGCCTGATCCAGCTTCTCCCTCTGGCAGGGTGTAGTGCTCCTGCCCAGGCTCCCAGCACAAAGCTCCTCAGAGCTGCCTGCACGGGCTGCTCACAGCCAGGCTTGGCTGCAGGGAGCAGGAGAGCTCGGGCAGCCCTGGGCACACACTGTGTCACTGGGCAAGGGACAGGGAGCTGCTGCTCAGAGCTGTTCAGTCGTGTGAGTAAAGCTCACTTGGCTCTCAGCCGCTGCTCTCTACACATCAGATATTCAGCTCTTCCACAAACCTGGATTTTTGGAGATATTGGAACATTTTTGTAACTGAGTTGTTACGATGCTGTCAATTTGACTGTAACACACTGCATGCAGACTATGACTTTCCTCTAAGGAGCTCTGTGTGAATTCCAAAACTCAGGAAAGGATTGCTGCAGTTCCCACTCTCCTGAAACCAGCGTGGAAACTACTGCCTTGGGCTATCTCACCATTTTTACCCTGGCTGAAATTTAACAGATGCAGCACGGCTGCTTGTGTTCACAAAATTTAAAAAAAAAATTAAAAAAAAAAAAAAAAAAAAGAGAGAGAGAGAGAGAGAGAAAATTACTCTCCTATTATTTTTCCTTGGACTTTCAGGACCTAAATATTGAAAGGCTCGAAATTGGTGTTTAGGTTATGTGTTTGTCATGTTGAAGTTACTGCAACAACTATTTCTTTAGGAATCCATCACGTAAATGGAGGTGCTCAGTTTGTATATTATGTATGACTGCTGCTGGTAATATGCAAATGATGGCTAGGACATTTAAGGAAACATAGAATTAATAAACAGAAAATCATACTGTTAGTAAGAGGATGTGAAGAAACAGCTTATAGACACAGAGAAGGATTAATGTACTCCACGATATAATAAATCTATGAGAAGATGATGTCTGTGACAGGAACTCAGACATTTACTCACATACTGTACATAATGCTACATAGCCAGGAGATGCAAAATGCCTTAAAGATGTAATAATCATAAGGAAATTCAGGAGAGCAAAGATGCAAGTTCTAAGAAATTTAGTGCCTTGTATTTGTTGCACTGTTGTAGAGGAATACTGTTCAGGAAAAAATATCCTCTAAAAGACCTTGAGGAAATGGAGCAGATGGTTGCATGTGCTATCCCACTTAAATTCAAAGTGGCTTTATAAATACGTAGGAAAAAATAAAATAACGTTTTCCTTAGTCTTTTAAGCAAAGAAAAGAAGGCAAAAGATGACTTTTATTACTATTCAAATTTGAATTCCAAAACAAAATTACTTTTTTACCCTAAAATGATTTTCAACGTAAAACTGGTGGTGAACAAATGGTTCAATTCTGCATTGTTATTAGGATTATTTGTACATTGGGTTTCTGTATGAATACACCCCACAGGACAATGAAAAATTCCAGTTTGTGATGAGGCAAGGCAGGCCCTGGTAGGGGCTGCACTGTTTGCTGATGACAGCCTCCCTGCTGGGTGTACAGCTCCATGGATTCTGTACCTGGCCACGTTTTTGCTGAAGAGCACCGTGGGAGCACTGGGGAGCTCCTGGGCTCACACTGGTGGCTGTGTGCCACGAGCACAGCGTGTCCTGGACACCCCGAGCTCTCAGCGCCGGCACAGAGCAGCCACACTCGCCTGTGCCTGGAGGTGCCACGGCCAGAAATCAAATGTGGGGCCATCCGGCTGGAAATCCACGTGGGTATTGACAGAGACTGGGCTCTGCCAGCAAAACACCAGAATTGGCAGGTAGAGGGAGTGACTCCTCTCAGAATCCTTCATCATTTCTAAGAGGCGTCCATCTGAAATGCACAGACCACAGGATCCTGGCGAGTGGTATTCTCTGCTCCGGTTAAATACTGTTTTGCTCCTTGGCGTCTGTCCTGTTTCCAGAAGAGGAAATAGCATCTCTTTGCCTCTCCTGGCTGCTGATTGTTTTTCTCTCAATCTGTAGCTTTGTTATGGATCAGGGGAGCCGAGGGCCAGGAGTGACTCCTCAGCACACGCTGGTTGCTCCAGACACACTGCTTAGGAAGGAAATAAATTAGCGAGGGGTAAAAGACACAATATGGTGCTTACCACCCGATTTCAGCACATTAAATATATACAATCTGCGCTTCATTGCAACTAAAAATAACGCTCGGATTAATGCAGTTTTCTGTGGTATATTAAATCGAGAAATCATTAGCATGAATTATAAAGCAGGAAAAGTGTGGTTCACGGTGTCTGTCACTCCAGAGCTGTGCGTTAGGATGGATGGAGGCAGTTTGGTGGAGTGGACTGAGCAGACACCCAGGAGTGACACAGATCTCCTCAAGGGTCATCGACTCTTCCTGAAATTTAAGGCAGGCCTTTTAAGTACATATATTTCTATTTTGAGAGGGTCCAGATTTAAACACTATTTTTTAACAAGACTCAAGAATGTACAGCTCCAAGTGATGTCTGTGCTGGCCACCCAGTACCCAAATTCCGAACTTCAGGACTAAAGATAAAAGGCAGGTTTGAAAATCCTGGCCTCAGCCTCCCTGGGCTTCATAATTCCTTGTGTGATATCTGAATGGCCTTATCCATCTTCGGCTGATGAAATCTGCAACTGAGAAAATGCTATAGGAATAATTATTACTCTATCTCGCAAATCTTGATGAGCTTTTTAACTAATATCTATAATACCATTCAAATTTCACAATATAATAATCGTTGCAGAAACAAATCTAGTATATCTTTTATTTTGGCAGCTGCATAAGATTTTACAGTTTTAAGGCTGTGCACAGCAGCAGTTTGTAAAGCTGAGCATCACTGATCCATTCTACAAATGGAGACAACTCCACTCTGAAGCGAGATCTGCATTAGACCACACAGACTGCAGCAAATTCACCACTCGAATACAGGATTTCTGATACAAAATTTACCCTACTGAACCCTAACTCAGTGATTCTTAAACTCTGGTTGTAGGCAGGCAGTTGTTGGTCATAGCAGCCAGGCTGTTTTATTGCCTGCCCTGCCTTAATTAAATGGAAGTGTGGTTAAAAATACATTGCTAGTGTTACCTTGTTCCCAGAGTGATTCCTGTTGTTACCACTGGGATGCTACTCAGTAATGAAACAGAAATAATCACTGCTGCCTCACTGGGGCAGAGAACTGCTTGACTTGGTTGGAAAGGGTCAGCAAGTTTGCAGCAGGTATTGTTGCTATACTTACAAAAAATCATTTTGCGGCATATTGTGTAATTCTGGATGTCCACCTCAATTATAAAGGATGGAAAAAAATCTGTCATGGCTCACAGAATTGATTCGTTTTGCAAAACTAATTCACTTAAGATACACAAATGTACATGAGTTGAAGCTCACACTGATGGGCAGGGGTCATTGCATGAAAATGGTGTTTTATTGTGATGAAGTCTTGTGATATAGTTTTATTTTGGTCCTGAAATTGGTTTTGAAATCTCCGTGCCTTGCAGGCGCTGCTCACTGACTGAAGCCAACAGGACCGAACCAGCAGGGTGAGGCTGCCCAGCAGAGACCGAGGGAGGCGGCACTATGCCATCTGTCTGAGCGGAATCTCCAGCAGAACCAGCATATCCTCCAGCATATCGGGAGGATTTCTATATGGAAATAGGCACAGGAGAATTCCAGAACTCTCCTCAGGTCTTGCTGTGGTCTCAAGCCTCAGACATTGCAATTAAAAATAGATTTTGATCTACTCGGGTCTCTTTGCTGTGTATCTGACCAAACTGTTATGATTTTTCATAACTAAGAAATATTTTGCTGTCAGGAATTGGACTTATCAAATCAGCTAATGTTAGTTTCCATGTCTTGCAGGAGAAATAAAAATATGCCAGAGACAGCGTACACATCTTGTCTGGGGGAATGTCCTCAGAATATCTACCAAACGGAGGAGACTTTTTTCTCTCCTCGGGTTTCTCTGCCTTCCTGGGAACAGACAGGCTTTCCCCGCAGCGGGCACCAAATGCCCTTCCAGCAACTGCGGAGACAGCTTTACATGGAAACGTGTCTGGGCTTAGAAAAACCCAGGTTTGCTTTTGAAATGCATTTTAGAAGCTTCCTGTGAGAGAAACCTTAGGGGTTCAGTTAGTGTTTAGAGTGGGCCCGGTCAGCTTTCATGCTCAACATCAGACATGTCCCTGTCACTCGTGCATGGTGACGTGTCCTGACGGGGAGCAGCGTGGGGATGGGACCGGAGCCCTTTGGGGGGACACAGCTCCCTGCGAGCCCCAGACCGTGCGGAGGGCAGCGGGGAGATGGCAGAGGGGAGATGGCAGAGGGGAGATGGCAGGGGGAGGTGGCAGGGGGAGGTGGCATTGGGGAGATGGCAGCGGGGAGATGGTAGGAGGGGAGATGGCAGCGGGGACATGGCAGAGGGAGATGGCAGGGGGAGATGGCAGCGGGGACATGGCAGAGGGAGATGGCAGGGGGAGATGGCAGCGGGGACATGGCAGAGGGAGATGGCAGGGGGAGATGGCAGAGGGGAGATGGCAGCGAAGAGGTGGCAGCGGGGAGGTGGCAGAGGGGCTCTGACATCCTCTGGGTCCCCCATGACTCGGGGTTGGCATCCTCTGGGTTCCCCCAGCACCCGGGCTCTGCCATCCCCTGGCTCTGCCATGCCCCGGGTCCCCTCACAGGGTGGCAGGATGCCCTCGGGGCCCGGGATTCCCTTATCTTCAGGAGCAGGGGACATCGTCTTAAGCTGCGCCCAGGGGAGGTTTGGGTTGAATGTTAGGGAGAAGTTCACAGCAAAGGTTAGACACTGAGATGGGCTGCCCCGGGAGGTGGCGGAGTCACGGTCCCCGGGGATGTTTAAGGAAACGCTGCACGTGGCACTCGGTGTCATGGTACAGTTGACGTGGTGATGTTCGCACAGAGGTTGGACTCGATGATCCCAGAGGTCTTTCCCAACCTCGGAGACTCCGCGATCCCTCCACGCCGGTGGCGCCGGGATGCCCCGGCTGCCCTCCGCACGGTGCCCCGGCAGCCGCGGGGTGTCACCGCTCCCCGGCGGGCCGGGGCTGAGTCCCCTCTGACAGCCGCGGGGTGTCACCGCTCCCCGGCGGGCCGGGGCTGAGTCCCCTCTGACAGCCGCGGGGGTGTCACCGGCTCCCCGGCGGGCCGGGGCTGAGTCCCCCCTGCCGGCCCGGGCGGTGCCGCTCGCAGCCGGGGAGCCCCGTGCGGGGATGCCGTCCCGCTGCCCGAGGCAGTGCCGCTCGCAGCCGGGGAGCCCCGTGCGGGGATGCCGTCCCGCGGCCCGGGCGGAGCCGCTGCCCGCAGCCGGGGAGCCCCGTGTGGGGATGCCGTCCCGCGGCCCGGGAGGTGCCGCTCGCAGCCGGGGAGCCCCGTGCGGGGATGCCGTCCCGCGGCCCGGGCGGTGCCGCTCGCAGCCGGGGAGCCCCGTGCGGGGATGCCGTCCCGCGGCCCGGGCGGTGCCGCTCGCAGCCGGGGAGCCCCGTGCGGGGATGCCGTCCCGCGGCCCGGGCGGTGCCGCTCGCAGCCGGGGAGCCCCGTGTGGGGACGCCGTCCCGCGGCCCGAGGCGGAGCCGCCCCCGCGCGGGGCCGTGCCGTGCCCGCCCTCCCGGCGTGCCCCGCGGAGGGGCGGGCGGCTCATGTCCGCCATCCCGGCGTGCTGCGCGCCCGGGCAGCAGCCGGAGCAGCCGCGGCGGCCGCGTCCCCTCCCTGCGCTGTGAGACAGCAGCACCGCCCGCGGAGCACGAGTGCCGAGCCGCCGCCCGCGCCTCTCCCCGCCGCCCTGCTGCTCCTGCCGCTCCTCCGCCGCTGTCCCGCGCCGCTGCCCGGCCGGCCATGCCGTCTCGGGCAAGGTAATGAGCCGCAGAGCCCCGGGGTCTCGGCTGAGCGGCACCGGCAGCAGGCAGCACTACCACCCGCGGGGCTGGAATGACTGGCAACCCAGGTGGGCAGGCCGGGCCGGGGAGCGGGGTCGGGCTGCGGGAGCGCGGCGGCGGCTCGGCCGGGCCCCGGCGCCGGGCCTGGGGCGCGGGGCGGCGGCGGAGCACTTCCTGCGGCCGGGCCTAGCGCGGCAGGGCGGGCGGGCCCACCGCGGGACGGGGCCGCGGCTGCGGCGGGCGGGAGCCGGGCCGGGGCCGGTGCGGCGGCTCGGCGGGGCCGCAGCCCGTCCTGCCCGGGGCCCCGCTGCCGCGGCCTGTAACGTGTGCGCCCGTGGCCGCTGTGCGCTGCGGGCAGCGCGTCCCTCCGGCCCGCGGGGCTGCGGGGTGCGCTCGGCCCCCTGCTTTCAGCCTCTTCTTCAGCGGAAACACGGCCAGGGAAGGACTGAGGCTGCAGGAGTGCTCGTAGTCTTTTGAGAGTCCACAACGTAGTACATAGGTTTATTTTGTTTTGTTTTTTAATTTGGCCAGAATGGTTGGTCTGTGTGAGCTCTCACCCCAGCCTACTGAAATTTGGTTGTAAGGCTTTAGGTGTGTTTACACCTGGCGCTTTCTAGTCAATTTCAGAGTCTGCTCATTTCCGTAGTTGGATATAGAGAGTGTATTTGACGTCCTGATGACTTCCAATGTATCTTAGGCCAATGTATTTGCTCTGCTGCTCAGCCTTGCAGTTTTAAGGGTCAAAATTGTCGTGTAGGAGTCCTAAGTAAATTTGGTGTTTCTTAGTTTTTAAAAAATATGTGGATTTGAGGCTTTTTTAAGTGTTTCTGAAAGTTTAACACAACTTCTTAGGGGATACATACTTACAAACTTTCCAGCAGGGAACAGCGTGGCACATGCTTGGGAATATATTGACAGGTGATGGTCTCAGTCTCACGCAGTTTGGACTAGAAAAATTGGGTGGATGTGAAGGTAGATCCTAAGAAGCACAAATGTCGCTTCAGCATTTACTATGAAAGAAGTTTTCCTTTTGCTTGGACAGCTAGCAGCACAGCCTCTAGGGCCAGTGCTAGAGGCTGTTCAATTCTTAATGGTGTGTGGGGCATGGTTATTTAAAGTCTAATTTCTTCTCTAATTGAAATACTTGGTCAACTAACTTACTGTTTTTCCCCGCTTTCCATCATTGGTGATATTTTCTTAGAGCATCTGGATTTTTTTGGGAGAGAATTAAGAAGACTGGTCTCTTACTCCTTACCTACTGCTGTGCTTCAGATTTCTGGGCTGCAGTCTGTAATTCTGGGCCTGAACTTCTGACCTTTCCACCTGGAAGAAATTGGTTGTGTCTTTGCAGTGGATGACTTCTATAAATCCATTCTGGTTGGATGTATGAATTTGTCATGAGTTCTATCTTTTGTCTAAAAGCACATCTTACAAGGGTTAGGGAGCTGATTTTATCCAATTTAGCATTGCCTGCGGTAGGTTCAGCAGTGTTAGGGGTGTAGCAAGGGCTGTAGCTGCAGGAAAGCTGTGCCTGGTGGGAAGGCTGGTTTAGGAAGTTGCCTCCATGTGTGGCTCTGGTGTGTTCCCTGGGCTGTAGTGTACTGTCTCCTCAGCTCTCAAGTACAGCTGCTGTAACCTGGGCTGCTAAAATAATTATCCACACCAGAACCAAAGCTCTGAGAGCACCAGAGCAAGTGTGGCAGCCTCAGGGAGCCTCAGCATGGACAGGGCCTCGTTCTGCTTCCGTCACACTGTGATCAAGAGCTTCTGCTAAGAAATAGGCAGCGCCTCTCCACTGATCCTGCCACTTTTCAGAATTTAATCCTTTCCTTTAAATAGTACTTCTTTTTTTTTTTTTTTTTAATTGTGGTGGGGGATACCAGGAATCAGAAATGTTCACACAGTCAGCACATTTTTGTCTATCTGTAATACTCCATTTTTTTTACATCTCAGAAAAGTTGGTGATGGGAAACCTGAGTCTACACTACAGATTTAAGGCAGTGCAGAGATTAAATCAGTCTTTGTTGATGTAGCATTAACTAATTTTTAAAAGTGATTCACATACATGGTTGAAAGGAGGTATGTTATATAAAACTGACAATATGTGTTTCTTTCATAATTTGAAATATGATCTTGGACAAACCCCACAACACAAGTATACCCACGTATTCTTTCCTTCCCCTTTCTACTGACTTTTTGTTTCATTTACTTCAGGGGATACTGCTGGTAAATTCTTTCTTGCAGGGCGTGGAAGAGGTGAAGGAAGTGGCCAAAGAAGTGAAAGCTGTAGTAATTGTAGTTAGTTCAAGTTCCTAAAGGCAAAAAAAGGAATTGCTCATACATGGGTGTATCCTCAGATGGATTGTGTTTTCAAATGCACATTTCTGTGTGTGTAAGAATGACTGGATTGATTTTTCATTACTAGGTCCAGATTCCTCTCAGTGTTTAGTAATGCTAACAAGCATTGGGGCTTGTGGTGAAAGCAGTGTGAAAGTTGGAGCTCAGATTCCTTTTTAAGGAAAAGTAGTTTTTAATTAAAATTAGATTTTTGGTGTGTGTGTGTGCAGTCACACATCAGGTGCACGTGGGCTGGTTTTCCAGCAGGGTCTGTACAGATAGAGCTCTCTGTGTCAGAGGAAGAGCTGCCCTGGAGTGTAGGGGTGTTTTAGATGTGCACTGCTGTGTGCCACTCAGTTAATAGCAGCACAAAAACTTTGTACATAGATGGTGGATGGATGTGGCCGAGAACACTGAAAGGTTTTTTGAGAAGGCTTGATAAGATCTTGTCCCCTCTTTTCCTAATCTTTGCAGCTGTCTAGACCTTTGCTGCTTTCTTTTTGTTTAACAGATCTCACTGCGTTTTCCCTGTTACAACTGTCAGGACAAAAAATAAAATCATTTCAGTGTGCAGGCCTTGTGTGTGAGCAGAGTTAATCTGTTCGAGTACCAAGGGCTAATTATGTACTGAAAGCAGCAGTTCTGCCCTTTGGGAGGAAGTGCAGAGTGTGAGTGCAGGGTACCAGGTTAGCAAGTGCAGGGTGCCCCGTGACATTCTTTGGTGGAAGTGCGAAAAGGAAGATAAGATTTTAATAAAACAGGACCTCTCTGTCTCTCCTATCATAAATGTAGGTTAGCAGGGGAGGATTTGAAAAAGTGTAAAACAAGATCTTTCACATCTGAGCAAATTTCCAGAGGTGTCCTATTAGGTTTTAGTGCTGAAATCGCTCATGGAAATGGCATGTGTCCTTCTGCTACAGTGTCAGTCAGTGTTATGAGTTACTAATTTGTGACCGTGGTGATTGCCAAACCAAGTCCCATGGATCCCCATGGGTCTAGACTTGATGAGACAAAACTTCCTTCCAGGTAGCTGTGGCCTGAGCAGGAGAGCACAATGGCTGGAACTTTGTAACTGAGGACAAGCACCCTGCCTTTCATTACATCAGGTTGGGAGATACTGGCAGGGAGCAAAGAAACCCATTAGACCAAATGGCCCAGAAAAGTGCTGTTCAGAGCAGTGCTTTTCACATGGCTGTGAAGGGCAGAGGCATGTCTTTACAAAAAGCAAGTGTGGAAGTTGTCTGATGGTAACGCTGGATCCTTGCAGTGAATGGCAGACAGGTGATAGTAGCTGGTGCAGTGTAGGAGCAGAGTTGAAACAGAGACTGTTTCTTCTGTGCTTGCAGGTGCAACAAGGTACCTGTGAAACTTTCCTTAGAAAAACCTTATTTTGCACAGGTGAGAGCCCTGAAAGCTGCCCACACAGAGGTGTGTGAGATGTTGCAGTGATTACCTGAGAATCTCTGTAGAGTCATGTAGGATGAAAGTGGGTAAGACTTCTCTGTCTCTTCAGGGGTAGATGAGAGAGAGGAGAAGGCAAAGACTGACACAGGGAGGGAGAGAAAAAAGCAGTTAGTGATGTTGAAGAATGTTAAAGAATGAGATGCAGTATCAGTTGTGAGGTGCCATTGTGAAAACATCAATGGAAACCTTGGGAAGACATTCAATGGACTGCACACGGGAGATGCTAAACAGGAATGGCTTCAGTTTGGGACTCACAGCCATAATTCTTCATCTCCTTTCACATCTGTGTTAAACATGCTGATAAGGTTGGGAAGGCGTGAGATCAAAGGGTTTTTTTGTTTTTTGGTAAAATGGAGGAGCTGAAATTTGTAATGTAAGAACCTTTGTTTATAATGTGAAGACAGAGGAGAATGAGGTGGGAGAAGATGAAAGAAGATGAAAGTGTGTCAGTAGGAAGCAGAAGAATCTTGGAGTGCAGATAGTTTTCCATACAAGAACAGCCATAGTAAATCAGACCAAGGATTTAGCTGGCATAACATCCTGTACCTCAAAATGTCTCTTGGGATATACCTGTGGAAAAAGAAGAGGATGTGTGGATGTGATACCTTTCCCTGCCATTCCCTTCTAACATCCATCACGGAACAGCATGGAATTGGTGAGCTGCTGTCGAAGAAGGGAGCGATGCAGAATCAAGAGGTGATTTGAAATGCTGCTGCTGTTGCAGGTAGATGTCCAGCAATGGAGACTGCAGAATTGCAGTAGGAAAATAGTTAATTAGTTACTTCTTGAGTAGAAAACACAGCCACTTGTATTCTCTCAACACAGGAGTAGAGACAAAGGTAGGCTTTGGGGTGGGCTTGGCCAGGCTCTAGCTTGGCAGGGTGACCCAAGTGATGAGAAGACCGTGGCAAAAGGAGGCTCTGCATGCCAGGGGCAGAACAGTCAGAAACTTGGTGGGAAGCTGTTAATTTGAGTGGATGCAGTGACTCTTTTTAGCTTTAAATATTTTATTGATAAAGAATTTAAGTAATGAAGAATTTATCTGTTACAGCAAATAAATTTGGCAAATAGAGCAAATAAGCAAGTAAAATCAAATGACTTGAACAATAATAGAGGTCACACAGAGTTATCTCAGAGGAAATATTTAATGTAGGTCCTGTACTTGGAAATAAAATCAAATAGAATAATTAAGGGATTTTTGTCTCAAAATAATGTCCATATGGCAGCGTTGTTCTGAAAAAGCTACACATAATGAACAGTATACACCAGATTGTAGCAAGTTTCCTGGACAGAAATTCTAAAGGCTTCCATATAACTAAAGAAACAATATATTTTTGATTGACCTATTTCTTTTTCTAGATAAAGATTTTCTTTTTTAAGCTAGTTGCTCTCAGCCATGCTCTCTTCAATGAAACAAATTGACAAGCCAAATCATACTGATACTTTTGATGGAGCGAAATAGTAGACTTATTTTTAAAAAGTCTTAAGTTTCTTTTTGTATGCCAATGGAAAAAAAGTAAGCCTTTTTGGAGAGGGTGGACACACTAGTGGCCATTTCTGCTTATTTAGGTGGGTTAGGGTTGGGTAGGGTAGGTTCTGAATGAATCCCCCACAGGCACTGGGCTGTCCACATGAAGGGTTGAAATATTTTGGTAGCTAAATGAGCTTTTATATTTAACTTTCTTCTGATGGATAAAGGCAGGTTTAAAATCACCCTGCAGAAAACTGAATGCAATCTCTTCTGTTGAAATGCTATTGCTAAAATAGTGTCTGCAGCCAGTTGGTGGTGATGGATAATCTTCCACCAGAACCAGGCACAGCTGAAAACTGTCACAGGAGCTCTTGAAGTACTTTGCCTAGTCTCTATCAGAGGCCTTCTCAGGTGGAAGTAAAACAGTGTAGTCTCTCATAAAGTGCCAAATCAGCTTTGGAAGCTGCAGTGTAAGGTAATCATAGTCATGTTCATCCTTGCAGTTTCCCATTCTGACTTTGGCTAATGTCACATTAGTATTTTCACTTGCTGACACTGTACATTGACATTCTCTTAATATAATGTTGGTTAGGTCTGTGACAGTGTCAATGTATGTAACTTGAATTTGTTGTTCCAGTTTGTTTGAAAGAGAATGTTGCTCATTAGGTCTGTCATGTAACCTGCCATCTGCTTGGTGCAGTGCAGTTCAAGTGGAAATGTCACCGTGTGAGCAGGAGCAGTGCCCTCCTGAGTGCAGGCGTGAGCCGAGGTAGGCAGCATCAGTCCTGCCCATGGCCTGGGGAATGGCTGCAGGGAGATGGAAATGGAATTGTTTGTGAGCCCTTGGCAAGTACCTGGGCAGAGTGCCTGCCTGGAGCTCTGAGGGGCTGTGCTTCAAACTCATAACCACGTTCCTGGCGTGAGAAATTGTATGAAAAATTGAAAAATCTTTTAGAACTGGATTTGGAAATTCAGTGTCTCTGCCTGTGCACGCAGTGAGTGTGCCCAGCGGTGCCCCGTGTCACCCATGTGTTTGTGTGCCCTGTGTTGGGTGTCTGGGTGCCCTGTGTCACCTGTGTGTCTGTGTGCCCTGTGTCACCTGTGTGTCTGGGTGCCCCGTGTTGGGTGTCTGGGTGCCCCGTGTCACCCGTGTGTCTGTGTGCCCTGTGTCACCCTGGTGTCTGTGTGCCCTGTGTCACCCGCGTGTCTGTGTGCCCTGTGTCACCTGTGTGTCTGGGTGCCCCGTGTCACCCTGGTGTCTGGGTGCCCTGTGTCACCCCAGTGTGTGGGTGCCCCATGTCACCTGTGTGTCTGGGTGCCCTGTGTCACCTGTGTGTCTGGGTGCCCTGTGTCACCCTGGTGTCTGGGTGCCCTGTGTCACCAGGTGTCTGGGTGCCCTGTGTCACCCCAGTGTGTGGGTGCCCCGTGTCACCCCAGTGTCTGGGTGCCCTGTGTCACCCATGTGTCCAGGTGCCCCGTGTCACCCCAGTGTCTGGGTGCCCCGTGTTGGGTGTCTGGGTGCCCCGTGTCACCCATGTGTCCAGGTGCCCTGTGTCACCCTGGTGTCTGGGCGCCCCATGTCACCCTGGTTTCTAGGTGCCCCGTGTCACCCTGGTGTGTGGGTTCTTGGGTCAGGGGGCACAGGGGCAGGTGACAAGTCACAGCCCTGGGTCCTGATGAGCCCACACCACAAGTTCCCGGAGTGGTGAGGCAGGAGCCTGGAGTGGAGCTCTGGAATTCCCTTCCCACCTGAGGCATGGTGTGTGTCCCTGGGCACTAGAAATGCACAGATCTGTCAGGTCCTGGGCTCTGCTCTGCTGTGAATCTCCTTGCAAGCTCCTTCCCGTTCAAAATTGCCTTTTCAAGCAATATGGACCATTGCAGTGGGTTGGCTTATAGAACATCAGCATCTTTCTAGGATGCATTTTTTCTATGCCTCACAAAGATAGCCAGGAGTTTCCATCCTATCTAAGCTACACATTTATTGTAAAGGGAAAATGTTTTCAGTGGGCATTATTGTCTCTTAAGTTGATATATAGGAGAACAATTATATATTCTTTAATAACATTGGACTCACCTTTTAGTTGGTGATAAAGTGTGAGCAGTTCAGCTTGCAGATAGCTGTTCCAGAAGCCAGAATGAAGTGAGTGTGTGGGTTTTCCCAGGGAAACAATAGGCTCATGTATTTTACCACAATGGAAAATTTTACCAAACGTTCAGAGGCTGTCCTGTGGGAAGTGGGGTTAGCTGAGAACACGCGTGGTCCTTCGGTTGGTTGGGATGCACAGAGGAGTGTTAAAAATTGTACATTTAATCAGCTTTTCTTCAGACGTAGGAATTTCAGCCTTAATGGTTGACAATTGGGGATGATTCAGTTTACAGCACATTGCCTTAAAAAAGCAATGCCCTTTGGGAAGGTAAACGTAAGGAGCCATCAGGACTTGAATTCGCCAACTGGAAATTTGTCAGCCTGTTTCAATGAAAGGCTAAAGTCATTGCTCAGAGTGAGCAGGGAGGTTTTAGGGCAGGGAGAAGATCTAGGGTCTCTCTGTCTGGAAATCTGCACGTGGTTTGGGCACATTTAATGTTCGTACCATGGGAAGGTACACTGCAGAACTTTCTACTTCAGCTTAGGTGAATGATGATGGCCAATTGTATAAAGATTTTTACAATCCTAGTTAACCGTCATGGATAAAGACTTTTACTAAAGCTTTGTCTCTAGAGCAGCATAACCTATTTTATAAATAGTCCAAGCAAGTGCCCAGCAAAGCAATAGATGTGGTGGCACAGTGCATACTGAATGAGGAAAAGGCTCACTGTGTATGGCTAAAAATGAACTTGCTTACAGTGCAAGAGGGAGTAATACCTGCCAGGAAAATCTAATACCAACTTGCACTGTGAGAACAGGGCAAAAGCACAATTTTCTTGTTGTTCCAAATTGATAAAATAATGTCTTTTACCATTCTCAGGTGAATAAAATGCATGTCTTTAATTCCAGTTGGTTTTGCAATTATCAGTGCCTATGGTGTTCCTCTTCCAGGAGTGCTGAGCTGTACTGGACACCAGCAAGCCTTTAGGACTGCTGAAGTAACAACTGCTTATGAAAAACTTCACCTGTGTTTGTCCCTTTTGGCCTTGGCTCCCTTTTCCCTGAATTCGTCTATCAGTTCTAATCACCATTTTCTCTTGAAAAGGAAGAATGAAAGACCTTTTCTCAAGAACATGTGGTGTTTATCCTTACACAAGTTGGAGTTAATTTACAGGAATGATGTGTCCTGCTTTTTTGTTAAATAATCAAATGAACTATCCAAAGCTTTGAGTGAAAATAGTAGATCTTTGGAGTTTGCTTAGGGAAAGCTTCCTGTAAGTAATCTGAACAGTCTGATTCCAAATACACTTGAGTTGAGCAAAATTCTGCTGATTCTCCCTTCGGATGGGCATTGCTTTATTTGTTTTGATGTCAACCCCCCATCATTGCTTGTAAGAGTGCATTTAGAGTGATTGGTTGAGTTTACGTTCTGAGGTCTCACACACTCAAGTTTATAAAGTCCTGTATTTTTAAAAATTAAACCACTTAGTATGTCCAGGGAGAAGAGTTGATTTCATAATTAAAATATTTTTCCTTAAAAGTTTATTCTGGGTTATATCAGTTTTCTGATACAAGAGTGGCTTAAACCTAATGCAGATTTTTTTTTAAACTTGCTTTTTATCTGCAGACATTTACACTAAAGGATCACAGCTCTTAATTTACCTTTCAGTTTTTTCCAGTAAAGCCTGTTTACTGTTTTGCAGTTTTTATTTTGTAAAAACTTACTGTGTGATTTTTGTGCTGATTATCAGTTGCGTGCTTCCATCTAACAGGAGTGTTTACGTTGCTCAATAAGGCCCATGGCATTTTGTGTAAATGTTCACGTGTGGATTAGTGATGACTTTCACAAATGGTAGGCACTGTATCATCCAGCTGTGGTACACACCTATACCTAGTTGTGTTTTATTTGTCACCCCTGGGAAGCAATTTTTTCCTTATATAGACATCCAACTGAAAAGAGACTTGCAAATATCCTAAGAAAAGGCATTGCCACGCTAGAATGCATTTCCTTTGCATGTTGCTGTGATGTGTAATTAGTCAGATCCCATCCCAGTGTGAATTTAAGGTCACTTTTTAAGCAGCAGGTTAGACACACAAATTTCTGACACAAGGAAATACATTTGGGATTGTCATTTAAAGATGTTGTATTTGTAAGTGAATGTGAATCCCACTCCTGTTATATCCCTACATAAAAAAAATATTTTTCTCTTTGTAGAACTGACAGTGCATCAGCTGACCAGGACAATTTAAAATACTCTTCATCCAGAGATCGGGGCAGTTCTGCCTCCTATGGATTACAACCCTCAAATTCAGCTGTGGTGTCTCGGCAAAGACACGATGAGATCAGAGTCCACACTGACATACAGAATGAAGAAAAAGGTACACAGATTGCTGTTTCATGTGGGAATTGGGAGGGGCGACTCAGGGAGAGGCAGGAGCCTGGAAATGGTGGAGAAATTTTTGGTTTGGTTTGTTTGGGGTTTTTTTCCCTCCTCCCCCAAAAAGGCTGATTTTGTCTCATTGCCACAGCATCGCTGTTTTGGGAGCTTTGTCAGGGGTCAAGGAAGGGTTGTGGTTGATGTGAGTACTGGGAAAATATGCACTTGCATTAGGAGAAGAATGCAAGAGAAGACATGATGTGTTAACAGAATAAACACTTTTTTCTGAAGAATAATATTCTGGATGTGTTGGATCTTCAGGCTGCAATTCCTTCCTGAATAGTCTCTAGTATTTCTGGTGTTGGATTAAATGAGCTACTGGGCTGATCTACTGCCTGTTGTAGCTTTACTGCACAAAACTGGAACCTCTGGGTAGTAATCAGATCTATATTTTTATCATTAATGGCAGTTTCTACTTTCATGTGCCTCAGTCTGACTTCATATAAATCATGTGATGTGTGATTCATACATTTTTACTGATTCTGAGTTTTTTTATTTTTAGGATGGAAATACAATCTTTAGAAAATAGCTAAACATTCAGAAATCATGTCTTTTTTATATTTATGAAAAAGAAATCTGATTTTTTTTCTTTAACTGCCAAATACAGGTATCAAATTGGAGAATTTCTTACTTGCAGAGTCACTTTTTAGACTATGTAAATCTTTAGGCAGGCCAGACTCAAAGAAAATACAGCAGCGTGGGAGTTTTTGTTCAGGAACCTAAAAAGTATTTGAGCTCCCTCTGCTTCTGTGCCCTGTAACTGACTGTAAATAATTGCTGTATCTTAGGGGAAGTTACAGCTGGGTGCAAATTTATTTCTTTATGAGTAGAAGCTAGTGTTAGTAGGTGGCAGAAGCATGAAGCATGTTTATCTGCATAGTTGGAGAACCTTAAGATTTGTTTGAGTTCAGCAGAGCAACTGCTTGGGCAGTGAGTGTTTGTGTGTGCCAGTGTGGAATGTTTGTGTTTGACACAGGCTGGCACAGGAGGTTGGTATAATTTGAAGGGTGCTAGTCTTAGAATGTCCTGGCACTGTAGTGAAATGGTAAGTCTGGGGCAAATTCAGAAAGAGAGGTCATGAAGCTGCTGGGGAAGTGCCATTTGAGAGGAAAAATGTACCTGGCTCTGCCTCCAGTGCTGTGCCCTGCAGGACATGTCTCTGCTAGCTCAGCACTTGGTGCTTTTTGTTCAGGTGGGACTTGAAAAGAGGTGATTGGGATATTCTGTACTGTAAAATCAACACCCAAGTATCTCTAGTTCATTTTATTGGTGGAGAGGTTTGTAAGCTTACAGGTGCAGAATAGTTTCTTTCATTTACTAAGATTTTTCAATTCATCTGTTGGAGCCTGCCAGCATGGAGTTTTTATTTGAGATTTTCTGTCCTGGATTCCATACACCCCCTACCCACCTCCCCCCAGTTTCTGGTGTTGATAATAAAAATTGCTTCCAAATTGATAATTTCTGGAAGTTTTTGTGGCTTGAAAACCTCCAAGGATGTGACTGTGCAGTCTCCCTTAGGTGCTGCAGCCTCCCTGTTCAGTGCTTGAGCACTTTCCTGGTAAATAATTGTTTTTCCATATGCAGTTTGAATTTCCCTTGCTGCAACTTGTGACTGTTGGCTCTGTCCTTTTGCTCTGCATCTGTCAGATTAGTCTGCCTGGTGGTTTTTTGCTTTTGAATGTAGGTCTTCACTTGCACTAGTGGAAGATGCAGTTAGGGCTCTCCCTTTCGCCGTCCTTATAAAACAGGACAGGGGAGTTGGAAGATGTGAGTTTTTAAAACTAAAAAAGGCTTTTACTTACTGATGAGATGCTCTCCTTTCCTGCAACACTTTCTTCCCCTTTGATTTGTAGCTGTGATGTCCTCTGGTCCATGCTGCTAGAAAGATGCCACATCAGTATTCATATGTCACGGCATCTGCATATTTATGCTAAAATTATTGGACCATATTTTATTTGGCCTGAGATTTAACATTTAAAGGGAAATTAATATAATTTGTATGTATTAGGATTTTCAAAATATTTTCAGACCAGGAGATAAGTGAAGATTTAGAATATAGTATTTATAGCCTTTTTGACAAGGAAGTGGTTTTCCTGCTCTTATTTAATGAAATAAATTATATAAATTTATAATTAAATAAATAAATGGTGTAGAGTAATATTTTTGCCAAAGATGTACTATGTACATATCAAGTGGAAGACTCTAGGTTTGTGTTTAATTCAGTGAAGATAATGTCACATGTGCTGTAGGAAATACTCCATGGCCTTTGTGGACAGCCAGCAAAGCTGGGATATTCTGTGTTCTAGGGGAAAAATAGAAAACAACTGTAAGAACTCCTATAGTGTAGGTTACTGTATCTGGTTTTGGTCCTTCATGGTTGTGTCCTGAGTGCATGATCATCTGACATCTTCAGTTCACTAATTTCTTTGTTGATTTGAATTATTTGAATTTCAGTGATACACTTCTGTTGAGTCTCAAATTATTGCTGTATTAATTGCTGTTAAAAGTTATTTCCTTCATAGGTCAGTGTTGGTTTGTTCTGACAGAATAATGTGAAAGTGGCATGCCTGCTAGTTTATGTTTAAAAACTGAGCTTTAAAAAATCATATTGTAAATCTGAATATACACAAACTATCTTTACTGTGATTGTAATTAGCTAATTACAAGTGAGACTTTGCACAGGGTTTTCTGTAATGGTAGGGTAGCCCTGTGTGTATAGAAATGCACAAATGTATACTGATAGTTCACATCTGCTTTTTGTCAAAAGCTTTGCCTTCAAGAAACATTCTTTCCATCTGCTGAGGTCCAGGTTCAAGGTTTAAACTAACTTTTTGATCAATCTTTTAGTCTCAGTAGGCAGCCTCTTCTGGGGAGACATCTCCAGACTTTGTTTTAGACATTGGAGCAGGTGGACTTGTGGAGATGTCTTTTCTGAAAGAAACATTGCATATTTTCAGTTCTGGGTTTAATTTTATTAGCTGATTCTTCCCTGTCTTGGACAGGGAAGGCACTTCAGAAATCTGCCTTGGCAATGAGCTCTAGTGCATGGAATGAGGTGTTGGGCAGGCTCAGGGACAGTTTCTCTTCTGCACAGGATTGAGGGGAGGAACCTGCCTCTCCAACTGGCGTGGAGCACTGGAAAAATGTCCAGCCTCAACACTGGAGTATGTTTATTCTCATGGATCTAGGAGTAAGATCAGCTGAAGTACTCAAAATGATGCTTTTATTTTCATTTGATGTTGTTACCAAATATGTGTATCAAGTGGGAGAATGTGGGATTGAGTTTAATTAAGGATGATGTCAGTATTAGTGTGTGAAAATACTGACCTTTGTGTATTTAGGGAGAGTTGTTCTATCTGTGCATAACAGATATTTGTCTTTTCAAAAAATTTTCCTGCTTCTTTTGCTGTCTTACTGAGCTTGTGGTGGATTTATAGCAAAAACAAAATGGAAATTTGATGTGCATAACCATGGAGCAAGTAAGTGAATGTGTCTAGGCATGTGTGCTAGCAGTTTGAGCTTGTATTTTACAAAGCCTTTCATGTCAAAGTAATAATAAGAAAACGTTAAATGAAAGAAAATTGACGTTAAACTTCATGGCAATAATGTTTTTTTCACATACTTAAAAAAAAGGACAGATGAGATTCTAAATCTGTGACCTGGAAACTCCCAGGGTATACCCAAGCATTGATGCATGTGGAAGTGAAAAAGGAAGCTAAAGGAGGTGGTAGAGGATAGGGCTGCTAATTTGCATGTGAATAACTAATGGAATAACTCCCAACTCACCACCCTACTAAATACACAGTCTGAGAGCCTGTTTCACGGTCTGAGAGCCTGTTTTAATGTCTTGGTTTGTCCACAGGTGGCTACAGTGTCAATGGAGGATCTGGGGAAAATACTTATGGTCGGAAGTCGTTGGGGCAAGAGCTGAGAGTTAACAATGTGACCAATCCTGATTTTACCAGTGTTCCGCATGGGAATCGTGCTTTAGCCACAAAAGACATGAGGAAATCACAGGGTAAGGACATCACCAGTTTGCAGGAAGAGGGTGTCTCTTCTGGCAACATTTCTTGTGTTCAGAATATGGAAAGAAGTTCAGTATGATTAGGCACTGTTAGTCTACATGGATTTTTTCCTTGCACGGTGCCAGCTGATTTAGTGTCACTGTGTGTGCCCTCCTGAGCTGTCCCTGCTCACCTGGTGCCAGCAGATTGTCACTGTGTGTGCCCTCCTGAGCTGCCCTCCTCACCTGGTGCCAGCTGATTGCTGTCACTGTGTGTGCCCTCCTGAGCTGCCCTCCTCACCTGGTGCCAGCTGATTGCTGTCACTGTGTGTGCCCTCCTGAGCTGCCCTCCTCACCTGGTGCCAGCTGATTTAGTGTCACTGTGTGTGCCCTCCTGAGCTCCCCTCCTCACATTTAGGGTCACTGTGTGTGCCCTCCTGAGCTGTCCCTGCTCACCTGGTGCCAGCTGATTTAGTGTCACTGTGTGTGCCCTCCTGAGCTGCCCCTGCTCACCTGGTGCCAGCTGATTGCTGTCACTGTGTGTGCCCTCCTGAGCTGTCCCTGCTCACCTGGTGCCAGCTGATTGTCACTGTGTGTGCCCTCCTGAGCTCCCCTCCTCACCTAGTGCCAGCTGATTGTCACTGTGTGTGCCCTCCTGAGCTGCTCCTCCTCACCTGGTGCCAGCTGATTTAGTGTCACTGTGTGTGCCCTCCTGAGCTCCCCTCCTCACCTGGTGCCAGCTGATTTAGTGTCACTGTGTGTGCCCTCCTGAGCTCCCCTCCTCACCTGGTGCCAGCTGATTGTCACTGTGTGCGCCCTCCTGAGCTGCCCTCCTCACCTGGTGCCAGCTGATTTAGTGTCACTGTGTGTGCCCTCCTGAGCCACCACTCCTCTGCCCAGCTGGGCACTGCAGGCCAGGGAGGAACTGGAAGCATCCTAAGAATGTGGGCAAGGTCTTGGGAGATGCAGGAAAAACAAAGCTGGAGTTTCAAGAGGGTGCAAGAATGCTGGGCTTGTTTTTTGGAGGAAGAAGCTTTCATTCTTCTCACTATTTGAGGTCTGAGTCATAGTTTTTTTTTAAAAAAAGTTATTCCAAGCATTTTTGAATGAAAATAGAAACTTTGTGACTAAGCACTGTCACTTATTGCATCACTTAGTGTAAGTAGTAGTTGTGCCACTGGCAAGAGTTGCCTGCTTTGTGCCAGGCACATCATAAACATCAGGACATGCTGTTTCTTCTCAAGGATTAGTATTTCAGAGACAAAAGATAAGAATGTTCAGTGTGTTTTGCAGGTGGAAGAGCTGAAGTGTAAGTGGTGACACGAATGTTTCAAAAATCTGATTTTAGGAATGGGTTAAACTCCGACTTTATAGTCCCATTCTGGTGTCTTGATATAAAAATTATGTAGTCCTTTTGGTATCTTTCTATGTCTATTTAGTGGAAATAGAAAATCCTTTAAATAAAAAACCCTTTCTGCCAGTACTAAATAATACTTAATTCACACTGTTCTCCTGGGTATGTGAGCACCTCTTTAATCCTTTGAAGTTTAGGATATATAATTTTGGATAACTGAAGTTGCTGCTCATGACTTGTGTGCCTCTGTATGTTTTCTCTGCTTGAGATGTCAGATTTCAAGAGTTTCTCCTTTTGAGCTTGGCTGTCTTTGATTGTCATAGGTTTCAGCAGATCGTTTTGGTTTTTCATATCTTCTTTAAAATACAATGGGATTATGTTGCAACAAGATTTTGGTTTTTAAATTCTTTGATGTTTTCTTGTTAGTATATTCATTAAACAGTTTTAAAAATAGTCTTCTGTGAGTGAGTTAGCATGTGGCTGAGACCTTGCTGAGTTTTCACAACGTGGATGTCACAGGTATTTGTTAACTAGTGCTTTCATTAGTATAGCTTCAGTCATGTTCTTGGTTAGTGGTTTTTGGTTTTTTTTTTAAGGTTGTGATTGTGACTTGACAATTAGCTGACACTCTTGGGGAGTCATGCCAATGTAGATTAGCTATTAACTGAATAAAGACAAAGCTGCTTTAGTCACATCAGATGACTGATTTCGAGCAGAGCAAAAATCTGCCTGTGGCTGTCCTGGATTTTCTCATTAAAGCAATGTTGACTGAGGAAACTTCATGTTCCATGAATCCTTTAATTTGAACCATCATGAAACATATAATGTTAAATTATTGAAAGACATTTGTTTCCTTTTTGCAAATGAGGGAAATGAATGAATTATTTGTATGAGTTCATAGGTAATTGGTCCCTAGATCAGGTAACCTGAGTTGTGATCTTCTCTGGTGTTGAGTGCATTGGCCAAGTTTAATGAACTGTTTTCTTAGGAAGATGTTGATTCTCCCACGTTATGATCTGCTCAGGTGAACAGCCCTGTCCTCCTTCATGCTGGGGCTGTTGTTCTTCAGGAAAGGAAGAGCAGATCTATTTTCCTTTTCAAAGCAGAGCCCTGCTACCTATCACAGAGAAAATCTTGTTTCTTCATACTTGCTTGAACTTAAAATCTGGTTCCTTGTTTCAGGAAGCAGCTTGTTTTTTCCACAAGGTTTTCTCAGAATATTGTTTGTTGAATTATTTTTGTCTATTCAATCAGAAGTCTGATTTAACCTTAACCCACAGCCTTTTTTTTTTTTTTTTTTCTAATTTAATATTCTGTTTATGTGGAAGTGACCTAAGTCCAGGTTTTTGTGTCATAGTAAACCAGTTCTGCCTAGTTCTGAATGAGTTCTGCGCAGCTACTGGGCTGTCCATGTGAAGAAATGAAATATTTTGGTAGCTAAATTAGATTTTACATTTAACTTTCTTTTTATGAAAGTTTAAAACCACTAAGGATTTACTTTTAATTTTTTTCTCCGATGACTATTATGACTTTGATTTCACAAATACATGCATTGGGCAATAGAGGTACCGTTGATAAATGCTGTAGGAAAAAAGAAATAATTGCATTTTGCAGAGCGACCGTTGTCTTATTCTGACGAGTCTCGACTGTCAAATCTTCTTCGGAGGATTACTCGGGAAGATGACAGAGACCGAAGACTGGCTACTGTAAAGCAACTGAAAGAATTCATTCAGCAACCAGAAAACAAACTGGTCAGTAACTCTTCCCGTAGCACGGGGTATTTCTTGTTTTATAAAACTCTGTTTCAAATCTGAGTGTTGGGATATGTCTGCAAGGATTGTAACTCCTCCCGATAGCATGGGGTATTTCTTGTTTCGTAAAACTGTCTTTTTCAAATCTGAGTGTTGGGATATGTCTGCAAGGATTGTCTTGTGTACACGGAATTTCATTCCACAGGAAAGGAGAGTGTTTTCCTGGATTGTCTCTTGTTTCTACAATTCAGAAAGTGTTTTATGATGATGTATTGCCTTAAAGCAAACTGCTGAGTGCCTGAATGATTGGAATAAACATGGCATGTGTGTGGCTTTCTTTGATTTAGGAATATCCTTTGGATCCCTCAGCAAGGCAGCAGAAGGAAAAGGAAGTAAAGTGTTGTTGTCTTGTTCAAGAAGTGTTTCTGTATTTTAAATTAAGAATATACAGGTATTTAGTTCTGTGAATAGCTCATCTTAGAGCTGCTCAGCCTTCTAACTAAACATCTTTGTATGTGGATTCCCTTTCATAGGAAGAGAAGTAAGTTAGCCTTTGTTTTCATTACATCTTTAGGATTTTTGATGGTTTGTTGAAGTCTCTAATGCCCTCAAGTGTTTTTAAGGATTGAGGGTTGGGAAGGGAAGTATCCCGCTGTGGGTATACATTTTTAATATTACTTGTTTTGAAATGAAATATTAAAGAGTGTTTTGTCTGACACATCTCCCCCACTGTTCTGGAGAGCTTAAGAGTTCTCAGAGTCCTGGAAAAGCAGGAAGTGATAGTTCAATATCCTGCTGCTCATTTGCAGGCAGTGCTCTGATATTTCAGTTGTGGGATCTGTGTCTGTCATTACTTATAAGAAATTGGCTCATTTTCTCATTATGTGTTAATTAAGCAGTGATAATTGTGCACTTTTCCAAAGGACATGGAACTTGAACATGAGGAGTGTTGTAGTGTGTGTCCCTAGGTGTGAGCAGCCCCAAGCAAGCCCAGTTAATGCTTTAGCTTTCCTCTTGTTGCTGCAAGGGTTGAGGAGGCAAAAGCTTTCCACAGTTATTCTGTGATCATTTTTTGGGTTGCGTCCATTTTTCATGAGGTTTTCCCCATTTTTAAATTTTATTTTTAACTGCATTTTATTTAGGTTTATTGGTATCTCAGAACATCCTGAAATTGCCATTCTAATGTCCAATTCGGTGGTGACAAACTTTGCTAGTGCTCAAAATGTTTAAAGTCTCTCACTGAGAAATTTGGTTAAGCTTCTCTGAGCTCTCTAATGAGAGTAAGATCAGATGTCAAGTGATATCAAGCCTGGCACTTTAACCTAATTTTAACCCAACAATAGCAAGCAGTTTAACCTAGCAGTAGCTCCTGCAGTTCTTGACGCTATTAAGTGCAGTTGAACAGATTTCTTTTCATTCTCAGGGTTGAAATACGTGTTCAAAGTAGTAAAAGTCAGTAGTCACTTGTCATCTAACACTGTCCTGCTTTAGCTTCTATATTGTGTAGGTACCTTTTCCTTTTTAGCCTCTTTTGCAGATACCAGACATTTTAAAAATGCCCTGATGAGTTTTGAGGGGCCAAGCTTGTGGATCTCCACCCCCCCGACCCTCAAAAGCATCATATTGCTCAAAACTTGCAACAAAAACTGTGTTAAAGATGAATGTCTTTCTGAAGAAAAGAGAACAAACCTTTTTATTAACTTAACAAGAAAACTTCCTGTTAATATTTTATACAGTTGCAGCGAATGCATGATTTTGCACTTAACTCACTGATGTGGTGGGGGTTTAGTGCAAATTAGGAAAAGAAGTCTTCCAGGTTTTGTTTAATGAGGAGCATTGGTTCATCAGTAATGCTTCATCCCCCAAATCATACTTCATTTCGCTGAAATGCAGGATTGCCTGAGTAGAAACTTTAATACTTCAGATTATATTATGTGTTCCATTAAATTTTCTGGTGATACAATTGATTTATTAGTATCAGAGATTTGGTCTTCAGCAGATGCTCCTCGTGAGCTGTATGGTGAGTCTTACATTGTGATGTAATGTTATCAGCAAGAGCTAAACTTAGAGCAGACCTTGATAGCAGGCTGCCAATATTTTCATGGCTACTGTAAATAAATCTCAAATATAGCATCTAGGATAATATTGCAGTGTTGCTTAATATAGTTCATGCTAGTCTGCAGTGGGCATGGAAAGCACAATGGCATTCTCTTGGCAAGGACAAGTGGCAGAGTTGTGTTTGATGTGGTGTGAACAGGACCTGTTGTGGAGATGGTTTTGGGCTGTTCTGCTCATGCCTTTTGTGTGTCTTCCATTGCAGGTACTAGTTAAACAACTGGATAATATCCTGACTGCCATTCACGATGTACTCAATGAAAGGTAAGCTGGAAAACGCTCTCAAGGGGAAAATAAAAACAGCGTTGGGTTTGAAACAGAGAGGGGAAAGGTTGAGAGAAGGGAAAGGTTTGAAACAGAGGGGGGAAGGGTTGAGAGAAGGGAAAGGTTTGAAACAGAGAGGGGAAAGGTTGAGAGAAGGGAAAGGTTTGAAATAGAGAGGGGAAGGGTTGAGAGAAGTGAATTCCCTAGTTTTGCATGGGTGTCCCATTGCAGGAGCAGAATGAATTTGGGGGAGAGTTAGGACTCCTAGGCATATCAACAATGCTGTTGGACTGTAGAGGACACCCTTCCCTTGGGGACAGTGTGAGGGCACAGTGTGGCTTTGTTGTGGGCAGTGTGGAGTGTCTCAGGGGCTCAGTCCCCTGTGGAGCTGTGCACTGCTCTGGTGGTGGAGCTGCCAAGCTGAACCCCAGTTTTTTTCCAAGCTGATTCATTTACATCCAGTTAAGAGCATAGGTAGAGGATGCTTAGGTTTGTGTGGGATTGTAGGTGCTAAGGTCAGTGTTATTACCCAGAGCCAGCTACATAGTAAGAATTATTTCCCTTGGATAATGTGTTGCAAGTAGAACAGCACATCTGTTGCATGGTTTTGTTCGAGTTGACGTATTCAATAGAAATAATATTTCTTAGAGTTTTATTTAAGTTCACCAGTGCTGCCATTAAATAGGAGAGAAGTAGCTTCCTTTCTGGTTTGTTTTTTTTTAACTTCAGAAAATGCTTTAATTTGTTCATGCTTCTGCTGTCATGCCTGGAGATCCCAAGTTTCTTTTTTTCTCCCCAAAAATGCAGTAGCAAATTGCTTCAAGAATTGAGACAGGAAGGAGCTTGCTGTCTTGGCCTTCTTTGTGCTTCTCTGAGCTACGAGGCTGAGAAGATCTTTAAATGGATTTTTAGCAAATTCAGTTCATCCACAAAAGATGAAGTTAAACTTCTTTATTTGTGTGCAACCTACAAAGCACTAGAGACTGTAGGAGAAAAGAAAGCATTTTCATCTTTAATGCAGGTAAGACTACAAGTTAAAACAGGATTACCAATTATTTTCTCAGTGCAATGCTTGAATGAACTTTTTAAACTGGAATGAACAGTAAGTAATGCTATATTGACATAACAGGTAAATATCATTAGGACTGGGAGGGAACTTTCTGACTGAATGGGATTCTTACATTCTGTTGCATTAGAAAAGAATGACAAGTCTTTGTAGGATGATATGTGTTTTGATGCAACTTCTTAGTATTTATGGCAAGAAGAAGAATCTTGTTGAGACCAAGGGGAGAACTCAAGTGGGACGGTTCACAAAACCCAACCTTTTGATTGGTTTGTGCTACCTCCTATTTACAATTTCTGACTTGAATTGTGAATAGATCTGAGAGGGAGTAAGATGTGTGCGGACAAGACGTGGTCCCCTTGTTGATTTTGGGTGTGAATAGCTATGGCCAGATCTGTGCTTCAGTTTGATAGTTCTTTACAGAGCCAAAAAACTTCAGCAGGAGACACAGGACTTAAAACAGCTAGTTGTTCTGTGGCTAAAGAGCCAAAGAAAAGTGTTCCCTGGCACTGCCAGATTTGAAGGAAATGCCCCCTGGAAGTGATTATTTTCATGCAGTATATGTGATGCTTTTTACATTTTCTTCAGAAAGACTAGGGGTTTGTTGCTTGAATCAAAGTAGTTTGCTGCAGTGCATTCTCTGGCATGTTTTAATGAACTGGAATGTCTGGTGGTTTGCTTTTTCAGCTCGTAATGACCAGCCTGCAGTCCATCCTGGAGAACGTTGATACGCCAGAGTTACTGTGCAAGTGTGTCAAGTGCATCCTCTTGGTGTCTCGGTGCTACCCACACATCTTCAGCACCAATTTCAGGGTAACCTTTCTTTGTCCTCTGTGTTTTCCTTCTTGAACAGAAGTGTTGGTGCAGCAAATTGGGTAATTCCTCTATTTTCACGATTGCTTTCAGGACACAGTGGACATCCTGGTTGGGTGGCACATAGATCACACTCAGAAACCTTCTCTGACACAGCAGGTCTCTGGTAAGTTTGGCCAGAGGAGCTCGTGGAGCTCACAGTCTGCTCTGCCTTGCTGATGTTGTGGGTTTACTCACACAAGTTTTCATTCTACTGATGTGGAAGTTGACGTAAAAACAAATTGAGTTTCTGGCTACATAACAAGAGACTTTGTTCCCCACTTTTTAGTAAATTCACTTTTGCCATTTTATGCTAAATCTGGAAAAATGGGATGCTTTATTCAGGGTGTACATTTAAGCATTAATTATTTTGTGCAATTTTATCACGATCTTTAATAAATTTAGAGGTCTTAGTTTATCCTCTGTGAAAGGATATATTTTTTTCCTAAGTACTTCTAGAAGATCTTTGTGGTAAAGATACTGTACTGGCATTTAAAAAATGGGGAGAGTTTTTCCTATAGCTTTATCAGTTTTCTTGGGAGTTATTCACAGCAAGTCTATTATGTTTCTTGTGTCGTAGTCTTAGAGTTTCTCCTAAATATTTAACTGCTCTGGGGCAGTACTGAACCTTAAAATTATTTTTGAAAAAGGACAAAAGAGGGAGATACAATTTATATTTGTTTTAAAAATATCTAGTGTTAGTATTTTCATGCAGATGACCATCTCTTAGCTCAGCAATATGCAACTAAAATTTAATGATTGCATGGTACCCTGTGTTAACTGGCTTGGTATTTTTATGCAGGATGGCTGCAGAGCTTGGAACCTTTTTGGGTGGCTGATCTTACTTTTTCTACCACACTCTTGGGTCAGTTTTTGGAAGATATGGAAGCTTATGCTGAGGTAAACAGGACTTTGTGGTATATACCAGAGCTAACTGTTATGGTTTTCTTAATAAATCCACAGCTGTGATTTTTTTTTTTTTTAATGGCTGTATTATGTTTGTAGAAAATAGAATTGCATGGCTTTCCTGGGGAAAAGAGGACCAAATTATGGGGCATACTTCAGTCATGTACAGTGACCATTGTGCACAAATACTCATGAACTATTTAAGTAGCATCACAACCAGGCCTTCAGCCATTGTTGATTGAGTACATTGTGTTGTAATAAAAATATAAGCAGTTGAACAAACAGGAGTGTATTCATTTTTGAAGAAGTGATATGAAGCCATTTCATGGTGTTTTCTTTAATTGTCCAACCTCAGAGTGTTTCAGAAGAAGTAACTGGGGGAGAGAGGAAATCTTAATGCTTCAAAAGACTAATGATCTGTCTTTTTTCAAATGAAGTAACAGATTACATTGTGCAGGAAGTAAAGCAGCAGGAACTGATGGAAAGCTAGATTATATTCGTTTAACATACTTCATTTTGACTTTGTAGCCTTTGCTTAGCTAACAGAGCGTAGAGTTTATCTGATGCTGTCATTAAAGAAAGAATTTCGGGCTTTGTGGGGCAGTGCTGTCTTTGAAGGTGTATGTGCTCATATGAATGTGTACCTACAGCTAGATTATACAATATTGTGTATTGTAACATGCAGGTCCTGCAGGTAAAATTGTACTTGGAGCACTATCTGTTTGACTCTCAATCAATAATTCAGTCAGTGTCCTTCTCTGTGCACCAGGGCTTCTGCTGGGGCAGCTTTGGGATTCACAGGGCAGGGCAGTAAATAAATCACTGCTTATCAACTTGGCTGCTGCTCTGCTCAGTGTGTGTATTCTTAGTCCCGGAAGAGTTTGAAGATAAGGTGTGTTACCATGGAGGAGGTGCTTCCAGCCAGTGCCTCTTTATCTCACCGTGGGGCAGACCAAGGCTACAGCTTTGCTAATGAGATCAGCACTTCTGGGAACGTTCCCAGGCCCTGGTGCCAGCTGGCGTGGAGTAGTCTGTTAGTAAACTCCTAGTCTCCAGATCAATGCAGTTTGCATGTGTGATGGGAACTGTAGTCAAACATCTCAGCTCCAGCTTGGGACTGGAACTTTTTGGAAGAGTGGTAAGAGTGTGCAGACAGCTGTTGTAACAGTGCAGCAGTACAGATGATCATGTTCCAGGGACCAGGAGCTTCCTAAGGTCTGAGTACTTTGTTTCAGTGGCTAAACTAATGAGCAGAACCTCATTACTGCTCTGTGACTTCTCACTGTCATTGTATGCCTGTATCCCACCTTCTTGTGTGTGTGTACTTAAGAGATAGTGGATAAATCCATCTGTAATTGGACTGTGCAGTTTAATGGCTGGAAAAGAGATGAAGTATTTTCCATCTCATATTTTGATCTTTAACCCATGTGTGAGGTAATGCTGAGCACTGATCCATAACCCTTGTGTGCTGCAGGACCTCAGCCACGTGGCCTCGGGGGAGTCGGTGGATGAGGACATTCCTCCTCCCTCGGTGTCGCTGCCCAAGCTGGCGGCGCTGCTCCGCGTGTTCAGCACTGTGGTCAGGAGCATCGGCGAGCGCTTCAGCCCCATCAGAGGACCCCCCATTACAGAAGCTTATGTAACTGATGTAAGAACTCAAGAGTGTCTCTGGCTGTCTTGTTGCTCACCTGATTTATCACCACATACCAATGCTATTCACTGAGCTCATTTAGGTTTTGTGAATGTTACATGAATATGTATGTTCTCAGCTTAGAGTAAATCTATTTTTAGGAAGAAGTATGCTACAATAATTTTATTAAAGTATAGACTGTGATAGTGGCACATGGGAATTGTATTAGAAACTTAGGCATTTTAACTTCATGTGGCTAGGTTTATGCTTGTTACCTTTGAAATCATGTAACTGTTTATTCAGATAACTTTGTTACAGAAACTTGAATTCAAGTTCTGAGTCTGATTTCATAAAATGTGAGGGTTTTTATTCCTGTTGAACTTGTATCTGTCAAATCTGATAGCAAACTCCTCTTGTTCTATAGTATACAATGGCGTAAACTCAGAATAAATATTATATAATATGCTAATTAGCTGCTGTAGTTCTGTAATGGGTGAGGAGATAAGATAAAAATACCTGCAGTCACAGTCTTGTGGTTGCTGGATGACCTGCACAACTGGAATTTGTGCCCTTGCAGAATGTTGTGAGGGACACAACTTCTTGGATAAGTAAGTGTATGGATTTCCCAGCTGAAGACAAGACAATAGTAATAATAACTTCTGCCTTAATCTGCAGAGGATTCGTGTGACAAAAGCTCAACAAAACTAGTCTGCCTTTTGCAAGAGTTCTGTTGGCTTTAGTTGGAACTGAACAGAATTGTGAATAATGAACTTAGGTTTTCTAGGTCTCTAACTGAATTGGAAACAAAGCAGTTGAAAGTTTGTTTATTTTACACTTCCGAAGTGTAATGCCACAATGACATTATTCAGAATAGAATTGACCAGGCTGCAGAGTAGGTGATGGGACAGCTATCAAATGGATGGGAATACAATCAAATAGCATCTCTTTTTAATGGAGTTTAATTCAGTTGTGTTTTTAATTTTGCAGGTTCTGTACAGAGTGATGAGATGTGTGACTGCAGCAAACCAAGTGTTCTTTTCTGAAGCTGTGCTTACAGCTGCCAATGAGTGTGTTGGGGTTTTGCTGGGCAGCCTGGATCCCAGTATGACCATCCACTGTGACATGGTCATCACCTATGGATTGGATCAAATGGAAAACTGTCAGACTTGTGGCACTGACTATGTCATTTCAGTCCTGAATCTGTTGACACTGGTTTGTACACGTTTTTATTATTGTGGGGGACTAGAAAAACAGTATTTTGATGAATCTTTAATAATTAGAAAAAATTCAGGTAAAGGTATTTATTTTGATTTTTATCCCCAGATTGTTGAACAAATAAATACAAAACTACCATCGTCATTTGTAGAGAAATTATTTATACCAGAGTCTAAACTACTTGTTCTTCGTTATCATAAGGAGAAAGAGGTAAGAGTAACTAACTTCTGCAGGTGTATTCCAACAGCCTTCATACATTTCCTAGAATATATTAAGCTGTAAAACTTAGCTCATCTTAAATATGTTTTTTTGTCTAAATATCTGAAACTTCTGAAAAGGCAGATATAGCTACTTCTTGGATTTAGCATTCAGATTTGATAAGAAATTGGTAAGTTTGCCCTCATTCCAGATAGAGGAGTCCTTAGCTCATCTGGCTTTGATACTGAGTGTGTTAGGTGCACGATCAAGAAAATAGGATATTCTGTAAGTTAGAGGCACAGAACACTGAAGATAGGTGTGTGTATCAGACTAAGCTATTAATAGATAAAGAAGAGTGATTTTAAATTCTGTGGTACTGATTAGTATATTTTATGATTTGTTCTTACAAATATTGCTCTAATTGTATTCTCAAGGTTGTTGCAGCAGCCCTTGCTGTATACCAAGCTGTGTTGAGCCTGAAGAACATTCCTGTTCTGGAGACTGCTTACAGGTTGATTCTGGGAGAAATGACCTGTGCTCTGAACAGTCTTCTCTATAGTTTACATCTTCCCGAGGCCTGTTCTGAAATCCAGCATGACTCTTTCAAGAAGCTCATATCCAATGTGGATAATGCCAAGTTTGTTGTTATATTTGACCTCAGTGCTCTAAGTACGATTGGAAATGCTAAAAACTCATTAATTGGGGTGAGTAAAAACTCTACAGACAGTTTGTGCAATAAGTGTAAAAAATATTTGATTACTTAAAACTAATGTATCACACCAGTACAGCACATAGGTGTAACTGAAATGATCATATTTGTCTCCGAACTTACTAAGTTTTAGAAAAACTTCCAATGTTTAAACTTAAGGGAAGGGGTGGGTGGGTTGTATCTCTAGGTGGTATGTAATGAAAAGAAGTTTCTAGGGAAGAGCATCTTACCAGGGTTACTAATGGCTTGATGCTAAGATCATCATAGTAATTGCTTTTGAAAATAAAGACAGGTAAAAGCAGCTGTCGTGTGTTCTTTGGTAGTATATCAGCCATAGGAAAATGCTTTCCAGATCTTTCTAGATGAAAACATGAACTGCTTTTAACAGACATTAAAAAGGGGAAAGAAAATAGTTACAATTAAGGTTAGAAAATAATGGAGTAAAATTATTTCCTGTGGGGAAAAGACAAAATAATTAATGGTGTGAAAATTGCACTTAAAAGTAGATCCTACATTTTACATTTCTGTGCTTGCATGCAATTGTTTTCCAGATGTGGGCCCTTTCTCCAACCGTGTTTGCACTGCTGAGTAAGAACCTGATGATAGTTCATGGGGACATAGCAGTTCACTTCCCTGCTGTGCAGTACGCAGTGCTCTACACGCTGTACTCACACTGCTCCAGGTAGGAGGTTTGGGAACTCAGGAGTGTTTGAAGAGCACTAGGATGGGCTGATCTGAGTAGGATATGTTGTTGGAGGGATGAATTTAAATAGACTATTGCAATCAAGCTTTGCCCAAACGTCCCTCATCAGATTTTACTTTCATTAATTGCAGGGAAGCTGTATCTCTGCCAGGAAAGCATATCCTAGCTTAAAGTTGGCCTTTTATTCAAAGGCAGATTAGAACTCTTGTGTTTGAATAGAGATAAGTGAGGGAGAACTCTACTGAAAGTAAATGAGGGAAGATTTTTTCCTATTTTGCTTACTGAGAGATCTAGGAGAGGTCATGAGATGTAAACAACAGATGTAAATATACTTCAGACCTTATTGATACAAACCATTGTCAAAGTGAGGGAATGTGCCAGTTTAACTGTTACTCTTTCTGTGTCTTGGTTTTGGTTTTTCACTAAGCACTGGACACCAGACACAGTCAAGAAGAAGTTTCTGGCCTGCATGGACTGAGGGCAAATTGTAGCTTTGTTCTTTCAGGCTGGGGATCAGAATATTTGGGTTTTCACATAGTGTGGTTTGGTTTTTTGTGTGTGTGTGTGTTCATTTGACTTTTGCTGCTGACTGTTGCTGCTTTTTCTCCCCTCCTGTAAACATTAGGGGAGTATCCCTAATCTTGGGCTAGTTTTACAGTTTGTTTTTCTTGCTGTTTCAGGCACGACCATTTCATATCCAGTAGCCTCAGTTCTTCCTCTCCTTCTCTCTTTGACGGGGCAGTTATAAGTACTGTAACCACAGCAACAAAAAAACATTTCTCAATCATACTGAACCTTTTGGGGCTATTGCTTAAGAAGGATAACCTTACTCAAGATACCAGGTAAGAAAAATTTTCTTTTGAATTGGGAGATTTTTTTTCCAGTAGAATACATTAATTCAGAAACCAGGGTAATTTTAATCTGTAAAATGTGGGGTGAATTTACCCAGTC
Source organism: Acanthiza pusilla (assembly GCA_036630365.1). NCBI lineage: Eukaryota > Metazoa > Chordata > Aves > Passeriformes > Acanthizidae > Acanthiza > Acanthiza pusilla. The sequence goes on along the minus strand of JAXCHO010000030.1, from coordinate 668,378 downwards.
AAATATTTGGTGTTTTTTAAACATTATTAATGAAATAGTGTAAAACAGTAGCTGCTTATTTTCATGCATGAAAAATAGAAAAGTTCCAACCATCCTAAGATCTATCCTGTAGGAGCAGAGCTATCAAAGTGTACTGAAAGAAGGGTTTGCTCACTGAAAGTCCCCTTTTGCAATAGCTGCCATCCTGTATTACCAAAATGCTTTGAAAGCTGGGGACATTTTTAAAGTTAAGAAATATCTTGGTTGCAAAGTATGAGCTATGGTATAACACTGCTGTGCAGCATGGAGTGGTTTATGTTCTGTTCCAAGGTGCCTTTCTGTAACTGTAGAGTGACTAATGCTCTTGGTTTTTGAAGGAAACTGCTTACAACGTGGGCTTTGGAAGTGGCTCTTCTGATGAAGAAATCAGAAACTTATGCACCGTTATTTTCTCTCCCATCTTTTCATAAGTTTTGCAAAGGACTTCTAGCAAACAGTAAGATATCACATATTTTTACTGAATTATCTTTTACATTTCAAAATTACCTTTTACATTTCAAAATTAAGTACAAGTGATACTGTCCCGCTGATAGCAGTAACTGTACTTGTTTCATTTACTTTAAGGATGCTTTGAGGTTGTATTGTGCAAGAACTTACACTCTTTTTATGATGCTTTTTTGAAAGTGGATCCCTACCCTATTATTTAAACAATTTTCTTAAAATAAATGCGATCTTTGTAAGATTTGATCCATCTCTGGCATTTTTGGCAATCAGTGTCCCAATCAAAAATGATTATTTTATCAAAAGCACTGGAACTGTTCCATAATGTGATATTTTCAGTTTCAAAACTTGTAAACAAAAACATGGGAAGAAATGCAGAGTAGTGCAGAAGTTACCTTACTCCAGCAAGAATAATAACTTCTTTTTTTCCTTTCAACTCCTTAATTCAGCCCTTCTGGAAGATGTGAACATTTGTCTTCAAGCATGTAGTAGCCTCCATGCCCTGTCTTCCTCCCTTCCTGATGACCTTCTCCAAAGGTACTTGCCCAGAGTTCTGTGTGTTGTTTGAGTTCTGCTGCTAGTGGAGATGTTAAGCTGTTTTTGCTTTCTGGTGTTGCAGGTGTGTTGATGTGTGTCGTGTTCAGCTCGTCCATAGTGGTGCTCGTGTGAGACAAGCTTTTGGAAAACTTCTGAAGTCAATTCCTTTAGATGTTGTGTTGAGGTAAGTTGTTCAGATGAGCTTTGTATAAAGAGTGGTTTGGTTTCTTTCTTAGTGACACTTAACCTGAAAAATAATGCCAGTGGAATGTCTTAGTGACACTTCACCTGAAAAATGCTGCCAGTGGAATGCCACCACACTGTCTGAATTTCAAATCACAGAGCATGAGCTGACAATTGTAGCTCTGGGGCTGATGGTTGGACTTGATGATCTCTAAGGTCTCCTCCAGCCCATGTGGCTCTGTGATTCTGAGTGCCTTGCTGTCTCTCCTACACTTCTACAGGTCTAAGAACAGTGTGTAGTAATGAAGTACTTAACAAATTTGATAAGCTGTGCATCCCTTCTGAAACAAAAACTGAATACTTGTAAGGTGTATGTTATCTAGAGCTTCTGCAAGTTTATGTCCTACAATTTGAGCAATGTTATGTCCTAGAATTTGTCTTGAAGACTTGAACTCTGAAAGCACTTGGTATTAGTACCAAAACGTGTATTTAGTTCTAGTCATTATGTGTGTGTGTATATATACACACTGTGTGTGTAACTCTCTTGCACAATTTTTTATTTATTCAAGCATGGGTTGTGTTCCCTCTCCCTCTCTTCCTGCAGTAACCGTACCCACACTGAAATACAGGAAATTTCTTTGGCTCTAAGAAGTCACATGAGCAAAGCTCCAAGTAATACATTCCACCCACAGGACTTCTCTGATGTCATTAGTTTTATTTTGTATGGAAACCTCCACCGAACTGGGTAAGAACTTCTTGTAGAACTGAAATCTATGAATGTTGACTTCCTAGTAAACAAGTCCAAGTTATATTTAGTTTCAAAATTGTAATTATCATTGCTTTACTTTCAATATTTTTTTTAATACTTCGTAGTATTTATAAGCATCTTAAATACACACCTTTTGGCATATTTGCCTATGTACGTTGCTGCCTGGAAATTAATTTTGTGAGAGATTTGTTTGTGAGCGACAGGAGCTGAAGTGTGTGCAGTGAAAACTTGTTGCCATGTGGATTTGTGCTAATGCAGCGATGTTTTCTTTCAGGAAGGATAATTGGTTAGAAAGGTTATTCTACAGCTGTCAAAGGCTGGACAAGAGGGAGCAGCCAGCCATCCCCCGGAACCTGCTGAAGACTGACGCTGTGCTGTGGCAGTGGGCAGTGTGGGAGGCAGCTCAGTTCACTGTGCTCTCCAAGCTGAGAACTCCTCTGGGGAGAGCCCAGGACACATTTCAAACAATCGAAGGTAAGGTCAAAAATACACTTCCTTTTCTGGTAAGGTTGCAAAGCTGAGGTGTTAATGTCCAAGGCAAGAAGCACAGTGGCTTTATTTTTCAGTGATTATAGATTTTAAAGATATTGCATAATTCCTGTTAACCTGTAATAGATTTTGAGAGATAGCATATTTAAATACCATCTGGTAACTCTTTTTTTCCCCATGTTTTGGTGAAATGTCTAGGTATTATTAGGAGCCTTGCAGCCCACACATTAAACCCTGATCAAGATGTTAGCCAGTGGACTACTGCAGACAATGATGAAGGACACAGCAGCAACCAGCTGAGGCTTGTTCTCCTTCTGCAGTATTTGGAGAACTTGGAAAAATTGATGTACAATGCTTATGAAGGATGTGCCAATGCTCTTACCTCTCCACCCAAGGTTTGTCTCTTACAGTGCTGATGTTACTTGGAACACTCTGTTGAATGAATCGTGTCTTCAGGGTTGCTCAGTTCTTAGCCGTGGAACTTCAGAAAAGCTCAAAACGAAGTTTGGGACTTTCTAAAAAGTCTGGCTTTGACTTCAGCTTGATCCTAGAGAAGATGTATTTCTGGAGTCCCAGCCTGTGTAGTGGTACAAACCCAGGTAGCTGTAGTGCCTCTGACTTGTAGCAGTCACTTACTCCAGGATTGTCAGCACTCCTGTTATAAAGTAGCACAGTTATTTGAGGCTTTAAATTACTGTTTGAGGAATGTAGCAATTATTTATAAGCAACATACCCTTTCGTGTAATTCTATGTGCAAAACACTCTTCACTGTTGAAATAAGCGGTTGAATTGCCAGACTTTGATGTGGCAGTAATGCATAATTCATAGTCATTTTGTGTCAAGACTTCTGGCTTGCCAGTGTGCCTGGCCAGTTGCATGCTGCGTCTGATTTCAGACCATTTCCAATAATAAAATTAAAGATGCAGACTTTTACCTATTTCTCCATCTCTCAATTGAAAATTGGAGAAAAGAAACCTTCCTGTGTTTGATATCAATATTAAGTACTTAACTATTTTGGTTGTACAGAAGAGTGGTGTTGTGAAACTTCCTTTCTGCCTCTGCAGGTTATCAGAACGTTCTTTTACACCAACCGCCAGACGTGCCAGGATTGGCTGACACGGATTAGACTTTCCATCATGAGAGTTGGGCTGCTGGCTGGCCAGCCTGCTGTCACAGTCAGGCATGGATTTGATTTACTCACAGAAATGAAAACGAATAGTAGTATCTCTCAGGTACTCTCTTTTCAAGCTCTGTAGACTGTTGCTAAAATACTCCCATGATATTCTAAAAGAGCTAAGCTAAGACCATCAGTAGTTACTAAAGCAGCTGGTATATAAAAGAATGAGTTGGTTTTTGTACATTTGTACAAGAATTTGTACATTTTTATTGTGGTTTTGATACTGTGGGTTGGAGGTGAGGATGTACTGTCAACCACACTGGATGTGTGGTCAAATACCACACAGGAATGACTACTACGGCTCATTCACAGTTTCAACTGAGCAGTTTCTAACTGAGTGCAAACCTTCTGAAACTGGTGCTGCATTGGTTATGATCCATCCCAAGCTTGTGGGGTAATGTCTCTGCTTTCCCGTGGGATGAGGAGAGCTGGGGCTGTGCCATGAGGATATCCTTCCTGTGTCAGTAACTGGCAGGTGGTGCAGAGGTGGGATGGGTGCATAAAGCAGTTAAAGGCTTCTTGAAATGTTGAATAGTTTCTTCAGTGCATGACTTGATTTGCTTAAAAGTTTTATCAAAGGAGGTGTGATAGATATTTGTTACTTCATGCTCCTGAATGAATTCTCATATAGGGGTGAGAGCACCAGAGTGATTGCTAATTATTGATGCTCAGGCTGTGATTCACAGCACAGAACTCTTCCCTTGGCTCCCCTGCTTTTCCAAAAGCAGTGCAATGGGTGGGTAAGGGAAGCACTTGCAGATGCATATACCAAAATTCCACTTCACCATTTTCTAGTATTTACCCACAGACACGTGGCTCTGGCGTTAGATGAGTTCTGTTAAACAATGCTTTTGCTTTGGGTTTAGGGAAATGAGTTGGAAGTGACGATTATGATGCTGGTGGAAGCACTGTGTGAGCTTCACTGTCCTGAAGCCATTCAGGGTATTGCTGTCTGGTCTTCTGCTGTGGTTGGCAAGAGTCTCTCCTGGATCAACTCTGTAGCTCAGCAAGCAGAAGGGCGGTGAGTTTGCCCAAATAATTGGGTACTACAAGCTTGGGTGTTCTTTCCTTCTATGGAAAGTTCTACTTCTGAGTCTTTTAAATTGTGGCACGAGTCAAGGCTGCTGATGTAATTTCCATGTCAGTTATAATCATTGTATCTTTTCATACATCCAGCACTTACAGGTATTTTAATTGTTGGTTTTAACTAAATCACCATGATTCGAATATAGATTGTGTTCTTAAATTGCTTTTCTTAGTTCTTCATACCCAGTAATGCTGGTTTTGTGTTGTATTTAATTTTCCATTGCAAAATGTTACTAATTTAAATATTTTCTACGGAGTTTCTGATCAATGAGTAATCTGATTACCTGCCTTACTTTGCCAAGAGAGGGACATGCTTTGCAGTTTTAGTTCACCTTTGAAAGAGTGGCTTCTCTGTCTATTGCAGTAGAATCTTTGGATGCAGCCCCAAAGAAGTGGGCCATCGTTCCAGACAGAGTGTGCCTTTATTGTGGTGTTTTCATCTCCTTAAAGGAATGCATCCTTTCTTTTGTATGAAATGAAAAAGGGACACTGTTCATTAATTACCTTCCATGTGAAAATCCCCAAACAAAAAAGATAGTTATAAATTTAAAATATCTTTTTCCCATTTTTGTAAGGCTTCTTAAAATCACATGCATTTTTGTAGTAGGTGAGAAATTTCTCAGAAATGTCAAGTTTAAGGTGTGAATTGTTGCCCTAGACCCAGTTCTGTAATCTTCTAGTAAATGATGTGTATTTGATCAGTATTCTGCTCTATTCATTCAGGTTAAAATTGTGACAGTCAAATATAAAACTCATCTATTTTCTTCTGTCTTTACTCAGTTTAAAATTGAAATTAAAACTTGAATGGACAAGCTTTTATCCTATGCTATAACCTGGAAATTCAGCCAGTAAACTTGTATCCTATCTTAATCTGTTTCTTCTGCTGAAGTTGACACAAGCTTTTTGAGTATTGGGGTAAAATAATGCTCGAAATCTGGTCTATTTACACCCCCCCCAGGCTGGTTCTTTAAGATGCTGACTGAACTGTTGAACTGTTTCAGGTTTGAGAAAGCAAGTGCAGAGTACCAGGAGCACCTGTGCTCCATGACTGGGGTGGATTGCTGTATCACAGGCTTCGACAAGACCGTGCTGAAGCTGGCCAATTCAAACAGCGTGAACAATGCCAGCCCAAAGCACTCCTTGAATGGTCAGTGCTCATCTTTTTAATCTTGTGAATGTGTGTGCATAAAATGAGAACATTCAGTGATTAGCTGTGGTAATGTCTAACGCTGAAATCTGAAAACCTCTTTCTGTCTGCAGTTAAACTGAGCCACTTAATGCCTTGAAACCAATATTTTGTGTAGATAGGAGGGTTTGCAGTACTGAGGTCTAGCTGAATGAAACTAAAGATAATAGGTAAAATATTTTGTAATTTACTCATTTAATTCTAATTTATTTTAGATCATCATAACTTAAACCTTAGTGATTGTGAAATAATTGTATCATAAATGCTCTAGTTAGGTGTTTAACTACTAAGATTTGGTTGCAGTATTCTGTTTCATCTTTGAAAATGAGCCTTCTTTGTTCCTAATTTAGTTGTTCTGTTTTTCTGTTTTGATGCTTCTTTACAGATATGAGCTAATTTTTTTCAAAACCTCCTGTGTAAAGGTTCTTTTTGCTCTTAGAAAAAGTGTCAGTGGAAGAATACTGTAAAAGTTGTGTAACTATGTGAATTTTTTTTTTATATTAAGAGTTTTTCTTTACAAAAGACATAGAAATAAATTTGAGTAATAGAACTACTGTTTTAAAATATGTAAGTGTGTTTATGTAAAACCTTTTCATTTCACAGGAGAAACTAGAAAAACTGTTCTGACTAAGCCAAGTGACTCTTCTCCTGAAGTGATAAACTACCTGGGGAACAAGGCCTGTGAATGTTACATTTCCATTGCGGACTGGGCTGCTGTCCAGGAGTGGCAGAACATGGTCCATGAGCTGAAGAAAAGCAATAGCAATACCTCCATCAATCTGAAAGCAGATTTTAACTACATAAAGTAAGGGTATAATTCATTTATTCAACAGGACCTTAGAGTTCATTATTTTACAACTGAAATACTAAAGTTTTAATGGATTTTGAGAATCGGGTATCAGTTTCTAGATAGAGGCATGCAAAGAAGGAAGGTGTGTTCTTGGGAGGGTGAAAACTTGGGATGATGTTTACAGATGAGTGAAGAGATAACATCCTCCTAAATAGCTGCTGTAGCTTCCTGGCTGCTGAGGCTGCTTAGTATTCAAAAAAATCTTTCATTGAAGGAAAAAGATACCAAATTTCTTTTGCTTCACTTAGCAGAAGATGCAGCCTTTTGCACAACTTATATAAAGCGTGTTTCAGTTGGACAGTTCTTAAAAATATCTTAATTTATTTAATATAAAAAGTATAGGAAAGAAGTGGTCTTCGCTGCGTAATTTTTGAATTTTGTTTCCTTTTAAAAGATGGAATTTAGAACTGTAGCTTGTGTATTTATTTCCTGACCCTTGGTATTTTTCTGGCTCATGAAAAAATACTTCTGACATTGAATAGCCTTTCAAAGTTTAAGGGTCCTTCCGTTTTATTTGACAACTTGATTGCTTTCTATTCCTGTGCAGTTGTGGTAAACATAATAAAACCCTTTTGGCTGAAATTTCTTGATTTAAAAATAAGAGCGCAGAAGGAAGCAGTGAAATAAAATCTAGCAGGTCTGAAAAGGTGATTGCTTGTATCAGAGAAAGAGGCAATCCTTGATCTCCCTGCAGCAGCTTAGTGTTGTGCAGTTCATTCGTTAGGAGGGGAGTGCTCATCATGGATGTGAATGTGCAAATTCTGAGTTTTTGTGTTTTTGTAAACTAAAGCCCCTGTACTATTGGTAAAAAAGTTCATTCATTGGGGGGGAGTGCTTGCCATGGATGTGAATGTGCAATTTCTGAGTTTTTGTGAACTATTTTGTACTATTGATAAACAAAACAAACACTTGCTGTACTATTGCACAGTCTCACTGTTCTGACTGGTTTGAGTTTTCATCTAGATAATTACAGGAACTAAGATGGTTTAGGATTTGGAATTAGTCTTGAGTCTTTTCTTTTTGCTGTATAATATACTTAGCGACTGGAGTGAAGTAAGAAATGTAAAAATAAAACTATAAATGTTGAATTGCAGATCTTTGAGCAGCTTTGAGTCTGGACAACTTACTGAATGCACTGAACAACTAGAATTATTACCAGGAGAAAATATCAACCTGCTTGCAGGGGGATCCAAAGAAAAAATAGGTATAAATGCATAAATTAACATTTACTTCAAATGCCAAAGTAAATATTTCTTCATGTATCTCTGTCTATGAATGGCAGACTGAAACTCTGGAGTGCAGTTTGCTGTGTTCAGTGGACTGACCACAACCTTTATGAATCAAGCTTCAAAATGATTGGCAGTGGTCATCCTAAATGTTGATGCAAGTGTGTTTTCTGGAGTTAATGTGACTGTTTATAAGTAATCTGTCATCAATTTCTAATATGAATAATCTGTCATCAATTTCTAATATGAATACATACATAAATTTTTTTTTTGAAGTTTGGAAAAAAACTTCCTTACTGTCAAAAATGCATTCTCAGATGGTGAAACTTGATACAATTTGGCAGTTCTAGTTGGTTTCAATTGTTTGATCTCCATGTAGACATGAAGAAGCTCCTTCCTAATATGCTAAGTCCTGATCCAAGAGAACTTCAAAAAGCAGTTGAAGTACAGCTTTTGAGAAGTTCAGTATGTCTGGCAACAGCTGTAAACCACATAGAACAGGAGCAAAAGTGGCAGTCAATATCTGAGTAAGTTGAAATGTGATATGAATTAATGTAATACACTGTGAAAACCTCTTCTAGTTTGTTAAACATAACTTTATGTAAAGCTTCAGCATCTGTGGTAGCTTGCTGCTAGTTCTAGCAGCTGGGAGTTCCAAGCTTACTAAAGAAAAATCAGATGATGTTTAACTTGGAGTTTATATAGTTTATAAAGTACTTGAGTTGATAAAGTACTTCTGCATGTCAGTTTAATAATAAAGTATTGTAATGTAACTTGTGTGATATTGCAACACTTTCTCATCTTTTTGGAGATGTTGAATTTGTTTTTTCTTCAGTATCACTATTTACTTTTAAAGTCTAGCTGAGAAAAACAACTGTTGATCCTTTTATTTCAGAAATCTTATTAAGTACTTAAAGCAAACTTCCCGCATTGCTATTGGGCCTTTGAGACTTTCCACACTCACCGTGTCTCAGTCTCTGCCAGTGCTGAGCACTCTGCAGTTGTACTGTTCTTCTGCTTTGGAAAACACTGTGTGCAACAGGCTGACATCAGAGGTAATGCTGTGTGTCTGAAACCTAAGTTGGGATTGTGTCTTTTTCCATGTCGTGTCATGGAGTACTGAATATGAAGCACACCTTAATTGTTTTGACTGTTGTTAATCATAGTCTAAAAAGACCTCATTTAGTTTTGTAATGGGTCTTGACCCAAGTCTTTATAAGTTTACATCTCAATTAGACTTCTCTCTATAGTTGTGAATATACCTCTCTTTCAATTACTCTGAGTATTTTTGAAGTGTTATTGATAGTTGCCTTTTAGAGTGTTGGTAATTCTTCTCTAAATACATTCTAACACTTACAACACATGTGATTTGCTTTCAAAGCAACATAAAAATATTCTAATAAAAAAGATCACGTCAGCAATTAAAAACTCAATGTCAGACTTCAGCCACTATGAATGTTCTAGATGTAATTTCTAATCACATTGTTCAGAAGACAATTCTGCTTGAGCTTGAGCAATTCTTAGTGTTGTCGTCTCAAAGTCAGGCATAAAACATTTCTCTTCTCTTAGTTAATGAAGTGTGGCCCCTAACAGAAATAAGAATGTTTACTCTGCACTGAAATGGTCTTTGGTTTTCATAAATGAAAATGCACTGTAGTGAAGTTGTCTCTCATGGCAGCTATGCACCTTCTGTGCCTCTTCCAGGACTGCCTCATTCCTCTGTTCAACGAAGCGCTGAGGTCCTGCAAGCAGCACGACGTGAGGCCGTGGATGCACGCGCTGAGGTACACGGTGTACCAGAACCAGCTGATGGAAAAGCTTAAAGGTCAGCTCTCATTGTGGCTTTTTGAAAAGGAAATGCAGAATCTGAACTTCAGTTGTCTGCTGGAAGCAGCAGCTGTGTCTTTTTCTATTACTTAGATGGATTACTTTTTAAAAACAAGTTCTATCGTGTAGGTGTCTTGCTTTGCAGCTCATTGTTGCAATTACTGCTATGATGCAGACAGTGCCAAAAAGAAAAACAACATTCTGAAGTGTTTAACAGTTGTATACTCCTCTCCTTCTAACCCCTTACTTGCTCATCACTTCATACTTTAAATGCTTTCACTTTTGAATACTTCAACACTATGAATAACTGGTCTGTAAAAACTGTCATGAAAGCCATTTAAATGTGCAGTGTGATAAGTAATGGGAGAAAAAGAAATTCTGTCAGGAGCAAGTAGGTTTATTAGCTAAGAAGAACGGTTATAGTGGAAAATAATCTTTTGCCCAGGAGATAATTGATGGATATAAATTTTGTTTGAGATGGGGTGTCTAAATATTCTAGGCAGAAATGAAGTAATTTACATTTCTGAAGCAGTTTTTTACTAATGGCCGTGTACAGAATACATTGGGCAGAGATTCTTTGTGTGCGAGATAATGGTTTAATATTTTAGTTTACAATGTCTTGCTCTCTTCTAGAACCAACAGTCCCAATCAAAAGCCATCTGATGGAACTGGGCTTGACAGCAGCAAAGTTTGCTCGGAAGCGAGGGAACATCGCCCTGGCCACGCGGCTGCTCGCCCAGTGCAGCGAGGTTCAGCTGGGGAAAACCACCACTGCCCAGGACTTGGTCCAGCACTTTAAAAAACTGTCTGCACCAGGTCAGATAGATGAGAAATGGGGGCCTGAGCTCGACATTGAGAAAACAAAGTTGTTGTACACAGCAGGTGAGTGTTAGGTTGTGCTGACTCGAGCTCCTTGTCCTTACAGCCAGGCTGATTCCCCTCACCCTGAAGAAGTCACAATGGGACAGTCACAATCATTAGGAGCTGGTTTCATCCCCTTAGCTGTTGTCTGTCCAAAAGGATTTTCACAAGTTTTTCCATGCTTGTCATTTTTAACTTCTAAAGAGAATTTTCTGTGTAAAAACATATTGCTATAAGCTGTATCTGAGTGTTTCAGAATTGTTTTAAATAATGTAACAGTGTACTGAAGAAGTGCTTTTCATGATGCACAGGTCAGTCAACACATGCCATGGAAATGCTGAGCTCTTGTGCCATATCTTTCTGCAAATCTGCCAAAGCTGAATATGCAGTTGCTAAATCCATTCTTACACTGGCGAAATGGATTCAAGCAGAATGGAAGGAGATCTCAGGACAGCTGAAACAAGTGTACAGAGCTCGGCAGCAGCAGAATCACACCGGTCTGTCTACCTTGTCTAAGAACATCTATAATTTGATTGACCTGCCAGCTATTAATACACTAGAAGATGAATATCCTAGGATTGAAAGTGAATCTACAGGTACTGTTATTCTCATTATTCTTTTTTTAATTAGCTACTGATGATTCCATTGAGGGATAACAGCATTTATATTGTTAAAGACTCATGGTTTCGTTTCTCTAATATATAAACAATATGTATTTTGTGCAATAGGTAACTATATGCAGTTAAAAAATCCAGGCACTTTAATATTGATATTTTATATTTCTGTCACATTTTTCTCACTCAAGTAATGGTGGCCTGAGGAAGAAACTGGGGTGTGTTTATTTTGTATTGAGGATATAAGTTTTTGTCCTGCCTGTGTTTGCTTTCAGCTTGTGTATTTGCTAAAGTTTGAAATAGATTTTTCAGGTTTAAGCATGGACAGAATTTATGTTATGGAGGCTCTGATAAGTGTGATAAGTACTTTAGGTTTTTCGTGATGTTTAATTTATACTTAATCTGAACACTTCTGCTTTTGCTGCAGGATGTGCTCTCATTCCCAATTTTCAGCAGACCTTTCTCTAAATGTTAAGATAAATTCTGTCTTTCTTTCTGGATTTCATAAATAACTTAGTTCCTCTCATGCAGAGCCGGTATTTTTTTAGAGTTGTTGCTGAATGTTAAAGCATCAAGCGAGATGCTTTCTGACTTGATGGCAAAGAAAAGGAATATATACACAAATAAACAGAACCACAGTGCCCTGGGTGCCTCATAGAAATCTGCTCTCTGGAGCACTGTGTTCCTTTGGAGATAATGAGATCCTTGCCTCAGTTCCACCTTTCTGTGAAAGAGGAAGGAATTGTAGAATATCAGCAGTGGTTGTTGGCAAATGACAACTGGGCTTTGTTTGGAAGCAGGATCAGAACTAAAAAACAGTTGCATTTTGGAAAATTTTGCACTGTTGGGTATTAATTTTGCTAAAAAAATACAACATTGTTTTTTGGTGTCATTTTCTGCGTTAAGGAAGTCAGAAGTGGGTTTCCTACTGTAACTCATTGCTCTGTTTCTCCCATCACAGTAAACATTGGAGTTGGAGAGCCAGACTTCATCTTGGGCCAGCTCTACCACTTGTCTTCAGTGCAGGCACCTGAAGTGGCCAAGTCCTGGGCAGCCCTGGCTAGCTGGGCTTACAGATGGGGCCGGAAAGTAGTTGATAATGCCAGGTAAATTCAGCCAATGCTTCAATTTATAAAACCTAATTGGTTTTCTTGAGATAAACCTTAGCTTTGTATTATGTCTGCTGTTGTTCGTGGTCTGAAGTTGCAAGTGAGCAGGGAAATGAATAGTCTCTTGATTATCTGCTCTCGGTAAAACAAAGCTAGTTTAGTTCTGGGATAATGGTAATTTCTTCCTTCAAAAAGTTTAATATCTAGACTTTCAGTAGCTCTACAAATGCTCCTGTAATGGGGATCAATAATTCATTGAATGTTACAGTCAGGGAGAAGGTGTTCGGCTGCTGCCCCGGGAAAAGTCTGAGGTTCAGAACTTGCTTCCAGACAACATTGCAGAGGAAGATAAAGAGAAAATCTATGGGATCCTTGGGCAGGCAGTGTGTCGGCCAGCTGGCATTCAAGTAAGTGTGGATTTGCTTGCTTAAAAAAATATTCAACTTCAGCATGAACCTTATTTTCCTCCTGCAATTCACATTAAGTCTTGTAAGTGTCTTGAAGTTAAAATTCAGACAGCACAAGAAACCATCTGTTAGCTGAGTGCTAACACATCTGTTGGGTGAGCTATGGTAATGTGATCAAGTAATGCAGGTGCATGAGTTGCTAGACAAAAACTGACTTAGGAACTAAGATTGCTTGTAGAAATTGTTGGAGGACTTAACCAAATCTGTTTTCCCCTTATTTGCGTTTAGGATGAAGATATGACTTTACAAATCACTGAGAATGAGGACAATGAGGAAGATGATATGGTGGATGTAATATGGCGTCAGTTATTAACAAGTTGTCCCTGGCTTTCAGATCTTGATGAAAATGCAACAGAAGGATTAATTAAAGTCTGGAGGAAAGTTGTAGACAGAATCTTCAGTCTCTATAAACTGTCCTGCAGTGCATACTTTACTTTCCTCAAACTCAATGCTGGTCAGGTTAGTGTTCATGCTGATGTGGAAACCAAGTTACAAACTTCTCTAAATTATGATAGGAGCTATGTACTTAACTTAGAGGAGTATTTCTTTGTTTCAAGGTTCTACTTGATGAAGAAGATCCCAGACTGCACTTAAGAAACACCTCTGAGCAAAGCACTGATGATGTAATTGTGATGGCAACCCTGAGACTGCTCCGATTGCTTGTGAAACATGCTGGAGAGCTTAGACAGTATCTAGAGCATGGGCTGGAAACGACACCGACTGCTCCTTGGAGAGGTAAGTATGTTGTTTAGTTGATAAAATTCATTTTCGTGCACTTTCTCTAAATGCAGAATGTGGTTTGTTGCACTTGGGTAAGATTTTGATTGAAGCGTGATGGAAAGAGTTTCTGTCTTTTACTAAATAATGTCACTTAAGATGCTAAAATCTGCTGTACACTCTGTGCTACTTATCTACTCTAAGATCAGATTTTGATCCCCTCCTTCATGCCCTTGAAGACATGCGAAGGAGAAGGGAGATGTGGTTTGAGAGGTATTACATCATATGACCACTCTAGAAAACAAGCAGGATGGTTTTTTCCTGGCTGTAGTGAGAAAGGTGTGTGACTAAAGCCACATGTTTCAGAAGCACTTGTTTGGCACTTCTCTGCTGGTTCTGCTTGTTCAGGGACTTTCCCTCAAAGGTTGTGGAGTTAATGTGGGAGGCTGAGAAGAGGAGCCCAGCTATTGTAAAACTGCACTTCTTTTAGACTTTCTTGTAAATTAGTAAATCAGTGCTTTTTTGATTTACCTTCTCCTAAAGAGATATGCTTTAAAAAATAAAATTCACTTCATTTGAAGTGGAAAGAAGGGAATCAGCCCTTTTCCTTTCCTCTTTCTGCAGGTATCATACCCCAGCTTTTCTCCCGCCTGAACCACCCAGAGGTGTACGTTCGTCAGAGCATTTGCAACTTACTGTGCCGAGTGGCTCAGGATTCTCCTCATCTCATCCTCTATCCTGCCATCGTGGGAACCATCTCACTTAGCAGTGAATCCCAGACTTCAGGTATGGAGAAAAGCAAAGGTGTTCAAATGAACTTAAGCCAATATATTTTTATGTACTGCATAAAATGATACTGAGGTGGTTTTTGGGGTGATTTTTTGTTTTCTCGGTAACTCTGATACTTTATATCCTAAGAATATTTTTATTATGGGACCTCACTGATACCCTTAATCTGATTTACCAGGCTTTTCAGTTTTGCATATTTTTCATATACTTCACTAGTACTTAATGAGCACCTGATGTCATATTTTATCATCTCTTTTTGATTTAGGAAACAAGCTGCCTTCTGCCATCCCTACTTTGCTAGGTAATATTCAAGGAGAAGAGCTGTTGGGTGGTGAATGTGATGGAGGGAGCACCCCAGCTTCCCAAGAAAGTAGTAAAGATGATACAAAAGCTGGATTAAATGAAGATCAAGCAATGATGCAAGATTGCTACAGCAAAATTGTGGAGAAACTCTCTGCTGCAAATCCAACAATGGTGTTACAGGTAAATAACCCAAATGTACATTACTTGGGTTCTTGAACCACAGAATATGTAATTTGTGTATCTTGGGTGGTGGCCTACTGAAAGTTGGGGATGTCTCTGTCCTTTTTCCAACTTGTTCCTTTGCAGAAACAAATAGGAATTTCAGTTCTTTTAAAAAGTGGATCTGATTTTATCCAGGTTCAGATGCTCGTGGCTGAGCTGCGCAGAGTTACAGTTCTCTGGGATGAGCTCTGGCTGGGAGTTCTGCTGCAGCAGCACATGTATGTCCTCAGGCGGATCCAACAGCTGGAAGATGAAGTCAAGAGGGTCCAGAACAACAACACTTTACGGAAGTATGCACTTTTCAATAACACGAGGGATAGTCGTACCAAATGTTTGTTCTTGGGGCAGTATGCAGTCAAATGACAGCAGGGGTGCTGCTCCTGAATTTGTACTGTCCCAGCTGCTGCTTTTTGAGCCTGGGACCTTATTTCAGGAACGTTTTATTCTACAGCTAGTGCTCCAATCAAATGAGAAACAGCAGCAGTCTTCCTGTGAGTCCATTTTGGGATTTCTTTAGTAATGGGTTAGAACCCAACGTATATGAAGCTGGGGATTATGACATCCCATAGTTCCTGATTTCCAAGCCAGCTGCAATGAGTGTAAGCATGTTGAAAGTGTAATCTGTTTAGAGATCACTGTAAATGCAGTATTTGCAGCTAACAGAATGTCTTAATCTGGTCTTAGTTTTCAGTGTTGAGCAAGTGTTTCTCCCTCACCTGGGTTCTGCTGTGAACAGAACAGTGCAAGAGCAGATCATTCACTGGGCACCTGGGTGAACTGAACAATGCCTCTTGAATTCTCTAGCCAGGACTGACATGGAATGGGAGACCAGAATGATATGAATCTCTCTTCCCCTTCTTTGCAGTGTGGTGCATCCTCAAGAAGTAGTAGTGAAAAGGTCCTTTATTACAGGAAATCAGTTGCTTAGAGTGATTTCTGCTCAGAGCTTCTGTTCAGGGTTTCTGGTGGTGAGCAATGCAATTCAAATGTTTTTTTAAAAAAGTGTTGTTCAAAGGAATGTGTATTCAATGTGGAATGAAATACTCTTCATTTTAAATATGATCATACCTGAGGACTTTATTTTAGAGATTTAATAGTTTCATGAATTCTTCGATGTCTCATTTGTTGTTCAATTCTCTGATTGAAGTAACTTGGATTTATGGCATTAAGAGGAAATGTTGGTGTGTTTTTTGTAACAGAGAGGAGAAAATAGCAATCATGCGCGAGAAGCACACAGCTCTGATGAAGCCTATTGTGTTTGCTTTGGAGCACGTGAGGAGCATCACTGCAGCTCCTGCAGAAACTCCTCATGAGAAATGGTTTCAGGATAACTATGGAGATGCAATTGAGAATGCACTGGAGAAGCTAAAGAACCCTTTGAATCCTGCTAAACCTGGAAGCAGCTGGCTCCCATTTAAAGAGGTATTACATGCAAGATGGAGAGCACAGTGGAGAGACTCTTGCTGCTCCATGTGCTTGCCCTTCTCCTCTTGCTGTTCCCTTGGCATATCAGAATTGCAGCCTGAAACTTTGTCTTCTCAGCAGTCAGCACAGGCACACTGGGCACTAAAGCACCAAGAGTTTTGCCTCTAGCAAGTCCTGTTGACTGTTTATGCATTTCTAGCCATTGAAATTATTCTAAGTTTTTCAGATCTTGTATCTTCTCCCATCTGGATGCTTTTAGTTTTGGGAGCAGAGGGCTTTATTTTCTTTAAATACTGTGTGAGACTCTATGCCATTTGAGTTGGGTGAATTTTGATTTTAACAAGTTCAGTCTCTGTTTATCTAAGCATAGTCCTTGGGCTGTGCAGCCACCTTCAAATGATAACCCTTATCAAGGGTATTTTGTTAATGGCGTCATCTTTTCTTATTTTCTGAAGAGAAACAAAATACTCACTTGGCTATCCAGAGCCAGCCTGGTGGTTTTTAAAATCTTGCTAGGCAGAACCAAGGTTTTACATGCAAATAGACTTTTTTCCCTTGTACTTCCTCTTCTGCTTTGCAGAACAAACAAGATTTCAGATACATAAACAGGAGGCTGCTGAACACTGCTGCCTTTACCCACAGCTCAGATATTTATAAATACAGGAGCAGACCTCTTGAGGAGCATGATTTGTTGTGACTTTGGTGCTTATCACTGCACAGGTTATATTTGCTGCATAAAGGATGTTGTTTAGTTTTTGTAACCTTCGTCCTAAACTGTGTCTGGATTAGCAGCATGGCAAGGGTGAAAGGGAGTTTAAGAAAAATCTTTGTTTTCTAGAAGATGACTACCATTAAGTCCAGTTTGATGGTGTTTTTGTTTCTTAATGCTGTAAAGGTAAACATCAGCCTAAAAGAAAAATATTTCTTTGGAATAGGTAATGCTGAGCTTGCAGCAGAGGGCACAGAAACGAGCCAGTTACCTCTTACGGCTCGAGGAGATCAGTCCTTGGTTGGCTGCCATGATGAACACTGAAATTGCTCTTCCTGGAGAGGTGTCCACCAGGGACACGGTCACCATCCACAGTGTGGGCAGCACCATCACCATCCTGCCCACCAAAACCAAACCTAAAAAGCTGCTTTTCCTGGGGTCAGATGGAAAGAACTATCCCTACCTGTTCAAAGGTGAGTAATTGCATTTTTCTCATAGTAAGTATTGTCTCTCGTTATAAATTAGACTTTATATTGAAGTTCAGAAGATTGCATGGTGCAGCTCTAGTTTTATTTGCTTCAATGATACACAGAAAGAGGAGTTTGAAGCATTTGCCCTCTCTTCCCTGCCTCCTACTTCATCATACATTTTCAAGGAATTTTGCCTTGTGGAACCGAGTCCAGAGTGTTTTAAATCCCTGCTTTATAAGGCTTTCATCAGCAGCAGTGCTCTGTTTACATTCTGATAGGATTAGCTGGATGCAACTGTCCATAAGCTTAAGGTAGTCCCTAAAAGAGAATTTTAGAGATTCCTTGCTTTCCCTGGAAGGCAAAGGCCTGTTGGTTGTGTTAGTAACTGTTGTGTGCACTGCTGACACCGTGAGCTGGCACAGAGTGGTGGTCCTGGTAGGAAATGCCATGGAAACATTTTGGCTGAACAACTCATCCTTCATCTGCATATTATAAAGATACTCACAGTCTGAAATGTCGTAGGTTTAAACAAATGTCGGGCTTTAGGAGAATTTTTCTTATCTAGAAGCTCAATTTTAAAGCAATTTACCGCAGGTTTGGAAGACTTGCACCTGGATGAGAGGATCATGCAGTTCCTGTCCATCGTGAACACCATGTTTGCCACCATCAACCGGCAGGAGACGCCGCGGTTCCACGCCAGGCACTACTCGGTGACCCCCCTGGGCACCAGGTCGGGCCTGATCCAGTGGGTGGATGGAGCCACGCCCCTCTTTGGGCTCTACAAGCGCTGGCAGCAGCGCGAGGCTGCGCTGCAGGCACAGAAGGTAGGGCTCTGCTGGGTCAGCTAGGGCAAGGCAGAGGAGAAATGCTTACTTGGTTTTGCTTTGTGATTCTGACTTAGTCGTACAAGGATTGTGTTTTGTTCTTCATAATGCAGAAAGGTTCTGTGTGTTCATGTATCTTGGGACTTCAACAATAAAATTATATAATTATATATATAATTATAATAATATTATTATATTATAATTATTTATTGTTATAAATATATGTAATTCTTAATTCAGTATTATGTATTATATATTATCTATATTATCATCTATATTTGTATATATATATAAATTATATATAATTACAGTGTGTAACATAAAAATGCTGTTCTGGTGTGGCAGTTCAAGAGAACTGTTCTTTACAAATAGAATTCACCTTGGTTGAAATTATTTCAGTTCCATATCTTGTTTACTCATTTCATTTTAAATACAGTTTTTGCAATTATATTTTTGAGATTTACTTAGAGACTAGAGTTAGGCCAAAACAATGTGTTTTCAGTTTATTTTCAGTTTCCAAACTACTGAACTTGAAAGCATTCTCTGAGCTATAGAAGTCATGCTCAGTAGTGGCATTGATTTTTTATTTTATTCTCACCAAAACCGTATTTGGGATGCTTTTGTGTGTAATACATACACTACCATTTTTATCTCTTAGGCTCAGGACTCTTACCAGACCCCTCAGAATCCTGGAATAGTTCCCCGACCCAGTGAGCTTTACTACAGTAAAATTGGACCTGCTCTAAAGGCAGTTGGGCTCAGTCTCGACGTGTCCCGTCGGGACTGGCCCTTGAATGTCATGAGGGCTGTTCTGGAGGAGCTGATGGAAGCAACTCCCCCCAACCTCCTCGCCAAGGAGCTCTGGTCATCGTGCACCACCCCAGATGAGTGGTGGAGAGTGACACAGGTGAGTTACAGAAGCTGTATTTTACCTTTGGCAGGCTGTGGTTTAATGGGATGAGGGGCAGCAAATGCCTGAGGTGTGATACTTGTGATTTTGGAGAGCTAGTGCTGCTATGAGTTTGATTAACAGGAAATGTTGGCAATTGTGCCATCTGGAATTCAAACATGGGTGTAGACCAGAAAACTCTACATTGTTATGCTAGAATTATAAGCCTTAAAAATGAAAACTCTTGTAAGATATCATCAAACAACAAATAGAAAACTGCTTGGAATAAGTTGGGCTTGATTTGTCTTACACTTACACTTAAAATAATGTTTTAAGATGGTAGTCAGTCCAATGTGTTGGCAGAGGATTCCCACAAATAATTTTTTCCTGAAACTCTCTTTTAAGTCTTATGCAAGATCCACTGCAGTTATGTCCATGGTTGGCTACATCATTGGTCTTGGAGACAGACACCTGGATAATGTTCTTATAGATATGACTACAGGAGAAGTTGTCCACATAGATTATAATGTTTGCTTTGAAAAAGGTAATTTAAAAAATGCTCTATGTTATTCAAATAAAAGGTTTCCCTTCTTGGTAATTAAAAGAAACAACTTAATTTTTTATCTTGAAGGGAAGAGCCTTAGGGTCCCGGAGAAGGTTCCGTTCAGGATGACGCACAACATCGAGACAGCGCTGGGAGTGACAGGAGTGGAAGGAGTGTTCAGGCTTTCTTGTGAGCAGGTATGGGAGATTGGGAGACTGAGGGCTGTCACTGACCAAATATTGTCTTAGAACTGTTCTATTTTACATTCTGCTGCTGGTTGATAGAGCCTTCACCTTTCTGCTGTGATTTTAACTGGGCTTACTTTAGCTATATCCTATGGTAGGTTTTTAAAAAACATGAGATTGTCTGTTAAAAGCTCATACAAGTAGAGGTACAACTAAAATTTAGGGTGGAAGTGGGACTTTTAGCTCTAGATTAAAATGTTATGTTTTTCCTGAATTTTTTCTGTTTTTGTGATGTTTTGCGTTCGCTCTTCCTTTGGGACTCATCCTGTACAAACATGACAGACACATTTTTAAAAAGAGAAATGCACTGAAGAAGGGAGATTTTTCCTCCTTTAGGGTCTGTGACTGTGTAGAGTTTGGGGAAGGCTAGAATGGAGTCTTGACTTTGTGATGTTCCTGCAGACTTAGCTGCATTGTCACCCACTGTGGTGTCCTTCCTGTCTCTGTAGTGGTCAGGGATACCACATGGACTTCTGTACCTGCTCAAGTACACTATTTGCATCTAAATTTCCACTCTTCCACAAAGATAATGCAGAATCAAAATGAGTCTGTTTGAAATATGATGCAGGTCCTTCACATCATGCGGCGTGGGAGAGAGACCTTGCTGACCCTGCTGGAGGCCTTTGTCTATGACCCACTGGTGGACTGGACAGCTGGAGGAGAGGCAGGCTTTGCTGGGGCTGTCTATGGTGGCGGTGGCCAGCAGGCAGAAAACAAGCAGAGCAAGAGGGAGATGGAAAGGGATATTACACGGAGCCTCTTTTCCTCACGGGTGGCTGAGATAAAGGTGAGTTCACTACAGTGATTTTCTGTGTCATAACTAAAGTAGGCTCTGTGCTTTCATTTCACTTATTCACACTTTGGGGATTGGGGAAGATATGGTCATATGTTAGCAATAGCTCATGAATTTTATTGTGATAAATTTGGTTTGTGTTAAGGGAAGTGCTTATATTGAATGTGAAAGTATTTAATTCTCAGTTTCTGCATGCTTAATTCTAAAACACATTCTAGTGCTTTGCCTGATTTGGGGCTAGGAGAATAAAAATAGAGGTTTAGAGAGCAGTCTCAATAAAGAATATCTGTTAAGATTTGGCACTTGCAGCAGTGCTAGATGAATGGCATTGCTGAAGGGTTAAGGTCTGCTGTATCTTACTTTCTCTGACCAGTTTGATTTAAGCCCAGTCCTGTAACATCTGTGTCTTTATTGCAGGTTAACTGGTTTAAGAACAGAGATGAAATGCTTGCTGTGCTGCCAAAACTGGACAGCAGTTTAGAAGAGTATCTGAACCTGCAAGAGCAGCTAACAGATGTAGAAAAGTTGCAAGGAAAACTGCTGGAAGAGATAGAATTTCTGGAAGGTGCAGAAGGAGTGGATCATCCCTCTCACACACTCCAGCACAGGTACAGGAATTCTGTCAGGAGTCTCGCAGTTCAGTACAAATGTTTTAGCAATAAACTCATGAGTTAAATGTTAGAAATCTGCATATGAGTGAATAACTGGGTAAAAGCTGCTCTTGCACTAAGCAGATCCCTGCTCGTACAGAAGATCTACTAAAACCATTTTCCTTCTGGATAATCTTATTTATGTCCTGCACCTCATGCTCCACCACAATAAACTGTGCTAGTCCACGTTCCACACTTAACCCTCAGGGCAAAAAGGGGAATGTTCTGAATGTGGTGTCCTATCATAATAATCCACATAAGGGAGCTGTTGATAAATAGCACAGAAATCCTTTCATCTAAGTTTCTAATTCTTCAAGTTATTTTTGAAGGTTATGTGAGATCGATCAAGTATTTTGGAATTGCTTGAATATGTGCAAGCATTGTTTTGTAGGAAAACAGAATTAATGAATAATGTAATGTGGTTAGCTTTATGTAATTGGTGAGACCATGTTCATTTTCTGGTTAACACAGCTGTATTGTTCAATATGGTTCATATTCTGTGGTGTTCAGTATTTTCTCTCTGGTAATGCTGACTCGACTCTGTGCCTTCAACAATTCAGGTATTCTGAGCACACACAGCTGCAGTCTCAGCAGAGAGCTGTCCAGGAGGCCATCCAGGTGAAGCTGAATGAGTTTGAGCAGTGGATAACACATTACCAAACTGCCTTCAGTAATTTAGAGGCAACGCAACTTGCAAGTCTTCTCCAAGAAATTAGCACCCAAATGGACCTAGGTACAAAATAGTATTTCTGGGGGTGGTTTTAATGGTTTGAAAATACCTTGAGTTTAGTATCAGAAGGCGTTATGACTGTCCTCTTCCTTAAAGGCAATGATCTGTATGTAATAAGTTATAAAAAAGGGGCTTATTCTAAGGGTGATTTAGAGCACTTCAAGGTTTCAGTGCCAAGCTGTCTGAAGGAGCTTGCCTGTCTTATCCTGCCTGGGCATGGGATTAGTCTCCTACCTTGTGTTTAAAATTCTCAGTATAAATTCTCTATGCTTCCTTTATCACAGGTAAAAGAATATTTTTGAAAATATGTTAATGCTCAATATTTGTATGCTATGAAATGTGTCTGCTTAAGAGATGTCTTAATTTTAATCATCTTTCTTAAAAGGTCCTCCAAGTTATGTGCCAGCAACAGCATTTCTGCAGAACGCAGGCCAGGCACATCTGATCAGTCAGTGTGAGCAGCTGGAAGGAGAGGTTGGTGCTCTCCTGCAGCAGAGGAGATCTGTGCTACGAGGCTGTCTGGAGCAACTGCACAACTATGCCACAGTAGCTCTGCAGTATCCAAAAGCTGTGTTCCAGAAGCACCGAATAGAGCAGTGGAAAACCTGGATGGAAGAGCTCATTTGTAACATGACAATAGAGCGTTGTCAGGATATCTTCAGGAAGTAAGTTGACAGAATAACGAATTGGCCAAAGAACATGATTTTCAAGCTACTACCCTAATTTTATCATTAAAATAAATACTTTTGCAAGGACTTACTTAAATATATAGCAAACCAAGATTAAGTTGTATTTCTAGAAATTTGGAGAAAAATATAAAATCTGCTTTAAAAATACTGTTCCAGAGTTTAATCTGTGTACTTCAACACAAAAATCAAGTAACATTGCCCTGTAATGAACAAATGAAGAACCATGCTTACGACTTCTGGGTAGTGATATTTCAGGTTTTAGAAACTTTAACGATTTAAAAATCAATTAAGAGAAGATGTAAAAAAAAATTGAGTAGATTTTCAAGCGATTTCTGGTTCCCTTTTTCTTCTAAAGACAGGTTGTTTCAGCATTATTATGGCTTGTCTTAGATTGTATTCAAGTTTAAAATCTAGATTATATTCAAGCATTTACTCTAAAATCTGTTTCCCTCTTTTTTGTCTTCATTCTTTGTATAAAGGACAATTGTCAAAGTCCTTGCAAATAGGTGTGAAATATGCTGCATTCTAAGAATTTATAAAGGTGTCATTAGGGTAGCCATGAACTGCTTGTTGATAAGGAATGGAGTAGGTGATATGGGAACGGTTCAAGCACTGGTATTTTCCCTTCCTACTGTGGCTTCAAAGTCCCCGAGCATTGCAGAGGCTGGCTGAGAGAATTCAGGCAGATGAGCCAAGATGGTGAAAAGGGAAAGTTTATTTACAAGAAACCTCTTTTATATCCATTCATATTCTAGCAACTATTGGTCAGCAAAGAATCCACCTCCTAAAACCATTGGTCACAGCCAAATAACACCTAATACCAAACACAGAGATTAAGAAAGTAAAAGAACGCAGCTTATTTCCACTCTCCATGAGAAAGAACAGAAAGGTTCTAAAACAGTGCAACCACAACCTACAGAGCAGAATGCAGTTTGCTACCACCTGAGGAAGGAAAATTGTGCTTTTTCTCCCAGGTATGAAATGCAGTATGCCCCTCAGCCCCCCCCGAGCATGTGCCAGTTCATCACGGCCACGGAGATGACGCTGCAGCGCTACGCGGCCGACATCAACAGCAGGCTGATCCGGCAGGTGGAGCGGCTGAAGCAGGAGGCTGTCACCGTGCCCGTGTGCGAGGAGCAGCTCAAGGAGATCGAGCGCTGCATCAAAGTCTTCCTGCACGAGAACGGCGAGGAGGGCTCGCTCAGCCTGGCCAGCGTCATCATCTCGGCTCTGTGCGCGCTCACCAGGTGAGTGCCCTCGGGGCAGTGTCACCTGAGCTCACCTGAGTGACATCAGGAGTGATGTCATTTTGGGAGCAGTGCCCCAGCAGGCACAGTGTCTAAGTGTCACATTCTCCTAGGCGCAATCTGATGATGGAGGGAGCGGCGTCCAGCGCGGGAGAGCAGCTGGTGGATCTGACCTCGCGGGATGGAGCCTGGTTCTTGGAGGAGCTCTGCAGCATGAGTGGCAATGTCACGTGCCTTGTGCAGCTGCTGAAGCAGTGCCACCTTGTACCCCAGGACTTGGATATTCCAAACCCCATGGAAGCATCAGAAGCTGTTCACTTAGCCAATGGAGTATATATCTCACTTCAGGTGATATTTTATGCTACTTTCCCCCCATCCTTCAAGGCTTCAGCTAAGTCATTCTTAATAGATTCTTCCTTAATGGGCTCAATGTTTATCACACCGCTGAGACTTTTTCTTAAGTCTTGCTCTTGATTGCTGATTTCTTCGAAGTTAATAAAAGAGTAGACTTTTGACTGACCACTATGGCTGACTATATTATATATTTTAGATAACATCTGCTGCGCAGTGGTGTAGTACTAAAATGACAAAAGATGTCGCATGTGATACTTTTTGAGAGGGAAAAATTTCTTATTTTTTCATACTTACTTCCTAATAGGAATTGAACTCAAACTTCCGACAGATCATTTTTCCTGAAGCACTTAGGTGCTTAATGAAAGGAGAGTATACTTTAGAAAGTATGCTCCATGAATTGGATAATCTTATAGAGCAAACAACTGATGGAGTCCCTTTGCAAACGCTGGTTGAATCTCTCCAAGCCTACTTACGGAATGCTGCTATGGGCATAGAGGAGGAGACACACACTCATTACATTGATGTTGCAAGGTAAATCACCTTTTATTCAGTTTAGGTGTGACAATGAAAACTGCAGAATATTAGTTGGTCTGAATTATTTTTCATTTGCCATACAGTCTTTTCTTGCCCAATATACTCTTAAGCAGCGTGCAGTGTCTAACGTGTGCATTCTTTTCCTCTCTGCCTGTTTGTGTTTGTCCACCTGCATGGATAAACATAGGTAGTGTTTACTACATTTCTGCATACACAGAAACATGGAGCTGTGGCAATTTACACTTGCATCTGCTTAAAGCTGTCTTTTGGTAGTCAACTCTTTCCAAAATACGTAGTTGTGAGTTTATATTTGAAGTTAAAGGATGCTAAAATAGGGACTAGTTGATTAGTTTGTGGGAGGAACCTGTGAAAGGGAGAGCTTGTAACCATGGCACTCTGCATCGGGAGGGTTGATGAGCAGCTTTTGCCTAATGAGTCAGTGATTGCATTAAAAAACCAAAATGCAAAAAAAACCCCCAAGCAAACAAAAAGACTTGTGGTCTTGTAATGTGGGACAGGACCTCTCTGGGTAAGGTACACAACTAATCAAAAGCTTCAAGTGGTGCTTCCCTTGAGCCATTTGTCGTGGCTCCATCAGTGCTGCAGTGAAGGCTGCAGTGCCTGTTGAAAACAATTCACATTTTTTCTCTTAGATTAGTTTTCCTCCTAGTTTGCCCGTTGCCAATCTGTTAATTGAGGGTTAAAAGTCCCATAGGGAAGGAGGGGATAAAACCACCCTTCAGGAGCAGCCAGCTCCTAAAACTGTCTCAGCCTGCAACCTCATCCTGCAGCTTTTCACCCCAACTCCTATCAGTTAGAAATGTCTAAGTTACAAAACCAGTGCTTGGCTTTCAAGAACGAAAGGTGATATATTTGCATCACTAACTATTCATAAGTTTATCATGCTCATAGGAAGTACAGTCTGTGTTTTAAGTTAGCTTTGTAGCTGCTCCTTTAACACAGTCCTGATTTATTTGATACCCTTCACTGTTCTTGTGAGACCAGCGTTGGGACTCAGGTGAAAATGGGGCAGGGAGGGTGGGAAAAGCTGCAGAAATTTCACCTTGTTCAGCTGCAACTTAATTCCAGTCAGTTCTATCTGTGGGATCAGTCAGTTTAAGGAATTCCTATTTATTATGGACTCAGCATATAAATTTTCTTTCGTTTTTTCCTCTTAAGAGTACTTCATGCCCAGTATGGTGAACTGATTCAGCCAAGAAATGGTTCAGTGGATGAAACTCCCAAAATGTCAGCTGGTCAGATGCTTTTGGTAGCTTTTGACGGAATGTTTGCTCAAGTGGAAACTGCATTTGGTTTATTGATTGAGAAGGTATGGATTTGTTCTTTTTGGAGCACTGTTTGAGTCAGAAATAGGATACTTTAAGAAAACCGAGCTAATTAATTTTCTGTACATTGCTCAGCTAAACAAGATGGAGATACCTCTTGCCTGGCGTAAGATTGACATCATCAGGGAAGCCCGCAGCACCCAAGTTAACTTCTTTGATGACGACAACAATCGGCAAGTTCTGGAGGAAATTTTCTTTCTGAAGAGACTGCAGACAATTAAAGAATTTTTCAGGCTCTGTGGTACCTTTTCTAAAACACTGTCAGGTAAATGAATGTTATCAGATATTCCATATACCTTTATCCACTTCTCTTCCCATTCAGAAGAATGTAAAATGGTCACTTTTGCTGGAAAACTTTCCTTGATACATGGTAAGGGTGCAGAAATGAACAATAAATTCCTGTGATTTTGCTGTGTTTATAACACAGGTAATATTTTCTGGATGTATCAAATGTTGTGTTTATAACAAAAATACTATTTCTTTCCCTTTAAAAGGAATCAGTTCACTTGAAGACCAGAATGCTGTAAATGGACCTGTTCAAATTGTCAATGTGAAAGCCCTTTACAGGAACTCTTGCTTTAGTGAAGATCAAATGGCCAAGCCAATTAAGGCTTTTACAGCTGACTTTGTGAGGCAGCTTTTAATTGGCCTTCCAAACCAAGCTTTGGGACTGACCTTGTGCAGCTTCATCAGTGCCCTGGGGGTCGATATCATTGCTCAGGTCGAGGCTAAAGACTTTGGAGCAGAAAGCAAAGTTTCTGTGGATGACCTGTGCAAGAAGGCGGTGGAGCACAACATCCAGGTGGGCAAGTTCTCTCAGCTGGTGATGAACAGGGCCACGGTGCTGGCCAGCTCCTACGACACGGCGTGGAAGAAGCACGACCTGGTGCGCAGGCTGGAGACCAGCATCTCCTCGTGCAAGACCAGCCTGCAGAGAGTGCAGCTGCACATCGCCATGTTCCAGGTGAGCCCAGCTACTGCTCATTGCCACAGCGGCTCTGGGGAGAGGAGTGTGGTACCCTGGCTGAGCACAGCAAAGCTGCTTATTCTGTTGAATAAGTTCTAAAGTATTTTAATGGACTTCATAAAGTATTTTGGTTTCAATTGTGCTGTAAATATCTAAGGAAACAGTATTATTGTGTTGTACTATCAGTGATCTTCATTTTACAGTGATTTGTAGGTTAAGGGACAAGTCTTTCTCCATGTCAGTTAATAAAGCATTTCATAGACTGGTAAGCAAAATTATCTTGGTTTTAATGTATCACAAGTGAATTATTTCTGAATATTGATGGCTTTTCCTTCAGATAAAAAAATATGTATAAATCACTTTTAGTAAATCAGTGGACTGATTAATGTATAAACATCCAGGCCACCAAAACATAGTCTGCAATTACTTGTATAGTTCAATGCTCTCTAATGATTTAGAGCTTTGAGCTGTGCTGCTATTGTGTGCCACACAGCCCTTTTAAGTGTCCTTCCTTATAAAGTGTACAGAGCACTGGAAGTGCTGTTTGTGATGCAAAGCATTGTGTGCTAAGCAGTATTGATAACCCAGTGTTGCTGTTCCTCTCTTCAGTGGCAGCATGAAGATCTCCTCATCAGCCGCCCCCAGGCGATCTCTGTCACTCCCCCCCCTCGCTCTGCGATTTTAGCCAGCATGAAGAAGAAACTCCACACGCTCAGTCAGATTGAAGCTTCCATTGCAACGGTGCAGGTACGGCTGTTTGGGGAGGGTTGTTCAGCAGCACATGGAAACACAAACTGCAAATTCCTCTGCCACCTTCCAGTTACGTTACCTGTCTCACACAAACGTGGGGGTACTGTCACTGATCTCTTTCAGTCTGTCTGGTGTATACTGTGACACTGTTTGATTTTGCTGTCTCACCCAGAATGTTCTCTTTGGAATAGCAGTAAATCTCTTTGAAGAAAAATACAAATCTGTGCAAGTACCTTTCTTTCTGAAGGCTGGTAATGCTCCTTTTTCTTTAAGTTTGTCTGCCTTAGATCATCCTTACTATTGGTTTGCCTTGCTAAATGTCAGAAGTTTCCTTCATAGATGTGGGCAAATTAATTATTCTGTGTGTTAAGGTTTGTTTGCTGTGGCTTGGGCTCAGTATTTTAGATTTCTTTGGTGCCAGTAATATAGGATGTTTAATTGTTTAAAACACTGCTTAGCTTCCTGAATTTTAATTTCCTTTTTTAGTTGTGAAAGTACTGTTTATCATATTTTCTTGAATTATTTGCAAAATAATGGAGGACTCCCATGATGTTATATAATTCTTGGTTTGGAAATCTGATTACTTTTGCTTTTTTTTTTTGTGAGTTAAAATCTAGACAGGTAGGCTTTCTAAAATAACCAGATCCAGTTGTGATGTGTACTGAAAAGAAGCTTTTAAACAGCATAAACTAACATTTGTCAATCATGAATACCATAGTATCTTACATATATGGGCATAAGAATGTGTCTGCATGTGTTATATATGCATAATTTGTTTAAAATTAGGCTTAGAGTGATAGATTATTTCTATGGGGTTTTTTTTGTTTTTTTTCTTCCCTAATGCAGGAGAAACTAGCAGCACTTGAAGCAAGTATTGAGCAGCGTTTAAAATGGGCAGGAGGTGCTAATCCTGCACTGGCCCCAGTCTTGCAAGATTTTGATGCCACTATTGCTGAAAGAAGAAACCTTGTACTGAAAGAAAGTCAAAGAGCAAATCAGGTACTACAGATTAACTACAGTGCTTTTGACTCCATGAGTGCATTCACTCTGCATTTCCTACTTGAGATTTATATAGAAGATGTTTTTCTGCTCTGAATCTGCAGAGCAAACACAGATAACCAATACCTTTGGGAATCCCACTTGGAAGCACTAGGAATGATCTTTGTGGGAAGTGCTGCAGGGCTGAATGACCCTGAGCTGGTACTGCTGCTGTAACAGAGCAGGATCTGTGTTTAAAGCTGCCACTTCAGAGGACAGGAGGAAAATGCTGTTTGTCTAATAGACAGTTGAAACAGAGTAGGTAGTTGAAGCAGAATAATTTTTCTCACTCTGGCTTTGATTTTCAGGTCACTTTCCTTTGCAGTAATATCATTCATTTCGAAAGTTTACGCACGAGAACAGCAGAAGCCTTAAACCTTGATGCTGCATTGTTTGAGCTCCTCAAACGCTGCCAACAAATGTGCTCCTTTGCATCGCAGTTCAACAGCTCCGTGTCTGACCTGGAGCTGCGCCTGCTGCAGAGAGTGGTAAGCAAAGGGCAAAGCAAAACACAAAACACTTCACAGTCACTGCAGGGAGTTCTCAGTCTTGTCTTCCATTCTCAGTTAGTGTCACATTTCCTTCTGAGGGAGAGTGGCTGCAGAGTTTGTGCTGTCAGCTGCTAAACTCTTGGCAGTGCTGTCTGCACAGTAAGTGAATTTTATTTCTGGCTACAGATTAAAAAAATGCTTCTATTATTTTTAGGGCACTGGCCTTGAACATCCTATTGGCAGCTCTGAATGGCTTCACTCAGCTCACAAGCAGTTGTCCCAGGAGATATCTACACAGAGAACAGTACAAACAGAAAGAGAACAGCAAATAGAAACAGTTTGTGAAACAATTCAGAATTTGGTGGATAGTATTAAAACTGTGCTCACGGGTCATAACAGGCAACTTGGAGATGTCAAACATCTACTGAAAGCTATGGCAAAGGTATGCCTGAAACATCCTTGAATTTATTCCTCAAACCCATGGCAGTACAGCTAAAGAAAAAAAGCAGTTGTAGCATTGTGCTTTTTAAAGTATCTAGAAACTGCAAAATGTGTTTGTGCATGGAGTTCAAGACATAAAATACATTTCCTGTTTAAGAATTCATAAAACTTCCTAGCTTTAGTCTTAGCAGGCTTTGGTTGAACTAAACCCCTTTTCTCTCTCTTGGCAGTTGAAATGTTGTGTTTTTAAGTCCTCTGTGTTCTTAATCAGTAAAAAATTTCATGATTTTAAAATTTATTTTCCTGATATGCAACTACTGAAAATTATAGTTGTTTGTAATCAAATGACAGACTGAGGGGCTGAAAGGCCTAAGAAATGCTCTACTTTATTCTCTTAGCCACAATACAGCAGCTGACCTTCTTGCACATCTCGCTTACAGGATGAAGAAGCAGCTCTGGCAGATGGTGAAGATGTTCCCTATGACAATAGTGTTAGGCAGTTCCTGGGCGAATATAAATCGTGGCAAGATAATATTCAGACAGTTCTGTTTACATTAGTTCAGGTTATGGGTCAAGTCCGCAGTCAGGAACATGTTGAAATGCTGCAGGAGATAACTCCCACCTTGAAAGAACTAAAAACACAGAGCCAAAGGTAAGAAAGTGACTGAGTCTTAGTTGAGAAAAGGCATTTTGCTGACCTATTTTCATGTAGCAGGAACATCATGGGGCACCTACTTGATGATTGCCTTAGAATTCAGAAATCTTTTTGCAAATTTGACTTCATTTTCTGTGTGAATTTTCAGTAAGTCAAGTAGCTGCATGAATATTTATCAACTGCATTATGTTTCCAGTGTCTACAATAATCTGGTGGGGTTTGCATCACCCTTGGTCACGGATACAGCAAATGAGTGCTCAAGCCCAACGTCAGCTGCCACATACCAGCCAACCTTTGCTGCAGGTAATGCTTGCAAAACTACAAACGTGGAACAGCTAGGAATTGGTATTGGGCAGGGGATCATAGCTCTCGTTGAATTTTGAAATAAAGACAATTTCTGTAAGATGATTAAGGCCTATAAAATTTAAGAAATTTGTCATAGAATACTGAATGACTGCTTGAGCATAGCCTTTGAGATCTGCCTTCACCCCACAACACCCAGAATACATGGAAAGCATTGTATTCGACTGAACTGTCATTTCTGTTGAAATTAGTATTAAAATTTATGACTTTGGAATTAATCTGGAAACCCTACAAAAGCATTCATGTCTGCAAAGTTTTCATTACTTTAAAAAAACGAATAACATCTCTCATGAGAAATCCTTTCAATTTAAGGGATTATTGTACTGTTAATGTTTGGACTAGGTGCAGGTTTATAATTTCTATCAACAAGAATTGCCTTTCATAACTGCCCTACAAATGATAGAGGTTGAGAGCCCATAAAAATTTGCTTAAATAAATGCTTAGCAGTGGAATAAAACTTCTTGTTTATGCGGTGAAAGAAATTAGAAAATGGAAAGATTGAGAACTGGTGCTGAGTTTAAAATGCAAATTTAAAATGCATTTGTTCTGAAGACCAGATAGCTGCATTTGACACACATTGAATTGTGCTTCTTTCTTGCCTCTATAACATGCTATTATTTTGAAGACTTTAAGTGCTTTTAAACTTTCTTTACAGCTGTACGTAGCAATACAGGGCAGAAAACTCAGCCAGAGGTGATGTCGCAGAATGCAAGAAAGCTAATTCAGAAAAATCTTGCAACATCAGCAGATACTCCTCCAAACACAGTCCCAGGAACTGGCAAAAGTGTTGCTTGTAGTCCCAAAAAGACAGCCAGGGACCCTAAAACAGGAAAAGGTAAATACAGACCTTAAAAAAACAATTAGAAAAAAGCCCAACAACCCTACCACTGACAGCAACAAAAAACCTTGGAATACCTCAGTGGGTTTCTGTGCAGGAATGCAAAGCTGAATGAACTTTGTGTTGTCCCTGTAGCTGTGCAGGAGAGGAATTCCTACGCTGTGAGCGTGTGGAAGCGAGTCAAAGCCAAGTTAGAGGGCCGAGATGTGGATCCCAACAGGAGAATGTCTGTGGCTGAACAGGTGAGTTTAGAATCAAGTTCCAGTGCTGGTCCTTGCTTTAAGCACATGGCAATCAGCAGGTGTGTGTGCTGAAGTGTGCCTCGAGGATTAAATCCTGATGTGAATGGGGGTTCCTTTTGGGGGGTGTGAGCAATTCCAGGGCAAATCAGGGTTGCTGCTGCCTTGTATGGCTGCATTCTTTTTGGTTTTTTGCTGTCATATGCTTTTGTTTTCCATAGGGGAGACTTACGTAAAACCATTAACTAGATAAAAATGCCTTTTGTCTGTCATTAAGCCAACATTTGTTCCACAGCTGCTGATAGCCAGGGAGAGCACGAGATCTGTGCAGCTGCCCAGGGGACAGAACTTGTCTGTGGTCACTGACACAACACAGCCACTGCTGTCTCTGGGCAACAGAGTCAGGGGACACAGTTGTCCACATCAGTTTGGGAATGTTGTGGCTATTTTCGAGATAGGGGCTGGGAATGAGGTGATGTGTCATCTTTTTTGCAGCACAGCTCCCTGTTTCTTATGTGGCCTGCACAAGGTTATGTTTACAGTTAGCTTAGGTTTTTTTCAGTGAAATATTTGCAGGTGACTCTCGACAGTAAATTCTAAGACCACTTAAACACGTTTAAAATTCTAGCTTATTTTTAATGACTTGTTTGACCTTTTTAATAGGTTGACTTTGTGATTAAGGAAGCAACTAATCTAGATAACTTGGCTCAGCTGTATGAAGGTTGGACTGCCTGGGTATGAGTAGGGAGACAGCAGATCGGTCTGGTTCCGCGAGGTCAGACATCCACCAGAATCAACTCGGCCTCAGGCATCCGTAGCCGCACCACAGTCGGTGGTGATGCATACTGGGGCTTAATCTGAGGAAACCTAGGAAATCTCGGTGCACTGGGAAGTGAATCCTGCAGGATAGCTGCACTCAGGGATACGCTAAACACAATGGTCTGCAACCCCCACGGTCAAGGGTGAACGCTCACCGCTTGAGCGACACGGTTTGTCTTTCTGCTACGGAAGAACTGCAAACGTGTCTGGGGGTCAGCTGCAGAAAGAAATCAGGATGCTACAAACCGCAGAGTGATTTGGAACTCAATTCCACCTGACCCTGTGAACAATTCAGGAAACACCGAACCCTGTTCAAAGAAAAACAGAAAAATGGGGCCGTGAAGAAATCACAGCAAGGGCAGATTTGATGCATTCAGATTCTTGTTCCTCTTGTTACGTGGCAGCAGTGCTGGTTGAGTTGACCAGTTAGTATGGGAAAAGGCTACAAAATGTAAACTTCAGAAATGGACTGAACGCAAAGAGCTGTACATCAGATACAAGCTGCATTGGAAGAACTTCTGAGATAGAAGAAAAAGCCTTTGTTCTCTTCTCCTTTTCCTCTTTCACTCCTCCCTCCCAGCCTCTCCTTGCATACACCCCTCTTGGCTTATTCTTGTAGGTTAGGCGTACTTCCAATATACTTTTTATTTCAATCCTTCTACTTCACAGTTTAGTCAAATTAACAACTTAAATTCTGTTTGGTAAACAATTTTTCCAAAAGCACTGAAAATATAGAACATCAATGATTACTTATGAGTTGGATGGTCAAATGCAAAATGTAATTTTGGTTATTTTAAAGTCATTTTTGTGATTCTATTATGTACAGTTTCTCAAAATTGTCACTGTGCATTTAAAAGTAATGATTCCTACAGGCATTTGATTTAATGTGCACTTCCCTCTGCTTGCAGTGTACACTTTTTTGTAATTCAAATTGTCCCTCCAATCTCATTCTACTGTGATTGCTGTAGTTTCTTTCGTACGTAGCTAATCCAATGTAATCTTTACCTTTTTAAAAACCAGGATAGAGTATCTAGTAGAGTTTTACATTGTTGATGACAGATAAACAATAAAGTGATGTTCTGGTGGAGGTAGAGTGATATGCTTTTTACTTCACTTTCCTAATCCTTTTAGTTCACACTTGTAAATTCTAGTGCTTCACTTCGCAGGGGTATGCATATAATCCAAGAAATGAAGGACTCTCAAATTTTTGTTCAACTAGATCTGTAAAGATTTCTGCAAAGTAGTTTTTCTTTGCCATATTTCTTCTATAGACGGTTGTTCAGTAATGCATCCATAGGGAATCTTCCACCAAGGTTTTTTTTAATCAGTTCTTGAAGTGTGATTATGGTCAGAAAAGTCTCTCTGAAAATGGCATCATCTTACATCAAGGTCCTGCTTGACTGCTCGTTGTCTAAAAGACTTCTTGCTTTTTTAAGTAGGACACCTTTAAGAAAAGGCAACTTCCTTTTCTTAGAGCAAATAAACCCCACAGAATTCAGTTATAACTGCAGAATTGTAAAGGTGCTGATGGCTAAAGCAGAAATGCACCCTGGTGTTTTCAGCCCAGATAAATTCGTGTAGCTATGTATGCAAAGTTCCTCTTTTGTAAACTTGGTAAATTCACTATGCACAGTTGCTGAAAAATGTGGGAAGATCCTTAATGCCATTGTAGTCACTTTTCAGAGTAAAACCACACTTTAAATACAGCATTTTTCTGTCAAAATCCAAGTATTAAAGGATTTGAGCCAAGCCCACTACTGGCATAAAAATAATTTAATTGAAAGGGTTTGCAGCAGTTCATCTGAGTAGGAAGCTTGGCTGGTAATTTTTGGATAATGCCAGGCAAACTTCTGTTCCTTTCAGTATTTGCACTATGCTGACTGCTCTGCCTCCGCAGTAGGTCTTAGAATTCACTTTCTCCTCTGTTGCCAATTTTTTGTGGACATGCACTTTGAAGTGTAAGAGTTTTCAACAGTCGTATGGCCTTCCTTGCACTCTGATTGCCTGATTACCTCTAGGGAAGTCACAGGCTTTGCATCTACCAGTGGCCGTGCAATGCATTCCCCTGCCGCCGCCCCTGCCCCTCTGCCGCACGCTCGCGGCGCAGCAAGAGCTGTCGGAATGGTGCAGTGAAGAACGTTCATTTGCAGAGCAAGACACTTGACACTGTTGGTCCTTTTCATTTTTCTCCGGTTCCAAACGAGCTGACGAACAATGTGTTGGAGCAGCGTGGTGACAGGAGTGTGTTGTGGCTGCTGTTTTGTTTCTTGGAAGCTGGGGGGAAGGGAGGGGTAATGCACTCACCTGTGGCTCATGTATTATACCTCTGCCATCCAGAAATGAAACACTTGTGTGGAGATGGGTTCTTACTGCGTAATTTAATAAAGTTTTAAAAAATAAAAAAGAATATGTATTTTTGATTTCCTTGTATGCAAAACTGTGTGGTTGGGAAAATGACATGGGAGAATAAAGTGCCTGCTACAAACAAACACAACCCCAACCCCAAATCAGAGCAGGGTTCTCCAGAGACTGAAATTTGCATAAGTAATGCAAAGGAGACAGCTCGGATGTGCAAGAGTTAGTGGGACTGTCACTGTTGACTTCTGTGCTGACGCATTTTTCTTGGAAATGTTGACAATATGGGGGCTTGGTACAGTCCTGGTGAGACCTAAAATTCAGATTCTGTCCACACGTTCTGCATAGTAAATAAGACTGCATTAGTTACATTCTCTTAAAAGACGTTTTTACAAAGACATAAGGGTAGTTCCTTTATTTTCAGCAAAGCTGGTGTTTTCTCTGCAGTGAGGCACTCTCTGCTAAACTGATCAAATAATATTTACCCTGTTAACTGCTTTGGGGTATCTGTACGAGGAACACCACATAAACATGTTCCTTCAGAAATATTGGAGAGGGTTGGAGAAGTTAAAGTTCTGTTTTTCTAAGTGCTGTAGTCTTTAAGGTTAATTTACTTCAATTATTCATCAGTATGTTCTGTTCCTGGTACATTAGCCATTCTGTTTTAGTACACTCAAGTACTTCAAAGGTTTCCTTGCTTTCTTTTTTCCCTTTTTTCTTTTTTTTTTTTTTTGGTCAGGCTTTTCCTAAAATTAGCAGACATGCTTTATGCATTAAAGAATTTGACTAGGAAAAAAATTTGAGATGACACCTGCCATCTTTGTTTGTTAACACAGTCACAGATTATAGAATGTGGGTTTTTTTTTAGTGGAAAATTTAGGAGTATAAATTGAAAATACAGATATTATCTACAATACTGCTGTGTACTTAAATGCGTAGCTGATGAGAGCGATTTTGGCATTCATCAGGCTAATTTTTTATTAACAGCATAATAAATGTGCATTAGGTATGCTGAAAGGGTGGAGGCTTGACATGTAAACTTCTTGTGTCTGTTCTAAGCGCACAGAGCAATTGCACTGTCCCTTTTAGAAATGCTTTGAAGTCAGCTTGGGCGTTTAATCTCCTGTGCCTGTGCTAGGAGAGAACCTTGGTGCAGGAAGAATTGATGCATTGCAGCATGGTCTGTGCCACGCCAGCATCGCTCAGGTGAGCTACAGGAGGTGGGACTGAGCTGCTGCTCATCCTCTGCCTCTCACACCAGGGCTCAGGTTTTAATGATGAAATTTGTAATCACACATGTACGTACGCAAACCGATTTTTTTATTTTACGTGGTGCCTCACAAGGCCTGGCTGCTCCGCTGCCCTGTGCCCGCAGTGCACTGAGCCCTCTGGAGCACCTCTGGGTGTAAGGGCATCCCCCAGCACTCACCTTTCCCTCTGCCCCTCTGCCGCACGGAGGGAAAGGCACTCTGCAGGCCCTCTGGCATGGGGAAAAGCTGCTTTGGGAGCTGGCCTTTGAAAGAATGGCTGGGAGAGGGTGAATGTGATGGGCTGGAGATGATGGAAACGGCTGCTTTTTGCACTGGTAAGTGCTTGGGTTT
This sequence comes from Acanthiza pusilla, assembly GCA_036630365.1. Classification (NCBI taxonomy): domain Eukaryota; kingdom Metazoa; phylum Chordata; class Aves; order Passeriformes; family Acanthizidae; genus Acanthiza; species Acanthiza pusilla. The sequence goes on along the minus strand of JAXCHO010000030.1, from coordinate 631,480 downwards.
TGCGGTGAGAATCATAAAAATGGATGATCCAGGAGCTGGCTGATGGTGTATCAGATAGAGCAGTGCTGTGCAGGACACTGCAAATACCCTAGAACTGCAATGCATCATAACTCACAGAATGCTGACGGCTTGGAGTCGACCGTAAATACCATCTAGTCCCAGCCCTCCTGCCATGGGCAGGGACATCTCCCAGGATTAAATCTCCCTGGACGAACCTGTTCTCACGACCCTCAGTAAGTAATTTCCTCCTAATATCTAACCCAAATTTCCCCTCTTTCCGTGTGTACCCATTCATTACTCCTTGTGCTGTCACTACAGTTCTGATGAAGAATCCCCCTTCGGACACTGGAAGGCTGCTGTGAGGTCATGCTTCTGTATGGCTCCCTGTTCTTAAAACACTAATAAAATTATTGCTGCCATCACTTCCTTATGAAATCACCTTTTGTGTGAGCTTTGCTGTGGTAAATTACAGATTTTGAGAGTGAACTCCACCATTTATGAGTGGACTTCATATACAAAATGCTACCCAAAAATACTGTTAGCTTTTTAGCAGCATGGGAATGAATTTGAAAGTTATTCAGTATAGAATTTGTTCTTTACATACATTATTGAGTGTGAGAAGCACCCTGTGAAAGGCTAAACCATTCAGGCCAGCAATGTTTGCTTTTACAGTGTCCCTAGTCCTTTTCTCTCCATCAGGCTGGTGCCAGAGCAGTGTCTGTGCCCGAGATGTTTTCTTTGCTCTCATTACAGCCTTGTGCTGCATCCTGGGCACAGTGATTAAGCTCATTACCACACGTGCCTGAAGCGTTTAAAAAGCTGAGTCAGAAACAGTATTTATATCCGTGTGCCTTTCTCCTGTGTTTATTCCCAAGCTGCCCCAAGTTCTGAAGGAAATGAAGCACATTGTTGGGCTTTGATGTCGCCCACAGCTCTCGGCCTGTGCTGGACACTGGTGCGGCCACTCCTCGGGGGCTGCGGCCAGATCCGGGCCCTCCGCTGAGGGACATTGAGGGCTGGGAAAAGTCCAGAGAATGGAGCTGAGGAAGGGTCTGGAGGGGAAGCGTCTGGAGAGGAAGGGTCTGGAGGGGAAGGGACTGGAGGGGAAGGGTCTGGAGGGGAAGGGACTGGAGGGGAAGGGTCTGGAGGGGAAGGGACTGGAGGGGAAGGGACTGGAGGGGAAGGGTCTGGAGAGGAAGGGTCTGGAGAGGAAGGGTCTGCAGCACAGGCCTGCTGATGAGCGGCTGAGGGCGGCGGGGGTGTTTATCCTGCAGAAAAGGAGGCTCGACGGGAATCTTATCACTGAAAGGAGGCTACAGCCGGGTGGGGGTCGGCTCTGCTCCCGGGAAACAAGTGTCAACAGGACATAGTCTTCAGCTGCGCCAGGGGAGGTTTAGGTTGGACACAAGGAAGAATTTCTTCACAGCAAGAGTGATTAGACAGTGGAATGGGCTGCCCAGGGAGGCGGTGGAGTCACCGTCCCTGGAGGTGTTTTAAAGGAAGACTCGACGTGTGTCACTCAGTGCCACGGTGCAGGTGACAAGGCGGTGGTGTTGGGTCACAGGCTGGACTCGGAGCTCTGTCCCAACCCAACTCTTTCTGTCACTGTGTGCCGCGCGCTCCGCTCCGGCGCGGCCCCGGCGCCGCCTCAGCCGCACTGCGGCGCGCGAGGGGCGGTGCGCACGCCCCGCGCCGTTCGAATCCCGGCAGCCAATCGGCGGCCGGCGGGGCGCCGGGGCTGGCCAATCACAGCGCGCAGGCGGCCGGCGGAGTCTATAAAAGGCGGCGGGCGGCGCGCGGGGGGAGGGCGTGGCCGGAGGGCGGCGGTGCGGGAGCGGCGCAAGATGGCGGAGGGCGACAACAACAGCGTCTATCAGCTGGTGAGGGCGGGCGGCGGCGCTCGGGCCTGCCGGGGCGGCGGGGGAGCCGGGCCCGCCCCGCCCTGCCCTGCCCTACCCACCCCTGCCCTGCCCTACCCGCGGCGGCGGCTGCCGAGGGCCGCCCCGGCCCCGCGCCGTGTGACGCCGTTGGCTCCCGGAGCGCTCGGCGCGGCTGCGGCTCGGGCCCGGCGGGGCCGCGCGGGGCGGTGTGCGGTGCAGGCCGGGCCGCGGGAGCGGCGGCTGCGCTGCTGCTCGCGGCAGGGCCCCAGCGGCGCCTGGCGTTACCTGACGGGCGGGGGTTACCCCGGCTGTCCGTCGGTCTGTCAGTGTGTGTCTGTCCGTGTGTGCCTGACCCTCCCGCTGCGGGACCGAGCGCCGCAGCGATACCGGAGAGCGGCAGGCGCTGGCTGATCAGCTTAACTCGGTGTGCCAAGACGGGCTTGAACAGTTAAATAAACACAAGGGTATGCCGGCCTTGGTAAGCGGCTGCCGTGCGGAGTGGGAAGATCGCTGTGAAAGCCTGTGGAGCGGCAGGGGCTGGAAGCGTTTGAGCGCTGCGGTGCTGCAGCCCCAGGCTGGGCACGGGGAGCAGCTCCAAGAGCTTGGAGGGAGGCTCCAGTGTTTGCAGAAAGCCCACGGAGCTGTATTGTCCTTGTTATTTACTGGTGTCGGAGTTCTCGTTGGAATTAAGTGTAGCGATAGCTGAGTGGAACTTGTTCTGTTACCTGTGCACGGCAGACCTGCATGTCGAGATGGCTCTTCACCTCTTACTGCTCGGGCAGCAGGCGCTTCTGTTCACGGTTACCTGAGTTTTGTAATCTCTGAGATGCCATCTCCCACTGAGGGGAGGCTGTTAAGCTCTGTTAAATGTGGAACACCTCAGGTGAACTGCTTAGCAAGCTGCTGGCAGCACAGGTGGGGCCTCCTTGCTGGAGGGGTGTAGGGAGGAATGTAGGAATCACATAGAAAGTGGAGCTTAAAAGCTGTCTTGGGCAGCTTGTAGGAAAACTTGCTTTGCAGTCCCAGTGTGATCAGTTGGGTAACTTTACTGTGGATTCTGAGTCTTTTTTCATCTTCCTCATAATAAGAAATTGGCATTGGACAGCAGCTAGAAAGCTTCAGTTTAATGTGGTAGAGTTGTCTTGGAAAATAACATTTATTTTTTAATAGTTCTCAAATTAGTTTTCCAGATGTTGACACTAAAAACTTGAGAGGCTTTGTCTCCTGACTTGAGAGGCTTTAAAACCTGACTTCCTACTAATCTGTGGGGATGGGTATGGTGAATGGGACATTGGGGGAGAACTCCTTGGCCAAATCTGGGAGGAGGTGTTGTTTGGTCTATACATGCTACTAGGATCTTGACTATATGAGGATCTTGACTATTTTGAAGTATCACTGCTACAGTGTCATAACTTAGTACAAAACTGACAATATTATTCCAAATTTAGTTACTCAGAAAGGTTTCTGCCTGGGATCTTTAATTATTGCACAGGGCTTTTTTTAGCTGCTTCAGCGTGGGAATTAATTTGATACTCTTTTAGTAAAGGAATTTTCTTCTCTTTTTGTGTAGGCTTCTGAAACCGCAAGCTTGGAAGAGCAGTTGCAAGGATGGGGAGAAGTGATTTTGATGACGGATAAAGTTCTTCGCTGGGAGCGAGCCTGGTTTCCTCTGGCTCTGATGAGTGTTGTTTCCTTTTCTTTCCTGTAAGTACCTTGTGGAGGGAGCCTGGAACATCTTGCATCTTCATGGCTGGTAGCAAACCTATTAAGAAAATTAGTAGGACATCTGGAGAAGTCTAATACCAAGGCTTTTACTCCAGCTTGTTTCTTAAAATGTGTGAACATTGTTGGAAATTAAAACTTGAAGTATTGAAAACAGGAAGTAACACGAGTCACATCCTGCTCAGAGGAGGGGACAGTGCTTTCTGCACAAGCTGTTTGCCAGCAGCAGTTCTGGGGTTTTTACTGTGCTCAGCTGAATGTTCTTTAGTGATGCAATCATGTTCTGCCCTCATTCTTTGTACCCTGCTCCTTAGTTAGATCTGCTGATCTCCTTTGGCTTTTTTCCCTCCCAAACCAATAGCAGTGTCATTATGGAAAGCTTGTTTCCGTAGGGCAAGATTTCCTATTCTGCATCTTTGCTGTGGTGTTTAGGATAAGTTCAGGGTTTTTTGCAGAGCTCAGGTTTTTTACATTCTCTGTTATGTCCTTTGAGAAGGGGGGAGAATGGAAGGCTGCAGGTAACTTCAGTCAGCAGGGTGGGAGGTGTTGCCTGTCTGATGGGAGGAGCTGGAGGCACTTGGATGTGCCTTTATGTAACATGGTAGGAGTCAGGATGGCTTGACCTGCCTCCACAGACAGCTGTTGGTGCCAGCTGTGCAGTGTGCCAGCTGTGTCTGTTCCTGCAGTAAGGAGAGGAGCTACAAAAATAAATGTTGAACCAGGGGAGACAGAGATCATTGGTCTTTTGGCTAATGTACCTTCTGGTCCTCAGGGGATGTGAGGAGGATGGAAATCAAGCAGAAACTGAAAAGTGGCTTTTAAAAGAAGTAGCTGTGTGAAATTGAGGGTATTCTGTTATGAATTCTGTGATTATAGAAGGAAAGATCTTGTGTTGAATAATACTTCATGGAAATGCAGAATTACCTCAGGTTCTGAATTCATCAAAATGACCTCGATCATCCAGCACAGCAGCATTGTGCAGATGTGCAGAACAGCTGGCCCTGCTGTGGACTGGGTTATTTCTTTGCTTTTACTGGTTCAGTGTTCAGGAAGTTCTGTGAGGTGCAGGTGAGTAGCAGAGGCCCCAGCTGGGTGATCAGACACTCAGGAGATGAGCTGGTTCCTGTCGAGTTGCCCTTCTGCTGTGTTTGCATGAAGGCACACTGCATATGGAGAACGCAGCCCTGTCCTGAGTGGAGATTGATGGCCTCTTGTCCAGAACAGGTTGGACTGGCTCTCCCAGGAGACACAGAGCAAATGACAACCTCTGATGGATCTGAGTTCTGTGACTTCAACAACAAAATTACAGCATTTGCTCTACCTGGTCATTTCATGTGTTAGCTCACTCATCCTCATCCCTCTGTCAGTGCTAAGTTCACTTTGTGTCAATTTCTGAGAGAACAATAATGATGAATTTTTACTTCTACTGAACTTTATGCCCTATTTGTTTGTAGCATATTCTTATGTGTACATTAAGAGAAAAAGGTATTTTTTGTAATTTTGTTTCAGGTTGGGCAAGAGAGTAGGTCTACTTTTTGAAGTTTTGAGCCAGTCTGGAGAAGTGACCAAGCATGTCTAGTATTTAGTAGTTTAAACATTCAGAAATAACTCATCTTCTTTCTGCAGGATGATCTACTATTTGGACCCATCAGTTCTCTCAGGCGTCTCCTGTTTCGTTATGTTCCTCTGTTTGGCTGATTACCTGGTTCCTGCTCTTGCTCCTCGAATCTTTGGCTCTAATAAGTGGTGAGGAAAGCTTCAATTAAAACAGTTTATTGAGTGTAAATGTGATCTTTATCAAAATGGATGTCTGATTTGCAGATATCACATGGTTACTTTGTAGAGTCATTGTAGTGAGGAATTGGCAATCTCTGTAACACGTGAAGTGAGGGCAGTAGGAAGATGTTCCTCATTCTTTTTCTGAAAGACAACACTGCAACATACCCTTATTGTTCCTTTTCTTCTGGAAAAATTAGATTTTTTTGAAGAAGTAGGCACATTCTTTACTCCTCATTAAGCATACTAGTTATTTCTGCTAAACTAGTTTTAATAATTAATGGATAATAAATACTAAGAACTAAGATTATGTGGAAGAGTATTGATTGCAAGTTTGGAAAGAGGCAGTAGTAAATGTGATGAAGGAAGAGAGTAATGCAGAGAGTATGAATGTGATTGAAACATTTGAAAAAGGGTAAGCTTGTATAAAAGCAGTACTTGAAGAAGAACCTAATTTGACCTAAATTTTGAGTTAAAGGTGAATTTTAATGTATCTACTCTAAGATGACTAGTGGATAAATGTTCTTATGCAGGTGTGTATTAATTGTGTGTGTCACACTGGTATCAGGTTAAGATCAGTGGTCTTTGGTTTGAATGTGGTTGCTCTTCGGGAGTCAATTTAATAGAGTCAGTATTAAAATTAAGAGTCAGCATACAGGAAAATTTCATGTGCACTTCCATTGCAGTGCTCAATGAGAGGCATCAAACTAAGCAAGCAAATGACAAGATAAGCCCTGGATACATTTTTACTGCTGCAAAAATGCCATGGGAGGTTTTTCAAAATTTTAAATTAATCTTGGATTCTTGTTTCTGGCTTTTTTCCCCTCCCTTTAATAAAAGGACCACGGAACAGCAGCAAAGATTTCATGAGATTTGCAGCAATCTGGTGAGATCTCGTCGCCGCATTGTGGGCTGGTGGAAGCGCCTCTTCACTCTGAAGGAGGAAAAGCCTAAAATGGTATTGAGTTCTAGGAGTTAATCTCTATTGTCTTCATATTTTGTTTGATTTAGCTTTGTCTAAAGTATTTTAGCAAGGCACATGCCAGAATGAACTGGTGTTCCAAACCAAGAACTGGGAGTTTGGCTGTGACTTGATTCTGGTCACTCATTTGTTCACACCTGGAGTGGCAAGACACAAGGCTTATAAACCTGCAGTTCTGGGCAGTTTGGGAGCATACCCTTGGTAATAAGATAAAGGAAGACTGGATGTCTCTGGATAGGTAAATTTTTGGAAACAAGCTGTTGCCAGTGTGCACAAACTGTCCAAAGAGCTAGATTTTTGGTGGTGTGTCAGCTGGTACAGGAACTACTGAGCCCCAGCCCCCAAACCAGCTTTGGGTGCAGTGTGGGGATGGCACAGTCTGGCACTAAGGGATATATGGGTAACAAACAACTGGCACCCAGTGCAGCTCATGGTCTGAAAACAAGCCAGAACCTACAATTACAGATCCTGTAATCTCAGTTTTAACACTCCTGTGCATAGGTATTGTGTGGAAGAGCCAGAAATCTTCAAGTTAGGTTTAAATGTTGAAGTGCTGCCAAATGCTGAAGGGAAGGGAGAATCCCCAGCAGGTCTGTGGTAACTCTTCCTTTTTCTCTCTTTAGTACTTCATGACCATGCTCTTCACTCTTGCTGTGGTTGCCTGGATTGGACAGCAAGTTCACAATCTCTTTCTGACCTATCTTATTGGTAAGTGTGAGCTTTCAAAACACAAGGAGTTCTGTTGTTAGCTGCCTGAAATGGGTTGAGACTGCTAGAAGTAATTTTTGATGAGGTGTGGTGGGGTGTTTTCATTGCAGGGTTATGTTTTTCTCTTTTCAAGCAGTTAATGGGGCTTAAGGGAAGCAAGGAGTTGCAGAGTGACAGAAGCTTGTTAAGAGAATATTAAATCTTGTTTTTGTTCTCCTCTCCAGTAAGTTTCATGTTGCTGTTTCCTGGACTAAACCAGCATGGGATCATCACAAAGTACATTGGAATGGCAAAAAGGGAGATCAACAAACTTCTCAAGCACAAGGAAAAGAAAAATGAATGAAGACTTAACTGGTGTTCACTCTAGTAAAAGGTTTTCTTGGGAACAGTTTTGAGAATTAATGTATAATTAAGACAATAGAAGTTGTATTGCTCACTGACTTTTTTTTTAATTGGCTCCCTGATGAAGTGAAAAAGTCACTCCAGCAACTGCTGTGGGTTTGTCTCTTGCTGTGCTGAGTAGGGTTCTGCAGCCTGGAGCTGATCTGTCTGAAAGATCCTTTCCTTTGATGTGTGGAGCTTGTTAAGTGTCTTCATCAAACTAAGAGACCCTGTGCGTAACTACCCAGCAGCAGAGCTGTAATGCCTGATAGTATTTCTGTAACTCTGTTAGTTTGCTGATCATTAATTATGGCTGCAGCAAGTGTGGAGGGCAGTTCTGAAGGCTGGTGCTTTCTGGAGGCTTGTTACTACTGATCCTTGTGGCAGGAGGACGATTAGCTGAGTGAGAATGGCCACGGCTGAGGGTGCCCATCCAAATGGGGCACAAGGTTGGCTCCATTGCCTCACCGACTGTGTTTGCTTCTTCTGGCTGTGTGTACCTGGGAATGTGTTGAATGGGGTCTGGAATATAGAAATTTGTAGTTGAGTTGTTTAGCTGTAGTGTAAACTCATTGCACTGAGACTGTAGGAAATGAGTGAAGGTGTGTGTAACCTTAACAGCTGATTGCTCTGGAAACTGCTGTTGTCATGGAGCCTTGTAGCACGTTTGGTTTTATGAATGTTCGTCTGTAAACAAAATTACTCTGAACATGCTGAGTTTGACTCTGTAAATAAGCCTGAATTGTTTGTGCTTTTCTATGACCTCTCCCTCTTTTTTTAAAACTGAACTTTTTTCTTTAAAAAGCTAAAACCTGTGTTAATGTTTTAAAAGTTTACTGTTTTAAAACGAACTCTTCAGTGTCTATTGTAACTGTTGAATAGGTAAATACAGACTAAAGAGAAACTACTTGAAGACTTGCTCTTTGTGAATGTACAGGGAAGGGTGTCAATGCCTATTTTAATCAAGAAGGAAAGCTGGGGGTGGTTGAGAAGTGCTGTCCTGAGCTGGCACAACCTGTGAGTCGCTGGGATGTGTGAAGCCAAACACGATGCGGTGTTCAGAGCTGCGTTCCCGAGGGTTGGGAATACACTGACCCCACGGTTAGGTTAGGTGTGCACGTCTGCTGCCCAGCCCCGAGCGCCGTGCGCCCCTGGGAGCTGGGATCGAGGACAGACACAGCCCCGCAGCCGGGGTGTGCTCGCTGCCGCTCCGTGTCGCGGTGTCGCGGCTCCCTCAGCCGGGCTGTTGCTCGCTCGTGTCGCGGTGTCGCGGCTCCCGCTGTCCCGGGCCCGGGGCTGAGCCGCGCGCTCTGCCGGGCGGACTGCAGCATTTTGTCCCTCGCTCCCCGCCGTACCGTCCGCACGAAGCGTCCCCGTTGCTATGGAAACCAGGCGGCGGCGTCGCTCCGGAAGTGCGGCGCGGGGCTTCAGCCAATGGGGAGGCGCAGGCTTGCCCCGCGAAGTCTCGCGATATCTTTCCCGCGGCTGGCGCTCCCATGAGCCCGCGCGGCCCGCGCTCTTCCTTTTCCGCCATCGCGCTGAGGGTGAGTGTGGCCCGAGCCGCGGCCGCGCCGCATCCGCGCCGGCCCCGCGCCATCCGCGCCCCGCGCCCGCCCCGCCCGCGCCGCCGCCGCCAGCGGGCACCGCCCCGCGCGCCCGGCCCGCTTTGAGCCGCCGGCAGCGGCCCCGGCGCCGTGCGGAGCCGCGGGAGTGCGGAGCGGGGGGCGGCACCTCCCGCCCGCGGCCCCGCGCTGCGCAGCCATGGGCGGCGGGAAGGCGGCGCGGCGGCCGGGCCCTGTGGGGAGCTGGGCTGGGCAGGGCGCGGGGCAGCCGCGGGGCTGGGGCACTCCAGGGCGTGCGGATCGTGCGGGCAGGCCGGGGCGGAGGTAGCGGAGCGCGGGGGGCGGGCGCGGCCAGGGCCCGGAGAGGAGAGGAGAGGAGGCGGCCCCGGCCCGGGGGCTGGCGGCTCTCGCCGGGGGCGGGAATTGGCTCCCGCGGTGGTGGTGTCGGTGGTGAAAGTCCTCGTGTGCCGCGGGAGCTGCCCCGTGACCGGGCAGGGACAGCTTTGTGGACAGTTCTGTCAGAGAGGGGTGGCAGTGCCAAGTCACCTCTGCCGTGCCGGGGGTGCTCCGAGGCTCCTCTTTCCAAGCGTGTGAGAGCTGCTGCCAGGTTTCCTTTCCCGAGCGCTGTGTCTGTGCGTCCTGCAGGTTTTCTGCAGATCAATGAGCCGGGCAGCGTCTGCTGATTTCATACCACTAGGATCTAGTTGTCACACAGGATTGCTACTGTGCAGCTGGGTTTTAACGCCGAACTGCTTTAGCTGGGGAGGTGTCACAGGGCTGGCATGGTGTCTGGATGGTGGCTTTGAAATCTTCGTGTGTGTGCTCTGATAAACCCAAGTTTAATTGTGCCAGATGTCCTGGTTTACGGTAGTGGTGACTCTTCCTGATCCCAGCTGAGTGCGTGACTTGGTTCGCTTATTTAGCTTGAAAGCACTTTTTAAGGTTTAATGCAACTTTCTGTCAGCCTTGGATCTTTTAGATCTAAAATTAGCCTCAACAGAAGCACTGCTCGGTATTTTCTGTGCTGAAGAGCTGGTGCAGTAACTGCTGCCCTTCCTGCAGGCACCATGGTGCGGATGAACGTTCTCGCCGATGCTCTCAAAAGCATCAACAATGCAGAGAAACGTGGGAAACGCCAGGTCCTCATCCGGCCGTGCTCCAAAGTGATCGTCCGCTTCCTGACCGTGATGATGAAGCACGGTGAGTCCTGCCCCGCTGCCCGGGGGGTCTGGGGGTGCTGCTGGGGGAAAAGAAGTAAATCAAAGTGCTTGAAGTAGTTTGGTGCAACATAGTTAATTAGTTGTGTCCTTGTTGCTGAGTGTTCCGTGTTTCTGTGTCTGCTGGTCTCTGCAGGTTACATCGGTGAGTTCGAGATCATTGATGATCACAGAGCTGGGAAGATTGTTGTCAACCTCACAGGCAGACTCAACAAGGTAGGATTTGTCTTCCTGAATTCAGGTCTCTAAGGAGGTGTTTAAATGAGACTTTTTAAAAATTTTGTGTTGGTCTGCTCCATTTCTGAAAGAACAGCTTGTAAAGAAGGTGATATTTGCTGAGTCTGTGTAAATAAGAGTAGCATGGATGTTATCAGTGAAAAGGGTGGTTAATTTGTCTCGATTCATAATGGTATGGGTGACTAATTACAGTTCTTTTAAACTCTGAATATGTAAGGTACGTTTTCAGGGATCTCTGTTTGCAAGTGCTGTGTATTTCTCTGTCTTCAAAGGCTTTCTGGCTGCCTAGTGCTTTCTCAGGTTCTTTGATGTTTAAGCTATCTGGAAGTCTTGTCTTAAGAGATAGGAGCTGAGTTTGTTTCAGTTGATGTTTGATACCTGCAGATGTGGAGAAGACAAAGCCTTCTCCTGCTGCCAGGTGGGCTTTGCGTGCAGTGAGGGAAGGTTGAATGTTACATTAATTGGTGCTTGTGAAGTTCCTGGGGCTTATGAGGCATTAATGTGTTTTTTGGAAGACTTTTAAATGCTTATGTCTCAAACTCCTGAGCTGTGTAGTTCTGAGGTGACTTGCTGTGCATCATTCTTTACAGTTCAGCTCTTCAAGTGAGAGTTGGCTCTTCAATAAAGAAATAAAAAAATGGCTTGGTCAAACTATGCTGGGGGCTGTTTCCATGATGAATAAATATTGCATCTGAAAATTGTGTGAGTGTGTGAGGGAGATAATCTCGACAGCCCCAAATTACTGCAGTAATTACAGTGTTATGTGTGTGTAATAAAAGTGCTGTGTGTCAGGTTTGTGTAGCATTCCTTGACCTCTTCCAGGGTGATTTTGTGATGGATCTTCCAGGCTGCAGCTGGATATGTTTCTCTCGATCATTGCAGTAAGGGAGCAGTTGTTTGGGTCAGAAAAACTTGCATAGTGCAGGAAGGTGTGCTTCTGTTTTGGTGTTGGATAGTTGTTAAGGTAATTGGAGCCAGTGAGGGAACTGGAGGTGGAGGTCATGATCTGCAGTACAATAAAGTTGAAACCCCAGTAACTTTTGTGCATGTTTTTTGCTAACCATGTATGATGGTTGGAGGTGGAATATCCCTGAGCAATCACAGGCATTTTGCTGATGTTAAAAGTGCTTTTGTGCTCCCCTGGGCATGGGCATTGCTTGGGGGAGCAGTTTGAGCAGCAGCTGAAGGCTGTTCAGGGGAGGAGGAAGGGGTGAGGCTGAGTGAGTAACTGGGGAAGAGTTGCTGGGGGTGAGGGTCCTGGGGATCCCAAGGGACCCCTTTGTGCTGTGGGTACAGAATGTGTGTAACTGCACTTTGTTAAAGGCCTTTAACAGGAACTGGGATTGCAAATGTGCAAATCCATGGAGTCCTTCAGTTTGTAACAGAATCCTCTTTTGCAGTGTGGTGTAATCAGTCCCAGATTCGATGTTCAGCTGAAGGATTTGGAAAAGTGGCAGAACAACCTGCTGCCTTCCCGTCAGTTTGGGTGAGTATGAGGAAGGGTCACGTGTGTGTTGTGTGTGAAAATGAGGGGTTTGTTACACTCACAAACTGCCTGAGTGAGCCTCACCTGGCACCTTTTCTCTGGTCAGTCTGGAGGTCAATACCAGTCTAAAAATCCACCTTCCATATAAATTCCCTTTTTAACCAGTTTTAAAGGGACACTGCTAAGCAAGGCCTAGCTTTGGTAAAATCCTCGTTTCACCATTTCACAGTTTGCTGGAAAATAGGACTTCTTGCACACTTGTTTTGGTTTTATGAATGGCCATTTTTAAGTGGGGGAGGAATGTAATTTGTCAGGTCACTGGAAGTAGACTGAACTACTTGAATTCAAATGTCCTGGTTGTGTCCTAATTAATCTGCTGTGATGTCATGAGAGACTTGGAGCCTCAGTTAAACAAACCTCCACAACACAGGCAATCTTACTATTGTGCAGTGTATTTCTTCTCCCCAAAATGTACTGAATGAATCAAAGGCAGTAAATCCCAGCGCACCAGGATGGCAGAGCTGGAAGAGTCTCCAGGGCCTCAGCCAGTCTGTCCATCAAAGGGAGGATGAACAGTTCTGTTCTGTGTCTCTTCTTAAAGCTCCAGCGAAACTCCTGCTTCAGCTTGTTCTGTGTGGCTGCTGTGTGTGTTGTCCCTGGGAGTTTTAGGAGTGTTTAGAGTGGTGGCACAGGAGGCTCTCGGACACAAAGCTGTGTGGGTAGTCCCGATGCTGGCATTGGCAGTGACAGTGCTGCAGAGGCCAGCCCATGAGCAGATCCTCCCTGCAGGCAGTGCTGAGCTCTGGGGCAGAGCTCCAGGCTGAGGAGCTGTCCAGCTCTGGCACCTCTGCCCGTGCTGGGGAGCAGCGTCTGCAGGATAGAAGTGGATTTGGTTCAAAACAGAGTTGCTGCTGCAGCGGCTGGGCAGGGACTGCCCAGGGAGATGTGCAAGGCAAGAGGCAAACAGCTGCAGAGCTGAGGCTCTGTCCTGTGAGTGCTGCAGAGCTGAGGCTCCTCTGTCCTGTGAGTGCTGCAGAGCTGAGGCTCCTCTGTCCTGTGAGTGCTGCAGGGCTGAGGCTCCTCTGTCCTGTGAGTGCTGCAGGGCTGAGGCTCCTCTGTCCTGTGAGTGCTGCAGGGCTGAGGCTCCTCTGTCCTGTGAGTGCTGCAGGGCTGAGGCTCCTCTGTCCTGTGAGTGCTGCAGGGCTGAGGCTCCTCTGTCCTGTGAGTGCTGCAGGGCTGAGGCTCCTCTGTCCTGTGAGTGCTGCAGGGCTGAGGCTCTGCTGTCCTGTGGGTGCTGCAGGGCTGAGGCTCCTCTGTCCTGTGAGTGCTGCAGAGGAGCAGGCCTTGCTGCTGTGACACAGAGGTGACATTGGTGCTGTCAGCTCTGTGCCAGCCTGGGACAGAGATTCACTGAGCTTTTGTTCTCTCTCGGCAGGTACATTGTACTGACAACCTCAGCTGGCATCATGGACCATGAGGAGGCGAGACGAAAACACACAGGAGGCAAAATCCTGGGCTTCTTTTTCTAAAACTTGTAAAAAAAGAGGATACTAATAAATTGTTCAAATGGACTCTGGTGTTTCCAGTCAGTATTTTAATGACTTCGGGCACTGCCTGTGATAGTGCTTGTAACAGACTGCTCTTCAGTGGTGCTCAAGTTCCAGCTTCACCTCAAACGATGTTTGGGTTCACACCAACCCTGGGCACAGTTCTATTTTTGTTAATGGTATAATGTACTTCTCATAGTTACCTCAGGAGTGGCAGTTTGGGGTCATCGTGCAGGAGAGCCACAGCAGGGGAGCTCTAATGCTGAAGTAGTGCTAATCTCAGCTGTGCTGTGTGGGGTCAGCTCACAGGTGTTCAGTGCATGTGTCTCCACAGTTACTTGGATGTGATCTGGAGTCTCATCTTTTGGCTCAATAACAGAAGATACCTTGCTAGATGGTATTTCCTGTTTATGGTTTAAAAAGTGGGATGTGGCATTCTGGAATAACTGAAATGGTTGAAATTTGATAACAGATCACAAACTTGTTCACATCATGTAGTGTAAGGAGTAACTGAGGTTGGGAGGTGAAAAATTTTTTTTTTTCAAATTTCTACTTAAGTCTTTTGAAACACCAAAATTTTGGGTAGGGTGGTTGCTTCGCAGCTGCTTTGCATGTTGGCACAAAGATAGAACTGTTTGGGATTTCTTTTTTTTTTTTTTTTTTTTTTAGTTTTTAGAGTGAGGAAATAGGGTCATCTGAACCTACAGGTAGGGAATATTTAGTATTGAATGAGTTGGTGTTTGCTTCAGGCACATGGCGGCACAATGACACAGAGAAATCAAATGTATTTCAAGGCAGCACATGGAGTAGTATAATTTGAGTTGGTGGAGGATGGAAGCAAGCAGGGAAGGGAATGTAGCAAGCCTGTTTCAACACTAAAGCAGCTGGGGAAGTCGTGCTTCTCCCTACAAACACTTGGAAACTGAGTTTTCTTCTCAGTGATACATCCCCGTGCCCACTATGTATGTGTTGTGCCTTCGAGGTGATACTTCACCACAAACCTTTTCCCAGAGCCTTGGCAGGGATGTGACTCCAGGCCCCAGGTGTGAGCTCAGTAACTCTCTAGCCTCTCTCGGTTCAGTTTGTTCCTCTTCGTGGAGAAGAAGTGAAGGTGACACTGCTAAGCAAACAGATCCTCACTCTGGACAGACCTTGCAGTGTCGCCTGATGTGCTTCCCCAGGAGCATGGGGTGCCAGCAGAGCTCTGGCAGTGCTCCCAGGACGTGTGTGGCACCATGGTCTGACTGCAGCCTGGCTGAGAGGAGCAGGGGCTCAGCCCAAAGCTGCTTGACCTGCTCTGTCACGGCTGGGATGGCTAATGTCACAAACTGCACTGGAGATGGCATCAGAACGTTCTAATGGATCACTGTGGCTCTCAGTTGGACTGGAGCAGCTCTGCTCAGCTGAACGTGAAACTGTGCACTGGATTAGAAGAATAGTTACAAAGTCAGAAGTCTGCTTTAAACCCCTCTTTTGTTGTCAAATCAAGCCATTTTGTGATAGGTGACATTTCTCCTGCCATTAATGGATATCATTCTGTAGTGCCAGGCACTGACACCTGAGATTTTGTGCTTCTTGCTCAGCTACCCTGAAGATTGTGTCAAGATTCCGCGATTCCTTTATATAAAATCTTTTTTTTATCAAGTCTAGAATAGAACACGTTTCTTACACCTAATGGAAGAGGGTCACTGACACTTTTAAGGCTTCCTTTAGATGAGTTTACCATGGCAAATTTCCTGCTGGTTTGACATTTGTGTTTTAAATCAGTTTTACAGAGGACATAGATCGTAGTTTTCTGACCCAGCCTAGCTCTGTGTGTCCTTTACTCCCACAGACACTCCTGAGGTAACAATTTCTGGTGTTCTCAGTTGACAGATCAGTTGGGAATGGACTGTGAATTTATTTCACAAGCCAGCCCAACACCTTCTATAGAATTAAATGGAAATTGGAGCCCTGAGGTAACAAGAATGACTTGGAGGAGAGGAAGCAGCAGCAGAAGGACTTTCCCACAATATATCCCCAAATGTCACTGCACCCAGGCACACCTCGTGGGGAAGCTGATGTGGCTGATCTGAGCTCATGAGATGATCTCTGAGCTTGTGCCTCACCCATGAGAGCTTCACTCTTCAGCTGCTGCCTGAGAGCTGAGAGCTTTGGAAGGAGGGCTGGGGAGCTGGCAGGAGACATGCCCTGCAACACAGCAGCTTCGAAAGGGTTTGCAGGAATCCTTACTCTCAGATGTGTTTAAAATCTCAAAGTGGTATTTTAATAAACCTGGTACTGTTTTGTGAGCTGAGGGCATGTTGTACCTTGGACAGTTTGTAGGTAAAAGCATTTTGGGTGAGAAATGGGTAGATAGAGGAGAGGGAAAAGGGCACAAAGCTGAAGTGCAGTGTGGGTTACAGCAGGCGAGCAAGGGCAGGGGTGAGGTCAGGGAAGGGTTTGGGACCTGTGGGCAGAGGGAACAGCAGGGATGGGGCAGTCCCCATGGGACAGAGGCAGGGACCTTCGTGTGGGGACCCCTGAGGAAGCCCCTGAGTCGCCAAGCCTTGCCCCTGCTGCTGTCCTGGTCCCCTGGAGTCACCTCCTTGCCCTGCACACCAATCCTGACCCCAGCTCTGTGCCTGGCACTGCAGAGCTGCACTGCCTGCAGCCCCTCCAGACAGCTCAGCATCACTGCCTGCAGCCCCCAGCCCCTCCAGACAGCTCAGCATCACTGCCTGCAGCCCCTCCAGACAGCTCAGCATCACTGCCCCATCCCAGCTGGCTGAGAGGGGTCAGAACTTAATTAATTGTGCAATTAGTCAATAGGAAGTGCCTGGGAGAGGGCTGGGGATGCCCCTGTGAGGCGCAGCCTGGCCTCACTCCTGCAGTCAGGTCAGTGCTTTGTGATGCCACTGTCCTTGTGCCAAGGCTCAAACAGCCTGCCGTGGATCCAGAGAAACACTCACGGTGCCTGAGAAGGTGGCAGCAGATGGCAGCAGCCGACCTGGGACTGCTGGGGACAGAGGGACACTGCGGTGAGTACAGAATGTCCTCACTTCTGTGGCCCAGTGCACAGAGAGTGTTTTCTGTCTGGGATGCTTTGAGCCTGTTTTAAGGGAATATGGGAGGTGAGAGTAAGTGTGGCTTTTCAAAATGCTGCAGCAGGCTGAGAAGCTGGCGTGGGACAGTGCCTTCGCTGGAAAGGCTCCTTTGCTTCCTCATCCTTCTGTCCAATGTTAATTAGCTAATTTAGATCTAAGACAAGGCTGTGTCTTACTGCCAATTTATATAAATATCCATGTCTCTGTAAATACCTGGATGGATTTAACCACAATTTAGTCCAGAGAACTACTTTAGTGGAGTCAAGAGGTTTCAGAGGCTGGTGGCCTCCGTTCTTGTTCGTGCCTCTGGTGTTTTCTCTGCTCAGGTGCTGCTGTTGTATCAATGCAGTGATGTTGTGTTAATCAGGAATTTTCCTGGTCCTCAGGACAGCCCAGATCAGTCACGTGGTGGTGTTGGGATCAGTGGTGCTGTTGGTTTGTTTGTGCTGCTGGGATGGCCATGGGATTTGGGATTAAGAGGGCAGGGTTCAAGTTCCAAGTTTAGTTTAGTTACATTTTATTGAGGATTTTTTCTGCTGGTGCTGCGCTTAATCACTGTGTGTGCATTCCTGTGGCATTGTCTGCTTTTGGGCCAGGCGCCCTCGCAGGGTATGTGACACTCCCGAGACTCTCTGACTGCCAAGGAGGTGCTTTTTCATAGCTTTGGTAGTGCTGTGTGAGGGCCACGGAATGGAGAGCATCCCTGCTGGTCTATAATCCATTAATCTACTTTCTCTTGGACCTTTACAATTTCTGTCTGGGAGCTGATTTTTTTCATGTTTAATTCCCTTGATTTATTGTTCCCACTCTGTGAACAAACCATGCTACACATTCTCCAGAAAACTTTTTCCAGAAGCTTGCAAAGCTCTGCCTGTCGTCTCTAGATGTCTCTCTTGCCCTAAATAAGAAAAAATGAAAAAGGCAGAACCAAAACACTTGGTTTGTGATCTTGGACAGAAATGTGTGTGTGGAACACTTCCATCCTCACCTCCCTGGCGAGATTGGAGTGGGACTGGCCCCTCATTTGTGGGGAGGAAACGTGGCACAGCCGTTCTTGTTTTCCACTGATGGAAGCTCACTGTGCTTCAGCTGCACCAGGCTGGGAGAGGGAAGAGGCAAGGATTGTGTCTGGGAGCAGGGGAAAAGGGTTGGTGGGTGAGGATAAAGGAAAAGTGCTGCTGCAGCCCAGCTCTGGCACCTTCTCAGTCTCATTGCTCCATGGATGGAGCCTGACCGGAGTTTGCTCCACTGCTCTGTGCCATTTCAAAGGCAAAGCCCAAGAACATCAGTGGCACCTTCAGGTTTTCAGTGTCTGTGCAAATCAGGCCTTTAACCGTAAGAATGAAAAAGGGGGAAATGAAAGGTTGTTTTTCCTTTTCTCTACTCCTCTGCAGTTCCCGTGGGTGCTTGTCTCGCCCTCGCAGGAGCATGCCAGGCTGGCTCTTGCCTGGCAGGATCCCCAGGGACAATCCCGTGCCTGTGTGGGTTGGTGATCAGCGCTGGCCCTCGTTCAGCCCTGGCATTCATTCCTGGGGGCACTGACAGCAGCCCCGCGGTGAGGCAGTGGCACTCTCACATTGAAACCATTTTCAGCTCCATGGGGAGGCTGTGGTGCTGGACCTGACTGCACACCTTGCTGGGGAGGCTGTGGTGCTGGACCTGACTGCACACCTCGCTGGGGCTGTGCTGGGACCTGTGTGTCCTGCTCAGGATGGGCACACGGATCTGTCCCTCCTGGGCAGAAGTCAAAGCCTTGCTTGTTTTCCGTGGCTGGTGGTGATTTCTGACTCGATTCTATTTTCAGTTTAACATTCTGGTTCAGCCCAGGCAGCAGGAGTTTTCTGTGAAGCCTCGTGCAGGGTGTGCTCCACCAGGTGCAAGATGAGCTGTGTGCTGTAGGAGCCCTGAGCTCATCTGCAGGGCAGGGTTTGCTCCGCGAGGAAGCAAAAATCAGGAGACTATTTCTAGCTCTGAAATACTTCTCTTGAATGACATTCAGTCCTCACAAGCCTTTGATGAGCAGAGATAATCCCTGGAGGGAGCAGGCAGAGGTGCCTGGACTGTGCTGGGCTGCTGGCAGTGCCCGGCGAGGCTGTGGCACTGCAGGGACAGCTCAGGACAGCTCCTGGTGTGGCTGTGGCACTGCTGGGACAGCTCCTGGTGTGGCTGTGGCACTGCTGGGACAGCTCCTGGTGTGTCTGTGGCACTGCTGGGACAGCTCCTGGTGTGGCTGTGGCACTGCAGAGACAGTTCCTGGTGAGTCTGTGGCACTGTAAGGACAGTTCCTGGTGAGTCTGTGGCACTGCTAGGACAGTTCCTGGTGAGTCTGTGGCACTGTAGGGACAGTTTCTGGTGTGGCTGTGGCACTGTAAGGACAGCTCCTGGTGTGGCTGTGGCACTGCAGGGACAGCTCCTGGTGTGGCTGTGGCACTGCAGGGACAGCTCCTGGTGTGGCTGTGGCACTGCAGGGACAGCTCCTGGTGTGGCTGTGGCACTGCAGGGACAGCTCAGGACAGCTCCTGGTGTGGCTGTGGCACTGCTGGGACAGCTCCTGGTGAGTCTGCGGCACTGTAGGGACAGTCCCTGGCCCTGCAGCCACCCCTACCGCGGGCAGGGTGTCAGAGCTGAGTGCTGGAGTGCAGGAGTGTGTCTGAGCTCGAGCAGAAATGATCCTGAGCCCTGCTCCTGAGGTACAGCCTGTCCAGTGCAGAGGGAGCAGGGCTGAGAGCCACCAGCCTGTCACATCAGGAGTGAGCCTTGTCCCGTGCTGGGCCACAGAGCCTGTCCTGCGAGCTGCTGAATGGCAGAGCCAGCGCTGGGAGGTGGTGGCTCCAGAAATAGACACAGTGATAGCACATAACCCTCCCTGATAGCTGAAATGAAAAGAATTAAACTGTACAAAAGTGTGCTTTAATTGCTAGCTCTCTCCTGTCTGCTGAAATCACCAGAAATAAAGGTCTCCTCTGCAGTGATGAGCAGTTCCAGGCAGAGCAGACGTGATGGGGAAACATGTTTGGAATAAATACTGATGTGAATGACACTTATTAGCTGCAGTGTGGCATATTTATTTCTCTGTAGTTAGCATAAAAGCACAGCTTGCAGTGAGAAGGGTTCCTTTCTTGTGTCTGCGTGTGAAAACAACAATGAGCTGCTCTGGGCAGGAGGCAGGAGGCTCTGCTGTCTCTGCAGCTAGCGCTGGAGTTTGGGAGGTGTCACTGCTGTGAGTGAGGGGCCTGGCAGGGCTGTGCTCGGAGCAAACCCTCCCTTGCTGTGCCAAGCAGAGCAGGGACTGGCTGAGCTCTCTCTCCTGAGGAAAAGCCGTGAGGCATTTCAGATGAGAAGCCAGGAGGTTCTCAGGTGGGCTGTGACTGCTGAGTGCTGTCCCAGGAGCCATCTCACAAGCCTTTTTGTTGAGGGGAATAATTATATTGTAAAAGTATTTACTTGCTAGGTATTTGCCTGCCTTCCTGCACTGTATTCTCCCATTGCTGAAACGTAAGATGGAAAACCTGGGAGTAACAAACTTTCTGTTCTGAGTCCGCTTGATTGAGTGCTTGGTTCAGAAACACCATAAAAGTGCCAGGCCAGAGCCTGAAATATCTCATTACCAGGTGTCAGGCTGCTTATAACTTCCACTCTGGGGCTGTTGAGGATTTTTTTTTCCTGTTGGTCTTTTAATGAAAATGCCAAAGGGGGAAAAACTATTACAAAAAATAAAAAATGCTGCTTTGATTGAAAATAAAAATGCTGAGCCAGCTGCAACTTTCAGTAGTGCATTGCCCTGACACAGATTATTTCCTTGTTGGGTATTTCGTGGCTGCTGGTGACCTGTGACAGTGTGGGGACACTGTTTTTGTGCTCTTGCCGGGCTGTCTGCTCTCCCAGCTTTGGTGACAGTGCAGGCAGGGATGTGAGGGAGCTTGTGGCACTGCCAGGCTGTGTGACAGGGCTGGGGGGACAGGGAGGCACTGGGAAAGGGCTCAGGGCTGCTGCTCTGGGGCAGGAGCAAGACAGGATGGTGCTGGAAGGAAGCATGGGCAAGGCTCACAGCACTGCCGGACTGTGGGGAGGACATCTGTCCTGTCTGAGAGGAGGGGGAAGGCTGGAGATTCACGTGGTGCCTCAATAAACCTCCTGTGCTGGAGAAGAGATGCTCTAGAGGGACAGTCTTGGCCCAGTCCAGCTCACACTGGCTTTTGGTGGCATCTGTGTCCTTAGAGCTGTGCTCCAGCAGTGTTTCCCCGCTGGGGCTTTCCCGGGGGAGCAGGAGCTTATTTTGTGTGTCAGGACGGAGGTGTGACAGTCTGTGCACCATCCCTGTGCTGTGCTGGGCTCTGCTGTCCCTGCCAGGGCTTTCCCGGGGAGCAGGGTCTCAGGTGTCAGGATGGAGGTGTGACAGTCTGTGCACCATCCCTGCACTGTGCTGCTCTGCTGTCCCTGCTGGGACATTCCCAGAGGGGTACAGGATCTCCCCTCAGTGTCAGGACGGAGGTGTGACAGTCTGCTCACACCAGCCCTGCACTGTGCTGCTCTGCTGTCCCTGCCAGGGCTTTCCCGGGGGTGCAGGGTCTCATTTCATGTGTCAGGATGGAGGTGTGACATTCTGCACACCATCCCTGTGTTGTGCTGGGCTCTGCTGCCCCTGCTGGGACATTCCCAGGGGTGCAGGATCTCCCCTCAGTGTCAGGACAGAGGTGTGACATTCTGCACACCAGCCCTGCACTGTGCTGCTCTGCTGTCCCCGCTGTGTGCCAGGAGCTGTGCCCTGCACAGGACAGTCCCTCCAGCCCAGGACACACACAGAGGTGCTCCAAGACACCCCTGGGGAGGCCGTGGTGCCCCAGAGCATCCTGCATTTTTTGGGATCTCTTGGGTTCTCTCCAGGGCTGGACAGATCACTCCTTTGGGCTGCAGAGGCTGCTATTCCTCCTTTTGGGAATGCTGGTGCTGTCCACAGCAGAAAGGGAAACTTGGGGACGTGGCAAAGGATTTGCTGCAGTTCAAGCTACATGGAAAGCATCTTGCATGGAAAATCAGACAGAGCAGGAAGAACAGCACTTGCCATCAGCGTAACGCAGCTGAAATCTCTTCCTTGGAGATAATCATCTCTGGCTCCAGCAGTAAAAATAAAGGACAGAAACTGGGAGAAGCCAGAAAACACGGCCATGGGAGTGAATCTGGGAGAAATGAAAATTAAAAACACAATGAAACGCATGGAATTGCCTTAAGTAAAACCATCTGCTTGCCCAGAACAACCCCCGGGACTCCATGGGAAGCACATGGGGCAGAGCGTGGGGCTCGGCAGGGCTGGGGCTGTGCCAGCGCTCGGCTGGGGAGGGCACGGGGAGAGCCAAGGGCCCTTGCCCAGCCCTGGGAAGATGAGATTTCAGGTTTCCCTTGCAGGCTGGGGACATTCAGGGCCTTGCCTCCAGCCCCAGTCTGAAGGATAAAGCAATTTTTGGTTTGTCCGGAGGACAAGGGCTGACCCTGGCTCCTGCCCGGGGCTGTTCATCCCGAGCTTCTTCCTCACCAAATCCACCCTGCCTTCCTCCCAAACCTGACTCCTTCCTCCCAAACCTGAGCTCCTTCCTCCCCAAACCTGCCCTGCCTTCCTCCCAAACCTGACTCCTTCCTCCCAAACCTGAGCTCCTTCCTCCCAAACCTGAGCTCCTTCCTCCCAAACCTGAGCTCCTTCCTCCCAAACCTGAGCTCCTTCCTCCCAAACCTGCCCTGCCTTCCTCCCCAAACCTGCCCTGCCTTCCTCCCCACCCCTCTCTGCTGCTCAGGGCTGTGTGCCTGTCCCATCAGAGCTCAGCTCTGCCAGGGAGGATTTCTGCAGGCACAGCTCCAGCCCTGCCAGGCTGTGCAGGCTCAGGGACAGCCCTGCCAGGCTCTGCAGGCTCAGGGACAGCCCTGCCAGGCTGTGCAGGCACAGCTCCAGCCCTGCCAGGCTGTGCAGGCTCAGGGACAGCCCTGCCAGGCTGTGCAGGCTCAGGGACAGTCCTGCCAGGCTCTGCAGGCTCAGGGACAGCCCTGCCAGGCTCTGCAGGCTCAGGGACAGCCCTGCCAGGCTCTGCCAGGCTCTGCTGGCCCAGGACAGCTCTGCTGCACTGATTTCTCAGTGGACAGCACGGACTCATGCAAACCAGAGCCACAAACTGGGCTCTTCGTGCTGTTCCCTACTCCATTTAAGAAGAGGTATCACTTTTGCAGTGCCACGGGAGATGCACAGCCTTTTATCAGAGGATGCCGATGGGTGGTGTGAATATGTATGGCTTTGACTATTTCAGGCTGACCTTGATGTGTTTGTTATGCTAAGTGCCATAAAATCAAAGTGCTAAATGAACTCTCTGCTATTTCCACAACACCGAGGGAGCACCTGGGGCCCTCCTGCTCCCTGCAGACAATGGCTGAGCGAGGCTTATGCAACCCCAGCTCTGCTGGTGGCTGCTCTCTCCCAGAGCTGGCTCGGTATTTTTAGACGCAAGGGAGAAGTGTCTCCTAACTATATGCTAATCACATTTTCAAAGCTTCAGCTGATATTAAAATGATTCAGCCGTGTCCTGAATTCACATACTTTTGTTTGTTGCCTTTTGTGTGCTCTGTGTAGCTTTTCATATGACTGTGCCTATTTTCAACCAAAATCATGGTTTGGGAGCTGCTGTATGACAAAGGATGTTTTTATCCTTTTTTGAAGATCTTTTGAGTTATCCTTAGCCCCAGCTATCTGAAATACAGAGTCATGCATATATATTCTCTCTGCAGGCAGGGAACAGAGGCAGGAATAGATTTTACAGCTGTGATTCTCAAATTTTATTAAAGGGCTGCCTGACCTTCAGGGGAAAAGGAAGCATTTGAGAACCATCATATCTGATGCTGCCACCCTGATGTTCATTTATGGCCAAATAACTTCTTGATAGGATTTTTTTATTAGTTTTTCTTGCCCTTTTGTTTACTCTCTTGCCTGGTGGGAATGTGCTCAGTAAATGTCTGTCTGTGTCTCCCGTGGCACCCCCGGGCCCTTGCTGAGCACGAGTCTGCAGCCCTGGTGGCCTCTGCCCCCCCAGTCTGACGTGGTGTCTGCCAGGCTGAGGAGAGAGCCAGTGTACTGCAGACAGTCTGTGAAATTAGCCTTTTCTCAGCAAAAGGTGCCCCGTGCTCAGCCCAGGCCATTGCTGGTGCTCCAGAAGAGTCCTCAAATTCAGTCCAGCACACAGTCCCTCTGTCCCAGCTCCCATTCCCTGTCCCAGCTCCCCATTCCCTGTCCCGGCTCCCCATTCCCTGTCCCAGCTCCCCATTCCCCCTGTCCCAGCTCCCCATTCCCTGTCCCAGCTCCCCATTCCCTGTCCCCATCCCCTCTGTCCCAGCTCCCCATTCCCTGTCCCCATTCCCTGTTCCCATTCCCTGTCCCAGCTCCCCATTCCCTATCCCAGCTCCCCATTCCCTGTCCCAGCTCCCATTCCCTGTCCCAGCTCCCATTCCCTGTCCCAGCTCCCCATTCCCTGTCCCAGCTCCCCATTCCCTGTCCCAGCTCCCCATTCCCTGTCCCCATTCCCTGTTCCCATTCCCTGTCCCAGCTCCCATTCCCTGTCCCAGCTCCCCATTCCCTGTCCCAGCTCCCATTCCCTGTCCCCATTCCCTATCCCAGCTCCCATTCCCTCTGTCCCAGCTCCCATCCCCTCTGTCCCAGCTCCCCATTCCCTGTCCCAGCTCCCATTCCCTGTCCCCATTCCCTGTCCCAGCTCCCCATTCCCTGTCCCAGCTCCCCATTCCCTGTCCCAGCTCCCATTCCCTGTCCCCATTCCCTGTCCCAGCTCCCCATTCCCTCTGTCCCAGCTCCCATTCCCCCTGTCCCAGCTCCCATTCCCTGTCCCAGCTCCCCATTCCCTGTCCCCATCCCCTCTCCCCACTCCCTGTCCCCACCCCTGCTGTCGCTGTACCTCAGTGCTGGTGGAGGATCTGAGCTGTGCCCCTCTCTTCCCTGTGCTGCTCCTCTTCCCCATCTCCTCTTTTAATCCTGTCTTGTTTGGATCCAACTTTTTCTCCTGATCTTCAAGGACCAAGGCAAAATGCTTCCAACAGCTCAGGAAGCTGCCCAGATTTGCGTTTAGCATATTTAAGTATTTAATGTATTTAGGGTTGGATTAAAGCAGAGGGAGACAAAATTGGGAACAGACTGGAGAATGAGTGTGTGTGTGGAGGAATAAAGGCAATGCATGAGGACACACAGGGAATATAAAACATGGGAAAGGAGACAGAGAGAGCCTGGCCCTTCCTCGTGGTTGTACCAAGCACACTGTGACTAATGGCGATAATTTCCCATTTCCCCCAGTACCATAAGAGAAGAAAAAACCTAATTGTCATCTGCCAGCCACTGTCTGTAAAGCACCTTCCCTTAAATAGCTCCTATGTACTGAGTTCAGCTGTGGAAGGGAGCAGCTTTTCCCATGGTCTGCAGAATGCATTTCAGCAGGAACACAGCTCCATGCAAAGGTCACCCCATCACAAATATTTCCCTCTGTAGTGAATATAATGGCAAACCCCGGCCTTTTGCAGTCCATTCTCACCATTTTACTTGATATTTCTTAAATGTTATACAGCTGGAGATTAAATTCCCTTTGATGGGCCGAGTTTGAGGGAGAATGTTTTCTGCTAGACTTTGTGTTTCCCCTCCCCTCGGCCGTGCTGCAGTGTGAGCTCTTTGATAGAACTTCTGACAGGTGGTGTGAGCCACAGAAAGAGAAGGAGACAGAGGAAAATTGCCCTTTGTTTTCCAGACTGGTATCGTTCCTTAGGATATTAGCAAGCTCCCCTGTGTGTGCCGGTGTCCTAGTGGTGGTTTGGGTTCCAGATGCTTCAATTTCCTTCCCTGTCAGCGTTGCCATTTACCTGACATGTTCCAAGATGAAAAGGCTTTGGGAGAAAGCCGAGGGTGTGAGGGAGAGCACAACAGCAAATAGCCCTGGAGGCAGCAGCAGGGCTCACACAGCAGCAGGATTTGCTCACAGTTCCCCAGGAGCTGGGGTGAGCTGAAAATCACAATTCAGGTGTGCCCATGCCGGGTGCCTGCTCTGTGTGTGAGTGCTGTCCCACAGAACCTGCTGGGGAAAAATCCAGCGTGGTCAGACTCCTCTGCTGGACGCCTGAGAGTGAGTGGCACGTTTTCAAGGATGTAACTCGCGTGTTTCACCCACATCTCTACAGAAACTTTGCTCTGCTGTTGAGCTGTGGAGGGGAAGGTTGGGAAGGTTTTGTTTTCCCCTAGAGGAAATGTTTTCTGCTGCTGTGCTGCTGTGATTGACCTGTGGTGACTCTTGCCCTAAGGACTGTGTGTAGACCATGGAAACAGAGCTCTGCATCAGCTCCTTCCAAATCCACGTCTGGTGATGCTCCTGCAGTGGCAAAGGGAAGCTCAGGACTCTTGGGAAGGTAACCCCAGCTGTTCCCTTTCCCCTAGGAGAAGGAGCCTGGCTTT
Source organism: Acanthiza pusilla (assembly GCA_036630365.1). NCBI lineage: Eukaryota > Metazoa > Chordata > Aves > Passeriformes > Acanthizidae > Acanthiza > Acanthiza pusilla. The sequence continues at coordinate 605,421 of JAXCHO010000030.1, read as the reverse complement.
CAAACAGACATTTCTTATCACTTCATCTGTAGCCAAATTGTGTGCACTGATTGAGGCTTTGCTCTGCTTAAGGGCAGAGAGACCTTAAAGAAAAAAAATTAAATAAAATGAAAGGCAAGTACAGATGGTGCTAAGCTTGAGATTGAGGACCTGCCACTAAAGGCAGACCTTAGGAGAAGTTCATGCTGTCACAGGGGTGGTGGTCCCTGCCAGCAGGCAGGAGAGAGGGTCAGTGTGCAGGAGGAGCCAGGGTTTGCCTCCAGGAGGGTGACACAGTGCCCCAGCAGTGTCCTGGGATGGTGACAGAGGCACACGAGGCACTGACAGCACTTTGGAGGTCTCAAACATCAGCCCTCAGCAGGGGCCAGATCGCCCCTGGGGCTTCTGAACCATCGAGCCCAGGCTTTGCTGCTTGGTCTGCCAGTGAGTAGTATTGATGGATGGAAATCTTTTTGGAACAGCTTCAGGGAGAGCAGGGACAGCAGGGACAATGCCCACAGCCCCTCACCTGCAGGAGGTACTGCCCAGCACACCCTGAACAAATCCTCCAGTGCTATAGGTGCTGCTCTTTCTCAGCCACACATCAGCACTGAAAACTTCACGTCTCTCCAGGTCCTATTCTTCTTGTAAATGTTACATTTCCCTTTTTGAAAGGGCAACATGTAAAAAATCGTAGTTACAAGAGTGCTCTGAATGCAGCAGCAGCTGCTTTGTTCTCTTGTTCTGCCAAAATGTCTTGACAGGGACAGGCATCGAAGTCCTGGGCTGAGCAAAGTGGCCTGGATTAGGCAGAGGATGTTCTGCAGAGGTGCTCCAGGTGGGAAAGCTGCACAGTCTGGTCTCGGCTTGCTTCTCTGCCGCTGTGCAGCTCAGAGAACTCCTTTGGTTTGGTTTGTGTTTTTTGTGGCTGAGTGACGGTGAGGAGTCCTTGGTCTTTGGGCCCTGAGCAGGTGACAGTGCCACGAGGTGGCAGTGGCCACCAAACAATGTCTGGCCAGACCTGGAGGTCCAGGCAGTGCATTTGTTGAGTTCTTTACTCTCTGATTTCAGGGTGGGAGCACAGTCAAGCCCTTCAATACCAGCTGGAGCACTGCTCTGCTTTCTACTTGTCCTTTGACTTTTTTGTAGAGCCAAATTCCCATTTCTCCACTCCACTCATGTTCTTTGACCACCTCATCAAAGTCAGGGTGAGAGGACATGAATCCTTCATGCCCTGGGCATTGCTGTGGGGTGTGCTCCCTTCAGAGCCTTGCTGCTCCTGTTTGGGCTGCACATTCCCTGCCCTCAGGTTTGTCAGGATTATCTCTGGTGTTAATGGAATGGTGCTGCTGTCCTTTTTCCAAAATATTCAATTTCTGGCTGGAATTTTTCTCTCCTGTGCCTGGGCTGTCTGGGATGGACAGTGGGAATCTCAATGCAAATAAAAGCTAAATCCCTTGAGTGAAAGGTGCTGATAAATCAAGCACGACAGCACAATAATAAAGCACTGTGAGGTTTTAGGAAGAGCATTGCACGTGAGTTAAATGAGTTGCTTGCCCATGATGGGAGCCTCACTGCCCAACGAGGGACTCCCTGGCTGTGACATTATCGGGGCTGGCACATTCCACGTGCCACAGATTTCTGTAAAACGGAATTACAAACGCCCATTTCAGGTTCCCCTCTGTAAAATGGGTTTTGCTCCACCCAGCAGGGATCATGTGAGGATATGTTTGTTGATGTTCTTGGGGTCCTCATCTATTTTTGGAGAGCGCCATGCAAGGCTCGAATGGCGAATCCTTCCTGTCGGAGCAATCAAACCGCTCTGTCTATCCGTGACAGACAGGTCACTGCTACTGCTCCAGCCTCCATCTGACACTCTGTGCGGCCTGGTGTGGCACACGCCTGCTGCTCCTGCCTGCTGGGGACAGCGCACACCTGGTGTCACTGGGGAGGGCAATGGAGCGGAAACCGCGGCCGCGCTGGGAATTCCCTCTGCAGGTGACAGCCCCGCGGTGACACGGCTCTCGGTGACACGCTGTGGCACAGGGGGGTTTGCTGCCAGGCGAGAGACGCTGCAAGAGCAAATTACTGCAGAGTGGCCAAGGGCTCGAGAGGAGCTGGGGGCTGTGACAGGCGAGCTCACCTGGCAGCAGCCCGGCGGTGTCATACGCTGGTGGCAGTGTCACACACTGGTGATGGTGTCACACGCTGGTGATGGTGTCACACGCTGGTGGCTGTGTCACACGCTGGTGGCAGTGTCACACACTGGTGATGGTGTCACACGCTGGTGATGGTGTCACACGGCTGGGAGAAGGGAGGATGCAGAGCACTGCCAGCGTGGACACTTGAGCCTTGGCAATACATAAATCTTGGAAAATGGGTGTGCTTTTCTCATTGTGTCAGAGTCAGACAGCCCTGACCCAGCTGGAGGAAAAACACATTTTGAACAGAGATGTCATCAAGCAAGATGTTCCAGCTCGTTAGAAAACAACTTACAGAATGCTTGAAAGGTGCCCGAATGCATAAAAGAAACGGCTCACTCCTGCACTGGAAAATCTAAGCAGAATAGGCAGATCTGACCTCATCTCTTCATGCTGGAAAATTGCTGCCTCTTAACTCCATGTTCTTGCCATCCTGACGTGGTTCCTGGGAAGTCAGTGGTTTAGGAGCAAGTGTAAATGTGGCTCAGTTGCTTCCCTAGTTGGAGCAAAGTCTCTCGGCTTTAAGTATGTATAAAGAATGGAAAAACAATTGAACAAGCAATATTTGCTTTTTTGCTGGCTCTTCCAGGTGTCTAGGAAGCTTGCAAGGGAAGAATTTGAAGTGAGCTGTGCTGCCTGAGCTTTGCATTGAAGGGAACTGTGGTTTTGCTATTCAGTACAAGGTTTGGCTCTGGTGCCCTTGGGAGCACAGTCCTGGTGACAAACACTGCCACAGTGCTCAGGAAATGAGCAGTTCCACCATGCAGCCACAGGGTGCATTTTGGGATGGCCTCTCCATGGTGGGCTGCGTGTTGGAGAGCTTTTGGCTGGAGTATGCTCTTGGGGAGATGAGTCTTTCATAGCCAAGACATTTCCAGAGAGAGCACCCACTGAGAGAGAGGTCTAAAGAAAAGGGGAGAGCAGTGGCATGGCTGGAAGGACCTGAAATCTGCCATGTGCTTCACTCATTCGTGCTTGAATATACCTTTTTATTCAGCATATTCTGTAGTTCTGAAACAATTGAGCAGGATCTGTCTGTGAGTGTAGCAGCTCAGGAGTGCTGAGCCCGGAGGTGCCCAGGGTCCCTGTGGCTGTGCAGGGCAGCGAGAGCCAAGCCCTGCCTGGGGAAGGTCTCTGTGGCTGTGTTTGCCAGCAGGACACAGTGAGGCAGAGGCTCCCAGCCCTGGGGCAGCTCCCCGAGGGGACAAAGCCCTGCTCTGCCTTTGGCTGGCTCAGGGGAGTGGGGATGGGTGAGCAGAGCAAGGGACATTGCCAGCAGGGACTGACTTCCCATGGGGACATCTGCCACTTCTCCCGGGAAGCTGTGGTTTAATTACTCCCAGTGCTGGGAAAGCCTTTATTTCAAAGCTGCATTCCTTTGTTTCTGCCCACCAGACCCTGTTTCTGAGGCTCACTCTTGGGTCTTCCCTGTGAGAGACCGGAGAGCATCAGCTGAGCTGTGCCTTGGTTTTACAGACACCTTAAATTCCGTATGTCTGTCTCTGCAGGAATTGCTCTCCAGCCCTGGTTTCCTTTCAGCTCTCATTTAAACTCATTTCCATGCCTTCCTGCTCTCTGAAAGCTGCCTCTGGCCCGGACACAGCTCTCAGCATTAACCCTCCACAGAGCTGAGGTCTCCTTGAGGCTGCCTTCTCCAGCCGTGCAGGAGTGGCAGCAGCACTGCAGAGACCATTGCCTTCTTCTCTGAATCCTTGTTTTCTGTCTTGTGGCAAAACATTGTCCTTTTGGACCCTCAATGAGTAATTTTCCTTTGCTCTGAGCTCTCTTTTATTTGGCACCTTGCAGCAACAATTGGTGAGCCTCGAGCACTCTCAGAAGGTGAACAGCACAGCCAGGAGTTGATGTTCCAGTAAAGGTTAAATCAATGTGTTTGCAGTGTAATCCACGTGAGCAGAATCCAGGAGGGCTGGAGCAGGCCAGGAGTCTCCTGCAAGAGCCAGTTTGAGGATCAGAACAGTGAATGTCTGAAGCAATCAAACAGTGCTGCAGTGAAATGTAGGTCTTGCTCTTCCCACCTGCTCTGCATCTCTGCTCTCTGCAGTGTCTGCTCTCACTAAAGCTGCTGGGAGTTCAGTGCAGTTCTTGGCCATGTGCACAGCTTCTAATTGCTCAGATTTAGGAGGAACTTGTGAGATTTAGGAGATGTAGGTCTTGCTCTTCCCACCTGCTCTGCATCTCTGCTCTCTGCAGTGTCTGAGCCTCACTAAAGCTGCTGCGAGCTCAGTGCTGTTCTTGGCCATGTGCACAGTTCCTAATTTCTCCGATTTAGGAGGAACTTGTGGGTTTTAGGAGGGAATGAGATCTTTCAGCAGAAAAAAAAAAGGTACAGAAATCCAAACCAGAAGGCAAGGTATCTTTTCTTTTACATAGTTTATATTTTTTGTTTGAATGCAAATATTTGTCCTTGACACCCTGCTTGAGGACAAATAAAGTGACTGCTCCTTGTGGCTATGCTGATTTTCTCGTTTGAGTTTGCTGCTATAATGGCAGTCAGATTAAAAAACAAAAAAAAAAAAGGCAAACGATTGGGCGGAGATGGGATGTTAAATGTTGTGGAGAGCATGGAAACCCTGTGTCAGCCCAGAACCGTAAAGGGAAAACCATCACTTGGCAGAGACAGCTTAATAGGCTTGTAAAGTCTGGCACCATCAAAACCACGATTTGGTTTTATCAAAGCAAGGCAGTGGAGCCTTGAGAAATGACAGCTGTGTTATCTGTCTTCAGATCACTCCGAGAGCAACGTCAGGAACAGCCTGGAAACAGTTCAGGAAATAATTTTATACTGAGGGTTTGCTGGGGGCAGAAATGCATAGGGAAAATTGAAATGAAAGAATTAATAACAGTATCAATAACCTTCCTACCGCAGCTATCAGACGTGACATGAAAATGACTTGAAATTGTCGTCTGCTGTGTGTTCTATTCCCATCAGGAGGATGTGAGGGATGAGAGGAGAATCCAAACAAGGCAATTAGAAGGCTGGGGTGTGTTGGGAAGGAAGGAATGCCTAGTGTGGAGTACCTTCCGATGCAATTTTCCGTGGCAGACACAGAGGCTGGGCCGGGCTCTGTGCAGGGGAGCAGTGCTGGAGTGAGCAGATCCCCAGGGGCTGCAGGGGCAGCTGCAGTGCCCAGGGTGGTCTGTGCCCCATGCTGATCCCTGCAGCAGAAGGGCTAGGGCAGCTCTCCCTAGAGGAGGATCCCAGAGTCTAGCTGGGATTTCTCACTCACCACCAAAATGATTTAAAACCTCTGGAGTCGCTGCCAAGGTTTCCAGTACTTTTTCTGGGCTGCAGACCAGCCCTGCTCGGTGCAGTCCAGTTTGTGTGAGCGTCGGGGATGGTAAAATGTCCTGCTTTCCCATCACTCCCTGTTGACTCCGAGCCATTTGCGCTCGTTCTTTTGCTCCAGCATGACTGACTCCCCGCCAGGAGCTCAGTGTGCTTGTCTCCAGCTTTGGGGCTCTGGACCAAACTGGAATTGTCCACAGCTCCTGGAAAAGACAGCCCAGCACGTAGGTTGAACCTCTTAGAAATGGTGGCAAAACTGAGGCAACCAAAGTCTATTTCTGCGAGTGACTTAGTCACCTAAGCAATGAAACGGCGCTGGAAACGCTCCCGAGGCTGCGGTCCAGATGCTTTCCAGACATTACCTAAGCCATGAGGCTGTGATGGGACAGACTACTGTGATCCCAAGTGCCAGTTCCAGGTCATTAATGTGCAGAGGAGAAGGGACTCAGTTTTCAGACTTTCCCAGAAAGTTCCTACTGTAGCTTATGTTCAAACTTAACCTGTAAATCATCGAGAGCTGATGTTGTTTTCTGACCTATATTTAGGTATATTTCTGCCACGTAGCTGGCCAGATTTGTGGTGTTTCCGAGGGAAAGGGGAAGAAGTGGAGCTTGCAGCCTCCCTTTTCTGAATCAGCAGCTGTGTGTCTGAGAGGAGCTGGTGGAGAGGAGAAACCTCTCTCAGGAATGATGGTGAAGGGCGAGGCGCAGGCTCAGGGCACAGGGCTGAGGGTACCACAGGGTTTTCTCTGTCTGCTCCTGCCCCTGGCACAGAAGGGAAAATGCCTTTGCAAGGGAAGGTGGTCAGGGTGTTCACTGGTCAGTGTTTGGTGGCTTCTTTGCCAAAATAACCCATGCACGCCCAGAGTAAGAAAGGACTGCTGCGGCACTGAGTCTGTGATTCCAGGCCCTTTCTCCCTTTGAACATTTGCTTTTCTTCTCCAGTCTCTAGCTGGCTGGGACTCATTCAGAAGTGGCTTCAGGAGATCAAAGGCAGATGCAGTCTGTGGCGCTCATGCCTCTGCCATTCAGCCCATGCAGATATTAATGAGATGTGTTTTGTGTGGCCTGACAGTCGTGCCTTTCTCTTCACCCTAACGAGACTGTGCTGCTGTCCCTCCTGTTTTAATCAGCAACAGAGTCTCCAAGATCAAGTTCTAAAGAGATATTTTTCCACTTAAGGATTATCAGGAGCAAAACTGAGAATGGTAATTTGAAAAGGCATAAACCGCAGGACCTTCTGTCTGATGCCTTCAAAGCAGTGCATTCTCCTCTGCTTCGCCTACTCTGAATTATCACAGGTTTCAGGCTAACACATACATTCCTTGGCCTTTTATCTCTCTAATTGTTTTCACAAGTTCATTAATGATTTTGCAAAAGCTGTAGTGAAACTAAATGACAAGCTCATAAAACTTTAAAGGAGAATATACCCGTCTGGTGACGGGAAAAGTCTCATTAGTCTTTTCAAATCACTCCCAGCAGGTTTTTCTGCAGATTCACACTTGTTAGGTGCATAAATGTGCTTCTCTAATTCAATCGGCTGTGCTGATTGTGTGACAATTGAAGTTTGCTCTGCTCTTAAGTAGCCACTAAAATCACCTTTCTAAGGCAGATGTTCTGAAAGCCAGAGCTGTTCTGAAATCTGTTTTTTTTTTTTTTTAATCTGTGGAAGTTCTTGAGCTACTGATGTCGCCTATGCTTTGTTTCCAAGAAAATCCTGTGCTGGCTTTTTGGAAGAGCACAGGGTTTCTCTCTGAGCTGCGAATATTGAGGTGATGATGGTATAGCATCTGCAATATATCCTCAGTCCAGGGCTGAACTGCTGGAGCAGTGAATTTCCAAACTCCCTCAGCTCAAAGCTGTTCTTTCTGTGCTGAGGTTAAGAGTGAAAATGATTTTCAAGTCTTGAGAGTGCTTTTCTTTCAGCTCATTTAGATGAGAATATTTCTACTACACAGACCTTAATTGAAGTATTTGATTTCACTTTTGTGTGTGGAGTTAATTTATGTGACACAATTAAGATATGTGTTATTTATACAATAGGAACTTAGAACTGGAGTAGATGATTAAAACAACTGAACAGCCTCTTCTGAAATTTTAATTTTGCTAAAAGCCTAATGATCCTTTGACAGGATATTCTGGTTGAGTGTTTTTGAAAGTTAGGTTAAATATAAGGATGAATTTTAGGGATGTACATTACCATGCAAGCTCTATTTTATGTCTGACACTAGAGGTCTCAAAAATGTTTGGATTGGTGTGAGCAGAGGATACTGATACAAGTTTTGGGCCTTTTGCTCCGAGTTGCCTGGATGAAGTTGAGCTGTTTGTGGTTCCTTCACAGGATGAGACCCCCCTGGCACTGCCCCTGTGCTGTGCTGTCACCTCTCCGGGGAGTGCTGCTCAGCACTGCCCTGCATTGCCACCTCGGAGGGTGACAGACCTCGGTGACACATGGGAAACAAACCTCTGCCCCAAGGGAGCAAAACAGGCACATCCAAACACAAAACTGGAACCCAAAATGCACTGAGTCAGGTCTGCCCCAGCACCAGCAGCAGCGAGGGAGCGCTCAGCCTGCAGCTGAGACATGCCTCTGCAGCAGCAGCATGGCTGTGACTGTGTGACTGTGCCTGTGTCACACTGCCTCTCCTGGAGAGGGACTCAGCTCTAGCGCTGTTTGTAAGGCCTGGCTTTGTGGGAGACGCTGCTGGAGCTGTAAGGCTGGTTTTGGTGGCTCTGAGTGACCCTACCCTGTGCAGCACAGCAGAGTGCAGCCACCAGCCCAGGCAGGACACACATCACTGATGTCCAACCTCACTGTGCAGCACAGCACAGCCATCAGCCCAGGCTGGGCAAGGAAGGACACACATCACTGATGTTCAGCATCACTGTGCAGGGCACAGCACAGTGCAGCCATCAGCCCAGGCTGGCCCAGAGAGGACACACATCACTGATGACCAACCTCACTGTGCTGCAGAGCACAGCTCAGCCATCAGCCCAGCAAGGACACACATCACTCCTGTCCAATCTCTCTGCTGCAAAGCACAGCTCAGCCATCAGCCCAGGCTGGCCCAGGCAGGACACACATCACTGATATTCAACCTCTTTGCAGCACAGCCCAGCCCTTCCAGGGGTTAATTCCCTGGCTGGAATGTCTCAGGCTGGACGCTCCTGTGCCGTGGGAGGCTCCTGACCGTGTGCTCATTCTCTGGAATTGGGCTCAGAGCTCAGTGTTTTTCACACAGGGAGGTCACTGGGAAGAACTGGTTCCTGCAAGTCTCCCAAACTGGATTTTGCTGGGGACTGTCTGAAATTGCAGAAACAGGATTCAAAATCTCATTTTACAATATGTTTGGCAAATCTGCTTGATTCTGCAACAGAGCATTCAGGATAGCTGATGACACTCCTCAAAGCTTTTTGGTGTTGTTTGTTTGTTTGTTTGTTTGGGAAATGTTGAAATCTTGACTTCTTGGGATTAACTAGGGAAGGGGAAATATCTTTTTTCTCTTTTTGTCTTTTTCTCCTCCCCAGGACAAGAAACGTTTCCCCCACAAATCTTTGAGCTCTCATTATCTGAAAGTCACAATTTCCAGTCACCCTTTACCTTGGGTGTTTTAGTTACCTTTTAGTGCCTAGCTTTGGTTCATTGTTTTCAGTTTCTATAATAGAGCAAGATTCTCCTTTCTGACAGTGCAGCTGTGCTGCTGCATTGCTGTGTGCAAAGTGTTCTGAAACCTTTGCAGAGGAGGTGCAGCTCAGTGGAAAGTCCTCCTGTTACACATGAGAAATTAATTTGCAATTAATTAAGTTGTTGGATGAGTTCCGCCTTTGTTCTATCTGAAAATGGCCTGTGAGCAGATTGCTAAATTCTCAAAAAATTTGTTGCAACAAATTGTGAGTTTATTCCCTAAGTAATTCCTGGGCTGACCAGAACAAACAGTTCATGATGTGCAAGTGGAATTCATAGTTTCTGAGCTTCTTGAGTGGCTAATATATGGACTGAGGCTGCTCAGCCATTGTCAACTCCAGGTAGCAAAGGACAGGACTCAAAAGTAGCTTTTAATCTGTGCTTTCATGGTGAGACGTGGAGTTGTGATCTGAGTTTTCATAATCTTGAGGGACTGAGTCCCAAGAGCAGAGGGCTGTGGGGTCTGAAAGCTGCCTGCAGGTGGGCACTGCACAGGGCAGGTGGCTGTCTGCAAAGAGGGTCCTGTACAGGGATTTTGGGGGACTGGGATTGGTCCCTGGCAATTGGTGATTTGAAAGCTCCCAGATATTGCAAGTGGAAGTTAAAAAAAAAGAACATTTCTTTGGTGGGAGAGGGGGAAAGAGCAAATGAGAAGTGGAATTGTCACTGCTCTGCTCTTGCTCCCTCTGTCCCATCAAAGCCATGGCAGCAAATGTCACTGTGCTCACTCTGTCAAACGCTGCCTGTCCCCCCCGGTTAGGGCAGCCCCCAGACTCACTGCGCTGCATCAACAATTAGCTCTCCCTGCCGCTGTTAATTAAAACAAACTAAGAGTATCGCGTGTTATCATGGCTTTCAGAGGCACAGGGACACGCTGTGTCTGTCAGCCTGTCCCATGGCTGATCCTTTTGATGATGTGTGCTGGGTCTGTGTGATGGCTGGAGGGAAGTGGCAGTGAATGGAACCCAAAGGTTTCTCTCTTCTCAGCTGTGTCAGGCTCGGTGGCAGCTCCTGTCCCTGCTGTCCCTCGTGAGGAGCACCAGAGCAGGGACAGTCGTGCCTGGGCAGAGGCAGAGTCAGCAGATGGCACTGTCAGACCTGCTGGGGAGGCGAGCAGGGCAGGACAGCCCTGGAGCTGTGCCTGGCCCTGGCTCTCTCCAGGGCACATCTGCTGAAGTGACAGGCGAACCTTCTGTCCCTTGATCTCTCCAGCCAGAGCCTGGTGCTCAGGCTGGGGGATGGCACTCGTGCTTGACAGGGGTCCTGCTGGAAGGGCCCTGTCCTAGAGGGTTCTGCCACCCCTGCTCGGGCTCTGGGGCACACAGGGCAGTGGTGTCCCCAGAGATGTGCTCCTTCCCCCATGCGATGGGGCAGTGCCTCCCTGCGTGCGATGGAAGTGCCCACCAGCCTGGTTTGGGGAGGGTGCCGTTCCAGTTCGGGTTTCTGGAAGGTTCCTGGGGTGTTTCCAAGGGCAGGGATCCCGGACAGAGGCTGTGTGCCCTGGAGAGCAGCCCTGGGCTTTCCTGGGTGAGCCCAGAGGCTCTGAGCAGCAGCGCTCGGCAGCTCTTCAGAACTGCAGTGTGGCTTTAGAGTAGCCAGCTGTGCACTGCTGACGAGACAGCCTCATTTCCTAGGGGATGATTCCTAGAAAACTGTCGAGCACTGCTGTAAAACGAGGATTTGTGGTTTAATAGCTGCCATGGGAGCAGCTCCAGGAATCCCTCTGCTGCACAGCCACCGTCCTGCACAGCTCTGTGCTCTCCTCGCAGAGCTCTCCTCGCAGCTCCTGCAGCAGGCACGGGGCTGGCACCGTGCTCGTGCCCATGTACTGTCATATTGCCTGTGACACTCTGTGCTTCGGGGACTGCTGGCTGCTGACTCTCAATGACATTAGGAGCAATCTCCATGGCCGGTGTGAGACACTCTGTGCTGAGGAATATAGAGAAGAATATTTCATTTAATATATCGGAGTATGAGACACAGCAGCAGTTTGTGAGATTTATTGGGCAGACAAAAATGCACCACAGCATGCTCTGTAAATGTGAGCACAAACACATCATGCTGCATCCCACTGTAAATTTCCTTTACTGCTGAAGTGTCTAAATTAATGAATGCAGGAATAATGGATTATTTCAAACAATAGGTTCCATCACAAGCTGCTTGGTCATTAACATGGAGCACACTTGACAAGGATATAGGAGCTCAGGTGACGGTGACACCAACAAAGCAACATGTCCCTCAGGGTATGGCCTGGTGCCCTTGGGTCTGCCAGAGTCCTGGGGGGACTGGAGAGAGAGCTGCCTCAGGTTCTGTGCTCCAGACTCTGCTCCCTCTCTCAACCTCTTCTGCATCCTACAGAACAGACCATTGTGCATCTCTCGCTGGATGCCTCCCCTTCAACTCACTTTTTAATGTGTGCCAGACACAAGACAGGTGATTCCTGTGCTGTAGTGTCTGAATCCCTCTCATATTGGATCCTTAACTGCTTTTGATCTCTTTTTATCTGCAGCTTGGGAGCAGGGAGAATTGCTCTCAGTTTTCTTTGGACAGATTCCCAAAAAGGAAGAAACAAATAGGTAAATACATAAATTTTTAAAAAGAGCATTAATTTTTACTGGTGACAGGCTGGCAGAGGCTGGCTGATGGGAGCAGTGTGCCACGTCTGTTATCACATCTCACACAGAGTCTGCTGTAGCCAGCTGGCAAACAGCAGCGACTCTCCTGAGCTCCTAGCTCACCCTGTTTGTGTTGACATTTCTGGCAGGGAAAGGTAAAGAGTTTTCCCAGCTGCAACAACCTGTGGGCTCCTGCTCTGTATTCCTCTTAATTGGACTGAAATTAGAGCCTCGCTCAGCAGCACTGAGCCAAGGGCCAGCGCTGGCCAGCGCTCCTGCCTGGCTGCGCTCCTGCAGGACGAGGAGGAGGAGAAGGAGGATGCTCTGCTGGGGGAGGAGGCCCCTGGGGTGGTCCAGCCCCAGGTCTGTAACTGCACAGCTCACGGCAGCTGGGCTGCACCAGTGCCAGGCTGGGCTGCACCAGTGCCAGGGCTGCACTGGTCCCAGGGCTGCACCAGTGCCACGCTGGGCTGCACCAGTGCCAGGCTGGGCTGCACCAGTGCCGGGCTGGGCTGCAGCAGTGCCAGGGCTGCACTGGTCCCAGGGCTGCACCAGTGCCAGGCTGGGCTGCACCAGTGCCAGGGCTGCACTGGTCCCAGGGCTGCACCAGTGCCAGGCTGGGCTGCTGCAGGTCACACACCTGTGAGCAAATACCTGCAGGGATTGTGCTCAGCCACTGCTGGCCAAACGCTGTGAGAAGCCTTTGTTCTCTCTGATAAGCTAACAAAAATTCCTGCTCCTCCTTAAACATGACAGTTTGTCTTCACGGAGAGGAGAGGACATTACAAAATTAAAGGAAACCCAAATGGTTTGACTCTGGTGCCAGCATCCTATGGCTCTGCTCCAGTGCTTGCTTTGCCTGTGCTGTTAATAACGCTGTGCTTCCCTGGAACTTGGCTAATTTTTTGTTCTTGCCTCTTTTTAAAAATATGACCTTTAGCATTCGAGCTTTCATAGTTGATGTTAATCTGTTCAATAAGAAAAAATAATAACAAAGGCAAATGTCATAATCTGCTGTGACTTTCTTCGGTCTTTGACCACTATTTTGTCTTCAAGACACACTGCCCCACCCCTGGGAATGCTGACCCCTGCCCGGAGGAGCACACGGCTCCAGTCTGCATGCCCTGCAGCCCCATGGGGAGCAAACAGGCTGCCTCTTGCTCCTCCTCATCCTTCGTGTCCTGCCCTCCCCACTGCCCTGCTGACCTGGTGTTTGTGTTCAGCAGGCACAGACACTGCCCAGCTCAGCTTCCCCACCCCAGAGGGTCTGTGCCTCACGTCCCCTGGGGCTGTGCCTGGGGGGCACTTTCCTATTCAGAACCTCAGACACAAGATGAGATTCCTGTGATCAAAGCTGCTCCTTAACCAACTTGTACTTTGTTATGAGCTTTACAGCTTCAGAGGGAGCATGCTTTTGAGCTCCAGATAGCTGAGTGATGGGAAGTTGTTTCTCCAGCCCTTTTCAAGTAATTTCACTCAGTCATTGTGCTCTTCCCAAGCTGGATCCAGACCAGGCTCTGTCCACTGCGTGTCCTCTTCAGAAACAGCTCGTACGGTACAGAGTGAACCAATGTCGAGGAGACAGCTGGAGGCCACAAAACAATTCTTTTCCTCTCATTTCAGCTATGTATAAGATGTAAGAGTCTTTCCAGCACCTGAAGCTTGAATAATTCTCCTCTTTAATGCCTGAAAGCTCTGCTCACCTCCGCCTCGCTGGCTGACTGAACTCGCGCCGCCTGCGTCTCCTTGCAGGATGACAGCCAGGAAATGATTCCAGTGCAATTTGAAGAGCATAAAGCACAGGATGAGCAGATGGCAGGTCACGTCTCCTTCCCGTGAGCAGCCCTGTCCCCGTGGCACTGCTGCAGCACATGCTGAGCTGCACTCAGAGCCCAAACGAGGAGCAGCACCAGTGCAGATTCTGTCAAGGAAACGTCCCGGCAGCACAGACCTTACGACTGTGGCAAAGAATCTGGGCATTGGCAAGAAGCTTTAGTGACAATGAGCTTTAAATACCTGCTGTTAAGATAATCACAATAATCTGTCTGCCAGCTTTTTCCTAATGTGCATTTTCTAATTCATTGTGGGAGGCAAAATCCTTTGACTGGTGGAATGAAGACGTGGCACTGTGACTATAATTTACATTGTTAAGTAAGTGCAAGGAGCAGCTATCAAAAGCTGAAATGCTACCCAAAGCAGGATAGCTGCCTTCACAGACTATTTTTTTTTTTTAAGACAAAAAATTAGTGTTTTCATAGAAAGGAATTCCTGATGGGAGGAGTCCTCAGTTCTGTGAAAGGGATTTAAAAAGTGAATACCCAGCTGCAGGATTTGCTGTGGTCCTGATCTTTCAGAGTCTGCCCTTGGCACAGGGGACCTCACCCTCTGCTTCTCATTTTCTGCTCTGTGCTGCATGGGACAAGAGGCTGGAATAGCCATTGTGGCCATTCCTGTCACCCCAAAGAGGATGTTTTTGAGAAAATTAATTTCTCTTCTAGCTAATTAAGAACTCAGACAGAGCTCTGCCATGCCTTGGCCCTTGGTGCAGCAGTGGAGCTGTTCCCCCTCATCCTCTCAGCATTAATTACAAACCTCTCTGCCCCTGCTCCTGGCCAGGGCTGAGCTCCGATGGATCTGCGGCACTGCTGGGTGTGTTTGTCACAGGGACACGCCATGGTCACAGCCACCCTCCTGTCACCTGTGCTCCTCACAGGGACACACCATGGTCACAGCCACCCTCCTGTCACTGTGCTCCTCACAGGGACACGCCATGGTCACAGCCACCCTCCTGTCACTGTGCTCCTCACAGGGACACGCCATGGTCACAGCACCCCTGGGTGTGTTCATCACAGGGACACGCCATGGTCACAGCACCCCTGGGTGTGTTCATCACAGGGACACGCCATGGTCACAGCCACCCTCCTGTCACCTGTGCTCCTCACAGGGACACACCATGCTCACAGCCACCCTCCCTTCACTGCCAGCGGTGCCAGAGCAGAATGGATCTGGGGTTCACAGGGAACGGAGCAGAATGCAGTCAGAAGTTTGATAGGAAAGTCTCTTCTCCAAAAAAAAGGGAAAACTCCATCTAAACGAGGCGCTGAGCTCTAGCAGCAGGGCCAGCAGGTGAGTAATGTGCACTGAGAGCAGCACAGCTACCCAGAAATCACTCCTCACACACTTTGTTCTCAATTAGTGAAGATTATTGTTTTTCCGCCTTTCCTGCTCAAAGCGTCCCTGTTTGTCTCTCCCCTGGGGTGAGGGAGGGTGGCACAGAGCAGGGAGAGCTTGTCCCCTCTGCCCAGGAGCAGCTCAGATCCTCAGTCCAGCAGCAGTGCCTGACTGCACGAGACCTTGCCATGCAGGTTTGGAAAACCTGAAGAACCTTTTCTTTGCTCCCCTTCAGGTGAAATCTGCTGTACCCTCACCCCAGTTCCTGGGGAGTGCCTCTGTGCCCTGCAAAGCTGCGTTTGACACTCCTGTGGGCAAAACCCTGAGGGGCAGATGTCTGCAGAGCTGTCCCTGCCACCTCTGGAAATGGCTCTTTCAAGGACATTTTCAAGGCATGTTTGCAGAGCCTTGCATTGCTGCTCCTCTGCTCATGCTGAGGAATAAATTGGATTTGACTATCTGCAGCTGCTTTTGGCACCTTTCACTAGTGCAGAAATTCCCGTTGTGATCTGTGAAAAAACAACCACCGGAAATCCTTCATTTTCCAGGAGGCATTCCTGGGAAAAATGTCACTTTTCACATAGGCTGGCTAAACACAGCCAATTGTGCCGTTTATTCAACAGGGAGCATGAGAGTTTGCATTTTGCATTTCTAAGAATTGAATTTGCTAAACGGAGCACTTCCCACCACCAGAGCCCGAGCTGGGCTGTGCTCTTTTTGCTTTCCCTTGCAGCTGAAACCATTTTCAGCTGTGTCACAGAGCCTCTCAGCCCTGTTGGAGCTGGCTGAGTGCTTCTCAGGGGACAGAGGCAGCATTGCTGATGGCTTTCCAACCCACTCTGCTCTCTCTTCATAACACAAACTCGCAGCAAAACAGACTCGAGCAAGGCTTTGTCCTGGATGACTTTTTGCTAAATAAGTTAGCAATGCTCCAGTTAGCAGAATCTCTGCTGTGGATGGTTCAGTCGGAGGCACACTGCAGCAGGGCTGGGGCAGAGCTGTGTGAGCAGGGCTGAGAGGAAAGCTCAGGCACTTCAAACCTCAGTGCAGCCAAAACTCAGCGTGTGGCTCAGACCTGCCTGGGAGATAAAGAAATATTTTGATCTGAATCACAAAAATCTGTCATTTTCCCGCAGAGAAGCTGAAGCTGGTCCCTCTTTTTATGTCTCTCACAGATGAACAGACAGAGTAAGCTGTCCACCTTCAGAGAGTGAGCTGACTTTGCCTTTCAAGAAGAACATTTGTTTCTTCTACATGCAATTTATTAATAAATGTGTTTTTCACAGCAATCTTAGTTCCTAAAAATATGTATCCTAGGGATTGTTAGGCTTTTCTAAAGACTTTAATGGAAGTTGTGTGCTGATGGATCATGCAAAAAGGAGAAGGAATATGCAAAGATTTACTGCAAATTCTTCCAGACCAGACTCTTTTTTTAAAAGAAAAAAAAAAAAAAAAAAAAAAGAAAAAAAGAAAAGCTTTTTGTTATTCCCATCATACGGTGAAATGAATCTTTAGATGACAGATTCTGGACTCTGACAGGCATCTCATCTCGTGTTGGGGCTGGTGACAGTCTGAAGGAAATTGCTCGTCTGAGTCAACAGCAGCTTCTCCACTGTGTTTGTCTTCTGTGCTAATTTCATTTCTCTGCTCAGTTTTCCTGGAATCTGGGCACGCACACTGACCTGATAAATAACTGGGGCTGGCAATAAAGATAAAGGAAAGTTCTACACTTCAGAGGTCAAGCTAGCCTCCAAATCATATTTGCCCTAATGGAGAACAAATTCAACACTACCAAAAGTCAAATGAATGTTTAGTCACCTGAGAAAATACCATTATAAGCTGAAATGAGCTCTCATTATTTTTTCCATTTTATTTCTTTAATTTCTCCTTGGCTTCTGCTACAAAACTAAAAATAGGGGCATTAGTCACAGGGCACTTCAGAGGCACCCTCAAGGCAGAAGCAAGGTTCTAAGGTAAATCACAGCTGGTGACTCTTCAAATGGATGAAATCGCTCGCATTAGGCCTTCAGGATGCATATTTTCATTCCCTTGATTTATTCCTATTGTTTAAGCTGTGATGTGAAGTGGCACAGGCTCGGTGCAGCCAGGCTGATGAGGAACTTTAGAGTGATCTGCCAGGGCAGAAATCCCATGGCGAAGAGATCCTCTCGGGGCTCCTTGTGAGGATGGCGCAGCTCAAAGCTGAGAGAGAGATTCAAATGGGGACAGAAAGGAGCAGGGGGTGGGGAAAGGGGCAGGGGAATGGCCAGACACGCTGCTGGCCAGGCTGGCCAAGGGCCATGGTGCCATGGCTGCAGCGCAGGGCAGGACCAGCGCCAGGGGCTCTGCTGTGCCCTGAGGAGCTCCAGCCCCACACCTGCCCTGCCCCACACCTGCTCTGCCCCACACCTGCCCTGCCCTGCCCCACCCCTGCCCTGCTCTGCCCCACCCCTGCCCTGCCCCACACCTGCCCTGCCCTGCCCCACCCCTGCCCTGCCCCACACCTGCCCTGCCCCACCCCTGCCCTGCCCTGCCCCACCCCTGCCCTGCCCCACCCCTGCCCTGCCCCACACCTGCCCTGCCCTGCCCCACCCCTGCCCTGCCCCACCCCTGCCCTGCCCCACACCTGCCCTGCCCTGCCCCACCCCTGCCCTGCCCCACACCTGCCCTGCCCTGCCCCACCCCTGCCCTGCCCCACCCCTGCCCTGCCCCACCCCTGCCCTGCCCCACACCTGCCCTGCCCTGCCCCACCCCTGCCCTGCCCTGCCCCACCCCTGCCCTGCCCCACCCCTGCCCTGCCCCACACCTGCCCTGCCCTGCCCCACCCCTGCCCTGCCCCACACCTGCCCTGCCCTGCCCCACCCCTGCCCTGCCCCACCCCTGCCCTGCCCCACCCCTGCCCTGCCCCACACCTGCCCTGCCCTGCCCCACACCTGCCCTGCCCTGCCCCACCCCTGCTCTGTCTCCAGAGCCTTCCCTTGCCCCTGAGCTGCTCCTCTGCCCTGCCCTGCCCTGCCTGGCAGGTGCTGCTGCCTCACTCCCAGGTACATCCACCATCCTCCCTGTGCCTCCTGCTGCCCTCTGAGGTGTGCCTGCCGAGGCTGGGACCTGTCTAATGCACTGTTTCTGACTGCCACACCTCTTGGAGCCCAAAAGGTAATTAAATATCTTTTTTCTTTTTTGCTGATGTCATCAGGCTGCATTCCATGCCATTGTGCCACCAGAATGGACCTCCTGGGTGAGGCACCTTGGCAATAATAAGGTGTTTTGTTGTGAGATGTGCTTCCTTCTGGAGAGCAAACGGACCCAGCAGGGCAAGAAAATACTTTAATGGTGTGTCCAAGACTTCCTCTTGCAATTTGTATCTGGGAAACTCCTTAAACCACATTTATTTTGCAAAACACTGGAAGAGAGCAGGGAGTTACTGTGGAAGGAGAGATTAGCAGGGACTGGGGAAAGCAGAGAGCCTTTCATGCACCCCACGGTGCCCCTGCAAAGTCTCAGCACTGCCTTACCTCACTTGATGTATGTTTGGTTACTTACGTGGGCGATGAGTCTGAATTGGTTTTGGGAACTTTCCTGCTCGGTTTGAGTGCAGTTGTGGAGTTCATCAGGGGCAGCTGCAGAGCTCAGGTCTGCACACAAAGCACGAAGCCTTTTGTGTTCTGTGGGTGTCAATTATTTATTATGGAAATACCTTTGTAATGAAGCTTTGTCTGATTTGTTCATGGTGGCAGAAACAACTCTGGATGATTGACTTTCGTGTCAATGTGGCACATGGAGATGTGGACACATCAGCAATGTTTGAGTTCCTGTGCCACAGAACATATGTACATCATCATGGAGCTGCCAGCGAGTTGTATGACAGTGACTCTGCTTCAGCTGACTTTTGTCACCTATGCCAGATAGTGTGTGGATTTATAGCAAGTTCCGTTGGATCCTCTAAGTGAGGGCTGTCTGACTGTGTTTTGTGGCTTTTGTTTGTCCACTTGTGCTGCCTTTGTAAGGGAACTCATTTGGTAGAAAGTTCCTGTAAACTGCAAATGCAAAATCCTCAAACTAAATCCCCAAGCAGCTCCGTGCTCCTGTTTCCACAAAACAAAAATAGACGAAAAAATTTATTCCAGTTAAAATTATTTTCTCTTCAGGAAGAAAAATCCAGGTGATGTCATGGTTTGTTTGAATATTAACAGATACTGATTTATCAGCTGTCTCAGGTTTTGGCCAGCTGTGTACAGAGGTCAGCAAGAGTTGTGCTTTTTTCCTATTTCCCCCATGGAGGGGCCAAAGACAGCTCCATGGAAGTTTGGGACTTTCTAACAAAATGTGTCCTGAAGGACAAAAGGACAATTCTTTTCTGGGCAGGCAGGTTTGGTGATTTTCAGTGGTAATGTCATATTCATTCCAGGGCTGAACTTGGCTGACAGTTCATAGGTGAGCACAATAGAACAGATGTGAGTGCAGAGGTTATTGTTTGCTGGGGAGGAGTGCTGCTCCTGGCACACAGAACACCACGTGGATTTCTCTGAGAGCTAATGTGCTGTCCTGGGCACTGCTCCAGATATCAATAGCAGGAATGGCACAGAATAGGCTAGGCTGCTTCTCAGATTTTAATAAGAAGGTCTGCAAAGATTGCATTTTGGCTTAGAGAACAATTTTTGATTTTCCTCAGTTCTCTAGAATCTTTTCTAATAATGCATCTGTGTGTACATTTTGTGGTGGCAAACATATTTTAGGTCACTCAGTCAAGTGGCATTAAAAAAAGTGCTAACAACAAATCCGAAATGCTGCTGGTGGATGGGTGCAATAGCTCATGTGGTAAACAAGCTGTTCTGAAAAGATGTTCCTGGTGCTGTGGATGACAATTCTGGCACCCGAAATGGGAGTCCAGCCCCTGTCAGCAGTGCCAGCAGGAGGCAGATGGCTCCGGGGCAATCCCAGTCTGACTGGCCGTGGCTGTGCCAGCAGCAAGGATAAAGTTGTTTTTCCTGTCCCTGTCCTCAGCCTGGCCCATACCAACCCAACAGCCTGTTGGTAATGGGCAATAAATCTCAAAACCTCAGCCATTCGGAGCAGATCCTTAGTGCTCACCCAGAACTCTTTCTTGATCTTAGAATTTTCTTGATGCTAGAATGGAGCTGCACTGAGCGCTGGAATCTTACTCCAGCCGTGAGCAGAACCAGATGGCTGCAGGCAAGAGAAATTCTTAAGCATTGTTGATTTAAATTTTCTTCCCAGTATTCTGACCCTGGCTGATCAAGTATTCACAGCACCAGTGTGGTCTTTCTGAAAAGTATTTGTGGTGGTGGAAATGTTCTGTCAGTCGCTGAGCTTAGAGCAGCACCTGTGTCCCCTCTCCCCCTGGGGTCGGAATGGGATTTTCTGCTGGCAGGACAGGCAGCCAGAGAGCACAAACTGCATCCCTGAGAGCTTCTGTCACTCTGCCTGGGGTGGCAAAGAGTGACTTTAGTCTTCTGAGCTGAGCCCAGAGCTGGCCATTGCTGCTCTAACTCAGAGTGTGCAGAATTGGGTAGAAAATGTCATTACTTTTATGTTAAGTGAGTGGAAAAGTGCAAATAAGGGAATATGCAGCAGTTTTTTAACTCTCTTGAGGACAAAATAGATCTGTACAAGCTCTGCTGTAGCTTATTTGCCAGTGAGGCCAAATGTCATAAAAAAATAGCTGACAGAAACTATGTGTTGATTTTAAACTTCTCTAAAGGACCTAACTGTTGGAAGTTTTTGTGCTGACACATTCGCTATAAACAGCTCCATGGAAGGGTGGCACAGAGTAAAACTTGTTGGTGGATGGAATTATGGATTTAATATGTTCAACACCATTAATTGTATCTGCTGTTTACCTAGTGTTTTATAGGGTCAGATCATCATCCTCACTGATTTATGCAACAATTAAGATCTTTTGCACCTTCTAACCTTGAAGCAGGACACTGAAATGATGCACCTCACCTTACCCAGGAGGTCAGAGGCTGTGAGATTGATCCCACAGTCACCATGGACACTTGAATGGCCAAAATTTAATTTAGGCAATTTTTCAAGAAAATGCAATCTCTTTCTGTGGGTCTGACAAAACAGAATATGCATAAAGAATAGCCACAAATCATTTCAGGATTAATCAGAAATGTTCAATTCAGCTGGGAGAGCTGACACCCAACAGCCACTGACACGCAGAGGTGAGCTCAGAGCAGCAAACAGCCACCAACAGTTTGGGGTCTCTTTAGGGCCACCCTGGGAGCAGTCTGCATTCTGGAATATCTTAAGCAGCTGTGAGTAATGAAAAAAACTTGTAGAAATTATTATTTTTTAAGGGACAGTTAATGAGCTGAAGAAGGGCTGAATTTATTGAAAAAGTAATTTATTTAATGAACAGTTTGAGTCAAAAGTATGATCCCTCTGTTGTATCTCAGAGCTGGACCTAAGGGGTTTTTATATTTTGCTCCAGTGTGAACTGCCTCCTGGATATTTCAGTGCTGCAGCAGATTTCTGCCTTTTCAGCAGGGTGTGAGCACTCAGATAATGACAGCAAGCAGAGAGGAGACTGTGGGGCTAAGCTCTGGAGCAGCACCACTGCACCGAGACAGAGCCAGAATAGGAAGGGATTGGGGTGTAACTGCAAAAGCATCCTGAGGCTGATGGGAGGGACCCCAAACACCATCCTTAGGTGTGAATTAACTTTGTTAGTGACTCAGTGAAGCATTTTTGGAATAGGAAAATGAGAGGTTGGAGGCTCTCTCCTGTGCCCTGCAGGACCCTGTCCGGCCTGGGTCTGGAGCTGTTGGGGTCCTGGGGCAGTCCTGTGCTGGTCCCTGTGGCAGCCACAGCCCTGACCCATTTGGGAGCTCTCACACCTTGTGGAAGGTGCAGCGCAGCCATGGTGTGGGCACGGATGGCAGAGTGTGGCAGAGCCTGTTCTCAGGACAGGTTATTGCGATAATTAGCTTTCCCAGGGCTCTGGGACTGCTCAGCAGAGCCTTGACTTGGCTGCTGAGCCCCACAGAGCAATTCCTGGGCTTAAAGCTGGATCTTCTGGGAGGAGAATTTGGACTCTGTGTGTTTGCTGGTGTGGGCAGCAGTGCTCCAGAGGGGAGGGAGGGCTGAGCACAGCTCTCACCTGAACCAGGCAGGGAAAATCACAAAGATGCAGTGTGACAGTGCCAAGGGAGTGCAGTGACACTGCCTGGTGCCTCTGTGTGACAGGGACACAGCTCACACCTGAACCAGGCAGGGCAGATCACAGTGAGCAGTGACACTGCCTGGTGTCTCTGTGTGTGACAGGGACACAGCTCACACCTGAACCAGGCAGGGCAGATCACCATGAGCAGTGACAGTGCCCAGGGAGGCACAGCCTCGTGTCTCTGTGTGACAGGGACACAGCTCTGCTGCTCTGCAGGAACCCATGGCAATCCCTGCCCCAAGTCAGCAAACAGCACTAATGAGTGATTGCTCTGCTGATTAAAGGCACGGAGCTTGGTGGCCTGTTGAGAGAATCAGGTGCCAAGGAGAGCACTCAGGGATGTGCTTTCAGCCCCGAGTGGAGGTGCAGCCCTTGGAGCTGCGAGAGGATATGTTAAAGAGCAGAAAACAGATCGATAAGGGCTCCTGGAGAGGAATGTTTGGTGCTGCTTAAATGGCCAAGCTGCAGGGAGCTAGGGAAGGAAAAGCTGTGTGCAGAAGGATGAGGAAGCTGTTACAAGAAAAAGGAATTTAGTTGTTAAAAGCAGGACCATACCCGAATCAATTTTTTTCATATTTAAAAAAAAAGAAAAAAAGAAACCCCAGAGTGAATAAAGCATCAATTTTCCTACATTTTAAATGAGATCTAAAAAAGAACTCAGTAATGGCATTGGTTGCCATGGTGTTTAAAGGTGCAGGTCCACAGACACTTCAAATAGCAGGAGATGCTTTTATCTGCCTATGTGGCTGAGTTAATTTTCATCTGCTGGAATTATTTATTTAGTTTGCTTTAATTATTCTGTATTGGCAGTATCATAAAAGGGCCTGATCCTGCCATCTTGATACAGCCAGAACTCCTTCTGACTCCAGAGGAATAAAAATATTAAATGCAAACTGAACTGAAATCACTTTGGTTCGGGCAAAGGCTGAAATCACTTTGGTTTAGGCAAAGGCTGAAATCACTTTGGCTTGGTGAAGGCTGAAATCACTTTGGCTTGGTGAAGGTTGAAATCACTTTGGTTCGGGCAGAGGCTGAAATCACTTTGGTTTGGGTGAAGGCTGAAATCACTTTGGTTTGGTGAAGGCTGAAATCACTTTGGTTTGGGTGGAGGCTGAAATCACTTTGCCTTGGCTGAGGCTGAATCCCTGCTCCTGCTCTCCAGATTGCAGCAGCACCCCATGCCCACAGAGCCTGGAACTTGTTTAGATCCTGGCTCATCTGCACAGGTTATTGATGCTGTGCCTTATTGCCTCATAGCTCCTCAGCTGAGCTCCCTGCCCCTTGCTTTGGCTAAGAGCACAGCCATCGGCGCTGGCATTGCATCTCTGAACACAAATACCTCTTTCCTGCACATGGCTCTGCTTAAAACACAGCAATGACCCAAAAGAGGCAAAATTAGAAGCTGGCGGTGTGAGATGATGCAGCCCTGTGTAATTACAGTATGGCTCTTGTTTGAAACAGGATATCAATAAATACATTTATAGTGTTTTCTCTCAAAATAACAGTTGTCACATAATCTGCAATGAAATGGCATTCAGGGTCTCTTTTCCAGCACCCTGTCTATGCTTTATTTTATTGATGTTTTCCTCGTTCCCCTTGGAAGCATGAGTCAGGAACCCTCTGTTATTAAAAGCAGTCCCAGTCGCACATACCTTTCATTTCCTTCGGATTACATTAATTGCCTGACAGCTAGAAGTGATCTGGGTTTTTCACTCTTCAGCTCTGGACCACAAGAAATATTTACCAACTACAGCAGATTTATAAAGATGCCACCGAGATGCCTTGAGACTAACAATCAGAAAACACAGCAGCAAAACAACACTATTTTTCAAGGTTAAATGCTCAGAATGCTAAAGAAGGAATTGCACATAATAAAGCCAAACAAAGGCTTGGATCCAGCCCATATTTTCCTCTACTTGTCTCACACAAAAAGAAAGGTGCCAATGGTTTAAAAATGATGGCACAGCATCGCACAATTAGAAATTTAATAAGGGAGCTTTAATTTTAATTTAGGTTTGGTTCTGTGGTTCAAATGTTGGTTATTGCCAACCCCTGCCTCTATTGCACATTTCCTTGTCATGCCTGGCTCTGTAAGGCTCTTTCCACTGAGAGTGGCTGGGGGATGCTCCATGAAGAGCAGGGAAGGAAGGATGAGCTGATGATGTTGGCAGCCTGGAGCTCAGACTGTCCTGCCTGGTTTGAACAGCTCATCCAGGCTCCTCACCCTCATTTTGGGCAGCTCCCTCAGTCCCCCTGACCCTCATTTTGGGCAGCTCACTGAGGCTCCTGACCCTCATTTTGGGCAGCTCACTCAGTCCCCCTCACCCTCATTTTGGGCAGCTCACTCAGGCTCCTGACCCTCATTTTGGGCAGCTCACTCAGTCCCCCTCACCCTCACTTTGGGCAGCTCACTCCGGCTCCTGACCCTCATTTTGGGCAGCTCACTCAGGCTCCTGACCCTCATTTTGGGCAGCTCACTCAGGCTCCTGACCCTCATTTTGGGCAGCTCACTCAGGCTCCTGACCCTCATTTTGGGCAGCTCACTCAGGCTCCTGACCCTCATTTTGGGCAGCTCACTCAGTCCCCCTCACCCTCACTTTGGGCAGCTCCCTCAGGCTCCTGACCCTCATTTTGGGCAGCTCCCTCAGGCTCCTGACCCTCATTTTGGGCAGCTCCCTCAGGCTCCCTGGCTCCATTTCCAGGTGTGGAGCACAGGTACAGCTCTGCTCACCCCAGGAGGAGAGCTGCTCAGGAGGGGCTCAGGCACTGTGCAGCCATGGCAGGGAAGGGTTTTGGACAGGAAACACCCCGGGGATGTGCTGGGAAGGCAATGACACTAAATTTGCAGGTTTGAATTCATCAGCAACTTCACAGCTTTGTTTCAGTGACAGAAGTGATCGGTCTGATTCTCATTCAGCCATCGCCACTTGTTGTGACTAAACAGAGCCAACCCAGGGCCTGCAGCACTGACAGACACTGCTCCTGGGCCAGGGGTGGACTCGGCTCTTTCTCCTCCCCTGGAAGCTGAGGCTGAGGTCCCCATATATATCCACAATATGGAGATATTCCCTGCCCTGAGGTGTCTGCGAGTGAAAAAATGAAACTTGAATTTCAAGCAGTAGAGGTTTACTGATCTCGGTGTAATTTATTAGTCAAAATGCAATGTTCTGTGCACAAACACAACAGAATTGAACTGTTTAAAATTGGTCTGCAAGGGCAGTAGTAGCCATTCTGTAATGATACGCAGTGAGAAGAGGTGATGGAAAGTATTAGAAATTCTTGTCTGAGTGACCTTGTAGCAATTGTTTGTGTGTGCCAGCGTTTGAGAGGATTTATAAATATGTAAGTGTGCAGCATTTATTGTCATTTGAAGGGACAGGGCTCGCTCACAGGGGTGACACTTGGAGCAGCACCTGATCTGTGCCGCAGGGAGGAGTGAGCCAAGCCCAAGGTCAGGGCATTTTCAGGAGCAGAGGTGTCCAGCACCCTGTCCTGGCTGTGCTGGCTGTGCTGGCTGTGCTGGCTGTCCTGGCTGTCCTGGCTGTCCTGGCTGTCCTGGCTGTCCTGGCTGTCCTGGCTGTGCTGGCTCCGTTTGGAGGCCATCAGAAAGGCTGGCAGCAGCAGGAAAAGCTGGAGCTGGTGCTCCTTCTCTCCCATCAGTGCCTCTCTGAGCCTCAGAGATCTGCTGTGAGCTGCCAAGGGGTGGATGGCCCTGGCAGGACACAGGACAGGTCAGCCCTGGCCCAGCACACAGCACAGAGCCTTCGACAGCGAGATTTGCACTCTGCTCTGCTGCTCTGATTTTCTGATATTCGTGGGGATTCACTGAAGCTCGCAGGGAGGTCAGGCAGGAGCACCAAGATGGCAAAAAGAGAAACTTTATTTACAAGAACTTCTTCATATATTCATTAATGATCTAATAATTATTGGTCAACAGTTTTTCCACCCCCTATAATGATTGGTTACAACTCTAGAGCATCCAGCACCAAAACAATGAGATTAGAAAGCACAAGAATACAACTTATCTCTATTCTCCATGAGAAAGAAGAGAAAGATTTTAAAACAGTGCAACTACACTGCCCAGCAGCTGTGCCCTCTGCCTGGGTGTGTGTGAGGCTCAGGGATATAGCCCAACCATTTCAAGGAAATACATCATTATTATGAATTAGAAATACCTAAAAATTTGGTTTAAACTCTTGTATAAACTGCAGATCTTATTAATTTTGTGTAGGTATATAATGTTGTGACTCCAGGTTTATTCTTCTGTAATGAACATGGAAAGCAGATTTTCAGTTCTCAATGCACTAGAACATCACACCTGTTATTTTCTTGTTTTCCTCACTCTGTCTTTCAAGTTGGAATGAAGCCTCTGCCTAGGGAATGTGTCTCTGTGTGGCCCTCAAAGCTAAGGCTGGCTGCAGCAATCCTGCTACATCCATTTTTTAACCCTGGAAAGGACTAATCGTGAATCGCTGCTCACGTGAACCTGCAGTGCTGATTTTGTCATTGTTCTCAGTCCCAACCTTCACTGCTTTTGATGATTCAACTCAAACTCTTATCACACGATCACATTTAGGGAAAGGCTTTGGGAGACTTAAATTCTTCTTTAATCCTACCTGCAGCTAACAAAATACTCTGAACCTTTGGGACAGAGGAAGTGTGTGTGCCTAGGCTGCCCTGCTCCAGAGATCGTTTCCTTGGGCTTTGCCTCATCTGTTTACAGATCCTGTAACGCCAGGGAAGGATTATCCTTAGTGATCTTTGCCTCCAGACGTGTAAGTCGTCTCTGAACTGGAGATGCCTCAGCAGTAGGCAAAGGAATTGAACCACTGATTTTGCAAATACACCTAATATTGTATATTTTACAGATAATTCATTGTCAAAACAAATTGCTCTCCAGATCAGGTACTGGGGAAGAGTATTTGTGTTAGTGGAGGTCTGCCATGGGGACTTTGGTTTTTGTTCTCTTGTTCTGTTAACTAAACCCATCAGTTAATTGTATAACCCCTGTGTGCTGGGGAGGATGGAGAGGAAATGTCTGTAAGTTTTGCAGTTAATCGGAAGTGCTCTGGGGCCTTGAAGAAATCCCTGAATCTGAGGAATCCTCGTCCTTCCCCTGCACACGAACAGCAGAGCAGCCACAGTCAGTGCTGTGCTCTAAGTGCACATCCTGCCCTGCCCCTGTCCCTGTCCCCTCCTGCTCCGGGCTGTGCTGGGGACCAGAGGGGACACCCCTGCAGGTGGGGACAGCCCATGGAGAGGTTGGGGACATCCCTGAGGGTGGGGACAGCCCTTGGAGAGCATGGGGACATCCCTGAGGGTGGGGACAGCCCTTGGAGAGGATGGGGACAGCCCATGCAGAGCGTGGGGACATCCCTGCAGGTGGGGACAGCCCATGGGGAGGGTGGGCATTGTCACCTCGGCTGCAGCACCGAGGGCAAGGAGCAGAAAGCCCTTCAGGCGCAGGGCAGAATTCCCCGAGCACAAATACCACTTACTTATTGAGTCTGTTTTCTGTGCTTTAAGGAATTAGGGAAGGCAGGAGATTAATCCCCTCCCTGCCCGAGAGGAGCAATGCTCCAGGGGAAGAGGCTCAGGCTCCAGAGCAGCCCTGAGGTGTGAGGGCTGCTCTGATCTTCCCATTAGGGTGAGGAAATCGTCCTTCCCATTCTGCTGCAAACCAAACCAGCATCTCACTGAACAAATTCGAAGCAAATAGCTAATAAAATCGAAAATAAATGAGATTACTGAATCAAATCACAGAATGCAAAATATTTGTGTAATTGTGTAATTCAAAGCTGTTGCAATATTAATGAATTTTATAATAGAATGATTAAACACCGGATTCATTTTCATTTTGCAAATGTGCCTAAGCCTTTAATCTAACAGGGTATTACAACGTAGGTAAATTTTGTTAAACCTTTCTGTGAAAGTATTTTATTAAAAAAACACAACTACAAACCTCTTCCTGTTCAAAGCCCTCATCATCACTGTTTTCTTTAGGCTCCCTCTCACTGTTTTCTTTATTCTGCTTTCCCCATGGTCTCTGGCTCACCTGCTGAGGATAAAATGAGACAATATGCACCTGACACAGCGAGCAGTGCGAAACCAAGGGCACAGCTCAGCAGAGCTGAAGTCCAGTCGCCTAGAGCACCTTTTATTCAAATCCTGACTTCTCCTGTAGTCTGATAGAGGCTCTTGTATGAAGAGATTTCTCTCTGAATAATCTTGCTGGTCACCATGAACTGTTTCAGGAGCAAGGTCCTACTCAATGGCAGGAAGTGGCAAAAAGTAGCCCCAAGATAAACAGAAAAATCTTAACTCAATCCTCATTTATCTCAACCACTATTTATTTCAATTTTGTTTGTACATGCTGAAGAGCCAAGCATAAGCCAAGCCGTGCGTTTTTTCCTGTGAATTTTTTGGGTGATCTTCTCTTCAACAGGTTAAAAAAAGGTGCCCAAACACCTTTGTATTTCCTTTGAACCCAAGGAAAGTTCCAGAACTTCAGTCCAGACGGAGCAAAATTGATTGCTGCTATCTTGTGTCTGGTAACTAATGGAGCCTTGCTTTGGGTTGCTCTCCAGAGCTTTTGTGCTGCTGTAAATCACTGCTGCTGGCAGATGGGAAAGCTCTGAGCTCTCCTGCTCAGCAGGGCAGGCTGAGGGTTTGTGTCTGAGCTTGGTGTGCTCGTTCCTGGCCAGGAGAGGCACAGATCTCCTGAGTGCAGCCTTGATTCAGCTCAGGAGCTGTGCCTTTACTCAGCTCAGGAGCTGTGCCTTTATTCAGCTCAGGAGCTGTGCCTTTATTCAGGAGCTGTGCCTTTACTCAGGAGCTGTGCCTTAGCTCAGGAGCTGTGCCTTTACTCAGCTCAGGAGCTGTGCCTTTACTCAGGAGCTGTGCCTTAGCTCAGGAGCTGTGCCTTTATTCAGGAGCTGTGCCTTTACTCAGCTCAGGAGCTGTGCCTTTACTCAGGAGCTGTGCCTTTACTCAGGAGCTGTGCCTTTATTCAGCTCAGGAGCTGTGCCTTTATTCAGGAGCTGTGCCTTTACTCAGCTCAGGAGCTGTGCCTTTACTCAGCTCAGGAGCTGTGCCTTTACTCAGCTCAGGAGCTGTACCTTTACTCAGCTCAGGAGCTGTACCTTTACTCAGCTCAGGAGCTGTGCCTTTACTCAGCTCAGGAGCTGTACCTTTACTCAGCTCAGGAGCTGTACCTTTACTCAGCTCAGGAGCTGTGCCTTTACTCAGCTCAGGAGCTGTGCCTTTACTCAGCTCAGGAGCTGTGCCTTTACTCAGCTCAGGAGCTGTGCCTTTACTCAGCTCAGGAGCTGTACCTTTACTCAGCTCAGGAGCTGTACCTTTACTCAGCTCAGGAGCTGTGCCTTAGCTCAGGAGCTGCACCTTTACTCAGCTCAGGAGCTGTACCTTTACTCAGCTCAGGAGCTGTGCCTTAGCTCAGGAGCTGTGCCTTTACTCAGCTCAGGAGCTGTGCCTTTACTCAGCTCAGGAGCTGTGCCTTTACTCAGGAGCTGTGCCTTTACTCAGGAGCTGTGCCTTTACTCAGCTCAGGAGCTGTACCTTTACTCAGGAGCTGTGCCTTTACTCAGCTCAGGAGCTGTGCCTTTACTCAGGAGCTGTGCCTTTACTCTGTCCTGCTCTCCATTCTCAGCTCTGTCCCAGCACTGACTGCCACAGACACTTTTTTGTTTCCTTACATAATCCACACCTGCTCCTTTTAAAGCAAAGAGCCACACCCAGCCATGGGAAAGGCATGATTTTTCCTGATGGATACCATTTTCCATTCCGTGGGGCGATATTTCCTGAGCATCCTCATCTGCAATGCAATCCTGAGAGATTTCCAAACACGCTGTGCTCAGTGAGTGCACTCGGGGGTCCAATCCCTGTGAGTGACAGTGATGGATAGCTGCTCAGAAATCCTCCCACCGCATCCCCCCCTGGCTGGGTGCACCACAGAGCATTAAAAACTCCTTGCTGGAGAGAGAAACAATTATAAAGCACTTTCAGAACAGCGAATGGAACGTTTTTCACAGCTGGCAGTTCTTATTTATGACAAGTAATAATTGCCTCGGCTGAAAAAAAGAGTTGAAAAGGAAAAAGAAGGTGTTTTCAGAGGGAGTTTGGTGCCCTTGGATTTGCAGGTTGGGTTCTGCAGGTGGTGGGTAGCTTCAAGCAAAATAATGCTGAGGGAGCTGAGGAGGAAGGACTGGGTCTGCAGCAAGGCAGTGCCTGCCGGAGCTGGAGCCAGAGGTGCAGCCTTGCCTTCACCAGAGGAGGCCTGAAATAAGTGCATTTTTTGGTGCTTGCGTTGGCAGGGTTTTTTTTTTTTTGGGGGGGGGGGGGGTTTGTTGTTGGGGTTTTTTGTTTTTGTCTTTGTTTTTTGGTTTTTGTTTTGTTTTGGCTGTTTGTTGTTTTGTTTTTTGTTTTTCTTTGTTGCTGTTGGTCTGGGGTTTTTTGGTGAGGTGGGGATGAAGGTTCTTGGGTCTCTCTAGAGCATTTAGGTGTGAAAGAACATGTGCTGTACAGATCCCTAGGCTGATGAGGGTTTAATGACAGAAACTCCTGAAAGAGCCAGACGCTGACAGGATGCTCTAGCTTCCAATCCTGTGTTTCCTCCTACAGAAATTGGTGAGGTGTGTTTGGAGCTGAAGGACACATCTCAGTCACTCTCTTGTAAATATTTGTGGGAATGCCAAAGCCCTGAGCTCCTGTGGCTTCACACAGGTTTTTTTTCCCAGCATCACTCTTTTAAATTACAATTTTCCTTAAGTAATTGCAAGACTTAAAGTGTATCTGTAATGCTGTAAGATTATAAATGCCATGCCCTTTGAGTCTGGGCTCGGCAGAACAAGTGTTTGTGTATTGTTTCTCGGTTGGATGGGTTCTGTGAGCACCATTTAAAACAGAACACGTTTTTAAAGAGTCCTGGCAAATACTTTTATCGAAAAATTTCCCAACGAACCACCTGACAAAACTTACAGCCAACAAGGAGCAAACAGGGAGATTCCTTTGCAGGGTGGAGGTAAACTTTTTGCACTTCTTTTGTTGAGCTTCTCTCGGTGGGAAGAGAACATTTCCCAAGGCATGTTGTCCACAGTGTCTCTGCAACTTGTCCAGGTCTTTTCCTTTCTGCTCAAGGCTATTTAGAGGGAATATTTTAAATGGAAATGCTTCTTTTTATATTTCTTTGCTATGGCAGGCAGGGGCTCCAGGTGACCTTGGCTGGGGAGGGCTCTGCACTCCTTGGCAAGAGGACAGGACAGAGCTGCTGGGACAGTCCTGAGGGCAGCAGGGAGGCTCGGAGGGAAGGAAGGGATGGTTGGGAGAAAGGGCAGGGATGGTCAGGAGGGCAGGGACACTCGGGAGGGCAGGGAGGGATGGTTGGGAGGAATGGGAGGGAAGGAAGGGATGCTCGGGAGGAAGGGATGCTGATGAGGAAGGGATGCTGAGGAGGAAGGGATGCTGGGGAGGAAGGGATGCTCAGGAGGGATGCTCGGGAGGAACAGGAGGGAAGGAAGGGATGCTCAGGAGGACAGGGATGCTCGGGAGGAAGGGATGCTCCGGAGGGCAGGGACACTCGGGAGGGCAGGGATGCTCGGGAGGAAGGGATGCTCAGGAGGAAGGGATGCTCTGGAGGAAGGGATGCTCGGGAGGAAGGGATGCTTGGGAGGAAGGGATGCTCGGGAGGAAGGGATGCTCTGGAGGAAGGGATGCTCGGGAGGAAGGGATGCTTGGGAGGAAGGGATGCTCGGGAGGAAGGGATGCTCCGGAGGGCAGGGACACTCGGGAGGGCAGGGACACTCGGGAGGGCAGGGACACTCGGGAGGAAGGGCTGTGTTTCCAGGTGTCACCAGCGTGACTCTCTCTGCTGAGTCTCTTCCCGTGCAATGGCACAGAGGAAAGGGAAAATCCATGATTATTGCCTCGTTGTGGCATCTGGGCTGATAACACCTGAGGAGTGCCTGGCACAGTGTGAGCACCCAGAGAGGCGTTTGGCTGCTCTCTTATTTAGGCTGTGGATTATTCTCTGCAGATCCTGCACTCTGTCGTGTCATATGATGTTCTGGGCAGTGTTTCAAGACAAATAAATAAACAGAAGCAGTAATAATTCCCTCGCACTTTTCTCTCAGCTGCAGGATTTTGGGAACCCCCAATTCACATTTCTTCTAGGTCTTCACTTTGGAAAGTGCCTAGAATAGGGAGAAGAAAAACAAGTTGGATCTAACAAAGAAAAGGACAGTTAAGCTTTCCATGAGATCTCTCCCAGAAAAAGCCCAAAGCACCCCAATTTCACATCAGTATTACCAAACCCATACAGCAAATAGTTTCCTGGAATCTCAGACCCTTTGGGCTCGTTAGGAAGAAGCCAGCAGGACTTTCCACATGCTGTAACTAATATGTTTTATGTGCTTGGGCCTCTCGCAGTTGTTTTCTGCTGACACCTTGGAGATTTTCTGGATCTCTTTGCTCCATTGTACAGCTGACCACTCTGTAAAAGCCATTTTATTACTGTCTACAGGGGCTGTTCGTGGCAGAGGAGTCAGGAACACCCTGCACACCCTCTGGCTGCTGTTCTGGGTGGGTGTGGGGTCAGGCAGGGACGCCTGGCTCTGGCTCCAGGGCCATCGAGGCACATCTCAGCTGCCCCTGTGCAGGAGTCCAGGCAGAGCTGTGCCTGCTCTCATCAGCTGGGGGCTCAGACTTTGCAGAGGGCAAAGAAATTGCTTTAAATCTCGTGCTGCTGCAGCTGCAGAACTGCTCAAAGCTGGTCAGGAGTAATGCTCTGCTGCTTTTTGTCTGAGCTGCACAGTCTGAGCACTGGAGTCCCAAACAAAATAAACCCTGACTCTCTTCTTAGAGCTGGATTTTCAGGGGCAAGAGGATCCCAAAACAGGCAAAACACCCAGGTGGAGGGAAGGAAAGATAAATGTAAGGGCTCAAAGGGTCTGAAACAATATTTTTCCTTTTTTTCCCTGAAAGAAATTTCTGTTAGAAAGGAGCCATAAAATAATAAAGAGTTCTCCACTGTGCTGGCATGTGCTCCTTTCTGCCTCCTGTTCCTCCTGTTTCAAGGGAAGAACGTGCCCACGTGCTGGCTCTGGCCATTCAGGGGCTCATGCCTGGGTTTGGGGGAGGATTTGGGATGTGTGGGTCACCTCCCTGTGCCTGTCTGCATGACCCAGCTGGAGCTGCTCCAAGGGAGGAAGTGTTGGCAAACGCCAGCACTTTTTCAGAGCACACTGTAATATAAACCTAAAGTACATTTGCTGCTGTTGTCTGCAGCCCTGGGTGCAGCTCTGGCCCTGGCACATGTATCAAGAGCAATTCCTCTGTTTGCAGTTCAAACATCAGCTCTGGAGTGCTTACTGCAGCTGCAGTTTCCTGGGAAAATGTTTGCAGTGACCATCCATTATCTCGGCTGCAGAGAAAGTAAACTCTCAACCACATGTGAAATTAAGCAATTCTTTTCTAGCGATTGGAGTTGGGGTTTGGTGATAATAAGTGTGGGTTTGTGATTTAATAGGTCATTACCTACTTTGCCCATAATCACAAAGCAATAAATAACTATTGGCAAGATGGATAATAGCCAGGTCTGAGAGGCATGAAAAAGATAAAGCAATAGGCACAAAAACATACTTTATATTCATAGAAAATGGGTCCCAGCCAAGAAATGCAATCTGAACTGATAGGAGAGCAGATTTTTATTAGATGCCTCTGATTTGGGGAATGGCTGAACATCTACTTTCACAAGAGCTTGTTGTCTTTTGAGTTTATAAAATGTGTTTTGGATGTGTTACACGGGAGTTTCCCTTTCGGAAGGGGTGATTCCATATCTCCTGACCCAGACTCGTGCGCCCATGGACTTAGACTTCTCTCTGACAGGCCACACCATTTTTTGGGCCCAATTAATCCAAATCTGTCAATGCTTTGCTGTTTGCTTGCTGCCCATTCAACCTCTGCTGCAGCTGCTCTGAGTGGCTCTGACTTCTGGGGCCAAGGTGCAGTTCCTCATCCCTTCCTTTCCTGTGATACCTGACTCAGTTCGTGTCAAACAAGCAGTGGCATCATTTACAATTTCATGTTTTCCCTGTTTGTTCCCTTCTGTGCACTGCAATAGTCACAATATTGCAGCAGATCACATTACACCAGTTTGTCATAAACTCCTCAGGTTTTGTTTGTGTCTGGCTGTGCTGAGCAGAGCTCCAGGCTTGCTTTTGGAAAGTGTGTGAGAAACAAACCCAGCTGTGGCAGCAAAGCTCCCCAGGGCTGGGCAGGGAGGGTGGGGTGGCCGTGGAGCTCAGCACAGCTCCTGAGCTCTCCTCTCTTCTCTGCCTCTCCTCTCCTCTTCCCTGTGCCAGGAAATGAAGGTGCAGGCAATATGTAGATGCCTTTGATGTGGTCTGGTTTTGGAAATGTGAAAATACAGTTGTGCAGCTCTGAGCCTGACGTCAAGGTCAGCTGGAGGCTTTGTTCAGAATTTCGGGATTAATCGAGAGAAAGTGTCCATCCTGTTGCTTCTCGGGAGGTTCAAAGAGAATATGTCTGTGTGTTTTGAGGAGGTGAGGAGATGGGGGAGGAGTGAGATGCCTGGAAAAGTGCCAGAGGATGTTTGTTCGCTCCGGAGCAGGGAGAAACAAAAAGAGCTCTCCCACATTTCTCACCAGCCTCCCCCATTTCCAATACGCTCGCTTTATATCAGTGAACTTTAAGAACAAAATGTGCTCAGGGAAAAGAGATTAACATTGCAAAGCAGTTTCCTTTCCTATCACCACAACTGACAGAAAAATGACAAAATGCTTGTGGGAATGATTAGAGAGAGTGAATGTTCTCATTCATGTCATGTCGTATATTGCTAATTTATATGTATTTGTTTTCGTACCAATCTGGCAAATTTCAGGAAAGAATCTGCCAGGAATCAATGGGAAAAATAGGCCTGTATTCTTTTGGAAATTAATAATAACTATTTGCTGTGTTTTATTTGGACTTTGGTGACATCTGTGAGGAGTGATGGATCCCAGGAATGGAAAGAGGCAGTGAGGGGAGGGAGGGCTCCCAGCAGGACTGAGATTTGGGAGCTCTCGCTGTTTGTCTGTTGGGCTCCTGTGTCACCTGGGTCAGTCACTGAGCTCTGCTCCACGGAAAATGAGGAGCTGAGACCTCCAAACTCCTCCCAGGAGGGAGGAAGGCTCCACGTTTTCCGTTCCTGTTAAATGTGCTCTTGGCTGCTGACTGTTTAGGGTTCCCTTCTTTCCTCTCCTTCCTCCTTTCTTCCTTCCTATCCCTCAAGAAATGGCTGCCATGTCCTGAGTGACACAGCAGTCAATAAATGCAGAACTTTAATTAGGGACAAACATTCCTTCACTTGCTAGGACAGCACTGTCCTCACTCATCCTTTGGCCATTCAATTTTCAGTGTGTCAATAGTCTGCAAATACGAGGTTCTCATCTGATACTTTGACTTTTTCCTTTCGTTTTTACCCTGTTATTTGGTAACATTTCCATCAATCACTCTAAATATCCTCTAATTTCTTCAGCTGTAATTTTGTTGCTTTTTCCATAACAAGTAGGGAGCTATTTAAGTTCCAGTGACTCTGATGATTCCAATGTCATGAAGTTGAAATAAAATTCTCCTCAAAAGCCTGAGGAGAAAAAAAAATTAATCCGGCATGTTCACCTGACTCCTCAGAACCATTCGGGGGCCCAAATCCTCTTGATTTCCATGTCTTTGCAGATTTGCCTTTAATGCTTCAATATTCTGTAAAGGTACTGATCTAATTTAATTATCATTCAGCCTGGTTATACAGATTAGTTTTTCAGTCTTTCCTGCTAAAGTAGCACCTATAGCTCCTTAATCACTTCTGTTACTGATTTTAACTCCAACTGCATCCCAACCTGGATTTTTGGCAAGGTTGTTGCCTTCTAGGTTTTTCAGCCTGATTGTCAGGAACATGATAGGGCCAAGAATAGACTGGAAAATATGGCTCTTGCTAGTCTGTTTCTGCAGAGAGGAAATTAAATTCAATGCAAAGAAGCCCTTGCTCTGCAGCAGAACTTGGCTGATGTCATGAGGAAGGGATCAAAAAAAAGCTCCTGTGAGGGTTAGGAGAGAGCAAGTTAACAAAAACCCAATATGGGAACTCGAGAGAAGCAGCAGGCAGATGGTGCAGCATCCCAGTGAATCCTTGGGCTGTTTTCCTGTCTGAATCCATCGATTTGCTCTGAGGAATGTGCTGTCTCTGATCTGTGCAATCCTCTTTTCAGAGATGCTTTGGCAATGCATCTCACAGCTCAGACTGCACCTGCAGGGTCAGCGCTGGGGCTGCTCAGGGGGCTCAGAGCCACTCCTCATGGTCAGTGTTGGTTAAACAGGGAGATCTGCCCTCTGACCAGCCAGACTGTCCTCACAGAGCACCAGTGTCCTGCAGGGTCAGCACTGGGGCTGCTCAGGGGGCACAGAGCCACTCCTCATGGTCAGTGCTGGTTCCACGGGGAGATCTGCCCTCCTGATGGGCCAGGTTCAGCCTCACACAGCACAAATGTCCTGCAGGGTCAGCGCTGGGGCTGCTCAGAGTGCACAGAGCCACTCCTCATGCTCAGTACTGGTTAAACAGGGAGATCTGCCCTCCTGATGGGCCAGACTGTCCTCACAGAGCACCAATGTCCTGCGGGGTCAGCGCTGGGGCTGCTCAGGGGGCATAGGGACACTGCTGCTGTGGTCAGTGCTGGTTCCATGGGCAGATCTGCCCTCTGACCGGCCAGGTTCAGCCTCACACAGCACCAATGTCCTGCAGGGTCAGCGCTGGGGCTGCTGTGGTCAGTGCTAGTTCCATGGCAGATCTGCCCTCTGACCGGCCAGGTTCAGCCTCACACAGCACCAATGTCCTGCGGGGTCACTGCTGCTGTGGTCAGTGTTGGTTCCCCAGGCAGATCTGCCCTCTGACTGGTCAGACTCAGCCCCACACAGCACCAATGTCCTGCAGGGTCCTTGGGGAGCCCCAGTGACCCATTTGTCACTTCCTTGGCAGCAATGGAAATCTCTCAGGTGACACCGAGAAGGACTGGGAAGGGTCTGGGTGTTGTGCAAGGGCTGCAGGCACCAGGATGGTTGAGGAGAAGGAACCTTTCCTCACCAGAGAGTTTCCTCTTTCCGAGGGATTAAACCTGAAAGAAATGTTTGATCAAAGGGTGGAACTCCTCCGTGTCCCCAGACCACTCCATGGTGAGCGTTCAGTCTCTTTTCCTCTCCATCCTGGGGGGTTTCAGAGCTGGATGTGTCTGCTGTGATCATGTCACACCCTGGCGGTGGAAGGAGCATCAGCTCAGCACCTTCAGTGGAAGCAGAAGCAGAATTAATGCACCTTATCCAAAATCTTGTGTACGGCAGAGGGCTGAGGAGGAGATCCTGCTCTTGGAGCGCTGATGGATTCATTCCCTGGACCTGTCTGAGGTTTCTGTTTGGCTCTCCCTGCCCTGGTGTGGCTCAGGAATTGCCAGCCAGACGAATCCATGTGCTCAGCAAAAAGGGAGGGAGGTTAAGGGACAGGAGCTGTGAATTTCCCGTGTTGTTGTGGAAGGAATGTGTTGTGGAGAGAACACAAACAATCAGGGCATGTGCTGAGTTTGTTTGTCTCCAGCAGCCTGCGGTAGGTGCTCAGAGCACTGGGGCTCAGCAATTAGCAATAAAGGCAGGCAGCAATTAGCCACACGTCTGCTGTGAGAGGTAATGCAAGTTATTTGTATTTAACCTTGGTGATTCATGAGCCACGCTCATCCTGGGAGCTGAAGAGAAAGGAAAGTCTTGGAGCCTGGTGTCACCACGTGAAAAATGAGCAGACTTCAGCGCCCAGTAATGAGAAAACTGATATAGATAAAATATATTTATATATGTTCTCCCATTGCTGGCAAATGGAATATGATCATTTATCACACATTTCCATGTACACATGCATACACATGTCTATATTCATATATATTTTCACTGGTAACACTACAGAGTTCTATTTCTGAGTATTTCAAGCTTCATTTGCTTTTAGAATCTCAGATCAGAACCAGTGGGAAAATTCTTATTAGTACCAATGGCTGTTGCATTTGGGCTGCTGATAAAAACACCACCACAGCTATAGGCTTTGGAGGGTTTTTTGCTTAGTTGGGTTTTTTCTCTATGTATTTCTGAAGAAATTAGACTTATTTAGGAAAATCGCTCTTTATAGGATTTAGTATTTAAAGGAATGTGTTGGGATACCCAGGCTGCTGGAATTAAGCCTGTTCTGATGTCATATAATTTTTTAAAGGGTTTTTGAATTGACAACCTTCACAAATAATTGTCATTGGGACAAGTACAGAGCTGGGTCTTGTATAAAAATATATCCTGGCCTATCCTAATTTTGATTTATTAAAAAAATCCTACCAGGATTACATGCACTCTGAGATCACTTTTTCTTTTTCCTTGAACCAGAGTTCTGTCACCAAGCTTGTTTTTGCTGGAATGAGGTTTAGCAACAAGTTTGTCTCATTATAGGTAAACAGATACATTTTGGACAGTTTTCCATTGAGCAGCGAATAAATCTAGGCTTAAATGTAATGAACGGGCTCCAAAATTGTACTGGAATATTGATTTTTGTGAATTAAGAAGATATTGTTTTCAGGTTTTTATGGATTAATACTTAGCTACAAGCTGTTTGGGATTTGGATAGAGAATATCCTAGTGGTAAAATGCAATTTTATTTTGGAAATGGAAATGCTTCAAGAGGGAACAATTGGATTGGTGGACAGATTGTAATAAAGGGTAACAAGGGAGAGACACAAAGTGACTTTATTGCTTATTCTTTCAATACAAGTAATAAGTATTGATGACCTAATAGGAATCCAATGAAAGGGTTTTTTGAAAATAGAGTTTGGAGGCTGTTAGTTTTTAAGCTGTGCCTAAAAGTGTCATCTTAGAAAAACCAATTAAAATGAGGTATTTTGGAAGGAAAATAACAATCTTTTTAGCATAAAAAGAAATTATTTAAATTGTGTTCCCTTTTATGAAAATGTATACCTTAGCCTGGAATCAAAAGCTCATTTAACACTTTTAGTGAAATGAAATCTTTCCTCCTGCTGTCCCTATTTCCACTGGGAGCTCCAAAATTTTCCAATAGGAACTTCTCAAAGGTGAATTTTCTCAGGGCAATTTTCTTTCAGATCCATCTAATAACCATGTCAGGGAGCACTGCAGCTGCTCCCCAGGGAGATGAAAAGAGGTCAGGATGTTGTGAGGGGAGCTGCAGTGGAGAGCGTGGCTCTGGGGTCTGACTCAAGCAGAAAAGGGTTCAGAGCCCAGCAAATCCTCTCAGCCAGGTCTGGCACCACAGAGCCATTCCTAAACTGATCTCCCAGGCCTGACACTTCACAGTTTCAAACATTTGCAAAGCATGAGCACCACAGCAGGTCCTAGTGAATCGAATGGCACAGGGAATTTAGTAAATAAATAAATAAACAACCCACAGCAGAGATGATGGGAGCCACGTCTGAAATTTGTGTCTTACTGAGTATTGGCACGGTGACTTGGCAGGGTCTTTGGAAGGTTTTGAGTTACCTTGATGAGTAACAAAACTATTTTTTCATTTTCTCTCTTTGTGTATTAGAAATGGACTTACAAAAGCCATCCACAGTGAGTGTGTCTCCCCACGAGCCTGGAAGAGGTTGATGGAATGATGGAA
The DNA here is from genome assembly GCA_036630365.1 of Acanthiza pusilla. Classification (NCBI taxonomy): domain Eukaryota; kingdom Metazoa; phylum Chordata; class Aves; order Passeriformes; family Acanthizidae; genus Acanthiza; species Acanthiza pusilla. Next base: position 565,553 of record JAXCHO010000030.1, on the reverse strand, counting down.
GGATGAAGATGGAGCTGTGACCCCCCAGACCACAGAGATCTGTCGGATCCTTCTGGAAAGGAGCACAGCTGAACCCAGGTAGGAGAGGGAAATGGCCATGGGCATGAAATGACAGCTGTGGCAGCATCCACCTCTGCTAATGTCTGTCTGTGAAAAAAACCCACAAAAAACCACCTAAACCTGAGATTGGGATCTGCAGTGACAATTCCTTACTTCAGGAAATGAAGCTTTTCTGAACAATACCATCCTCTGTCATGCCTAATCAAACTAATTAAAGAACACCACCACACTTTATTAATGCAATTTATCTCTTGCCTGAGGTGAACTATATTTATGCTCCAGTTCCTCCAACATTGCTGCTCTGTGTTTGAAGGAATGATGTTATTCGGTGCTGTTTGTGTTCCACAATACCAGGCAGTAATTGAACAAGCACCTGGGAAATTGGGATTTCCTATTCGGAAAAGCTGCTCTGGGGAAGGTGTTTTCCACAGGTGCGATGGTGAGCAGGCTGGGCTGGGGCATGTCCTCGTTTGAGTTGCCAGGGGGTGTTCACAAGCTGAACTTTCCAAGGCAATCAAGCCAAAATTAGTCCATGAGCACTGAGTGTGAGTGCTGTGTCCAACCGAACGCACGCGGTCACATCTCTGAGTGCGTCGGGGCTGGGAGGCCAAGGTTAGCCCAGCTGAAGGTCTGGCAGGGAAAGGCTGATGTGGACTGAAGGAGGGAGGGAGGAAGTTCGTTAGTTCTGGAGATTTAAAACATTAAAGAAAACGTCAATAGAAAAAAGCACTTATTTTAAATGCTCTTAATGTCTTCCATGAGCACGGCTGCGGTGCCGCCGCGGGTGCAGGGCTCATGGGCAGTGCCCACCTGCCTTTGTGCCTGCTGGAGGGAGCAGCTGAGCAGAACCCATGGAGTGGGGCATGGAGACAATGGAGAGCACTGCCAGAGCTGCCTGAGAGCTTTTCCTGGCGAGTGCTTGCTGAGTGTTTGATTAAAGCAGCGATGGGAGAGTGAGGGAGGCACAGAGCTGCCACGGGCTGATAAGCACCTTCCAGCTTGTAAATAGGTCCAACAGAATTTTACTAGAGTTTTTGTGTAAGTCTTTTCTACGCTGCTCCCAGGTAGATTTTGGCAGTTTAAAAGGCCCTCTAAGAGTAAAGGAAAAGGAGTTTTTATTCTCTGTGAATAAAAGAATGGCAGATTTCCTCGGGGAGTGGTTAGAACTTTTGGATTTTCCCAGGAGAGAACACTGAGGCGTGTCCTTTGACAGAGCACACCTTGGCTGTGTATGCAGTGCAGTGAGCTGGGTCAGATTGCATCTGCCATGGAGAGAGAGCTCAGAGCTCTGTTTGGAGGACAGAGCAGGACATTTGTCCCAGGTCAGAGTCTCCTTGGCAGCCTGTGCTCTGCTGCATAGCAAGTGCTCCTGCATAAAAACGTTGGATGGCAAAAAAAAAAAAAAAAAAAAAAAAAAAAAAAAAAAAAAAAAAAAAAAAAAATCCTGGTGCTTTAGAGTAAAAGGCAAGGCCTGATGTCTCACGTGCTCTGGGAACATGCCTCCCTGACTGCCAGCTCAAAATTTAGGGTGAAAACAAAAAAAAACCCCAAAGCCACGATGAAGATGACAGGATGATGTGTAAGGTGCAAACTGGCAGGGCCTGTGGTAAAAGAGGAATAGGAATTATTTTGAAATAGAAAAACATGACTGGAAAGGTAACTGAATAGCATGTTGAACATGCTGATTTTTTCCTGATGATTCAAACAAGAAATATCACACCACAGAGCTGATCATTAGTGTAACTGTGATTCTTGTAATATGCCAAGAGCATGATGAGATCCAGAAAAGGCATAAGGACTGAAGAAAATGGTAAAATGCGTGGCACAGAATGCAGTCATTCTGCTGGAAAAAGCTGTTATAGCAAACAGAGAACTTTGGCAGTTCATGCAATCAAGAGACAGCAATTAATTGAAACTGGAAGAGAGATTTTTCCAGATATAAACCTGGCTTTATATTTAGACAGCTTTTTTTGGCTGTCATTTATCTGGAGGCTGTTTGCATATGAGATGTACCAAGTGCTATCCATCGTTGCCTGTCGGGTGTTGCTCCCTGGGATTGCCCCAGAGGCTCTGCTCATCCCAGGTCCCTGTGGCCATTGTGGCACACTGTTGTGGCAACTGTGGCACACTGTTGTGGCCATTGTGGCACTCTGTTGTGGTTGTGGCACACTGTTGTGGCCATTGTGGCACTCTGTTGTGGCAATTGTGGCACACTGTTGTGGTTGTGGCACACTGTTGTGGCACACTGTTGTGGCACACTGCTGTGGCCATTGTGGCACACTGTTGTGGCACTCTGTTGTGGTTGTGGCACACTGTTGTGGCACACTGCTGTGACAATCGGTCCCAGCTGGCACTCACTCCTGCCCCTGGCAGGTGGTGGCACTCCCCACACTGCCAGCTCAGGGTGACCCTCTCGTGGCACAGGGAGGCAGAAGTGCTGCTTGCTGAGGGGACAACAGCAAGTGACTTCTGGGGCATCGCCCTGGACAGAAAATTGGCAGCGTAGGTTTTCATTGAGGAGAAAACCTGAGCATCTGAGATTTCTGTCTTGAAATAGTGATCCTGGGGCACGGCTGCTCACAGGGGCAGCAGCAAAGCTGCACCTGGACACAAGGGGAGAGCCCTACTTTTTTGTTTGGTTTTTTTTTTTTTAAATGAGGTAGATAATGCACTTTGTTCTGTTTGTTGTGATGTATTTCACACCTCTGTCTTGGCCACACCAGAGCTTCAATAACAGATGTGGGGAGAAAGCACTGACTGAAGGCTGTGTTTGTGTGAAACTATTGCTGAATGTCCAGCGATGGTAGAGCCTCTCGGCGTAATCTGAATGAGATCTTACTGTCCATGCCAATGGGAAATCCATCACAGCTGAATCCCTGTGAATCTGTGCTCATGGCTGGTGCCACTGGCTCGGGGTGGGAGGGATGTCTGGGAGCAGCTCGTGTGTCCCTGTGTGCCCCTGTGTGCCCCTGTGTGCCCCTGTGTGTCCCTGTGTGTCCCTGCATGTCCCTGTGTGCCCCTGTGTGCCCCTGTGTGTCCCTGTGTGCCCCTGTGTGTCCCTCTGTGTCCCTCTGTGTCCCTGTGTGTCCCTGTGTGTCCCTGTGTGTCCCTGTCCCCCCCTGTCCCCCGTGCAGACCCTCCCCCAGGGAGCAGCACCCCGGGGCTGTGGCAGGGCAGGGGCAGGGGCAGGGGCAGGGGACATGCCAAGCTCTGCCCAGAGCTGCCAGGGCTCCTTGAGCACCCTGGGCCATTACCCCCAGTGTCCTGGCTGGACTCAGCCTCCCAGCTGCATGCTGCGTGCAAGGCCATGTGTTCCGGGGGAAGCTTCAGTGGGGAATTGCTCTTCACCCTCTCCTGAACAAAGTTACACAAAGGGTGGTTTGGGGCTGAAGGTGGAACCTGTCTCATTCAGAAACCCAGACCTGGATTAAGGATGGAGCAGAGCTCAGAGCCTTCAAAGCAGCGCCCGAGCCCCCGAGCAGACCCAGGTGCAGAGTGTGGTTTTGCCTTCCTGAGAATTTTTCACGTTCCTTTATTAATAACAAATCTCCTAAAATCTGTTTAAGCTCATTACTTGCAGCAAATAAAAATACTTCAAGCAAAAAGGAAACAGATGGTCCTGAATGCTGAAGATCTGTTTGAAATGTATTTTCAGCCCCCTGTCTGGAACTTGAGTTGTAAAGGAAGTTTAATTGCAGGCTCTGTAATGCTAGCACTGTAACCAGGGGATTCTCCCATCTTTGTGTACCAACCCAGCTGATGGTCTCTCTGTCATTGCTAAGGGGAAATATTTAGGCATTTGTTGGAAGGAAAACAACGCTGGGTCTGGGGGATTCCTCTCTGGGACCAAACTGTTCCTAGATTGGAGTCAAGGAGTTCTGCTGTTGAGCTGAAATAGACAGGTTTGCAATAGAAAGTTTGCATTACCTGGGCTGACCTGTCACCCTGCTGTGGCTGTGGTGCCCTGGATGGCTCCTGGAAATTCACATTTATGTGAGAGGCTGAGAGCTGGGGAGCTGTGCAGGGACCCTCAGAGAGCAGCTGTGCCCTGTGTGCAGTGCTGCAGCCTGTGCTGCCTGAGCCTTCCCAGCTTCTCGGAATTAAAGCTGCATTTGGGAAAGCTCAGACTTTACACAGAAGCATTGGTTAGAGTTGTTCCCACAGGGACACCTCAGGAGGTTCATTCAATCTGTGTTACTCTGACTCCACGGCTCCTGCTGGCACATCATCTAGTCTTCATAGGCAGGGCCCTGCTTCCAGCTGAAACACAATATGGTGCTAAAAAAAATTTTTAAAAAAATTTAAAATAATCAGACAGCTGCTGTCATGCAGGACTTTGTGCCTTAGGTGACCCATGTCTCTCATCAGGCAGGTAGGATCACCCGAAATGAGAGGGTGGAGGAGGAAAATCTGAAGGCAGAGCAGAGGCAGAGGAGGGAATCCCTGCGGGTGCCCAAGGACAGCACCTGCAGGGCAGCTTTGCCCATTCCTTGGCATGATGATAGTGATGATGAGATATCACCGAGCTGATCAGGGCAGAGCTCACGGATCTGACCTTCCTGTGGCACAGCCGCGGCTGCTGAGCCATGGCAGGGAGGGTGGCAGCCATGCTGTCCCCCCTGAGCGCGGTGCCCCAGGTGTGCCTGGCCCGAGTGCTTGGCACCTGCGGGGATTTCTGCCTGGCTGGGTGCTCGCTGGGTTTGCAGCAGGACAGCAGCACGTGGGGAGCAAAGGCACCCGAAATGAACCTCTAAATGCACAGTGCCAGGACTTACAGAATGAATTTATGTTTGAATAACATCAGTGAGTGCCGGAATGGTAGTCAAGCACCTGTAAATAATAGAAAAAAATCATTGTCAAGTAAAGGAGGGTTGTTTTAGACATTAATTACTTGCAGGATTTTTATGTAATGTATTTTTTGTTGAAGACTTATTTTGTTGAAATCTTATTTTGGCCTCAAATCTAGGACTTGGGTTTTCTCACTTCCTCCCCTCATCTTTTCACAGGAAGATTGGAATAACTGTATAAAGTGAGGGTTTATGGAGGAGGCATTCTCAGCTTCTCTCTAATAAAATTATGGAGAAAGAAAAGGTCAAGCAAGGTTTCACTTATCAGATTGTCTATCAGTTTTTCTCCTTTACCTTTACTGAAAAATAATGAAAAATGAAAGGTATTTTTAAAAATAATCGAAAAATTCTGCTTCCCAGAAAATAATAATTCAGGATTTTCTCTCAAAAAATGATGAGTGACAGGTTTCTAACCTTGAAAATACTTCTTTTCCCCCCTCTGCCTCCTTCACCCCTAAGTTCAGCCAGCTCTGGCATCATGCCCAAGTGAAGCAGTGAGAAGATGCCTTGAGGTTGCTCTCAGGCTGAGGTCCTCCTGTGATGAACGCTCTGCTCTGGAGCTGCTGTTGCTCCTCCGTGGTGCTGTGAGCTCCAGAGAGCCGAGCTGGGGCCGTGGCAGCAGGGAATGGCTCCTCTGCCGTGGGCTCCGCGGGTGAGGCTGGCAGGGCATTTCCCCAGGGTGGAGCAGAGCAGAGCAGAGCAGAGCAGAGCAGAGCAGAGCAGAGCAGAGCTGTGCTGCTGAGAGCCTCACCATGCCAGGGCCTCTGCAGGAGCAGTGCGAGCTCTCAGCCCAAGCAGCTCCAGCAATTTTAACTTTTAGCGTTTTGAACAGCTCTTGAATGTGCTTTATAGTCTTCCAAAAGATGGATTTTGTAACTTCCCCCCTAAGTATGTAATCTGAAAACTCACTGTAGAGCTTCCCTGATGTAGATTAATGCACCAGGAAGGGCATTTTATGAAAATATAGAAAATTAACCAACAGATTTTTTTGGTTGGCAAATACTATGAGTTTGCTTTATACAAACATCACCAGCCCCTCCTTGGAAGCATTTGTTCTTGCATTTGGACCTCTGGTCTAGGACCATGCACAGCAGAGGTTTTGACCAACCTTGCTGCAGACGGTTTCTTCCTGAGCATGAGCTCATTGTTCTCCAGATGCAATTAGACCAAGTGTTATGACAGTTGGTAGGATTAGAGCACTTTGACGAATGGCTTGTTTCTCAGCAGAGAAGCTTTGTGAAAACAAGCCCATCCATCTCATTTCTCGCTCATTTCCTCTGCCCAACTTCCTTCGTGAAAATGCGCACGTGGGCTCGGATGTGAGCTGATGGCAGGATTTTGGTGCTTCCCCAGCCTGAGGCAGCTCTGCCCTGGGGCTGCCAGCTCTGTCCCCAGGCTGGTGTCACTTCAGGGCTGGCGAAAGGGCTCTCAGCTCCTGCAGTCTCTGGCACAGGTCCCAAGGAGGACAGGTTTGGTGCAGATGCACTGAGATGATGCTCAGATGGCTCCTGCAGAGCCCTGCTGGGCTCCAGGAGCTCACTAGCTCCTGCCCTCTGCAGCCCAACCACCCATGTCCTTCCCCATCTAGCTGTCTCCTCTGCCCTCCCAGACTGACACTGAACTGTGCAAAGGGCTGTGTGGAGAGCGTTGTGGAGCTCAAGGTGAATGTCACCCTGGGCTCTGCCCTGACCTGCAGCCCCCGGTGCTCTCCCCAGGCAGCTCTGCTCAGGCACAATGTGCCACTGCTCAGTCCCTCCCCACTGCTCTGGGTCTGCCCAGGCACAATGTGGCACTGCTCAGTCCCTCCCCACTGCTCTGGGTCTGCTCAGGCACAATGTGCACTGCTCAGTCCCTCCCCACTGCTCTGGGTCTGCTCAGGCACAATGTGCACTGCTCAGTCCCTCCCCACTGCTCTGGGTCGCTGCCACCTCAGGAGCCCAGGAGGACTCTGTAGCTGTCCCACCAGCCAAGGCAAAGCTGACTGCTCCCCAGACCACCCTTGGGGCCTTTTTTGCAAAGGGGTGCATGGCTTGCTCTTCTCCGGCCGTTGGGGACCTCCCCAGCCGTGACAATGTCTCAAAGGTGACAGGAGAGGCCTTCCTCTGCCATTGGTCGTTTCTCACAGCACCCGTGGGTGCAGCTCTTCTGGTGTGGGAGCTTGGAGCCAAGAGATGGCATGGAAAATCTCCATTTTGTGATTCTGTGACTGCTGGTGGACGTGCCCTGTGGAGCTCGGGGCACTCCGAGCCTGTCCCTTCCAGGCACAGCTGCTGCCACGAGCCTGACAGCCCAGGCAGTGCACCCAGGGGAGCTGGACTCGCTCCTCAGCACAGATTCACCTCTTCTGGGGCGTTTGGTGACCATTATCAGGAGTTAGTGCAGCTCTGTCTGGCCAGGCTGGAGCTTTAGGGTGATTTCATTCGGCCATGGCTGCTTTTCCAGGCTGGTTGGAGCAGAGCGTGAGGGCTTCCCCGGAAAGTTCTGCATGCTGGTTCATCCTTTATCTGCTTCCTGAGTAATACGTGTGTCAGAGCTCGAGACAGTAGCTTTTCAGAGGTTTGACCAATGGTGACCATCCATTCCACTTTACAGCACAGTTTTTTATCTGAAATTGGGTTTTAGGCTTTCCTCTGTTGAGCTGTGTGACTGATCTTAAAAGCTTCTTGATATATTACCCAGGCCTATTAGATTCTACTAGACCTCTCCATCACCAAGAATTGATTTCCCCCTCTTCCCCCCTTAATGCTTGAACTCAGAAGGCCCTTAGGGCTTCTGGCTTAATTAAAATTTAAATTTACAGATCATTTCTCACATCATCCCTTAAGCAGGCAGTAATAATGATCCCCTCTGAGTGCTGTGTGTCACTGTCGTTTCTCTGTGCTGTGTGGTAAATAAACGTGTCCCCTCTGTGAACCCTGTGAGGAGCAAGCTGCCCTGCCCTGCTGTTTGTTTCTGTGTGTGACACTGAAATCTGTGCGTCCTGAGGCCTGGGGATCTCCACCACAGCCCATCTCCAGTCTGCTGACCGTGCTGGTGACACTCTTCATGTCACCTTTTCTTCTCACCACAGCCAAGGAGGGAGCGAGTTGTCCTGCATTTATCAACACTTCTGTTTGTTTTGAAAACTATTTTCATCTCCCACAATCATTTCCCCTACCATTTGAAGGTTATTTTTTTGTCCCCTTCGCTGGGGTATTCAGTTTCTGAAAGTCCTTTTTCTTGCAGCTGAAAGGAAACTCATGTTGCACATGGAGGGAGCAGGAAAAAGCTGCCAATCCAAGCTGGCACAAAAGGTTCTCGCTGTGGTGCTTCACAGCAAACACTGCTGGGAGGCACTTCAGTGTTTCAGGTGGCAGAGTTCATTGCAAACAGATCACCCAACTAACTGTGTCCTCTTGCGAGCATTCTCTGGAAGCCAACCCACTAATGGCTTTCTCTTCTTGTACAATTTGCCTGAACTTCTGGAATCTGTGATGAATCTGCCGAGAGCTTTCTCTGATTGTTTGCTATTCATCCAATGCAATTGATTCCATCAAGCATTTGCTATATTTGCTTTTTTTGTTGTTGTTTTGTGGGTTGTTTATGTGCTTTGGAGAAGAGGATTAACTAATGAATGGAGAATGGTTCTGCTGATGCTCAGGTCTCTGCCCTGGTGCAGTGTAGGTGTTTGTAGGGAGCCCCTTGGAGCATTTCTGCAGAAACTCGAGCTGATTGCTGCTGAGCTGGCACAGTCCTGCACCTTGGACAGCTCTGACACCTCTGGGGCTCCGTCCATCTCTGCTTTCCCATCAGACAAGTGGTTTTCTTCCCCTTGTATATTTGTCCTCTCAATTCCATATTGCAGTATTTTTGTTCCCTTTCTGTATCCTTTTTCTCCATCATTCCAAAAGGCTCTTACCTTATATTTGAATTGACTCTTGAGTTAAATGTGCCTTTTTCTAACCTAATCTCAGCAGTGCCATGTGAAACCAGAAACTCCTTGTGCTTATTTCTTGATTGGGCCAGCGTGGCCATTTCTCAGTGCTCCTCACGAGTGTTTTGGGACACTGTCTGAGCTGTGTCACACCCTCTGAACTGTTGGTGGTGGCTGCTCCCGTGGCTGCTCTCTGTGCAGTGTCTGCCAGCACTGCCACACCACCGTGGCACAAATCCTGGCAGAAGAGAGCCCTGCTGCAGCAGGAAGGGCGAGGGATGCTGCTGGGCTCGCTCTGCAGTCCCAAATAAAGCCTGGTTTTCTGCCCTCTGATAGTGTGCTATTGCCCAGAGTAAAGCTGTGTACCAAAACAGCCCAGGAACATCTGATGGCTGTAAAAGAGAAAAACTATGGATTGCCACTGCTCTGAAGCTCTGCTAAGGTAAATCTGTTCTGTGTAACTGCAGATTATTGAACCTAGGTTGGAATTGTGTCTGTGGGCTCCTGTCTGAGACTGGGTGAGATTTCTGTCCCGAGGGCACCTGGATGTGGCTGAAAGCAGCAGTGCTCCAAGCTGTGCTCGCTCTCGCCCTGTCCTCTAGGATCCTTAGCTCTCCAAGACTGTCTGATGTGAACTGCCTGGAACTCTGAATTTTGGCAAGGAACTCTCTGACTCGCAGTTTTCCCTGAGAGGAAGCTCTGGGGTGGGTGAGAAGAAGAATGCTTGTGTGGGATCAGTCAAAACAGGGATTTTATTTCTGATTTGTTATCACAAGGCATGTTCCCATGCCAGACTAAAAAGGATTCCAAGTGAAAAGTAGCATTAGAAGGAAAAAAATTGAAAAAGAAGTTTTGCAATAATGCTTTCTTTTCTTATCCTCTTTCCTTCCGCTTCTCCCTCCTCCTTTCCTGTGAGGTTCTGGCAAAATCTCTGCTGTCTTGCCAAGTACTTAGCAAGCAAATGGTTCGGTTTCAGTATTTCTTTGACAGATCCATCCCTGATCATTCTCTGGAGTCCTCCCTGTCTGCTCAACAGCTGGTTCTGCTCAAAAAGTCTCCTGGAGCTATTTGTGCACATTTGGAAATGACAGGTTTAGATGATACCCACGGTAACTGCGCAGTCCTGCTGCTCTGGCACAGCAACATTTCTCTTTTGTGTGCACAGGTACAAGGATGGTGCCAGGCACACAGGGTGGGACACGAGCTGTGTGTTCCTTTGACACTTCAGTGTGCACCTGAGCTGTCCTGGGGGCTGTGGCAGGGCTGCTGTCTGTGGAGGGAGCAGCTGTGATTTGCTGGGCTTTAGAGGAGTTCATACCTCATCAAGTAAGCCCTGAACCTCCCCGTGCTGCTCTGGGGACAGGTTGTGGCTTTAGATTTCCTGAGGGTTGCAGGAGCTGGCAGAGAATTCAGGCAGACGAACCAAGATGGCGAAAGGAGAGTTTATTTACAAAAACCTCTTTATATATCCATTGATAACCTAGCAACTATTGGTCAGCAAAGAATCCACCTCCTAAAACCATTGGTCACAGCCAAATAACACCTAATACCAAACATAGAGATTAAGAAAGTAAAAGAATGCAGCTTATCTCTGTTCTCTGTGAGAAAGAACAGAAAGATTCTAGAACAGTGCAGCTCCAACAGGTTTTGAGCAGCTGCAGCCTGGGCCACTCGTGGTGCTCAGACACCTCCCAGGGATGGATGCAGCAGTGCCATGGGCACAAGGACACGATGATCTCACGATCTGAAGTGATCTCTTTCTCTGTGTGTGGGGTGCAGGCAGAGCCCCTGGGGTGCGGAGGCTCTGGGTCAGCTCCTGGGGCTGCTGGGCTCTGTGATGTCCCCGCGGTGAAGGAATGAGATTGATTTTAGACCTGGTGCCTCTGGGGTGTGTTCTTGGTCCTTTCCCACCTCCTCAGGAGCAGCTGGCTTGCAGCAGCTCAGCAGCAGGAGTGTCCCCTCTGTCCCCAAGCTGGACAGCTCTGAGCTGAGCCTGTCCTTGCTGCTGCAGCACGGCTGGGGCTGCTCTCCCTGGGCGCAGGGAAGCTGCAGAGCTGCTGATCTCTGTGTTGGTAAAAACGCGAGGAAATGAGTGCACGTGCACCTCTGACAAGCAGAACTAAACCTGCTTTCTCCCTGCCTGCTGCTGCTGCTCCTGTCAGTCTGTGCCACCAGCCCAGCCCGGAGCGCCGACCCCCTGACGGTGCTGTTTGTTTATCACATTTGTGTGCCATGTTTGATCTGTGCCACCAGCCCAGCCCGGAGAGCTGATCCCCTGACTGTGCTGTTTGTTTATCACATTTGTGTGCAATGTTCGATCTGCTGCTCCAGAGGAGAGCCCTGGAGCAGCCCTGGGCTCAGCAGTGCTGTGTCCAGCACACCTGGGCTCTGCTGCCGCAGGTAAGCAGAGCAGCTCTGTGGAGCTCCCCGGCAGGGCTCGATGGCCATCCCAGGGGACAGCCCCGTCCTGCTGAGCCCTGTCTCTTGCCTCCAAGCTCTTTTCTCTCTCTGACTTCAAGCAAATTGGCTTCTACTCTCTTTCCCTCTTCCCTCACAAAAATAAAAAGAGAGAGGAAGGAAAGGATAAGAGCTGGCTTGGGAACTGTTGCATTTGTGAATGCAATTTTAGAGCAGAGCTCACCTGCTGCTCTTGGAGGCTGCAGTTGGTGTTGCTTCCCCTGCTCCCCCCAGTGCTCCCCAGAGCCCTGCGAGGGTCCAGCTCCGTGTCCTGTCCTGTCCTGAGCCCTGGACAGCCAAGAGGGGAGGTGTCTCCTGCTGTGTGTGCTCTGCTGGTCGCTGCTCTCGCTCGGTATTGCTCAGCCATGGTGATATTGCTGCTGATTTATGTGGCCTCTCTCCTCTTGCTCCTCTGCTGCTTGAGCACAGCCATTATGAAAACCATCTGCAGCCTGAGCCTTTATTCCTTGGGTTTCTAGGCTGGCAGATGGCACGGACAAAAAAAGAGCCTTCCTCTGTCTAAATTAAGCAATAACACATCAACTTCCAATCACATTCTTATTATCACCTCGTGATAGCACTTTCATAAAATCCCCGTTTCCATAGCTAAGCATGATAGATATTTCTCAGCCTTATGGCTTGTGTCTGAAAGGAGTCTCTGTGCCACAGGCCCTAAAACGACATTCCAAGAAATTGCCACCTGTCCTTGCTCCTGCTCCGCAGTTTGCGGCAGCACTGCCCAGCCAGGCATTTGCTGCTGCTGGAAATGAAACCTGGACAGATTCCCGAGTTTGGAGGGCTCGGGGCTGAGCCTGGCTTTGTGCTGGTGGCTGATCAGGCTGCTCCTTGTCTCCTGTGCTCTCATTTGGTGTGAGTTTGGGTAGCACTGCAATTCCGAAATATCATTTTAAGGCTTTTATGTTGTCACCATATAAAGCAATAATTTGATTCTGTTCGGTTAGAGATTTTTTTTTTCCCTTCATTTGACCTGCTGGTTTATTATCTTTTCCTCATTTGGCCTAATTAAAGTGCTGTGTACAGCAGCTTGTTAGACTTAGCTCTGCTCCTGCAGGCTCCGGGAATTGCATCTTCACTGATGGCTTCAGCAGCGAGATTGGCCCTGGGCACATAATTTGTAGCAAATCACTTGACTGACTGAGCATCACCTCCTTTTTGCTTCATGAATTGTCTGTGGCAAATCGCTGCTCCTGTTTCCTGTAATGATTTCCCAGCTAATTCCTGTGACTAATTTTTGGGCTGGGGGTGCTCACCCCCGGCTCCCTGTGACTCGGCGTTTGTGGCTCAAGCTGCTCCAGCTGGACCTGTCATCTGTAGAAAATGCTTTGGTTTCTTGATTGAATCAGTCTAACCACATCAATACTTAATGCGAATCCCAAATTTTCTTAGACATTCTGAATATTTTATTCAGTCTTTCAGCTTTACTAAGGACTTGCTTTGTTGCATGTGGAAGTTGAACACAAAAATTAGAAAGAAATTAATTACAGAAAATGTTTGTTTTCACCCTGGCAATTGTATTATACATTTTTTGCAGTATTCCCTTGGTTCTAGTTCCTAGTGTCCCCATCACCCTATAAAACAAGCTGGTTTTTAACTCAAAGAGACATTCTGCACCCAAAGCCTGGGGGAGCAGGCATGACGCTCACGTAGTGACAGAGCAGGGGAGATAGAACTAAACTCTTCTGTCTTTATTCTGCATCAAATGCTAAATTTGCGCACAAAGATCAGTAACTGCTCCTTGGTTTTGCTGTGTGAGCAGCCTTGGGGCAGCTGAGCTTGCTCCTCCTGAGGCTGAGGTGGCCCTGGGGCTCCGGGGCTCAGCACAGCCGGGCAGGGTCACACCCTGGGCAGGGCCACACCCTGGGCAGGGTCACACCCTGCGCAGGGTCACAGCCAGGACAGGGCCACACCCTGGGCAGGGCCACACCCTGGGCAGAGCCACACCCTGGGCAGGGTCACACCCTGGGCAGGGCCACACCCTGGGCAGGGTCACTCCCTGGGCAGGGTCACTCCCTGGGCAGGGCCACACCCTGGGCAGGGCCACACCCTGGGCAGGGTCACTCCCTGGGCAGGGTCACTCCCTGGGCAGGGTCACAGCCAGGACAGGGTCACTCCCTGGGCAGGGTCACAGCCAGGACAGGGCCACACCCTGGGCAGGGCCACACCCTGGGCAGGGCCACACCCTGGGCAGGGCCACACCCAGCACTGTCCCCTCAGCCTCCCCTGGTGTCCCCATCAGCAGGGACAGCCCTGTGCCCTGGGGTTCTGCACAGCTGGGCAGGGTCACATTCTGGGCATGGTCACATCCAGTGCTGTGTCACTGCTGGCACTGTCCCCTCAGCCTCCCCTGGTGTCCCCATCAGTGCGGACAGCTCTGTCCCCTCCAGGTGGGACACTGTCCCGCTCCCAGGAGGTTTTTGCTGTGCAGCAGGGGATGAGTTACTGCAGAAATGAAAACAAAGTGCTTAGCTCTCCCTGCACAGCGCTCTAATGGAAAAATATGCTGACTATTTTCTGCTCTTCCCTCGAAAAGTGATGTGTTTGTACATTCTGAGCGAGTACTGACAGGTGACTAATTTATTTTTGTCAGCTTAGCACAGAGCTCCCCTTTGCCACCGCGCTCATTTGTTGTGGCAGTGCGTTGGCTGACACTGAGATTCGTTTGGGTTTTTAATGTGTCTCAGTGATATCGAACATATCGGAGCTATTCAGCTGTGTTCCTCTCTTTTTCTTCCAAAACTAATTAATTTCTAATTTCTGCCCACTATTTCCTTAAGATCTGTGTGCGTCTACAGAGAGGCATTTAGAGTTTTCCTAAGGTGAAATCCCAAAGCTGCAGTTTGGAGGCTCATTGTTTTAATGAGCCTGTTTGTAAGTCAGAACTGTTTTGTTGGCTCTCATATGTCTTGCTGACCCTTTAAATTGTGCTGCTAAGGGTAAAAGGTACTTTTAAGCACTTTAGTATTGTAATCATGGCTGCAAGGTGAATTTCTGTGTGGCATGAGGGGTCATTTCTGGTGGCAGGCACACCGAGCAGTGACACCTGTCCCACAGAGCCTGTGAGGATGCCTGGGGTGCCAGGGGATGTCCAGCTGTGCTTCAGGTGCTCACACAGGGCTGGGTGGACATTCACTGATGACAATGCCCTGCCCAAGCTCATGGAAGCAGGGAAGAGCTGTGGAAATGCTTCATTAATTTCACTAGAAACGAACCATAGAATCAAAAACTGACTGCTGGTGACTAGAATAATTGGACTAAGAGAAAAAAGTCACACAAAAACCCTTTTTGTCTGATATGAAAGAGCCACGTGCTCCAGACAGGTCTGTGGAAATGCTGCCTCACACCATGGACCTTTCATTTTTCCTTTCCTGGCTCCTTGCTCAGCCATGAGCTGATGTGATGCAGCAGGAGCCCTTCAGAGATCTGACCCCACTTTGTGAAAAGAGCGAATTTCCTTTGCCCATCTGTGAATTACAGTGCCACAGAGAAGGTCTGAGTCCTGGTGGCTGAGCAGTCCTACTGTCCTGTTCTTTCTGCAGAAAGTGAGAAAGCTTTCTCTGAGAGCCAGAGAATGGTCTGAATCCCTCTCAGGTTAAGTTCCTGCTGCTCTCGTGGTCTTTAGCAGCAAGCTTTTTAGGTATTGAACTCAATATGAAAGTAGCCAAACACTCTGTAGCTTGAACTTGATGATAAAATATTTATATTTGTTTATAATTTGAAGTGAAAAGCCAATTCTGCATTACCTGCAGAAAACATAAATTCATTGGCTGCTTCCAGCCTTTGGCAGGTGTTATGCCCAAGAATGGACTTAGAATAGATATTTCCAGCTCAGGACTGCTTGCATAATTCTGTCTAACCTCTTCTTCTGTCAGCTCAACAAAGGAAAATAATGTATGTTTCACCAAGTTTTTTCATTTTTGTTTTTCTTGAAATGCATACCAGCGCACCAACTAAGTAATTCCTATCTCAGTTTTAAGAATAATTTATAGGGAGAGCTCCCTGAGCTAAATCATCTTTTGTGAAAGATGGCAATGACAATGTCTGTCTTCACCGTGATCAACACTTGGCTCTGAGCAGCTGCATTTCATCAGGGATGACTTCATGCTCTGACTTGCTAACAGCAGCCTGTGCCGTGTCCCTTATCAGCACAATTAGCTTATCAGGAGATGGGAAAATAATATAAATATTCAGTGATGAATTTAGTAGTGACATATTGCAAAACATAGATGCTGAATTTCAAAACTGTGAAGTGAACGGTTCACAGGGTCTGATATTATCCCCAACATTCTGCACATGTTTTCATTTCTTTCTGAATGAAAATATCTTTTTCCACTTTCAGATCTCCCTGGGGTGGGAAGTGCTGGTAATGTCCATCCTGAGCCCCTGGAAGTCGTGAGGAGCCTTGTCCTGACAGGAGTGTCAGAATCTTGGTTTTAATGTCCTGTTCAGCTGATCCTGGTGGTCCTGGTGCTGGTGATGTGCACAGGGAGGAGCTGCAGGGCGAGGGCAGCAGTGCTGTGCAGGGCTGTCCTTCAGAGCTGCTGCCTCAAATGTGGGAGGTGAATACTCAAAATTTTGGGAGGTGAAAGCTCAGCAGTGCCCAACCACCACAGTGTGGTACAGCCAAGTACAGCAATAGGAGCGAGCTCAGGCAAAGTTGAATTTTTAGAACCTCAGAGTACTTGGAAAAGGAGTGGAGCTGGGGAGGATGAGGTTCTGGTGTTAAACAATTATATCAAGGTACAAGGGCAACCCCAGCACTCGCCCATTTTCAATGTCTTGTAACAATTCCCTTTATTGTTTCATCTAATTCCTCCTGGAGGTGCATTTAGAGTTTCATTTTGAAGTGCAGGGTCTGCCCTGTGCTCGTGGCTCCCTCCCCGAGCTGTGGTTTGCAGTGATTTACAAGGCACGTGCACAATGCATGAACACTCCTCACTAATAGCAGAGTTGGTTCCGTGCCATGGACAAACTCTTCTGCTGAGATCCATGGAGGAGCACATTCTGTCACTTTGCTTTTTGGGTCGTTAATGCATTTTCCTTTGCTCTGCTCCCCAGAGAGCAGAGGGATGGCATTGTGCCTTCAAGCAGAGCGTGGCTCAGGGCTCAGGGCTCAGGGCAGGAGAGGATATGAGCATCAAATGATGCACACCGAGGCCAGTGAGCCTTCACTGAGCAAAAGGACAAACCACATCCCAAAAACTCCTCCTTGCAGTCAGTGGCAGTGCTGTGCCACCAAGGCTGAGCTGCTTTCCCAGAGAGGGCAGTGCCACGGAGCTGATTCCCACATCCCCTGCAGGCACCTTGGAGCTGCCAGCCTGGCCGTGCTCACAGCTCTCCAGGTCATTTCCTCAGCTCCCTCCAGAGCTGGGGCCTGGCAGCTCACGGGAGCTTCGGTGGCACTCCTTGGCTGGGGATTCCCTGCGTGGTGGTGCAGCAGGTGAGGAAGAGGAGGTGACTGTCAGGCAGAGGTGCCTGGGGCTTGTGTCAGTCGAATTGCCATGGCAGGAGGATGCCACGGGGCTTGCCAGAGGGTTAGTGCCTCATGTAAATGATTTCATGCTCCAGCTGTGATGCAGTTGTTGGTAAAAGCCCAAGCTGTGGCCCAAAACCTGAGTGTGATGCTGTGGCAGTGAGCACAGTGCCCTGGGGGACACCACACACACTTCGGGCTCAGAAAAATACTGAACTCTGCCTTTAAAAAAACCTGATAATAAAACCCCACCATGGTTTGGGTGCAGTTTTGCATTGAAGAGAGGTTTTTAACACAGGGTGAAATCCGTTGTCCTTCAGAAGTTGGTTTTGTTTACCTCAATCAGTGCTAAAATATTCATTAAAGATGGCAGAACTGCTTTGTATTATGCAAAGAAACTTCATATTAAGTGTTGTCTGAATGTGTTCAGCATATGAATGCATTATGTTCTCAGTGCTCAGACACTGCAAATACTTGTCTTGAAAAAGGATCCTGATGACTTTCTAAAATGGGTATTTTAAAAAAAATGCAAACAAAACCCAACCTCAGGGGTGTATCAGACCTCTGTATGAAAGACTGGACAAAATTTCCTCCCAAAGTTATTCAGGAGGAGTAAATTGATCTGAACAGAGAATGTGAGATGGACAGAACCAAGCAGCTGCAGTGTCTTTGTCTTTTGCAATAGTTGTGTCTTGTTGCCTTTACAGCATCCTCTGCGAGTCTGGGATCGCTGCACCTCTGTGTGTGCCACAGCTCTCTGTGCCACCCTCTGTGTGTGCCACAGCTCTCTGTGCCACCCTCTGTGTGTGCCACAGCCATCTGTGCCACAGCCCATGTGTGCCACAGCCCATCTGTGCCACCCTCTGTCTGTGCCACATTCCATCTGTGCCACAGCTCTCTGTGCCACCCTCTGTGTGTGCCACAGCTTTCTGTGCCACCCTCTGTGTGTGCCACAGCTCTCTGTGCCACAGCCCATCTGTGCCACAGCCCATCTGTGCCACCTTCTGTGTGTGCCACAGCCCATGTGTGCCACCCTCTGTCCGTTCCACCCTCTGTGTGTGCCACAGCCCATCTGTGCCACCCTCTGTCTGTGCCACATTCCATCTGTGCCACAGCCCTCTGTGCCACCCTCCATCCGTGCCACCCTCTGTGTGTGCCACAGCCCATCTGTGCCACCCTCTGTCCATGCCACAGCCCTCTGTGCCACCCTCTGTCTGTGGCAGAGCCCCTTGAATGAGCAGGGTAAAGCACATTTCCAATTGCTCCTGGAATTCTGCCAGAGGAGAGAGGTCTGAAGGGCTGTGCATGGCCCTGTCCTTTAATGGAAAAGTGAGGTGTAAATCACAGTTGGATGAGAACCTGTTGGAGTTTTCCCCATGGCCTTCCCCTGGCCATGAACGGACCTGCAGTGAGCCTTGCTCCTCTCCCTGCTCTGTGCTCTGTTGAACTTCCCTCTGTACATTGAAAAAGGGACATCTGTAGTGTGGGGACATTGTGGCAGGCAGGGTGTCAGCAAATCCGTGTGTGATGCTCTGTGATGATGTTTTCTAGTGGCTGCAGCTCTTGTCAGATGAGCACAGACATCCATCCACGGTAATATTCATGAATACACGGCACAGCCAAATCACTGGGCAGCGCAGCACATGGGCTGGAGAGGATTTGGCCTGGAGCTGAACATTCCATTTGTGATAGCTCTTTCCCAAGCCATCCCCACTTTGCTTTATGAGCCTCAGAATGCCTGGGAGAAAGCGTTTGCTTCCATGGCCCCTGGGTTGCTGGCAGTGCTCCAGGCTCGGGGTTTGTCTGCTGTCACCATTCTCCCATCCTTGGCACCGCGCTCTGCTCTCCTGGCACACCATGCCCGTGCTGGGCTCTGCAGCCTGGGCGAGCTCTCCTCAGCTCTCCTCTTGCCATATGTCCATGGCAGACGAGCAGTTGGCAGATTGTTATCCCAGCAGAGAGGCAGAGCCTCTGGATGGAGCCAGGGTGATGTGTGTGAGCCGAGCCCAAAGCAGCTCTGCAGGTTTGGTTTGTTTAATGCACTTTTCTACGGCTGAGCTGCTGGAGGAGGGGAGCTGGGTTGGTTTTTGGGGTGCTGTTGGTGATTTGAGCAATTGGATCAGCAGAAGGTTCTTCTGAGCTGCTCTAAAGTCTGGCCTCACTTTTTACCTGCTGCTGTACCCTGCACTGAATCGATTGCTCATGTAAGGAGATGGATGAAATAACAGTGGAATAGTCAGAAATGCGGGGCAGGAGCTGTGCTCACACCCTGCAGGTCTCTCCAGCTATATTCAGTTCACCAAGGGAGCACGTGGTAATCTCCTAGAAGAGTACATTTCTGCCTCTCAGCTGAAAACACATTTAATCTGATATTTTTGTGTCAACTATTACAAAATGCTGACGTTTTCTTGTGTAGATTTGATTTGTTGTTTTCACCACCTGACTGCTCTAATCTGTCAGATTTATGATCTAATTATTTTACTGTTAGATCCCAAAATAATTAACATTGCAGTGGTGCTGGCTCATTAGCAATATTCATTGGGGTCACCCCACACATGAAAGCTTATCATCAACCTAAGGACAGGCATTTCCTTTTTATATTATCTCATTATTCTCCTGTCCTTCCTGCCTGGTGCCATTTTGTTACTCCGTAGGACCAAAAGAGCCCACTCACCTGTCTCAGGTATTGTCCATCCTCAGCTCCCGTGTGCTGCTGGAGCCTTTGCTCCTGCTGGGCAGTGGATCTGTTGCTGTGCTCAATTCTTTCCTCTGCTGCTCGTGTGCACAGCACCATTGCTGATGTCTCTGCGGGAATCAGCTGATTTATTTTGAGTTCAAAAGAGAGATATCTCATTGAGGTCTCCTACTTGGGCAATAACTTGGTGTCAATATATGGTATCAATAACCTGGTGTCAGTATATCAATTGTCAGGGCAGGTCTCCTAAATAGCATCTGGCTGATCGTGCTGTTTCTTAATTTGTTATAAAGCCATTTTTCCTCCTATCACCTTGCAAAGTGCTGCTGCTCGGAGCTTGTGTTTCCTTTACGTTGTGGCTCTGAGTGTCATTTCAGAACAAACCTTGAAGCCCCAGCTGTGATGGGATTGTCTGTCAGAGGTGTTGTTTATCAAATCCTGCCTCCAGCCTCTGCAAAATGCTAACCTGCATTACCTTATGGTGTGTGTGTCCCAGACCCTCCGAGAGCCTCCTGGCTGCACGTCACAGTCTCAGACAGCTATGAACTCGTGCTGGACTCTAGATATTGCCTAAAGTTGTGAAAAATGTCTCTTTTCAGGAGTTTTGACACCTGTGCCGTGTGTTAGATTAGGTGAGAAAGAGCTTTAGCCATCCTGGTTTTGGTAATTGCGTTGGTGCTCCCGAGGTCTCCCACTCTCCAGGAGTCTGCAGACTCCTCTGGGAGCATGAGGCTCACAGGATTGGGATCACAGCTGTCAGGGAATGAAGGGGTAGCCACACTCATTTGTGTGCACCCTAATTGTGCAGTTGCTGGATCTCAGAATGGGAAGCATGGCAAAACCCCTGTTGAACTAGAATTAGCTCCTTTATATGAAATGGAGAGAGACTTTGTTTGACTGATTGGAGTCTGCTTCCTGCCTTTCCTGAGCGAACAGAAGCTGCTCTGTGTGCTGGGCTGGGGTGCTGATGGGACGGGGATCAGAGGCTGCTGTTGGTGTGGCTCTGCTGGACTGAGCCCCAGGAAGCTGCTGGGGCTCACACAGGCCGGGGCTGGCAGGTCTGAGCCCCAGGCTCCGTGAGAAGCTCGGTCAGGAGCTGTTTCTGTTGAAAGCGTTTCTCTCTCTGCGTTGTTCAGCACTCAGGCCTGCGCAGTCCCCGCGGCTGTGCCGCTGAGCACAAAGGCCATCTGTGCCCTGGCCACTGCCACCGCGGATGGCAGGACAGCTCCCGTCCTTCCCCAGCACAGAGCCTGGGGGGAGCAGAGGGACCTTGGCACTGGGGAGTCCTGGCACTGGGACACTGATCTGGGCAGATCTGCCCCTGAATTTCACCACTGCCCTCTGGGGATGCAAATATCCACGGGAATATTAATGGCTTTGTGGTTTAGGTGGAGCTGGATCCAACTTTATACCAAAGGTATGTCTGGCAAATGCAAAATGCAGTTAGACCAAGGCAGTGGTTTTATTTCTTTTTCTCCTTTTTGCTCAGGAAGACGTTACCTGAAAGAAGCATCATGCTTTTCCTTGTAAAGTCACTCATCTTGTGGTCCTTTGTTAGTGCTAGAAGAACAAAGTGTCTGTTAAGTTATGCAGACTGAGTGATCTGTGCAGACATGAACCTCCATTTATTGTCCCAGAAGGAGGTTCAGGACTATTTTCTAACTGAGAACCAAGGCAAGCAAGAATTTCTCTGAGATTTCCTCTTGGACAAGGGAGGCCCTGTGTCCCATGGACGGTGCAGGACACAAAGTGGGAATTGCACCAGAACCAGACCAGAATGTTGCTGCTCTTGGCACAGTGTCCTTAGGACAAAGTGCCTTGGGCAGTCATGCTGGTCAGGCAGACAGCATAGAGGCATTGGTTTTAATGATGGAGTTTTTAAAATTATGTCACTGATGTAAAGGTCACACAAAACATGCACAGCATCAGTGAAGCTCTGTGAAAACACCTGAAGAAAATGAAAAGAGCACTCTTAGCCTGTCCCTTCTCTGAATTCCAAGTGTCCATCCCTGGACACCGTGGGCAGGAAGGGACACTGAAGGAGGGAAATGCAGAGCTGCTCTCTAAGGCCACGAGAGCCTTGCTGAACATTGTTTGAGCATTGCTGCTCTCTGCCAAAGCCATTCTCACTCTGCCCTTTGTGCCTGGGATGGCTTTGCTCAGTCCTCAGCCCTGAACAGCTGAGATCTGAAACCTCTGTGGGGTGAAGAGGATCAGGAGCAGCACTGTGGAGCAGTGTTGAAAGAGACGCTGTGGAAAGCACACAAAGGGCAAGGAGACCTTGCACTGAATCATTGCCACAGGAAGGAGAGCTGAGCACTGACCCTCTTGGCTTCCCCTGAGTCACAGCCTGGCAGGCACGCTGGTCAGGAGGAGGCAGCGCTGGCCTCGCAGCACTGCCCCTCAGCCCAGGATGATCGACTGATTCCTGGAAGCTTTCTGCAGAGGAGCCACAGCCTCCCCTTGCCCTGCAGCCCTCGAGCAAAGCCGTGTGAGACCAGGGACAGAGAGAAGGCTTTGGCCATGGAGCACCAGCCTCTTGCCGTGGATGGAAACTGTGGTTTCGAGCACGGGGCTTGCTCTGAGCTGCTGCTGAGCCCACGGGGGATCAGGGAGGTCCCACTGTGCGCAGCTTGTCAGACACAGGGCCATTAGAAACCTAACTTAGGCAGGAGTGAAGATGATCTTTCAAATACACTGGGCCATGAGTAAATTCTGAGTGTACGGTGCTGCAAAGAATAAAAGACAGTAGTCAGAATAGGAGAGCAGAGCTTCCAAAGGCTCCAACATCTGGAAGTCTGGAAGAGATTAAGCAGTACTTTCCTGTGTGTTTGTGTGTGCTGAGCTCTGCCACGGAGGAAGATGGCCAGAGGGAAAGTTTCTTGGAGCGATACCCTGATGCACTTCACATGTTTGAATAATGCTCTGGGAAAGCAGACCCTGTGTGGGGCAGCGGGTTTGGGAATGCCATCCTAGCATGGCACACCTCAGAGAGGAGGATTTTTAGCTGAAGGACATGGATGATGTGTGGAGCTGCAGCAGAACCGATGAGGGACTGAGGCTGAAGCATCCAGCTGGAAATTTTGGCAGGACTAGTGGAGTTTGTGATAAAAGATTGGATTAGGACTGGGATCTGGAACAAAGCAGCCTGAGATTCTCTGTTGGAAGATCTGGAGTTAACCTGTGGTGTGACATTCAGCCTCCCACGAGCTCAGGCTGCTGGTCTGGGCAGGTGACACGGCACAGGGACAGGGTCAGCAGAGCCTGGGGACCTGGGGGAGGAGGGGACAGTGCTCAGAGCCACAGGCTGCTGCTCTGGGCAGGTGACACTGCACAGGGACAGGGTCAGCAGAGCCTGGGGACCGTGGGGAACGAGGGGACAGTGCTCAGAGCCACAGGCTGCTGGTCTGGGCAGGTGACACGGCACAGGGACAGGGTCAGCAGAGCCCGGGGACCCTGGGAAGGAGGGGACAGTGCTCAGAGCCACAGGCTGCAGGAGCTGCTGCAGCAGAAGCATTTCCACAGCGTGCGGTGCTGCATGGGTGGTGACAGCAGAGCTGCACAGGATTGCCCCTCAGATTGACATCGTCACTGCAGCAGGATGGGAGTGGGCTGGGAACCTGAAAATGAAAGGGACACGTCCCGAGTTTAAACTGGGAATCGATATGGATTATCCCATGGATTATCAGTGACAAAATCCATAGCACTGAAAAGGGAGTCCTGTGGGGCAGAAGGTGAGCAGGTAAAAGTCAGGTTTTTGGGGATCAGCTAAAGGACTGGGAGCTAAAGGAGACAGGGGTAAACAACTGAAAAAGATTTTGCCGTGATAAGATCTGGGAGAAGTGCTTGTTATTGTGTTGAGTATATTCAAGTCCTTGGTGTTTTCAAGTCTGGGAGTCAGTTCACTGAGAGGTCAGAGACTGAGACGGTGAGAGGGAATTTAAGGATGTCTCCAGGGAACGAGAAAGTCTCAGCAGAACACGCCTAGAGCTGAGAAAGCTCTGCTGCCTGAACCCATGTCTCAACAACCTTTCCCTTCTGCTGTGGCAGGCATGAAAGGATGAGCTGAATTTCTACTGTTGGTGTCAGATACTGATAATAAGTGTGTTCTCTTTGGCTTTTATTGGTTATAGCAGGGGAGAAAAATGGAATATTTAGCTAGTACTGGAAGAGGTAAATTTAAAGTGAAAACTCTCCAGTGCTGCTGGAAAATCGGAATTTCTGGCTTGAGAGGAAGCAGAGCAGAAAGAGTTTGCTGTGGGCAGTGCTGCTCTGTCTCCCTTGCCCTGAGCTGTGTGCTCAGCACTGCCACACCTGCACAGAGCTCCAGCACCACCGAGGCTCTCCTCCTGGGGTGGAACCTCGGGAGCTTCCCCAGGCATCTCTGGGGTGCACACTCCACAAATGGGATGGGGAAGGGCTTGCAGGGAGCTCTGGGCATTGGTCAGCAGAACTGGCTGTCCTGGCTCTGTAAAGGCCTTGAGCCCTGGACGTGGGGTGGTTTTAAAAGCAAGGAGGGTCCTGACCTCCCGTGGGATGAGCATCGTGTGCAGGGTGGTTATTTGTTGGGGGAATGAATGAGCAGCGTGTCCTGGGTGGTTATTTGTCTGAGGAATGGACGGCAGCGTGTCCTGGGTGATTATTTGTCTGAGGAATGGACGGCAGCGTGTCCTGGGTGGTTAATTTTTGGAGGAATGAAGGGCAGTGTGTCCTGGGTGGTTATTTGTTGGGGGAATGAAGGGCAGTGTGTCCTGGGTGGTTATTTTTTGGAGGAATGGACGGCAGCGTGTCCTGGGTGGTTATGTGTCAGAGGAATGAAGGGCAGCGTGTCCTGGGTGCCTCTCCCACCGCACAGAGCTCAGTGTGTGCACAGAGGGCACAGGAAGTGTCCCAGCAGAGCAGAGCAGAGCAGAGCAGAGCAGGTGGGATCAGAGAGCTTCTGAGAGGGATCAGCAGCTCCAGAGAGAAAGGCTCCTGATGCTCTTGGTCTCTGTTCCCTGCAGGAATGGGACCGGAGCTCAGCTGTTTCTGCCCTCGCTGTACGGAGGGGAAGGCAGTCAGCAAAAGGGCAGGGGGTGTCCCAGAGACTTCAAATCTCAGCAAAATGTTCTGCTCTTCCCACCTTTGAAGGGAGCAGGGACAGAATGAACTCGTGTGTGCAAACGGAGATCTGCTTTAGTGACAGGAGAATTAGCCAGGCTTGCTGTGGACAGGAGGTTTTGTGCTTTAATTATTAAATTTTTTTAGCCCAGCTGAAAGGGAAATATATTTCTTCCCAGAAATGGGTTTGCAGGAACTCCTAGGAGGCACTGCGAACACTCAGACATTCGGGCACACCCCACAAAGAACAAATGGAACTGATAGATGTGAACAGACTGTGGGTATGAATAATCATCCTCCCAAATTCTCTCCAGGGAATGCTGTTAGAGTCTGCACATTGTGGGAGGAGAACTAGGATTTATTCGGTGAAGATTCACTTACCATAAATAAATAAAAATAAATAAGTAGGCTAAATTAGTAATGAATAGTTCAGCCAGCTCTAATGCTAAATAAACATACTGAATTGTAATGAAAATACTAAAGCCTGTTTGAACTGGAGCTAGAAATCCAAGGAGAAATAACTGTGTGGCACTTAAATTAGCACTCACCATAAAATATAAATATAGCATATAAAATATAGATATTTCTTTTTTTTTTTACCTTATGAGATTTTAAAGATTCATCTGTTCCCTGGGTTTGGAAGGCTTGAACCAGACACTATTCAGTGCTGCAGAGTGACATAAATCACTGAAGAGTTGTAAAATCCCTTGATGTATGCTCTTGGACAGTAACTATATTTGTAGAGGCTCTCGTGGGGGTGCTTTTATAGTGATAGGAGGCTGTTTTAAATTCATACTGTTATCCCCATATAAAGCATTTTTATAGGATTTTCCACACTGTGGGGGGCTGTGCGACTTTAATTATACAACTCAGACTGTATTGGCCAAACTTATAGGTAGAGATAAGCCCTTTAGCAAGGCAGACTGCTG
Organism: Acanthiza pusilla; assembly: GCA_036630365.1. Classification (NCBI taxonomy): domain Eukaryota; kingdom Metazoa; phylum Chordata; class Aves; order Passeriformes; family Acanthizidae; genus Acanthiza; species Acanthiza pusilla. Next base: position 540,061 of record JAXCHO010000030.1, on the reverse strand, counting down.
CACTTGAACTTAAAAGAAAATAATTTTCTTCTTGTGAGTTCCCCCGAGAACAGCTGGAAAAATCAATAGCTGCTCTGGCAGGCAGAGAGACTCAGTCTGAGCTGCCCAGGGAGTGTGGTGTGAGCATTTCCCTTGGTCTGAGGGCACTCCCCAGAGTGTCCTGGGCTGCTGAAGGGACACTGAGTGTCCTGGGGCTGCTGAAGGGACACTGAGTGTCCTGGGGCTGCTGAAGGACTCCCCAGAGTGTCCTGGGGCTGCTGAAGGGACACTGAGTGTCCTGGGCTGCTGAAGGGACACTGAGTGTCCCGGGGCTGCTGAAGGGACACTGAGTGTCCTGGGCTGCTGAAGGGACACTGAGTGTCCCAGGGCTGCTGAAGGGACACTGAGTGTCCTGGGGCTGCTGAAGGGACACTGAGTGTCCTGGGGCTGCTGAAGGACTCCCCAGAGTGTCCTGGGGCTGCTGAAGGGACACTGAGTGTCCTGGGCTGCTGAAGGGACACTGAGTGTCCCGGGGCTGCTGAAGGGACACTGAGTGTCCTGGGCTGCTGAAGGACTCCCCAGAGTGTCCCGGGGCTGCTGAAGGACTCCCCAGAGTGTCCCGGGGCTGCTGAAGGACTCCCCAGAGTGTCCCAGGGCTGCTGAAGGGACACTGAGTGTCCTGGGGCTGCTGAAGGGACACTGAGTGTCCTGGGGCTGCTGAAGGGACACTGAGTGTCCTGGGCTGCTGAAGGGACACAGAGTGCTCCCCAGCCCTTCGTGGCCACTGTGACAGATTTTAAACTTGCACTGGAGCTGCAAACCGCGGTGGGAGCCACAAGCAGCTTGAAAACACCGTGCAGGGGAGGCAGAGAAAAGCAATGTGCAAATGGAGCTCTCAGAAACGGAGTGTGTCCTTTGGAGAAAGCACAGCTCCCTTTTATTGAGGGCAAACACTCAGTATTTTGGGACTGCAGTGATGGTGGGACTGCAGGTCCTGCCCCTGGGCTGGGGGTGAGCACAGGGCTGGGGTTGAGGTCTCACTGCCTTGGGCACCAGGAGAAACCAAAACCTGTGGCTCTGGAGCTGAGGGCAGCTGGAACTGAGATCAGCACCCCGGGGGTGGCAGGAAATGTCCCAATGTGCAGCTGAAAATTCTGTGCCCCCGAGGTGAGGCCAGCTCGCTGGCAGGGATGGGCAGAGAGCTCTCAGGAGTGAAGATTCAGTAGTTCCCTTGATAAAAATAGGATTATCTCCATCCCTAAATTCAGCAAAGCAGCTTTTAGCGGCAGAATATATCTGCGCTTTCTGACTGCATTACACAACAAAAAGAATGTAAGAACTTAGAAGAAAGTAATAAGGTATGTAGTATCCCAATGTGAACTGAAAATGAAAAAATGAGAGAGCTTTTTGCTTTATTATAATAGCATGGAGCAGAGTGAAAGAATGGCTCTGCATATGAAATGGAGTTAGGAGGATAATCAACCCAAACCTCCTATGATCCTACAATGGAGGCAGCAGCTCTGCAGGCAGGCAGGAGAGTTAATAAATTAAGGTGCAACTAAAATAGATTCATGGTCATTTAACAACGTGTCAGGGCTCAGAGAGAAATGAGTATAATGTATTTAAGTCTATCGTGCAAACAACTTTAAACAGGAAAGAATGAGGGAAGGAGGAAACAGGAGAAGATTTATTGCAGCAGCGGCTGAGGCCAGCTTGCTTTCACAGGAGAAGAAAATGGATGTAGCCTTTCCTTCTTCCCTCAGCAGCAGGCAAAACACAGTGAGGAAATACCTGAATAGCCCTGTGGTGAGCTGATCCAGTGCCTAGGTGTTGGGGAGGATGAAATAGGAAAGCCTTATAAATATTATTTATTTAATTAAATAAATTAAATCTGGCAAAAGATGCTGAGAATATGGAAACTATAAGCGAGATTGAAATGAAGACAAGCTTTGAGACACCAAACCTCAGTTACTAAATAACAGGAAAACAATGGTATGGCCACTGAAGGTAATCCCCCTTTTGATTAAACAATCCCCTCTGCTTGCAGACAGGCCCAAGGGTCAGAGCAGACCCTACCAGCTTGGCAGAGGGTCCAAAAAGCAGGTTTTAGGGTTTAAAATATAACATTGTATGGTAATGCAATGACTCTCATAGGCTGTATGTAAATGTTGTAGGATTTGTAGCTTGTTCTAGATTGGTTAGTGAAAATTAGAATATTCAGCACAGAAGATGATTTATTGTATTGTAAACTGCAACCACGGCATTCTATTCTATTCTGTATTCTGTATTCTGTATTCTGTATTCTGTATTCTGTATTCTGTCTTCTGTCTTCTGTCTTCTTTCTCCTCTCTCTCTCTCTGCCCTCTCTGGCTGCTCTGAGCTGTGTCTGGCAGCTCCTGGCAGGTCTCCTACACCCAGCCCCTCTCACAACAAACCTCATGCTCTAAGCCCTGAATTCAGAGATCTCTCGTCTCTGTCCCATCTGAAACAAAACCGACACCAAATCCTACACCCAGGAATGGCCAAATGGGCAAACACTCACCCTGAGTGTCCCTAGAGCAGTCACTCTGCTGCAGCCACTGTCCATCCATGGCATGGGGAGCCCCAGCCCTCCTGCTCCGGGCACAGCCCTGGGGCTCGGCTGCCCAGCCTGCACTCACATGGCTCTGAGGGTTTATTTTTGGTCAGCTGTTTTTTGGTGGGCAGGTAGAATAAGCCTGAGCTATTCACTGGTTTATTTTTGGCTCCCCTGCACCGTTTTCAGCTGTGAGAAGTCGCTGTGTCCCTTGGGTTTGCTATCGAAGGACGATAATCATCAATCCATCTCAGCAGGACAGATGCAGCCAGCGATTCTCTGCCTGCAGGGAATCCATCCCTGTCTGCAGGCCTGGCTGGGTGCTTTCAGAAAAATATACAGCAGCGGAAATACATAAATAGTTACTTTTTAGCTCTGTCCCAAAGAGAAGTGGGGGGAATTCACCTGAGGAGAAAAGGGAATAATTCTATTTCTTACAGTAAAATTACTTTCTCTGCTCCTCTGAAAGCATGTGTGTGCCTAAATAGACTCTCTAAGACTGCATTTTAAATTATAGCTAAGTGATACTATTTAAAAAACTGGCACTTCTTTAATATTATGGGATTAAAATAGAGACATTAATTTCAGCATTTAATGGCTTTAGTGTGGTGATGTTCACAGCCCTTCCATGAACATTTTTGGTGACTTGTTTAGCAGTTACTGCCAGTGCTGTTCACTGAAACTCCAAGTTCTGAGGGAGCAGGCTCCTAGGTGACATGGATGATTTATAAATACTTTACACAGTCAGAATGTATTTATGCAAGACAACAATTTGTTTGGTTATTTCCAGAGGCTGAGCCACTAACAGTTACATTAGAGAGACAAAAAGGAGTGAACCTGTGCTCAGGAAGGGCTGCTTTGGGCTGTTACCCTAATGAATCTACAATTGCTAGATAAAAATGGATAAGAAATTTGAGCCTCAGGCTTTATCTGCTTCAAAGATACCTTAGAAAAATGAAAAATACCTTAGAAAAATGAAATATAAGGACTTGCGTCTTCTAAAGTTGATGTAAAACTCCACCGATGTCAGCAGTGCAGGTGTGAGGCTTGGGAAGAATTACAGTGTGAGAAATACTCTTTTCCTTTGCTTTGTGAATCAAGTATTTGATTGAAATTTGTAAATGTACTTTATACATCTCTGGTTTGAATCTCTTCTTTGAGGCAATGAGGTCTCTGATGTCACAGAGCTAAGTCTAGAAATGAAGGTGAAAGGGAAGTGCAGACAGAGGAAAGGCTGGTCCTGCCGGAGAGCTCAGCGAGCAGCCTGGGCTGCCTGGGCGCTGTGCAAATGCCTCAGCAGAGCTGGTTTGGTGTCAAACTCAGCAAAACCTGCTGGACCATGTTCCAGAGGTGCTGCAGTCTCCCCTGGCCGAGCCCAGCAGGAGCTGTGGTGCCCAGGATGAGCTCTGGCTCTGCCCAGGCCAGCGCGGCTCCTGGAGTTTGAAAATTTCGTGGTGAAGCTGCAGGTGTGACTGTGCAGGGATCTGCAGGGGACAGTTCTGTCCTGGTTTGCTGTTCCTCTACCCAGCTGCAGCTCCTGGAGCTGTGCTCAGGGTGACCTCTGCAAACCCTGCCAGGGTTCTGTGCGGAGCAGAGCAGAGCTTGTGCCACATCTGGGAGAATGCGCAGGGCTGCTCTCCACAGTGGGGCAAAATGAACACAGTCGCAATTATAAAAATGTCCCTTTCACAGTTCCTGCCGTTTCCAGTCCCCCACTGCAGTAGGGCTTGATCAGGGTGCAGGACAGGTTTGCAGAGCCCTGTTCCCTCCTGCTCCATCATCCCCGAGACTGCCGCAGCTCTTCCCAGCAGCTCTGCCGGGTTTGTTTGTTTATTTACCTTCCATTGTCCTCCTTGTTCCCACCCTTCGAGGTCAGCAGATGAGCGGCAGACCTGCCCAATTTATTCCTGGCTGTGACAAAAGCGACCTGGGTCAGGCAATGAGCCGTGAGCTTCTATTTCTGTTTCGCTGTGGTTGTGGGACCGCGAGCCGCGCTGCCACTCATCCACCATATTGATGAGATTAGCTGGTAATTAAAAACCCAGCCAAGCCAGCCGAGGAAGATGACTCAATTAGCAGAATGTCACTGAATCTAATTTACTTTGCTTATCACAGACTTATTCTCTAATGAATTAGCAGCGAAGAGCAGGACACCTTCAGAGGGAGCTGGAGGGGCTTGGAGGCTCAGAGGCTTTGGGCCCTTGGTGCTGTGGCTCGGGCGCAGGAGTGTGCCAGCCCTGAGCCCTGCTGCCACCCCCAGGGCTGCTCCCAACACCTGTGCCCAGGGAGGGGATCACAGGTCCTGTGGCTATGTCATGTGCCAGCCCTGCTGCCACCCCAGGGCTGCTCCCAACACCTGTGCCCAGGGAGGGGATCACAGGTCCTGTGGCTATGTCATGTGCCAGGCTCTGGCTGGGCCAGACCTGCATTCTCCATAAACCCTCGTGTGTCTGAGAGCTGGCAGGAGCAGAGGCTTTGCTCTCACGTCACTGAGCTGCGCTCGGGATGATCTCTGTGGCTGTGGAGCTGACACTGACTGTGCTGCTTGGCCAGGGAGAGTGTGAGGGATTTCCTGGGAACAAAGCATGGCAGAAACAGACATTTCCTACTGTAACGAGTATTTTAAGGCACTTCTCAATGCTTTCCTCACTTCAAATATGATGTTTGGGTGATTAACAATTAGAATAACGTATTTTACCAGAGCTCTCTGGAAGTACTTTAGGAGACCATTGGACAGATGTACAGCAGAATTTGTGTGTAAAGTGGAGGCTATAAACCATTATCTCTGCTGCTCTCCCCATGGCAGATAACAGAGCACATTATGGCTGATTTAAGTGAGGATATTGCTGGGCTCTGAGCTTTTAATCTGATCTGCATGACAAAGCCCACATGGCTGCAGGAGCTCTGTGCATGCTGGCCCTGCCACGGGACAGGGCTGGCGGCTGGGACAGTGTCCCTGTCACCGAGCTGCTGCCACACTGATCCACCTGCCCTTTCTAGCCTGGGAAGATGATCTCTGCCTTGGCAAAGAAAAGCAATTGGAGCAATCTGACTCATTCTCATAACTTTGCTCAAGTAATTATAGATATGACACAAAATGTGACGCTTTTAAGCCTTCTAAAGCTGTTTGGGAATCTCTCTCCAGAAATTTAATCCGCACTGGCTTCTCCAGCAGTGCAGTGAGCTGTCTGGGAGCTGTGAGGGGCTGTGAGCTTTCCTGCGAGCCTGTGTGTGTGTTGATTGCAGCAGGAGGGGAAGAGTTGGTGATGAGAACGGAAGGGATGCAGGTCTGGAGCAAGGATTACAAAACTCAGAGAACTTTGGCATGGCTCTGTTGGTGCAACACTGGAGCTGGTGCAGTGGGAAGGAGCAGTGTTAGCACAAAGAGGTGGAGAGAGCAGAAGTGGCAGAGGAAGCTGCAGAGCTCCTCAAGGACCCAAGGACAACCTCAGCACTGTGAAACACAGGGGACAGGAGGGGAGAAGCTGCAGGATGCCATCAGCAGAGCCCATGGCAGAGAGCTGGGCTGGGCTGGGAATTTGAGGAGCCCAAGGCTGCTGAGCTGGCACGGATGGCGCTGGGGGCGAGGGGGCACAGCACGGCAGGGAGAGGTGCTTTAGGGAAGGTGTAAATGTCTGAACGTGTGTCGGGTAAGAACTAAAGAAAGATGTGATTCAAAGGCAGTGGAATTAGAGGAAGTGTGTTTTACAGAGTGTACGTGTGAGGGAAGGGATCAGAGGGGAGTGGATCCAGGATTAAGGAACTGAGCAGGGCTCTCCCCTGGGGCTCTCTGCCTGGGAGGGTCAGTGCAGCTGTCACTGCTCTGCCCATAATCCCCATGTTCCACCATGGAAAAGGACTGTTCAAACACTCCCTAAACCCAGATATTCCTCATCCCTCTGGGATCTCAGAGTGCTTTACAAATCAGGTACATCAGGGAAAGGTCTCTGTCTACCAAATATTTATTTTAAGTGAAATCACTGGCAAATAAAATGGATGAAAGGAGCTTAAACCTCTCTGGTTTTTGTGTACTCAAACCAGTGATGATCATCTGCTCTGATGCTCTGGAGTATCTTTTTTGGATTGCCATCACAGCTCCTTCAGGGGTTCTGTCCATGGTCCTTCCCCTCTGCAGTGAGGCAGCCGTGGCTCATCTAGCCAGGGAGAATTCGAGGCAGGCAGAGGCTGTGTGGGCAGTGAGGCACCAGAGAGCTTTCATTGCTTTATGGGAGCTAGAGATGGGCACGGCAAGGCATGGTTCCACTCACAGACGGCCTGACCCCACCCAGGGTCACTTGGGGCTGTCCCCTGGTCGGCAAGAGTGGTGACAGGGACATGGGGCTGGTGTCACGCAGGGTGTGCAGAGATGCTCCTCACTCCCAGCGCTGCCCTGCAGGAACTGGGGCACAGCTCGGCGTGGCAGTGCTCAGCTGGCATTGCCACTATCCTGCCAGTGCCAGGGGATGGGGGCCAGGGCAGGAGGGCTCCAGAGCCCAGCCGGGTGCACTCTGAGCAGGAATGTCCTTGTTCCCTGGGGTCACATCCTGGCAGGACACAGCTGAGGAGGAGGAGGAGAACCCTCCTGGAAGTTGTTTCCTATCATGGAGAGTTACTGCAGGGGCTGAGCGCAGTCAGACTGCAAATCCTTTAACAATGGTCTCTATCTGTGTTACCAAACAACATTTCTGCCTTTGCCCCAGCCTCCCAAGGCCTGCTAGATGAATACCAATGGCCCAGGCCTTCATTATCCTGTCATTACACAAATCCTGCTGTTAATTTATGTATAGGGAAGAACTAGCAGCTACATAAGGCTCCATCAGCTGCATAATTACTGCATATATTATAAACCAGCAGCAAATGCTGCCTGTGAATACAAACCATCTCTGCTCATTAAAAACCTTGTGAGAATTAATTAATGAAGGTGTGATTCTGCCACTCGAAGCCGTGGGTATTGTCCCAGCATGGCTCAATGTTCAGCTGCCTTGGGTTTTGTGTTGGCTCTGGTGCAGACTCCAGAGGAGCTGAGATGTGCAGGTGGCCCAAGCTGAAGCTGAGGAGGCAAAAGTTGGCGCTGGAGCCCCAGAGAGCCCCACGGCTCCTGCAGCCTCAGCCAGGGAGATCTGAGAGCTCACACGTGCCCTGCAGAGCTCTGTCCCTGGCAGTGCCACAGGGAGGGCTCTGTCCAACCTGCTCTGGGCACGGATGCATTTTTGGTGCTCAAACTCTTGGGATGCAGGTCTGGATTCCACCTCCAAAACAAGTGAAACGATCCTGTAATTTGAGTAGAAGAGTGAAAGGATTTAGGAATTTTCCACAGTGGCATTTGTATTCTGAGATTAATTTCCCAGCACAGGTTTCTGTTTGCTCATGGACGAGAAGAATGTGCTCTGCCAGACTGACTGCAGTGATTAGTGAAATTGCTCATACTTCCATTATTTTAAAAACTCCTATTCTGCTTTGCATCTCTATTTATTTAATACCAGCTGATATTAACCCTCTGCCTGAGTGATGGCCAGGATTCTGGGTGGGAACCTTGAACGTCGATCAGCAAACGTTTGGGGCTCAGCTCAGTGCCACAGGTCAGGGTGGGGATGGAGGTGTGTTCTCATGGCTTGTGTTTCCATTTCATGTGTTTTCATGGCCTGTGTTCTCATTTCATGTGTTATCATGTCACGTGTTTCCATTTCATGTGTTTCCATGTCACGTGTTTCCATGTCACGTGTTTCCATTCCATGTGTTTCCATGTCACGTGTTTCCATTTCACGTGTTTCCATTTCATGTGTTTCCATTTCATGTGTTCTCATTTCATGTGTTCTCATTTCATGTGTTCTCATGGCCTGTGTTCTCATTTCATGTGTTTCCATTTCATGTGTTCTCATGGCCTGTGTTTCCATGTCACGTGTTTCCATGTCACGTGTTTCCATTTCACGTGTTTCCGTGTCACGTGTTTCCTCTCACGGGAAGGGGCATTGGCTGTGCCTGGAGTGTGACCTGAGTGCTGCAGGTGGTTTGGTGCCTGCATCAGTGAAAAATTCCTGGGAAATAAGTGTGAAAGGGAAAAGCTCTGCTGTGGGCAGGGCTGGCCAGGAGTGCTGGGCCAGAGGGTGAGGGATTGCTTCGACTCTTGCTCTGAATTCTGGAGGAGAAATCACTCAATCCCCTCCAAAATCCAATGCCACAGTCAAATGTCGGCAGCCAGACACAGGAACACTGATCATGCATTTTCTGTGGCTTTCCAAGCTATGGAAACAGCAAACCTCCTTTGGGTCACTTCTGGCACAAAGGGAGGCTAAGCTCTGTTTCCCAGGAAGGAGAGTGCTTTCTATTTTTAAGATGATTGAGTTATTTTGAGTTTCTTGCAACTTATTTTAAGCAAAATGCATATTTTGAACAATTTTTTAAAAACCCTGCTTTGAAACTGAATATACTGCTTTTGTTGGCATTTGTGGACACATGTAAATACTTCATTTCTGTTTATTCATAGTTGAACTGTGGGCATATTCCTGTGCCCATTTTTTCCCAGGGAAAGGCCACTTTTGTTTTGCTGCTTGTGGACACTGTGGGGGCCATGGTGCCTCTTCCAGAGGGAGCTGTGAAGGGCTCCAGAGTGGCTTAAAATAACTCACAAAGGACCAAAGGCAATGTAATCCATCAGGAAGGAACATTTTTCGTTTGACTATTTCTTCCTCTTAAAAAAAAAAAAAAAAGTCCTCATTAGAATGAGAAACATACAAGAAAATTGATCCAATTTGATTTGATAAAGAAGATAAAACATAGATAAAATGTATGTATTAGTGATCTGGAAGGCATTTACCTCTCTTGATGCTCCTCATTTTTCAAGGAGTGTGTTTATTAAAGACACAGGTTGTGGCTTTGTACCTGTATTTTTTTTTTTTCTTTCTCACATGCTCTCTGGCTGACAGAGAGTCTTCATTTCAAATGCTGGTTGTCTTTGAGAATTGTCTTCTCATTTATTTACTCTCATTTTGCCTGCTGGAAGTTCCTATTAATAGTAAGGTAACAGTGCCATGCCAGCATGTCTTTCTCAGGAGCTTTACAGGAGTTGTCAGTTTAATAATACAGCAATAAATTCCATTTAATGCAAACCAGGGCTTTCCCCACAGTATCTTTGAGAGGTTCATTTTGTCTTACGAATGTAAAGGTCTTGCCTTATGTTGGCTTGCCTTGGTGAAATATTTCAAATATGAGATATAATGAGGCATTTTTTGTGTGTGTCAGGCTTTGGTGCTGTCAAAACGTTGCTTCATTAGCAATTCCCCATGAATGTTTCTGGGCAGGAGGAGAGGAAAACTTCTTTACAAGAGTTGTCACTTCGCTCGTGACTTAGTTTGGTTTTCCTGTGCATCAGAGGGGTGTGGGGGACACAGGGTGGGGAGAATTTAATTTAAAAACCTTTGACTCGTTCTGAGTAATCTCAGTCCAGCATTTTGATAGCCCTGAGGTATTGGTTGTTTTAAAGGTATGCAAACACAGTAAATTTTATACTGCCAATAAAACGTGTTGGTCAGCTCACTGAGAAACTCCCAGATCTTGGAAAGCCATTAATGTTTGAAATGCACAGTAACTTATTTATTGAAACATTTTACACTTCTACAAAATTAGGCTTCCAGTCAGTAGCTAGTGGTAAACTGCAGTGCTGCAAGATGAACCTGAAACAGTAAATATTGTATATTGCACTGTATGATCTTTTTGATAGTCTTATTTCCAAAGGGTATTGGAGAGCAAATGCTTACTATTTCCTGCTTATTCTGAAATGCAAACAGTGGAGATACACAGCTTATTAAATGGCTGTGATGAGGTAACTCTGCTGATTCTCACGATGGTTAAATCGAGCTCCAGCTCGATGCTAACAGGGGTAGCAGCCTCAGTTAAATGCACATTCAGACAGGGCTGCTGGTGCTCCTGCCCATCAGAGCACAGCTCCCAGCCCTGCCTGGCCGAGCTGAGCCTGTTGGGTGCCCCAGGGCTGCATCCACCCAGGGAATTGCCTGGGAGGCTGGGAGGGCTGCTCCTGTGTCCTGGGGCTCAGCAATCCCCAGGGTGTGCTGTGTGGCCCTTGTCCCCCACGGCAACCCTCTGATCTGCTGAGATGAGCACTGGGAAATTTGGGAGAGAAGTTGATCCAAAGAATACCTGGCCCTGGGTGCTCTGGCTGCACCACAGCTTTCTGCCAGCAAAAAACACCACTGTGGCTTTAACCCTTGCATTCAATAAGATTCCTTTCTATCCTGCAAGAACTCCCTCCTGCACAGATCTGTTCTCAAGGTCTGAGGTGAGGTGTTGCATCCCAAAGACACGCACTCTGATGGATGAATTGTTCTCAGAAAGTGTTTACACACCACTGTCAGTGAGAGAGGGCCGCAAAGGAATTTACATTTGCCAGTTCTTAATGTTCTGAGAGAAAGTCAGCTCTTAGTTTTATTGGAGAGGGTGGTGAGCTGGAGATGTTTGCTGTGCTGTGCTCACCTGGAGGGAGCTGCTGCTAAATGCTCCTCTCTCCCAAGCCCAGGGCATCCTCTGCTTCCCTCGCAGCTCTGTGCCTCTTCAGCTCCTGAGCATTCGCCTCTTGGCTCAGTTTAGAGAGCCAAACTGTTCAAATGGCTGGGGAGGATTGTTTGAAAACCATTCACATCACATTGCACAGTAATGAAGTTCTGTGCACGACACATAATGAAGAGCTTGCAGGTTTCTGTCGGGAGCTCAGTAAATCTGTAATTATCAGCTCTGCAAGGCAGAGATTTGGGATGAGGAAGGCTGATCTGTTGCCATGAATGCATTGGCTGATGGTGTCATATAGATCACATATGCCTCTCTTGAAAATTGGAGTTGAGGTGCTCGTGTTATTACAGGCTAAGCTGTACAGCCTTAGCCCAGGAAAGCTGAAAATTGCTGCATTCAGTCAGGTTTACACCAGACTGGTCTGGGTTTGGTCAGTGGGAAGGGAAGGGATCAGTGCAAACTGAAAGCAGGTCAGACCTTTTCTTCCTGCAGAAGGCTCTGATAAACAATGAGTGCCATTCAGGCTGCAGCAGGCTCTTGGCAGAAAACTCCTTCCTTTTTCTTTTTCTGTTTCATTGACACTAAAGCATCCATTCTTGGTGTTCCTGTCCAGTTAACGACTGCTTGGAACAGCTTCTCTTCCTGAGGAAACTCAGAGGGGCTAACCTGAGGCCAGCCTCGGATCCATCGACAGGGAGGCACTGCTGCATGGGCTTGGGCCAGGACACAAATATAAATAATGATTTCCTGATCCTGATGGGCACAGGGCAGAAATCTAAGACCTTTCTTTGACTTTCTGCAAACTCAGCCATGAAAAAGCAGATATTGCTGTTCTGTCAAAAAGGGAAGCGAGGTCCAGAGATAGCTAATAAAATAACATATGTTCCTTGTTGAGACTCATCCAAAAGAAAACCTTTGCCCCTCAAGTGCTGAAGTCATGTTAAGAAGTCTTTCTTTGGTTTTTTTTCCCCAGTGATACTCACCATCTATTTTCAAAGATTAAGTAAATATATAACTTTATTTCACATCACCACACCCCTGCCCTCAGTCTGACTTTTCCCATGCGTGGCTGAAGCAAGGCTGATGTGCTGGCAGTGTCCAATAGGCTTTTTGTCACCTCCAGCTGGGAAAGAAGCTTTGTTCTCACCCCCTCAGGTTGGGCAGGGTTAGACCCAGCACACAGAGCTGTAACTCAGTGTGTGATGGACTCGTGCTTTGGGCAGGACTGAGGCTCCACCCTGAGCCTGCAGTGCAGAGGTCAGGAGCTCCTGCAGCTCCTCCTTGCTCACTCTGCACAGGCACTGAGCACCATGTCCTTTTCGGGGTGTTTTGGCTTTTTCCTCCCAGTTTATGCAGAGAGCCTTCCCTCTGCCTTACAGGACTTGCCAAGCACTCGTCCCAGTTCTGGCAATCATTTATAGAGAGATGAATACATTACAGAATGTGGATGGCTTGGAGAGAGTGTTTTGTCTTTTAAAGAGGTCTGCTTGCCTCCCACAGTCAGGCACTTTGAGCTCTGGGGATGGAAAGCCAGCGCTGAGTAGAACAATGAAAGCACTAACTCTGCCAGGGATAAATCCTGCAGGATTAGGCAGGCCCGAGATAATTATCATTTTCCAGCAGAGGAAAGAGGCAGCAAGCTGTGTAGAGTTCTGGGTTTTATCTGTTCTCTTTTTGCCATCAGAGGAGGAACTTTCATGCTCAGTACGAAAAATATGTAAAGAAACTCTGCAGCAAGTAACTGAGAAGCTGAACAACTCATTAGTACTCCTGTCCTCCAATTATGTCCCAATTTGAACACCCCATCGGGTGCAGGTTAAATCCTCCTTTATTTTGTGTTTCCATCCATTACCAAAGATGATGGCAGCAGTGTCAGCCCAGCTCAGCCCAGCCCAGCCCAGCCCAGTCCATCCCAGCCCAGCCCAGTCCATCCCAGCCCTTCCGCAGGGCGAGGAGCTGTGCCCTGCTGTCCCTGCCCCTGTGCCAGTCTGGGCCCAGCCCGGGTGCCACGGAGGGCACAGTGATCACTGCCCATTGTCAATGTGCCTGTGGTGCTGTTTCTCTCAGGCTCAGCTCCACGGAAGGGTTTGGGGACTCAATTTGTGCCTCCAGCAGGAGTTTAGCTGTGCCGAGGATCTGCTCCTGAGGCTCCCAGGACAGCGTTGGTTGGGAGGTACTCAGTGTGCTCCAGTGCATGTCAATCACCATTGTTCTCTTCACTGGGAAGGCTGTTCTGGTTCACACAGCTCAGGAGCTGGCGTGCTGTTTGTGCAGAGAGCGCTCGCCTCCCTCGCAGAGCCTGTGGCTGTGTCTGAGTGATCTGTATTCCTCTGCAGCCGAGGCTTGCCTCAAAATTTGGGAGCCATTTACAGCTCCAGTGCCGTGCTGTGACATGATGCATTGCTTTGTAAACAGGGCCTTGAACAACCGAGGTCTTAAATCCATAAACTGACTGAGGCTTGGCGACACTCTGAAAATCTCTTTGCCAAATAATGTGCATTAGAATACCCTCCAAACAAGACCTGACTGAAGTGTTCAGTTCCCTTTGACACTCTACCAAGATCTTATGAAACTACTTGGGGCTTATTTCCCCTAGAAATAATAAGAAAAATGTATTTGTGCTGTGTGTAAAATGATGCATCTGAAACACATGACACGCTCACTTCCTTTGATGTTTTATTTCCTCTAAGACAGCATCCTTCTTAAAGAAAATAAATGATTGCTATCAATTTTGCATTTGGAACCTGCTTGCTGAGACATCCCCAGATGTGATATCCTCCCTGAGACCTTTCCACATTTGCCTCTTCCCTTCCCTCTCTGCTCCCGGACGGAGCCAGGTGGGGATGCTGCTGCAGGTGATGGCAACTCCTCTGTTATTCTTGTAGACAATTTCAATTCATCTGCTGTCAGCAGTTGGGGCTGTTTTCCCCCTCCTCTTCCTGAAGACGTGGCTGTGTTTTTCTGCAGCTTTACTTAGCACTGAGGCGTCCACACAACCTTTCTAATTGATCATTTCTCAGCACTTTGCTGCTCTCAGACAGTGAGCTGGCCAGGAGCACTCGTGCTTGTCAGGGAGCTCTGGCTGCTGCCCAGGCTGTGCCATGAGCCTTCCCGAGGCTTGGCTAGTGTGGCTACCTGTGCTGCTGCTCTGCCTTCTGCCCTGCTTGTCTCTTAAAAGCAGGAGAAAAAAAAGTGCAAAGTGACAAAGCAGAGTTCCTTGCCACAGGTTAGATTTGATTTTTGATTTTTGTAAATTCTGCTTGTTCCAAAGACACAGCCCTGAGAGCTGAGCCTGCAGTGCCATGCAGAGTTTGCTTTTCCTCTGCAGCCCCTGGAGAAGCAGCAGCTCCTGAGTGCCATACCCAGCCATGGCCTCGCTGTGACCACAGGCCAATTGAAGGGTGCTGTAAATTCTGAAAGAAAACAGGAATTTTAGGGAGGCAAAAGCTCTGCATGCTGGGTCAGTGTGTCCAAAAAATAATAAAGGACATTTTCTGGGTGCACCTGCACGTCATTCAGAATGGCAGCAGTTAATAACTCAATTATTCACAGCATCCTCTTCAGCTTCAATTTCCATTCTCTTTTAGAACAGCCCAAGGGCTCTTCCCAAAGTGCCCAGACATCCTCAGAGCTACCTGGTGAGCCATAAATCTGCAGACAAAGCCCTCCAAAAGCCAACAGACTCGAATGATGTAAAGTGAATTCTGGCCTTTTGCACCAACATCTCTCAGCATTTATGTTCTTCCATAACTTTCTTCATAGAGTTGAGGAAGGAGTAGTGGATTTTGGCATTTTTGTTGTTAGGTTTTTTATTGCTTGGAGACGTTTCCTTCAGCTCCTGGTGTGGGGTTGGGGAGGGGCCTGGGGTAGCCCAGATTTGGTCATTGGTACTTCCTGAAAAATCAATATTCAAAAGTGCATCGAGCAGGCAGATATTTGCCTCCTTCCCAGCTCTGTTTCTCAAAATACACAAACCTGAATAGAATGATTAAAAAGCAGGAGAATTTACAGACAGAAAACACAGTAACAGAGTTATATTTGGGAAAAAATTTATGGAGATTTTGTAGAAAATCTATAATTTGCCTGAACAATGAGAACAAGCAAATCACCTCCTATCTGGCTCATTATGTCTTATTGAGAGCTGAATTGTGAGTCCTCCTTGTTCAAGATGATTAAGACTTACATGTCTCTTGTTGGCAAGATTTCCTATTGAGCAGTGGCAGCCAAAGAAAATGATGGTACAATTTTATGTGATTAGGACAAATCCTTAAAAATCTGGACAATTTTCAGTAACTATGTCAAGACAGTAACTAAAACAGAAATTTTGACACTTGTCAAAGCTTCATTGTTGGACTAAACAAATGTTTCTAATTGGTTGAGTCAAATTGTGTTTATTCATGTCTCTGTGTTTTCTTCAGTTTTGCTTTTTCCTTGTAAACATCTGTTATTTTTTTGTTGCTGCTTACGTAGTCTTTTTATGCACATTTCCAAGAGTGAAAACACAGTTCATTTCTCTTCATCTTCATTTGGGTTGACTTTTTCCCCAATTAATCTTTTCTCGTAATTTTCTTTTCTTTATTACTTTTCAAATAAATTCACAATAACAAGTGGGAAATAATTAGGATAAACCAATAGGATTTACAAGAAAGCTTTTTGTTGGAACCTTGTCAAGCATGATGTGAATATTCTGTACATCCCAGAGATGAGAAGGAGAGAATCAAAACCAAGTCTGAAATAAGATCTTCAGCTATTCCCTTCTGCAGCAACTGGAAATTTTAACATTTAGCTGAAGGAAAAAATTAGAGCAGACACTAAAGGAAAGGAAAGCAAATAATTTGTAGTTTTTCTAATGACTTTGAGGGTTTAACCAGTGCAGGGCAATATCAGCTGCTGGAAATGCAGAGTGTTTGGGGCTGGGTGGGGCAGGGCTCAGGCTCTGCCCTGTCAGTGCCTCCAGTTTGGGATGAGCTCCCAGGGAGAGCTGGGACAGCCCCAGGCTCTGCTTGTCTCCATCTGCAAAAAGCCTTAATCCTGTTTGTTCTCCATGGCTGCTCTGATTCTGCTGTGCTTCTTTTGGGATCAGCCTGGGTTTGCAGACCCAGGGGTTTATCTGCCCTGCCCAGCGCCGTGTGAGCCTCAGGAGCTGCTGTGCCCCAGGGACTCACCCTGCTGCCCAAGGGCTCCTCTTTCCACCTTGGAGCTGATCCTGAGCACATCCTCTGTCTCACACCTGATTTAGGGACCTCATCCTGCCCCAGGGACCTCACCCTGCTGCCCAAGGGCTCCTCTCTCTCTCTCCCTGAGCACCTTGGAGCTGATCCTGAGCACATCCTCTGTCTCACACCCAATCTGGGGACCTCAGCCTGCCCCAGGGCACTCCACCCTGCTGCCCAAGGGCTCCTCTCTCTCTCTCTCTCTCCACCTTGCAGCTGATCCTGAGCACATCCTTGTCTCACACCCAATCTGGGGACCTCAGCCTGCCCCAGGGCACTCCACCCTGCTGCCCAAGGGCTCCTCTTTCCACCTTGGAGCTGATCCTGAGCACATCCTTGTCTCACACCCAATCTGGGGACCTCAGCCTGCCCCAGGGCACTCCACCCTGCTGCCCAAGGGCTCCTCTTTCCACCTTGGAGCTGATCCTGAGCACATCCTCTGTCTCACACCCAATTTAGGGACCTCAGCCTGTCCCAGAGACCTCACCCTGCTGCCCAAGGGCTCCTCTCTCTCTCTCCCTGAGCACCTTGGAGCTGATCCTGAGCACATCCTCTGTCTCACACCCAGTTTAGGAGCCTCAGCCCAGGGGAAGGACAGGACCCCAGAGTCACACACAGGACTCAGAGGCAGAGCTGCTGGGGTTTGTTTGCTGCTAGCACTGGGCCAGGATCAGCTTCTCGAGGAGCCTTTTTGGTCAGTCTGATTTTTAATCAATGGGCTAACAAAATCAGCTTCTCACACTCGTTTCTTTTGTCAAATCAGAGGGAGCTTTTCCAGTCCAGCTCCTGCGAGTTTCTCTGGGACATGACTGCTGCTGAGTTATTTCTGTATTTTGATGGGCAGGTTCATGATTGCACCTAGTAATGAATTCCTCTCAAATCTCAGGTTGCTTTCTGAATGAAATTGCTATTACACATAATATTATTTATCTCTTTTGTTAGTTTATCCTCTTCTCCTTTCCATGTCTGTCTAATGACCTGGTGCCTTGCTAGCACAGCTGCTATTTCTTTTTCCCAGGAATAATTATCAGTTATCTGGTGTCTTTTAGAAGTTTAGTTTTGTCATCTTTCAGATTTCTCTGTGCTGTGTTACCCTCCACAATTCTCTAAACAAATTTTAATACCAGAAATTGTTAGCTGCAGTTTACTCATTTCCCTTTGATCCAAAATGCCACAGGTTAAATATTCAAGTTAAAGATAGACCAAGATGTCCAGAAACATTTAGTGTCATTTTAATTTTAGAGAAAAATTTTAATGCTTTTGCTCCATTTTTCATCACCATTCTTTTTTTTTCTTTTTTTTTTTTTTTTAGCATGGAGAGTCAGAAAAGACTTACTAAGAAACATTTTTTTTTATTTTGAAATCAATGAAGTTGTCAGGATAAAAATACGATGCAGCTGCATGAGCGGTAGTGCTGAAAAAAGATATTGCTGTGTCCTTCTCCAATCCAATATTCTCTCACGAAGAATTAAGGCCAAACTCAACCTGCAGAGTCACCTGCAGAGTCCTGACTTGGGCTGTCAAATAACTCTGACTTCTTTTATTTTTAGTGTGGAGATTGGTTCAGTAGAGTGTTTCTTCAGCATCACTTCATGTCTTTCCTAGCTTCACCCAGGTTGTTTTTTAAGCATTTTGGTGAGACAGAGGAGCAGAGATGCAATGTTTCTATCACTGCCTGCCTCACCCTGCAGTTAGCCAAGATAAAATGCTATTTACTGCATTTTTATCCTGTTAAATGCGTGATTCACAGAGGAGTAACAAAGGTAAAACTTGTAGGAAAAACAACAGCAGAAAACCCAACAAACAACCCCTGTGAGTCCATATTTGCACAAAGAGCAGGGAGCAGCAGTGTGCTGTGCTTTGGGGAGAGCTCAGATCCCCAGGATGGGGCAAGGACAGCAGGGAGCTGTGCATGAGACCCTGCAGGGGGAAATGCTTTTCCTAATACAGAACCATGGAATCTATGGTACACCTATCTATAAAATATCATAATTTCCTGTATTGTAACTTGTGCCCATTGCTGTGAGTCCTTCTGCCAAGATTCAGCTCTTCCTGAGGACAAAGTTTAACAAACAATCCTCGATGTGTTACTGCTAATGCTCCAGTCCAGATAATGACCAGAAGGGCTCTTCTTGAGATGGAGTCATTTAAAATGAGCTTCTTAAAGGCATTGTCATGCATAAAAATGCAAATTGGAATCTGGAGGTGCTGTGCCCTCTCGAGGAGGTGTTTTGGAGTCCCCAGCAGACAGGATCCTGTGCAGGTGTGTGTCAGACAGACAGGGTCCTGTGCAGGTGTGTGTCAGACAGACAGGATCCTGTGCAGGTGTGTGTCAGACAGACAGGATCCTGTGCAGGTGTGTGTCAGACAGACAGGATCCTGTGCAGGTGTGTGTCAGACAGACAGGATCCTGTGCAGGTGTGTGTCAGACAGACAGGATCCTGTGCAGGTGTGTGTCAGGATCCTGTGCAGGTGTGTGTCACACAGGATCCTGTGCAGGTGTGTGTCAGACAGGATCCTGTGCAGGTGTGTGTCAGGATCCTGTGCAGGTGTGTGTCAGGATCCTGTGCAGGTGTGTGTCAGGGTCCTGTGCAGGTGTGTGAGGCTGAGCACAGCGCAGTGCATTCATAAAGGAGCAGAGGTGAGCACAGAGCACTGTGCACTGCAGGCTGATGGAGGCAATGTGCACAAGGCCCGAGAAGGAAGCCAAATGTGGAATTTGATTCCATGTGGGCATTTTGAGAAGAGAGAGGGGCGAAGAGGTGAGCAGCAGATTGGGGCAGGCTGCTCTCAGGTGCCCTGAGCTCGGGGTGAGCGAGCAGCACTGAACACAAGACAAGCAGCTTCAAAGTGATTTTCATTGTGCTTGGCTCGTTTTAAAGAGCTGAGCTGGGTGTTCTGGGTGTTTAATGTTTGCAGTATCTATTGATTTCACTGGTGTTGGTACACGCTCGCTGTTTCAGAGGTGGTGGAGCAGCTGCTGTGCTGCCTGTGCACAGAATTGCTGAGCACGAGAGTCTCACAGCTTGTTTGGGTTCCCTGCCCTTACCCACCCTGCTATCTCCTGCCCTATCCTCGCACTGCAATGCCCTTAGGACAGCACTATCTCCTGTGCTGTGTGCAGCAGCTGGAGTGATAAAGATCCTGGCTGCGCCTGGTGCTTCTAGGAATTACTGCAAAAAATCCCATAATTATTTATTAATGGGGCATGCATCAATGTGAGACATTTCATTGGCTTTAATAGGCTTTGGATCAGTCTCCTTAGTACCTCTGGCCTTTTTGGGTTCCATTATTCATGAAGGAGCATGTTTAATTCAGAGTTAGGGACTGCAAATATAACGAGTGTGCCTTGTGCTTTTATCCATGGGTACAGAAGTTATCCCTGAGCTGAGACCTGTGGGATCTGCGCAGAGGAGAGCGTGGCAGACCCCCTTTGAGGGATGGGAGTGTGGCAGACCCCCTTTGAGGGATGGGAGTGTGGCAGACCCCCTTTGAGGATCAGAGTGTGGCAGATCCCCTTTGAGGGATGGGAGTGTGGCAGATCCCTTTGAGGGATGGGAGTGTGGCAGACCCCCTTTGAGGATCAGAGTGTGGCAGATCCCCTTTGAGGATCAGAGTGTGGCAGATCCCTCTGAGGATGGGAGTGTGGCAGATCCCCTTTGGAGGGATGGAAGTGTGGCAGATCTCCTCTGAGGATCAGAGTGTGGCAGATCCCCAAGGGATGAGAGTGTGGCAGATCCCTCTGAGGATGGGAGTGTAGCAGATCCCCTTTGAGGGATGTGAGTGTGGCAGATCCCTTTGAGGATCAGAGTGTGGCAGATCCCCTTTGAGGATCAGAGTGTGGCAGATCCCTCTGAGGATGGGAGTGTGGCAGATCCCCTTTGGAGGGATGGAAGTGTGGCAGATCTCCTCTGAGGATCAGAGTGTGGCAGATCCCCAAGGGATGAGAGTGTGGCAGATCCCTCTGAGGATGGGAGTGTAGCAGATCCCCTTTGAGGGATGTGAGTGTGGCAGATCCCTTTGAGGATCAGAGTGTGGCAGATCCCTTTGAGGATCAGAGTGTGGCAGATCCCTTTGAGGATCAGAGTGTGGCAGATCCCCAAGGGATGGGAGTGTGGCAGATCCCTCCTGAGGATGAGAGTGTGGCAGATCCCCTCTGAGGGATTGAAAGTGTGACAGATCCCTTCTGAGATGCTCGTGTTTGTTTGAAATAGAGGTGGAGCTGTCCCTCCAGGGCAGGTGATTCTCTCCTTTTCCCCACGATGGGCAGAGCTCACCTTGGGCCCCAATCCCATGGACAGTCAGCAGAGGAGTTTAGCAGGTCAAAGCAAGGGTCGTGCTCTGCTCCATCCTATTTTCATTCAGGGCATTCTTCTTGTCAACCTTCCATTATCTTTTGCCCAGCTTTTACCTAAAGATAAAAAGAAACAGCTTATAATTCATTACAGTTCATTGAAATGAAAATAAAATTTATTTTGCATCAAAATGAAAAAATATGACTTGTTCATTATTAGCATATAAATGGTATTTTTTATGTCACTCTGCCACAAAATCACTTACATTTTCAATGATCACAGCACACAAAATTAATTTTTGATAGCCTTTTGTGATTTGGTTGAAAATTCTCATTTCTTTTTGTGCATTAACAGCAAACTGTATCCACTGCTATTCATACCAAATTTTAGATAATGAAGCAATTAAAAATACATGGATTGAAGATCTTATCTCATTTTTCCTCTGGCCTATTTCTGCTTCATTATTCATGAAGGAATATGTTTAATTCAGAGTTAGTAATTGCAGATATATCTAGTATAAATTGTGCCTTATATTCTTTTACCCAATTTCAATTTATTTTAGCAAATAGATCTATGGGGAAAAAAGAGCAGGAAAGACAAAAGGGCAAAAACTACATCTCAGTGTCACCAAACAAAACCTTACAGGTATTGCTTGTAAAGTGTGTCTGCAGCTCAGGGAAAGGCTGATGCACTGAAGCTCTGAACTTGGTGTGTCAATAATCTGATTTGTATCTCGAATGGCTGAGTGAAATCATTCTGATTTGGGGCACTCTGAGACACCTCAAGCCTCAGTGTTACTGTCGCTCTGCTGCTTTATCACAGAGTCAAAAAGTCCCAAATCGGCGAAACACAGAAATAACAGAGATATAAAAGCAGATAAGTAGCAGAGTCGAAGTAAAATGAAGGTGTTTTGGGTAAAGCAGAGCAATCTTCAGCTGCCAGAAGGTGAAAATGAGTCTGGACTGAGTTTCCCTGTGCCTGGGGGTTTGGGTGGTGCCCATGGAGTCAGCTCTGCGTGGGGCTGTGCTCACAGAGTGACTTCAACCCAAAATTGTGAGGTTGGCTCTTGGCTGCTGCAGCGCCAGGGCTCTCCCGAGGGCTGGGAGCTGTCCCTAGGAGCTGTCACAGCAACCCCTCATCCTGAGCCTTCTGCAGAAAAAAGAGGGGCAGAGGAAAAGGAATGAGGGGCAGAGGAAAAGGAATTACATGGGCGAGGTTCCTGCTGCTCCTCTGACCAGGTGTTCTTCTGGAAAAATCTTTGGGTTTAATTGCTAAAAACACAGCCCCAGACCTTCCTTTGTACCACTGGAACTTTTTGTACTCATGTCTCAGAGTTGAAATAGAGTTCGTAGAATTAACAATTTGGATTTGTTAAACATTGTGATCAGCACTTTCTGGTGCAATTATGAATGCAAATATTTCTGCCCAGTTATTTGATTAAATGAATAACTTGCAATGTGATGCATAGGCTTTTCTGCCTAGTCCTTGATTTGTAATTTCAATAAGTTAATTAATTACAATCTTATTTTCTCTCTTAATGAATTCTGGTTAGCTTTGATGGCTTTGGAAGCCTTAAACATGCTGTGAATGATTCTCAGTTAAAGTTTCAGAGAGTTTTTGTGTCTGTAGGAAATGGGATTTACAAACTGTCTATCTCCTTTTGGTGGAGAGCACTAACAGAAGTTCTGCCTACCTTCTGCTCCCTGTCCCTGTGAGTAAAACCCATCCCTCAGAGAGGAGTATCCCTGGAGGAAAACCCATCCCTCAGAGAGGAGTATCCCTGGAGGAAAACCCAGCCCTTCAGAGAGGAGTATCCCTGGAGGAAAACCCAGCCCTTCAGAGAGGAGTATCCCTGGAGGAAAACCCATCCCTCAGAGAGGAGTATCCCTGGTTTTCCCAGCTGGCACTGGCTGGAGTGTAAAATGCTTCCCAGAGCCTGACGTCTGTTCTCCTGGAGCCCTGGCCTGGCTCAGCTCACCAAACACAGCTTTCCTGGAACTGGAAGAGGTGCACGGAGGAGTTTGCTGTGGGGCTGTGCTGCAGCTGACCTGCGGGGACAGGGGACAGCCTGGGGACAGCCTGGGGACAGCCTGGGGACAGGGGACAGGAGACAGCCTGGGGACAGGGGACAGCCTGGGGACAGCCTGGGGACAGGGGACAGCCTGGGGACAGCCTGGGGACAGCCTGGGGACAGCCTGGGGACAGCCTGGGGACAGGGACATGGCGGTGCTGCCAAGCCACCAGTGGGGTCTCTGTGGCAGGAGACACCTCCTCACCAAATGCCTGTGATTTTCCCACCTTGGCATGGCTCTTCCCTTGCTCCCACAGTGTGACTTTGTTTTCTTTTCCCAGCCATGTCCTGTTCGGGTTTGGTGCTTTGTCTTTTATGGTAAATTCAGGATTTAGGCTGACTTTGGAGAAGGGAGGTGGGAGGCCATGCGTTTGGAGATCATTCCTTTGTCTCAGAGCGTGTCTCCTCAATCTTCTCCTTCTCCCATCTCCTTTTTTGCCGTGAGTGTTTCTGATCCTGCCTCGCCCTCCCACCACACTCTGCTCCCTTTCCATCCTTTCCATCGCTCTGCTCTGCTCTGCTCCATCCTTCCGGGGAGGGTGGCCTGGGAGGGCACACCGAGCTCCCTGCAGGCATCCCTGGCCTTCCAGACACTGCAAATAGGTGACAAAAGCAGAGCCAGCAGGAGACCTCGAGAGAGACCTGGAGAGAGAGAGAGAGGCTCAGTGCTGAGCTAATGACGTCTCTAACTGAGGGCTGGGTGATTCAGGTGCCCATCAGGCACACTGATCATGGGCAGGAGCTCACTCAGACCTGGCTCTGCCCTCCTCAGCTCCTGCTCTGCTCTGCTCTGAGCGCTCATCTCCCAGCCCCACTCAGCTTCGTCAGCCTCGCTTCATTAGAAGCTAATTAGAGCCCTCACCCCAAGCTGGAGAGATACCTTTGAAGTATAAATATTTCCTTGGCTTTTCTTAATCGAGGCTTTCTTTTCATGCCCCTCTCTATGTGCTGGTTCCAGCCAGCACATGAACTAGAAATCCTGGAAGGCTGGGTGGGAAAAACTCCTCTCGCAGTACTTCCAACTGGATAAAAACCAAAGGCCAGTGGAAATCTCATGATTTCCAGCACAATGTTCTGGCCAAGAAAATCTGGAGAAGTTGCAAATAAGCATCCAGATGTCTGGATAAATCCCTGAACTTAAAAAAAAAGTCTTTGGAGGTTTCTTTGTTCTTAATACAGAGAATAAAACCTTATTTATCAGTATTAGTAAACTCCTCAAAGCACATGGTGCCTAAAAGGCAAAGAATTAGCTGTGCTGTTTGTGTCGATAAGCTCATGGGCCTGAGGGCTCTTGTGGCCTGGACAAACAAATACTCCAAGAGGAAAACAAATCAAGAGGCAACTTATTCAAGATGGAAACCTGCGCAAAAGAGAGAGGGACGTCTGTCAGGCTTTTGTCACCTGTCCCACACTGCTCAGGGAATGTCCCCCACATGCAGCCCAGCACTGCCAGGGCCAGGAGCAGAGTGCGGGGACAGCAGGGACAGCAGGGACACCAGGGTCAGCAGGGTCACCAGAGTCATCAGGGACACCAGGGACTCCAGGGACACCTCTCCTTCCCTTTCCCCATGCAGTGCAGGGTCACCAGGGACAGCAGGGACATCAGGGACACGAGGGTCACCAGGGTCACCAGAGTCATCAGGGACATCAGGGACTCCAGGGACACCTCTCCTTTCCCCATGCAGTGCAGGGGCCCCAGGGTCCTGTGCCACTGTCCCCATCCCCTCCTGCTCGTGGCTCAGGGCAGGTTGGTGACCATGAGTCTCCTGCTCTCCACACTGCCCTGAGCTGTGGTCAGAGGTGGAGAATATTGAGTGAGGTGCAGATCCAGGGTGGAGCCTTTATGAATGCATTTTCAAAATGCCTCCATGGATTCACTGCCGAGCAGCTCAGCTCTGCAGAGCCAGCTCAGTGCCGTGGCCGTGCTGTTCCGATGTGTTTGCTCTCTGCAGCTCTGTGAGCAGCTCTCTGCCCAGGCTGCTGCCCTAGACAGGATTGCCCTGCATGGAGCAGGGCTGCAGCTGCAGGGCAGGTGCCAGCCCCTGCCAGCTCCTCGCTCACAGGAATTTAACTCTTTCTTGGCTCCCAGGAAGGACCCACGGAAAGTGCTGAGATGGCTCAGAGCTGCCAACGAAAGCACGGCAGGAGGAGAGCTGCACTCCTGAATTTCCCACCTGGAAACCTGCCAGGCAAGGAGGAACCTCCCCAGCCTCGCTGCTCTGCTGCCGAGGCACCGTCTGCTCGGTCACGTTTGCAGGTGGGAGCTGCTCATCATTCCATGGCAGTGCTGCAGGCTGAGCCCACTGACCTGGGGGAATCACTCAAAGGGCATTTTATGGCACTTGGAGCTTCATCTGTGCCTGGTGAGGAGCTCACTGCTCAGCTCTGAAGGCGCTTCCTGCAGTGATTCTTTCGTGCCTTTGCCACTTCGTGACACAGTTCCAATTTCCAAACATTCTGGGATCCCCTTGAAATAGCCTCAAGGGAAGCAGCAGCTCTGAAATGCTTGATGCCCTCTTGAAAGCAGCTCAGTCGCCCAGTGTTGGTCCTGGTATTGGGAAATGAGCAGGCAGAGGGCTCTGCCTGCCTCGGTGGTGACTGGAGGTGCTCTTTGACATCCCAACAGAGAATATTTCTCTTTTTTCTCCAGTTAAAAGTGTGTGTGACTTACCAGTGTAAACGAAGAGCAAAATGGAGACAAGTCTGTGATGAAATATTTAAGTTCTTCACGTGGAGGTTTTTCATGTCCGTGCCGCGGAGGGACAGCACAGTATCAGATTGGTTTTTAGGGGCAGAGAGCAGCAGAGTTTGGTGCCCACAGCTCCTGCCCAGCCTGCCCAGGTGCTGCTGCCAGCCAGGCTCGAGCAGGGCCAGCCTGTCCCGCGGTGCCAGCGTCACTGTGCACCCTCTGTCACCCAGAGCTGAGCCCATCCCCAGGGACATTGACTGGAGTGGCCAGGAGTGACAGTGACAGGACAAGGAGCACTGGCACAGGTGTGGAACAGAGGCTGGGCTTCTGCTTGGCCCCGGGAGAGCTTGGGAGGGTTTGATTCAGGAGAAAACCTGCAACAAACGGCACCACAGAAACGTGGGGACTGCTGGGGAGCTGTGGATCAGTGAGTGTCAAGGTTGGACTTGCAGAGCCTTCTCTTCATTCCATCCTCAGGGCCTCTGCGAAGCTCGATGGAGAGCGTTCTCTGGTCCAGCTCTGTCAGCAGGTGACAGAGAGAGTGAGCAGAAACACAGCCCTGTGGAAAGACAAGATTTTAGGACACAGTGGATGCAGAGGCTCCTGTGGCCTCCCCACGTCCTGCCCTGAGCCTGTGCCCCAGCAGAGCTGCCCCCAGGCTGCAGAGCAGCTCCACGAGCACACAGGGACGCTCTTTGCACAGAACTGTGACCAGATGGGAGCAAGGAAATTGTGCCTTCCTCACCCTTTTCCTGCAAAGTCACAGAGGCAATTCAGAATATGTCTGAGCAGTCTGAAGCTGAGCTTTTTTCAGATGTCTAAGGGAGCCTTTCATTGATGAGGGTGCCTTGTCTCTACGCGTGTGCACGACTGCCAGCAGCACGGGGAGGTTCTGCCTTCAGAGATGACATCCCACACAGTACAAATGAGATGCTTGCACAGTTCCCTGGTGTTCTTGCACAGAATCACAGCCAAGAGCTTGCCCTGCCTCCTCTGTCTCACACGGCTGCAGTGCAGGCTGAGCCACGAGCTGGGGCTGACCCGAGGAGTGTCCCTGCAGCCCCCTGGGCACTGCCACCTGCAGCTGCCCTCAGGCTGTCCCTTGGGCCTGCCCCAGGATGCCAGAACAGCTTCTGCTAGACACAGAGATTTCTGCTCTCCTTCTGGAGGAATGGACTGCACAGCCTGCAAGGCAAAGATCTGCTAGCTGGGATTCGTGTCAGGAAACACGAGAACCTGAGAATTACAGAGGAGCGAAGAGCAAAGACATTCAGCTCCCAGTCCTGCTCTTTTTCGGTGCTGTTACACCAGGAGGAAAACCCTCTGTGACAAATGGACAGTTGAAATAAGAGATGTCATTACACCAGGCTGCTCTATTACAAAAACATGTCTGGGCAGGTAAAACAAAGACATGTGGTTTCTTTATCTTTGGTGTAAAATAGTCCAACTTTCACCTTCAAGGTAAAGTATTTCCTGGCTGGCAATTTGTAGCGGATCTTTGATTTTTCAAATCAGCTAGCTTTCTTCCTTCATTATAAACATGAATTTAAAAGCAGAGAGTAATACCATCTAGGGCTAATTCATTCCTGGAGATTTTTTATCAGGAGCTGCAGTCTTCATTATCTGAATTTTCTATTAGTTGCTGGAAGGTGTGCATTTCTCATAGAAACTACCACGTGAAAATGTGAATAACACATAATAGAAATCTGAGGGGGAGAAAAAGGCCTCTGACTGCCTCTTCAAATGGAGTGTCATAGCTGAAAAAATGTAATACCTGGGACCAAGCTTCCGGTCTGCTCAGCTGCTTCTGAAATACTGCCATCGATTTGGAGCTTCTGTCACCCACAAAGAGGTTCTGAGTGACATTTTGGGGATGCCCAGGGTGGTACTATTGCTTCAAGGTGCTCATCCCCATGGCACTGTGACACAGCATCGCCCACAGCCAGCACAGGGCTGGGAGCACTGCTGGGGACATGTGTGCCCAGGTCACCCAGCAGCCACAGCTGGAGCTGCAGGTGCCTTTTGGACATGGCAGAGACCTGCACCTCCCTGGGCTCCAGCGGGGCAGCTGAGAGGGTCACTCCCACCACAGCTGGACAGTGCACCCCACACCACAGCTGGATAGTGCATCCTTCCACCACAGCTGGACAGTGACCCTCACCCCACATCTGGATAGTGACCCTCACACCACATCTGGACAGTGCACCCCCACCCCACATCTGGATAGTGACCCTCACACCACACCTGGACAGCAACCCTCACCCCACACCTGGACAGTGACCCCCACACCACATCTGGACAGCAACCCTCACCCCACACCTGGATAGTGACCCTCACCCCACACCTGGACAGTGACCCTCACCCCACAGCTGGACAGCAACCCTCACCCCACACCTGGGCAGTGACCCTCACCCCAAAGCTGGACAGTGCACCTCACCCCACAGCTGGACAGTGACCCTCACCCCACAGCTGGACAGTGACCCCCACACCACACCTGGCTGGTGCCGTGTCCTGCTCTGAGCCCCCAGCTGGGCCATGGCCAGTGTGTCTGTGCTGCTGGCGCTGGCCGGGGGCAGGCGTTGGGGCCAAGGTGTCCCTGTGGTCACTGAGCTCACAGAGCAGTGAGAGAGTGAGCCTTTCCTCCTCAGGACACTGCCAGGAGCTCTGCCCACCCTGCTGAGCTGCAGCACAGGGGCAGAGCCACAGCAGCACAGCAGGGCTGAGCAGCCTGGCTGAGAACACTTCCATCACCAGTGCATGATCATGGAAGCACAGCCTGGCACAGGTGAGTGAGTGTGACCTTTGGAAAACTCGGGGAGTTTGAGCAGCATGGGGCTAGAGAGAGGAAGGTGAAATTGCAATATATCAGATTGTGCCCATGGTCACACCATGGTGGATGAATGGCTCTTAAGGAAGGAGATAAGTGTGGTTCTGTGAGTCCTGAGGGTTTGGAATTGCAAATATTATGGGTATTTCTATTGCATTAATAAAGGTATTAATATATCATTGATATAACTCATAATATATTAAGTAATTATATTAATATTGAGCTGGCAAGTGAGAGCTGGATGTAGAGATTAGTTCCTCCTCATCCTGCTGTGTTATGCAAACCCATAGGAAAATTATTATCTCATTCACTTAATAATATATTGAATAATATCTCATACACTCAGCTAATTACACCTGGGTCAGGTGTGTATAAATTAGCTGCTGTCACACATAGCAACCAGGTCTGAAGAGAAACAAATGTCTGATTTAAATCTGATTTAGTCCTGGCTCTGCCTCTGCAGGCTGGCACAGCTGCAGCTTCTCTTTGCACCTGGAAGGGAGTGATGTTTCCTCTGTCCCCACAGGGAGCTGTGGGATTTAATGGATGTTTGTAGGATATTTGGGAGCCACAAAGGCTGGGTGCTGAAGTGAGCACTGTGAGCGATGCCAAACTGGTAGACAGTTAAAGAAAATGGAAGAAAATGAATTGAAATCTCTGTGAGAAAACTCCAAGCTGACCCAGAAAGACAGCATCCTCCAAACTTCTCATGCTCTCGGGCAATTCCACTGAAAACACTGACTGCAAATGCCTCTGTGCTTTGTATTAATCCTCAAGGCAAAAGTAAGGTCACTGCTGCAGAAGAAGTGGTAGCATTTTCGTTTAAAAACAAGCCTAGGGCTTATTGAATCTTGCTCTAATTAGGAGGTTTTTTTGGTGGTTTTTTTGTCTCTGTTCTCCTCTGCGCCGCATGCTGCAAGGCTGCCTTGTTTCCTTGGCCTTGAAGGGAGGGGAAAGCTTTTGAGGGAGACTTTTGAACTTCCCAGATCTTCTGCTGCTGGCCTGCATTGATGGCAGTGCAGAGCTCAGAGCGCAGGCTGGGGATGCTCCTGTGGCTCAGGAGCCCAGGGCAGATGTGGCTGCTCCCTCTGTGCCCCCTCAGACCATGGCCCTCGAGCTGCTGTCCCCAAACACAGCAGAGGGTGGTGAGGAGTGTCCCTGAGGAGTGTCCCTGAGGAGTGTCCCTGAGGAGTGTCCCTGAGGAGGGTCCCTGAGGAGGGTCCCTGAGGAGTGTCCCTGAGGAGGGTCCCTGAGGAGTGTCCCTTGTCCCTCTGATACCTCTGCAATGGTCTGAGGGCAGTCACTGAAGCTTTGTCATTCGGGACATTCTGTGGGTGAATTTTGGCTTTCCAAGCTTGAGATTTAGAAAGAATATGTTTGATCCCTGTTACAAACAGGAATCAGAGGCCAAAGGAAAGGAGCTTTAGCAGCTCCTGCAGGCTGTGGAATGATCAGCTGCCGCAGGGTCAGCCCTGCTGGGCTGTGGTGACAGAGTCATGGCTCTGGCTGGGGCACTGGTGGGTGTGAAATCGAGTTTCACTGTGTGTTGGGAGCTCAGGGCTGAGAACTGTGCTCTCAGCACCCTGGGCTCAGGCTGGGGCACTGCTGGCTGTAAAATCGAGTTTCACTGTGTGTTGGGAGCTCAGGGCTGGGAACTGTGCTCTCAGCACCGTGGGCTCAGGCTGGGGTGAGCTGGGTGGTGCTGGGACACAATGCTGTGTTTCAATGTGTTCTGGGGCATTTCTTCTCAGGGCTGGGCTGCCGTGGGGGTGGCTCCCTCGGGCAGCAGCAGGGCTCTGCCCTGGTCTGGAGGGCTGTGGGTCACTGCAGTGTGGCTGATCAGCTGTGTGAATAGAGCCCCAGCCGAGTGTGCAGGGAGGGTGTTCTATCCTCTGCTCCAGACAGGCTCATTCCTCTCTGGGCTGCTCCTGTCTCAACCAAGAATGAACTTTTTAAAGTAGGAAGAGGCTCCATTTTGGCTGTCGCACTGTCATCATCATCTCTGGGTTTTTAATTTCCTCTACCCCGTCCCATTAACACTGGATAAGTGTGTTAGGAAGATCAGAATCAGCTTACAACTTTATGGACAATTGATTGGAAGGAAAAAACCAGAGTGCTGAGCATAGCTGGCTCAAGGCTGCATATAACCTCTTAAAAATTCTTTACTAGATACTCGATAGACTTTGCCAGAGCAGTCTGTAAAATTGCCGAGGCAAGAGCCTCGGGGGAGATTTCCCTGCTCTGCTCTGTGCCAGCCCAGCTGTGGCTGTCGGTACATGAGGGGTAAACACAGCTTCAGCTAACACACTGTTGCTTTCTGTTTGCAGCAAATTTAAGTATGATATTTATAGGCATCTCTGATCTCCTTTGATCCATTCTTTCCATTTGAAGAAGCTTTGCTTTGAAAAGCCCACGGTATTCCTCTCTTCAGTGGCAGAATGAGAGAAAAATGCCAAGACACCAACTTTCAAAATGCTTCTGATGCCTTTAATGTTGATTTAAAATATCTATAAAATACCTGAGGGCCTGATCCAGCAGCAGGTCTTACTCCACATGAGTTTTTTGTGCTGAGAACAAAGCAGGCCATGCCCAGCTGTGGCTCGGGGGCAGCCAGGCCATTCCGCTGGCTCTGGGTGATCAGAACCTTCCCAGCCCATGCCCTTTCCCCTGTCGCACTTATTTACACATCCAGAGTGTCATTTTGTGCTCAGTGCTGGGGCTGAGCAGGGCCCAGCAGAGCCAGTGCTGCCTGCCCTGTGCCACAGCACACCATCAGCAGGGGCTGGGCTGCTCGATCCTCTCCTCTAATGCCACAGTCCTGCCCAGGCAGTCACCAACAAACACCGCAGGTGCACAGAGCCTGAGGGACCCACGTCACCTTCAGGGTGACAGAGCAGCACCGTGCAGAGCAGCAGCACGGGGAGCCTAATGAAATCATTGTTCTGTTGATGCAGCCAGGGCAGGGCAGCCCTCGCTGCCTGCAGAGTTAGCAGCTGAGAGCAGCCAGTGAGTGTTGGTCCTGAGCAGCACAGGAGCTCCGTGTGCTCGGAGCTGAGGAGCAGGGGACGATCGGAGCCTCACCACAGCACTGCAAAGGCAGCAGCAATAACAGCCTGCTGCGGCTCTTTCAGGATTGTGGTGTCCTCTGTAGCCCAGCTTCTTCATCCAAATGAGGTTCTACCCCATGAAATCCATTGGAAAGCTCGTGTCAACCCTGAGCTCACATAATTGTTATGCCTCATTAATTTGGTGTGTTTATTTAAATTGGCGGTGTGTTCCTAAATACGCAATCTAGCACTGAAAAAAATAATCTGATTGCTTCACAGAGCTTTGAATGGCTCTAAGTGAAAACTGCTCTGTTGCTCATTTGTCTTTCTCATTGGAATGCAATGGATCCCTCACAAATGAGCAGCACTGGAAAGGTGTTTAATTTATGAACCAAGATGAAGTTCTAAATAATGCCTAACTAAATTCATTCATGACCTGGCACGGGATGCCAGCTTAGCCTTGGCATGGCAAACCATTAGTAAACACTTTAATTGTAATAATTGCCCCTGGCAGCAATTATTTTCGGCTAATTTCAATCAGCAGAGGCAATCTGGGAGGTGAGGACACGCGTCCTGCCTTTTTGAAATCCCAGAGTGACACACACTGGGCACGGCTCCACAGGAGCGACGGCGAGGTTTGGGGAGGCTGAGGAGACTCTCCCTGCACCTGAACCCTCCTGCAGCACAGCCCAGGGGCAGATCCAGCGGGATCCAGGGGGATCCAGAGGGATCCAGAGGGATCCAGAGGCAGATCCAGGGGCATCCAGAGGGATCCAGAGGCAGATCCAGAGGGATCCAGAGGGAGATCCAGAGAGAGATCCAGAGGGAGATCCAGAGGCAGATCCAGAGGCAAATCCAGAGGGATCCAGAGGGAGATCCAGAGGGATCCAGAGGGAGATCCAGAGGCAGATCCAGAGGCAAATCCAGAGGGATCCAGAGGGATCCAGAGGCAGATCCAGAGGCAGATCCAGAGGCAGATCCAGAGGGATCCAGAGGGAGATCCAGAGGGAGATCCAGAGGGAGATCCAGAGGGATCTAGAGGCAGATCCAGAGGCAGATCCAGAGGCAGATCCAGAGGCAGATCCAGAGGCAGATCCAGAGGGACTGGTGCAGTTTCTGCAGCCCAGAGGCTCCAGGACAGGCTGCTTTTGGGATCTGTGGGTGTCAGGCACTGACAGAGGGATGTGCACACCACATCCTCCCATTCCTGCTGGGCTGAGGTGCGATGGCTGAACTGTCTCTGGTTCATCTCCTGGGCTGGGAGCCAGCCCTGCCACGCTGCACAGGAGGCTCTGCCAGACTCTGAGGGAGCTGTTTAGGCTGCCTGAACCACGAAATGTTTGATTTCTGGAAGATGGAAAAAACTGGACCCCTGTCCAAAAATTCAGAGTTGAGCATAGGATTGTTGTCAAATGCTGTAATTAGACACAGAGCTTAGACAAGGAATAAAGTACACCATTATTTCTTTGTTAAATTAACTTTTCCACCAAAGCCCTGTGATGCTCACTGGGAAGATGTCACTTGTAATTTTTTCCCCGTGCACTCAGCGTGGTTCCTTCTTACAGGCACTTCAGCACTGAATTAATTACTACATTAATGGATGTCTATAGTCCATTAGTAAATTAAGACCTGATGCTAATTCTCTTGGGGGAGCAGAGTGGGGTGTCTGTTCAGTGCCAAATCATTCAGTTCATTGCCAGAGGACTCTAAATGTTCAAAGGCAGGGAGAGAAGGACACCAAAGGCACTTCAGTTTGAAAGCATGGGGAAGCTGATCTCCAGGCCTGTCCGTGTTACAGACTGTGCAGCAGAGGATAAATTAGCCTTGAATTTATAATCAGCCACATCGCTAGGGAGTGAGGAGGATGGACCTCTAACATCAGGCATTTTCCTCAAACAGCGCCTGACCGTGCGGGTTTGGGAAGGGCACCGGCAGCCTGGAATTTTGTGAAGATATCAACTCAAACAAATGCGTTTGCTCCCGCCCTCTCTCCAAACCCGACAGACCTGATCGATCATCCTTGACTCCAAAATAAATTCAGGAGAAGCCAGCGACACAAGGGCAAAGAAAACACAGGAGGAGTAAACACAGCATTGTTATAATTGGCAGAAGTCTGCCTTGGACCCTGCCCAGAGGTGCCTGAGCTCTCACTGTGTCTGAGTGTGACAGGGGCGGTGGCGTTTGAGGTGACCCCATGGCAGGGGCTGCAGGGACTGTGCCCAGGTGTGTGTGGCTGTGTCCTGCTCTGTCCCCTCTCCCTGCCCTGGGAATGTGCAGCTCTGTCCAAGGCTGCTCAGGAGACCCAAACAGCATCTCCGTGCTCAGGAGACCCAAACAGGAGCTCTGTGCTCAGGAGACCCAAACAGCATCTCCATGCTCCAGGAGACCCAAACAGCATCTCTGTGCTCAGGAGACCCAAACAGGATCTCCATGCTCAGGAGACCCAAACAAGATCTCCATGCTCAGGAGACCCAAACTCGCTCCTGCCCGAGCGCTGCTGCCTGCTCTGTGCTGGGAGCGCAGGCCACGCTTATGCACTTTACCTTTAATAGTATACAAAAATGAAATTTGTTCCATAAGGGAGGCAGTCACAGTCCAAGAAATGTTCATGAGGGTTTTTCCTCTCTGCCAGCAAAAATATAACAGTTAATTAGGCTGGAAAACCCAAAGGAAAGTGAATTCTGATGGCCAATCGTGAAGTGGCATGGAAAATATCTCCATGACAACAGAAATTTATAGCACTTCAATTTTCTTGTATCAAAGGATAAGGGTGATTTCCCAGGCACTGTGCTGAAGATATTCCCCTTTCTGTTTCTCTTGATAGTCCCTGGATTAAATGGGAGCCGTGCTAGGGTGGTCCCAGGTGTGACAGAGAAAACAACATCAGGAAACCTGAAAGTTGTGAATACAAATATGCCAAGGTGAAAACTGACTCTGCAGTGCAGGACAAGCGTTTGGGCCTTTTTTGTGAGATCCTGCAGCATATCAGTGATTTCTTCACACATTTTGGTGTTGTGCAGCACAGGGCTCAGCTGGGCACAGGGAGGTGCCAGGTCCCATCCCAAGAGCACAGCCCACGAGGTAACTCTGCAGAGGTTTTCAGTAATTGTCACCTTCTGACGGTGCTGCTTCATACCCCAGAAAGAATTCCAGGGTGAAAAGGAGAAAAGAGAGAGAAAAAGGTGACTTTAGAGATCATCAATATGTATCCCAAGGTCTGACCTACATTCTCTGCTCAGGATGAGCAGGATTTTAAATACTGCATTCAGTGTGTTTTGTAAATGTGTCCCTTGGCATCGATGTCTCTTCTAGGAAATGTAGTATTTAGTAGGGGATGAGTTAGGCACCTGTGGATATTTCATTAGTGTTTTCAGTAAAATTCATCTATTTGCATTTTAGTTTAAGAATCAGGCTTAAGTACAATAGTTTTGGATGTTGGGAATATTTACCTTTTTTTCTTTTAAATCCAGCAGGAAATACATCACTTTTGATTAGTTTGGTTAGGATGCTCCTGTCCATAAAAGAGCATCTCACTACTTCCCTTATGAAGAGCTCATCTCTCATTTTCACATATTTGAGCTGGTTTGGTGTGGCTCCTTCCAATCAGCCATGCCTTGGGCTTGGCCTCTGGGGCAGTGCTGGCTGAGAGTGAGCAGGGAGAGATTCGTGTCTATAAATAAATGAAAATGGCAGGGTGAGGAATCGCAGCCTTCTGCTTTGTTTTCTGGAACACAATATGGAAAGCACTAACAGGATTAGCCTTTTGTGATGAGTGATAACAATACATTAAAAACAAATGTTAATAGGCAGCATGAAATCGCTAACAAAGTAGAAAATTGCTAATAAAATTCAATGGACCTAATTTAAACTTTGATAATGCATCTAGCCTTGAGAGCCCTTTCCACAGAGCAGCAGTGGGACGGTGAAAAAAAAGGAATTTCAGTGCAGAGCCAAGGCTGCCGCTCTTCTGAATTCTCACCCTGCTTTTCCTGCTGCAGAGTGACTCTGGCACCTGGAGAGTGGAAATTTCAGGTTTTTTGATAACCCAAGAGGGGCTGGACACGGAATGTGCTGCCTGTGTGGAGACCAAGGTGAGCCAACCCTCCCAGTCCTCCCTGTGGTGCAGTGCCAGCAGGAATGGCTGCGAAACTTGGCTTTGGGGCACATTTTGTTAGCTCTGTGTGTTGTCCTGGACAGCTCTAAACTTGCCCAGGCTCCCAGTGAACCTGCAGGGCTGTGAGGAGGAATCAGGAGTTGCTGGGGTGAGGGGCTGGGGTCACAGCAGGGTGGGACTCAGGAGGGCAAATCGCTGTGCCTGCCCTGCAGCTCCCTGGGCTCTGCAGGGATCGGGGTGCCTCTGTCCTCTGGCCATGGCAGAACTGATTCCATCTCCAGAAAAGCTTTGGAAATTCCATTGCTGTAAAAATAAATAGATTCAATGGGAGCCCGTGCGGGAAGGAAGTGGGAGCAAGGGCAGAAAGATGAGACAATGCATGAAGGGAAAATTGGTAAAAGCAGACAAAGCAATCTAAAATGCAGAACAAATAAATTAATTGGATAAATAGTAGAGCAAAAAAAAAAAAGGCAAACCAGAACACAGACCTGTGTCCTGTAATAACTCTTTCAGAACTACTCAGATTAAAGGAGAAAGTGGAGATCAAATGAGCTAATTTAAGCAGAAGCCAGGCTCAAAGGATAATGTGAACCTTAATTACTAACTCTTACTCTTACTCTTCCTTCTCTTCCTACCTAAGTGAATTTGCCAGACAGCATTTTTGAGCTTTGCCAGACAGGAACCCAACGGCACATTTCAGCTAAGGGCTTTGGCCAGGTCCTCTTCCTCAGCACGTTCTTCTTTCCATTTTTCCTCAGGTTTAATTGTTTTCCAGCCTGGCCCCTTCTACCTGCTCCCGTACTGAAAATCACTTTAAAGGTATTTATGAGCAGCCCAGGGAGTGTTTTGGGTGCCACAAGCTCTCCTCCTGTGTCACTCGGGATGTCCTCTCTGCTCCTCTCTGCTCCTTGGCCTCACCTCGTCCCCGTGGCTGCAGACAAAGGTCTTGCCCCTGCTTCTGCTGCACCCAGTGTCTGCAAGATTTCAGAAGCAACATTTCCCCACTCGTGTTTGAGCTTTCATGTGCTTCCTCAGTGTGGGACGCTTGGGAACTTTGGGGTCATTTCAGAGGAGTTTGGCTCCCCTGGGACACTTCTCCTGCACGGTGAGTTCGACATTTGCAGCTCCAGGGACTGGGGGAGCTCAGCTCTGAGGAATGTCCATTGCCCACATCACACTCGAGACTGAGCTGATTTCTCATTTCATATGGAAAATTCATTTCCATATGAATTTTCAAGATGCTAAAAAGTCACTGGATCTTCACAGGAGTAAATGGGAAATGTATGTCAAGTGAGGTACTGCAGAAAATTACATTTTTTTAATAGGTTTGCATTGCAAATGAGTAATCAGTCCACTGATAAGATATAATGACTTGGGACCACAGAAGAGATTCAAGGAAAGGCAGTGTTTTCCTTTTGTCTCACAAGTGACTCTCAGCCGAGGGAAATTTCACTTTCTGGAGCAGCAGCTATAGCAACAGGAGGATTTGCTGGGCAGAGGTCAGGGAGCATGAGCTGCTTTTCGCTGCTGATTTTACCATGCCATCCTCACAATTGGCTGCTGCTCGTGCTGCTAGGAGCCTTCGCTGCGATTGTATTTCATCTGCTGCAGCGGCGCTGAATAATTAAAGCTGTCAGCACAAAACTGAGGTGTCCATGCACCTTTGAGAACAAATCCAAAATAATTTGATGTCCCAGTTATCGCAAGAAAATGATTAACAAAAGAAGCTATCCACAGGGCAGGGAAGAACATGCTCTCAGAGCATCTCTGGGTGTTTTCCACAGCATATTGCCAGAGCATTGTCACCAGTGGCAGTCACACGAAATTCCCCGGGAACTGCAGCTGTGGGATTTCTGTAGCTGTGTTGGGGTGAAATTCATGCACCTCCCTCCAGCCTGGGACAGCACAGAGCAGGGTTGAAGGAGAGGTAAGGGGTGCTCCTGTGCCCAGCTCATGACCCCAGAGGCTTTTGGGGAAAGGCACATGCACATTTCCATCTCCGTGTCCCCGAGCACCTGCAGTGCTGCTCGGTGCTGTCAGAGCAGATCAGAGGCACCTGAGTCCCAGAGGGAGGCAGAGGAAAGGCTGAGAGCTGTCCCTGCCCTGCCCCACGGAGCTCCCCTGGGTGCCCTCTGGGCCCTCGCTGCCCCAAGGTCTGTGAGGACAGCTGTGCTGTGTTGGGAGGGTGGGACAGTGCTGGGGATACACAGCTTGCTCTGCAGCCACAACAACAGCTAGGGCTTGAGGGGCATTGGCACAGGCCTCTCCAGACAGGGAGCTCGGGAGGAGCAGAGCAAGAGCAGCACTTTCCCTGGGGTGGGTGCTCTGTGGGTGCTCTCTGGGTGCTCTGTGGGTGCTCTGTGGGTGCTCTCTGGGTGCTCTCTGGGTGCTCTCTGGGTGCTCCAAGGGCTGTGTTTGCTCTGGCAGTGCTCCCTCCCGTCGGGGCTGGGCTGTGCTGTGGCCTGGGGCATCCACTGCCCCTGTGGCTTCCTTCTGCAGGGAGGGACATGTTCAGCTAGCAAGGTCTAACTGCAGCAGAACCATGCCAGAAAAATCTGGAATTCCTTACTGACACTAACACAACTCCATTGTTCCAAGCACTCAGAATCTCAGCACAGGTCAGTACAACAGGCTCCAATCGCTCATATTGCAGGACTTCATCAGAATTGTGTGAAAAATGTGCCGCTAAATAGAGGAAAATGCAGTGGCAGTGCTCTCTGCATAACGTCCTGGGGCTGTAAGGACTGGCTTCGCTTTGCCATAGCCTCCCATGGAAATGCTGCACCACTCCCTTTTTTCATCACACCTGTCTTTTTGGTCCTCTGCATCACAAAGGGAATGTGTGCCGTGTGGTTCTGTACAATAATACCCCTGGAGCTCATGCTGAAGTTAAAGATAGACCCAAATCTTCCCTGGGTTTTTGTATGAAGCTCCACAAATCCTGAAGCCATTAAACACACGTGGACTTGGCTCTCAGCGGAGCACTCACATATTCACTCACACAGGTTTGTCCAAAGCCTGTAGCTGCTCAGAGGCACAGAAATCTGGATGAAACCTCTTTGCAATGACGTGTATTAGTTGGGCATGCAGCTCAGAGGGAGAGCTGCCGTTTGCACCCACAGTGCCCCAGGGATGTCCCTGAGCTGTGATGTGCCATGGCTCAGCTCCAGAGGACAGCTCAGCCCCGGGCAGCCACTCCCTGTCCCCAGTGGGATGGGGACAATCAGAAGGGTGAAAGTGAGGGAATTTGGGGGTTGAGATAAAGACAATGGAACAGGTGAAGCACTCAGGGCAGCCCTGTGCTGAGCAAGGGCGAGATGATGCTGTCTCTGAGGCTGATGGAAAGAGTAACTTCCCCAGGAGGCAGAGCTGCTGTAGGCTGTCCTTTTGCTGGAAACTTGGTCTTATCTGTGTTGAGAAGTTATCACATGCCCAGAGGCTGGGGTGGCTTTAGAAACAAGCCTGTTTGTGTTTGTGCGCCACATGGAACAGTTTAATATTTGGGTTTTGATGAAGCTCCAGTGTCTGCTTCTAATAAAACAGCCTGGAAGCACTCAGATTTGCTCTTGCATAGGGGAATGAGTGACTCATGCCTTTTGGGGGTCCTGTTCCTTCAAGGCAGACATACAGCAAGCTGCTTTGTCCCCTGGTTTTTTTTGCCCAGGTCTTTATTTCACTCTCTCTAGATACCCTTTTTTTTTTTTTTTTTTTTTTTTTTTTTTTTTTTTTAATACATATATTCTGCTCTATGTACAGAGTGAAGAATAAAGTCTATGTGTGCATATGTATCTGGAGACAGAGAAACACATCTATACATAAATATATGGATTTCTTTATATGAATATACAGAGTTGATCTCCTGGCAGGGAGCTGAGCTGTCGAGAGGCTGCTGCCCTCGGTGTCCGTGTGTCCTGCAGAGGAGCAGCACAGCAGCAGAGCAGCACAGCAGCTCAGCAGAACTGCAGCACATGGGGCTGGCCGGGGGCTCCTGTGGAGCCCCAGGGTTTGCTGCTTTTGCTGGGAGAGGCTCACGGGGCTGCAGGAGCTGAGCCGTGGGGACACAGCTCAAATCCCTTGTCCTGTTCCCAGCGCTGCCCTGCTTGTGACTTCTGCCCTTTTCTTCTTTCCTGCCGACCTTTAAGGTTTGTTGTGCTTGTTTGGCTTGCCAAGCCCTCATGGCAAAGCCCTTTCGTTCAGAGCAGATGTGAAGTGCACTGTGCAGGAGAGTTTGGTGCATTTAGGTGCTGCCTCACCCCCGGCACTGCCCTGGCTGTGTCCCCAGCACTGTCCCTGGCACTGGCCTGGCTGTGTCCCTGGCACTGTCCCTGGCACTGGCCTGGCTGTGTCCCTGGCACTGTCCCTGGCACTGCCCTGGCTGTGTCCCCGGCACTGTCCCTGGCACTGCCCTGGCTGTGTCCCTGGCACTGTCCCTGGCACTGCCCTGGCTGTGTCCCTGGCACTGTCCCTGGCACTGCCCTGGCTGTGTCCCCGGCACTGTCCCTGGCACTGCCCTGGCTGTGTCCCCAGCACTGGCCTGGCTGTGTCCCCAGCACTGCCCTGGCTGTGTCCCCAGCACTGTCCCTGGCACTGGCCTGGCTGTGTCCCTGGCACTGTCCCTGGCACTGCCCTGGCTGTGTCCCCAGCACTGCCCTGGCTGTGTCCCTGGCTGTGTCCCTGGCACTGCCCTGGCTGTGTCCCCAGCACTGCCCTGGCACTGTCCCTGGCACTGGCCTGGCTGTGTCCCTGGCACTGGCCTGGCACTGTCCCCAGCACTGGCCTGGCTGTGTCCCTGGCTGTGTCCCCAGCATGGCCACTGCTCACATCCATCACTGCCTGGCCGTGGGGATGGCACTGCTGCTCCTCCCTGCTGCCCTTCCTTCCCCTGGGGACCTCTCCTCATCCTGGAAATCAATGCACCCTGCTGATCCACACGCTGCTAAGAATTGCTAACTAAACCTTCAACTCCTGAGAAATGACAGAATTTCCTTCTTTCTCACTGCTTGGAGCCCTCGCTCAGTGCAGCTCGTCAGTCCCTCCTGGCACTGAGCCATTGTGGGGTTTCTGCAGCCGTGGTGGTTATTGAGTTGTGCTCATATTGCATCGCTGTTTCTGCTGCATCCTTGGAGGTGACGCCACTTGCCACAAGGACAGCAGGTGGACAGAACATTATGTAAAGAAAACTAATCCTTCTGCGGTGGGAGTTCCTCAGAATGGCAGAAAATCAAGGCAATAAATTAAGAGCATAAATATTTGCATCGAAGTCTAAACCTGTAGGGCACAGAGAAAGGGCACATATTGTTAAATCTCCATTTTTTATTGCTTTATCAGACAGGGTCATTAGTGCATTGTAAAGGATATATTACAACGAGGAGGAGAGAACTGTCCAGCACCAGGAAATCAGGTTATGAATTGCTGAGGCACACAGGGCTCGATCCTCAGCCCCCTGGAGCTGGGACCAGGTTCTCGTGGCTGGGGTGTGCATTTGGTCACAGTTTGTCCCTTCCTAGTTCCGATTTTCTGGGAGAAAGCAAAGGACTGGAGCCTTGCAGATGGGGTTGTTTAAGGAGGTAGGGATCAGCTTTTCAGTAAATAAGGATTATTTGGGAAAAGCAGTGGACAGTGAATTGTTGATCAAAGGCTGAGGCTCTGTCTTAGTTTCAGGAGTGTCCCAAGCCAAGCAGAGT
This sequence comes from Acanthiza pusilla, assembly GCA_036630365.1. Classification (NCBI taxonomy): domain Eukaryota; kingdom Metazoa; phylum Chordata; class Aves; order Passeriformes; family Acanthizidae; genus Acanthiza; species Acanthiza pusilla. The sequence continues at coordinate 499,047 of JAXCHO010000030.1, read as the reverse complement.
GAGCCTGGGGCAGCTGCAGCACTTGGAGACAAAGGAGGCCCAAATTCATTTCTGCTGTCCCTGATAGGAACAGTCTGGGGGGGGAAATTAGAAAATATTGCAGGCAGCTATTTCTGCTCCAGAGGTACAGAGGAAGCCATGGCAGTGAGTCTCATACCCCTCTGAGGCTTTTCCCCCCAAAATCGTGCAGGGTGGTCAAAAAGGGAGGGCAGAGTCCTGCCCTCGGTGAGGAACCCAGAGTCATGTCATGGGCACTGAGGGATGAATTCCCCTCGGCATTTCCATCTAGATCATGTTAGGATCTAGATCAGACCAATCTTTCAGTTTAAGGGTTAAATGGAGAATAAAATATTTCTCTGAGTTAACCTGGGGCTTATAGAAAAAATGGGAAAATAAACAGCCAATAGTTCCCATTTGGGATCAAACAGGATCTTTTTTTGTCAGATTGAAAGATTGAAGTTAAAATGATGGCTGTGGGGTTTCTGTGGGTTTGGTTTTTTTTTTGTTGTTGTTTTTTTTTTTGTTTTGTTTGTTTGGTTTTGGTTTGGGTTTTGTTTTGGTTTTTTTTTTGTTTGTTTTTGTCTGGGTTTTTTTGGGGGGTTTTTTTTTGTTTGGTTAGTTTTTTGTTTGTTTGGGTTTTTGTTGTTGTTGTGGTTGTTGGGGTTTTTTTGTTGTTGTTGTTGTTTTTGTTTGTTTGGGTTTGGGGGTTTTTTTTGTTTGTTTTTGTCTGGGTTTTTATGGGGGGTGAGTTTTTTTGTTTGGCTGGTTTTTTGTTTGTTTGGGTTTTTGTTGTTGTTGTGGGCTTTTTGTTGGTTTTTTGTTGTTGTTGTTGTTGCTTTTGTCTTTTATCCTTCTTAAAACAGCCATTAAATTCGATTCCAAAGGAGTTTCTTTAGATCCCAGCAGCAAGGGTGAAAGCCTAGCCATTGTGTGTTTCAGCTGAAGACAGAAAATGCTCCTGCAGTGCTGCTGAGGCTGCGAGGCTGAGGTGTCCTGGGGCTGAGCTGCGCTGAGCACAGCCCTGGGCGAGCAGGTGAGCCTGCCCTGGCTCCTGCCCATGGGTCTCTGCCCATTCCTCATTTCTTCATCCCTTTCATTCAGGTTTGAAGGAATTCATATAAATTGGACTAATTTTTTACTCTGCCCTCAAAAAAACCCCATTTATAATAAGGCAAACATGAGGCAGTTCAGTGATGTTTTGCTGCAAACATGTCTGCCCAGGAAGAAAGCACTGAGGCTAAGGGAGGCCAGAGAGTCAGATGTGTGAGATTTGGTCTGGGAGACTGAAACACCCACAATCAGCAGCTCACAAAACAATAATCCTCTTTTCCTGCTCCGTGAGCCTCCCAAAGCTTTTCTGGGAGCCTTAGGGACGCTGCAGGTCTGAGGGGCTCTTTCTCAGCCCCTGAGGTGGTTCAGGTTTTAGTGGAAAGGACACATTTCTGCTATCTGCAGGAATCCAAGGCTGATTTATTCCATCTAAGAGAGTCCTGGGGAGTGCACGGAGCAGGGCAGGGCTGCAAGGGGAGCACTGCTGCTCCATCTCCTGTGTTCCCCACCCCTGCAGCACCCAACCCTGAGGCTGCTGGGGAAAAAAAATCAAAAATGCCATTTTTCTTCAGGGAACTTAATTTTGACTGTGTCCTTAAATGGAAAGATTTTGAATCAAAGCTATTTCCACAGGAACCAAGAGTTCAGGGTGTTTATTTATCTCCTTGTCACTAATAAAACCAAATTGCCTGTTAAAAATAGTCCTTGTGCTTCATGGAAACAGGCAGGGAATGATGCAGCAGGCAGGGAATGAGAGTGGAAAATGACTGATCCCAAAATTACTTCTCCATCTGCCACAAGGTTTGGGACAGGTCTCAGGTCTCTGCTTTGCCACGAGAAGAGCCAGAGCAGCCTCCTGCCAGAGGGGTTTGGTGTCCCCGGGGGTGTCCTGTGGCCATTGCCCCTGGGGCTCAGAGCCCCTGACCCAGCCTGGCACGGGGGGCACCCACCAGGGGATCTGTGCCAGCCCTGGGCACCTTCTGCTCAGGCTCTGAGCATCAAACTGCTCGGGCTCTGAGCACCAAACTCTGCTCAGGCTCTGAGCACTCTGAGCACCAAACTCTGCTCAGGCTCTGAGCACTCTGGGCACCAAACTCTGCTCAGGCTCTGAGCACCAAACTCTGCTCAGGCTCTGAGCACTCTGAGCACCAAACTCTGCCAGGCTCTGGGCACTCTGAGCACCAAACTCTGCTCGGGCTCTGGGCACCAAACTCTGCTCAGGCTCTGGGCACCAAGCTCTGCTCGGGCTCTGAGCACTCTGAGCACCAAACTCTGCTCAGGCTCTGAGCACCAAACTCTGCTCAGGCTCTGAACACCAAACTCTGCTCAGGCTCTGAGCACTCTGAGCACCAAACTCTGCTCAGACTCTGGGCACCAAACTCTGCTCAGGCTCTGAGCACCAAACTCTGCTCGGGCTCTGAGCACTCTGAGCACCAAACTCTGCTCAGACTCTGAGCACCAAACTCTGCTCGGGCTCTGAGCACCAAACTCTGCTCAGGCTCTGAGCATCATCCTGTGCTCAGCTGGGCCATGGACAAGCAGAGCTGAGCCCTTCTCAGCCCAGCAGCAACCTCTGAGGAGTGGTTTTTCCTCTCTTGTCAGCACATGGGGCACGTGCCAATATTAGTCACTTTGCTGTTATTGATTAGTGCCTCAGGGACTCACCGATAATTCAGTGTGAACAGCAGCACCAGAGAGTGCAGCTGCAGGGCCTGGGGATGCATCAGAGCCCAGGGAGGAGGAAAGAGCCTTCCCTGGAAATTCTCATGCACGGCCAGGTGCTCTGCTGTGTGGGTGGACATATTTCACCACCCTTGCCATGCAGTGATGGATGGCTGACAAAACACCTCCAAAAAGACAGAATAAGAAAGTTGCAGTGCTGAAGAGCTTCGTATGAGATTTCCCTGAATATGAAGCAAAATCCAGTGCAGGACGGGGTCACCACCCTGGGCTCTGCTTTAGGGGCACAGCTTGGGGTCCCCAGGCAGCAAAGGCTTCTTTCCCTCCCATTCCGAGGCTGCAGCTGATTTCCCAGTCAGGTTTGGAGATGGCAGTGCTGTGTCTGAGCTGTGCTTTTTCACAGCCGTTTAGAAGTCACAGTAAGCACAGCTCCCAAGCCCCTGACGACACCTGCCCCAGGAGGGAGTTTCCTTGTCAGAGTATGGACTGGTGTTCTGCTAAAGGTGTCTGTTAAACCCAGGTCTCCAGGTAACTCCCACTTCGCTGAAATCCAGAAGAAAAGAGGATTCCTTGGAATTACACATTGCTGAAATATCTGTGGGGCTGAGGTAAGTGAAAGGGCTTGTCCTGACTTTATCAGAAACGTCACAGAGAGAATTTCATGCCCTTCAGAGTCATTCATCTTAACAACACCTGCACGAGAGGGGCTCTGAACCCTCATCCACCAAAAACTAAGCCCACACACCCTGCATCACCTTCTCCCACTGAGCTCCCAGAAAAAAAATATTAAAAACTGGAGAAAACCAAACTAAACCAAAAATACCCCAGGTTTACAGACCATGCTCTCCCTCTAGCATTCACTTGAGGTGATTTTATTAGCCTTTAAGGAACTGTTTCTTGTATTTCCCCCATCCCTTTTTATTTTATAAATACTCTAGAAGACCTTCAGGGCTTGGTCCAGAGCCCTTCATCGGCCCCATGCATGGACAGGAACTTTCATGGTACTCTGGTTTTTCCAGCATGTGAGAAAAAAACTCCTTTAAACATCCCCTGGAGTAACTCATCAGAATTAGTCCTGCTGCTGTTTGTGGGAGGAGAATCGCTTGCAAAGCAGGGAATGAATCACTTGGAAATGAATATTAAGCTTGTTTGGAAATGAAACCAAAAGAACTGAGTCAACACAGGCTCTCCTCCCCGTGGGGACAGAGCTGCTGTGGATGGCACAGCAATGTCCTTGTCACAGCCATGGGCACATTCCGTGTGTGCAGAGCCCTCGGCCTCACCCAGCCCTGCAGGGTCACCTCCGTGGGCTGCAGGGTGGCAGTGCCATCCCTCCCTGCAGTGCCATCCCTCCCTCCCTGCAGTGCCATCCCTCCCTGCAGTGCCATCCCTCCCTCCCTGCAGTGCCATCCCTCCCTGCAGTGCCATCCCTCCCTCCCTGCAGTGCCATCCCTCCCTGCAGTGCCATCCCTCCCTGCAGTGCCATCCCTCCCTCCCTGCAGTGCCATCCCTCCCTGCAGTGCCATCCCTCCCTGCGGTGCCATCCCTCCCGGGGCTCTCTGGGCACTCACTGCAGGGCTGAGCTGACACAATTCTCTCCAATATTCCCCTGCACTGCCCAGGGCTGTGCCCACCTCCCTCCCGGGAATAAATCCTGCCTGTCTTGCCCTGGCTGTGACAGCTCCAGGCTGAGCCAGAGCCTTTGTGCATGCCAAGGCAGCAGGGCCAAGGTGGGTCCTGCATGCTCCAGGGAGGGTGGGGTGGCTGTGCTGCCTGGGCTGCCCAGGGCTTTGGGCAATGCTCGGTGGTGTTTCTAGATAGTGCTGGGGTTTCTGTGGAGCCGCACGACAAACCAGGGATGGACTTGTCAAAAGACACAAATTATAATGCAATGTTATAGACATGGAAAAGGGCTAGACTCAGCTTTTTTTTCACAACTATTTGGGTTATTTCAAAGTATTTTAAATAGTTAATGCTTTTTGTTGTTCCTTCAGCTCAATCCATCTAAACCACTAAAAGAATTGGAGGGAGAAAAGGAAGTTAAAGGTGGTCAGAAATCCAGCCAAAACATTAGGCAAATAAAGAAACCCAGCCTGCCTGTGTGTGAGCAGCAGAATTTGGGGCTAATGACACTTTTTATCCAGACTGGAGTGGAGAAAAGGAAATTCTCAAGACTTAAAAATATTGCTGTAACGTGAACCGCAGTCCTCAGGCAGCTCTTGTTCTGAGGTTATTTATTTGCCATGACTAACTCAGTTTCTGACGCGGTCATCGCCTCACACGTGGCAGTGCCCAGGCTCTCTGGGCTCGGGAGGCACTTGGAGCCCAGGACAGGAGCGCTGCCAGTTCCCATGGGCAGTGCCAGCAGCTCTGCAGCCCCAGACTGAACACCATCCACACTGAGTTTCCAAAATGCATTTCCCAGGCCTGCAGGGATGCTCACACCCAGCACTGACGTGGGGAGGCAGACTCTAATCGCTGCCTCACTATTTCTCATCTTGCCCTGGTTTTGTTTTTTTTTTTCCAATTAATTAGCCCAGAGATGCAGAGAAGCCAAGTGAGAGCACAGAGGTAATTTGGGAAGGGCAGGTGGGCTGCAGAGCTCCTGGCAGCAGGAGCAGCAGGCTCTGCCTGCTTGAAGGGAAAATACATCCAAAATTGCTAAGTTTGCTCAGCCAACCACCACCTCCCGTTCTCCCTGCCCAGGCAGCAGGACGAGGCAGGCAGTGCTGCAAACACACAAAATCTCCTGTGGGGGTGAAGAGAGCATGTCCCAGTGCCCTCGCCCAGCACAGCCTCTCATCTGCCTTTAATGAGGATGAGCAGGGGGGCTTGGAGGGTTCTGGGCTCATTTATGGCAGTGCCACTTTCCAATTCCTTTAGTTCTTTGTGACGCACGTTGGGCATGAGCTGAGATGCACCAGGCAGAGAGTTGGGCTAAAAATAAACCCTGAGTGTCGCTGCTGTGCTAGTCTCCTGTTGATACTTCTTGGTTTGTTTTATGACATCTTCAAGGCCAGTCAAGTGTGGGGGAAAAACAAAGAAGAGAGAATTTTTGCTTTTTGAGGCTGGATCAAGAGCGTGCTGGTACAAATCGTGTCATTTCCCTGAGCGGATCCAGAGCATTGCAGTCACTGTGGCGCTGGCTCATGCTGATGCATTCTAAATAGGAAGTATACAGTGTGTGCTAATTCTTAATGTATTATTATATTTATACCAATTCAACTGATGCTAATTAATTAAAAGAATGGGCAAATTAAATCAGTAAATTAAATTACCAATCCACGTGAAAAAAGGGGCTGTGCTGGAGCTCGGAGTCAGAAAGCAGCCAAGGGCAGGCACCCCAGAGAGAGACCTGGGGAACGTGAGGTGCTGATCAGCAGAGCTTGGGTCAGGGACTGACTGGATCTGTGGAGAGCAGGACTAAATCTGAACAAAAAAGCTCCCGAATTCTGGGAAGGAATGCATGCTTTTAAAGGCATTTGGGCATTGCATCAGTTTCCTGGGGGCTGTGAGGTCCCTGCAGTGGGCGAGGCACAGCTGCACCATCCTCTCTCTGTGATGTGCCACAGGGGTCCCTGCACTGCCCCTCCAGGACACCTCCCTGCCCCCCGGCGTGGCTGGTCCTGCTGGGCTTGGGCTGCTGGGAGGGGGCTCACAGCACTTCTTCTTTTTCACTGGAGGCAAAAAGCAATTTCTTCCTCTGAAGGCCAGGGCTGGAGCCATCCTCTGCTGATGAATGCAAACCATCAGTGAGCAGTAATGGAAAACTGGGGATGATGTGGCAGGCAGTGGCTTGCTTTCAAGGCACCAAAAAAGCTGTTTTAAATTTAAATTTAGCAAAGAATTTAAAACACATATAGGCAGACTCTATTAGGAAGTGAAATATTTGATCTTGGCTATTAATCTGTCATAAGAATACTTTCATTTCCTTACCATATGTATCCAGTGATAGACTTTCATAAATGAGATCACATTAAAATGTACTTTATGTTTCTAGTCAAATCCCTTCTATTATTATGCAAGTCCTAGTTAGGGGGAAAAAAAAAAAAACAATTACAGAAGCAGACTAAGAAGAGCACATTAGTTTAACTCTATTTTAACTCATTTATACAAGTGAAGTACTGCTCCTGCTTGAAGGCTGGACGTTGTGCAATGCTAAACGCCCTGGGAAGAGGTTGTGCCTTTGCAGCCATGCTGCCAGATCTGCAATAACTTCCAGGCAGTGGAAATACAAACAGAGCTTAGAACAGCTCATGTGGTGTGGGATAGTGCTGTGTGTATCACCACACAGACATACAGATGTATTTTTATAGAGCATATTCATATTGAAGTATTACATTTGGCCTCTGTCTGACTGAAATCAAATGTGTATTTTATGGTGGTCCATAATTCATGTGAGCTGTCAGTGCTGACACTCTGCACCGCGGCAGACAAGAGTTTTCTGAAGTTTCCATGTGGCCAGGGAGGCTCTGCTGCCCCAGTGCTGCCTGTGGATATTTTCAGGGACTGTGTCAGCCCAGCTGGGCAGTGGGGAGGGCTCTGCAGAGCTGCACTGCTGCTCTGGTGGAGGCATTAGTTCAGAGAAGGGACCATGGCAGCCTGGAACCAGCACAGAGCATCATGATGAATGTTTTAGGGCGAGAAGGAAAAAGTGCTTTACATCTCATAGCTCACTTGGGCTGATTAGGCACAAATGTCTGTTTCAAACCTCCCAATCTGGGCACCCAAACCGTGTCATATTCCTGCTGCTTTTCAAACCCTTTTCATTTCCACTCAAGCAGCCTGACAGGGACCCAGCAGGGGCCACAGCATCTGCTGCCACGCTGCTGGAGCAGAAAGCTTTGCTCTCACATTCACAAATGCTGCAGATCCAAATGCTTCTTCAGGATGGGGCAGCCGTGGTGTACAGCCAATGTGTACCCTGACATCGTGCTTCAGCTGAAGTGAAAAGTCCAGTCTGGTCTCCTCCAAAAGAGGGTGCAGCTCGAGGCTCGAATCTGCAAAACGCAGGATGCTTTTGGATCATGTTGATGCTGTTAATAACTATTAATAAATTAACCTGAAACGCCTTGCCCATGAAATTAGGAACCTGGCACAACTGTGCTTTGAGAGCTGGCCAGCACAAACTGGTGTTTGGCAATGAACTCCAGTGAATCGAAGGCAGTGTCCCAGCCTGGCCCAGACCCCCAGCTCCAGGCCCAGCCCTGCCCCAGCCGGGCAGGGGTCACACTTGGGGTGTGCCTGAGCTCCGAGCCCTGCAGCCCACGCCAAAGGGCTGATTTCGACCCAGAACAGCCAAGATCATCCTTCCTAGAAGAATGAAAAATTGCCATCCGTGTCTGGTTTTAGCTGCAGTACAACCTCACACATCTCCCGTTTTTTAATCATTCATAGACAGCAAAGATTTACAGCTATTTGCATTTATGAAGCCTCAGATTACTAACAGCTTCTGATTTTTAGAAAATAGGCTACAGATTCTTTAGTAACAGATGAAGAAATGTCAAATATCAATCCCCATTGTCAAGGCAATGAAATACCTTGTTCCTGTTGCACTTCTGGACTATGATATTAATTACAAAAAGACAGTTTAGGCGTGGCAGACGCACAGATGTGTGATGGAGTCTCCAGCAGCCAGAGGTGCACAGCCCTGCCTGCCACGTGTCACTGCCTCACATCTCCCTCCCCACGATCCCTGTGTCTCACAGCAGATCCTCACTGAGGTCTACAAAGCAAACAAAACACTTGAGCACCTGGTGGCCTGATTTCTTTCCCCCTTTTTCTTTAGAGTAGTGGCCAATGACACATTTGGAGACAATTAAAACAAAGGTTGAGGGGTTTGTTTTTAACATGCCATGACTATTAGCAGCTGGGTGAGGAGGAATAAGCCAGCACAAAAGCAGGATAATTCTTATACCAGCTATAAATAAAACCAGGCTTCAAATTTAAAAGCAGGATTTTTTTTTTCTTTTTCTCCTCCACAGAAAATCTTTTCTTTGTGCCAAGGCTAAAATATTAGCACCGTGTTCCCTCCTCTGTTTAAATAGACCTCATTGCATCCAAGTGCCAAAAAAGTGGAATTCCTGAACAGCAGGTGAAAAGAAAACACAAGATCAAACGCAGCTCTGCTGCCAAGAGAACCTGCAGCACGGCGTGGGGGGTGCATGAAAAGTCATCATGAAAAGTCATGCAGACTCCTGGTGCTGCCAAAGACTTCTGGAAGGTTGTCAAGGAGCTTTTTTTCAAGCATCCCATATCAAAAAGCTGCACGGGGAGAGAAACCTGCAATATATCATGAGAACAGTGCTAAAGACACCAATCACCCCGTTTTAGGAGAATTTAACTTTTTCCCCGTCACATCTAGGGAGGCAGCTCTAAGGAATCAGTGCTCTGTGTGGAGAGCAGGCTATGGAGATAAAAGGAAGTGCTCACACTGGGCAAAGCCTGGTTTGGGTCCATAACCCATGGGGGAACTACGGAAGAAATGAGTTTTTCTGAGCTCATCCTTGCACTTAAGGCCAAGGACATATATTTTGCTGCTCTTGTAACCAGCCCCCCTTGCATTAATTCATATTTCTGCACCCAGCTGGACATTCCCAGGCCCATGAGAGTCCATGCACCCTTTGGGGATGCACGGAAGAATCTGCTCCAGCACTTCTCGTGGTCGATGTTCTTCAGAAAACAGAGCCAAGCTGAGCTCCTCGTTAACCCCCTGCCCCTCTGCCTGCCATGCCCTGGGGACAGGCAGGGAGGCTCTGCCCCAGAGCAGACGCCTGCCTTTGGGAACAAGCCCTTGGCCGTGTCTGGATGCTCTGAGCAGCGCTGGGAGCCCTGCAGAGCCACCCACCCTCCACCCCTGCGCTCGCCAGGTGAGGCTGCAGCACTGCCCAGAGTGCTCTCTGCGCAGTGACACCGATCTCCAAATTCCACAGCTGGCTGAGAAATGACCGAGCAGGCAGCAGCACCAGCAGCACAGCTCGGAAGGGCTCAGGCCCATTCTTCCTCCTAGAAATCACCAAGCAGCACAGCTCCTTCAAACAAGATGCACATTGGTGGGGTTGAAAATAATACAAGGTGCACATGTGCTCCTAAAGTCAGCCTTTTTTTTTTTATTTTAAAACTCTGCATCTGAAAACACTGTATGACAGAAAGCATTTATATACACTGCAGTGTTTTTGGTATAATACAGTATTTCATACATCCATTTCTTTTTCTGCAAAAAAATTTGCTTTGTTGGACAAACAACCAAACTCCCATTGACAAAGAATACAGCTAAGGCACATTGTTTCTGCTAAATGAAAGACAAAAGGGTGCAAAAACGGGTAGTGCAATAATTGCTGAAAATCACATTCTACTACAAGAAAAGCATTCTGACTTTGAACTTTGATTACTGGTCAATTTAAGACATTTCAATATCTCATAAAATACTCCCTTAAATAAATAGCAAAATATCTACATCTTTCAGTGTGTTCCATTTGAATTTCCAATTTTTTTTAAACTTTCCTGTATATACATGGTTTTCCTTTTTTTTATTCAATAGATTACAAAATATTTCTGTACAATTTTATGCATATTATGATCTATAACAAAATAGTTATTTCTTAAAACTATATTACCACCAGTCTTTGAAAATGACAGAATAGGAATAACTTATTATGGACTATGTTAGGCAATAGAAAAATCCAATCAAACCAAAACAGAACCAAAAGGACAAAGTCAGAAAAATATTTTCATTACATTGAATTAATTATTTTAGTTTCACAAATCTTGTTTTCTGTGTAAACCTTTGAGTTGTATCCACATCTGAATACCAACACAGGACAGGATTTGGGATTCCTAAAAGCACTGCAGCCTGCCGGGAATATTGGTGCTACTCACTGAAACACGACAGCTCACATGGAGAGAAGCATCAAAGAAACCCAACACACACGAGGCTCAGCAGAAGCCATTGGTTTCTGCTGACGTTGACAACCTTTGAACGGGGCCAGATTTTCGGAAATGCATTTATCATTTAGACAAAACCACCAGACTCCACTGTGCTCAAAATGTGCTGTTAGAGTCCCAACCAACACCCAACTCTGGCCCCACGTGGTGATGTTCTTCAGATTTTTAAGACTATTAAGAGCATATTTCTTCTCCCAGCTACCAGGACAAATCTGAGAGGAATGCTACTACGCCATGTTAAAATGAGTGACATTGCAATTTGTCTTGTGCATCTGACAGCAGTCTGTCCTGTTGGAGTCTGAAGATAAATTAGAAGTTACTAAGTTTGTACTTTGTATGTAATTAGACCAACCTTCCTTACCTACAGTAAGTTGCAAAAGACAGAGCTCATAATCTCCTAAGGTTTATATGAATGTCTGAGACTTCCTTTTGCCCGAAGGGAAGGTCATTTTCTTTCCTTAAAGACTGCATTTGTAAGCAATTTCTATTGTATTTGTGAAGTGTAAGCTGACAGCAACACAACTGAGCTGTAATAGAAATCTCAAGGTGCCTTTTATTCATTCCACAACAAACAGAGCAAGTGAGCAAGACAGACAACACCAAAGTTCCTAACACAGTTTAAGGCCACATTTAGAAAGGATGGAAGTAAGGCTTCTTTTAGGGGCAACACACTGGATGCCACAATGGGAACAGACACCGAGCGATCCAAAGCTGACAGGATTCACCCACAGAAAAGCTGAAACAACACTCTAGTTTTGGCCAGCAGGTCTGCACCTTTTTTTGGATCTAAGCAGGAAAATAAAATGAAATGCCACAGACATCCTCCTCTGGAATATTCCCAGCAAACTGAAGGTGCTCCCCTAGCAGGAGTGCTATTGTCTCAGTCGAGGGTGTTAATTACAACAGAAGCAAAGACAAGCCGAGTCATTACAATATACAAATGCAGCGCCATGAACCGCGCCTAGAATCGTCACTCTGGTTCAGAGGCACCTGTACAGTATCTTGCTGTTTATTTGGCAAGGTTAAAAGTAATACTTCTAGGTTTTAACAAAGTAGAAAGAGAATTTGCATAGATTGTACATTCAGTTCAAGGAGATTTCTGGTACCTTTTTTTGTTGTTCTCAGGTAAACGTGTTTGCAGACACAGTGAGGTAGCAGCTGTGGTAGCACCCATGAGCAAAAGAAGGTAACCAAGGCAGAAGCAAAGAGCAGAGTGATTAGCACACTACTGTTAGTAAGGAGGAATGGATCAACACGGCAGCTGCAGTGTCACATCACGAGGGTAGCTGCTCCCAACGCCACCCTGAGCTCAGACACCCCAACGCTGCCGTGGGGTCCTGCAGCCTCAGTGTGAAATGCTCTCAGCCTGATCATTCTTTCCTTCCTGTGAGGATGGTTGTGAAGGCTTTGAAGGCCAATCTCTTCTACAGTACACCTTTGAAGGGAATTACAAATCAGAGTGTTTGCTTGCTTTTGAAGATTCTGCAGGAAATGAGGAAAATGCACTGTTCTACAAATTCTTCCTTGCTGCCCTTAACCCCAATTCCCATTTCTTTGGCTGCTCTGTGCCTGGCTGCAGCAGCAGCTGCCCTCAGGGCTTGGCAGCAGGTATTCCTGCTCTCAGGAGCTCCTCTGGGCCTCTGCAAGGGCAGTGCTCTGTCCTCTCTAGCACTGCATCGCTCCCTGCCCTCTGTGGGCATCACCCCTGGAGCTGTCTTGGCAGAAGCCTGAGGGTTTGGTTTGGAAAGGCTTTTTTACGTGACATTTTCAATTTAATCGTTATCATTTAATATGGGCCTAAGGTAATGTCCTACAAATCCTTAAGACTATATTGGAGGTCTTGGATGGTAGAAATAAAGCGATATATGGATCATTATCTTTTCACAACCAGACTGAAGCAAAGGCCAGGGGGAAAGGCCATTTCCTACCAGGTCTGTCCAACTCTGTTGCCGAAATAACCAAAGAACCAAGTCTCCTCTTACATATCTCAGATTTCTGTGCCCGAAAATCAGGACAAGGTAACTGCTGGCTTTCACCAGTTCCTTCCTGGCTGCAAGTACTGAACTGACTGAAGGCTGCTCTGAAACCAAACTTTTCCCATCTGCAGCTGGGCTCTGAAGAAGCCTAGGGGATTTGGCTCACTCAAATATAAAACTTCCTGCTCTGTGGAGAGTGCTGGAGTTAGCCAAGGTTTCATGTGGCCAACTCCTGCAGCTTTGGGATCCAGAGGACAATGAGGAGGGCGTGACAGCCAGCGGCAAGCAGCTGGCAATTCTCTGGTGCCTGTGATGAAAGAGAACTAGAGACATCAGCAGAGCCCTGGTCCTCACTGCTGGGCCACAAGAGACATCTGGACCTTGTTTATCTGGGAAGCCAAAGCCGAGATCTCAGGGCATCAGTGGCTCTCAGCCTTGCTGTGCAGAAGGAGCCCAGTTTGCTCAAAGGTTTGTTGCAACACAATTGCGTCAAACTTTCTGCAAACTTTCAGCTTCTTCTTCACACTCTCTCCCTCCCCTTGGTCAGGTTTGCACTGTCCCCGCTCTGACTCACTGACTTCACTACCGTGCTCACTGTAATTGTGGCTAAGAGTGATGGAGGCTTCATTAGGATGGCAATTAGTGCTGCGGGAGACGAAGGGAAAGGAAACGCACATTAGTTGGTACTGCTGAAGGTGCTGCAGGAGCACTGTTAATACACCATTGAACAACTGCACAGGCATTGTGCACTGGAGCCAATACCCAGGAAAGTCAATTTGTAACACACGAATGCACATTCCTGTATCTCTAGGCTCAGCAATAATGAGCTTAACAACAGAGATACACAGGGACTTTCTTGTATAACCCTTGCTATCATGAAGCAATTGTTAAAATTCTCTGCTTGCCGAGAGCACAAAAAATGAAGACATAATTTCAATTCTAAAAAAAAAACCCTTGAATGTCAGAAAATGAAAATGCAAATATTACTACTCAATGTCCAAATGTCATCAAAGAAAGAATTGGACAAATCTGAAAACAAACTGTCATTTGAGCTATTTCGTTTAGCCTTGGGGTTTAACATTACCATATAAACAGGTTTGCATAATGCTAAGGCTGACTTTGGACATAATTCATTCAATCACATATGCAGATGTTCTGCACTCTGCCATTCTCATTCTGTGAAATATGGATTGATTGAGTGTTACACAGCTGTAGTGCAGAATGGGCAAGGAATTTAAACCAGCACAGCATTACACACAGAGCACAAATGTGTGCATATGAAATATAAACCTCTCCCACCGAAAGGCATTTTGATCCAACCAGGCTTTCAGCTGGGATCCTGCTCAGCAAAGACTGATTGGAAAAGAACACCTGCACGTTCAGATGAAGATGTGTAACTCACTTGTTTCGTACCAACTGTGGCTCCCTGCTCTGAATTCTCCTTTTCACCAAATGTAAGATCTGTGGAGTTATTCTCTTCTGACCATTGACAATGCTCATCACAGGCTCCCAGTGCTGCCATTTCAAACCAGAGAAGCCTCCACGCAGGACTAAATTTGGCTTAGCATCAGCTCAGAGGCAGCTCTGATCCCTGACAGAGTCTGGCTTTACATGTTTTTTATTCACAACTACTGCACTTTGTAACTCAGACACAAAGTCTCATATATATCTTTTGAATCCATGTCTGCATGACCACAGCTGATGTAAAGATGGCAGTTTAGGTCCAAAACTTGACACTGCCCCAGAAGATGTTCCGAACACGGCAGCTTATCCTTTGGTGAGTTCAAACACACACAGCCTTTACCCCTAGCACACTGTCACACCTTTTACTTACGCTGGACCTGACTCTGAAGTCCTCACTCAGCACTCTGTGGAAGTTTGGCCTGAGAAAGGACCACAGGATCAACCCCTTCAGCTCTGCATCCTGTATTTTAACAGCAGCACTGGGATTGCCAGCTTGCTACAAAACTTCACTGTTTAAATGCTTTTTGCCTTTCAGAAAACAAATGCATGTAAATTTTCTTTGAGATATTTTAAACCTAGCATATAACGCAAATGGATGTATCAGCAACCATCTGTTTTCTTTCCCTTTTTTGTACTAAAACAAAATAATTTGCACCTTATATTTTAAATGATAAAAGTGGCAGCTTTTTCCCTAACCACAGAAGATGTGATTGTTGTCACCTTCTGCTTGGTCTAGTTAATGAAAACTTACCAAAAAAGCACTTAAAAACATTCCTGCGTAAGAATAAAAGCAAGTATCAAATTGAAAAGCTAAGTTATCTGCATGTGTGTGCGTGGGTGCACCCTACACATGTGCTTATGTGCAAGACAGGCTGAGGACTCTGTGACTTCCCCAGGAGTCTCGCTGAGAACAAGCACTGCCTGGGCTTGTTAATGACTTCTACTGTGTGCCCTAACCAGGACGCTCTTCATTTGCTCTGCAGGGCCTCAACTGTGCAGTGGCCATTGCATCAGTGGAGCCCTGGATTTCACAGTGAGGGTTGGAGGTCCCCAGAAAACATGAACTCCACAAAGGAATGTAATATTAAAAACAAGCACTGTTAAAAAACACACTGAATAAGTAACAACACTGTGATTATATTACATAAACATGTTGGCAACCCTGGTTTCACACATGCTTGCCTCTAGAGCTGGTTGACAAGCTAGAACGTTATCTTGACTGGAATTTTCCAATCAGCTCTCATTGCTACAAACTGCCCTAAAGCTACGGCTCATGACTGACAAAATTGAGACAAAAAAAGAAAGGGACGTGTGAGGGGAGGAAGGCCTTTTCTTAATAAAGGCAGCTTCAGTTAGTAAAATAACATAATCTTCAAGCTGCAAAAGCAGCACCTACTAATTAGTCATTGACTAAAACATAAATAATAAATACCTAAATTGTTCCTTCTATGCATCCGTTTTTGTGCCAGATAAACATTTCCATGCTCTGCCTTAATGCCAGCACAGCTGACACCACAGCCCCAAGTCCAAAGCAAACTGGAGCAGCTTTAAACCAACAGGACAGAGACACCACAAGCCACTGGGATCTGTGTGTTCCTGTCCTACCGCAAGTGCTGTTTAAAAGGGAATTCAACCTTCCTGTGAGATGCGATTATGGAATGATCTAAGGGCCTGTCTCCCTCCTGAGGTGGACACTTAACTCTCAGCAGAAAGTTATCCATGCACACAGAAGGGTGAACAGACACCTTCCTTAATTACAGCAACAGGACTTCTTTCCTAATTAACCCAATAGCTGTTAATGGTCTTTTTTCTTCTGTTGCTAACTAGAGATTAACACAGCAACAACAACAACAAAGTGCATGTTTTTGCTAATGTAAAATGCATTCCTTGGAGATGAATTTGAATATAAAACTGGTATTTTAAAAAGTTTTTGGAATGTAAATTAATTTTTCCCTACTGTAGAAAATACAGGTTGAAATGATGCAAAACATGCCAATTTAAAACAGGATGCAGCCTGCTAGGAATTCTGAAGACAGGCAAAGGTAGCTTGTTGACAGAATAAAGTAAAAGCACAGAGAAACATGGCACAGCTCTCCTTCCCCTGGCTTTGGGCAGACCCACATGCCCTGGCAGAGCCTCCAAGGATCCTTCCTTGGGAAAGATGGACATCTGAGACCAAGGCAGGGAATTAGTGTTAAGACTTACCAGCCACTGCTGAAATTAGGGAAGAGACCTGTTGTTGCAGATGTAGGTCCCAATTTTACTATTTTTCTGGTTTAGAACTTCACTGCCTGAGAGAAACTCAGCTCAGCTCATGAGCAAAATCAGCAAAGGGTGCGAGCAGACATCAGAGCCCACCCTGCCCTCACACCCCACCTGCTCTGCTGGCAGCCTGTGAAAACACTCAGGTACTGGTGGCTTCCAAAAATACCTGCAGGTTTGAAAGGGCTGAAATTCAAAATACTTCTTTGTTCTTTAATACATACTCTTAGTACACTGACCCTGAACCCGACTGCATGAGACATAAAAAACTACTATAGCAAAACACTGCTTTCATTTAGGGTTTATCATCAAATTAGTCTGAAAAAACCTCTGAAAGAAATCTGAAAGCTTCTGCTTTTGCTCATTTTCTCTAACTAGGATAACAGACATCATCTGTGTCCAGAATTACTTTGTGTTATTACAGACCCGAGTGAGGCTCTACCATAATGACTTCACATTCTCTGAGGTCCTGTGGCCGAACAGGCTCCAGCCTGCAGGAACCGACCTCCCCAGGAAGCGTAAGTGGAAGGGAATTTTGCTGTGATTTATTCATGGTAGCAAAACAATGAAAGCCTATGAAACAGCAGAGGTACAGACAAATTTATTTTAAAAAAGACCCTTTAGCAGCTGCTCCTTCACTGCCCTCTCCATGGCTCAGGTGGCAGGTGTGGTGGCACGGGGGGTGGCCAGGGGGGATGGCCAGGTCCCCATGGGACAGCTCAGGCTGTGGGATGAGCGAAGATGCTCCAACAGAGCTGATGGAGAGGGCAGTGCCAAGGCCTTGTCAGAACTTCAGAATGCTTTTTTTTGTTTTTTTTGTTTTGTTTTAAAAAATTAACTCTATTGCAATAAGTAACAAAAAAGGTAACTTTCCCTTGGGTTTCTGAGGCCTGGTGTGGGGCTGAGAGGAGCGAGGTTCGATTCCCTTTTACCGGCCGCGGCAGGGCAGGGCAGGGCAGGGCGCCGGCGCTACCTCAGGCGGCCGTCGGGCCGCACGGGGCCCAGCTCGGACTTGGGGTCGGGGCTGAGCGAGCTCCAGGCGCTCTGGGCACAGCCCTGCAGCGCGGGGCAGGCCGTGGCGCCCACGCTGCACGAGTCCACGGCTGACCAGAGGCTGCTGACCAGCGAGTCCACCCAGGCGTCCAGGCGGGCGCCCACGAGCCCCGCGCTGCGCCGGGCCTGCTCGGCGCGGGCCGCGCTCAGCGGCGCGTTCAGCACGGCGTTCAGCCCCTGGAAGCTCTGCTCCATGTACGCGTTCTTCGGCGGCCCGCCGTGCAGCTTGATGGCCTCCTCTGCAAAACACACAAACCAGAGTCAGCGCGCTAAAAATGCACCAGTGAGGATCCAAGTACAGCGAGCAAAAAACCCAAGGTTCAGGGGTGCTCTGTGGCCATTCCCCAGCGCTGAGGATCTCAGGGTACAGCAAACAAAACCCCAAGGTTTAGGGGTGCCCTGTGGCCATTCCCCAGCGCTGAGGATCCCAGAACAGCGAACAAAACCCCAAGGTTTAGGGGTGCTCTGTGGCCATTCCCCAGCGCTGAGGATCTAAGGGTACAGCAAACAAAACCCCAAGGTTCAGGGGTGCCCTGTGGCCATTCCCCAGCGCTGAGGACACTCTGCACCCCAGGGGCTGTGCTCAGCCCTGGCACTCCTCATGCTCAGCACTGTGGGCTCTGCTCACCATGATGCTCATCCTGCAAGTGCTGCCCATGCAGGAGAAGCTCTGACTCTGAAAACAGAGTCACCCTGATTATCAACATGTACAGCCAGCATCCCCAGAGCTGCAGGACACCCAGGACTGGCTGCCCCCCAAAATGAGGAAACACTTCAAGGACACCTGGCGTGAGAAGTCTGCCAGCCCCTGTCAGACACCCAAGTGCTATCATTGATTTGTCTAGGAGAAAGAGCCAAGATATCAGCCTGTTTTGTTGTGGCTTTTTCCCCTAAACAGATGAACCTTGCCTGCTGTGGAAAAGCCACATTTGTTAGCTCTATCTGCCTATGAAACCAGGTGGTGCCATTCGTGGCACTGAAAGGACAACACCATGGCCTTGACAGACCAGACCCATAACGAAACAAGTGAATCCCCAACACGATTCCTGGAAGTGCTCCAGTCTCACTGGGAAAGTATTCTCTCATGGCAGTCACATTTCAAGCTCCTGTGCTGAACAGCAGATCTCAACCATTCCCTAACGATGCTTTGCATTGTGGTTGCTTTCCTAACAGTAACCCTTCTATCTCAGCAAAACACAGTACAATACCCCAAATCTGCAATTTTGCAGTAAAAATCACTATCAGGCTGTGACAATGCTTTCAGAGACCTAAACTGGACACTGTGGGTCAGGCTGCCCGTGTCAAAGGTTGGCTGATTTCTGAGAGTCTGAGTGCACCAAGGTGCTGCTTATAAAACCAGGATGGGACCCTCCGAAAATGTTCACCGAGTGCCTGTTGGGAGCAAATCTCCAACCATTCCTTTCTGCTCTCAGCTGCCTTCGCCAGCATCCTCCTCCGGCAGCACAGAGGATGTGTTTAGCTCTGCCAACAGACACACTGTCTAGAACAGAAAATGGGCCCATTCAGGGAGCTGCAGGCGAGGAAAGCCACCGCGCTCCACCAGCGTCAGAGGCCAGAATTACAGAATTACATATTCACGGCTGCAATTCCTTCCACATGTCCTTGCTGCTTGCACTGCAGCCTGACACTGAGTCCTTTCTTCCATGCAGAGCACAGTATCTCAGGTGCTGGCAAGAAATCCGTGGATTTATTTAGAGAGAAAAAGGGATGTTTAACTTGCAAAGTCTTTAATGTTAAATACTGTGCAAGTCCATTGCTTCAAATCCCCAATTAAACTGGTTCAACACATGCCCATCACCCTTATCCATCACTTAACTATTCCTGCATCCATCTAAGCCTCTCTTTTTATTTTAAATAGTAGACATCCACAAAACCTGTAGTCAAAACGAGTTCATTCCATGCACATGTATCAGGAATGTGCTCTGCCAGAGCATTGCAGTTTAAGAAACAGAAGAAGTACACATGATTAAATTTCCTCCTTTGGAAGCAATTAAATATGGAAGACTGTTTGTCAACATATTAATTAAATAGGAACATTCCGAGTAAAAATACCCAAATAAATAAGAGTTGGCATTACTAGCAGGATCATCTGATTGAAACAGGCAATTCAGCGAGCTTGTTGAATCAAAGCCTGTTGCGCCTGTGGCGCATGGAACAAGAGAGATCTTTATTCAGACAAGAAACAGGATGAAATGGAACTTACTGCTCTCCCTGGCTCAGCCTCGCCCTGTCCCAGGCCTCAGGACTCGCTGGATTATCAGGACTGGACAGAGTGAAAGCTGCAGAAACTGCAGGAGCCAGTGCTGGGCAGAGCAGCAGAGATTGTTTCACTGCCCACAGTGAAAGGCACCGCTCCAGTGTGTGATACATAGAACTCTGACCTCGTGCTGCTGGGGACTGCCTGGCCCAAGAGCAGAACAGCACCCCAAGCCAGGTGCCAGCACACCCTAGAGAGGAAAAGCTGGGAAACAGCAACCTGAGTGCAGAGCTGCATGCACTCATCACGAGGAAATGCTGGGGAATGGACCCAGAGCCCTCCCCTGGAGCCCAGAGCTTTTGTTAAACAGCTCACAGCAGAAAGCAGGGAGGATGCTGCTCGTCCGAGCAATGGCAGATCGGCTGCTCCACTTTGCATCAAAGCAAAAATGACAGAGACTCCACAATTTACCGAGCTGGCACAGAAGAGAGACAGGGAGGCTCCAAAGCCCTGAAATGCTCCAAAAGGGGAGGCTGGAGCTATGGGGTGTGCTCCTGGAGCACTGACACTTCAGTCAGTGTCACGAGGAAGACCTCAAGAAAAACTAATGAAGAATGTAAGGGTTGCCTCCCTATGAGATGTGTGTTTAGACATTTACATCTGTATGGCTAGAGCAAACAATTCAAAATTAGCTGAATTGCAGACATTGAACCAGACATTTTTGCCAGCCCTTTCACTTCAGGAGGACACTGATCAATGCAAAATATATTGCACTGACTCGACAATACAGCTTAAAAAAACTTGGTTATTTTTGACCCCCATTTTATTTGCTCTTCACTCTGGGAGGACACATTTCTCAACTGACTTTTCTTGGTCTAATTCCTTTGGATTCAACGCACAGCCTATAGCCAGCCACACAGGCTGGTATTTCAGCATTTTTGTGTGGGTTTGTCTTCATTTTGCAGAAAAAGCAAATTAGTTTAGACAGAGAGTGGGCTAAGAAATGAAAAATATGGTTACCTTGGTACATATTAAGGTGCTAGACCTGTGGGTTTTTTAAAGCAACACAGAACATACAGCTTTATTTCTTTACTTGAATTGTGTTGAAACCCTCTGGCAAAGAAGTAATTTTTTATTGACATTTTGTTTGTTTTCTCTTGCAGCAAACAAGACAGTGCTGCATTTGCTCATTGTGGAGCTAATCGACTCCTTGTCAGCTGGATCTGAACTAAATTTCGAAGCAAATCCCTGTCTTCAGGGTTTTTCTCGGAATGATGATTCCAGGGCATGTCTGCTCCTCTGCAGTCATGCGCCTGCCTGCTGCTATTGCTGCGTTCATCAAGAACATGTCATGTTACCTCTGCTTAATTTAAAGAAATCACAGCAGTTCTGACACAAGTTGCCACCCACTTTATAATCCCTACAGATGCAATTACAATTGATTGAGCCACTGCAAACAACCGAGGGCGAAACAAAGGTTTCGCAGGATCTGCTAATTGAGATGATCTATAAATATGGATTAGGTTAAAAGGCTGTTGAGGTGCCTGAGCGCATCACCCCTGTCTGCTAATGCTGGCAGCCCTGAGAGGGGCGGCTGTGTTTTGGGGGCACAGGGACCAGGCACTGGTGTTTCAGGCTCCGTGGGAGTGAAAGATCACCAGCCCATGCCCAGGACATGCCATCGAGCTGGCAATGGAGTGGGAAAGCTCTCTCCTAAGGCAAAAAAGGAGGCTGCTCTTTTTCACTGCTCTCCTTGCTTGAAGGAGGAAGGGCTTTTTATGTATTCATTTATTTACAGTCCAGGGTTTACTATCATCTTGGGGTTTTGGGGCCTTTTCTGCCCCAGAAGCGAACCTGCTACTGGCTCCCAGTAACCTATTTGGCATTAATGGGAAAGGTACTGTCCATTAAACAGATGACAACTCATTATTGGCCCTCCAGCTGGGAGAGTGCTGGGGAAACTTTGCTGTGAATATAAACTCAAATTAAAAAATGAAATTGCTTTGGCTTTTTCTCTTCCCCTCACTGTGACCCTGACAGTCGATCACACTTGGCCTTTAAAGAGCAGGGAAGGGGAAATTGGGATGGAGGCAATGCAGAGCCAACCTCGACTAAATCTGCTGCTTCCTTAGGCCGTGCAGTCTGCTGGGGAGCTCGGGTTAGTCTGTCAGCTGCTGGCTAAATGCTCTGAACGATCCCTGTTGTTTGGCTCTGCCCCTACAGCCCCTCACAGGGGAGATGGACACCCAGCCCTGAGCCTCCAAGCACCCAAATTCTGCTGCCTGAGGCTGCCAGCCAGAGTCCCCCACTGCTGTGCCATCAGTGCAGTGACCTCACACGGATCTGCTCCGTTTGTCCTCTCCACATCCCCTTCCCTCCTTGTCTTGGCACAATCATTCCCTGAGCATCCTGCTGGGCCTTGGCAGCTCTCCTGTGTCCTTACAAAAGCACGGAGCTCTGCTCAAGGCTTGAACACACCTGACCTTGTTGTCAGAATGTCAGAACTGCTGTTGAGAAGAATAAACCAGAATCTGTCTGTGCAGGAGGCAGAGGGAAGGACACTCTGGTGGAGAGAGTGAACCTGATTCTCCAAATGATTTATCTCACAAATTCACCTAATTTCCTTTTCTTTTTCTCTTTGTCCAACCAGGTAAATACCTGGAGGCACTCCTGAGCCAGAGTATCTGCTGAAGGCAGAGCTGATCAGTGACACAACCCAAAGTAGAGAAAATAGACACAGATTTGGATGACTGGAGGGGGAAGGGGAGCAGGAAGGAATAAGTAAAATTATATTATAGACTCTCCACTAAAATACCTTAGGGAGCCTCATTTACAGTGGAAATACCCCAAACAGTATATTCTGTAACTCTGTGTAAGATCTGTTCTCTTACAGATCCAGGTTTTGAAAAGGTCAGTAAATCTGTGTTTTTAAAACAATTTACATTCTATCAGTTATTCACATCTGGACACGGTATCAAAGAAAACATTCACTCTTAGATTTCCCTTTATGGTTTTACTTGCATGCACAGAATTTAGGCCAAAATTAATAAATAAATGGAAATTAAAAAAATGAATAAACTAGTGCCATATGCTGTTTTTATAAACTGCTAAACAAAACATCTTTGCTGGCAGCTGTCCCATTATTATTTTTTTATTTTGCATTGCAATTATGAATCCTGAGAGTCATAATACAGGAATGAACGTGTTTTACTTTGATTATTCAAAAGAAGAGCCAGTGGCTCCCTTCATGATGCCAGGAAACCAAAACAACTTTTCCTTGTTGTGCTCTGGGCTGAAGTGAGCTGTAGATAAGCAGTGATTTAGGAAATGCAGGGATTACTGCCATGGCCATGTTTTCAGGATACAAGATGTTAGTGGCTGCTGCTAGTTTTGTGCAAATGCTTTTTAGAATGGCAAAAGCAAATTGCACACGAGGTCATGCAGAGATTTTGATGTCTGTAACTTTGTGGATTCCACTTTCTACATCTGGAGTGGATGAGACAGAGGAGGCCGAATTATAATTGAGGGAATGACACGAAAAGTGGCATGAAATCTATCACTTCAGGGCAATCCTTCTGACAAGAGTTGTTTTTTATCAGGGCAGGGGAGGGTAGGGTGGGGGCTGGTGGTGGTGGTGAGGGAGGATGGTTGGAAAAAGGAAAATTTTAAAGAAACCCGTACAAAAAAATATTCCCCTCTTCTACTGACAACTCCTGGCTAAGGGTGATGTATGTTTCATTTTCAATGTTAAGACAAGAAAATAATACTATTCCTTCATTTGAGAAGATTTTTGGCAGCTTTTGCATTGTTTACAGTAAAAGAAATCGTTCTTTTAGAAGTTCTAATTCTTCTGTCATACTCTTAAAATGCCTTTATTTGGCAGAGAAAAATGTATTTAAATAATAAAGTGGTGACAAACTGACAAAAGCTGGAAATCAAAGCTAAATGATGATTGCCTGCACAGAGCACAATAGTGTCACCGAGACAGAAAGCCTTAAAAAAACAAACAAGAGAAATCTGCATTGTAAATGCAATTCTAACTACAGTGCAGTGTCCCTACCTGCCCCTGTAATTAACTTTCTTCTCCTCCTCCATGCCTCAGCCATCTAGAGATTACACATTACATCATCAGTAGCAAATCACTCCTGATAATTTTTTCCTAGACAATGTTGTTCCCAAGCTTTACATTTCATTCCTGTAGTAGATTTAGTTACCACATGAATGACCAGGGCTCTTCAGCAAAAAGCATGAGCAGTGTGTCAATGGGCAGGGCAACTGCACCATTTCAGTGGAATTGTTCCAGATTCAGAGCTTGGACCCAAAGGAGTTTTGCCTTCACACCATAAAGTGTGGCCTTATTTCTGGAGTCTGAGAATGTTTACCTGGCCATGGGGCTCTCACACTGCAGGGAAAAGCAGAAAGTTCCTGGCTACATGCCATGTTTTCCATCCAATTTATGCCCTAAATGTTAAATTACCAAAGAATTCATTAATTTCCAGCAGACGAGTTGGTAGCAGCTGCATTCAGAAGCAGGCTGCCTCAAACTTTGAAAATGTATTCCTTCTACACATGGTGTCTGTTCACAGTTTATCATTGCCTATTAGCTGCTAACAGCCATGGGTGGAGGTGGTTCAGTTTCTGCTTAAGAAACGATGCCACCAAACGTTAGCAGCAGAAATCAGTGAGTTCACTCTTCTGCTGGAAATGTGGAATCAAACTCCTGTTGAGCGAGATAAGGGCTGCATTAGCTCTCAGCAGTTGTCTGCTGCTGTTTGCATTACAGAAGCAGCACGTTCTGCTGGAAGGTAAATGCCTGACTCAGTTTATTTGCTGCCTTGTCAGGAAGAAGAACTTCTGAAAACTCAATAGGATCATTCATGTATCTAGCAAATTTAAGATGTCTAAAGTTATGAATATTAACACTGGGCAGATGGAAGCACTTGAGTGCTTTAAGAAGAATGGTAAAGATACTCGGAGCAACAAGCTTGTTTTGATCTTACTGAATAAAAAACCAGGTGTGGCTGGAAAATGCTCCCTCTTCCCCAGCACAGTGTCCTGGGCAGTGGCTGCAGAGCCAAGCCCTTGGATGGATGGATGATGCTGTGCCATGCAAACGTGGGAGCCTGCAGGGCCTGGCGGCCCCACGATGGCCTCTGTTTGGATGGCTCAGGGCTGCCGTGGCAAGGAGGAAAATGGTTTCTTTCTAAAAGCTGTCAGTGTGGGTCTGTATTTGTAGATATTTCTGTAACACAGCTGCTTGGCAGGTACTAAGCAGGTTTTGGCAGGTATCAGCCAGGAGTGAATGCCTGGACCTGACAAGATGTCAGGTGAGCTCTGGCCTAGGGTAATTTTGTCTAATCCAGCATTTTGTGTATTAATGCTTTTACTGCTGAACACACAGACTTTGTCAAGAAAACAGTTTAAACACATGTAAGTCTCTAAGAGCAAACATGAATGAAAAGCAGCACAGAAAGGTCAATTTTTCTTTCAATTTCTAAATGATGGCTTTTACGATAGCTGTTAGATTATTGAGAGTCTGAAGTTCTCTGGATTCTGAACTATGCATAATTTAAAGATACAAAGAGTCTTTTGTTCAGAGTGGAAGTGTTTTACAGACTGGATACAGACACTTCCATTTGTCTTAGTG
The DNA here is from genome assembly GCA_036630365.1 of Acanthiza pusilla. Lineage (NCBI taxonomy): Eukaryota > Metazoa > Chordata > Aves > Passeriformes > Acanthizidae > Acanthiza > Acanthiza pusilla. Next base: position 473,753 of record JAXCHO010000030.1, on the reverse strand, counting down.
CAAAAGTTTCTTCTGACTTAGCATCTGTAAAATCCCTTACTTTAATCCTTTTTTAATCCAGTGCTACTTCATTTTTAACAGCAGCATTTACAGCCAATACAGACACAGTAACTGTATTATTCCCATAGTAAATAATAAAACTTACCTTGTTTGATAGGCTGCTGATTTGAGAAGGTGAGCGGAGTAACAAGGAATTTGGTTTCAGCTACCTGTACCCAGTGGTGCAGAATTTTTATTGTCCAGACCCCAGGTCGCAGGGGCAGATTCAGAGGTGGTTTGTAGTGAGTAAACTCGGCACTGGACTCAATAAGAATATCGTATGTGGCTGCAATCACATTGATGGGATCCACCCAAATGACAGTGACGGTGACGTTGGGGCCTTTCCCCCATTTCTGCATGCCAACTGGCTCGTCTGTCGGCCCAAGGAGTCCTCCGAAATTGCGGAAAAGCCTTTCCTTGGCGTCCCACTCGGTGCCAATCTGGAATTAAAGAACACAGTGCTGCAGCATCCTCTGTAAGGATCTGAGACCCTCATGGCAAATAAGGGCTCTCAAGAGACACAAATCATATTTCTCTAATCACATGAATTATACATGCATATAAAAGCTGACAGCAACACGACCTAAGATCATAATGTGTACACAAACTGTGAGGCAGCCTCAAATGCAAGGCTTGCTTTTCTGGTGCACTTTTGGTTGATAAAATGGTTCTCTTTATCTTAGGAGTGACGCAACAGGCTGCTGCAGCTCTCTCTTCCCTCCACAGAAGCAGTCAGCAAGGGACCAGGGCTAATGGCAGGACACAGAAAGAAAATGCACAGAAGAAAAATATGACCCATCATCTCCTGGGTCACGAAAATGACATTGCAGAGATGGACCCTGCAGGAGAGACCTGCCCAGCTGCTGCTAAGATCAGGAAAGGAGCTTCTGTTGCTGACTTAAGGACAAGTCACATCAAGTCCTTTACGACAATCCACCCATGGGGCACTGTCCCCTTGCAGTCCCCTCCTACCTGATGGGGGAATTTATTTCTTGTAAACTCTTTTCTTATTGTCATAATAGTGACATTGGTTTTTATTTATTCACTAACTAACAGTAAACCAGCTGATTCACAATCTAGTGTAAATATGTAATGGACCTTTCCTTTTCCTAGCAGCTTTCATATTCTAGTGCTCTTTATATGAATTTCAGTGGTTCTCCCACCACCTGTGGGATGACACAAACTTCCAAGCTGTTGCCTTTAACACTCGTGCACTGCTGAAAACAGCATCTCCAACCAAACAGCATGGAAGGGGTGGAACTGACCTTCTGAGGCCAGCTGGGAGACTTCAGCACCAGCACTGAGGCCACTGTGCTCATGGGGCTGAGCACTATCCAGCCTGTCCATCATTCTCCTGTGACCGCAGCACTGGGGCTGAGCTTGTGCTTTCGGAGGCAGCTCTGCTATGAACCTCCAAAACCCTTCTGCCATGAAACCTCCAAAGCCCTTCTGCTGTGAAACCTCCAAAACCCTTCTGCTATGAAACCTCCAAAGCCCTTCTGCTACAAAACCTCCAAAGCCCTTCTGCTACAAAACCTCCAAAGCCCTTCTGCTACAAAACCTCCAAAGCCCTTCTGCTGTGAAACCTCCAAAGCCCTTCTGCTATGAAACCTCCAAAGCCCTTCTGCTGTGAAACCTCCAAAGCCCTTCTGCTGTGAACCTCCAAAGCCCTTCTGGTCTTCTCTTGCCTTCATCTCCAAACAGTGCAGATGACCAAAGAGCTGATTTGTTCCCTGTATAGAAACGCTCTGTGGGTGACCTCTGGAGACCCACGCACACACAGGCAAGGTCCCCACTTTCAAAATGTATGTGGATATTGCAGATTCTCCCCACACAGAGCTGTCCTTGTCCCTAAGCTTCACCTCACAGGGGCATGGCCAGACCCTGCTTTCCTGAAAGCACAAGAAATAATTGTAGCTCATTTGCTTCAGAGATTTTTCTTCTAGATTTCGTCTCATTTCATGAGAACAAGTGATTCCAATATAAAGCCTAAATCCCCCCAAATCCCCAAACATAATGATTACCTGATGTCTATTGCCTGTGCTGAAACTGCTCAGCCTCCAGCCCCTTCTGAAGAAATCCCTGTGGCTGGCAGACAAATTACAGCAGCACTGCAAGCAAAAGGCTACACCGTCAGGAAAATAAAACCCTACCACCCTAAATCCATCTGTCATCACACGAATTCCTCCTGCCGGACTGTGACACTGCAGAATATGAGACAAAACGAGCCTTGCACTAGTCTGCAATCAACACAGCATTTCTGGTGTTTCAGAGGTGTTTCACCCAGCACAGCAGCTAATCAGAGCAGACAGCATAGCCCAGATATCAGACCAAGCATCGAGTGCCTCGAGGAGCTGTCAGTGCATGCTCTCTTGACAAGACTGACTGAATATGTATGGAAATAAGCTGAGAAAGAAAATTTCCTGACCAGACCTTATTATCTACTCTGCCAACCTTCACTGAGTGTGGCCATATCACACCTGCCGGTGCTCAAGGGGCCTGGAAATAATACAGTCACAACATGTGAAACAAATCTACACCCTCCTGGGCAAAGAAAAGTCTGTAAGGAAGCTCTTTCCACCACATTCAGTATTTCTTACTACAGAATTCATTGCAGAAAACTTACTGCATCCTCAAAAATGGAACATTCACCCTGACATCCAACTGTTTCCCCTCTCTTTAGTTTCTCATCCCTGAGAACAGAGATCAGAAGGTTACAGTCCCCTTGCTCCAACCTCCAGGGGACACTGCTCCCCACCAGGCTGCACAAAAGATGTTGAGATGTTCACATGCACCAAGGTTTATTCGACTGCTCTGTAGAAGAGCTAAGGCTGCTTTGGGGAAAAACTCTAACACTGTCTGGTTGATAAGCTTTGTGCATGGCTTTGGTTTCCTAAAGCAGAACAGAAGTTAACAGCCAAGGGCAGGGGAAGAGGGGAGCAAGGACAGGCTGGTGGCAGTGGCCTCACGAGAGCCTGTCAGGGCACGGTCAGGGCGTGCAGCTCCACGAGCAGCAGCACAAGCACAGCAGAAGGACACAAAGCTGCAGAGCAGCACCGAGGAACCCTGGACAGGCCCCGGGCTGGGCTCTCACCGCGGGCAGGGCAGGGAGAGGCAGGGAGCTGTGCCTTCTGTGCACAGGATCTGCCCTTGGGGCTGCTCTCCAGCTGGGGACACTCTGTGCTGCACAGCCTGCAGGACCAGCTGCTTTTAGAAGCACAGGATTTTATGGGGAATTTTACTTAAAGCACTGGTTAGAGGTTTACAACCCTTGAACTTCACACAGCTGAGCTCCCAGTACTGAGATGTTCAACTTTACAGTCCTATAACAACTTCCATAGCTCTTTAAAACATTGTGAGTAGGCTTTCATCTCCAGATGGAATACACCAAGTATGGGATGGAATCGAGCAGTAATGAATATCTGATAAATTATGAAGGGATGTGGCATAGAAACTGACATTTTCCACATCATTATTTTAATCACCTTTATTTTGTGTTTCAAGAGCAAGCACTGTGCATGGGATACATTTGGAAAGCTGTAAATCTCTCATTGGCTAAAAACTTCTGTTTCTATCTCTGTTTGAACCCAAGATAAAATTTTCCCAAGATAAATTATACCCTGATTATGGGCTCGTGTCTCATTGCTCACCACCAACAGCACCATTAGGTTCACACAATGCACGCTAATTGCCTGCCACCTAGTTTATTTTATTTGCTGTGATGAATCACAAGTCTTAACAAGACCAGAAATGAACTTAGTGTTCAGCTGATAGACAGTGAGCTGAGACTTTTCTTCTGAGCAGCAAATCCATCCCCTGCCCTCCGCAGAGAGGCTGCCTGAACCCAGGCTGGCAGGACACACAGTGTGTGCATTGTGCCCCAGCCAATTCTGGGAAGTGTGGGAGTTCCATGCTTGGGAATCACCTCTCTTGGATTTCCTGTAGTTTTATTTGATTGGACTCAGCCTGCAGGAGCTGTGTGCCATGGAAATGCTGTCATTGAGTCCCCCAGGCCGTGGGACAGCCCAGCTGGCTGTGGCTTCCCTCTTGTCTTTAGGAGATCTGCTCCTCGGGAGGCGAGGGCTGGGGGCAGAGGGCAGCAGGGACTGGAGGGATGCCACCGTCCCTCTGCGACCCCCTGGGCACCAGGGTCACACACACACTGGGGACACACTCCGGGTGCTCTGTATTTGTCTCTTCCTGCTGGCCCCAGCGTGTGAGCTGCGCCAGGGGAGAGTTCCCAGCGAAAACAGCTCCATTCAGCTCTAAATTCCTGCCAGATCAGGGGGTGGAAGTCATCAAAGGACGAGAGTTCTGTGTCCCAACAGCACAGATCTTAACTTTATTTGCTGTGAACACTGATGTCCCCAGCTTAGCTAAACTGCTAAGTTTGTCTTCCGCTTGCTGGACCTAGACAAAGCAGTGGCATTTCAGTAAGCAGTAGCAGGTCAGAGCTTTCCAGCCACACTGAAGCTGAAGAAATTAATGCTGGGTTTATAGCAGGGTAACCGAGAGAATAATTTGGCTCAGAGGCAGAGATCCCTGCAGGCCAAGGGAAGGCAGAAAGTAAAATAAACAATTTAAAAAAGATTAAATTATTTACTTTGTACCTCCTGGTCTTTTAAAACATGAATCATCTATGAAAGGAGAGGACAATTAAAGAGGTTAGGTGAGAAAATAAAACAAAAACAAGTAAGCAGCCACCAAAACTCTTTTTGTGAATTTCAAATGGAAGAAAATGTTCTCTCTGGGGGAAAGGTGCCCTGTGGCCAGGGGGACCTGCCCAGTGGCCACTGAGTACAGTCTGGTACAGCTGAGATTCCCGCCTATGCCTCCAATGACATAGCAGATATATTCTTTCTAAATATTTTCATTTGAGTTCTACAACACCAAGATCAATATATTTTTTTCATCACACAGTTAGGAAAAACCTCTCTCCCTGCTGCCAGCCCAGTTGCTTTCTAAAAGAGGACTCAGAGCAGGCATCAGGACTAAAGTGAGATTAAAAGTACTAAATAAACAGCAGAAATACTCCTACAAATCACAAGAACTGGAGCTTGTATGAACATTTATCACTGCACGAAATGGCAGGCCTGCCATCTGCCACATTGACAAATGGAACACGCTCTCCATCCATCTCTTTAATGGCACATTAGTGTCGTGGATTTGCCATGCACACCAAAACACTGAATCCCACCTAGGCACTCCTTAATTGCCCAAGAAGATGGTAATTTATGGACTTAGCCATAATGACTGGAACACATTTGTTCAATCAATTTTATACCTTAATTGAAATTTGCGGCTTAACAAGAAAAATCATGAAATTAGCTGCTCAGACAGTTGTATCTCTAAAACAGAATACAGATGTCAGGTGCTATTAGTGGTCAACTTTCCTGATATATTTAGGGAAGATTTTTTACACTCTATAACAGACACTGGGACAAATTTCTAGAAAAAATAACAGGATCTGTGAGAAATCTCAGCCACTGCTGTGATCATTTTCTCTTTCGTGTTACAACATCAATATTCTGCTCACATGTGGTACCCGTACCTGACTATCACTAATTTTATGAGGTTTTTTCCAGCATATTCTTGAGAGAAACATTTTAACATGTCACCATTTCCATCTGGAATTGCAGAGAAATGGCATTTTTCCCAGGCGCCTTTCACAGCACTCATGACAATCAGGGCGCAAAACTTTGAAGTTACTTTTAAATTACTGAGCCCTCTGATAACAACAAAAACCTTCCATTTGCTTTTAAAACAGAAGGCAGTGAGGACACTCAGATCAACGTAAGAAATGAGGGCTGACCACAGACCTGAACTGGCAATGGAATCTCCTTCTGTGATGAGGATGTGCATCAGCTAGAAAGGCACTCTCACCTCACATTCACATGGAAACACAGTTTCCAAAGGCTGCAGATTCAGTATTGACTCTGGTGATGCCAGAGGCTCACGACACCATGCACTGTGAACATGAACACTCACCTCTGAGAACTGCAACCTTCCGAAATCGCTCGGTGGACTCGCGATCTTGAAGACTTTCTTGGGCATCACCCACGTCTCCAACGTCTCCAGCTTACTGACAGCCAGATTGGTGGCGTGGTGCCTGATCAGGAAGCCTTGGAAGCGGTCAGCGAGGAAGTAGAGGTGGATGGAAACGGGATGGCCCATGGGGTAATATCTGTGAAACAGCACACGCTCGTCAGCTCCGCAAGGGAGACGTGAAATCTCCATTTACGTGGAGCTAATGGCTTAGGGAGCATTCATTTCAACTAGAAAATCCACCACCGTACATTAAGAGATTTCAAATGTGTTCATGACTCATTATCAAATATTCTTAGGCTGTTCCGATTACCCCGAAATGTAAAAATCTGTTACTAAGAATATAGGCTCATTTATTCCATATCTACAGCTGTAAGCTCTTTAGGAGCTGCTCTGTGTGCCAGAGCTGCTCTCCCTCAGCTCCTCTGCTGGTGCCACCAGGGCACACAGATCGTGTGGCTGCAGCAGGGTTTGCTCAGATAAACTGTGGGGTGAGGATGCCCCAGGACTGTCTGTGCCCCCGAGCAGGCGCTGTGCTCCGGCCCCAGCAGGGTCAGCAGGGTCAGCAGGGACTGCTGAGTGTCCAGGCACTGACCCCTGGGCCCCTCCCTTCCCAAAGCCTCTCCCAAGGGCAGGGCTCTGCAGGGTGGCACTGCAGCGAAGGACACCAGGACCCTGTCCCCATTTTTGGTCTCCTTCATTCTAGGAAAAAAACTTCACATTCCTTAAACACTTGAGATTGCTTTTGCCATGATTTTTTTACTCATAATGTAAAAAGAAAACAACCCCCTGAAAAAACGTCAAACAACTGGGCAAAACCAGTCACTGGGAGACCAGGAAGCTTCAGTTGCAGTTCAGATTTAAACACATTGTCGTGACAGCTTCAAATAATTCAAATGTATGGTCAATTGTCTGCTATGGTCTCAGAAACATCTGTAACGATGTTTGGGTACATATGGATGCAAAAATAATTGAACACGTGTTATTTGTAACTCAGGAATCAAATATTTTGCTACTTTACAGCACTGACAGTGACTGCAAAACCACTTAGACCAACCAGCACCACACCTTCCCAGTAAGCTAAGCCTGGCTCCTCATGCTCGTTACCACAATTAACAGATGAGCGCTAAGAGGAGCTGACCAAGGAGGACTTTCCATTGTGTGAGGACACCCAGAAGGAAGTCTCTAGAGCTGGAGAAATCAACATCCGAAGACAGGACAGCACCAGGGCCAGCACTGATGGACCGAGCAAAACACCGCAGAGCCAGGCAGCCAGCGCAGCAACAACCTGCCTTCTGTCTGAGCACTAAGGCCTCCTGTTCCATGTGTGTGCAGCAGCAAATATTTACAATATCCTTGAAACAGTCTGAGTAAATTGCCTCTTGGCAGCAGAGAGTAAAAATGCCGAGAGATGGAACAAATGAATTAAATCTCAATCACTCATTAACGCTGCTCCCAGGGAAGATGCTGACACTCAGTCCCCGAGCAGCCTGTGGGGCACAGCTTTCTGGGGCTGGGAGCTGTCCCTCGTCAGCAACGTGTGCAGGGCACTGCTCCCACAAACACCTGCTGGGCGCTGCGGGGCCAGCCAGGCACTGACTCCAGGGCATCTGAGGCTTTCCTGGCAGCGCTGGGACATGGGACAGTCCTGGGGTGGTCAGTGCAGGATCAGCCAGCTCGGCGCTGCTCTCGGCCCCGCAGCAAAGGGAACACTGTCCAGGAGCTCAGCCCAAACCTATCCCGGCATTTCTGCACTAGAGACATGCAAAATCACCAGAGGGACAGAGGAAAGCTACAGATGCAAACACCCAGAAGGACAGTGCAGTATCAAAAGAGAAGAGATGTGAATCATAAACCTGAGCATTATCCATCTTTCCCAGATCTAAACTGGATGCTGACTCACAGTGTTTTGAGGGAGCTCAGGTGGGTATGAGAACGAAGCCTCCAGTCTGTGCCACTGTTTGCAGCTCCTCCCTGCACTGTTCCATGAGGCTCCTGCCTGCTGTAGAGGAGCTGTGCTTTGTCCTGGACACAGCTGCACTCACAGTGTCCCTATCTATAATCTGAGCAAGCTTGAAAAGCACCTTGAGTTCCTGTGCAATGGAAAGTTCCTCAGAAACTGATAATTGATATAAATCAGCATCAGGGCAGTGGCAAAAGGAGTGAGAACAAAAGTAATTTTCAAATTATTTCAGTGCTGGTTATACATAGTCCCCATCCTCTTTCTGGGCTTCACTCTGCAGGACAAATGACCCAGGACTTCCTTAGGTCTGCCTTTATTTCATACAAGGAAGGCATGCTACTAGCAATTATTTCTATCTAATTGTTATTGATCTTTTATTGCTTTGCACCGGTGACCTTCACTGACAAAACTCTAATAGGAATCTGGAGCACTTATTGCCACATCTTTCTAAATGGGACATTGCTCAGCACTTCCATGACTAATTTATGAAGGTCAAGGCACATTTGGTTCCCTCTCGAGAACACAGGAGGGGCAACGTCCATCCGTCAAAGCACATGGAGCATCTTCGGCGTTTGCTGACTTAGGCTCTTTGTGTTTTCTACCAGGATAAAAAAGGCAGGCCCCAGAAATACATTCTGAAGAAGGAATTAAGAGATTGTGAAGTAAGACTTTAAAAGATGAACCCTCTCTGCTTTAAATCCAAACAGCTTCAGATGTGGTTGCAGGCAGCAAACATCTACCATGAAGAGAGTCTTTTCTGTGCAAGTCTAACTTCAGGAATTCTTCCTTCAAATCCCTTTTAGACTGAATTCTCCTTAGCCAGGCTTATAGGTGAAAAAGGAATATAGAATATAAGGGGAATTTCCTCCTAAAGAATAAGGACTTTTATTTGAGATAAATATATAGATAAATACAGATATATAAACACCTACATATATTTCGTGTATTTGATGCCAATAGGTCTTACAGCTGCAACCCTTTTGGCACAGAGCTGCACCAGGCAGGCAAAGCAAGCCAAGCAAGCTGTGCTCCACGTGTGCTCCCAGGGGAACCAACAAGCAAGGACCATTAACCTGCCTGTGTCGAGATTTGTTCTGAAATCCTGGCCTCTGCTTTCGGTAAGCATAATAGAGGTGAACATGACCTCTGCTGCAGTCACACGGAGGGTTCAGGAGCCGAGGCTATAATACACTTGCTGAAATTAATCAAGGGAAACGCAGCACTGGGGGTAGCACTGCCCAACTGGATCCTGTCACTCTTCATCAGGCTGGAGAGGAGCTCCTTAGAAGTGCAGCAAGCAGGTCCCATAATGTCAGCGTGGAATAACCACCGCTTTATTGTGCACATAAATACTCCTGGAAATGAGCGCTGTGTGCTTGTGGCTGCCCAGCCCTGCCTGTGGCCAGCCCAGCCCAGCCCAGCCCAGCCCAGCCCAGCCCAGCCCAGCCCAGCACAGCCCAGCCCAGCACAGCCCAGCCCAGCCCAGCCCAGCCCAGCCCAGCCCAGCCCAGCCCAGCGGTCCCTGTGTCCCTGTGTCCCCGTGTCCCCGCACAGGCTCACTGACCTGCAGCTGTTGTCCCCAGCAGCACGGAAGGAGCTCTCGGCGCGGCGCAGGCCCAGGCGCGAGAAGGAGTGGAACATGGTGAGCGCCACGTCGCTGAGCGCGCTGATGCCGTCGGGCTCCTCGTACACGTTCTCCCAGTAGGAGCGCAGCCCCGGCGTGCCCGGCGGGTAGTTCCCGTACAGGTAATAGTCCAGCTGGCCAATGATCTCCTGATTCACCACGGCTTCGAACTTGCGGGCGAAGAAAGTCGGCCTGGCAGTCTGCTGTTGGGACAGGACAGGAAAGGACACTGAGTTCAGACATGGCACTTTGTCTCAAGCCATGGGTTGGAGCTCAGGACATGACCAGGCTCTCTCCACGGGCAAAGATGACCCAAAAAGTCACCTTTGGGACCATTCATTGTTAGGAATGATGCAAGATTCAGATAAAAACTACATAATTACTCCATGAAAACGTCGCTGTGTCCATCCCTTCACACCAGCCGTCACCCCAGTGCCTGCTCAGGAAGGCTCTCCAAGGGCAGGAGGTGTGGGGAGCTCTCTCCAAGCCCCCACGTTAGCCTGGAGGCAGCGCAGCACTGGCATGTGCTGGGCAGGGAGCAAAGGGAGCTGTGGCACAGCGGCTCACAAGAGGCAGAGCAGCATTCTCTGTGGATGATTTGCTGCTAGGAGGTGGTAGGAGGTCTCTGGCAGAGGTGCCATCTGTGCCTGAGGTTTCTCCACTTCTGAGGGGTCCTGCCCAGATTTTTTGCTCTACACTTGATGCAATCTTGGCCATATTACTGCTTTATATGCTACTCAACCACCATTCGCTTTCAAAAAGGCTTTGTTTTACCTCGTTCATAATTGAGCATGGGTTTTGAGGTGCCAAGGAGTTCAAGAGTACCCCAGTTGGTGGGAAATTCTTTTGAGGATGCTCAGTTTTGCTCTGAGACAGTGCATGGTGTGGGCTTTGTGATCTCAGCTTGCTTTGTGCCTCCGTGGAACAGCAAGCCCCTCCTGGTGCCATGTGTGAGGGGCTCGCACCAGCCAGGGTCAGCAGCTGCCTTTATCTATTCTAATTTTGAACCTTCCCTTCCAGCTCATCCTACCTGCTTGTTGTCTGAAATACTGTTGTGGGTTCAGAGCCTGGAGCAGGTCAGGCTCTGCAGTCTGGCAGGAGTTTTTTAAGACTTGCCATCTATTCTGTGCTGGAGACTTCCCTGGGATTGGTGTTGGGGCAGCAGAGCCTCAGATAACATCTCGTTTGCTCTTTTTGTCAGTGCCTGTGTCACTGACTTGAAGCGTGCCTGCTAGGCAGCAATTACAGCAAAGAAAAGATCTCTGTTTCAGAGCAGCCATCATTGCTGTGCTGCAGGGTAACACATTCCCCATCCCACACAAAGCCTGAACAAACATGCTTTATGCAGGGAACCCCGAGGAGCTGGAGGGATGGAATTGCAAATCTGGTGACCTTGAAACAAGTGGCTGTTCATTGTTAATAACAGATAGGCAGGCCGGATGCAGCCTCGGGACTGAGCCACCCTGGAGCACAGGACTTGCTCTCATGCCTGCCTGGAGGAAACTATCACAAAGGAACTGATTCAACTTCTTTAGACAGCCCTGCCAAACCTGGGTGATCAAAACCTCATGACTAAGGCTCCCAAAACCACTAGATAAACTTCAATATAATCATGCTGATGAATATAATAACGACAATGGATTTGCCTTGTGCTATGCAAGTCTCTAGCAGGCACACTACTCAACTTCTAAGCTTTTTAAAAAGATGATAAACGTTGCTTAACACTGAAAGCCAAGAGTTTCATGAAGTGATGAAAGCACCTGAGCTGGAACTTTGGAAAACCTCTTGGCAATAAGCTCACAAGAGTTCCAAGTAATAGTGGCACAGTGAGAGATGTGTCAAGCTTTCCTCCTTTCTAGCACAGCAGATCACCAATGCCAGGGAGTCCAAAGAGTTCCTTTGTGACCTCAGCATGCAGCAGTGTGTCCTCCAGAGCCAAAACACAGCAGAAATAATCTTTCATTCTCCCGAATTTAAGATCAGAGCCTCCTCACATCTCTCTCTCCACCTGCCTGATGGAGTCAAAGCCTCCCTTGGCTCTCCACGCCCAGCACGGGGAAGAGCTGCCCTGGAGCACGTTCGGGTACCTGGAATCGGTGGAAGTCTGTGGGTTTGAAGTCGTTGGGGGAGCAGCCGCACCAGTCCACGATGTGCTTGTACTGGCACTTGCAGCCCAGCTTGCGGTTCCAGTTGGTGATGCGCAGGTTGTTGTCCACCATGGAGTCGCAGAAAGGGCTGTTCTCCAGGACGGTGTGGAAGAAGGACTGCAACAAACAGAGCACTGCACTAGACTGAGCTCCTCAAACTCCCCTGTTCTCCTGCACTTCAGCCCCTGGGCCCAAACCTACTGCAGGTGACCTATTTTCATTTGAAATGACAGAATTAACTTGTTCTGCCACATGTGAAACACACTCTGTGTGCCTGTATTCCACAGAGCACAGAGAAATCACAACACACTCAGAGCCAGCCAGGCTGGAGCAGCACACAGCTGATGTCCTGCTCCAATAACCTGGCACAGAATAATTGCACTTCTGTAGTGACCAGCTTTGGGCACTGTGAGTCCAGAGGACTGCAGGAAAGGCAGCAGTGCCAGCAATCATTTTATTTTTATTTCAGCTGTATGAGCAATTCTAAGAAATTCCCATTATTTCTGTTCTCTAAGTCACTCCCTGGTCTAACAGATTTAGGACTATTTCTCTGAGCAAGGTCCTAATGGCACATTTCAAGCTGTTTTCTGAAATAATTCTCAAAGCCACACCATCACCCTGGTTACTACGATAAAAATACAGTCCCCGACAGCTCTTCTGTGGGTGTCTGTCTGCAGCACTCTGAAATGCATTGCTAGTTGAGTGGCTTTGTTCTGAAATCCACAGCTCACCCTGGGCACCTAAAGGACATTCTGCCTCCTGCGTTTCCAACTGAAATCAAAAGTCTTTATTTGCTGACTCATGGCAGCATGGAATTCCTATTGGGCAATCCTAATTATATCATCATAATATCAGCTATTACATAACCATGGGCAAGGGGGTCTGATAGCAGGTTAGCAGGTCAGTGGAGGCAGGGCCATTTTACAAAACCAGCTATGTATCTTGCAAAGAAAACCTTGTAGGAGAAAGCTATGGAATATCATCAAATTTAGCCTGCATGAGACCATTTTTGGAGCAGTGACTTCTCTTTAAATCAGCAATAGTAAGATCTATAAATAACCAGCACAATAACATTAGCATGGCTGGCCCCCAAATAATCCCCCTACCCTTTTTAATGTTAAATGACAGCCCAGTGAATATGGATTTTATGCTTGAACTGTTTGGTTAAACCCATAAAGGCATCCATTCTCATTCAAGCGAGATGGAAAAAAACCCTACCCAATTACCCATTGCCCTGTGTCCTTTCATAGCAATGCAGGAATTTCTCTAGATAATGGATGAAAAGGTTATCAGAGTAGAGACAAAAGGTGATTTTTAACAGAAACGGGATTAAAAGAAGATTATGCAACATGTGTGTGGAATAACAAACCCTTATCAAAAGATAACAATCGCTGTGCTCCAGCACAAGCTAAGGAGCCCAGATCTGCAGGATCGGTGTCATCAATCCCCAAAATGCTCGGACGCCAAGGCAGTTATGGTTTAAAGGAGGCAGCAGGGATGGCTGGGGATGGCTGTGAGCAGAGCCCGGGCAGCAGTGACCCTGGGGGCAGGTGTGGCACAGCTGCCACCCTGTGCTGCCAGGGCTCTGTGCCCTCCCTGCACGCAGCACTCGCTCCTGACACTGCTGCAGATCCCCTGCTGCATCGCCCAGAGCCACAGCGACTCCTGAGTGATCTAAATCACTTGTGACTGTGCCTTCTAGCTGAGTTTGGAACAGAACAATAAACCTTTGTTTGCAGGGTTTATATTTTTAAAGAAAAGCGCTCGATAATAGCAAGGAAAGCTACTTATGAAGACAATTCGCCATCTCTAATATCCTTCAAAAGCTTTGTGCAGGAACAATTTGCAAGCAAAGGGCAGCTGGATTTTTGGTTGTTCAGTACCAGATTAATAGGCTTAGCAGTATAAAACGAAGCCACTCCTTGCGAAAAGTCCCACAAACAAACAAAGCAATAAACAACTGCCAAAGGTGCTCTAACCCCAAAGGGCTTACTCGTCACAGAAGTAAAATTTTCATTACCCACTGTGGATGCTCCAAGCCCACTGACCGCAGGTGAAACCGCTCTGATTTCGGGCAGGACTTTGGGATAAGCACCAACATTGCAGCACTGAACACAGAGGGATTCTCTGCACTCACATACCTCGGCAGGAAGCAGCGTGTAAGAGTAAAACCTCTTCATCTTTGTCACCAGATCATCGTTAGAAAAAGTGACATATTCCACAAACTTCCTGTTGAGCAGGAACCAGTCCGAGCCTCCGTCGACGGAGATTCCTTCTGGGATCTTGCGGTCCCCCAGGCGCCACATGTGTGTGTCACACTCCAGGAAGAGCCGATCCAGCCCTTGTTTTCTGATAAATCTGAGGGAACACAACAGGAGCCATTAAAAGTGAATTTGTATTTTGTTTTCATCAGGAGCTTTATAAATAAAAAGCTACTTTCTCAAACAGAAAAGGATCAAAAGGTCACTTGTTTATATTTCTGTTCTACTCATAAATAATGCAGAGAGGTTTAATAAATGATTAATCAGTTATATGTTCAGTTATAGAGGCAAAGATCAACAGATTGCTTTTAAACATCATTTACACCTGCTGTCCTAAGGCTGTGCAGGTGACAGAGCTGTAGGGTAGGAAAGTCCATAATGTTCATTATCTCTGAACAAAGCACTGCAGAACTGCGACATGAACAGGATCTAAACACAATCTGTGGCAGGCTTCTGTCTAAATAAATTCACTGTTTTTCAAAAATAGGAAAATACACAAAGGTAAAATGACCAATTTTCTCCTACACTATTATTTCATTAATTTTTCTACTGGGATATAGCCAATTAGGATGAAATACCATTGTATTGGTCTTGCTGTAGAACGAGCAAGTTTGCTCCATTTTCAAGTCTTTGGGGAGCAATGTTTTGTTATTGCTGAACCATGAATAAGAGGAGCAACTGCAGAACTGCAAAGTTATGGAAATGAATTATTTGAAACCAATATAAGAAGAGAAGAAAAGCTGGGAAATCCATCTGTGTTTGAAAGCACTTTGGGCTAGGTGCCCAGCCACGTTTTGAGGCTGTCTGACCCAGGCTCCTGTTTGTAATTCCATTTTGGAGTGATTTCCCTAAGGACAAGCAGGGCAGCTGTGAATCAGCCCCGAGGGGGCTGAGCACCATCCAGCCGAGCTGGGTGTGAGCATTGGGCACATCCCACGGCTCTGAGCAGTGACACTCAGCAGTGACAAATGTCCACAGCACAGCACAGCACCTCAGCCACAGCCCCCAGACCCCTGTGGGTGCAGGACCTGCAGGTGACAACAGCAGTGGCACCTACAGCCACAGGGCACCTATGGCCACAGGGCACCTATAGCCACAGGGCACCTACAGCCACAGGGCACCTACAGCCACAGGGCACCTACGGCCACAGGGCACCTATAGCCACAGGGCTCCTATAGCCACAGGGCACCTACGGCCACAGGGCACCTATGGCCACAGGGCACCTATAGCCACAGGGCACCCATAGCCACAGGGCTCCTATAGCCACAGGGCACCTCCTTCCCTTCCCTCCCTGAGCCACGGAGCTGCACCACGGTGTTCAGGGTCAGGAAGTCAAGATGACATTTCAGCCATCCTCAGACACATGCACCTGAAGGAAAGGGAACAGAAATAAAAGCTAAGGAACACCACCAAAGCTTTCTGGAGTCCTGCATGTGGAAAACGAGCATTCACCCCATCAGCTGCCTGGTTCAGGGTCTGTTCTGTACCAATCAAAGAACTGAGATGCAATTATCAAATGGTGCATATTAATTTTCAAAAGGACCGTAAATGACTTCAGGGTCTATGTCCTACTGATAGCTATGTCTCTTTTCACAGTATGAGAAGAGCTTCTCTGTTAACACAAGAGTGCAGAAAACGTGTAATGAGAGTTGAGAAATTTTTCTTTACATGAACAAGTTTCTAATTTCATGTTCCATTATGAAGGATAATAGAAAAGTCTTGCAATTTTAATGCAGTGCTCTGGAATGTAATCTTCAAATTCAATATTTATGCAGTTATCTCCAAATCAAATATTAATGTGCCTGAAAGTTTGGCCATTTATTTATTTCTCTCAAAACTAAATGCTCATTAGAGTTAATTATTTTAAGAAAATAACAAAACTTTATCAACTATATTTAAATAGGAACATAAAGTTCTTTTCCATGAAGTAATTTCTTTCAGCTGCTATCTCTACCAATTTATCACCCTTTACTCTCATTTTCAAACAGGCCTTGGGCCTTGTCTCTTGGGCCTCAGAACAGCTTGAAGATAACTCCCGAATTAAAAGTAGAAAAAAAAAGGCTTAGTAATAGCATTTCCTAGATCTTAGTCAACGTGGGAAAATGCAGGTTCTTCCTGCCACCCTGGATGTCAGGTGAGACTGGAACAGCTCTGCCACCTGCAAATGCACTGACCAGGACAAGGACAGCCAACGAACCAAGGTGTGGTGGCCAAACACAACAGAGATTTTCATCATCTGAAGACAACTGACCTTTCTCCTAATCTAAAACAAACAACAGGAGGAAATAATGATGATAGGAAAGAGTCAACCAGGAGAAAGTAAAACCAAAATAAGACTAGGGTTAAGCAAAGCATGCCATTTTGCCTTATTTCAGAGGACACTCCATCTAAGACATCTTATGCTTCCCCTTACCAACTTTAATTCTTCCTAAAGAGCCTCCAGGTTTGGGACTACACTCAAAAGCAAGCAGGAAACACAGGATTGATGAACGTGTGCTGGCACCTGAGCTCAGCAATCAGACACTGCCAGAGGTGAGAGGTGCCACCGTGCCCTGGCTGAGTGTGGATGCAGCCCCAGGGTCTGCACCGTTCCAGAGTTATTTTCATACTTTGATTTTTACACTATAAACCCCTACTGCCTGCAGCACGTCTGTCACAGTGAGCACAGATGTCAGTCCAGGCAGCTCACGATCGCAATCCAGCTCAGGGAACTTCTCTAACTTTGTAGTTTATTAAAATATTTATAAATGCATTTCAGGCAAGATTCTAGGACTGTATAACACATGAAGCATTTGTAACTTTTGTAGCACACACTCCTACAACATGAGCACAAACACAGCTCAGCTCTCACCATATGTTTTAACCACTAATAAATATTGTTGCAGAGGTGCTTAATATCAGCACAAACATCACAATCAAATATCATCCTTTTGGATGGTTTTCTCTAGGGACAGGGCATGCCATGGTAACTTGGAGAGAGCCCTACTCCTGAGTGCTGTACTTACACAGTTTGTAAGTCAGGAAGTTTGCTCTTTTCTGAGTTTATGAATGAGTAAAACTTCCTAAAGTATCAGAGGCTATCAGATTGCTAAATGCCACTTATCAATAACTTTGTCACTAAAAGGTTTTTGTCTCAAAGGAAAGTATTTTTAGGGTGAAAAGGTTTCTTCCTAAATGTTTACTTTTTCTGGCCTCTTGCCTAGAAAAGCTCCCATTGACATTTCTCAGTTAGTCAGGTGCACCTACCCAGGACCTCGTCAACATTACTCAGGATTTAAGAGTTATGAATAAAAGTTACAAAATTCCAGCAAAGCAATTCATCACAAGCCAAAAGTCAATGTCAAAGTAAGAATCTGTAGAGCTTGGAGCTCCACTAATACCATGGCTGTATTTCTCTTAGTGCACGTGGACAAGCTCTGCACATTGCTTTATCTGCTCCTCTTTTAACTGAGTTTAGATGAAAATTTGAAGAAGAAAGACCATTTCAGTGTGAAAAGTCAAGTAAATATTTTTACAGATGAGAATGTGAGAGCCACTGGCCAGCAGTGCCTGCAGAGCTCCCCAGCACACTCAGCAGAGTCCATCAGTTGGGAAGCACAAACAGCAACTCACACTTCAGTGTCCAACTCGAAACACAGAGCAACATTTTGACAATCTTGAGTGCAGCGGCTGCAACAAAGTATTTCTGAGCAACCTCTAGGCTCCCACACATCTCCACAGAGCAGGCACTGAAAAGTTCTTTATCATGAGCAGGTTCATGAAGCCCAAAGGGCAGAGCAGGATCATCCCCTGCCTGCTCACACCAGAAACCCTGCCCTGCACTGAGTCCAGCTGATTCCACTCCATTTCCATCAGGAACTCCATTGCACCAAGGGCTAAACCATATTTACAACATCTGAAATAATTAACAATTGGCCATTGAGGCACACTGTCCATATGGTAGCAGACAATAATCTGTTTTTCTCAGGACAGGACCTTGCAGTGTTTCCCAAGACCTCTTCCTGCCATGCTGAAGCCTCCAGGGCTGACCCTGCTCCCAAAAAGGAGCTGAAGCCTGCAAAGGGAACGGTGTCACACAGAAACAGCATCCACCTAGCCTGTCAAGATGAGCAAGAGCTCTACTCGGAATGACAGGCATCATGTGGAAAGCACAGAGCACACAATTCCTGCTGCTTCTAAAGGCCTCAAAATAACTCTCAGTACAGACAGAAATGATGGGAGAAAGGAGAAGCAGAAAGGATAATTGTAACTTGCTTTCAAAGTGCTTAAACTGTGGCATCCTAAATGCAAATTTTATGAGGTCAAAAATATTATGAGAGCAGAATTCTTATCTTTTGCTAATTCTCTTACTCAGAAGAAAATATTTAAACACATTACTATCTTAACAATCCCCCAAAGCCTTAATGCCAATGCAGAAACAAACATCAGCAATATCAGAAAGAATTTCTCTCTTGACTGAATTTACTCCAGTGAGATTGGGCTTCTTTCCTGATTGGGCTTATTTCAGGAGCAAAAGCAAAGCTGTAAATTAGCACACAAACTGAAATGCTCCTAGCAGCTTTGCCCAGTGTGCCAAACGCTCAGGAGTCACCAAGGAACACAGGGAAATCTCACTTTCAAAATGTGGTTAGTGATTTTCTGTATCTCTGCATGTTCCCAGCACAGGAGGGCACCAGACCTTGGGCTGGGGGGCAGGGACAGCCAAACCCTGCCCGGGGACATCACAGCTGCCCTGGGGAGGACAGGGATGGACCTAGAGCAGCGAACTCAGGGGACACAGCCAGGGAAGGACAGAGCTGAGAGCTGCAGGCTGTGCTGTTTGCTCCTGCAGTTCTGTGGCTGCAGGAGCTGAACTGCAAGCCATGGCAACAGGCAGCTCCACGGGAAGGGTTTTTTGACAGTCCATGTCACCACAGATGTTCAGTCTTATCACATCTTTGCATTCTATTTAGGAGAAATCTCTCATGAGTCTTCTTCTCCACCTTTTCCTACACATTAACTTCCATTGGTTTTTAAACATTTTATTTTCCATCTTCTCTCTTTCAAAACAGAAGTCTCTTTTTCAGAGAAAGTCTTAAAAAGCCTCAACGTTTCTCAATATTTTAATGTTGCAGGCCAGGGAGCAAAATGAAAAAAATCTCTAAAATTCTTTTAGTTGTCGGAAACTCGCAAAGTCTATTTTTTGCAGTAATGACTCTACTAGGAATTGCCTTGTTTCGTCAACAGTTCCATGCATTTCCTTGGGAGCACAAAGCTCAAGAGGGACTTTCCAAGACTTTCCTGTGGGTTTCTTTCCCCCACTCTTCACTTACATGGCATTTTTAAAGCAACACTGAAACAGCTTTTGGAAGGTCAAAAAGAAATGGCTTCATCTCTCCATCAGGGAGGCCACAACTCAAGTGATTCTGTTCCTTTTTTACATCAAATAAGCAAAACTGCACATGATAGTATGCAGAGATGTAGCATGAACTGAGTCAGACTCAATGATCTGAAACCTGACATTTTGCCTTCTGTTTGTCTCCAATAAATGTCTTTTTTGGAAGGTTTCTGGTCTCCTCATCTCCTTTCCAGTGACTGAGGGCAAGAGTGTTTCCCTTCTGCAAAGGTTTTCGAGCTACCAGATCAGGACATTGTGGCCAGGCCCAGCAACATCTGTGCAGAGGAAAAGGATGTTCCTCTTCATAAACATTTTATAAAATGCCTCAGGACCTCAGATGACAGGGCACAAATGTTACTGTTTAGAAACTGCCAATGAAGTGTGCTGCTCAATGTTCTTAGACAGCAATGAGATTCCTGATTATTTTACCAGTATCTCAATTTTTATTTATTTATTTATTTATTTACTTATTCATTATTTATTTATTTATTTTACCAGTATCTCAATTTTCCCCTCCTTCCTAATTCTGTCCCTGCTCCATCAATGATGGTTCACTTCAAACCTGCTCAGGGTACCTTCCTGAGCCAGTGGATGATCCTCCTTGTATACTCTGAGAACAAAACCACCCTGCTCAGTCCCTTGTCAAGGCATTTGGCTGTTTTTGTTTCTCTTTGCACTGACAGCTCAGAGCACTGTTTTCCAAAACCGAGCAGAAATAGGAGCCCTACAAGGAGGCAAATTGTCAAGCTGAAGCAGTAAAGGCTTTATGGCTCCCCTAATGCTGAGCATAAAGCACTAGGAACATTTGAAAGTTAGCTGTAATGTCTAAATTTTTAAGTGCAGTCTCTTTGCAGACAAGATGCATGTTGCTATTTCAGTCGCTGCACTTCTCATGCAACTGTTGGGCTGAACTACTTCCAGGCAGAAAATAGAACTTAGTCCATGTGCTCCAGAATACTCAAGTGTTCTAAAAAATTTAGCAAAAAAAGTCTGAGGCTGAGGGTAATTTGTGCCAAAGGAACCACCAAAAATGTTACATGAGCAGCAGCCTAAGTGCTGCTAGGACCTGTGTGGTTAAACTATTCCAGCACCAGGAGTAATTAATCCATTTTTTCCCCAGTATTTGGGTACTTACTGGGGAATTCATCAATGCAATGCACAGCAGCATTCCCTGTGTGATCATTTTCCTTACTGACCACCAGACCCCCACAAACAGCACAGGACACTGAGGGAAAAAGGCACGTTTGACACGGGGCTGGCCAGGCGTGTCCCAGCAGGGAAGGTTTGGGAAGGTGCTCCAGTCCTTTGGCAGCTAAGGTGCTCCAGCCCTGAGAGCTGGGGTGGGATTGTGGTGCTCCTTGCCACAGCTTAGCACCACCTCTACAATCACTTGGAACCCAGAAAGGGGACAACACTGTAAAGAACAGCCTGAATGAGGAGAAAAAATCAGCAGAAGAAAAGAATATGGACACACAGCAAGCTTGAAGGGCCTTTTCTCTGGCAGGCTGTGTTCTGCCAGTGAGCTCGAGGCTGCTGAGATCTAACAGCACCCAGCCCTCCCAGCAGGTTTGCACTGCTGCCCAAATGACTGCTGGGGAAAGGGTTCTGTGCAAACCTCCTCTTTTCCTGCCTGCCATTGAAGATGTCACATTTGACTGTCTTTATATTTTATAATACATCAGCCAGAAGCTGCTCCTGCCAAAAGAGAAAAAACCTTCTGCGTATTCCAAATTGCAGTGCTTATACAACTGCCAGGTTATTCACTTGCTGTTAATAGTCAAGACCCTGAAAAGAGGAGAAAATGTGTTGCCCACTGAGCACTATGCAACAACTGCAGGCACCAGAGCAATTTCATTTCCAACATCCACCTCTGCCAGGAAAGAATGCTCCTCCAGCTCCAGAAGGAGCCATTTCATGTCCATTCTCTTTGCTGAAGCCACTAAAGGAAAATCAGAGCAATGCACTTTTTAATAACTTTGGCATAACTAAAAGAAAACTCCATAAAAGGAAGCCTGGTTCCTGTCCTTATTTGGCAGTAAAACATGCACTGATTGTGAACATGGCTCGAATGCAAAGTACAGTGTAATTGAGCTGTACGAGCATTTCAGCTTCAGGATGGCACTTCTAATCCTTCTCTCTTCTATGATCCAAAGACTGTGATGACTTAAAATGAAGAGTGTTCACTTGTTTACAACGCAGACTCAGACAATTGAAAAGCTTACTGATTAGAAGCCATTATTCATCCATAAATTAAAATTGAAAGTATCAGCAAGGGTTATTTAGATGCTGTGCTCCTGTATTATTAGCTCACATATTTTGAGAAAAACACTTTGGACTGGCAAAATCATTCCTGTACACAGGGCAGTAGCCAGTGTAGTCCAGTATCCTCTCCTTATAACAGCTCCAGTTAGTTGTTTTGCACAAAAAACTCTGTTCCAGTGTGTTTTGAGATAGGCTATCCTAAGGGAGTTTTCTTCTATTGCCCAATATCATGGACACTGGCTTGTGTTCTAAATCCTTTCCAAATGCTGTCCTTTTTTTTTTTATTTTAAACTTTTTGCTGCCAGTCCTTGGGGCTGTTGCTTCTCTTCCAGACCTTACTAAGCTCTTGGCCACACCATTCTCTTCATAGGCTATTTCTTTTCCCCTGGGCTGTGACAGGGCAAAGCTAAGAGCAAAACTTAAAAGCTGGAAAAATTAATAGAAAAAAAAAATCATCCCTTGCTCTTAAATGAGCAAGTCACAGAGTTTAGCTGTGGAATTTTCCAGGCAAAGGTCACTAGAGGTTGGGAGAATATTCAGAGCAGCACCAGTACTGGTCCTTCTCCTCCCTGGGGATATTGGCTGCAGGACACAGACGTGGGGTGACAGCCCAGGTGTGCTTTGCTCTTGTCTCACCTGCCTGGGCTTGCACAGGGCATTTCAGCCCAGAGGGCTTCACCACTCCAGCCCCAGGGACAACCCCAGCAGGGTGAGCAGAGCTGACACCCCTGGGCACAGTGACAGTCAGCTGGGGACTGTGTCAGATGGGGAGAGCAGAGAACGCTGAGCACTCTAGACAAGACTGAGTCACTCAAACACTAAAAATGAACTATCAGGCCAGAAATCTTCACTTTAGATAAAATTTCTCTCTCAATAGGTTGATGTAGAGCTGGGAATTCACCTGCAAGACAAACAGGAGATAACTCCTTTTTGATCAGCTTTGGAAACAGTGGAATGAATTTCTACCAAACACCAGCACTGCTCAGGCGTTTGCAGCTGCTGGCTGGAGAGTGTCTGCAGCTGCCTGGGCCGTGCAGGAGGAGGGAAGCCACTCCATCTCCCTGACAGGAAAACTGGGGATGTGCCAGGGTGATGTGAAAGGATCCATTCATCCAGCGGCCAACAGTGGGAGTCCTTATGGGACTCAGGGATTAGGCAACCACGGCAGACAGGGATGGCAAATCTGCACTTCTGTCCCAGAGCATGCTCCCTGATGCACGGGAATTTATGGTAGAAATCCAGGAAAAAAATAAAACATGGCACATGTTGTAATAAGCTAAAAGGTATTTATTTTTTTGTACAAAGAGAACCATTGAACTACTAAATGAGTTTGTTATTCCTGCGATGGAAGGACAAGTAGCAAATTAGCTCATTTCATTATTAAATTAATATCAGATTAGTGTGTTTAATTGATCTAAGTTGTTCTGATCCAGCTGAAGTTGGCAGGTTTGAACCAGCCTGATGCTGGTGTGCCATCATGAGTTATTTCCCTTGGCCATCTCAGGGAATTTGAGGAGACTCAGGCGCACCAGGGGAGCAAGGAGGCACACGGGACTGACTGCCCTTCCCTGCTCCTTCTCTCCTCTTCTCCACACTAACTCTGCTGTCAATCACTGCTGCCAGCCAGAGCTGTGGCTGCCAATCACTCTGACACTGCAATTCCCAAACCAGGGACTCTTCCTGGGAAAACTGTTGACTTGGCTTTACATATTACTCCTCACAGGATTGTTTTTTACTACCTGCTATAGAATTTCTGCATGCACAAGACGAATGCTCGTGAGGACTTAATTTAAACAGGAACATGACAGAATTGATAAATCTAGTGACAAGAGTAAGAACGGGCAAGAAGAGAGGGAGACCTGTGAGTTATTCTGCTGTGCTGAACACGCGACTCAGCGTGTCACAGTCTCTGGGTACACTTGACATTTCACAGAATAAAGGGAAGACCTGGTGACCCAAGCAGAATAAAACAGTATTTTTAGATGCAAAGCCACTGGGACTCAGCTTATGGAGTTGCTGGAAGTGCTGCAGGACTGCTGTTACGGCACAAAACTAGCAGTAAAAAGAACAGCAGAACTATCAATGAACAGGGAAACAGGAGCACTGCAGTCAGAAGGGAAAATGCCTTCCTCCCTGGAGGTTGTTTAAGGCTTTGGAAGAAGGCATTTGGTCAGTGCTGCTCCCCCAAACCACAATGGCAGGTGTGTTATTGATGAGTGGTGGGAAACACAGCACATTCCCTTCTCCCTGAGACCCTGCAGGGGCATGGAGAAGGACTTGGATTCGAGGACCTCCAGCCCTGAGCAGGCTGGGATAAGCTCCAGCCACCATCCTCACCCACTGCAGGCTGCTGCAGGCTCCCACAGCTCCCACAGCTCCCAGAGCTCCCAGAGCTCCTCTGCTGGGGCCAGGCTCTGCTGCAGGGCTCAGCTAACACAGCTCTTGTGCCTGCGACCAGCTGGGCAGTGCTGGTGTGGGGCAATCGCCTCTCACTCAGCAGTGCCAGGCACCGATGGGGCAGTGCTGCTGTGGGGCAATCGCCTCTTGCTCACCAAACATCGCTCTGTGCCAAGCCCCAGGAGGAACACCACCACACTGCTCAGTGCCTGTCCCCACAAAAGCATCTCTGACTGGGACGGAGTCATTCTGGACCGAGAAACAACCATCCTCAGCAAAGGGTTTCCTGCTCATTCACTTCTACTCCTGGACAAAACCATCACCATATAAAAATTCTCAGTGCTTTGGTTAAAACAAGCTCACCTTGCATTGTCCCTGCCGTGTGACTTCAAGAAGTTCATGTCACGGTACCTGGACAGGAATGCCACGAGCTGATCGTTTGTCCTGCAAGAGAAAGAACAAAAGATGCACAAATTACACTGCGAAAACCACTGTGTCTAGAGCAATTTATGTACTTTTTGTTCTCATTTGGGGACCATTCTCAGACTCTGAAGGAGGTGGCTCCTGAAAGAACTTCCAACCTGCTGCTGAACTTCAATGACTCCTCCCACTCCGAAAGCAAACTTGGAAGGAAGCACAGCTTTATTTCACCTTAACAAATTTCTTATCAACCCTTTGCAGGTATTTTAAGCACTATAATAGAGTATGTATGAAATAATACTGCTCAACACTTTAATAAGAAAATCCAGCTGTGACATGACTCCACTGATAGCCCCACTTTACATGCTTTGCTAGGTATTTCCTAGGGAATTTGGTTTAGTGTCTATTGGCATTTCATTTGTTTTCACTGTGTAACAGAGAAGAGGCCAAGGTTGGAATGCATAAAGCTAGAGAAGTTTGATGTCAAAAGGACAATATAATTAATAGGAACAAAGGAGTTTAGAAGGTTAATTCCAATTAGTATGACAGGCAATCTGACACCAGCATTTTCAAAATTTCAGCTGACATGTCCAAGAATGTATTTACGCTTGACAGCTTTTGTGGTCTGTTATTTCTTTAACAATGGAGAAAAAATGTTCTCTATTTATCTCGGTCAGCATATTTAGGAAAACTGAATAAATCACATTAAAAAGATCTTAATCTCCTGAATAGCATTCAAACCCACAACCTTATAGACACACCACCATTTAAGCAATGGTCTGTAATGAAGCTGATGGCAGAAAAACTCAAGACAAAAGAGCTGTCAATAGTACTGTATCTTGAAAACATTTCATTATTATAAGCCACAGAAAACCAAGTTAAACCTGAATGTGTTTAACTGTGTTTAACTTCTGGGGTCAGGCTGCAACAACCTGGAAATGTTATCAGCCAAGTAAACTATTTTCATAATCTCACTGATTTTATCTAGACCAAATGAGTTATCTGTCAATCACCCATCCTGACAGACCAGGCCCCAGGACCCTCCTTGTGTGAGCTGCAGCACCTCCCAGGGTCGGACTCTGCATCTCAATTTGGCAAACTCAGAAACTGCTCTCTGTAGGGTAAGCTGTGCAGATTTTCACATTTGCTGCTCCAGTGACTCTCCATCTTACTGGGATGAATAGGCATTTAGTGAATTTACTTAGCAATGCTTCCACATGAAATGGCTTCAATGCCTGACATCTTCGGGTGAGTTTCTAGGCAAAAGCTGGCATGCAAAGATGATCTTTAGAAATATAATCAAGTTTGGAAGTGCTTGAGCTTTAATTTCCTTACAGGATAAAAGTCAAATCAACCACAGTAACAATCCACACCACTCAGTAAAACATCATCATTTCTAGATTGCTCACCAACCTGCATTTTGCCATTCCGCAGTACTCTACCAAGGGTATTGGCACTTGGGGCTGCCATGCAAACTTCCCATTGCTTCTCAGTTTTTGGATAATTCTTATAAATGTCCAAATGATGCTTAGCTCTCAAAGTAATCAATAATTGGCATTTTCCCTCTTCTTGAAAACACTGGTGGTATCTTGGTCCTACTTTGAATATCTTTAATTTTTGTTTTAAAGAACACATACAGAATTTTACTCCTTGCCAATTAATATGCTTCTTTTCATGTGCTGACAACATGGAACTAAAACATCATAGTTCCATTTGGTGAAACTTTCTGGTTAATTGACATTTAGAGTTATGCAGTCAACCAATTCTGTGCTCAGCATGGCAGCACACTGAATTTCTATTAAGCCTTCACTCAGACTCCTCCTTCTGGCCCCAACACCGTGAGGATGCTGCACATCACCTCTGACTTATTCCACCAGAAGACATTAAGAAGAAAATCAAAGGCATTGAACTCGCTGTAGATGTTAATGCATTTGTTAAAATCCTCACCTTGCAGAAAACCTTGCCTTCGGGGGCAGATTTCCTAAATGCCTCTGGCACAGATGCTGCCACACTCCACACACAGCAGCAGAGGAGCCTCTGCCTCGGCAGTGCCTCTGGCACTCCTTCGGAGAAGATTCTCCTTCGGAGCCTTGGGCCCATTTTTTCTCTAAGTAAGGCAATCGAAAGCAGAGATTTTCTGATGAAGACATCACTGGGAGCAACAGCAACTCTGCACTGCCAAATTAAAGTCTGCTATAGCTCCACAAATTTCAGGGATAATTCATTGAACATAAATTTGGCACAAAATCTTTTACAAACTATCATGGTAAAACAGAAAGTAACAAGTGCAACACAGCCTTCTAAGAAGGAAATAAAGTCATGGGGAGAGGGAGGGTAGTTCATGCTACTGATTAAAAATACACTGATATTGCATATCACATTCCTATCAGTCTCCACAGTGTGTAACACAGCACGAGTACAGAGTGAGGAAAAAGCCTTTCTGCAGTTGGTGCCTGAGGCTGATGGAGACACCACACAGCTCCCACCTCCATCTCCTTTGCTATTAAACTCACGAGGAGGACAAGGCACCAGGCAGGGTTAGTCAGGGAGGGAGGATGGTGTGAGTCTAGGGGGGCTGAGGGAAAATGAGCATTTTCAGGTGTGCAGCACATGGGCAGCAATGGAAACTAATCCTCCTGTGAACTCCGAGCGTGGAGAAAGCTCGTGTGCGTGGGAGGGCTCCAGGAGAAGATGGCAAGTGGAGAGGGATGGGGAAACAAAGCATTTCTGAGCTCTCTGGTGCAGGTTTGGCTCAGCAAGGGCAGGTGTGCCAGCTGGGACAGGTGCCCCATGTCCCCTTGCTGAGGTCACCTCGGTGGGGTCCTGGGGGCAGGGGCAGAGGCTGTGTCCCCAGGCTGAGATGGCACCCAGCAAAGCTCGGCCAAGCCCCCAGGGCTGGGCTCAGGGATGGGAGCACTTGGCTGGGCAGGCTCTGGGGCTCTGGGGCTGCAGAAGGGACCCAGCCCATGGCCCTGCTCAGAGGGGACGTGGCTGAGCCCCTGGGCTGGGGCTCTGCCTGGGTTGGGGTCAAGATCAGAGCCACAGGGCTAAGGGAGAGAACAAGGTTCAGTCCTGCGTCCAGAGGGGAATTCAGAAGGCACAGCCAAAGCACAGCAAGGTCTGCTCCTTGTGAGCAGCCCTGGCCAGGACTGGGGGGTCCCGGGCTGGGAGCACCCCAGCAGCACTCAGGGAGCACAGGCACACGCTGAGCGCTGCAGCAACCCCAGCACACGGCCTGTGCCCAGGGGACTGACACAAAAACAGGAAGAGAAGCCCTGACGTGGTGTCTGCAGTGCCTGGACACGCTGGGCTCTGTGCAGGGCCCTGTGCACTGAGCCTCTGCACACAACACAGGTGGACACTGCCCAGGACAAAAGGCAGCGCTGGTTCTGAGCAAACCCTCCAACCCTGGGGACTAATCCAAGCAAAGGGCAGAGATGCCCTCAGTCTGCAGCTGTGAAAATAGATTAGGAAAGCCTTTGGAGAATATGAGAAAAGGAAAATGAGAGATTGCTACTTTTGAAAGATAGTGATGGCTAATAAAAATGATCTGATTCAACAAGGTACCTAAACACATGGGCAACTTGAAGGATATAGGGAAGAGCAGTCACTTCAATGGGATTATTAATATGCCAAAAGCTGTACAATTTAGTAATAATTTGGCCAAGTTGGATCAAAAGTTGAGAAGCTTTTGGCAGCACACAGGTGTGGAAAGGGGAAGGCAATATTTCGCCTTTGCTATCCATCCCAGAGCAAAGATCAGCATGGCAGGCCTTTCTCAGCAAAGCTGATTGCTACAGCAGCAATTATTCACAAAACGTACTGCAAAAATGAGAACAACAGATATTATTTCAGAGGCCAACTGCACGTGGAAAGCTCTGGGTGACAGATAATACCTCTGCTTTTACAACACTGATGTCTTAAATGGTTTGTTTTGTCTTTCAAGTCAGGTTTAACAGAGGAACAAGATAATGGAAGAAAACGACTGCCTTAGCAGCTGAGCTCGCTGGAGCTCCTGGGAGATGAGAGCTGTGCCCGAGCACCAGTGCTGCCGTCTGGGCTGGGGACTCACCCCTGTGCACTGCCGAGCTCTGCCCCTGGGTGCTGAGGCACCGATCCCCATCGTGGGGATGGAGGCAGCTTTGCAGGGCTGAACGATGCTCAGGAGATTCCATTAGCAATACCTTCATCTTGGCCCTGCTTTCAATTACTGCTTCCCATTCAACCATTGTCTGCTTCCGATGGAAAAGAACTAGCACAGCCAAAAAAAAGCGAAAGTCTTTTTTAGATGTCACACTGCTGAATAAACCTCTTCCTAGTGAGAGTCCATAAATGCCTGGGAACAAAAGGGATCTGCTGAGAGAAAATAGAATACACGCCATCGTCTGCTTCCTGAGCCACTCCACAAGCTATTTTCTATAAATTCAAGGCTTCAGATGGCATTTATAAAATAAATAAATAAGCCCACTGCTGAGAAGCAGCAACACATGCTTAAATGAAAATCCTAAAGAGACCATATAAGAGAATTCCACCAAGGATTAATGAACAAATGTGATTAAAACTATCTACAGCTCTGGACTGCTGCCAAAACGCTGCCAGCAGTATTTGATATGTAAATGCTTAAAACATTTGCTGTGTGTGCTGCTGTTGATGCAAAGCCTCTATAGAGAGTTTCTCCATCTAATTAGAGATATTGGTTTAGCAAACTTTGGAGTCTATAAAAACCCTCAATGTCTCATTATTCTTTTAAAATAGAATATTCATTTGTTTGGAACGTTTTTCAGCTATATCCCATGAAACCCTGAAAGGCCCTTGGCTAATAAAAAACTCCAGCCCCATATCAGCTAATAAACCCTACAGCTTTTATGATAATAAAATTCTCACAAAATGCACTCATTAAACTTGGTAACTTGTTGCTTTTGACTTTCTTTAAATATTCACTGGGAAAAAAAGTCAATTACTCAATTTCCAATTATTTTATAGCGCAATTTCAAGACAAGCATTTCAAATCTGCAGGACCTTATCAAACACACCACGCAATGGTGCAGTCGCTGTCTCTGATGTGCTGAACCCGGAGCACCCTGGGAGCTCTCCCAGAACGATGCAACTTCCACACTGCACTGCCATGAATCCTGCGGGTAAGGGCCCCTGTGCTCAGCAGCAGAATGGGCCAAGGTCACAGAGCAGGTGAGGAGCTGAGCCTGTCCTTGGCTGATCCTCCATCTCCCACCGCCGCTCCCAGGGGCACAACAAACAACTCTCAACAGGAAACTGCTCCAGGGAGGCCAACCCAGTCATTCAGAATGTCCATCTCTGCTACAGACATGTCACCAGCTCACCAGTGCTTTGAGACCTAACTCACTTTTTAAAAACATCCCCTCAGTCCCAGGAGTACCTTTGGATCCTAGGAACTCTTTTGTCTGTGACAATGACATTTTCTCAGCATCGCTGCTGCTGCTGCAGTCACAAGTAAATGAGAAAACACTGCCCTGTAACACCGTGTCACATGCAGCTCTTTTTCTCTGATTTCTAAAGCAACTGTGAGTTGCAAGTTAG
Source organism: Acanthiza pusilla (assembly GCA_036630365.1). Classification (NCBI taxonomy): domain Eukaryota; kingdom Metazoa; phylum Chordata; class Aves; order Passeriformes; family Acanthizidae; genus Acanthiza; species Acanthiza pusilla. Next base: position 443,662 of record JAXCHO010000030.1, on the reverse strand, counting down.
TGTATTTTAGAGTAAAACTATGAAACACATTAAGGGAGTTTGCCTTTCATAAATCTAATTGTGTGCTGTTGCTAAGTCTAGATTATTTGTATGCTTAACAACAACAAATGCGCTGAAAAACACTTGAATAAGAAATGCTTCTGAAGCACTTTCCAAAGGTGCAACTGCACAAGGCCTGGTACACCTGAAAATTATCAGAGAAAATCAGCTATGTGCAGGAGGACTTACTCCCTAAATAACCTGGCATTGATGCATGCAGCTCAGAGGTATTTCACTAGAAAGGATGGAAATGTTTCACCCTGATTTGTTAAAAACAATTTTCTATTTATTTTTCTATTTAAGTTAATGAATCATCAGCACATCATGACCATTTTTTTTTCCATCTTGCTAGTCCAGAACTTGAGTGCCTGACAGATAGCCTTTGCTACAAAGGCCTACAAATGCCTATTCCAAATAAACATTTTTAAGTAAAGGCAGAGACGTGTGTATAACTTAGATAAGGGATAGAAAACTTGTTAAAGGTATATACTGTAGTAAAGCAAAATTCCTCTCCCACCACATTTACAAGAGATGTCAGTTTAGTTGAACTGCATGTATGAAAAAATGCTCATTTTTATCAGTGCTGGCAAAAACTGTTTATCAAGCCTTGCTGGCATTCCTATTATTCGCATTTGGAAATTAACATAATGCAGATTAGTGCAGAAAAATACAGCAATGTGGGGTTTCACCTCTTCAACTTGCACTCGGATCTAAAATGCTTGGCGTTTTTTGATAAGCAACCCAGAGATTCATAGAATTCCATGATTACTCAGCATTGTGTCAGCTCCAAACACAGAATCACAGAAATGCTTAATTTGAAAAAGACCTTTAAGACCATCGAGTTCAGCACTGCCAAGCCCATCCCTAACCCATGTCCCCAGTGCCAATCTCCTGAGCAAGTGCCAGCCCTGAGGACGCAGATTTCCTCTGGCATTGGTGCCTGCCAAGTTTACAAGCAGAAGTTTCTGTTCAGGGGCTTTGAAAACTACTGAAGAGAGAGAAGTGCCACATCTGCCTGGTCCCCACGCCAGCCTGGAGCACAGGCAGTTGGTGCAGTCACATTATTGTCTGCTACCTCTGACACATTCAGAGTTTGTTTGCAGTTTCCTTCTGGTTTTTGATCCCACCAACACAAATCTACAAACTGAAAAAAAATGCACTAACACACAATCTTCTGATGGCTGTTCCCTGGCAGGATCGATGGCTGGATACTCTCTGGGGATGACAGGCGTGTCTGGGGGCACAGGAGTGTTTGGGTTCTCTTTGGCAGACAGGACACAAAGCAGAAGGTGTCTGACTGCTCCGGGGGTCTCGGAGGGGCACAGGCGCTGCTCTGGAGCCAGCCCAGCGTGCCTGGCACTCAGAGCTCAGCTCTGCTGTCCCTGGGCTGCACCAGCAGTGACATCAGTGACATCAGTGACATCAGTGACATCAGTGACCTGCTCGTGTCCCAGTTCACCCTCCGTGCCTCGCGGCCGCGCTCACAGCAGCAACAGCAGCACCGCTCTGGTCACGCTGAACTCTCCCCAAATTACTGACCCAAGGGAGGAGAAGCACCGGCACAGGCAGGGCCAGGGGAGCTCGCCCACACTGGGGAGAGCCTCCCGGGAAAGCTGTCCCATGCAGGCAGCTGGGCTCACACCAAGCACAGTGAGGCCAATGTCACTTTAGCCTGACCTTCCACCGAGAGCTGCCATTAACACCTCAGTCTGCAACTTTCCAAAGCAGCTGTGCTTAGGATAAATGGAAAGAATTGTGATTTTCACGGTAAAAATGCACCACTTTGGTGGACGACATCAACAGGTCCAAATATGAATGTTTTTAACCTTTTTCTAATACATATAAAGACCAACTGAATGCAGAGTGTGGAGCTAATGGACACGTGCTACCTGCTGACAATTTGGCACAGAAAGGCTATTTTAATATCACACTGTCAAAAGTCCATCGTATTTTTCATTTCCATCAATAAGGAAGGTGACTGTTGACGTAAACGATCATTTTGATAGACAGAGAGCAGGAAGCAGCAGTGCAGCTGAAGAGGTTACCTACACAGCTTCGAGCCACACTGCTGTTTACATTGGGACACATGGCTAAAGAGGATTCGTGCCCAGAATGTCTAAATTTAATGAGGTTATTTACTTAGTTTTAATCCTGTAAGGAAAAAAAACAATCTCTCTTTCAGCATATTTCTATTTAAAAACTTCTACGACAATAAGGGCTTTCTCTCACTGGAAAAAAAACTATGGAGTGACAGAAACATTGGTAAATGTGCTTTCTGCCCAAAGTGCATGTTTGAAGAAAGAAGTGCACAAATTTACCACATTTTGTTCCTTAAAATACTAATATTTTTAGTACCTTCAATAGAGAGACAAATTCCCTCTTGCAAGTTCTTAATCAATGACAAAAAAGCTTTTTTCTATCCTCTTTCCTATTGATAAAGCACCATGGAAAGGACTTCATTGTGTTTTCCTATCTGTAGTGCTCCAAAGCAGCGCAGTGCACTCAGTTGGTGTTTGTGTGAGGCAGAGCAGAACACAGCGCTGAGCTCCTGGAGCAGCCTGTGGGAGATCACAGCAAAGGCTCTGTGGTGCTCCCCACCTTAGAGGCTGTGGGAATCTGTTGTTCCACGTGTGACACACATTAATAATGAAAATCAGCGCTGTCTTCCCCTCGCTCTGAGAGCTGCTCTGCCTTGCCTTGCCTTTCTCATGGCAGGGAACTCTCCATTGGAAAAAATGCCCAAGAACCATTTCTTCTCATGAGGCCAATGCCTTGTGTCAGAGTGGCAGCAAAAGTAATTGTTGCCAATTACTACACAACTTCTAACAGCTGCTGGAAAGGATTTGCCAAGATAATTTACTTTTCTCAAAGTTGCCTTTACCTGCTCTTACAATAACAGACCATTCCATTTCTGACCCTGCCCCAGTGCAGGGATCAATACAGAAAACTCCACATTTAACTACCACAAACTCCTGATGGGCCATGGTCCCATGGATGCCAGAATATAATTTGAACGGATGCAGCACAAAAAGAGTTAAAACAGACAGGATTATCCTATCTCACAAAAACGTCTGAGTCCACTTAATATCTGCTGAAAAGTATCTGAAAAAAAGAGCACTGAAATACTTGACTAACCAGCTGCTAATACCCAAGGATATTTAATTATTAAAACTAAACATGATATAATTTTAGCTTTATAAAAGCACTGGGATTTTATTTAGTACAGAACGATGCTCACTGCTTTGTGTTTTTGCAGTGTTTGTCTGCTGCTGCATATTCATGTAAAACCTCATCTGCCTACACGATACATCCCATTTTGATGAAAACAATAATCACTGATTAAATAAGCAAGTGGAGTGAGCTGCAGAAATGATAAAGTTCATTACTCAAATTAGTGAGACTTTGTATAAAAGAAAAAATCTAGATATTGGGCTGAGTAGGATCTTTTTGTTTGTTTATACCGTGTGTATTTTGCATGGCACAGTTTACATTCAGCAGTTTTCTTCACCATCTCTAAAATTAAATTATCAAGAGTTTTGTGCAGAAAGAAATTAAAATTAAACATGAGCACAGATTTAAAGCAGCCATTCACTTCATCCAATTTATACATTCCTGCACCCATCTCAAATTTTGTTTGTACAAGTGAATACAAAAAATGATTTGTTGATTGTTGAAAAATGATTTGATAGTTATTGAGCAATTATAATTAAAAATACTCACTTTCTTCCAAGAAAGTGGGAAGAAAGAAACCTCCTTCGCCCTGCTCATGGTGGCAGGGCTCTGCCGGTGGAGTCTGTCACTCTGGGGCACAGTGCCACTGTCCTGCCACAGCAGAGAGCCTGGGCAGCCTCAGGTGCCAGCCTGGGCCAGGTCCTGTGCCAGGGATGGACCTACCCAGAGGATCCACCTTGGATTTACAGCCATCCTCGTGGGCTGGGCTCCTCAGCAGCCGCAGCATCCTGCACTGCACACTCAGGAGAAACTTTTCCTTTTCTGCACACAGTTGTAAAGGTGCCACTCTTCCAGCTTGAATGTTAAATTATGGTCATTTGTCAGCTTCTGACACATGACCTGCTCCCCCTGACGGTGACTGACCCTGACACCTCACTCTCACCCACTTGTCACGGCAGGAATCGGAGCCATTCCATCCCATCTTGCCCAGGGGACCTTCCAAACCAACCTGACCAAGAGAGAGCAAGCACAGCTCGTGCAGGACTCTGAAAATGCTCTCCCTGCGTTTGTCACGGCAGGAATCAGAGCCATTCCATCCCATCCTGCCCAGGACACTTTCCAAACCAACCTGACCAAGAGACACCAAGCACAGTTCCTGCAGGACTCTGAAAAGCTCTCCCTGCGTTTGTCACTGCAGGAATCAGAGCCATTCCATCCCATCCTGCCCAGGGTGCCTTCCAAACCAGCATTGGCCAACAGAGCCAAGCCCAGCTCGTGCAGGACTCTGAAAAGCCCTCCTGCTCACACTGCTGGAGCCACCCTGCACAGCCCCTCCGTGCAGGGCCACCCCCAGCAGGGGACACAGGGCACACAGGGCACAAACGGGACAGCCCAGCACCCCCTCCAAAGCTCACATTCCCTGCTGCCACAGCAGCCACAAGGTTTGGCAAGAAACTTGTCAATCCCGGAGCAGAAAGTGCTCACGGTAAGCTTGGGAGCAGCAGAGAGCTGAGACCACCCCCTGGCACTGGGACAGGGAGCAGAAAAAACTTCTAAAAGAGCACAAGGTACAACTCAGTCTGCACTCCTGGGTCTTGCCATGTCCCTGTTTAATGTGCAGTGCAATCCTGGACAAAAATTGGCCATCTTTGTCTGACATTGCCATCTTTGTCTGACATTGCCCTGAGAGCAGACGGTTCTTTGGATGCAGTGGGAAAAATGGACCTGGGCAAAGAAACTTCTTCCCCATCTCACACTTTCAGAGGAAAAGGCCAGAGGGAATACACACTGACCCAATGAGCAGCTTCAGTCTCCTAGCTGGAGTCACCCCAAGGGAACAGCGGTGGCACTGCGCTGGCACGAGGCCATGAGGTGCTCTCCGTGCCAGGGACACCTCCGAGGGCTCTTCATCCCCCATGGGACCCTGCGGCTGAGGGACTTCCACAAACTCCTTTAGAAGAAAAGTGGATTATTCTAAACCAGGCCTTCCTGAAGCTCCTCCTGGGCCTGCCACTCCCTTTGATCCCCGAGCTGCTGAATCAACCTGTCGGAGTGCATCAATTCAAAGGACCAGAAGGCAAAACAGGGAAAATGGGGTCAGGCTAATGGGATTTAACATTAATTCTGCACCAAGCCTGGAAAGATGGAAGAACAGGGCCTGGAGGGTGAAAGGGATAATGAACTGAGAGTTGATGGAAGGAAACTTAATTGGTTTTAACAACAGAAGGTCACATTTTGTTACCTTTATTTGGGTTGAGTAATGATCTTATTTTGACAATTTGAGCCAGCTGATGACCTGCCCTACTCTTGGTTGGGACTGTTTTGGAGTTAGTCTGTGAAGAATGCAGAGCTGGGAGCTGGGGCACAGATGTGGCAGGGAGGATGTCTGCAATGGAATGTACAGATCAACCAACTCAGCTGGGGCTGCTGAGAGGACACCTGGGAGCTGGGAGGGTGATGCTCCTGCTCACTGCTGCGCTCAGCAGAGCTGCAGCCAATACAGTCTGGTTTCACCAAAGAGAACTCGTGCTTCACCTCAGCTCAAGGAACTGAGCTGGCAAAGGCAGCAAAGTGAGGCAGTGTCAGCAGTGATCCCCAGCACGGCCAAGGGGACAGGCTGGGAGCTGGAGCTGTGTCCTGCCTGCCTCTTCTGCTGGGCTGCAGCGGCTCAAAATGGCTCTGCAGGCTCCCAAATGGCTCTGCATGGCTCCCAAATGGCTCAAAATGGCTCTGCAGGCTCCCAAATGGCTCTGCATGGCTCCCAAATGGCTCTGCATGGCTCCCAAATGGCTCTGCATGGCTCCCAAATGGCTCTGCATGGCTCCCAAATGGCTCTGCAGCGGCTCCCAAATGGCTCTGCAGTGGCTACCAAATGGCTCTGAAGGCTCACAAATGGCTCTGCATGGCTCCAAATGGCTCTGCAGGCACTCTGACGATACCCAGCCCTGGTATCTCCTGACACACAGCATGTTCCAGTTTCCCAGGGAGAAGAAAGGTCAGGGTGTGTAGCCTTCAGCTGTGGTTCTCAGCTGCCACCTGCAGCATGGCTTGAGCCCTGTGGGAGCACTCTCAGCCCCACAGCAGCTGCACAAAAGTTTAGCAATGGCATTGACCCTCCCAGAGCAAGCACAGCCTCAGTCCCTGCAAGCTCTTGCCACGGAAATCATCTGAAGCCACCTTGCACTTGAGTGCCATGGTGCATCCCATCGTCAGAACACAATGATCTGAGCTGCTGCCAGAACATCTGAGGCTGCCCCAGGGAAACCAAAAGGTGACACAAATAACCAACTTGGATTTATAGACCCTTTGGTCTTCAGCTGCCCCAAGAATGCATTGTTCCAGGATTACCTGCCAGATGTTACTTTGGGGCAGCAAACTTTTAAACTGAGATGGACTCTGCATTTGGAAAAGGCTTGGCCCCAGACCAGTTCCTAATGTGGCAAAGAGTGCAATTATCCTGATGAAAGCTTAGGGGTGCTTGTGCCACAGCTGGCTCATCAAGTGATGCTGAATGCTGGAGAGAATTAAACTGCCAGCAGCTGAGTGGAATGTGCCACGATGAACCACCCAGAGCCTCACCCCTCCCGTCAGCCTGGAGCTACCGCTGGGACATCACCAGCGTGGTCAGTGGCATTCAGCTCTGCTGTTCAGACAGAGATTCAGAGCAATCCTACAAATGCAGAGGTAGTGCTGTGCAGGATGAGCAGAAAAGAATTATGCAACTGTAATAAGTGCAACTGTAAAAGCCAAAAGTCCCTAATTCTACCTGGGACTGCACAGCAAAATGTAGGTCTGGAATTGCTGCACTGCCAGGTCAGAGCTTCCACAACACCTCAAGATACAAAGCTCTGATCGCTCAGCACTAGCCAGGACTGTAAAGAAGAACAAGAAGAAGCTTTAGGAAAAGAGACACACTCTGCACACATCCCTGAAGATGAAGAACACACACAGAGGTGCTCTCCTCTCCTGGGAGCCACTGGGCACTGCCAGACCCTGCCCTGCTCACGGACACAGTGGGGTTTGTCCCCACGAGGAGAACAGAGGCCAAGAACTTCCAGAGCAGCTCTCCCGTAAGGAACTGCACTGCAAGAGCTCAGCCTGGTGCTCCCCACCCACCCTGCACTAAGGTCTGGGGAAAAAGGAGTTTCCTTCCACTGGACCACAGCAAAGCAAAGAGGCAGGTGCTGTACACTTGTGCCACCCCTCTGTAGCCACAGTGGGTTAACAGCTGCATTTTATTTATAAAAGAGCACTTTTTAGATTTTATCTCTTGTTCCAAAATAGCTTTAATTCCATTGCAAAGTATTTCATTCAAATCATTCCTTCAGCTCATTCAAATGCAGTAATCCTGAATAACAAAATGTCAAAGTGCATAATTTAATACCAAGACAAGACCAGAATTTAGGTATCAACTGGCTGATAAATCTTCAACATCAAATACCATTCAACTCTTACACTTTTAACCCTGTTTTCAAGGGCAAGAATTTATCTATTCATCTCTTCCTCTCCTTCCTAATTCAATATCACCACTAAAAGACTGAAATATTCTGGCTCACCCTTTAATGGCCTTTTGGTTCACAACTGTTTAAGAGTGACTTGGGAAAGGTATAATAGCACATGTTGTGCTATTTTCACTTTGAACTGCCACCAGATATTATTTTGCAGCTGTTTTATGGTAAGTGGCATCCTGAAATCTAAACAAAAAGTGTCTTAACGGCAATTTCAGCAGATTTGTAATTTCCTGAGAGAATTCAGCAAGACCACGAAGGGAGAGCATGCTTAAAATAAAATGCCATAATAGGAATGTTTCCCTCTTTCAAACAGTTTTAGCTTCTGGAATTTGATAATGATTTCACCGAACTTTCTGAAAAAACCAACAAAGCACAACTGAGTTGAAGAGACATTAAAGTTTCTGCTCACAAAGCCCAGGGAAACACCACAAGGACCTGTTTCTCTGCAGCTCCCATTGCCCACCTCACACTTAGTCCAAAAAAAAAAAAAAGTCACTTGGAGCAAAGTTGTGGGAGAGCACACGAGACAGAAAGTCACCCCTGGGATTTTCCTGAGATCAACATCCACTGCAGCTCAAAGCCCCTGAAGATTCTTTCCCAGGAGTGCAGTGAGCATGGAGTGCCTCGGGAAGGACTTGCCAGGACGGGGCAGCCAGAGGGGAGCTCTGCCAGCCATGGACTCAAGGAGCAAGAGCCACTCTGCACAAAGGCTCCTTCTCCTGACTGGGTCACCCCACAGAGACAAGCTCTAGGTGAAGGACAGGTTTCACAGACATCCCTGGAGCTGTGAAGGACAAATAGGGAGCTGGAAGGATCCCTCAGGCTGCTCAGTGCCTTCCTCTGCCCAAGGCACCTTTACCCTCAGGAGAACACAACTCCAGATCTTGCTGTAACACCCAAGACAAAGGATGGGAGTGCTGCCCAGGAACCGATGGTGCACACGATCACAGCATTTCTGCTGCTGCTCTTGCAGACCAGGCTGGATGGTGAGTGAAGCCACAGAAGACTCACACTTAACTCTCTTCTAGGAAACAACCTTTTTTCTCAGTCATAAATAAGTAAGAATAAATTGCATCCAGAATGCAAAGGGCAAACAGATGAAACCCCTTGGCTCGGGACAGCAGCCAGGCAGCCCCCAGGGCTCAGTGCCCATCTTTGGCACTGCCCCCTTTGGCACTGGGGCTGTCACCTGCCAGGCTGCTGCCCCGGCTCCAGACATGGCTCAGACTCTCCAGTTCTCATGGGAAGAGAGAAAGGCTCAATGCTTAGCCCTGTAATCAACAGGAAAACATGCTGCCAAGTGCAAGGGTACCTCCAGCAAAAATCCCACTCCAAATCTGTGCCTTACTGATGCATCTTCCATCTGCATGACTGTGAAGATCCTGGACAGCCAAAGCAGCCCCAGTGTGAGGAGCATTTATTTCTCTTGCCAGGCTGAGGCTATGGAGCACATCTCAGAAGTACTGAATATCCAAAGGAGTTCCCAAGAGCTGCAGATGTCACAGCTCTCCAAAGCAAAAGCTGCTCTACATCCTTGAACCCAGGAGGCGAGGGCAGAAGGAGTCACCTCAGCTCTGCACAAAGGGCAGGTCTCCCATCACTAACGTTTACCAGCGTGAAGAAAATATTATGTTAACATCAGATGTAAATAAAAATTTTAAGGAAAATCATTTCCACATTTCACCCCACCCATTTGTGACCATGCACAAAACCACTGCTCTGCCAACGACTGATAATTTAAAGGTAAAACAGAGAAGTGGAATAACAAACCAAAAAGATAACCTTCTATATATATATAAATCTCAAGCAAAGTGAGGAAAGAAGAAGAGAAAAGGTTATTTGAGGGATTAAAGACAGAGGCAAATATGAAATTCTCAGAGAATGCAGATTCAAGAAAAACACTGATAAAATTCCTTTTTGGACACGAAAAGAGATTCCCTGTGAAGCATTAAGAGTGGATTGACATCTGGCTTGCCAGATAAAGATATTCTGAGCAAACAAAACCTCGTACAATGCCAGTGACAACCCTGAGATAAAACCCTCAGGCGCTGGTGTCTTACCAGAGGCTGTAGAGCAAAAGCTACCTGAGCTGCACTCCCCTCTCGATGGAGGGACACGAGGAGCAGTGCTTCAGCCCAGGACAGCATTGCAAAGGGCACTTTAAAGAACTCTAAAGTACTATTTGCCCGTGCCTGGTGCATTATTCTAGGGGCAAGGCCTCACCTCAGATCAGCACTGCAACTCTCCATATGAGGTGTAAGGCCAAATTCAGCCCTGGGACGTCACTGTCCCTTGTCCAGGCTTTCATGTCCAGCACTGATTTATGGAGGAAGGAAATATCTGTAGAGCACAGCTCTGAAATCTGAATCTCAGTGAGACACAGAATTGTTAAATTAATTCAAGTCAAACTGATGAGAAGTGAGACAAAGTGGAACTGCCTTTAGAGGCGATGGCTTTGCTGTATTTGCATTTCCCAGCTCCCACCAGCCCTGCTGGCTCTGGCATTTCTGAGCTCACAGCCGTCCAGAGGGCACCGCTGGGTACAGCAGCCAAACACGAGTAGCTTCACTGGGTTTCTTTTAAGTTCCTTTGTTATACCTGATTGCCCCTAATTGAAAATGAAGTTGTGTCTGCATTCCCTGCTCTATCAATAAGACACTTGATTTTCTTTCTATTCTGAAGCACTCCCCAAGCTTCTGCTAATAATTTTGCTTGACCTTTATTAAAGACCAAGCATTAGCTGGCAATTAGATTTGGTGATCCCTTTGGTGATTGAGGCTCAGTGATTTACTGTAAATTATAACAGTTCAAATGTTTCATTATGTTTATTCTTCATACAACTTTGTGGCCAGGTAAGCACTGACATGACATTCACTGTTAAATGATCTCATTAAACTTCTTAATTTAAGTGGTGCAACACTTCACCTGCCACATTAGCCAAGGACTCCTGCAATGCACATTAAACATTCAGCAGGAGTAGATGCTCTAGCATAGTTCACCTTGTTGGAGTGAAATTTCAGTCCCTGAACATAAGGTTGACTACGTTATGCTGTTTGTCAGAGACAATAAATAATGCAAATAGATACCCATGTAAAGTAAGAGGTTGAAGACATTGATAGCTTTCCCACAAGGTTTTGAAAGAGGCTCTCAGAAGAAAAGACTTTAAATTATGAAAAAATGCCACTAAAATTTAAAAAGTTCAGGAAAAGGAAAGAATGTGCTGTTTTCTTTCATTTCCCTATGAATGCAATGGCTGTGAGAGATGATTTCTCGAGAACCCTGCAGGCACAACTCCTTTTTTATTCACAAGCACGGAGAGAAAGGAGGGGCAGCCACAACTTCCCAGCCCTGAGCTGCTTGTGCAGGTTTGTCTTTAGCCACTCCATCCCTCCTCTGCCTGCTGAGAATGCTCAGCAGATCTGAACGAAGTCAAGGTTGGATAAAGCACCACCTCATTCCACCTGGGCCAGCAAAGAGCACATTGCCTCAGGACTGAAGGGAAGCACAGTGTTTTTGTTGGAGGCACCTTCCTGCCCAGACTGTGTGCCAGGGATCTGTGCTGGAGCTGGACCTACAGCTCCACAAACAGAACACTCAGGCAGGAGGAGGAACAACAGAGCTATCTGGATTTTCCTGGCTTGCATATGGTTTATTTTTAATTGTTTCCCTCCCAAAATGAATAGTTCTAATATTTTTCCCTAGTGTCTTTATATTGTATGATCCTTAACATCTGCTTCTGCACATCTCTCTGAAGGATGAAGAGCTCCTGGCAATTCTGCTGCAGTCTGAACATATCAGACTACTCCCCGGACAGACTTAGGCGTCATCATATTGTATTAACCCCACATACTGAATAGGGTTTTTTTTTTTTTTTTTTTTAAATTTAGAAGGCTGGATTAGCTTTTATTATCAGAAGAGAAGTAGTAAAGGTTTCAGAATTACAGATGGAATGGCAGATGGGAAGCAAAAGCTTAATATGAAGCTGCTCTGGATAAAAACTATTAATCCACAAAATTAATATGTTCTTATGCAGGGAAACCTAGCAAAACCCACTGCAATATGACTAACCAGAGAGAAATGTAAAGTGCCCCTAGCCCATTATCTGACAAATCATGGCATGGAGTCTGAAAGAAAAAAAAAATCCCTCCAACACCCTATTTAGTATTTCCTGGAAAAACAATCAGCCCTCTCTGGGGTATGCAGGGAGGCAATGGCTTCCTAAAGATTATAAATAATACTAATTTATAGCATCTCCACCATGAAAATGAAATGGACTCATATATATTTGATAACATTTTCGAGGGTTTATAGCTGCAATATTCCATATTAAAAAAATACTTAACTTTACTTGTAAGTCACTGTCACTGAAGCTGCAGCACTGAAAAGGTTTCTTGTTTTTTGCTGAAGTGCATGGTGGCGTGAAGAGGAAGCACATTCCCTCAGTTCTGTAACAGAGTCCTTCGGCAGAGGGGAGGGGAGCACTGGAGACCCTGCCCAGCAGCAAGGGGAGCACAGCCCCAAGAATTCCCCTCTGAAGAAACAAGCGCCTGGAGTGCCCCAGCTGCAGGGCACTGCTCAGAGTCTGGATGGCTGCAGGCAGGATGGCACTGCCACAAAGAATCCTTCAGCACCGAACCCAGCCTGCCCCACAAACCCCGCGGCTGTCCATGGCCACGTCTGGGAGGGACTGACCCCCCTGGCCCTGAGGTGTCACCTGCTCCACAGGGACCTAGGACAGCTCAGACTGCCCCAGGGCATGGCTCAGCACCCCAGGATAACTGCACAGCCCTGCTGGCTCTGGTCTGGAACCACTCCACACCTTCAGCACTCATTCTCCCACAGTTTATCTGTTGCACTCACAGTGCCAGCACCTTGCTCTTCCTTCATGGTGTGACATTAGTCCTCTTGTTAGCATCAGCACAGCACTCCTCACCAGGAGAGTGAGAAACAGGGAGTCACCAGCTAGCTGTTCCCAAAACTCAAGATACACAGAGAACTACACACTCTCCATTGCAAGTAAGGCTGATATGTCAAAAGTGTTGGTTCTCTTCCTGCTGGACATCAAAAGTGTTTAAATACTGTAATTTCTTCATTCAAATCCCCACGTTCTAATATCAAGGCAGTCTCAGTGACTCTTTCTCCCCAAAATGTGTTGCATTTCATTGAGAGTGCCTAGAAACTGGCACCAGCAATAAAGATTTTTGTCAGTCCTCACAAAATCCTTCTAAGGCATCGGCTCAGGGGTTTTGTCATTGTTCAGTTCAGGGGTGATTTCTGTCCAAGCAGCACCTTCAGGAAGGATTCACACTTTGAGAGAGATCTTGGAGAATCCGAACCAGTGGAAGCATTTTTCTCCTCTAGGAGTATTAAAACCATGCTATCACTCATCAGGAAATCGCCCAGGAAAGTCACTTCCCTTTTCGTTGATTCATTTCAACATAGAGGGAAATAAAAGCCACAAAAAGAATTTCATGTTTTCTTCTTCTTAGTAACTCTTACAGCCTACACCAAACAGTTGAAGGATACTTGGGTTGTTTGGTTGGTGGTGTTTTTTTCTGTTTGTTTGGGGTTTTTTTGGGTTTGTTTGTTGGGTTTGTTGGGGTTTTTTTTTGGGGGGGGTTGTTTGGTTTTTTTTGTTGTTGTTGTTTGTTAGTTTTGGGGTGTTTTTTGGGGGTTTGTTTGTTTGTTTGTTTGTGGGTTTTTTGGGGGGGGGTGGTTTGGGTTTTTTTCATGGACTATTTACTTTTGCACAATGTAGCAAAATTACAGAATGCAGCTCTGAGGCCTGGTTGATATAAATCCAGAAAGAATATAATTTTACATAAAATCACAAGCCTTATCATGCGATGATGTGTGCAATTCTTTGCCTGATGCCATCTGAATAAAGATTCAGGCAATGGCTGAAGATATAATTGACTCCTAGCAACTTATTTGTCACTTCCACAGCCATTATCCTCCACAGAAAAAGTACTAAAAAAAGGGAGAGGAATACCTGAATCTATATTCATACCTTCAACACTTACTGAGCCATCAAATCAAGCTGTTAATCAGAGCCCTGGGAGGGAGGAATCTCTCCATGCCTGGGGTTGGTTTGCTGAGCTGCAGCACTTCTGGCTGATTTACTCATCCTCTCTTGCAGGTATCCCTTTTGTTGGAAATAAAGACTAACTAACAATGACTATCTGAGCAGCCCCTCAGTGGAAGTCCCCCCTGGAGGACACACAGGGCACACTCAGGTGACTGAACCCTCGGCTACAGCGTGGCTGGCACACACCAGCCTCGCCAACAGGACTCTTCTGCTGTACAGCAAAGGAAACTGCTCCTCTGCTCCTTGGAGCACAGCACAGACATGGCATCACTCATCTCCACAATTATTTCCTTTAGGAACAAAGCACACACATTCTTAGAGCACTCACTGTACCTGATGGGGTAGTCGGCAGCGCTGAGGTTAATGAAGAAGTCCCAGGGCCAGTCGCTCATCTCCATCAGGTCCTTCATGGTCTGCAGGTAGGTGCTCAGGAGGCTTGCCCCTCCCCAGATGGTGGCCATTCTCCACGAGGTGACCCTCACGTTCGGGTACTGGCTGGCAAACTGCAGCACTTGCCGGTGCAAGTAATTGGATCGCTTTACAGGAGAGAAGAGCAACACATTCACGTTATTCTGTCCAAAGCTGTCTCTCCCTGCATTCACTAAAGGCCAACACTTCCTGACTCACTGAGTGCTGCCATTGCTTTGCCCTCACTTACTGTGGTTCACAGCCTTCTTCTGCTAAATGCACAGAGAACCCTGTTTATACTTTTTGTTACAACTACAGCAATCACTAATCAGTGTGATTAGCTTTATTCACCATTTGCCATCACAGATCCCAAAGAGCTTTTGTAAGGAGGTGACTGCTACCACCTCCCTTTTGCAGTGTGTCACCTGCCCGAGGCACCTTGGGTCAGCTCTCAGCCAGGGCCATCACCTCAGCCTGCACCAATTATCAATTACTGCTGACTAAATGTACAACAGACAGACAAGGGAAGTACTCATCGACATAGAGAAATGAAGGCTGTTACATAAAGAAGATAACAAGAAAGAAAATTTAACGGGGAAAAAAAAAAAAGAGGCTCCAAACACGTAACAGATGGAGAGACAAAAAGTGACGTGCACTTTAGGCAGCAGAGGTAAAGGGAAGATGAAGGAGATGACAAAGATGGGTAGACTGACAGATGGTGAGACAGGCAATTTATAACCAGTGATATATTACCTTGTCAACATGAATGTAATAAAAATGGTCTTTATGGTAAATAGCCTTAAACATGCGCTGGAGCTGCCGGGAAGCTCTGCCATGAACAACCAAGACAAATGCGATCCTGACTGGGTTGGCTGGCATGTACTCTACGGAGTCCTCATCCCACTGAACATTGTTGTTGGCTTTTCCTGTTCGAAAACAAAACACAGGACATCTCTGAGTGTCTCCACAGGGCAGGGTCAGAGAGCAGCACACATTCCTCCCGGGCTCCTTCTCAAAGGCGCTTTGTGCGGCAGGGAGAGAACGCTGGGGCCAGCCTGTGTCCCATGGTTGTGGCCCTCTCCTCTGTCCCCAGCAGGGCCATCACCCCTGGGGCAGCAGCTGTGTCCGTGGGGCTCACCCTGAACGAGGCTGCACCAGCACGGACGAGTGTCCAGATGGTCAGGAGCTGACCAAGCTCCACCTGAGTGCAGACATTGGGACTTCCAAAGGAATCACCTCCAAGTCTGTAGGCAGCGTCCAAAGCATTCAAACAATGCCAAGGCTGACACTCCCCAGAAGGAAAGGCTTGTTTGGCCAAAGCTGCTCGTCCCCAGCCCCTCGAGGAACAGCTCTTTGCAGCAGCACTGCTCATAAATTAGTGCAACTTTCTTGCCCCAAGTTGCATTCAGATTAGACATTAGGAAATTTCTAGCTCTGTGAGTCGCTCTTGACCTTACATGGGACACAAACAACTCAAATGGTACTTCTTTAAAAAACCCTCTACCACTGGTTCAGTAAGACTTGGATGAGTATTAAAACATTAGAAAGAAGCTTACATTTTTTTTCTATAATTTTCAGTGTGTTTATGATGGCCATTAGCCTATGCCCAGTCCTACTGTTTCTCCTGTGCAGCTATTGAGCTTCACCATGCACATGCTTAAGGGTTTTGCAGAGTGACAGGGACAAAAAGGGCCTGTGAGAGAAGGAAAATGTGACTGCAAAGAGAACTGACAGGGGAATGAAGGGCAATTGCAATTGCAAAAACAAGCAATTTTTCTTTTAAACTGCTTGGATTTCAAGCTGATGATGTCCCATCAATGGACTAAAATATTTTTAGTGGTTTTCATTACATTTTTGGATACCTCTCTTCTGAAATCAATGGCTTTCTGCAACGATATGCAGAAGGTGAGGGGAATTTAAAAGAGTCATATTGTGGGTCTTTTATTTTAATCTAACTTGCTTTCAATACTTACACTATCATTTATCTAGCAATTACTGAGAACAAAATCCTCTCAAATTTTCACCTGAAATGCCACCTCACTGCATCAGTTTTCTCTAATAAATTCCTGCAGTGACTTATTTTGCTCTCTGCTGTTCTCCTTCTCTAACCTTTTTTTTTTCATGTGCTTGTTCCTTTCTTCTCTCTTAGGTTTAGGTTTTTAAACTTGCATTTACCACCTGCACACTATTATGGGGTTTTTTATATAATCCTATTCTCGGCTGCCTGGAGTTTCACAAAGGAAGAATGCTACTTTTTCCATCTGTCAGACTATCTGCTACTTTGCTTTACACCATCACTTCCCTGGTTTTAGCTCACGGCTGCTGAGCACTCTGTTCTGCAGACTCCTCCACTGATAAAGCACCAGCATGGTTTGCAAAGAAGATGAAATTGGCAGCAAACACTGAGTTGAGGATCTGCTTACAAACAAACACAGCAGGACTTCAGATCTGCATGAGCAGGGTCAGGACCTGAACAGCTCCAGCCACGTCCCCTCTGTGGCACTCGTGCAGCCCAAAGCCAGCACATCCCACCTGTGCACCAATGTCCTGCCTCAGGCAGCAGCACATCCTCCTCTGGCCCTGGGACAGGACACACAGACGCGTCAGATGGCTTCACTTAACATCCCACCATCCACTAGTGATAAAAATCTGAAAGGATTTCAAGGAAGCACTGGGATTTGGCAGCCACTCCAGTGCATCACTGCACTGCATTCTCCCCATGCGTGTGCATTATCATTCCATGGCTTCCAGCCACAGCCACCTCAGTCCTGCTAACAGCAGCCCCACGATCACCTTCTCCTCACCCACCAGGAGCAGAGGAAGGGCTCTTCCCTCTGCAGCACTCCCCATTCCCAGCCCTCACTGTCACCTCTCAAGGTGCCATCCTCTGCCTCTCCAGAAAACAGAGTCGAACCAACACAAAGAATTCCCTCTGCGCTTGCAGAGGCCACTCGAGGCAGTCTCAGTGGGGCTGGAGCTGCACTCCTGCTCACCTGGAGAGCTCCTCTGGGCGTGGGTATTGCCTGTTGAAAGAAGTTTCCTACACACTCAGGGAATTTGCTTTTTCTAGGGTAACTTAGGCAGATCAGTGCTTTACAAACCATAGGAAAAAGCCCACAATGTTAATACAAAATAAAACAAAACCCACAAAGATAATGATTGTTACATTTCCATTTTGGGAGCACAGCTCTACCCTCAGAATTGCTTTGCACACATGAGTGAGTGAGGAGAGTGAATGGAGCCTCCTCTTTGCGGCCACGTGGCACAGGTGAAACAGCTCTGGCCTTGAATCATGACTTGTCTGAGGCTTCCTCAAAGTTTGCTGTTTCCTTACACAATGGGGACAGAGGACAGAAGAGCAACTTCTCAACTTGCACTGCTCCAGAGAAACTGGAGCCTCAGCAGGAGGGCAAGTGCACACCCAGATCACAACAAACACCTTCCAGCCCAGGTATCACAGGGTGTTTATTGTGCTATCCTCCCCTGAAACAAACCACAGCACTTCGCTCTGTCACCAAATGTCTTTCACAAACTTACTGAGAAAAGTGAAAGTTGCCCTCCTGCTTCCTGCTCAAAGCCTGACATCTCTGTGTTAGCAGCAAAACCTGTGCCTGTTCTCGAAGATAACAGGAGAATCTCAGCTCCAGAGCAATTTCAACTTGTGCTTTCTACGCCCAGAGAAATCAATACTCATAATTAAGAGTTTAATCTTCACCTGTTGCAGTATTATTAAATGCTGGAATAATGAAGATAGTGCAATCATTCTCACATTTGTTGTGATGCCACATTACGTTCAATCATCTCCCAATGTAACTCAGAGCCAATCTGCTCATCTCTTACCTCTCCTGTTAACTAATGCGATCAGACTTCTCCAGCAGCACAAAGCAATCTTTCCATCTATTTTGTGAGCCATCTTATGTTTTGTGAATCCGTCCATCACCTGCTCTCAGTTTGGTACTGTCCTGGCTGTCCAGCAGATCTCTGCACACACCTGGAGCAGCTGACTCCACCTGAGCCCAGCTGTGTGCACTGTGCCCTGACCCACGAGTCAGTGGGCAGAGGACATCAGAGGAGCTATTGCTGTGCAGCTCAGCACACATTTACTGCCATTACATCCAGAAATGCAATCAGAAGCCTTGCCATTACAGCAGCAGTGTGAGCAACAATCACTCCAGAGAGGAGAGCTCTGCAGTCCCTTCTCAACCTCCCAGGAGCAGCCCATTCCCTCCAGTGGGACCATTTCTGCCACAGCTGAGTGCTAGCTGCTGAACTCAGATTCCCACTGTAAACTCCTTTTCAATTGCTCAACAACTCAACAACACAGCAGGTTGAAAATTTCCAGCCTTGGCTTTCATCTGAAAATGTTTTCCATTTTGATTATAGCAGAACTAGTTTTGCCTTGTACAAATGGTGGCAAGACCAAAAATAAATAATAAATACAACATTTTCATTTAGGAAACAAAAATTTTGTATCAGACCTGATAATAGACGTAGCTGGAGTTATATAAAAATGACAAAAAATGTCATTTTTGACAAATTGAGCAATTTCCCAGTGAGCCATCAGGACCTGAAGAGAAGTCTTTGAGGGTTTGCTAACAGCAACATTCCCTGGCCTGAGGCAGAGCTCTTGCTGGAGCTCAGCCCCAATGGTCCATTCCAGCAAGGACATCGCTTGCCACAAGGCTTGAGAGGGGAGGGTCTGCCTTGCTGCAGTGCTCTGCAGGGAGGACACCCTGCACAGGAGAGGCAACTTCTGAACACAGCCTGTGTTTATCATACTCAGACGAAAAGACAATTTTTCCTACGCCAGAACTTAGAAAACGATCTTTGCAGCATTAATCCCAACTTTGGGATGCCAATTTTCACCTCCAGTCTAAGAAATGATTCACTTGTTTCCATGGTGGCCCTTGTGGAGATCTTCAGTGAAAGAAAAGATTTTACATGAGCCACTGATCACACACACACAGATATATATTTAATTATTACAATTATGTCTGTACAAAATGCCCCCTGGTCTATTCACTGTGTAGAAGACCCCTCTGGTAAATCAGACATTTACCATGGGGTGGAATCACCCTCAGTGTGCCCTCTGAGCCCAGCACATCACTGCCCAGGCCCAGGAGGGGCTCCAGGAGAGCAAGCCAAGCTCCTGAGGAAGATCATTACCATCACTGCTCACAGCTGTGGCTTCTCCTCGTGGGTTTAGCTTAGCACAGCAGGAGAGGTGAAACCATCTGAGCTGATCTTCTGCACAAGTGTCCCCAGTACGGGGATTCGAGAGGGATGGTTACGATTCACAGAATGAAGCATTGCTAGTTGTGTTCTGTAGATTTCCTCTAAATTGCTGTTACCCATACCTTTTATCTCTGAGTTAGCATTGAGCACTTTGGAAAAAAATTCAGGAATCACGCTGCTATTGAAGAGTGGATACTCAATTTCTTTGCAGTAATGTTTTAACTCAACAATCCTGTTCTACTATTTTTCAGTCTCAGACTCCATCAAGAATTACAGGAGCAATTTATGATCCCCTGTAACTTCATATGATCAAGTAACCCACAAGCAAAAAATCAATGTAAGGCAGGAGGGAAGCAGTGAGACATAATTTAGAAGCACTCGGTAGCTACTGCATTTAACATTAAAGAGACAGATTTCAGTAATGCTCTTTCCATGCTGAGAAGAAGCCCTGGCTTGGAACAAAGGAGCTGCTGATGTGAGCATTTTGAGTCTTCTTTAATCACTTCAGAGGGTGACAGCACAAACTTAGGGCAGTCAGAGAAGAGCCACTGCCTTACAGATGGAAATTCCCTTCGTGAGATCACGGGAAGTTCCTCTACGGTGAGTTTGTGGCTGATAAGCAGCACTGCATCCCTGCAGAATTCCTATAAAAAGGGAAGCTCACTGTAATTACAGAGGTAGGTTCAGTTCTGCTGTTCATCAACAGAAAAATAAAAGGCATGAAAGACACCCTGCACTAGAAAACTCTGGTGAGTATGTCTTTTTTCACATGATTTGCAGAATTTACTGTAAATGAAGAAATACAAAAACCTTGAGAACAAGGACAGCAATTTTTTGTATCACAAGACCTGCAAAAGCAGTTGGGATAAC
This sequence comes from Acanthiza pusilla, assembly GCA_036630365.1. Lineage (NCBI taxonomy): Eukaryota > Metazoa > Chordata > Aves > Passeriformes > Acanthizidae > Acanthiza > Acanthiza pusilla. The sequence goes on along the minus strand of JAXCHO010000030.1, from coordinate 423,340 downwards.
ACAGGACTGTCCAAAATCAATCTTCAGGACCCATGCACAGGTGTGCAGAAGCACTCTCACAGTCACTACATTTCTAACAAAACCAGGCAGCATTTGGTTTGGAGCAGCCCAACATATTTCAAACAAAACATTTGCTCTATCTTGCAGTCAGTATCGAGTTATTACTGAAACCATTTTTATGATTTGCAAATGACCAACTAATTATCAGATTCCACTATACTGCACTTGCAACACACACTAAACTTAATTTACTACAATACTTATCTAGGCAGGCCAATCATCTCTCTAACAAGGTTGCTTTTCTGACTATTCTAATTATGAAAATGGTAGCATTCCTGGGAGACAAATCTCAATTATTTGTAGTTTTGCTGGAGTGTGTTAGTCAAGCATTTTCTCCCTATTCCTACAGACTGCCATGAATAAATAACACTCAAATGCAACAGTAAATTAATTAATGTTGAATTAGAATGAATCTCATAATAATAGCATTTATCATATCAATTAACAGCCAATTAGCACATTATGATCAGTGTTATGAGGGTGAATACAAAATGCCTTTTAAAGAAGCATTAGGCTATTTTTGCTATTGGACTTCAGAGATGGAACAAGAAGGAGATCCAAGAACAGACAGAAATATTCCTTGCAAAGACCACTCATCCCTCTGGCACCTTACAGCTTTGATTTCACAGCCCAAACCTCAGCCAGTCCTGGGCTGCACCCAAAGCAGCAGGGCTGGCAGCTCGAGGGAGGGGACCCTGCCTCTCCTCTCTCTCGTGAGACCTCAGCACAGTCAGCTCCAGTGCCCCCAGCACGGGAAGGGCATGGAGCTGGGAGCAGCTCGGGAGAGGACTGGAGCACCTTCCCTGCGGAGCCTGTGGGAGCTGGGGCTGCTCAGCCTGGACAGGAGAAGGCTCTGTGGAGACCTCAGAGGAACCTTCGGGACCTGCAGGGGCCTCCAAGGAGAGGGACTCTGCGTCAGGAGCTGCGGTGACAGGACAGGGGTAACGGGTACAAACTGAAAGAGGGGAAATCCAGGTTTGGTGTTAGGGATAAATCCTTTACTCTCTTTATTAGGGATAAATTCTTTACTCTGAGGGTGGTGAGATACTGGAATAAGCTTGCCCAGGGAGGCTGTGGATGCCCCAACCCTGGAAGTGTTCCAGGCCAGGCTGGACAAGCCCTTGAGCAGCCTGGACTAGCGGAAGATGTTGCTGTCCATGGCAGGGGGGTTGGGACAAGATGATCTTTAAGGTCCCTCCCAACCCAACCCATTCTATGATTCTATGACCTGGAAACCACAAAAAAAGGGAAAGACAACTATTTACAGGTACCTGTGTCCCACAGCCCTAAGAGGATGCTCAAATTAAAGAGATTTTCCAGGGTGGCTCTCAGGACAGACCCACAGCCCGTTCCAGCTGGGATCCCCAGCTCAGAGACAAAACCTGTGGAGCCCAACCAGCTAATCCCTGCAACCAGGAGCAGCTCCTGAGGGCACCAGTTGCACGACAATACACCCAGGATGAAAGGAAAAACTGCAGTCCCGTCCTTCATGGCTAACACATCAGGTGCCAGAGCTTTCCTGCCGTGTGAGCCACCCTCCTCTGGCAGCGAGCTCCCTGCAGAGGAGACACTTCCTTCGGCTCTGGGGCTCCAGAGCTGATTCCCACCCAGCAGCGACCACTGCCAGCCAGACCTCAGGAGGGAGAGGTGACCGAAGGCAAGAACTGAAAGGGCTGAGATGAAGCATGAGTTTAGTTCTCTTGGCCACCACTGGCTGTGGCTAAGGACGCTCCTGCCAACAGCCCCAGACTGATGAGAACAGAATTAGTCACACAGGATAGGTCATCCCACCACTCCCAGGAAAACTGATGACACAAACCCAGACTTTAGCATTTATAAAACTTCATTGACAACTTACATTTTCTGGACAATCAACCACTGCTTTAGGTGGCCTGGATTACACTGCGGAGGCTGCCAGCCCTCTCCCTGCAGGTGGGTCACATCTGAACTGGGACACCACCGCTCACACCAAAACCAACAATGGGCTCTGCAGACAGCTCCTCTCTGAGGAACCTCACTCCCGTCCCTGCCAGAGGAGCCTTCAGATTTCTTGTGCAGGACAAAATGAAAACACAGAAAATGTCCTTATTTCAGCTCAGACTTTCTCTTCTGCCTCAAATCATCAGGAAGCTGAAGCCTTCAAGGAACAGAAACTTGAAAGCCAATCAGTGACTACAAGAGCAACCGAGGCAGACATCAAACAAGAAAGGAACAATATCAACATAACAAATCCTAAGCAAAACAGCAACAGAAGTATACCAAGGCCTATACTTCAAATTAGCATTTGAAACAGCCCTGGCTGATTGGAGTGTCTGTTTCGGTGTGTTTGGAGACTGGCACGCGGGAACCTTTACACCATTGCTCCCTCTCATGCTCCCAGCACGAATAATCAATAGGGAGTGAAAACACAAGCAATTACACATCTCCACTTCACATAACCTCCCAGGAGATATTATGTACTGCTGAGACTCCCAAGAAATGAATAGGGAGATAAAAGCATGTTTGTTACCTGCCCAATCAATGTCTTCCCTTTCTGTTTTACTGTGCTGTCGTCTTTTGAGTCCTATGTAGAGTATCCCTCCCCCCAAATAATCTTAAGAAATTAACAGTCAATCATCATAATCAGCTGATGTAAGGCCAGGACCACGTTAATTTATACCATATGAGTATCTGGACTGTTAACTTGAAGTTTATCCTCCCTTTGAGATTCCATTACATCTGTCTCCTGTTTTTTGAATGTGGAACTGGAAGGACAGAGTCTGCCTTTATTCTCTACTCAAGATAATTATGAACATAATGTTGGAAACAGCCCAAGAAAGTAAAGACTTTCACATGTATTTTACATAGCTAGCTTGAAAAGGTCAAGTTAGATACTGAGGATGAAGGCTGCACTAGCAAAAACAAAATTCAACCCTCATACCTGCTCCCTGTGTCAACGTGCTGCAAAATGGGAGCGTTTAGCTTTATGTTTTACTGAACACTTGCAGTTCAAACGAAATTAATAGCAATTTCACAGTATAGTCCAAAGAAAGGGGAAAGATAAATAGCACAGGTCTGTACAGATTCACTGCAAAGTTCTCCTGCTTCCTCTGCATCCCTTGGAGTCAAACTGCACGAATTTCAAAGGCTGCAGGGCTGGGACTGAGTGCTGTCAGGAATCTCACACTGTGGCAATAAAAGATGCGTGAGACATCAGATTCACTTGTGTGTAGGTACCATAAATATATATATTTTTTTTTAAAATATATATATGTATGCCTCGAGTTTGTATGCACTGGTAGATTAGCTAGGAAATGGTTGGAATTGAAACATTAAACAGCACACCTAAAAACCAAGATTCTCACAGAAACAAATGCAATTTCTGCCTCAGAGTGTACATTTTTCAGCACAACTCATTTTTTGACACATACCTCTTGTCAAATATCCTTTATGTCAAAGGACACTGGTAAGCAATGGTTTTATCAAATGACCCAAAGTGCTTCTCCTTTGCCCATGTGAATAGGAACACATGAATTATTTTATCATTGATCAGCTCATGTGCTCCCAGAAAGCTTTGCTACATGTGTACTACTGAAAGGATGAATGTGGAACGGGAATAATCTTACTCAACAGAGAAGAAAAAAAGGACCAATCTTCTCTGAGTATATTGCTTGTCAGACAGAGGAATGCAACATAATTATATTGTGACATTTCCACCAGCAAATAGATTCACTGTAAGCAATTAACACTGGTTCCTTCAGCAGACTTCAAAAATGTAATTGTATGGTCTGCTCAGTTACAATAACCTCTGAATAATAAATGACACTGTACTACTCGAGCTAGATTTTAGCATATATAGAGAGGTTAAAAATCAGGAGAAATAGATGGATGTTAATTCTTGCACAGGCCACCCTTACACCCTGAAATTGTTCATTAACATGGAAAATTTTTAAGGCGTAAATATGCACATTTTTAGAAAAAACAGTGAGTAATCTGGATCTAACTAAAATGGAGAAATTTGGTCTGTGCAGTGCATATAACAATCTGTGTCTCTCTTCCTGGAGATGGGAAAGGTAGGGCTGGGCTCTCCTTCCTGGCTGGAATGCTTTCCAGAAGCTGCTTCTGATCAAGAGGGATTAGCAAAGATGGTTTAAGAAGGGAAAAAAAATCATCGGGCATTAATCCTCTAAACATTTCATAGCCAACATATCTTTAATACAATCCCTCTAATCCAATTAGGGTGCCTTGAAAATCATATCTTGAATTCCATGCTTCATTGTGCCGGGTTCTGAGAGTAAAGCGTGCACTGACAAAGAGCTGCTGAGCACCTGCTCTGCCCCAGAGCCCTGCCCACCCTGTGAGCAGCGCAGCCCTGCAGGAGCAGCACAGCTCTGACTGCCTCAGCCCTGAGCTGTACCAGCACCAGCCCTGAGCTGTACCAGCCCTGAGCTGTACCAACCCTGAGCTGCATCAGCCCTGAGCTGCGTCAACCCTGAGCTGTACCAGCCCTGAGCTGCATCAACATCAACCCTGAGCTGTACCAGCCCTGAGCTGCATCAACATCAACCCTGAGCTGTACCAACCCTGAGCTGCATCAACCCTGAGCTGCATCAACCCTGAGCTGCATCAGCACCAACCCTGAGCTGCATTGGCATCAACCCTGAGCCACATCAGCACCAGCCCAGAGCTGCAGCAGGGCGAGCACTGTGAGCATTCGCCGTCTGAAACAATTGGGAAAGCAGCACCTAACACAAAGTGTTTGCCAGCAAGGAACAAACTACTATGAATTAACTGAGCTTGATTTTTTAAATATTCTCATGCAAACTACTTGACTGGTTTTCCAAGGATGTATATTCACACTTACAGTGATGGTCAAAGACTTTAACAAAACAGCACAGTCTTGTTGCTAAAATAAAGGACTTTGACTCCATTACTCCATCACGGAATAAAAGGATCCCATTAACATACCACTAGAGGAAAACAAAGGAAAAATCAAATTGCCGGCACCAGAAAATGTTCAACAAAAGCAATATAAAGTGATTCTTCTGTATTTCAATAGACATTACAGTTTTGTTAAAAAAATCCAATGTGCAGAAAACGTCACTATATTGACTAAATAATTTACTTGGTGCTGTTAAAAACATCTGGGGAGAATTTGTATGCAAAATACATTCTTGCAGTAATACCATAATTTATACATGAGTTATAAATTTCTCTCAGGTTTTAACAAGTCTGTGATGCCCCTGGATGTCAGGCAGCTGCTTCAACAGTAAATTGTAGAAGGGTCTGCTCTACACAGCACAAGACGAGTATCTGTGCAATGTCTGAAACAAAAAAATTAATGCTGACTTTTTACAGACACAAATAATACTGGGTATTATTTCTAAAATGATCTGAACTCTGCCCCTCAGAGTCTCTCTTCCCATTCTCAACTCTCCTTTTCGTGTCAGCAGTCAGAGGCACTGCACTGGCCCCAGGCAGCTCCCATGTCCTGCGGCTGGGACTGATCCTGCCTCCCATCGCTGCTGCCTGGCGCTGGGGAGCTCTGAGCAGGACCTTGGCACAGCTCATCCCACCCCTCCCAATCTGGGGAGTCTGGCAGAGGTGAGCTGATGCATCAGTGTGCATCTCCAGGAACAACTCAGTGGTGCAGCACACTGTGAGACAGGGCACACATCCAAGGTGTTATGCATTTTAATCAGGTAAGGCGAGTGCTAAAATCTGCTTTGAAGGTCCAGATGTAACCCAGTAGCACTGGTTTCCAATATCTGCGTTTTCCTCCTGCCATCTCTCGCTCATACACAAGGTATTTGATCACTTGTATCACAAAGGCAGGCTTAAAAGAGAAAAATAAAACAACTCATGTTCAGATGTAATTCAGTTCCTCCTCCCCTAAAACGACAGAGCCCCAAACAAATTCATTCACAACTTCGCTTTTATAGTACTGTAGGGCACGAAAATCATCAACTGGCAGCAAAACTGCTAAGTAAACCTAATTTAGGAGATGAAAACGTGTGAAACGCAAGAAACATCTCACAGATTGTAAAATGACATGTTTTTTTAAAAAGAGACCGGGAAAAATAAGCAATGCTGGCCAAGGGCTGCAGTGACAACACAAGGCAGAGGCTCCAGGGGCTCAGACACCTCAGGACCGAAGGGGACAGAGCAGAGCCCCAGGGGCAGAGGGGCAGGGACAACTCAGACCCCAAACAGCTCTGAACCCTGAGCAGAGGGGCAGGGACAGCTCAAACCCCAAACAGCTCTGCACCTCACCGTGCACAGGGGCAGGGACAGCTCAGACCCCAAACAGCTCTGTACTCAGAGCACAGGGGCAGGGACAGCTCAGACCCCAAACAGCTCTGCACCTCACCGTGCACAGGGGCAGGGACAGCTCAGAGCCCAAACAGCTCTGCACCTCCCTGAGCAGAGGGGCAGGGACAGCTCAGACCCCAAACAGCTCTGTACCCTGAGCACAGGGGCAGGGACAGCTCAGACCCCAAACAGCTCTGCACCTCCCTGAGCAGAGGGGCAGGGACAGCTCAGACCCCAAACAGCTCTGCACCTCCCTGAGCAGAGGGGCAGGGACAGCTCAGACCCCAAAGAGCTCTGTACCCTGAGCACAGGGGCAGGGACAGCTCAGACCCCAAACAGCTCTGTACCTCACCATGCACAGGGGCAGGGACAGCTCAGACCCCAAACTGCTCTGCACCTCACCGTGCACAGGGGCAGGGACAGCTCAGACCCCAAACAGCTCTGTACCTCACCCTGCACAGGGGCAGGGACAGCTCAGACCCCATGGCAGCACCTCAGACCAGAGGAACACGAACCCCGAGGGCTGCAGCGAGCCCTGGCAGGCTCTGCCAGCAGGAACTCACCTCCTCACAGCCCAAACGCTAAAGCCCCAAGATTATTTGTAATTGAACCAAGAGGAAATATTTCTTGTTAAGGCAAGGAGTTAGTTAATGAGTAGCAGCAACATAACTTCATTTAATTCATCTGCTGAATTCATTTCAGTCCATCTCCTACTCTGCAGCCCCTCTGAAACCGATGGAGAACGGACAGTGTAAAATCAGAATCAAAAGAGAATTAGCATGTCTGAACCAAATCCTGCTCATGTTTCAGTTCTGAACAATCTTGATCTATATAAATGCAATTACCTTCGAGCCTCCTTAACAATCCCCCATTCTAGCTACAGGAATCAAGAACACCTGACCTGCAATTCCTTTCAAATATAATTTCCCCTATCTTTATTTTGACATTAAGAGAATGATGAAAAATCTCTTCATGTTATTTCTCAATGCTGGAAGGTGAACTGTTTATCCACACACACACCACTCATTCTCGTGCTTTCTTTTTTGAGACTGACCACTCTGACCTCACTGTCACAGTAAGTACCATCTTTCCCCTAATGAAAGAACTCTTAATTTCTGGAAAGACTTTTTATGTAGACTAATCCACTGTCTCCTGACACCAAAAGCTTACTGTTCAGCAGGACAACTTTCACAGAGTTGAAGATGACTTCTGAAATAGAATGCCTGTGCTGGAAACCTTTTTATTAGAACAAAATCATTTCATAAATCCAGAAAAGTTTAATATTATTGTAAATGAAGAAGTATTTTAAAGTAAAAATTACACTTGACACTGTAATTACATTGCCCTAGAGCATAATCCCAAAAGAACACCGAGCCCTTTTGCCAAAGGTGATTTGAGTGTTAATATGAAACTCAACGTGGGCTCATTTTAATTACATATGTGCCTGCTGAGAACATATGATAGAGTCCAGAAAGCTAATTCATTGTCAGCATGACAGCAGGACCTAACATTAAACCTTGCACACCAAGTAAATTGTCCAGATTACCATTACACAAAAATAGGACACATTGCAAATCTGGTAATCAGCATGAAAGCAAAAATACAAAAAAATACTGCCAAATAGAACTCAGCTCTGGGCCAGCAGTGGGCACAGGAAATCTCCCAGAGGTCTGTCATTTTTTCTTCAAAAGCAGCAACATTCAGTTGGTCCATCTCCAACCCCACTGACACCAGGTTTGCAGTGACTTCCAGAGCACTGATCCTCACTGGCATTGTAATAAAGTATTCTGTTGTCTATAAAATGCTTTAGCAATATATAACAGCAGTTTAAAGTAGATTTTAGTGTCGGTTTGGTTTTTTTTCCTTTTTATACTTTGCCTTAAATTTTCTTCATTTAAAAGAAATTGCTGATTGGTTTTGTGTCTTCTTCTCGTTTCTGGCACTGAAAAAATGTTGAGTCAGTTTATACCTCTTGATGCTAACAGGCGTTTTGGTTTACTTTTAATTACAGATAAATCCATGCATCAGCCATTATTCTCCAAAGAAAATGCCTGGAGTAGGAAGAGGAGAACCCAGAGCCATGGGAATGAGCTAAACCTGGGGAAACAACACATAACCACAATTCTGAAGGCAGCAGAGACCCAGCCAATGCTCTAACTGCATCTTCACCTGCCTTTTGCTGCTTTACTGATGCATTATTAATTAATAACTGCTGAGCGCTCCCAATAGAGCATTTTAAATAACAGCTGAATTTCTTTATGGATGATTATGAATCAAAAGTATATCTGCACGTTCAAAGCAATAAACAAGCCCAGGTAGGGAGCCTGCGCTGCTACAACAACTGCCCTTTGAAGCTGGAGGTTTCAGGGATGCTAAATGTCTCCTGAGCAGTATTACACAATTTCCAGTCTAGCTAAATCCAATTAAGCTGAAGAAATGTAGGATTTCCTCCGTTTTGCCTCAGCATAGGCAGATGCTGTTCGGAAGGGAGACAATGGCATTTTAGAAAACCTGCAGGGTTGGTTTGGTTCACTGCTTTATCCAAATGAAGCTACACCAATTTAGGCCAGCTAACCATTAGAGTTTTTAGTTCTCAACTCAGATAATGAAAAGAAAATTGTCAAATCACAAGTATTTCTACTCAAGATTTATGCAAATTATGAAAAATATTTCAACAGCTCTGAGATGTGCTATTCAGGGATGATGCAAGGTTTTCACATTCTTCTTGAATTCTAGACAAACTTACCAAGTACTGAAGGTGTATTTAGGGCATCTCTGTGCGATTGCAGCTGGATAATTCTAGGTATAGTTGAAATACATTTGTAATGCTTTAAGATAAAAACTCGTTTGGAGATTCTATTTATCTGTAAGATATTTTTTTCTATCTTTACCACAGAAAATGAAAAGCTTCATACTATTTGAATAAAATTCCAGCATTAGTTTATAACAATATTGCTGCCTTTAAGGCAGAAAGGAACTCTCATTCCTACTCATTCTTCACTAGATTTAATTACTATCTGGATAAGGATTTAATTTTTTTTTTTTTTTTTACTATAGACTATGCTTAATATTTCTTTCTGGTGTTTAAACTGCTACATACACAGCAAAAAGGCAGCTTCAGCTGTGCTTGCTGATCCTTTTATCTGCCTCCTAGACAAATAATCCAGGCCCTTGTCATATAAAACTTGGTAGATGGGTAGAAAACGAGTCACCTACAGGGTTTTTTGAACAATGCAATACAGAATTATTAATCTGTATTTAGACAAACTCCAGACAAAAGAGCACAAGTAAGAGGCCACGCAGGGCAGAGCACCGAGGCTCCCCAGCACAGGGCACAGAGGAAATGTAGGATTTGTTGATGTTCTGATGGCCATTTGATGGGGCCAGTGTCACCCTGCAGCTCCAGGGACACATCCCAATGCCACCCTGAGCTCCTGCCCCAGCTGTCCCACAGCCCTGAGCTCCTGCTCTGCTGACCCTGACCCTGCCTGAGCTCCTGCTCTGCTGACCCTGACCCTGACCCTGCCTGAGCTCCTGCTCTGCTGACCCTGACCCTGACCCTCCCTGAGCTCCTGCTCTGCCCTGCTGACCCTGACCCTCCCTGAGCTCCTGCTCTGCTGACCCTGACCCTGCCTGAGCTCCTGCTCTGCCCTGCTGACCCTGACCCTGCCTGAGCTCCTGCCCTGCTGACCCTGACCCTGCCTGAGCTCCTGCTCTGCTGACCCTGACCCTCCCTGAGCTCCTGCTCTGCTGACCCTGACCCTCCCTGAGCTCCTGCTCTGCCCTGCTGACCCTGACCCTCCCTGAGCTCCTGCTCTGCTGACCCTGACCCTGACCCTGACCCTGACCCTCCCTGAGCTCCTGCCCTGCTCTGCTGACCCTGACCCTCCCTGAGCTCCTGCTCTGCTGACCCTGACCCTGACCCTCACCCTCACCCTCCCTGAGCTCCTGCTCTGCTGACCCTGACCCTGACCCTGACCCTGACCCTCCCTGAGCTCCTGCTCTGCTCTGCTGACCCTGACCCTGCCTGAGCTCCTGCCCCTGAGCACAGCCAGGCACGGTTGGGTCCCTGCAGCTCGATGAGCCCTGGCAGACACAGAAGATGTGCCCAAAGCTCCTCTGCCTGCAGGAATGAGCCACCTGCAGACTCCTCCAGCCTCCTCTGAGGACAGCCAGCGTGTGAAGGTCACCTCACACTGCTCTGCTCAGGCCTGGAGAAAAGGTTTACTCATCTTTCAAAGCAGACAGAATTTGCTCTCAATTCCCCAAACAAAATACTGCTATACTTTCACTTTCTGATCTCTTTCTGTCTTCTAATCTTAATTCTTCCAGTTTATGGCCCAGTCCTTCTACAGGGATTCACAACAAATAGCAAGAATAACACCTTCCTTACTTTCAGATATTAAGATGGATCATTATTCCTCCTGATGTGTTAGAAGATATTTATCAGTTTGAGTTATGAGGCCTTTCTGACTGTGAAGACTTAAACATCGATTTAATGCCAACTTAAAGACTCCTAAAAGTGTAGGAGATTGCATTAGATAAATAATTTAACAATAAAGGTATATCAAGGCAGACATTATTGCAACCTTCCACCGATCAATCACCATTTTCCATGTTTATCCAATTTTCATCTCAAGGCTCTGTATATCAAATTGCCCAAACATACACTACACAACTGAAATAACCTCATCATTGAATAAAATTGCATAGCCATTAGAATTCTCTAATATCAAGATATCTGACATTATGTTAAATATTGGCTTCCGTTCCATAGGGTAATAAATTTTGACCTAAATCAAATCTTTCATGGATAGCTGATTCATAATGAAAAATTACTGGTTTGTCACTTTACCTTGGGAAATTTATTGTGGAAACTAATATAGCACCATGCAGTCTTTGAAATATGATAAGAAAAACCACAGTTCCCTTTCTAAGAACTCTGAAACAAAGGCAATTGATTTGGTTTGGCACAAAAATATTAGACATACTAGTAGCTACCAGAAAAAGAAAGAAAGATAGAAAAGTAAGAATTTTTCCTCCTTAAAGGTACTTTGGTTCACCAAACTCCTTAGGGAACTCAGAAGAAACTCTGTTATTTTGTAACAAAATTATTTCCAAGTCTCTTGATAAACAGGATTTAAAATCCACATGAATACCACACTAACAGTAACACCACCACCATTTCTGCCCTGCATATATCTGCAGTGAGTTAAAGAGTTAAATACCTGCTCTGTACATGACATGAGCTGTCTGAGGTGCCCCAAAAGCCTGAGACGAATCACTGAATGAAACCCACGTTTGCCCAGTGTCAGTCCAGGACCTAATTTCTAGTTAGTGCTTCCATGCTCAGCCTATGATTTGGTGTAATGGAGCAGATTCTTGCTGTCCCTCCTTAGCTGAGAGCTCTTTAATAACTTCTAGAGCAATCACATTGCATCTCTCCTTTTTCCTTCTCCTCTAAGTGATCCTTCTGCTTGGATGGATTCTAGGAGAACTCTCTGAGTCAAGTTTGCACTGGGGCCCCTTAACGTCACTAATTTATTTCCTAAAATTTTGCAGGCTGCAGCAATATAAAGCAAACATCATGAAAACACAAATGTTTGCATGTTTGGCAAATTATGTCTGGCAAATGGCCAGAAATGATTGAGAGAAATGAAAATGAGAGAACTGTGTGTTAACTGCAGCCCTTTCCATTGCAAATGATGGAGCTGAATCTAGTGGGATTTCTCATTCAGATTTTCTTTTTGATGACCAGGTTAAGAATGCCAGAGATGTCTGAAGCCTCCTTGTAATATTCCTCATGAGCCTGTCAGAAGTGATTTTCTCATTTGTTTTTCAGGGATCTGCAAAGGTAGAACATTTTCAGAATCAGAACTGCCATAAAACTGCTCTTATTCCCAAACATGGGATGGATGGGCTTTGCTTTGGACTATAAACTTCCACAGACTAAGACAAGAATCCCTACCTCTTTATCTTTGCTTGCTCCTGTAAGTACCAAATTATCTTGTTTATTTCTCAGTGAACTTAAAATTTTGGTGATAGAAGTGCATAGAGACATTTTATGGTTCACTGATAAAGGTTACAGAATAAATTTACTGAAGTAAGACATCACTGCAGAGGGGTCAGCAAAGCCACTTTATGGCATCAGTTAAACCTCTAGGCCACTTTGCTTTTAACACTTCAAAGGAAACTTGGGTTTGTGATCACCTCCTGGCAGAAAACGATAGATTTGTTTACAAAACCACATCAGCTCCATGCAGCCTCCCTCTGCTCTGGCTGGGAAAACTCAGTGTGTGCTACACAGAAGACTTCTCCACAATTACTCTTGGTAGCTCTGCTCACAGTTCATCTCAGCCACACCTCTCCTTAGCCATTTGTTTCTCTGGCACGGTGGGCACTGAGCCAGGCTGGGTTCTCCTGTCCAGAATTCCCTTCTGTAAGGGAGTACATTCCTCATATGCTTTTGAATAAATGACCAAAGGAAGTGACTCTCAGACAGAGAATGACTTGGGGATAAATCCTCAAACCTGCTCAGTGTGACAGTGAAATTCTTCCAGAGCACCTACACCTCAGTGCCAGCGAAGGAGAAAGTACGAATGGGTAAAACATACATTGCAGCAAATTTCTCTTTTGAACTTCCCTTTTCCTCTCTACTATTCAGTCAATTGTCCAGGATGAATCACAGCCCACAAATAGATGGAGAAGATGAAAATGGATGGTCCTGTTAGTCAGAGCACTGCCAAGCTCCACACCACCATGCAGCACATGGCACATGCAGAGCTCTCAGCCTTGGAGCAGCAGAGCTGCAATGCTCCACTGCACAGCAATACCCTGGTGGGCTGAAAAATCTGCAATTCAAACCACAGGTGAGCAAGCAGCCAGACACCAACAGGTGTATTCTCACTAGCAAAGTGTTTCTCTTACAACTTTCAATGAGTTATAGAAATTAATGAAGACTTCAACAAAACACTTCCATTAGGATGAGCAAGAAAGTCTCCACAAGAGAGACACAACCACCTTGCAACAAAGAGATGATCCAAGCCATTATCTCCTAGCTGCACAGAGGGCTGCTCTGAGCTTCAGCTGAGTAATGAGGTTTCCAATGAGATCTGTAGAAGATCCATTAGACTGACAGCTTTTTGTTGTTGTTGTTGTTTTGGTTTTTTTTTTTTTTTTTTGTGGTGCTCCCTGACAGGACCTACAACTGCTGCAGACTATCAGGGGGAGGTTAGGTTGGGTATTAGGAAAAGGTTCTTCCCCCAGAGGGAGGTTGGGCACAGCACCAAGCCTGACAGAGCTCAAGGAGTGCTTGGCCAATGCTCTCAGGCACATGGTCAGACTCTTGGGGCTGTCCTGTGCCAGGTCAGGAGTTGGATTCAATGACCCTTGAGGGTCTCTTCCAACACAGAGTATTCTATGAACACACCTGAAGGACAGCAGGTCATTAAAGCAAGCAAACACAAGACAGAAAAATTCCCAAGAAGGTGGGAAATGAGCTCTGTAGATGAACTCCTTCACGCTGATGCACACAAAGATGTGATATATGTACAATATCATAAAGATTTTATGTTCCAAATCACAAAGGCTTGTCCCCAGACCATCAGCATGACAGAGAGCAGAAGGGTGATTCCCGACAGGAATCTTCATTTGTCATGGCAGTAGGGAACAATGTAAAGTAAGGGGAGTGGTGTCTAAACAAAAGATTTTGATTCACATGCTTTTGGCATAACTCAAAGACAGGATCCAAACTGCTGTTAACAAAAATGTGTGAAGTTGAAATTATCACCGAATTTCACTGTCTGTGGAGAACAACAGGTCCCTCCACAACACAGAGAGTGCACCTGCTGCTGCTGAACAGGAATCAGCCAAGCCTTTCTGAGCTCAGTGAGGAGCTTGGGTACACCCACTAACAGCCCAAACGCACCCATTCTCCTCAGTCTGAACAAAGGACATCATTAGGAGGCAGAAGGGTCTTTCTCCAAAGTCTCCAGCACCCAGGAAAGTTGTAGCAGCCCAGGAGAAGGTGGTCTGGAAGGCAAATGCAGGCACTGGAGTGCAGTCAGTTCTCTCTGGACAGAGCTGCCTGCAGGGGACTGGGTTTCATCACGAGAATATTGAGAAATTCTGTTTTAAAAGGCAACAAGCAATTCAGTCCTGCAGAACAAAACCTACAAATTTCACAATTTGAAAACCCATGCAATTGCTATTCCATTTATTTTTGAGAAACCAGAGAGTTCGAGTTATTAGATAATGATTTCCCTGCAGTGTAATTTTGCTTTTTGGCTTAACTCTTCCACCATTTTTACAGTAACATCCATGGATGAAGACAGACAGGTGAGCACTGAACACAAGAGGTGGTAGAGATCATTCAGCTGCAGCAAGGTCTAGGAGAAAGGACTGAAAATTCTTTGGCCTCCCTGGGGGCTGGTGAGAAAGAGAAGAAAAATGATGGAGTTTTGCCACGGGCGTTTCAGCAGGGCCAGAACTTTAGACCAATATCTTATTTTATAGCAAAGCTGTAAAACACTTCCAAGTTTCCTGTGCATTCAGCTGAGCCTGCTGGTGACAGCAGCAGCTGCTGGGAGATCAGAGTGCTCTGCTCTCCTGACAAAGGTGCCAATCAGGAGTAACTGATTGGACACAACTAAATGATAAATCAGTGATGTTCTGTGGATATTAAAATAGTGTGAGCAGCGAATCAGGGCTATTCACTTCTAACGTGCTCTCAAACTATCAGAGCCAAGCATTTACCTGGAAGACTAAATACACAATGGGCAATTTCAAAATCTTTTTCAAGGTTGCTCAGCTACGGATTCTTGTCATTCAGGTTTTCTATAGAAGTCATGATTACCCATGGAGAAAAAAGACTGATGTTTTAAAACTACCTTCTGCATAAGAAATATTTGCAACAGAAACAAGTAAATTATGGTTTGGAATCTTAAAAAGGCAATAATGTCCTGTAAGATTGGCTTCATGCCTAGATTGCTGGCATTTTAATTCAGAATTAGATCTCTTAAACAACTCTTCCTCATTTCCAGGGGAAGACATTACAAAACAGTGATCTCATAAAGCTCAGTGACTCCTGAAATACATCAAAGAAATGTACCCTTTCAAAAACCTTCCTGAAACAGGGTGCATTCCCTTTAATTTAATTTTTAATATGGTAACAAACTCTGTATATATTTAAGGTATTGTTTCAAGAAGCCACAGAAGGAAAATTCTTCGCCTTGGCTCAGGAGGAAGAAATTAAATGTCAATACTTTCCCCCAATTATTTTAAAATATTACAGTCAGTGCCACTGACTTCAAACTAAACTGTGGCCACCTCAAGCATGGCATTACTGGAAAATGACACTTCCCCATTCTCAAAATAATAGTTCATCAGCTCCAGACTCCTGTGAAAACTGAGTATTTGCTAGGTAATGGTACTTGGAGAATTGCAATGGTTAGAAAGAGTTGAGACTGTGCTCCTTTGTCCTTGGTGGCATTTTAGGCTCAAAACAAAAAGCAAATCTAAAACCTGCCTGCTAACAATTAGAATGTTACACTGACACCCTTGCACAGCTTTGTTATGGCTGCAATGTCGAATTAGGGAAAGAATAACGCTGGAGCTCCTGTGCAGCCTCAGCTCAAGCTCAGTCCAGCACTAATGTGCACAGCTGCTCGCCTAGCACTGAATAAAATTAAGATAATTAGATGCCATGTTTCCTCTTCGGGGTCTGTCTACTGAAATCACCATAATGAGTCCACTCCAGAGGTCCAACAACCCTTTTCTATGAAAAACATTATGTATGAGAAACAGTCTGGCTCAGGTTTTCCTAGTGCAGGGGCAGGTTGGGTTTGCTGGCTTTGGTTGGGGTTGGGGTTCTTGGCACTCCTGATTGCTCTCCCCACTCCCTGCAGCTCTTGCCCTTCTACCAACAATTCCCTTCAGCCACAGCTGTATCTGCCTTTCCCCACCAGCACTCTGTCCACACATTTCAGGGTCACTGGGAAGCATTAGCGATCACTGAAGCACTTTCCCTTCATCTCTGCACACACACAGCAATCTTTATCACAACACTCCCTGAGCTCCTGCGACCCTCGCGCTCTCTTCCCAGGAGGTTTGCAGCAAGGACAGACTGAGCCATCATCCTCTCCCACGCTTGCCCACGCTCCCCTTTCATACTCCATAAAACGACATTTTCCAAATCAGAGGCTTGGTGAGAACTAGGACTGCTGAGAAACACCAATCCTCTGTCCTCAGAGCCACAGGGAGGTGGCAAAAGCGCGTCACCCAAGTTTGGGATGCCACAAGGACATTTCTAGCAATCCAAGGTCCCGTACACGTTGTACACACATCTTTCTTTGGTACAGAAACGTGTCCAGTTTTTTACCCCCTGGCCACACCCAGTTTCTAAGGACAACTCACCAGTTTGGCCCTCTGCCCAAGAACCAGGGAGCAGGGACAGTGTTTTGTCATCTCTCACAGCAGGGCTGCCTCATCAATCCCTTGGAGTGAGCAGAGCAGCCCAGGGCGGGCAGGGGCTGTGTGCACACCCAGGCTGCTGACAGAGGCTCCTGTGCCCCTCGCTCTGTGCCCTGACACCAATTTCCCTCACTGCAGGGACACACTGCACTCACCCATGCAGTGAGCTGGGGCCCATCTCCAGCCAGAACAACAGAGAATCTTTTCATTACTCTACATCCCAGTTTTAATTATCCAAACCTGTACACGTGGCCCCAATAAAAGTTAATCTGAGAATCACTGGCACCATACTCTTCCCAATCTCATTCTTCTCCTGACAGTGCCACAGCTTCACTGATTTTATTAGAGTTGGTTCTGCTTCACACACGTGAGGGGAGGGACACATCACTTATTTCATAAATTCATTTTCCCTAAAATGCAAGTACTGAATCTTGAAACGGCCCTTTAGAAGGAAAGCAGTGCTGGAAACATGGTTTCCAGAACAGAACACAATCTCTGTGCACGGTGTAATTACATCTCAGTGTTCTGCAGAATGCCAGTGCATGGCTTAAATGCTATTAATTGTAAGCAGTTTTGTTCCACAGGATGTTGTTTGCTGATAACTACTCAATTAGGGTTATTTTGCAATTAGTCTACTCACAGTAAATTTACTGCAACCAGAGTCATCTGCGGTGCAGCAAATTAAAATGCTGTTGGGGCTGCATGTGCAGTGGCTCTTACATGCTCCTTAAACCGTGGATAGCTCAGCACAGTGATTCTGTCACACCAACAGATTAAACACACACAGCAAAGCAGCAGCAGCCAATGCCATTTGGAATCCTGAAACCAGCAGAAAAAGACAAATCTGGGGTTCAATGATCTGTAGATCAAACCCAGTGAGTCCAAAAATGCACTGCCAAAACCTTAAAAGCTAAACAAATCACACATTTGTATGTCACTGTGTGCATACACGTGCATACTGAGCAGATGAAATCCTCTGTTTGCTTCATTACAGCTCCCATTCTTCTAAAATTCTGCAGAGGATGCTCTCATTTCCATGCCCTGAAGAACAGCTCTGCTCCACCCCACAAGTATTTGGCATCTTAGTGGCTTATCCTCTCCCCTCCTGCGAATCACACCTCTTTCTGCTGAGTGCTTTGAAGTTATGATAAATGATAAAAACATTACAGACATTCAGACTGATATTACCTGTGTGTGTTAGGCAGTAAGCAGAGCTGTAGAGCCCTTTTCTCGCCGATTGAAAATGAAAAGGTTGTGTTTTCTAAAATAAAATGGAAAATTTTCTTACCAGCAGCCTCTAAGGAGCTGAAAGCACTTGCTTCAGTGTGCCAGAGTAGCATTATCAATAAGCAACCACAGAGAAGGAAGTCTGATCTGCAAAAAACTCAGTGCTGATAAATGATTTGGAATGAGGGCAGCTTGATTATTTTCCTACTTCATTTTAAGTTTGGTTTACCCTGCAGGGACGAAGGCACCAGAAAACCTGTTTGATTTTAAAACTAAGAAAAGAAAACAGAAAAGCCCAGGGGAAATAAATCAGGATCACTTGAGGCTCTCTGATTTTCTAGGGATTTTTCATTTGCCAGAACTACATCTTAGAAAACACTTCTCAAAAAACTCTGCTACATACCTTTGGTCTATCTAGGGCCATGGATCTGGGTCAAGAATAAACTTGGTTGGATAATTAATGATGAGGATTGTGCCAGAGTCTCCCCAGAGGATATTGCAGCTGAGAGCAGCTGCCCAGAGGAGGCTTGGTGCAGACCCTAACTGGGACAGGGGCTGGAGATGGCAATGACCAAGCAGGACTTGTGCGCTGTGCCCACCCAGCAATGACCAAATAGGAATTGTGCTGTGTCCACCCAGCAATAACCAGGCAGGAATTGTGCTCTGTGTCCACCCAGCAATGACCAAGCAGGAATTGTGCTCTGTGTCCACCCAGCAATGACCAAGCAGGAATTGTGCTGTGCCCACCCAGCAATGACCAAGCAGGAATTGTGCTGCGCCCACCCAGCAATGACCAAGCAGGAATTGTGCTGTGCCCACCCAGCAATGACCAAGCAGGAACTGTGCTGTGTCCACCCAGCAATCCTGCAAGGCGAGGGGCGAAGAGCTGCAAACTGCCACGATCCACATGGAATTGAAAAACAGAGAACTCAGGGACTAAATCCAGCCACTGGGTGAGCAGCTGGGCTTTTCTCGTCTCAGAAGGAGCACAGTAAGCAGAAATCACAGCTTCAGTGTCATGTTGTAATTGGAGGTGTGTAATTGCAGCTGCACTGCTGCCCTTTGCTGCTGGGCAGGGGCACAGTGGCACTCCAGGACTGTGCTCCTGCCCACAGCAATCACGGATGCTGCTGAGGGTAACATGGCACAGGTCAGGTCACCTGTGCTTTGTCCAAGGGGATTTTATCTATGTACAGAGTGATGGGCATTTTAAAGCCAAGAATTCTCATTTAACTTGTGCTCCTTCCCAGTACCTCTGCACAAGAGCAGGGCCACGCGTGGTGGTGGCCAAAGAAGGGAGGCACTGGTCTGCAGCCACCAAGAGCTTTGGTGAGCAAGGACAGTCTGGCCCAGCAGGAGAATCAGGGTCTGCAGCCTGGTCTGTGCAGGACTGTGCCAGAGACAGCCCCAGCAAGGCCACATTGACCACAGACTGCTGAGCTCCGTACCATGTCTCCTGAGGAGAGAGGAGCTCCTCTAAGGATGTCTCCCTGTGTCTTCTCAACCTGCACAGGACTGGATTTGCCATTTCCTCATCCAACCTTGTGCTGAACCTACACTTCCCCTTTTACATCTGCTGAATCCATTTTCCCCAAAACATACTTCTGTGAAGGACAACCATTCCCTCCCGAGTGAAGGGAGGTTTGCAGGCTGCCCACTGCCCTGATCTCAGCCACGACTCAGTAAGGCTGCACCCAAAGCCTCTGACACCAATCTCCTGAGCCACAGCATTTGTGCCATGTTCTAACACCACCTGGCAGGGAAGTGCCAGCTCACCTGCTCCAGGTGAGGCAGCTGGTGAGGCTGCCACGTCCTGCTCCACTGCTGCAGCAGCAGTGCCCTCAGAGGCACTGCAGCCTCACGGGAATAACACCTGCACGTCAAACAGACAGGGAGGATCGTGCTCTTGGTTCTAACAATCCTTTCTTTTATGCACTGAAGATTCTTATAATCAACTTCCTTTCCCTTTGGAAACAATAAAATACTTAAAGAAGAAACAGCTTGTGTGATCCTGTTCTTGTTGGTAACCACTGAAGTGAACGTATCACTTAACATTTATGACAATCCAGCTGGATGGAGTCCTCTCCATGATTGATAGCTACACTTAACAATGTCATGGTTTTGATCAGCTGAGACAAGATCCAAGGGATTAAATGCTGGATGACATCTCAATGGAGACCACAGCACTGGGAACACGTTCATGTGTTGGGATAATGAATGAATGTGCTGCTCCAATGCATAAATATTTATACTTCACAGTTTTGCTGAAAACAGACAGGAAACCTTTGTTCAAACCAAACTGAAGGGAACACCACTCCCATGCTGAATACACAGACTCCAGATGTGTGACTGCTGCTGACAAACACCAGAGCACTTCCTTAGTACATGAAGTACCAAGGCCTCTACCCACACCTCCCCCTACTCGCAGCCCTGGCAAAGGGGTGTCTTACATCCCCAAAAACTCAGATTACCAAGCTGGGCATGGAACCACAGGTGTGTACAGAACTGCAGAGTTGCAGGGTCTGCCCTCCCTAATGACAATGCACCTCCCAGCTCTCACCAGGATACCACTTGCATATTTTGTATATGTGACACATTTACCTACACAAGATTTACAGCATTGATCCCATTACTAAGACATGTCCCTGATCCCAAAAGTGTGGGACAGTGTCTGCAAGGTGCTGAATCCATCAGCTTTCTCACAGAGCAGAGCTGACTGCCCTACCTTGGGAAGAAGGGGCAAGAAGAGGGAAGAAACAGCAAGGACACGCTTGTCACAGTGGATTCCTCAGTGGCACCTCAGTGGGACCCCAGGGAGCCCAGGGGAGCTCGCAGATGCTCATCCTGTTACTGATGTCTGCCTTTGCTCAGTTATTAACTCTCTGCTGTTCTCGCATCTCCAGCTTCTGCTGCCTTTGCTGACCCTCCTCCCTTCTCACAGCTGAACACCAAGACTTCTGTGTGCTCCATTAATCCTTGTCTCCAGTGTCTCCCCACCCACCTTCACCATTTGGAGTATTGCCGTGATAAGAAAGGGCGAAAAAACACCAAAGAGACATGGTAAAAAACCAAAACAAAACAGTCACAGATACACTGGGGTGGGGAATGGGGGGGCTCATCCTGGTAAGATGCACCATCTAAATTAAAAGCCTAAGAACCTCATTACAGGGAGATGTGTTTTTCTGGAAACATTCTGTGGGGCAGCTCCTCTTTTCCACCGTCTGTACAGGGAATTTAGCCTCCCAATGTCTGTAAGAGCAACACAGCTCTCCTCTCTGCCACACTGAAATCAGCCTGCAGCAACCACTGTTCTGTGATGGTGCAGCAAAGCCATGAGAGGATGCTCCCAAGGAAAGGAGCTAAACATCCTCTGGCTCCCATGGATCTCCATGCTTATTCTACAGTCTCAGAGCAAGACCTATTCTCTAGTTTATGAATTCCCTCTGCACTTTCAGCTTGGACAAACACACGGCACATCCTCCCGTGCAAGGGCTGAAGTGCCAATTGCAGGCTGGGGACTCTGGACTGTTGTACAAACAAGCGCTGATGTGGTAATGCTGCTCCTTGATCAATACCGACTTTGATCAACTGATCAATGCTACTTTTTTTAAAAGGCACTTTCCTCTATGGAGAGCTTATAGCTGGATGAACGGTGGCGTGTGAAGCACTCTTTGAAAAGTAGAAAAAGGTCAGCTTGGACATGCAAACTGACAGCAAGCGGAGAAGTAACTCATGATCTGACGGCATGGAGAAACCAAAACAACAAATCAAGCTTGGCTTAGGCCAGCAGAGGTAACTGACTCTCCAGCAGTGATTTTTGAAAACAACTTTTGCTGATTCAAGAATATTAAAAATAGAAGTCAACCACAAAATTGGATTTTCCCTGTGCTTTTGGAATTTTTTTACTATACTTCTGATAATTATCTAATGTTTATCAAAATGCTTAGAGCTCCACTGTGACAGAAAAATATCCACATGGCCATAACAGCAATGCCACTCATTTATTGATTAGCACAAAGCTCCAAAATTCCCAATGGCTGTTCCCTGATGACCCAAAAGGACACAATTCTTGCACAGCATAACAAGATTTTGAGTATCCTTCTCTGTGTCTGTAGATTAAGAACCAAAGGAAACAGGAGTAGCAGCTGAATCACATTGTGCAATAAAAATCTGGTGGAAGTGAATTCGACACGAATCCAGCAAGGATCTTGTGACATCCATACAATTCCCTGTTTAACACATCCTCAAAGCCTCCCTTGTTCTCACGGACTAAGGATGTTACACATTCCTGCAATAAAGCCATTTTTGTCAGCAGAACGCTGTTCCAATCACACAGAACCTTTCTCCCAAGACACCGCGTTATTCCTCCCGACTTACCCTCCAGGGCACAGAACCGTGTCACCGTCTCCGGCATCAGCTTCCCGAGCTTGTGCTGGCAGTAAACGTCCGCGATCTCCTGGCGGCACTGCTTGGACTTTGCGCGGGACATGGCCGAGATGGCCTCCTTGCCTGTCACCTCACACTTGGCTGGCTGCTCGTACTTCAGCTCAGGGGAGATGCTCTCAAGTTTTTTTAAAAGATGCTGTTGGGGAGACCTGTCCATCTCCTTCAGATTGTTGCTGTCGCTGCTGTTTTTTCCAGGGAGATCACTGAACTGCACCACCTCGTTGGAGTTCTTCCCCAGCAGCAAGTTCTCCTTCATCTTTTCCTCTTCCAGTTTCTTTCTCAAGTGCTCCTTTTGTTTGCTAAGGGGTTTTTTCACCAGCTCAGACTGGTGTTTTTGCCTCTGAGTCCTGGGAGCAAAGTTACTGTTATCAATAGTTTCAAAGTCCTTGGGGACCGAATTTTCATTATTGCTGTCTGTTCGCATTTTCTCTTTCGGTCGGTGAGAAAAATAGCCATCCTATAAATGGGGAGAAAAATTATACTCATCTTATTGAAAGAGTCACATCCCCTGCATTACAAGCATTTCTTACATGAAAACACAGATCAATCACAATCCAACAGAGTGCAGAACATCCCTGTGTTAGGGTTCATAGCAGAGAGATGGAGCTGAGAGGCCTCTGAGGTGCCCAAGTCACCTGCAGTGGCATCTCTTCTTCCCTGGGCCACACTCCAGCCCCTCTCAGATGGAGCAGAGAGGTTCTACACAGGTCTGTGAGCAGTGACTAACCACACACTTCACCCTGACACCATTAAATATCCACGAGAAAACAGACACCATTTCAAGGGAGCAAGAGCAGGTCCTTTAATGCTTTCCCTCACCCCTTGTGACAACAATCACAGTTTGGTATCCCAGAACTGCCTCCCTGCTCTGCAGAAAGCACCACCTGACTGCAGCCTGAGCTTTCTCTCAATGATGATATTCTAGCCCTATCAACCACATTTTGTATTCAAAACATTTGATCAGCATGAGCTAATTGTTTCTCACACCTCTTCTGGAAGGAACTATTTAACAGTCAGGGTTTGCACAGAGAGAGGGAGATAATGACTTATCCCAGGCCATGCAAGGGAGTCAGTATCTGTTTGACCTCTGCAGCTCAGCAATGAGAAATGTTTGAATAGTTTATTCATTAGAAGAAGTTGTTTAGTGAGTGAATAAAGTGATTCTCTGTCCATGAAAATGTCCCGTTTGCAACTACCTCTAGCTGTCTGACACAGAGGAATGCAAAGGAATTTTAAAAAACCCAAACCAACATCAGACAACAACTCACAAACCGAAATCTAAACATTTTTCAAAAAACAAAATATTTCTAGTTTGGGGAGAAATATTTTTTAAAAAATAAAATTCTAACATTTAAGAGCAAGCATGAAATCAATGTCTTTTCTCAGCCTTACTTCTTTATGGAAAAGCAGCATTCATATAGAAACATAGGTTCATTGAAGCAGAAAAAGACTTTAAGGATCATGGAGCCCAACCATTAATCCATCACTAAACCATGTGTTCTAGTGCCACATCTACACGGCTTGTAAATCCCTGCAGCGATGGTGCCTCCAGCCCTTCCCAGGGCACACCGTTCCTACACTTGACAACTCTTTCCATAATTTATGCTAACACCTCATCTAAAGCCTCCCTGGCATAACCTGAGGTAGTTTCCTCTTGTCCTGCACTTGTTACGTGGGACATGCAGCCCCGAGCTGGCCACAGCCTCCTTTCGGGGAGCTGCAGGGAGCCAGAAGGTCTCCCCTGAGCCTCCTTTTCTGCAGCTCCTCAGCCACTCCTCATCAGGACAGGGCTCCAGCCCTTCCCCAGCTTTGCTGCTCTTCACTGAAAACTAGAGAAAACAGGAGAAAAAAGCAAAGCAAACAGATTTATAGGTGTATGGTTCACCTTTTTAAACTGTTTTCCTCCTTTGAGTGCTCTTTGGGAAATGCTTTTCCAACTCTACTTGCTGAAATCGGAAAAACAAATGAATTCTAAATGTTCCAAGGCAGACACAAAAGAAGCTGGGCTGCAGGGACAGCGAACGCCACTAAAACTCCCACGTGCAGCACAGCCAGCGACTGCAGGGACATCTCCTTGGGAGGTGCAGGGACTGAAACTACAGCAGGGTCTGTAAAACAACTGCAAAATCAAGAGCTAGAGACCTACACTGAAACACAAGGACACGGAACAAATAGCTCCAGCTGGAAAGTCAAACCCACAGTCTCACACCTGTTGGTGCGAGTGTTAAACACCACAAACCCAGAAATCTCCACCTACCTTTAATCTGCATTTCCCCCTCGACTGCTTTCACTAAGGCAAGCTTGATTTTTACAGTACAATGATTTCAAGATAGGCTCCATACGTGAGAGCAGAATGCTCATGTTTGCAGTGCAGAGGAAACGAAACTCAGCACTGAGCTCGGAGCAGCAGCAGCTGCTGACAGTAAGTTGTGTTTGTTTGTGGAGTCCAGGGGTTCAAGCAAAAGCAGCACATCAGCTTTTCAGCTGGCTACAGAAGATGGGTTTTACTTGCTCAGCAATACTTTATTTTTACAGTGCTGGATTAATTGCAGATTTTGTTTGTCATGGATGTGCAAGACATTCAAGACAGGGCAGAGTCATCTCACAGAAACGATCTTGAAACCCGGCAATCGCAGTTCTGACAGTACCATGGGGTGTACCCAGCAGGTTCACTGTCTGAATCATCATTTTTTTCAACTTCTAGCTAGCTATTTGTTAGCAGCACCTTCTTATCTCTGCACTTGCAAATCACCGAAAAAACAGAAGGCTATAGCAGGACCAAATGAGAAGCATAAGCCTATTAATATAGCCCACATGTGCCCACAGGCAAAGAGAAAAGCAGGATTTTCAAACCAATACCTAACACTGCTATTGAAATCACCATTTTGGACTTTACAGTAGAGCAATTCTCTCTAGGCATAGATCAGAGGTGATTCTATCCAAAGCCAACTCATTTGAGGCTACCCTGCTAAGTTACACCCTGTCACAGGTGTCCCACACAAACTGCCCAAGAGCAGGATTTCACCTGTGCCTCTCCTACAGTCCCAACCTCTGTCAGTTCAAAGCCACTCCCTCTCATCCAGCCACCCCATGCCCTTGCACAAAGTCCCTGTCCAGCTCTCGTGGCTGCTTCAGGTACTGGAAGATGCTAGAAAGAAACCTCTGGAAACTTTGCAGCACCATATTTCCAACAGCAAGTGTGACATTGTGGTGTCCATCACAGAACACAGCCCCAAGAGAAGGATCTGCACAAGCAGAAATGTTCTGTCCTGACTTTATGTGGTTCTCAGAAGATACAAGGGGAGGATAAATGCTGAGCACTCAACGCAAGAGCCCTGGCAGGGAGAGTTTCAATGACTGTGGGGCCTCTTTGAGCATGTGCAGGCTCAGCTCAGCAATAACAAGCAAATACTCCGAAACTGGGAAAGAACAGTCTGTACCCACGAGTGTGCATGAGATCACTGCCTATTACATACTGATTGCCATTGATGCTAAAATAATATTATAATATTAATGCAAAAACAACATTTTAAGCTCAGAGCCATTTTATGCAATGAGAGAATTTGAATTCTGCTCAGATTCTGCTCCCTGTTAAACACAGAGATTTTAATTCTCCAAACTTCACCTGTGGTGTGTTTTATTAAAGTTTGTCAGACACAACATATGCTCTTTGCTACATTAGCCACTACATCTGCAGTGACTGAGGGTCTGGGGCTTAGCTCCTCCGAGCTTGATTGAATTCAAAGTCCCATCTATCTCAGGAGGGAAAGCCTGGGTTTCTGCAGAGACTTTGCAATCTACTGAGAAAACCATGGAATAAATTGCTTCTGTCACCTGCTACAGACGCAACAACAGCTGCTGCTGCTCACTCTACCTAGCACAAATACAGAGAATTTGGAAGAACCTCACAGCTGTCTGTGATGACAAATGGATTTTAACGACACTGTTAACACTCTCAGAGGCTTTTGCAAGCACAGCCCACGCCAGTTCAGCCAGAGCCCAGGAAAGAGCACACACCTGCAGCCTGCCTCTCCTCACACGTTTCCCTTGCATCTGCCACTGGATTTGCATCCCCGCGAGGCAAGTTCAAGCACAAACAGGCATTTGGGGCTGCCCAGGTCACAAACTCTCCTGCACGAGTGCAGGTACAGTTCTGTATCCTGTGTGCTAAAGGGAGGAGGTTAAAGACCATGGCTCCAACACTGGCACAGGAAATTCCACCAAGGCAGCCCTTTCTCAGTGGGGCAGCCCTTTCTCAGTGGGGCATCCCACTGCAGGATTAGGATACACTGCAGAGCCCTTAGGTACAACTCACAGTTTCCCACTGCCCCTGGAAGGAGACCCTCCACCAACAGCCTGGACGAGGCAATAGGACTGGTCATTTTGGCAATACACAAAATTCAGCACTAGACTGATTTCAAACCTGCTTTCAGAGAGCCTAATGTGCCTTTAAATCAGCAGAGAGCCAACCATCAGCAGCCTGGGGTGTGTCAGCTCTGCAGACAGCGAGGGCACACAGACTGGGCTGGGGCAGCCCACTCGAGGCACCAGGGCGAGGGGAGAGCCCACCCTGTGCAGGTGGCACTGCTCCAGCACCACCTGCCCCTCACCTGCCGAGGCACCTGCTGCGGGAAGGCTCCTCGGGAGAGGCTTTTTTGGGATGGTAAAGAAACCCTAACCAGCTCACAAAGGCACACAGTGAGAGTGTGCAGTTATCTGCCAGAGGTGTTCATTGCATTGTGCAGAGCTCTTCCTCCTGACAATAAGAAAATGCTCCCTTCTTAGGAAAAGTTATTCATTGTACAATTTCTTTATCAACAAAGTCCTATAAATACTACACAGATGGATGGACCATGTGCAACCAAGCCCTGAATGGCAAATGTTCACAGTTTATCTGACAACTCATTTGCTCCCCAGCACAGAAGGATTTGCTGTCTTTTTGTACTGAGAACACATTCTCAAATTCTTCCTCTGGCAAACCTTGGTACCTCAAAGACACAGCAAAACAAACCAGAAAAATGCATATGCACACACAGAGCAAAACCAAAACACACAGATCTTCCTCTAAATACAAAGTACTGGACACGCTGGCCTTCAGGACCAGCTATAAATCAAACACCTGGACTAGAAAAAACTACATATTTTTCCTCCTGTCATAGTAAAGCACACAACAATTATTGGCCTCATGTGAAGCTATGCAGTGCCTGGGCAGTCACGCAGGAGCACACAGAGCTGAGGCCCCAGGGCTGGGGTGAGCTGGGCAGGGTCCAAAGCAGCTCACAGCTCCAAAATCTGCACCACGTCAAGGCCGCAGAGCCCTGGTCAGCTGTCACAGGACCATCCATTTCACCTGTCCTGTGGCCGAGAAGAATTGCACAGAACTATGAGAAGATAATTAAAACAAGTTTCTGCTCAATATTAATCACAGCTCTGTGACATATTATTTTGCAGTGCTTGTTAATTATTTCAATAATGACACCTTCCAATTGCCAGAGGAGCCAGAGGATGGCATCTCTACAATTAGTTTTTTTCTTTTCTGCTCTTATCTTTGCACATTTGAGGGCTGTTTCTTAGTTGAAATCAAAACCTTTTGTCTCCAGAACTACAAACTTTATGCTGTGGTCACCCCATTGTCTCCTGTCCCACCACATTCACTTCTTTCAAACTGTAAAACCACCACTGCTCTGCTTCAGCCCTTATGCAGCCACATCCCATTGTGCCATCAAAACAAACAAGAAATTGGGAACTTTAATTGAAGATGTGGTTGATGTGCCACGAGACCCTTGGAAAATGAGCACTTTTGGCAGGTTTGAGCAAAAGCACGGCCAAAGAGAGCAGATGGAGGAAAGGCAGCAGATGTTAATGTAGTTATATTTTTCCATATGTTTTTCTGTAATAAGTACATTGTACTTCAATTGTCAGAGGCTGAAGACTTGGGACAAACATTTTGTGAGAAATATATTACACTACTTTATGCCTTTCATTTAAGAGGAAGATGCAAAAGGTGAAAATAAGTTTTCTGACTTGCAAGCTGGTGAAGATGAAAGATGCAATTGCTTCAAGCACAGTGCATTCTGTCAGGTAAAAGGAAAATGAGACAATGCAATCACTTGGGTTAAAAGGGGGATTCTGACACTTGAAAAAGCATGAGGTTCAGCACTAACAGATACAGGCAGAGCCAGCCCAAAACTATTGCAACAGTTGGCATTTCAAAAGTGCAGAGTAACAGATGGACCACCACCAAGTGCACAGGGGACCCTCAGCAGAACATCTGCATTGCTGATTGCTTGGACGGTTATTTTTCCCTTCCTTTCCAAAACCATTACCATCCATTTTTATTTTTCCTTAACATCAATTTCAGCAGTGTCATCCAAAACACTAGAAACAACATCATAAAAACATCATTAATAGAAGTTGCTTTTATCCCTTTTAACATACATACATTAAGGGAAGATGTTCTGGTTTGAAATCGAATTTAAAAAGCTTCAAAATTTTGGCTGCTTTCCTCAGAAGAGTTTTTTCTGTTTCTTGCCAACATGTGACTTACTTTCAGAGTGATTTAGATTAGGGAGTAAAATAATATTGCATCCCTCAAGAGACCGAACAGATTTTCACATTTGTTCCAGCTTAGCACAGTAACTGTACAAAAAGCCATATTGTATCAACAGTAATTTCAGATATTCATCTGATTACTAAAGAGTTTGGAATTCTGCTAGAGGGAGCTGTGAAAGCACGTACCCATAGCGCTTCCAAAATTGACCACTGCTTTTCTGCTAATTCAAACTTCTTGGGGAAGTTTGGGCTTTGACAGCACAGACCAGTCAAACTGATTCAGTCTGCAAGGGAACTCGATTTATCACCAGTAACTGCCCCACTTTACACATTTTGTTCCTTTCAAATGATGCTGGACCTCATTCAGACTCCAGCCTCGCGCTCAAGCCTTTCTCTTGGCAAAGGAACCTCCCAGTTCAATTCACCAACAGCAACACAGGAACAGCAACGCTGAGCTGGGGCAGTGACAACGCTGAGCTGGGGCAGTGACACTGAGCTGGGGCAGTGACAATGACAACACTGAGCTGGGGCAGTGACAGTGACACCCCTAGCTGGGGCAGTGACAATGACAATGACACCCCTAGCTGGGGCAGTGACACTGAGCTGGGGCAGTGACACTGACAGCACTGAGCTGGGACTGTGACAATGACAACGCTGAGCTGGGGCAGTGACAACACTGAGCTGGG
Source organism: Acanthiza pusilla (assembly GCA_036630365.1). Taxonomy (NCBI): domain Eukaryota; kingdom Metazoa; phylum Chordata; class Aves; order Passeriformes; family Acanthizidae; genus Acanthiza; species Acanthiza pusilla. Next base: position 393,608 of record JAXCHO010000030.1, on the reverse strand, counting down.
GCAGTGACACTGAGCTGGGGCACGTTTTTTTGTCCCTATATACACACACATTTTCACAGTTTCACCTCTGCTCTGAGCAGCTCCAGCTCTGCCTGGCTGTGGGCAGTGGGAGCCACCCCTGCATGACACAACACATTGCTCAGTTCCCAGGCAAGCAAGCCCTCAAAGACTGCTCATTTCAGCATCTGTCCTGGAACATTAACCAGTGTTATTAAACCTCCTGGATTCACTTTTGCATAACCACATCTTTAAACAGAATTCACCACAAAACTAGGAAAGCGATGAAGGAGGACTGGACTGACAGTGAAAATTGCAGCTTCTGAGGAAGCTCAGGAAAACCCTGGAGGTTTATTTTCCTCCAGCTTCTCCCCAAGAGAAGGTGGATTTCAGTCCTTCCAACAAAGAGCTCAGACATGAAGGAGCTTAACAAGGAAGTCAGTCTTTTCTCAAGAAGAAGGTGTTTAAGTGACCTTTTTATAATAATGTCTACACTTTGTGACCCTTGAACAGGACCCTCCGCTGAAAAGACGTGGCAGAGCAGCAGCAGCCACTCGTTAAAGCCCCAGCACCTCCCTGACAGGAGCTCAGCAGGCAAGGTCAAGAACTGGTTCATCTGCAGGGTGACTCTTCCTTATGGTGATTCCAATACTGAAAGGAAAATGTGAGATGTTCTGTGTTTTCCTTTCTCACCGAATTGTATTGCTTCTTTATTGGACAAAGGTGCCCCAAAGAGATAGGATATAAGTAAATAGCACAAAGTAAGAACAGGGGTAAAGCTCGGTCATTTGCATGTTTAAAACATGGACATGATAACCACACTGAACACCTGCCAACCTTTCATTTTGGTTTTTTACCCTCCCCTCTCAATGACCTACCCCATAAAAAAATACCACGGTTAATCTGAACTGAATTCCTCTGCTTTCATCTCTGTTTCTTTCATCCAGAATGCAACCAATATAGATTTTATATCTTTCAGAGCTGCAGTAAACACTTGAAATTGCTTCCTGGTGACTTGTTATTAACTAGATCTCAGCTAAATTCATCAGGAGGCCTATTCCAACTCCAGTCTAAACAATCTTGAGCAGCCCAGGGTGAATTGCTGAGGCACACAATAGATATCTGGCAGCTATAGAAATTAAACATAATCAAAATATGGATGGTAGAAACCAAAGACATCCTCATGTACAAATGAAAATATTCTTGTAAAATACGGTCAGTTTAGAACAAACGTATTCAGCCTTAATTAGGTAGAAAATCTATTTAGATGAATACAAAGCAAAGAATAATAATGAACTTCAGGATTACATTTTGTTACTAGGAGGGAAAAAACAACACAAATAAATGGGAAGTAATTGGACCTTATTTAATAGTCTCAGACTATCAGCTTGAACAACGATAATCATTAAAGACCCTGCAGTGATCTTCTACTGATAAATGTTGTTAAATCAGAATTACAATACAACAAGCACGAAGAGCAAAGCCTATTAATATGAGCAACACTAACAGAAACAGATTCATCACAACTTTCTTCACAAGGAGTCTTTGAACCAAGCACATAAAATGAAAGGCCTCCATGCTTCCTCTTGTTTTGGGTGAGACTGACATATTAACAGCTCCATTATTAACAAGTGATTGCTGCAGGGCACTGCAGATGAGGCACAGCTGCCCAGTGCTGGATTTGGGGATGTGCTAGAGCCTGGTTTGTGTCATCACAGAAAGTCCTTCTGCGAGACCAGGAGCTACATTCATAACAGAAACACCGAAAAAGCCAGAGGAGGTTATTATGGGCTGTGCCACCCACCTCCTCAGCTATCCTGTCAGCAGTTCAGCCTTCCTGAAAATTCAGCCTGGGACCTGACCTTGGCAGGGGCTGTATGTGGGACTGAATTCAGTTCCTGCAAATCTGTTCAGAGCTATCCAAATGAGCAGCTTTAACAACATGATGAAAGATGACAGAGTTCTGGGGTTAAAAGATGGAGCAGAATAAAAATTTCTTGCACCAAAATTGATGCACCTTAAGTTCAAAAACTTCTCATTTTATTGGCTCCAGCAAAGATGACAAAGAATATATGCATTAGAAGACAGACATTAGAAGAAGTTTTCTAGGAAACTGCCCTCCACCCTTACTTGAACAGACACTCATTTTGGAGACCAAACCCTTTTTCTGTACCGTACTAAACATCCTGACTGCATTTGAGCCAAACTCTAGATTTATAGTGCCCAACTTCCTTAGCCACAGAGCAGCTTTCCTCTCATGCTGTAAGCACAGTGCTGTCAGAGGGTATTTGCAGTTACACTGCTTTTAACAATGGCCATATTTCCATAACTCCTCACTTACAATCGTGTCAGAAACAAGGACTGCCTCCACACACTGTCAGTGATCATATCCCAGCAAAACCACATCCTCAGCTGACAGAACCAGATGGACAGCACAGCATAATGTCAACTTAGTCACTGCTCATAGACCATGCCACGCAGAAAAATCAAATCACAAAACACTCCATTTCATTTGTTTTAATGAACATCATTATTTTAAAGCATAAAAAAATGGGAGGCAGAGAAACAGTGATGAAATATGGGTCCTGTCTATCAAGAAATTCTTGCTTTATCTTCCTCATAACTTACTATTTTAAACAAGAAAAATAATGTAAAATGAGCTGAAAACTTTAAATTTGCATCTACAAATGGATGTTGTGTGAATTTTATCAGATTTATCAGAGATTTTGGTACGATGTCTTCTATAGCATCAGCACTAGTCCAAAACATGATGTGAGGGAATATAACAGAGGCAATACTCAACAGTGGCAGTATTTCCACTTAATTGGAATTAAATGGGCAGTGGAAGGATGATTGCAGGATGAGGTTACTACCTTTGGTTTTCTAAACAGTTGCTCTTTGGATTTTTTTCCTTGATTTTGCAGCACTCAAGTCCTACCAAGCACTGTGATATGGCGAAAAGCAAAGACAAGTTTCAGTTCCAGCTGTCAGTGACTCCACACATTCGGTGGTGCTTTCTCTCACGGAACCAATGGGAAATTCAATCACAGATTCCCTACTGTTTTTATATCTCAACCTGGTGCGCAGGACAGGATTTAGTCTTTTAGACATAGGAGAGTTCTCTTTTACAAGCATATTTAATAATCTAGAGCAACCTTGGTGCACATACTACTACTGTAATGCACTGTAATTCTGTAGAAAGAAACTGTTTTGAGAATTTTCTGATTGCTGGAACACAGTTTCATTTGCAGAGACAGCACAATGATAGCTCACACATCATGCTATGTATATCTTTCAAAACATGTATTTCTCATTAGTAATTTTACTATGCCAACCATTCCAAATATCAAAGTGACACCTGACAATTATAATGCTAGATGTTCACCAACATAATAATAACACTTCAGCAGTGATATTTGCATGGGTTTGAAAGGAAGAAAATCTCTACCTAAAAATCTCGCGTAGGATGCACAAACTGCAAAGATGAGGGCACTGCCAGAAATCAGCTAAAGGAACTGTTGGTATCACAGATTTGAAGCTAACAGCTTCTAATCCATGGTTTGTAAGGATGGATATATCCACATGAAGCAATACCAAGGAGAGAGACACACACACACACTCTGTGTCCCTTTCATGATGGGGGCAGATTAAACACTGTCGTTTTTCAGGCTTTGGCCCTTTGGTTGGTGCTTTCCATATATCCAAGAGAAAACACTTCCAGTATCTTGTTTGGTTGGATGAACTCCTGTCTGTCAGTGCCACGATGGTGCTATGAAAGAATTAAATTCAGCAAGTGTCCGCAGTCCTGGTCCTGCACATCTGCCAGCAGCAGCTCGCTTCCCATGGAAACAGCCTGTGAACCCACGGACACCTCGACACTGTCCAGGAACAGCTCCTGGCGGTGGCAGGGCACACAGCTCTCCTTCCGAGCGCCGCGATGCTCGGGAGCACAGCACGGCAGCGATGCCGAGGCTCGGCCTCGGAGCCCTCCCGGCCGCGGTGGCTCCGAAAGGTTCGCTCAGAGCTGCCGGAATAGCCATGCGGCCAGCAGTGACCGCACGGCACGGGAACGAGGAGAGGCTGTGCCACCAGAGGAGCACAGAGCCGGGGCTGCGGTGCCGCAGCAGCAGCGCACAGAGCGCACAGAGCCGCAGCGCTGCGCCCGGGCTCGCCGCTCGCCCCTCGCCCCTCGCCCCTCGCCGCGCTCCCATCGCCCCTCGCCCCTCGCCCCTTGCCGCGCTCCCATCGCCCCTCGCCCCTCGCCGCTCGCCCCTCGCTGCGCTCCCATCGCCCCTCGCCCCCTCGCTGCGCTCCCCTCGCCCCTCGCCCCTCGCCGCGCTCCCATCGCTCCTCGCCCCTCGCCCCTAGCCCCTCGCCCCTCGCCGCTCGCTCCTCGCCCCTCGCCGCGCTCCCATCGCTCCCCAGCAGGGCCACGGTGAGTGCCAGCCGAGCCCGAAGTGCTGCCCTGCACTACTCCTTATTAGCATGAAATCATGGTAGCCCAGCAGATGTGAAGAAATCCCCTGCAAGCCGAAGCCCGCTGAAAATCCGCATGTGAAAGGATGCATTGCGCAGGCGATGAAAGCCGAGAACGAGCTGTCGTCCTCACTTAGCTTAATTCCTGTGTGTCCTTTAGAGCAGCAAAAGCCTTCATCAAGAAGAAACAACGAGTAGCTCTGTCTGTGGCCCAGATTCCCAGTTTATGCCCAAATAAATTTTACATTCTTCTGCAAGCAGTGTCTTCGAATGACTGTTAAAATGTACATGGGCTATTATTGTCTCCTCGAATTGCACAAGGCACTTAAAAAAGAGCAGGCTTAGGAATCTATTAGGCAACGTTTTCTCTTTGCGTTGAAATCTCCAAGATAATGAATGTCTTGGAAAAAGCAACAAGATTGTTATCATCCTTAACTCTTTGACTGAAGACATGAGCTGGGCTGCTTCCAGTGAACAAGTGGTTTGTGTTAATTTTATAGACGTGATTAAAATAAGTAAAGAGTCACTTGAATTATTTTTTCCATCCCAGTTAGTGAATAAATGCAGGCTAGTTGGCCAAAAGTCCCCACTGACACAGAACACTGCAGCAAGACAGTGATGGTTGAAAAAACCCTGTTCATCGTATCTGCCATCAATTGTCCATGGAGAGAGGAACAACAATTGCAATGTTACACAACATCTACAAATACAAATTCCTCTGTTCTGAACACTCAACAAGACTGTTCTCCCACACATAAGGTTATGACTTCAGTGCTTGCTTTACAGATCAGGTGAAATTCTGGCAGTGCCCACCCGAAGTCAATGGGCAGGAGGAAGTCTCTCACTCAGCCCCGAATGGATCGAGCACATCACAGCACAGTCCTGCTCACAAAACACACGGCAGGGCTCACTGTGGGGCAGGGAGTGCACTCAGTGCCAATCCAGGTGCCAATCCAGGTGCAAATCCAGGTGCAAATCCAGGTGCAAATCCAGGTGCTGAGCCACAATCTGCAGCCATCAGAGCTCCAAGGGCCGGAGCAGCACTGACTGTGCGCAGTGTCCCATGGCAGGCACAGGTACAGGTACAGGTACAGGTACAGGTACAGGCACAGGCACAGGCACAGGTACAGGCACAGGCACAGGCACAGGTACAGGTGCAGGTACAGGTACAGGTGCAGGTACAGGTACAGGCACAGGTACAGGTGCAGGTACAGGTGCAGGTACAGGCACAGGTAGGTGTCACTCGCTGCCGTCGCTCACCTGGATGGACCACAGGGGACCCAGCAATGTCATTTAGCCATTGCTCCTCTCCAAGATGCCAATCATGGACTGTTTCTCAAATCATAAACAGCAACTGCTGTTTAAAAGAGGAAGAGAGTGCAGATTCATTTTTCTTTTTAAACCTAGAATATTCCTTATCACCACCAAAAATGCATAGGCAGAAAGAAGTGAATTAAGAATGTTTTTAACTGTCCTACACAACAGGATTGCTTGCAATGCTAATTATTCTATGTAATGCCTATATACTAATGCAATCTCCTACAAAGAACCAATACTTCTTTACAATATAATTCCATGTATGTTGTGAACTGGCTGGCAAAGAAATTTCTGAAGCTCTAAGCACATCTGCCTTGGAAATTGTCTCCAAGTATGTACAGAGCAACAGGCTGCAGAACAAGGAGCAAAAAACAAGATGATACTGCAGAAAGCAGGAAAGGAAATTTACTTTCGTTGCTCTTCCAGGCATTTGGAGGGGCAGAGCTGGGGAGAATGGTGAAATAAAAAATATCCAACACCAGACAAAAACATGCATGAAGTCTGATAAAAATAGTCTGAGCAAGGAAATGGCCTCCCCACTGCACTTAATGCAAAACTGCAGAGACACAGCTCAGTGCACAGGGGAAGGGCAGAGCCAAGAGTGCGAACTGAAAGGCAACTGCCTGACAAGAAAAACGTCACTGACAAGTAATTGTAGGAGATTGTTTAACACCAGCCCTCTTGACTGTCAGTCTGATGTTTTTTAAGTGTGAAGAAAAAGTCTTTAAAAAGGAGCATTTAATTACTCATGGGATGTTTTAATTGCTATTACAAAGCAGTTGTTTTTAATTACAGATCACATTAATACAAATATGATCAGATCCTGATCATCAGGAGTAACTGCAGTGATCTTGTTCACTAACAATAGTATCTTTGTATTTAAAGTAAAATGTCATTAAAAAGCCATGGGAACTTTATCATTAATGTGCAAGCAGTGTAATCTGAATTTCCTCCTGCAGATACTGAACTGAGACCAATCATGCAAGATTTTCCAGTATGTAAAATAACTGCCACTTTTCATTACAAAGAATATGAAGCAAAAGGAGCACCGAAATAACAAGGCTGAAACAGTTTTCCAGATTTAGAAAAACCCATGCCACAATTTTTCTAAGAGCGCTTTTTACAAGGGCTAAATTTTCCCAGTAATTCTGAAAATGAGATGTAATGTTCCTTTGTTCAGAGTTCATTTCTGGGTTGGGAAGGACGCCCACAATAGGCCACCTCTCATCCAGATGATGGTACAACCTCAAGTGTATGGCAGATATTATTTATTTAAGAAAAACTGACTGAAGATCAGTGGAATTGCCAGCAGTTAAAGATTTTAGTTCTTGATAGTACAAAAATGATCAAGCAGACTTAATGACAAAATGTACAAAGGCAAGAGTAATGCATGGCTCAGAAAAGGGAATTACAGGGTAAGAAACCTAATCTTCAATAATAACTTATGTCAAGCAAGCACAGACTGTGACATCAGCACACATGGTAGACACTGAGCTTTCAGAAATGTTAAACAAAGGGCCCAGACCTCCAAGACCCTGAGCATTTTACAAAAATCAGGCAAGAAGTAAGGAAAACAATGCAGCTTTCTGAAATGCAAGTGTAAATGCGTAGGTAGCAAAAGTTTTACACATCCCTCAGGATATACATGGTATAAACAATGAGAAAGAACGGGTTTGAAAAATATTCAGATTATTCTCTAGAAGACATGGACAGTTTGAAGACATGAACTCTGGGTCAAGTGTATTCAACACTTATTCAGCCCTCAGTCTCCTTCAGACTCATTTCTGACCCCATCTTGAACCTTGCTGCTGGGCACCCATCCTGTCAGATGCCATCCACAGCAAACACAAAGTGTTTTATGTTTGTCTTTTAATCTTGTCTTATCTCTCAGCTTCTGCTTTGGTGCTCAATAGTTCACCTTTTGTCTGACTGCTGCCCTTCCCTGGGTTCCAACCTTTGCAGAACTGCAAACCTGTCAGACAAGGAACAAAAATCTTGTCTCTAAATAGATAAGAGAACACAAAAACAGCCATGGGTCAGGTTCCGCCTGAAGTTAGGACAGCAGGTTTTGTGAAGTGCTGCCAAGATGAGTCAGGCTTCCTCCTCTGCTGCCTTGCTGGGGAAAGCACATGAAATGTCCCAAAACTTTTCAACCTCAGAGCTCTAATACAGCTTCAGGCAAGGACCAAGGGCTGCACAGTTTCTCCAGCCCATCCACCCTTACCCTCTGTCCGCCTCAGTGAGGCTGCTTGCCCTGCTGGACTGGCACAGCTCTTTCAGCAGAGAGGTCTCCTGCTGCCCTGGCTCGGGAGCCCTGACTGGCATCAAGAAAGCCACCAGTATTTTCCAGTTCTTTGTCAGCAATCAAATTAATCAAACAAAAGTTCTAAGTCTCCCCCTAAAAACTGCTAAGGGCAACATCTTACCTCTTCTTTCTCAGAGTGACACAACAAATTGGGATCAACAGTTTGCTTTCTTCTTCTCTCACTGTTCTTTCCGTAGTTCCAGATAAAGTAACATTTTCACAATAACTTCAGTAGTTTAGAACTAAAGGCTTACAAGTCAAACTGGGAAAGATCTGTGTATAAATGAAAACATGGGTTTGGCATTTTTAGCAGTCAGCTCCCCAGGACGTTGCTGCATTTCCATTGTTGTCACAGAGCTGGAATGAGCTTCCAGATTGCACCATGCAAAGCTCAAGCAAGGGTGGGCTGAGGGCTCCTAAGGTTTTCCAAATCCATGGGCCCCATGCTGCAGTGTGCCCCAGAGACACCCACGAGAATCACAGAGCCTCTGGCCCAGTCACAGCCTCATGAAAGGACCCTGCAGAGCTTGGTCCACAGGCACAGACTGACCCAGCTGGCACAGCAGCACATCTGAGTGGCTCTGCAGTCACAGCCATCGTGGCCATGGCATTGCCAGTGGGGCAAGATCAAGTGGAAGTCTCTGGAAAGGCTGCAGTGTCCTAAGCCAAAGTTAATCAGAATCTTGTACATCGTGGCACTGCTGAGCCAGCAAAGCACAGCTACAAAGGACTGGGACAAGGTCTATCATGCATCTACTGCTCTGACAGAACAAGGCTGGGCAGTTCATCATGTTCAAAGGAACATGTATTTTTTCCTATTACAAATGAAATGGTTGGAGGTTACGCTCCCTGCATGGTAACAATGTCTCAGTGTTTACACAGAACATCTTTCATATGGTTTTATTAATCAAACTCCCTCCTACATATGTGATGGTGGTCTCGGAAAGACAAGAAAGAGGCACTCAGAAAGGCAGGCAGACTGTGTATATTGTTTAACAAATGTTTTCATGTGTGTAGAATGAATAGTTAACCAAGCAATTCACAGTCAGGATAAAGCTACTCCAATACAAAAACTTTCTGTCCCTCTAAAATCTGGCTTATGTTATCACAGAAAACAAATAAAAATGGAGTCCTTGTTCCTTTTCCAGGCATTTCAATCAAATTTTTGACTCCCTGCAGGCCTCTGCCTGTCCTGCTGGCAGTGACCTTCAGCCAGGAGCCTGGGCACAGAAGAGCACTGAGTGTTTTCACAACTTTCTGCCTTCCTTTAATTCGCCATCTCTAACATCAACAGTCCCAGTCTCTCTTGAATTATCACTCTTCAAACAGTCTCGAATTGACACTGGAGATCTTTCTCCTGCTTTTCAAGTACCATTAAAGTCCTTATGAAGATGCACACAGAATGGAAATATTTACAAAACTGTGAAACTGAAATATGCTACATATGCTGAAGACTAAAGTAAAAACAGCAGATGCCATTATTATGCACACTTATTATATGTTTACATTTTATATATAATTTACATATTACACACTTCCTGATTTTTTTTTTCAGATATCAACACACTTATGTATCAAATAGCTTTTTAAACAAAAGCCTGGAAAAAGCCTGTTTGTCTTCTCTGCAACCTCATAAATTTGCAACATCTCTTATGAAGATGTGTTTTGCAATGAAGTAAGCAAAGGAGTGGGTGGAAGGAAAAAACCTTTTTTGACAGGCGTCCTTTTTGCTGATCCAGTTAAAGGAAGCTAGATATTCAGACAAGCGGTTAAAATGTAAAATATTCTATGTTTTGCAATGGCAAAGATAAAGCTGCTGATGTGGCACCTTCCCAGGGCTAAGAATTACAAGGTTTGTGATTGGAAGCTTTTCCTGCCCCAGTGAAATTTTAGGTGCTAAGGCACAGAGAGGCAACTCCTGCTGTTTGTTCAGAAAAGGTTAGGGAACAAAGGAGAAATCAGCACGTTTGCTTCATCTCTGACACTCACTCAATCCAGGGTGACTCACGGCTGCTGACAAAGCCTGGGCTCCCGAGGAAGCCTAAGGCTTTTTGGTCTCCTTTTTTTAATTTTGAAGTGAGAATAGCTGTAATTATCATGCAGCTGACACTCATCCCACTAAAACTTGTATGTGCATAAAGCAGCTAATAAAACAAATAACTGAGAGCTGGATGCAGCCGGCACAGGCCAGCAGCAGCTCTGGCAGGCCAGCAGCCCCCCAGTTTTCCAGCAGCCCCCCCAGAAGGCATTTCCTTCAGGCTGCAGGGAGCTGCTCTGGACACAGACACAAGTCCCTCGAGCCCTGGGGGTAGCACAGCACTGTGCAAGTACAACAATCATGAAGTAGTACCAATAGAACTAAGCAGGGCTGACCCACAGCACTGTGAGAATTCCAAAATCAGTGATAACAGACAAGGGAGGGAGCTGTCCAGACCTGTGAGTGAAACATAAGGCATTTTCCATGGGAAAGCTACAGCTCATCTAAAACAAAATAGGAGGCCACAAATTCAAGTCTCAGATTCAGCAAATTCAGAGGGAAAAACAAGGATGATTTATCTCCGTGGTCTTGCTGCAGTCTGTGGTCAGCTTTCGCTCAAATGCAATGTGTCCAATGCTTATACAGCACCTTCCACCCCAAACACTTCACGACACACAGCTCCACTGAAACATTGGACATTCCAATATCAGCACAAGCAATAAGTAATTTCCACCAAAATATTAAAACAAAGTATCTTCCTGAACTGCCACAGAAAGCTGAGGGCAAATAAGACATCCTACATAAGTATCAAAACAGGACTCCTTCAACCAACATTCCCTTTCTAAAAAAATCTAAACAAAATGCCATTTGGGCTGACAGTTCATTTTACATAAGAGAGGCTTCACAACCAACTCACAAAGTCCATATATAAGAATGCGTGCCGATATTAAATTTAGATAAGTCATGAAGTCTTTCTGACAGAGTTCTGGCAGCTGCCAGTCTGTGTTTCACTGATTTTATAGGTCAAATAATAGACATTCTGATGTCAGACATTTGAGTACATGACCATTAAGCAATACTTCAGCAAATCCAAAAGAGCTTAGAAGCTACCCATATGGTCCACAGCTGATTTTAGCCACCAGTAAAGCAACTGTGTGTGGCTATAATAAGAGATGCAATTGCTGTACTCAGATGACACCATTCCTTTGGAAACCGAGAGCAGCGAGCAGGCCCTGCTGCTCTGATTGCTCACCTGCAGCAAGGAATGACTTGTCCAGAGAGCCACGCTGGCTCCTCAATGGCACACGAGCTGGGACCAAGCAGCTTTCCAACAGCTCCCGGCCAGCACTGACTCGTGGTCTGTGCTGCTGCTCAGTGCCACATGGGGAAACAGAAAACTGAGCACACGTGCGCAGAAAGAAGTGACAGAAGGTAGAAATGTAAGAGGAAACGGAGATCATGCTTTTCTCTGTGTCAGGGCCTCAAGAAGACAATTTCAGATGTTGCCATTTGAAGGTGCACAAGGGCTCATTTAGAGCTACCAAATGACAATATTTTGTTTTGCAGGTCCTGGGTTTTTAACAAATCAGCTCTCGCAAGAATGCTTTTTATCTCCACACAGAAACTACTTCCATGTGAAGAAGTTTCCTAATATAGAAAAAGAATTAACCAAATGAAGGACCCAAGTAGGTCCTAATACATACTGAATTTTAACAGTCTATGAGATATGCATCCCCCAAACACACTCTACCTTATTTACATAAATATATACACAAAGAATGATGGTCAAGGCTGTGAAATTTACCTGCAAATCCAGGAAGGAGATATATGTAGCACATCACTGCAAATTATGCCTTATGCAGGAGGGATGTGGGAAAACCTGGAGGAGAAAAGATTGCTCATGCCATTTCTCCTGGTTAGTATCTTTGACTAAATGAAATTACACTCACATGCTATTGTTACTCTTATTTAGCAATAGTCAAAAAGTCACCTTCCTGTGGTGCTGAGAGGAGCCTGACACAGCCTGGGGGCTCAGCACCAGCACATTGCCACATTTCTAGATCCTCAGCAAACCTACAGCTTAGACACAAGCTATAAAGTCTCTTACAAGACCTCCCTGCATTTTATGGCTTTTAAAAACAATAAGATAAATGAGAAACAGACTTAATTTTCTTTTAAACCCCGCTATGATTAGCAGGAAAATATCAACAAAATTTTAACAAAAAAAAATTCTTCCAGCCTTACTTTATGTGAAACAAAGATCACCAGGAAAATGAAGATCAGTTTTTTTTAATTCTAAAGCTCTGGGATTTTCCGTATTTGCCTTTCACCCTCACTAGAAGGCTATAAAAGACACTATGAAGTGATACATCCAATGGGTAATATGCTGAATAATGACAGGTTTATAACTCTAGTTAAAGATCTTAACTTTCTTGCTGAGGCCATGCAGACTATAAAATATGAACTCATTGCTGTATCCTCCAGTTAACCAGTCTGCCAACTTTACCTCACCCTTTCTTTCTCATTTGTTTCAAAATACTTTGTAGTTGATATTTTGAGCAGAGAGAGACCTGAAACTGTGACCCAAGACAGAGGAAAACTCTAACCACCACAGTGTGATAGCAAAGGAGGCAAGAGGGCAATCTGGATTTTGAGATTCTAAGTTCTGGGATGTCATTAAGTGGCTGAAGTACAAACAGTGCAGATCAATGTTCAGAGTTAAAAGAAATATCTTTTGGTATTAGTGGCAAACCAAAGACCAAAAAGGTCTCTTTTGGTACAGGATATTTTTTTGACTCAGCTGAAAAATTATGTTCACTGCTAATTTTTTAATTTATTTTTAGTATAGAAGAGGAATTCTTTCACAGAGGTACCTTGGGGATTCTGTTTTTCCTGCAAGAACAGCGTGACAGTCACGCAGCTGCTGAAAGAGCGCCCTGTCCGCAGCTGCAGCCGCGCTGCAATCGTTACCCTGCGCACGTCCCTGCCCTGGGCAGCCCTGGGCCAGCTCTGCACAGAACGGGGAGCTCTGCACAAATAAAACAGGGCTGGGCAGAGCTCTGCACAACACGGGGCTGTCAGGAGCACAGAGGAGCTTTCAGAGCCCGCACGGCTCCTGCAGGCTCGGCCACCGCGGCACTGACAGAGCCGTGTTGGGAGCGGAATGAGCCCAGGGCCAGTCCAGCTGCAGGGACCACCAGCCCCAGGATCATCAGCCCCAGGACCACCAGCCCCAGGATCAGCAGCCCCAGAATCACCAGCCCCAGGATCACCAGCCCCAGGATCACCAGAATCAGCAGAATCAGCAGCCCCAGGATCTGCAGCCCCAGGATCAGCAGCCCCAGGATCACCAGGATCACCAGAATCAGCAGCCCCAGGATCACCAGCCCCAGGATCACCAGGATCACCAGAATCAGCAGCCCCAGGATCACCAGAATCAGCAGCCCCAGGATCACCAGAATCAGCAGCCCCAGGATCACCAGAATCAGCAGCCCCAGGATCACCAGGATCACCAGAATCAGCAGCCCCAGGATCACCAGGATCAGCAGCCCCAGGATCAGCAGCCCCAGGATCACCAGGATCACCAGAATCAGCAGCCCCAGGATCACCAGAATCAGCAGCCCCAGGATCAGCAGCCCCAGGATCAGCAGGATCACCAGAATCAGCAGCCCCAGGATCACCAGAATCAGCAGCCCCAGAATCACCAGCTCTGTCACTGTCCCCTGGAGCTGCAGGCAAACAATCTCACCATGAGCCCTCTCAGGGCAATGCTCAATTCACTAAATTCTCTGATTCTCTATAAAGTAGCTTGTTCCCATAGAAGCCTCCAACATCCCTTGATTGCTCCTGCAATAATCCAGGAATTCAAATAACAATTCAATAGTTATGTTTCGAAAATAACCTACAGAAAAATACCACACACAAACAAAAAAAAAGTCCAAAACCCCCACCCAAACACAGCCTTCTCTGTCAGCACAGATCTCCAGTCAGTAAATCAAAGTTCTACTCCTCAGTAAAGAATTGACTTAAAACCAGAAAAATGCTTGGACAGAATAAATTGATTTCTTTTTCTTCCATCCAACTCTTTTATAGGCAGCAGTGAGAGAAAGAGAAGCAAGTAAAAGTTTTCCTGGTCCTCCAGGTGGCCTGCCAGGCTCTTGCTCCACCTCACTGGCAATGGCACTCCCTGGGAGCCTCAGGGCCCTCGGTCACTGCAGATTTGTGCCTGCGCTCGAAGGGGGTGGCTCTTCTCAGCCAAATACACCAAACCTTTTGGGGTACTTCATGAAACAAAACCACTGTAAATCACTTTCCCAGCTAGAACCCCACAGACTTACGGTCAAATGGTATTTATTAGGGGAGACTTGTGCATTTCATAGCTGCAGGAGCTCTCTGTACTGGAAGGGGTGGGTGTGCCCTGGCTGAGAAAGGACCTGGCTCTGGGGCTGATGAAATCATCTCTTCCACACCCTCAGCTCATGCCAGCCCAGAACGAAACAAGAGAAGTGATGACTGTTTAAGTGAAAGACAGAATATTACCTTTTTAACCAGCTCCAGAGGATGTCCCACAGCAAGACATGCATGTGTGAGATTCAAAATAAGTGTACTCCAATTCTAATGCAGTTTTATCCCTAAAGAGAAGTTCTGCTGGCTGATATCGTTGGTACAGCCTGAACTTAACAGTCTAATGGAAGCAGCTCTCTGGAGTCCCTGAGGATTAGTGGAGACAAATTAGAATGAGTACATCAGTGGCATAATTGCACAGCAACCCAAGAAGCAAAGAACAGAGAGTTTCATGTTCTTTGTTGCTAACTGAAAAATCTTAAAAAATAACAGTTGCAAAAAAGTTTAGGCAGCCAATTACTGCAGTTAGCTTGTTTCTAGATGCAAGATTAGGCAATGAGATTTCCAGGAGCAGCTGCCAAGGCTGCTGGAGCTGCTTCAAGGATGGGACCTTCTCCCTTTGGCCCAAACATGGACTGGCCATGGCTGACAGCCGTGAGAGAACCTCTACAGCATTTATGCAATCAGTGCTTGCATGGCAGTTATTTATGTAAATTCATGTTCAGAAACACAAGACAGCATTAGAGAAGTGCAAGGCCATTGCAGGTGTTTTTTCACCAGCCCTAAAGCAAGTTTTACAGCCCTGATGTTTCTATGCACTGCTGGTGAGACAAAGAGAATAGAACTAATTATTCACATGTGCATATTTCAAATCCACAGGTATGATCAGTCCACCACTCCAAGGTCATTTCCAAGGTGTCTCAGGGGGGCAGACAAATGCTGGAGAAGGGACATGTGGCAGGACTGGGCTCCTGTGCCCCAAGCTGAGCGGGGTGGTTTGGCTTTGGCAGCTCCTCCCAGCCCCTGGAGCACAGGCCATGGCTCCAGCAGCAACGCTGCCAGCTGTGCCCTCTGCCCCTCAGCCTCTGCTGGGCAACTCTGGCTTCAGTTTGCACAAGTACTCTGCAGAACGTGAATGTACAGGATCAATGGACATTTATAACAATGAGATCATTTATGCTACCATGGACTGTATCTGTGTCTGATAGGTCAAGCATTTATGAAGCTAATGATCCCTTAACTGCACAATGGTACTCCAGTGTTCTCTGTTCATTCCCATCAGACATTTCAGGGGTTGGTTTATGAAAGAAACTCTGTTAAGTGCACCAAACGGAAAGCCATGACAGAAAAATCCTTCCTCTTCAGTAGGAATAACAGAAGCTTCCATTACGAGAAGTGTTTTGCTTTACATCTGAGGTGAAACGACTAAAGTAAAACTCAAAAGCTGCTGTGTTCTCTACCTACCTTCAAATTCTCTGCCTGTTTTCAGCTCATCCCACTGGTATCAGTGGTAACTGAGCTCACTAACTCTCCCCATTTTTTTGCTCTTTTCATGACCTTTCCTGAAATATGAAGTTAAGGAAATGCTGCAACCAATTTTACTTCTAGAGAAATCACAGACTGACAATGGAGGAAGGAAACTTAATAATTAACACAGCTGCACAAAGCTTTTGTGCAGCCAACTTCATATATTTGGCATGTAGTCTGCTAAGTGTGTATTTTCTCTTATGGGGATCCAGAACAGTAGAATGTAGTGTGTCAGATGCAGTAAAATAAAAGTTCACAGTTCCATTTGCTGTGATTACAGAGCTGCTAGGAAGACATCCTGATTCCACAAGGCCTGTCAGTCACTGGCTCCAAAATGCTGCCAGAAATCGCATGCAGAACCCCAAGGGGTGCAGCAGGTCACACTTTACTGCAGTCTCAAAATTCCTCTGTTCTGAAATCCTCTGCTTTTAAGTGTGGAAGCACCAATACTGGTCCAGCTTATTTATGCTGATTTCAAGAATCTTTATGGGATTACACCGGAGCATCAATATAAATGGTCACCTAATTAATGCCTAGTTCAGCCTCCTGTGACTGATGGAGAGCAATAACTGCTTCTTGCAGAGAAACCAGACTTAATTCTGCAGCCTTTTCCATCTTATATCAATTCAACTCTTCTGATTTCAATCCTTTAACCAACCTATATTGTTTAGTATCTCCTATAATGTGAAGAGGAGTCCCAGTTCTGCCCACACTGTACAAGACCCAGCCATGTTCTGGCTCATGCCAGCTTTCAGCTCTACATGAAATGCAACAACAGCAGAATTCTGCTGGCAGCTGGACGTGTTGGTAGGGAAGTTCAACAGGACAGATGGGCTAGTCTGGTGCAGAAATGGTGCTCTGCACAACAGCAGTTGCTCCAGAAATGGTTCTCTGCACAGCTCTGCTGTGGGCAGTTCCGTGTTCCAGCAATATCCATCTTCACAGCACTGAGCACAGTGACTTCCCACAGTAAAACTCAGTTGAGTGCATAGGTCGCCTCTGTTTTTCAAACAGTGTATCTTCAAATGAATAACTTAATAAATACATTTAGATTTTAGTTGAGGTTTTTTTGTCATTGGACAAATATCTGATGCTTTTTAGTGGTTTAACTGAATTGGATTTCCACCATAAACCAGGATGAACTATTTTGCAGTGCTACTCAAGCAAAGCATCAGAGGTATTAATCTGACTCTTCTAAAATAATGGAGAACACTTCATATAACTTCAAGGCATTGCATAAAAAATTGCAGTTTTCTTCAGTTTCATTGACAAGAAAATTATAATTTTTTACACTTGCAAACTGAGTAATTTCGATAGACACAGAGTAATCTGATGCAGACATAAGATCACTTCTGTTCTTTCATCAGCTCGCCCATAATTTACAGTTGTTTTTCTGCAAGTTTAGTTAGACTGATCTACATTTTTTGTCCCAAGCACTGGGTTTAGACTCAGGAAATATTGGTTTAGGTGCAAGAAAACCTACTCTCCATCCTCTCCTAATGAGGGTAACATCACCTGACTTCATGGGACTAAAGCAAGAATAAACTCCTCAGGCCCCAGAACATTCCTGGGTGTACACCCAGAGGGAGCCTCTCCCAGGTCGGTGCCACACAAAACCTGAGCCCACGCTGCCAATTCTGCTGGTGACACTGGAGCGCAGTGGCTCTGACAGATATCAGCAGAAGACATAAAGGTTGTACAAATTACTTTACAAAAACATAGCACCAGCCAAAATACTCACATTTCCACAGTCTGTGACTACAACCATTACTACAGCAATTACATTTCCCTAGAAGTGTTCATTTTACACTCACAAATGCTCACTTTAAACTGCATGACCTAACTTAAATCTGCATTTTCCAAGAGCATTATTCCTACTTTCCCCACATGCATTGACACTTAAAGCCAAATTTACAAAGGTATTTAGGGATTTAAAAGTAATAACTGGTACTTTAGCAGGTAGCTCAACCCCATCAAAGCAGGCATGGGAGTTGTGCTCCTGTGTCGTTAAGTACTTTTCCTGTATCTTTACACGCCTGTGTATCATAATCCACTCTGAAACAGATCTAACACATGTGCTTGTGCAGAAATGTTCTTTGCAAAGCAAAATTTCCACTACAGATGCACCACTGCAGAGCACCTTTAAACCTTAGAATAAAAATCACTCCTAAACTTGCAATTAAAAAAATGTCTCTTTGGGGAATATTGTGCAACTGTCCATATTAAACAATGCACAGGGTAAAAATTACCCTTTCCTTAAAACTGGATGGGCACTAAACTTAGTGGCAGCGAAGATTATTGACAAGTTTGTGGCAGAGCTTCACACAGGATGGAGCCTCTGCAAGATCCCCAAAGGCTTCTCTGCGGCAGAGATTGTTATTCTGGTGTTTTCCCCAAAACTGGGCAGTAAAGCCATCCCCGAAGAATGGTTATAAACCAACTCTCCAAAGCAATCTGCACTTCATGGTAACTGCTCTTTATCATTTTCCAATCAACAGTAGTTGGCTTCTAATTGATTTTATATTATGTCCCTTACCAGAAGTAAGAGTATTGTGTTTACTAGGGCAGCACAAAGAGGGCAGGCCTATTCTTCCTGCTGTATTTAATGCTGCTGCTAATCATGGAGATTAGACTGAAACAATTACAACAGCTAATTAAAGAACAATGCGGTTTTTGGCATCTTTTCTCAGACAGCACTATTGGGAATTCCTAACTCAGGCAAAGCAGGGATAATTAAAAATCGAGCTCTGGTTTCCCCTGCACTGGCAGCTGGATCACGCTGATTAAACTGCAAATAAAACACATGAAACCAACACTTTGTAGTGTATCCAATTTCACTTAAAAGGGTCTTTAAAACTGAATCATAAACAGAGAAACAGTGCACAACAAATGATTTAGCTGAAGCTGGATATAGTCTTTGGTGTGGTTGGTTCCGAGCTCCCTGCCTCTTACACAGAGCATGGCACTGCAGTTACCGGGGAGCCTGGGGAGCCTCTGGAACCATCCCTGGCCCTTCCCAAGGCAGCACTGCTCAGAACACCACACTGGGAATGAGCTCAAACACCAGCATGGAAACTTGGAAGACCCTGTGGAAAATGCAGCATTGGCCCCAGTGGCACCTCAGGTCATTGCTGAGGAGCAAGGCAGGGCTCAGACCCCTCGCAGCGAGACTCTGCAGGTGGAACCACTGCTGGAGAGCAGCTGCTTTGGGACAAACCTGCAGCTGCCCAGGCAGTGTAGAGATGCAAGCAGAATGAAGCCATGGCCGAGGTTATCTGGCACTCTGCTGTAAGACAGGAGGGCAGTCAGAGCATCCTTCGTCCTGCTCAGGCCTCAGCATCACCTGGGCTCAACGTGCACTTACCCAGAGAGACTTACACAGCTTAACTTCGTAACGAAGATAATAAAAACAATAATGTTTACTCTTGGCTAGCGCTTGCCTGTATACTTTTGAGTCACACAAGAACAGCAAGAACACAAACAAACCCAAATAATAAGACATGAAAGGTAATGCAAAAATACCAAATTACTTGCCTTAAGCTTGTTTGGGTGTTTAAAAATCTGCCTGAAGGTTGTTACTGTGCTCTCTGGACAAGTACTTAATGCTTTGTTAAATAACAAGGGGATCCTGTTAAAGTTTTTTAACTAATGCCAAGAAGTCTTGTATTTATGCAACTCTGGAGAAACATCAGCATTAACTCATTTTCAGTGATCCCACTAACTGGGCATACCTCATATGAATTTGATACTGGTACAGCTCAGCTACACCGAGACTGTAAACCAGCAAGAGCACCACATTCCTTCAGAAGCACAACTGGTTTTACCTTTATATATTAAGTAAACATATTTAACAGCAACAAATAATAATAAAAAGCAGGGAGGCTGCACTTGGCACCTGCACTACTTGCACTAAAGAAAAGTGCTGAAGGGACAGGGTGCTGATGCCAGCTGATGCAGAGGAAGGGACATAACAAAGAGGAAGTTTTCTTAGACAAGGCCCTTTCAAGTTTTTTGGAAACATTGGAGAGTTTGGGCTACAGGACAGAAAATCTGCTAGAGAAAATAATTAGAGACCAAAAGGAGAAATACACAAATACACAGACTTCGTACCTACCTACATATGGTGCACAGATTACACAGCAGTCCTGCTTTAGCCACATGCCATGGCAGCAGTTTGGAAAGGTGGCTCAGAGTTAATTAAGAATAAAATTATGCTAAAGGTCCTTGTGGAAAAAGCCCAGTTAGCACAGTAGTACTTCAGAGGAAACACTCAGGTACTCAAGAAACAACCAGCCTGGGCACATAGGTGTTCCAGACATTGTGCTGGCTTTTGTTGGAGAATACCAGCACAGTGACAGTGAGGAGCATCTCCTGAGAGCCCTGCCCTGCCCCTGCCACCAGGGCAGCAGCCTGGCCATGCAGCTGTACATTATCTGAGCATCTCCTGAGACCCCTACCCTGTGTCACCAGGGCAGCAGCCTGGCCGTGCAGCTGCACACTGAGCATCTCCTGAGACCCCTCTGCACCAGGGCTCCAGCCTGGCTGTGCAGCTGTACATTATCTGAGCATCTCCTGAGAGCCCTACCTCTGTCACCAGGGCAGCAGCCTGGCCATGCAGCTGCACATTGCCTGAGCCTCTCCTGAGAGTCCTGTCCCACCCTCTGCACCAGGGCAGCAGCCTGGCTGTGCAGCTGCACACTGAGCATCTCCTGAGACCCCTCTGCACCAGGGCAGCAGCCTGGCCGTGCAGCTGCACATTGCCTGAGCCTCTCCTGAGAGTCCTGTCCCACCCTCTGCACCAGGGCAGCAGCCTGGCCGTGCAGCTGCACACTGAGCATCTCCTGAGAGTCCTCTCCCACCCTCTGCACCAGGGCTCCAGCCTGGCTGTGCAGCTGCACATTGCCTGAGCATCTCCTGAGTCCTGTGCCACCCTCTGCACCAAGGCTCCAGCCTGGCCGTGCAGCTGTACATTATCTGAGCCTCTCCTGAGTCCTGTGCCACCCTCTGCACCAGGGCTCCAGCCTGGCCGTGCAGCTGTACATTATCTGAGCCTCTCCTGAGAGCTCTGCCCTATCCTGTGCCACCAGGGCTCCAGCCTGGCCGTGCAGCTGCACACTGTGTGCCAGGGCAGCTCTCTGCTACCCGAGTGTCAGCTCTCTGTTCAGAGGCACACAGGTACACACAGAACAACCACAGCCCTACCCCAGCTTAGTGGGTGAATTTGGTGACATTTTCAAAGCTTGCAGAGGATTTTCAGACCCTGAACTCTGGAGACCTCAGAGACTCCACTGAGGCTTCACATCTATTTCACCCAGAGTCAGCTTGAACTGCCACCTTTTATTCTCTTCATTAGCTCAGACAGAGTGATTTTTGCATTTACCTTCATTTCATTAACCTTATTTACCTAAGACAAGCTTCAAAAATAATTTTAGCAGCCTACACTGCCTAGAAATCAACAGCAGCAAGCAGTAAAAGAAGGTATTACCCTTACAAAGGGCTGCAAGGAGAAGTGGCTGTCAAACACCAGTACAGGAAAAAAGAATCCAAAAGCCAATTAAATAAACTTAGTGGCCTGGCTGGCGACTCACAGTGTGCTCTTGAAGAGATCTCCTCCACCTGATCAAAGAGTGACTGATAGTGACTGTGCTGATTCCTTTTTGTCTACTTCCTTGCTTAGATGTACATATGCTTTATTACAGGGACACAAAATACTCTTTATTTTAAGCTATTTGTTATTTCCTATTACTTTTGTTAGTCTCTGGTAACACATAACAGAAGTTTATATTGGAGAAGCAGCTTTCATATTTTTCTCTGAAATCACAAGTTTGTTCTCAATCCCTGAGATGATATCTCATGCTTAAATGAAATTTTGGCAAAGAAAAGCAAAGCACTTCACAGCTATCCTTCTACATCTAGTACCATTATGTCTTTATATACCTGTGTAAAAGCAAGCTATGCAAATTTTCCTAAAAATAATGACGCTAGTGTAATTGTTCTTTCTGGGCTATGTTCCAAAACCAATTTTAAACTTGAAAAAACTATGAAAGTGGGATAACTGGAAAAAAAAATACTTCGTTTTTTACTTAATAATAAATGGTTGAAAGGATCACAGCATTTTATAAGGTCATATGTAACCCCAGTTATGACACTACAGTAATGCATTATTCAGTGCCAGCAAAGAATATAAATCCTTGTAATGTACATGGGTGAAATGTGGTTTAATTCTTACTATCCTTTGGCTTTGACTCAAAGTTCCTGCTGAGCGTTAGAATGTTTAGACGATGCAAATTCCCTGAGATGCTTTAATTAAACCTGCAGTGTACGACTTTGGCACTTGGTCACAGCACCTGGCGCTTCCATTTGCAGCCCCCAGTGCCCAGCCCGAGCTCGGCCCCACTGAAATGCATTTCTGGTGCTGCCTAAGCTGAGGCAGAGTGGAGCTTTGGGCTGACATTCCATCTCTGTTACTGCACGGTGAGACTGATCACAAAAACACAACAACCAGGAGACTGAGAAAATTCCTGCTCTAACCCTTCCTTTTTAATAAGGAATTTCTGTGGGGAGGACATGGATGTTTAGGACCATGAGTTTGCAGCACACATGCTATTTCTCTGTCAATGGCATGCGTTTCCACTATGCTCCAAACATTGGTAAAGAAAAGTCCTCTGCAGTTGGTATGACCTGGTGGCTGCCATAGCTCACTCCTGCTCAGGAGTGTCAGAAGGGAGAGCCCCTGAACCTGCAGGACTTCTCAGGGATGTGCATTCATAACACAGCACTGTGCTTAAGGAGTATCTTCTGCTCACCTTTATGAAAATAGCAAGAGATCTGGCTTTGTTTTGAAGTGAAAACCCCCTCAAATCTCTAAACCCTTTAAGTGCTAAGAAAAGCTTTTCCTACTCAGCTCTGTGGGACTCTCACTCACAGGCAAGGACAGCTGGATGCCTTCAAGCACTCTGGCAAACGCCCTCCAGCATTTTTGGAAATTTCACTCTATCTTTGCACGGCATTTGCACTGCTGTGATTGTGACCAGCCTAAGGGGTCCTTCTTTCGTGCTGGATGCTGAAGCAGGCATTTTAAATGCAGTTGTTCATGTGTTGACTCAAAGTGCACACATCCTGGAAATTCACTCCTTTTCAGCATTACTGCCAATAAATAATTAAAAAGCCTAATAAGACAGCAAAAGCCAATTCACTGAAATTATAAGCAAATATTTTTGCATCAGGGCCCAGAGTTGGGGAAACACTTAAGCAGCACCTTCAGTGCAAACATGTGAGCATTCACATTGAAGCCACTGCCTGACTTGCAAGTCTTGTGTTTTACTGAGCAAGGGCTATTACTCAGCTCCACAAATTACTTGCAGAAACACACAGTTATTCAAGATTGCAAAATACACAGCAAAAACAGTCTCATAACTAGAAAGACAAGTCTGATTTCAGCCTAAGTCCTATAATTTTGAATCTGGATAGAAAAAGCAAATAGTACTGACAGAATTTAGCCTCCACTGTATTTTTTCAGACATCAAAATACTTAAGTTATTCAGATACATAAAATATCACAAAGGCGACAATAATGGAAATAAGGACATCGAGAAAGTGTTCTACTCCAGGCAGCATATTTACAAATATTACTGAAACAAAATCAGCTGCTACTGAGGGAAGACAGACATTAGGCACAAGGAATCTCAGTTTGAAAAACATTCAGAAAATGGGACACATCAAACT
The DNA here is from genome assembly GCA_036630365.1 of Acanthiza pusilla. Classification (NCBI taxonomy): domain Eukaryota; kingdom Metazoa; phylum Chordata; class Aves; order Passeriformes; family Acanthizidae; genus Acanthiza; species Acanthiza pusilla. Next base: position 369,939 of record JAXCHO010000030.1, on the reverse strand, counting down.
AAAAGTTAAAATTTAATTAAGAACATGAAACCTAGGAGGAAAAGCATATGCTGTCAGAACCACAGCAGTTACATCAGGAGGTGACAAGGGAGAGAAGGAAAGTCTGAAGAGGAACAGGGACACTTAGAGAAACAATGAACATTCTTTTGGGAACAGAGCACATGTGTCTGGCAGCACACCTTGCCAGCCAGGCAAGCCCTGCTGACCCTCTCTGGTTTGAATTTCCCAGGATGACCTTCCCCAGCTTTCTAAAGCTCCATTTGCGTGACCAGCTGAGATCATGAGGGTGGGGGCAGGAGAAGATTTGATGATCCCAATGAAAACGAAAATTTCCAGCTGGGATACCACTGCTCCTTGACTGACTGCAATGCCCACTCTACTAAGGGATGGATGACATTTTCTGTATTCTGCAATATTTGGTGTTGGATGGAGCACACAGGCTCAGATGGCTGCTTTGGGAGCATCTGCAAGGAAATCATGCTTTTGAAAATACACAACCTAATCCTGGGGTTGAATGGATTAGCTCAAGATGTAGGACTGTCTACTGTGGAAAGTCATTTAAGCTAAAACAGAGCAAGAATTCACCTTGGACCAACAATTCTTGATTAACTTCCTTTGCTGGCAGGCTTAGTGTAAACTAGGCACTGTGCCAAAGCCTCCCAATCCACTCTGGAGAAAATGCAATTTTAAATGATGCTCTTCTATTTTAACAGCACAGACTTCAGAGTGAATTCTCAGGTAATGGTCAGAAGTGGCACAGACCTATGGATCAGTTGTGATAGCAGCACTCTGTGTAACCATAAATCAAAGCAGGCCTTTACTAACTTCTTTCACTGCACAGGAAAGGAACAACTCCTAAACCTGTGTGTGCATCACAGTGTATGGACTACAAGGAAAAACTGTTACTGCTAAGCTGGAACCACGATTTACCAAAACCACCCACGTTTAGTACAATCTGAAACAGTGGGGAATTAATAATAAAGATCTTTTTAGATATAGAACATACCCAGACACAACCTCTGGATGTCTGTCACATGAATGAGATCTGCACAGCCCTGGATTCACAGGCACCACGCTGGTCCCACCAACTCTGCAGAAACCACTCAGCATTTTGCTGTGATGACTTCAGGCATCCTACAGGCAATGGACACGACCTGGACTTCCACCTTCTGCACCAGACACACACCACAAACCTGCTTTCCACAGAGATGGGAGCCAGCCGGTTCATCAGACCCGCAGGTCACTCTGTGGAGAGCTCCCTCCCCATGGTCACTACTGCAGACTACGATCCCCAGCAAGAGTTTCATCAGAGTTTTAGCTTCTCCAAGTCCATCAGTTTGCCTCAGGCAAGCTGGAGCCATGCTGGGATCTGCAGCCTTCCTGCAGGAAACCTGGAGGAGCTCTGCCCAGCAAACCTGCACCCACTGAAGCCACACAGACCTCCCCAGCTGCAGCCAGGGCAGCTCCTCCTGCCTGGCGCAAGCTGCATCTGTCAGATACCTTTTAAATAGAAATGCTGAACTAAATAATTTCCTTGTGAATGGCCAAGTTTTCAGTGTGCTAAATCTCCCACACAAACACCAATTCACTGACAGTGGCAGCACTGGCACATCACCAGCATTTTCTGTGCCAGGCTAGCAGCTGCCACAGGGGCAGGAGAGCCAGAAAGGGAGTCCTGCACAGGAGACACAAGAAATCTGGAGCAGAGACCTGTGCATGTTTTAACTTAGGCTCCACATCAGAATTTAAAGATGAGATAAAAAACATCAACAATTCTATGTGTGTCAGTTTTGAAAGGCTGGGCTATAAAGAACACAAAGCTATTCAACAAGTGAAAAAAAAATGCAAAAAATATGTCAGTTTGATGACTAAAATAAAAAGGCAATGACCTCCATTTACACAACATTTCTGTGTTTTCATAGGCAAAGGAACAGGCAGCACACCTTGAGAAAAGTTACCATGAGGCTGATTTGGCACCTCATTTGTTATTTATATTGTCTTTTGATTTTTTGCCCTTTAAAAAACCAACACACCAGCTATTAGTCAAGACTAACCTTTTGACCTTTGTCAGTCACTGTGTTCAGCTAGCAAGCACCGTGATAACAGTGCCAACACAAGTTCAAAGCTGAGCTGCCAGACAGGTGCCCTGGAAGCAGTGATCAAACGTTGCATGTTTCCTGCTTACTAAGAAACCAAACACTGTTGAAGACCACAACCAAATTAGCATCTAGATAATTTGTAAATAATTAACTTAGTGTCATTTTATAGGCACTAAGTACTTGCTCTTCTAATACCATGATTTAAATATCATTGAACAAGAGAAAGGAATTCCATTATTACACAGCACCAGGTCACTATGAGCTGACAGGTGCTTTTGTTCTCTTACAGAAGTTAGAAATCTTTATGCAAGCCTTTTCTTCTTTCTAAACTTGATTTTTAAAGAGAGGTTTCATATAAAATACAAGTTTCTCAGCATTGGCAAGAAGGTTTCCAGCACGTGGTGTATCTCCTCTCCATGCAACAGACTGTGGCAAAGAACTCCATTGGTCTCCAATGCCAAACTTCTCAGTTTGTTCCTAGAGATGCAAGTCCAAAGCTATTAAGTGCTTCCTTTCTGTGTACATGGCTAAATCCCATACAAGGATTTAGGATATGCAACAAAAGTTAAAATTTCCCTAAACACTGCATGAGATCGTGCCTAGTCATCTCCAATGCTGCAGACTGCTTTCCACCTGCACCCAGAAGGGACCCCTCAGCAGATACATTTGAAGTGCATTCTCCTAAAAATACCTAAACTCCTTCCTGTGTGAATTAACAATGGAAGCATTTCTAGCCACTGTGTTTCTGGGCTTATCTTTGTCAAAATCAGTGTATCTGATTATTAGACAATAATAGCTCAGCAATTTGATTGCAGTGGAGGCTTCTATGGGGACTGCTTTATGAACATTTCAGAGGGAAGCCCATGAGTTCTACTTGTGCTTTCATGTTCCTCTGCAGGAAGGAAAACACACTGTTCCTTCTTACCTTTGACAGATGAGTCCAAAATCCTCAGTTATCGTGTGCACAGTCAGCACAAGAAATTGCAGAATTTTCCCCAGGGGCCATTTCCCTCAGACATGTCAGCTCTTTACCTGCCTTGGCACATCATGAACTGGCAGGGATCCCTCCTCACCCCCCAAACTAATGTGTTGGAAGAAGAATATTTATCTGCACTCTGAAAAGCAAGTACCCTGGAAGTTTCCTTTATCTTCACAACAGGATTTTATGAAAGACTCCATGCTTATGATGTTACCAATCACAATTATCTTGTCACAAAAACTGCAAAACATTCTTTTTCTACAGGCTCCAAGCTTCCTGAATTCATGTTTTTTTTCACAAATAAGTACTAAAACTGAAAAAATCCCCAGGTTTCTAACACATGAGGTAACAAAACTCAAAGGAATTCCAAGAGACATAAAACCAACCACGTCACACACACAAGGGCACACATTTGGCTGCTGCAGGCTCAGCCCAGCACCCCTCAGACAGCAGCTCCCAGGGCAAGCACTGAGCACAGCACAGCCAGAGGAAAACACAAGGCAAGGTTCACCTGACACAGGTGAGGGCAGAGGCACTGCTGCATCGATCACTCAGTCCTGTTCCTGTCCCACTGTGCCCCTCCCTCTGCCAGCTCCACTGTCCCATGGTCCTGGACTGGTCAGCCTCGGAAGGCTCTGCAGCATCCCCTCACACACCTTGTGACAGGCACAGAGTGACAGCTCTGCAAGCACAGCAACAACCTGCTCTCTAACCCAAAGACAACAACAAACTCCACTGCTCCAAGGGAATGAAAAACTGGGCCGAAATTTATCTCTGGGCTAACTGCTGCTAAAGCTGTCCCGTTTGGCTCCTGCTAGTTCTGTGAAATGAAGGATGGGAAGTGCAAAATGGAAACAGCCACAATCTCATTAATGGAGATAACTTCTGAAATCACGAGAGAAAGAGTCACAAACAGTCACAGCTGCTTCAGATGTGATGCACAACCACCCCAGCTGTTGAAAACAGCTTTCATTCTCTCTTTGTTTGCCTCATCCCCAAGTTTGCTCAGCCTCTCTTTGTGTGACAGGGAAGGCAAACATGCCTGAACCCTCCAAAAGAACCATGACAACGTGACCTTATCAAACACCTCGAGGATGCTCAGGGGTGTGTCTGCTTTTGGCATTAGCACACAGTGAGATTTAGAGACAGGAAATGGGAGGCTTCTTTTCAAAATGTTTTTTCCAATTAAGACCAAGTTTCTTGGTTTTACCCTAAATGAGTATAATTTGCAACACACTGCAAATAAATTTGCCACATCCTTCTCCCTTGAACATAAATGATTAAGCAGTTGTTAATCTGTTGCACCAAATTTATAAATTACATGATTCTCGCTTTTTGCACACTATTTAACATGAGAAAAGCTAAAGAATAGTTGTTTGTGAGCTATATAATCACACTAGGGGAAAAAAAACCAAACCAGGAAGGACAGGAATTTATCTGACTGTATCATGTTGTGACACACTGCTCCAGCACAGGTAGGGAAATGAATCACGCTGATCCCCATGAACTGCTATTTGATTAGCACAAGGAGTGTGATTTGGCAGGTCCAATTTGACCAAACTGCTTTGATAAGCCTCTGAAAGAGAACATGAGGGAATTGTGCATCTTTTCCTTGGAAAAATACCAGCAATAGCACTTGCTTAGCTCTCAAGTCAATACTTTCCTCTGTTCATTTACATACAAACCAAAATATATCCTTACATGAGTTCAGAGAGATCTGCTGGAGCTGAGCAGGTTGGAAGAGTACCCACTCTCTCTTTAGAAGGTCACCTGCAGCAACACCTGTAAAATTTTCAACAGTTGTATGGCTGATTGAAAGAGCAGGGAAAGGAGGGGAAATCATATGAAAAATTCATGAGAAGGCCTCCAGAACACAGCATGTGTTTGAAATGTCAACATTCAAAATACCAACCAAACCAAGGCAAGACAGGAAATCAGAAGGCAGTGGCAAAAAACTCTCAAAAGAGCTGATTCATCCCAAGATTGGGCAGGAAACCACCAAGCAGAGAAGCTGCTCACCAGTCTGCTCAAGTAAATGCAGTGCAATGCTCTACTCCCATCTGACCCCAGAAAAAAAGATGGAGAAAAAAGCACGCAGGAAAATTCTGCAGATCTGGAGATTCTTTACTAACCATAGGAGATTCTTTACTAACCATAAGAGCTAACATCCTGTTCAAGTCTATAAAATGTTCAAGCTGCTGGTGTTATTCTTCTCAAAGTGCTTTTTCACAGCAGAGAAAACAGACACTTGCAGCTAAGACTGCTAATTTCTTAGTCAAGATGCAAAACATCAACTTCCACTGTTAATTTGAATGCTTTTGACCACTTCAGATAAAGAGAAATACATCCCTAGAAACCAAAGTTGCACCTGGACCTTCAGCTGAGAAGGTGTTCCAGATGTACTTCTACCTCTCACCAGGGACAGTCTGTTCCCTCCCCACTCCAGGACACCTTCACTGACACAAACTCATGGTCTTACTCTATTTTAAGTCAGCAACAAAGTAAGTCTTCATTATTACTGTATATTTCTAGTTCTACATCATGCACAGAGCAGTACTTTATTATACACTGTGTTTTGACATCACTTTATAATGCCACTGTGTATAACAAACTCTGCGTGATCCTTCCTTGCCAGTTTGACTCACAAGGACTTGGCTCCGAAGTGAGGTCCATAAAATAGATGTAGTAGGCTTGTTGAAACAAATAACAAAACAGTCAAAAGCTTTCCCAAGAGAAAGGCCAGCAGAAGACAAAGGTAGAAATATTTATGCAGTCACTCAGGGGCATTGGAAATGTGTTCTGAATAAACACTCATCTTCAGTATGCAAGTTCCATAGCCCTTGCTGTCTCCCAAAGATCAGTGCAAATGGAAATCAATGATGCTGCCTTGTTAGAAAACACAAATCAAAGCATCAGTGACTTTGTAAAATCCCTTCTGTCACTTTGACCTTCTGGTGCCAGGCAGCTCCACAGATTCATTACAGTTCATTGTAACGTCTAAAGAAAAAATCACCAACATAACAGCGTTTGAGAGCAGCACAGCAGCAGCAGGAGTCAGGAAAAAGCTGGGGAGCAGAGTACACAGAATGGAGAATAGCATGAAAGGATGCTCCCTCTGCCTGGAGGACTGTGTCCCCTCTCCCAACACACAGAAGTCAATCCTGCTCTTGCCCAACTCTACGCCAGGTCCCTCCTCACCACCTGCATCTCCTGCTTGCTGTCGGGAACCTGCCTCTCTCCGTGCCCAGTCAGTCATGGCAGGAGCTCCTGCACCCTCTCCAGGGACAGCCGCAGGGGCAGACACCACAAACACGGTGGGCAAGGCCAGCCCAGCGCTCTCTGTCACAGAACCTCTTGTCAGAAGGAAGTGGGACGGGGAGCAGCACTAACCTGGGTCTCCAAGCTGCTGTAGGGACTAGGAGGTTCAATCTACAAAGAGAGCAGACAGAAACAGCCATTACTCTGGAATAGTGGAAAGGAGGTGTTCTGAGCTGTTATGGGTCTAAAGTAGCAATACCAGGAACAAAAACACCTGCTTGAACAAGGACGGCAGGATTTTTTAAAATTTTAAGATTTACCACTTTTCCAGACATCTGGAAATCACACAGAACTTACAGAATCTCTACAATATTTGGATGAGCAAAAAAAGTTGCAGTAATGGCAGTATACCCAAGGGCCACGTGCAGGCCCTCACATCTTTGATTTGATGCTCTTTTACAATTCTTTCTTAGATTACAATTGGCTGAATTTAGATCAGATGAATATTTGTCTGGTGCTCCTGTAATTTCAAGGCATTAGGACCTTTTCAGAAAGTTGATCAAGACTTGATGGTGAAAGGGTTGGCCACATCCTTGGCAAAGTTTTTCCTCCCAACAGCTGCAGTTAGCTGCGGTTATTTTGTTTTCCATTAAATTTCTTCCTAATGAATATTTCTCTCCAGCTTTGCATATTATAATGCAAGTGCACTGTACATTTTCTGTGGCCTGGCATCTTCCTTGGTGTCAAAATCTGAACTCTTATCTTAGCTTGGCCAGAGGATTCAAACCTCATTAAAGAACCTCTAAACACAAAAGCACAACATTGTCTAGTTAGCTTGTTAATTAAAAGGTTAGAAAGAGGTAACATCCCTATAGGAAACTCCATCATTAGTGTTCTGGGATTAGTGCTCAAGCAAAATCTTTAAAAGCACATCTTTTAAAGTATAAGGAACATTTAAAACCTCAGCCGTGCTGGTCCAGGTATTCCTCTGCAAGGTCTTGCTCTCCACATCCTGTTTAATTGGAAAGCCTAACAGAGCAGAACCAGGTCAGTGGTGCTCTCTCTTGAATCCATCACATCTGTCTAAGTTAGACACTTTTAGTTTAGAAAATTCTTGTCTATCAGATTATCGGGCTCCTGAGACTAATTTTGAGTTTTGGGCCATTGTGATTCTCTCTTCGGCTAAATCACAGAACAGAATGAAAAGAAAAAAGTGGCCTTCCTCCAAGAAACCATATATTCCTTTTACTTTTAATTATGCCTAGAAAGCAGCTTTTAACAATCACCATAAACATACTAATGAAGAAACAAACTATCAACCCAGGAAAAAAAAATGTTAAGGAGGAAATTGGCCTTGAAAGCCTTGCTGCACCTTCCCTCCAGTGAGCAGCCATGGGTCAGCAGCACAGTGTGCACAGGTGAAAAGCCCATGGTCACCTCTGTGACACTGCTCACAGAACAGGCTGATGAAAGGTCACATTTAACACCAGAGTACATCATGACACAGATGTAGCAGATACTATCTGACAACTGGCCAAATGACACCAAGACTGGAAGAAAACTGAGAAACCTCAGTGAAATCCAAATATCATGCCGTCAGCTAAGCTTGAGGAGGAAAAAATCATCTGAAGGTGAGAGCTGAGGTGAGAGGACTCTCGTCCTCGGACAACCTCACTCCAAAACAAATGATGGCAACACTCACAGCTATTCTCAGATAGACTTAGCACGGATAAACTCATCCATTTTGCAGCTGGACTCTTAAGCAATGCTAGTTTGGTCACAGCATTGTCCTCCATTGTCCCCCTCACATTTATATCATGGCAGGAAGATCAACACTAGCAGGTGTGTGGGGCAGATAGAATACAAAATGTGTTTAAATAAAAAAAGCCAAATACTACTGTAACAAAGAACAGCTCAGCTGCACAGGCTCCCCTTCGGGAGATCATCTGGATTTTCTCAGTCAGTGCCAATATGATTGCAGACAAAAGCTTTTTCAACATCTGCTGTTCACTTCCAAATGACAATATTTCCATAAGAGGAAGTAACTACTGTATGTATAAAACGTCCTGGAAAGATCAGGGGATTCCTGCAATAGATAAGGCTTCAGACTACTTAAAAGCCAAACAAACTCAGTCCAATATTTCCTGAATAGAACGGATTTCTTATAGTAATTACTAATTTCCAGAACTTCCTGGACTAATGAAAGCTGTAAACATAAACCAGGTTTTAAATGGCATTATTTCACCACGTGGATCATGATGCATCAGCCTGGGCCTGTAATCTACAGTTTTTCCTGTTTATTTCCCCCTCACTTTGGCTGTGGTAAGTTGTGTTCACCTGTGCAGCCATCGCTGTGCAGCAGTGCAAGGGGCACTGCTTTGCCCATCATTAGAACACACAACATTCAAATGTCATGTTCACTTAGAAATTATCTGGGGAAAAACGAAGCTTGGCTTTTATGAACAGAAGTGTGAACAAAGCAGGCAAGCTCCTTCCCCAGCTCACACTTTTCTGCATTGCTAGAGATGGAGATAGGGAAAAGCCCAACCCTTTCTCGCAGCTGCAGCTGACACAGTACAGCACTGCTGCCTCAGCCTGCACCCCCCTGACTGTGAAACAAAGACAAAGAAACTTTGCTGGCTTGGCTCTGGATGCCACCCCGGCCTTGCACAGGGGCTAATTCTTTCACCCAGCTCCTGACTGCCCACTCTGCTTTCCTGCTTCGCTCGTGCAGTTACAGGTACCACACTCAGGACAGCTCTTGGAGCCAACCCGAGGGTCCCCAAAGCACAACTGCGGAGAATGCATCCCAATTCTCCTCTTTAAGCAAGGCAATAAGGAAGCTGAGGAGGATGAAGAAGGTGGGAGGACATAAATGTAGTCACATTTTATTTTCAACTGCAAACAACAGTTTTAAAATTCAAGCTCAAAGTCAGCAACTTAAAAGAAAGGCTTTCACTCTGACTGCAGGAAGAGGCATGTTCTTAAAATCGTCTGCCTATCACTAGTGCCAAATAAATGTCACATTTGGGTAATTCCCAGAGCTCTCCTCCCGCTCCTGCATGTGGTCTGATGCACAGTTATGGATGACACTCATCCTTCACACATTTTTTTTTTTTTTTTAGGGGTCCAACCTCTGCTTTGCTGAACCTTCCTATCCTCATTGATTATTAGCTGCTAACTAAGGTCTGAGTCAGACAGCAAATTATCACATGGAACACTTAGGAAAAACAGCAGAATAACTGGCACCATTCGAAGCAAAGTTTTGGTTGGTTTGTGTATGTTCCACTTTAATTCTACCAGGTTCCAGCAGCCTGACAGAACCACAAGAGCTGTGATAACGAAACCCCAGGGACATCAGCAATCATCCCATCTGAAATTTCAGACTGCCATTTCTCAAGTGCTGGGAATCATTGCTCTCCAGTGCTTGTGATGAAATGAAAGCTGTGGTGGGGCTGCAGGGTAAACACCACGGCACTGCTGTATAAACAGCCTGACACATTGATCACCTTCAGACTGATCAGGGTAAGACTGTTTACTATGGAAAGGCAACGCCGGGAACAGCAACTCTGCTCTGGGCTTTGGCTGCTGTGTTTTTCATAATGGGTTACATGTCTCACTCCCATAAAGGAAACAAACATGTTTTCAAACATTTGCAAACCTCCCAAAACAAACCTAAAGGATAGGAGGTCTTGGAGGAACTGAGGTACAGATGAATAATCCAAATATGCCAAAGTCACAGGGGAAATATGACAGAAACTTGCAAAGTCCAGCTCCTTGGCCACAAGATATGTCTGCCCCCCATGCCACAAAAGATGGTTTTCAAGCAGTTTCAAGAGACACCAGTTTTGACTATGGTAACTCTATCTGTGCTTCAATCTAAATCACACATGACCTGAGCCTGACTGCAGGAAAGCCCAGGGCTTAGACACAAAGTGCTCTTGGCAGCACTGGACTTTCTCCTGCAGACAAACCTTCTGCTCACTGCCCCTCCCATCACTTCTGGACTGCACACGTTTAGTTCCCACGCAGCTCTGTTCAGCTTTGGTGAGTGGGGCAGGAACTTCACAAGACTTTTTATAGTTGATGAGCAACTTTCACTCATTTCTAGTCACTTCTCTCCATCCCTGGAGGCAGCACGGATCTGTGTGTGGCTTGGCACAGGGCAGTGGCCCCCAGCAGCAGTGCCAGTCACAGGTGTCCTCACCCCAGAACCTCAGCACTCTCACTGCAGCAGGTTTGCCATACTTTGTGCAGCTGGACCATGAGACCCACAGGGGAACCAGCTGATAAAGCTCCTTTTTAGTTCTATTGATTTGTTCTATGTCACTTTACAGCTGAATCAGTTCTTTCAGTCAGCTCATGCCACTAAGCAAAGAGAGCTGTGCTGGCACAGAGAGGTGGCCAGCAAAGGCAGGAGCAGGAGGATCCGAAGGAATATCCTTCCCAGCAGTTAGGGACAGGGTAAGACAGCAAGCAGCAATAACAAATGCCAGCACCACCACCAAATACCACTAAATAATTTCCCATGAAACCACAGTTTCCGATAAAGATACAAAACATTCACCTAAAAGTGACATTTCATGTCCTCTCCGACTGCTCTGCTGCCTGCAAGGCAGGACCACATAGCAGCAGCTCCCTGTGTGGGCAGTGCTGTTTTCACAGTTTGCAGTCGAGGGTCACAGCTATCCCAGAGACTGTCGCTTCGTCTCTTCTGCTGACTCATTTCATGACCCAGAGGTTTGTTAGCCTGCCAGCTTGTGGTTTTTATCCTACACTCGAATTTGGCTCAAAACCTTTGTACATTTGCACAAACAAAAAGCAAAACAATACAAGAGGATTCAAGGGGACTGCCTGCACTGCCATTTCCCCGTGTTTCTGCCACCGCTGCACCAGTGAGGGGAAGCACAAGTCAGGGAACCTCCCCCGCATGCCAAGGACGGTGGTGACATGAGTGCCCTGGAGCAGCAGCCAGGGCACCAAGGCACAGAGTTTCCCTGCAGACATGTCCCTGCAGTGAAACCCAGCCCCTAATTACAGCAAGTGTGCAGTAAACCCAACTGCAACCCTCAGCTACAACTCACACCAACAGCTGCCTCTGCACCACCCACGATCTCACACGCTGACTTATTTGGGAACCGTGACCTCCTGGCAGTGCCAGGCCTGCCAGCCCGGGCAGGAGTGCTGGGCAAGGCACAGGAAGCTCTGAAGTCACCCAGAAAATGGTCTTGCAGATCTGACTTCTATCACACTGCCCACTCTCAGAAGCTGCTCCAACGTCTGCAAAGGGTGAGCATTTCTAGGGTGGTCTGCAGGGCACTAGCCCAAATGTTTTTTATTTTTTCTCACTGGGTCTTAGGCTAACTTCGAAGGCTCCATAAGAGTGTTTACATGAAGAGGAAAAGATGGAAAGGTCTTGCTAGTATGACTGTACCCAAGACCCTCACTGTAATTGCTCTGCAGAGGATCCTTTCAAGCAAATACACCAATTCCACAGAAATATCAGCTTGTCGTGACAGGCCACATAAATCATATTTTTTTCTGCTGGGCATTTCAACATGCATCAAGAAGGTCTAGTACACAGGTGTAAAAGCTATTACTTGACTTCTTTTTTTCCTCCTCCAAAAGGCAGTTAGAAGAAAGGAAAAATATTATAGAGAATGTTTCCTACGATGCATTAAGAACAATTATTCAATGAAAGACTGATCTTGAAATGCCAGCACTGGAAATATGCACATTTGCACCATTTTTTTCCCCCACTAACACTGTTCAAATGAATAGTGGTTCTAAGGAAAAAATTACCGTGTTAACAATATACCAGTCTTTGCACCACTTAGTAAAGCTGCAAAGGCCTGGAAATAAATATTCCGTGAAGACAGAATTCCAGCCAGTGCAGCCAGCTCCGGGCAAGCAGTGTCAGAAGCCAAGCCCAAGGCACGTACAACTTCACCTTACACAAACAGCACAGAAAAGAGGCAGTCAAGCTGTCAGCTCTGCAAGACGCTCGCCCGAATGCTCATGTGACCAAGAGTCACAGACACTCATCACTGAGGGGACAGAAGGGAGCAGAGGGCAGGTGGAGGACATGCCAGGACAAAAGCTTCCAAGAAGCAGGAACACTGAAGGATGTAGCTAGCACGAGGCACCCCCGGGACTGAGCCCTGCTTGCTGACTGCCTCCCTCCAGCAGCAAGGACTGTGTCCCCAGCACCAGCGCAGTCCCACTGCAGTGCCGGGGCAGAGAGCAGCAGCTTCCAAGAGCAGTCCTGGGGCAGACAGCAGCAGCTTCTTGAGCACAGTCCTGGGGTAGGACAGCAGCAGCTTCTTGAGCACAGTCCTGAGGTAGGACAGCAGCAGCTTCCCAAGCACAGTCCCGGGGCAGACAGCAGCAGCTTCCCGAGTGCAGTCCCAGGGCAGACAGCAGCAGCTTCTTGAGCACAGTCCCAGGGCAGACAGCAGCAGCTTCCCGAGTGCAGTCCCAGGGCAGACAGCAGCAGCTTCCCAAGGGCAGTCCCAGGGCAGACAGCAGCAGCTTCCCAAGCACAGTCCCGGGGCAGACAGCAGCAGCTTCCCAAGCACAGTCCCAGGGCAGACAGGAGCAGCTTCCCAAGCAGAGTCCCAGGGCAGACAGCAGCAGCTTCCCAAGCAGAGTCCCAGGGCAGACAGCAGCAGCTTCCCAAGCAGAGTCCCAGGGCAGACAGCAGCAGCTTCCCAAGCAGAGTCCCAGGGCAGACAGCAGCAGCTTCCCAAGCAGAGTCCCAGGGCAGACAGCAGCAGCTTCCCAAGCAGAGTCCCAGGGCAGACAGCAGCAGCTTCCCAAGCACAGCCCCAGGGCAGACAGCAGCAGCTTCCCAAGCAGAGTCCCAGGGCAGACAGCAGCAGCTTCCCGAGTGCAGTCCCGGGGCAGACAGCAGCAGCTTCCCAAGCACAGCCCCAGGGCAGACAGCAGCAGCTTCCCGAGTGCTGGCAGCCGCACCCTGCGAGGATTGGGGCAGAGCCGAGCCCAGGGCCAGCCCCGCTCGGTGCCTGTGTGCACTGACAGACACAGAGCCCCAGCAGAGCGCAGAGCTCAGGCAGAGCAGCCAGGGTGAGAAGGATGCAGTCACCTCCAGGGCTCCTCTCTGAAGGAGTGCAGTGACCACACGTGGAGCTGGAACAACTCCAGCCAAAGGTGCTGGGTGGTCCTGCTGCTCCTGAGAGCTCTCGGGCCACCACAGTGCCCAGGGGCTGCTCCACACCACTGAGCTGCCAGCGGTGCTCTCACTGCTAACACAGCTTAACCAACCTGCTCTTCAGGAGCATTGTGAGCCCACGTGGCTTCTGCCAGACCCTAATTTTGACAAATGAAGTGTTTGTGCGGCCAAATTGCAGAACTGATCCTAACGAAAAACAAACCCCTGGGTGAAAATATATTTACATAAGATCATTTTCTCATCTAGTTTGCTGAGAAGCTGAAAAGAATGGGAGGGCATCTTAAGTCAGGACACCCACCAATATTTAATATGCAGAATTTCATGATCAGCTCCATAAAACTACTGTCGAAGCATGTCTAAGCATACAACACAGGCTCTAGACAACCAAAACACTCCCTCTCCTACAGGGCTACCCCAGCACCTCTCCTCCCTCACCTATCCCAACTCTGGATATTTCACCACCAGAAACAACTGCAGTCTTTAATAGCTGATGGCTTTGGTACAAACTATTCTAATCCTTGGCTTGTAAAATAAATCTGTATAGTTCCTTCAGAGTCAAAAAATCTGAGGGTCTGTGTCTTCTCCCAAATGAAAAATCATATGCTTATCCAGCAGTGGAAGAGCAGCTCATTTAAATCTAAGACCTGCTTGTTCCATGCGTTTCCATAAAGATTATTCTCTTGTCTGCTGGAATCATACAGAAGACTATAGCAATTTACAGAACCTAAACTGCAGCAACACCCACTATTCCTTAGCTTGCCCAGAAATAGCCCAGAACTCCCTAATACCTCCATAAAAACCATGACCCAAAATAAATCCCTGCCATCTCACTGAACATTTAAGCTGCACACTGAATCTTCTGTCTATTAAATACTGCTCCAGTCACAAATGAGGCCGGAATTATTCCTATCTTCAGTGTCTTTTACCACCTGAAAAGTATCTGCTGCAGCCAGCTCGGCACAGACCTGCGAACACAGCCAGGGCCAGGCACTGCAGCACACTGATAGCAGCAGGGAGCTTCCCCAGCTGTCTGTAAAATCTGTCTGGCCACAGAGATGCTGCTGCCCAAGCACTGCCTTGACATTTGGAATATGTCAGCTCCCCGGGCCAGACATGCTGCCTCACAGGTACGAGCGGCAGACAGTTAATGTTTTAACTTATTGACTGCAGGCACACTTATCTTTCAGCCTTGACACCTCAATACTGCACAGCTGCTCCAACACCACTTTCTGAATCTGTGCTTAAGAGTGATACATCTGACCAGCTCTGCGCAAGGGTCACCTGTCCTGCTTTCCTTAATAATTTATCAAGAGCTGGCAGGAGCCACGGCTTTGCTGCATTGTTTAGTCGTTCTAACAAATTGCACAGTTTGTTTCGGGCAACAAACGAATTTCAGCATGAAATGCAAATGTGTAAAAAGACAAGAAACACTAATCTAATGGATCAATATAATTGCATTGCTTAGAGATGGCAAAGTGTACCGGATTCAGCTGACAAAGATCCTTTCCCCCCATGCCCCAGCTCATCTCTGAAAGCCCCACATGCCCTCGCTACTCTGGACCACAGTTTCATGCCCACTTCCCCAGCAGATGTGGAAACCTCCGAGAGGGCACCCCAGGAGGTACAGCTTGGGTATGATTTTGAGTGTAATTACACTCATGGATGTGGGTTATTTGTAGTTCTAGTGATGAAAAGGCAAAGAGAAAAGAAAAAAAAAGAAAAAAGAAAAGATACATGTCCTTAAGCAACATTTGCAACATTTTAATAGAGCTGGAGGAGTCTATATTTATAGAGTAACCAAATGTTTTAAAAAGCACATGGAAGGAGACTCTACTTCAGTTGAGAGTAAAAGCATTGCATTTATAGGGAAAAATGTCCTGTCTGACAACTACTCCAGTTGTCATCTGCTACAAGAACAATCTGCTTGAATATTATCTGAAATAGAACACGGTGTAAAAAATCGGCAGGAAGGCCATGACCAAATTCAAAGACCAGGCTGATTTGAAGTTTCCAGAGAAGTAAGTTACCAGAAGAAAATGAAAGCCTGCGCAGTAAGGAACATGTTCCAGAGTTAAAGAGCAGCAGAAGAGAAGAGGGCAGGGCAGCTCCACAGCCGAGCCGGGCACTGCTACGCTGTGAACAGCACTCAGCCAGTGCCACGAGGGCTGCACGTGGCGCCTGGAGCTGCCACACGAAATCGAATGGAAATCCATATCAAAGCACTCGGAAAAGAGAGAGAGATGGTGGTGGGCCAGCTTAAGTGGTGCTGGCATGATCCCAAGAACAACAACAACCAAAAGCAATCCCAATTTTACCAGATTTTGCACTGCACACAGAAGAAGACACTCATGAAGTCCACGCTCTCCAGGCAGAGCAAAGCACAGCTGTTCAGGGACAGCCGTGCTGGGGAGCCAGCAATGCTTCAGGTGCTCACCCTCCCGAACCCTCGGCCACCACCGGGGCCCTTCCAGAGAGGGCACAGCCTGGCACACAGTGGGGTCACACCCTGAGCCTTTCCATCCTGCTCTTCGCACGAGAAGGAGCTTTCAAAAGAATGAACTGAGGACATCAAGAGGCTAGGAACACAGCCCTGGGTCTTTCCAGAGGGAAAGGGAAAAGACAAGGGAAAGTCAGATTTGTAAAGAAAATGTAGCTAAAAATCTTGAGGGTAATAGAATGAGAAGCAGTCGGTATAGCTTCATACAGAATAAAGCCTGCCAGACAAATTTAACTGCTTTATTTGTTCTTTGATAGAGTTACAGAGAAAGTGGATTAAAGGAACACAGTGGAGGTCATATTTTCTGGATTTTAGGACAGCATCTGTGTCTCACGAAATCCTAATTGAAAAATTAATTCAAAAAGACTTGGGAAGTGGCAAGCACAGCACTGGAATTGAGAACTGGCTGCAGGACTGTAAACAAATGATAATGATAAACGGCACTGTATTGAGCTGAGGGGAGGTCATATTGAACAAATTCATTAATGACCTGGAACGAGGATTAAAGAGCACGCCAACAAGATCTGATGATTGCATTACAGCTCGATTGTGTCTGATGGATGCACGGCTGCCGTAAGGTGAAGAGGACACGGCCAGCACCAGCATCCTGCCCCCGACCCTTGGCAGGCAGGTCTGGCATGCTCTGTCCCCTCACCCTACCCACAGCCCCTCACCCTGCCCCACTGGCCACCCTGAAAGCAAACACGACTCTGTGCTGCCCAAGAGCCAAACGAGAGGTGTGGCAGCAGTGCAGCCCTCGGCACACGTCTGGAATGCAGGAGTGCACTGACAGGAGGAAGGCTGAGACCTCCCATTCACACACAGCCAGGAAAAAAAATCCCACCACTAAAAATAACACAATGCCTTAAATCCCAGCAAGTTGTGTTTTCATGATTTCCCTGACACAGCTTAAAATATTGTGAGGTTATGGATTAAAGTCCCTGACAAATCTATTTAGGACCAGACACTTCCTCTGCATGAACTTACTACATTCCCATCTTTATGACAGCAAAGGAGAAAACAAACAAAAACCCCCAACCAAAAACAATAGACATGACAAAAAAAACCAAACAAACCAAAACCCAACAAACAAACAAACAACCTTCTAAAAAACTCTGAATGAAATTTTAGAACACAGAATTTAGTAATACTGATATTTAAGGATAAAATAGGTACCTTTTTTTTTTAAGTACAGCTGCTGATTTTCAGCTTTGGAAGTACTGAGGCTTTAACACTAGACTTTGAGTTCTATCAATAAGCTACAGGAAAAGATAAAGAATATGCAGGTAGAACAGCAGTTTTGGCTCCCTTCTGCAGTTTTCATGCCAGAACTAAAACATATTTTTCCCAAATAACAGAACCTATCCATCATTTTTATTATCAGCCTGGATGCAGATCCAAGTTTCATCACTTGGTAAGTTAGAAAAACTCTCATTAGCATCTGTGTGTGTAGGGAGCCCATAAGAACACCTCATTAACTCATTAAAGAGGATTCTCACAGAGATTAGCTTCGTCAATCCTTCATTTAGCTACCAATCCATTCATGTGATGCCATTAAGCCCCTCATAAACAGCCAAGTACTTAGTAATACACTGCAGGAGCTGAGGTCTGAATCCCTAGACTGGTGCACACTGCTACTGTGTTTATGCTGCAGCACTATGAAAATCACTGCAGCCCAAAGTGATCATTTATTTCCAACACGACCAACTGAGGAGCTGGAGCCAACATGGCTGCACTAAGCTGGGACATAATAACAATACCCAATCCCACGATTTCAAACCATTCTTAAACAAACCTTGCTCCACATCACATTTAACGATAAGACAAGATCCTTATTATCTCGTATGTCCACAGTACCCTTTTCACCAAGAGCATTAGGTCGGTTTTGGCTGTGGCTGTGTATAAAAGGCCCCAGAACCCTTTAGTGCAACTCACTCAGTACCATCCCACAGACATTCAGCTCAGGTCTAGCAACTGCTCTGTTACATCTGACCCACTCTGGAAAACACAAAACAATCTCTGTTAGTGGAGGATAAACAGGGGAGCTCGCAGGACGTGCAGGGGAGGAGAACCCACTGTCCCCAGCTGAGCTGATCCCAGGCAGTTGCCTGGAACTGAAGCTGTGCACTAAGTGGCTTTCCAGATTTCAGGAACTCAGACAAAAGATGCTATTAATGGCACTCAGGTCTGGAGGGGGAAAATCCTTGAATATAAAGTTTCAAGTCACTGCACATTGATGAAGTGGAGTAAATAGTAAGAAAAAGTTGCCCACAGTAAAGGATTTTGTGACAGGGAACTCCACAGTATCACAAGCACCCTAGGAATCTGGAGAATGAGACAGGAGAAGCTGTGGGGAGACTGAAGTTAAAAACTGCACACTGCATGGTTCTTTTTCCTGTAATTCCTTTTATTCATTGCTATAATCAACTTGACATGCAAAGCTGTTCCCAATTTACTGACAGCTTTTCAGCTGACATCTAGTTCTCAAGGTATTTTTTTTTAAACTTAAATAGCTAATTATTCATTGCCTTAAACCAGGATATATAACAATGTCAGGAAATCATCTGTTCAAGTTATATCAAAAAGCCTTTGGGGATTAGTTCATCTCTTTTGTATGCTGCAGAAAACACTCACTTGTAAACAATTAAATCATCATTTGAAATCTGTCTACACTTTCAGCATCCCTGAATGCAGCCTGAAAAACCATATAAACAAATACCTTATTGTTGCATCTAGAACTCAGTGCCGAAAGGTTTTCCTCCACAGTATCTTGTTTGGTGGAGGCTGAAGGCTGAGTTTACAGGCTAATACAGGCTCTTTGTAAAACTGTAACAGAACATCTAAATAAATGCAGTAGCTGCTAAGGAAACCAGAATCACACTATTCTCAGGTTATGCTGAGAGCAGAACACATGCCATGAGCATATCAACATATTTTGGCACAGAGGCATTTAACCTCCACGTAGCAGAGTCATGGCTGATAGAAAAACAGGCATTTAATTTAGCCATAAAGACTCAGCCTTTGCCCTGAATCTACAGTAATCAAACCTCAGTAGCTTGAGAAATGTTTTGGCTAATTCATTTTAATCACTGCAGCCATATCCTTTTTATGATATAATTGCTGACCCAGTCAAGAAAACAAAACAAATGAGATTATCTTCCTTATGGAATGAAAGCCAAGTAGGTCCTTGTGAAAGGATAACTTCCTCTTAGTGAAGAAAACCCACGGCATTCAAAAGGGCACAGACAGAGGATGCAGAGAGCACAGCATTGTTTTGGGGAGGAACTCTCCACAGCCAAGAAGTCGCTGGGATGGGATCACTGAACACAAAGGCACAGGGCCCTCGTTCCTCTGGCACTCAGGGTGCCTCCAGCCACAAAAATGGCCAGAAGGCAGTGCTGATAGCTGGGTCAGGGAATGACTATGGTGGAAATTAAAAATATGACAGGACAGGAATGACTTTCACGAATTTCAAGGGTGTTTCCCAGCATCTTGAGCCCCCATCTTAGCTGGACAGAAAAACTCACCTAGAACTGAAGGCAGAATGGATGAACCCAGTTCATCCCAAAGTCCCAGAGGAGAGGTTTGGGTTTATTGTTTGCTTCTTTATGATTGTTTGGTTTGGGACTTTTTGTGGGTTTTTTCTGTTTGCTTATCTGACTTGTAACTAAAACTGAGGAGTACCTACTTCATTTTCTGGTGTGACACCTTGGAGTAAATCAACATGGAAACTGTAACCAGTAGGAAGTTGCAGGCAGGCTCTCACCCAAGCATGAGGAAAGGTTTTCTACTTGCTAGAACAAACCAGCACTTCTGAGAAGAGACTGATCATCCAGGCTTAGTTAAAAAAAAATTTTAAATTGCTACATGTACAACATCTCTTTTCTTGAACATACTATCACTGATCTAAAGCATAAATAAACACTGTTGCTCTGTCAGAGGCAGATAATTTACTGAACATTACATTGCTAATGGCAATCTTACACAAGACAAGTGTTTCAGTTAAAAAAAAAAATCTAAAGAAGGTATTTCTCATTCTAACAATTCTGCAACTGACAGGTGACTGCTGGGCTGCAGATAGGAAATTCAGTTTTATCTAAGAGGAAACACACCTCAACTCATTCTTTTGGTAGCTTCCGAGAGCAACAGTTCCTTTAAGTAAAGTCAAACATATCAAACACCTGTCAAACTATAAATAACAAGATGCCTGTACTTGTACTTCTTACAAAAATAACAGAGCTATCTAAGCTGATCACTCACAGACTATCAATTAAAATGTTCTTATTCATATCATCCAACAAGAACCAACAGCTGGAAGCTTACGGTACCACTTGTGACAGACGACCTGGCACACCACGGCCACCTTAACCATGAAGCCAGCTCAGGGTTATACAGATGCTCCTTAAAATACTCTATACACTCTTATTAAAAATTGTGGCCAAGAGCAATTTGAATTGTGCACTTACAAAATCCCTACAACAGCCTGCCCACATATCAGCAAATAACATGGATAAGCAACTTATTAATAACAAACTAACCTACACAGAGTCCTTAGCAGGAGAGGACTTGTTTGGGATTTCTGCAGGGTGTATTTAAGTGTTTCTGCCTGACGTAGCTTTTATGTCAGGGAGGTAACACAGCAGAGCTCACTGAACTTAATTTATGCTCACTATGCAAATGACAGCCAGCTGTGAATTTAATAAAAGCCTTATTGCAATAACCATAACACTTCAAGCATGAAAGTCGTACTTCCACTTTCAGGCTTAGTCAGCTGATTTAAAAAAAAAGGAGGGGACAGTTAAGATAATAGTGATAATGGTGTTCAGGTGACCAAGCTGGAAACATGAGCAATCAGGTCTGCTCCTCTGCACTGTCCCCAGCAGCTTCTCCTGGGGAAGAGCCCAAGCCATGGGCTGGGACACCAGAGGAACACGGCTGGGCTTTGGTACAGACGAATGGTGCATGCACACGCACAAGATGAACTGCTGACCTTGTTCAGACTCTTGCACACGCCCTTCTATCACCAGTTCAGAGCCAGCCAGCAGCTCCAGTTTCCCATTCACTTGGCAAATAACCGGGAATTTTTCAAAACTGCTGAGACTACCTGCAATGGCTAAAGGTAGCATTATCTGCGAATAACGTGGAGAGATATGTCCTCTCTGATGAAAACATGGATCCAGACAAAAGCTCTCTTGGCAGCCAAGAGATGAGGTCTTGATTTCTTACTGTAGATCTGCCACCAACCCTTTGTGAGGCCTCGGGCATACCTTCTGTCTTCTCATCAGATGTGGCAGCACATTCATACACATTTACAAGGCATTACACTTGTACTGAGGTCAGAGAAAATCAGGAATCTTTTTACCAGATCATTTTACAGATTTCCAGCATTACTATGAAGTGGATTACTCTAACCTAATCCAATCTAAAACAAGTTGATGGGAAAGAAGCCCTCAGATATTTCTATTTCATACTACAGCCCAACCTGAGCAAAACATCATGGGGGTACCTCCTTTGCCTGAGGGTTCTCTTCCTTTCAGAGATCAAAGGCTTACCACAAAAACAGGTGTGACAGCATTTCAAAAAAGGCTGCAACCCCATTTTCTTGTCAAGTTGCAATCTGTAGCTTGCAACAGAGCAATTGAAATGACAAAAATTACTTTTGTGATAATCTCTGCATTTATCTTCTTTTTCAAAATCCTACAATATGGCTTTACCCTAAAGGGATGACACCTGAAATGAATATAATCATAACTCCTCATTGGCTTATTAAATCAAAACTGTAGGGAGATAAAAGTTAGCAATAAAAAATTAACTTAATTCCTACCTAAACTTGGGCAGGAATTTCAGTGTATTATTTGAAGTCAGTTTTCAGCAGCCCTTGCTCTCTGCCTTAGTGAACTGCATCCTATTGGAATTCTGCTGTGGGAAGGAGCCAAGCTCTGGCCCTGCTGCCCCTCGGACGCAGCAGCCCCAGCCCCTGCAGCTGATGCCCACGCCAGGGTCCTGCCCACGTCCTCTGCCTTGCCACAGCCCCACAGGGCACCACAGCACTGACACCTATCCCAAACCCAAACTGCACAGATCAGACACTGTCCCCAGACCCCATGCACTGCAGCATGTTCTGAGTAAAATACGCAATAGATCAGACTTTTTGTTGTTATTTATATTTCTATGCTGTGTTTGTAAAATGGAGCAATAGAACTTCTTGCAGGTAATGCTGGCAGGCTGCTAGGTGGGAAAATGAACGTGAAGAACAAGGGCATCCCAATGTGATGTGCATGGGGAGCAATGGTGATCCCAATGAAGGGATCTGTCCCACTGAGGGACACACAGTTGAGGTTTCCAAAAGGAGCCAACTTCACTCAAAACTAATGGCATCCGCATGCCTAAGTGTCAAAGACTCTTCAAAATTGCAAGTGTTAACAAATATTCAACTGAGACTTAACTAAAAAGTGGTAAATGCCCTCCGGATGGTGCCAGAGATCTGTACTCTCTACCCAAGTTCTTGAAAACTGTGGGTAGTTGCACCCATAATGAAGTGGGTTCCACATACGTACCCCAAAAATCCTGAAGCTCAGCTTGGGAGCAGTCTTCACTTTAAATTTTGTGTGTTTACTGCCTAGCATCATGTTTCAACAGAAAATCAATTGCAGACAACAGATGAGTGAGAGAAAAAATAAAAAATACTGTTTGCTTCTCACATGTAACATTGGCTCATCCCTGTCAACAAAAACAGCCAAGATGCTCCTAATTGTGTCTACATAACCACTGACCTTTAAAAGAAAAAGTCAGTTCATTTCAGAAGACTCAAAATTCCTGAAAAATAAAATAAAATAAATCTGTTCTGTCAACAGAGGACACGTCATCACAACAAGCAGATATATAATGCCATAGGCATCAGCAGCAGCAGAAGCAAATTATTTTCAGCACTACACAAACTAGGCAGATTATCTGAGCAATTATTTATGCAAAGCTGTGAGGTGCTGAATGCACACCATGGATGATGTGCTGAGCTGGCCAACTTCAGCCACTACAGGAATGTAAACCAGCCCTCAGCACAAGCCAACACAGAGCAACCCTGAGCAGGTTTACAGGAGCAGGAGGCATTTCCACAGCACCCTGGCTGTGTTCAGCCCTGGCCTCACTGCAGCACACATCTGTACAACAATAACAACTTTCTTAAAACGATGTAGCCCAGGACAATGACATATGTTAAATATAGCCACCAGAGAGCTGGGAGCAGAAACCCATGAATAACTGTATTGATTGCAGTAAAGAAAACCTGGACGGATTTGGAGTGGAGACATTTCCTGATGAAATTCTTTCCATTTGGTAAAAATACAGACATTGTCTTACACCTTTCCACACACTAAAACAGTAAAACAAAACTCCAGACACTGCTGTTAGAGTTCAAGTAAGTATCTGCTCAACTATTGTTGCAGACAGGGACAGAAAATGGATCTTCCAGCACAAAGAAAATTTGATGCTTTGAAATTAACTGTAATTCTTAATATCAAACAGAAGTTGAAAAATTAGAATTTAGTTCTATGAAAATTCTAGATAAAATTTCTTGAACGTTTTCTATGCTTTAACTTAGATAATGCTAAGCCAGCATGATCCACGTATAGTCATTGCCAGGTGCCATATATTCGGCCTGCATTGTAAGTGATGGGACAGAACAGAAGATGACAACAGTGCTACAAGGGTGGCAGTGCCAAAGTGCTTCTTCTGGTCTCTAGTTCCTTAAAATCTTACACTAGGTTTTCACACATAAGAGTGTGCTATTCTCAGCAAAACAGCATTTTTGAATGTTAACTGCTCTGTTAATTAATAAATAAAAGGTCAGATGTTCCACACTGACTGTACAGTCTATATATGAAATTCCTCAAGACTCTGGCTGAGACACAGACCAAGGCTGATTTTACTACCTGAAAATTCAGGCAATACTTTAAGCAAGCATTACTGGTTTCAAGAATTTGCTCTATTTGCCAACTAATGTTAGGAAACTTCCCCAGAGACAACTCTGCCCCCCTGAAAGGCAGAAGCAGCACTTTCGAGAGCCACCTTTGGGGGTCTGTGACAGTAACCTGCCTGACACATTATCCCTGAACACTCCTACCTGTGTGCTGCTGGTCCAAGTTTCCCTGCTACAGAGGACACCACAAGCCAGCGCTGGGCAGCCACTCAGCTGGGCCATCCTGGGCCATTCTGTGGCCACCACGCAGCACTCAGAGCAAACAGGAACTGGCTCAGCCATGGCTCGGCCTGGGCGCAGGGTGCCACGAGCACCCAGCAAAGCTGGGCTGGGGCTCCTCGCAGAAACCCCAAAGAGGAAGCGCCGCAGCAGTGAGAGCACAGCACACGGGGCTGGGATTCACAGGGGGAAAAGGAAAACTAAAACCAAGAGTGGTTAGAAGATGAGGAACAGTGATACCAGCCAGGCAAAGGGAGGAAGGGGTACGATGTAAGACAGTAAGTTTAAAATTGGGAAGCTGAGAAAGATTTTTACAGCAAGCACAGAGGTGAGCTCGTCTTCCTGAGCATCTACCTGTCTGCAGGGGCTGGCAGAACACAGTGAGACACCCAACACTAGCATCATCTCCATGACAGGCACTTCAGCAAAAATAAAATCTTTCTCTTCTTGAAAGCTTAAGCTCTGCCCAGAAACATAATCCTCTGCTGTTTGCTGTTCTGCTCGCCTCCTTCCATCAGTCATTTCAAGCGCTAGAAACCCACAGTCCTTGCTGTACCAAACACAGGTTTTGTTAATGATACCTCTGCTACCTTATCCAAAATACTACAATTTCAAAATCTGCATTGTAGGACACATCTAAATTCCCTTTTAAAAAAAGAGACCTACACACATGTAATGAACATGCAATAACTGGTATTGCTGCTTTGTTTTATCAAACATCCTCAGGGAATCCTCTGCACAATATTTAGAATCCCTTTGCACAAGACTTTCAGCCATGCATGAATTGGATTTGCAGTGAAAAACTACAAGAAACCCATTCCTTTCTCAACAGGCAGGTAAAACAGCAATGTTCTAGCACAGAACAGCTCCCCTACACCCAATAAAACTCTTGCATTGTCATTTACTCACATTTAAGTGTTCATCTTTCTGTTACCTAAGTAGCAGCATGTAAGGCTTCTGTGACATTAACCTACACTGTGTGAAACAGATTTCAAGCAGGTGAGCAATGCTGAAAGTATTTCAACCAACACAGTAAGGAGCAAGAGCAGTACACCCTAATTTGGGGCTCGGATCATCACCTTACAGACAAGCCTGCTGCAACTAAGAAATCAACACCAACACAATGAGAGCTGGAAACAGCTGATTCCTGTGAGACAGAAAGTGCTTGCAATGAGCAGAGTGTGTGTGCAGGAGAGCACAAATGAAACCTGCACACGTGCAGGATGCACAACCTGTTCACTTCAGATGAGACTGGCAAAAAGATACAAAGATACAGATGAAGACAGAGGCTACTCACAAAGCCCAGTTAATTTATTTTTCCATTTGTTATCCATAGAATATTTGGTCAGAAAGAAGCAAATTTATCTGTTTTTCCAAAGCTTCTGCTCTCTCTGCTCTCACACACGCACGTGAGACAGCGTTTAATGCCCTTTCTTCCCTGGAAGCACATGCTCCAAGAGCCTCCCTGTCTGAGCAGAGCTGCTGAGGGTGCAGTGCTCAGCTGCCCTGACCTTCCAGGCCATGCTGCTGAACAGAGCAGTCACTGGGGTCACTGAGAGCCCAGGGGCACGGCCTGCCCGAGGCAGGTGCACACAGGTGGGACTCCGAGGGGCTCCCCACCACCCTCCACACCCCCAGGCTCTGCAATGCACAATTTAGCAGGGCTGGGCTGCTATGGACACACTGCGAATGAGCCAATATTTGTGACTGATTTTACAAGATGACTGAAGGGTCACATCCCAAGCCTGCAAAAGACTGTCCAAATGCAGATCAGGCCACAGCATCCAGAGACCCCAGAGAGGGGAAACTGCAGCTCCAGCACACAAACCCATCTGACAGCATCTTGAAATAAAGCCTAACACAAGTTTCTCCCTGACAGAGTCCACACCAGGCCTCTTGCTCTCCAGAGAAACAAAACAGGCATTTTTGTATGGAAAACTCTGCTCCTTTGCCTCTCCAAGCCTTTGAAATCACACACACTTATTAGTGATTCCGTGCAGGCGCGTGAACCTTTGCACTTGGATGTTGAAGGAAAAATTTATCCTTGACATAAAAATCAATCACATTAACAGTGTAACTTTCCAAACTCCTGCAGGTTCACTCCAAAGAGAGCACTAATTCTTTTTTTAACTTTGAATGAGTCAGATACAGTGTCTACTTGGGGCTTTGTTTGTAGGAATTAAGCATTTATGTGAGATCCCTGAGAATTTTATGTAACAGCATTTAGCAGAAAATTAATGCTCCCAACCAATTTTTATTTGAATTTGTATTCAAAACCACAGCATTTTCTTAGGGGCTGGTATTGTAGCAACTGTTTCAGAGCTCCCAAACTTGTTCTCTTCCAAACCAGGAAAATTTGGTGAATCAATCAGAACTTACAAGGTACTTAAAACAAAAGGATAAATTGCAACAGGAGAAGTTTGACAAGCTGATGAGTAATCAGTAAGCCAAAGGAAGAACATCTTAGCAAACAATGTTACAAAGAAGTCATTTATTCACCATACAGTAATAAGCCTCTAAGAGATAAAATTCCGTTTTAAAGGGTTTACCATCCTGGCAGTTCACGGATTGGTTTAACCGCCATAGTTAGGAAACTGCAGCATTTCATTGCCAACATGACTCTGCATTTCTGAAAGCGGCAAACAGCAACACGAACCAAACCACGTCTGTAAATCAATCTGCTGGGAGACAAGAAGTGCTAAACGAATCAAAACTCCTAGTAAACAGCATGCTGTAAAATATCTCTTCAAAGATGGATGCAAATAGAGCACCAGAGCTCTGAAGAGAAGCTGGTAGAGCAATGTAAAGGTAACCCCACCAAGCACAATTTCAGGAGATAACAATAAAGCTCTAAGAGTCTTGCAGCCAAATCCAAGTGGTTTGAATAGAAAGCAAGCAGTCTGCCTCTGATGTTAGCTCCATAAAAGTCCTAGGACCAATTACCTATGTTAAAATAGAAAAAAAAAAAAAAAAGCATTTGGAAGAGGCACTTTCCTGAATTGTTTAGAAGCAGGGAGGAAGAGGAGAAAAAATGAAAAACTGGAAGTGTGTAGAAAGCTGCAGCTAAACATTTCTTTTGTAACACACTGCAGTTTCCTGAAGTCGGACAGATATTTATGCACAAAGCTGCCTTCAAATCAGGAGCACATTCTCCTCTCTTGGTTTGTTTGCTTTGCCTGTTTTACAATGCAGACCATCGTCACACGTTACACAAAAGCCCCTGAATAACCCCACTGGGAACGGGGGCCTCTCTGTGCTGAACATATAGAAAAATAACATTCCTGCTTCAAAGAAAACTTAGAAGATCCAAAGAGACAATAGAGACTCAATCCAGAAAGACACAGAGGCCACCAAAGGCCACAAAAAAAGGTCAGCAAGAGTAAAACTTCCGAGTTCTGTCCCCTTGTATCCTGTATTTCCCCTGCAGAGTCAAGAGGTCTGCCAGCACGGACTGATCCTTTCTCCCACTGCCAGTAATAAACTCGAACATCCTCTGAAGTCAGGAGCAGACACAGGACAATGAGAGGAGCTACTCTTGCACTGTGCAGAACAAAAGTCATCGCTCTAAGGTCTGCCTCACAAGGCTTAAGCATAGAGTTCACTTCTCTACAAGGAACCAAGACAAAGACCACTCTATATTTAATTTAACTGAGGTAAAGTTACTGCAGAGGCACTGAAGAACTTCACTGAGGCCTGAACTGCAACATGGAACAGTAATTTGAAATCCTTGCTAGAACTCAGAAATTCAAGGTTTATTAAATTATCAATGCTTTAGTAATAAAAAAATAATTCAGGCTTTGAATTAATTTGAAATTATAAAACTAGAGACTCTTCACATAATATTAATTTATTCATCTTTGGCTGCTTTATCATGAATAGTGATTGGTTCATTATATATTCTTACCCTAAGATACATTTTAAATATGGTTTAAACTTTTAAAGACTGCATTACCAACTGAAACGTGGCAGCAAGAACTAATTCAAATAGAGAACAAATAATGAATACAGCAATAGTTTCTGAAAAACTGCCAGATGACAAAGACAAACTAACAAGGTCAGCACCTCACTCGCTATGTCATCTTGTATTTCTCCAAGTTTACTACAGGACTTAATCTGGAGCATAAAATAACACACTTTTCTAACTGCAAACATGCTTTACTCTCCGAGAGAAGGCTCGGAGGTCAGTGTATGTTACATTTTGCTGTCGTATCTGTCCTTTCCATTTTTTAAAGCTTGAAAGATGCCAACAGGTGGAAATACAGGTGCATAAAAGTGAGAGCTGCTTTGTGCTGGGGCTCCCATACGGTTTTGAGTGGCATCACCCCTCCATCCGAGGTGGCACTTCTGATAAATCCTTACCTCAGCCGAGGTTACAAAGTCCTGTCAAATATCACTCAACCACAAGATGCTCCAATCACTCTTTACAAGAGGACACTCAATCCCTTCTCCATGATGACATGCCCTGTCTGCTACTGAGAAGCAACTCTACAGGGAAAACACTTCTTCAGATCTCTTAAAAGAAGTGGAAGAAAAGCAAGCCAAGAAAGCAAAAACAGCTATTTATTTGACAGAGATGTTTAATACAGCTCTTAAAACAAAGTTATTAACTTGGTGATACAAAGAAGTGCTACCAATCTTATTCCAGGTTTTAGAACCTCAGAGGAAACTCTCAACATATGCCTCTCAACAATAAAAATGGGTAATTATTTTGAATATTTATTTATGATCTTGCAGGCAATGCCCAACCATGGCAGGAGCCTGCTCTTCTCTCTCTGACAACTCTCTCTAGCAGTGTCCTGTCAACAGCTCCAGAATGGAATTGCTCATTACTACACTGCAGACTCGTAAGTCCTCACCCCTTTATCATCCCTTTTGCTGATAGCTTCTAGCAGACCAGCAAGAGTTCATTCTCCTTTGCAGAAACTGAACTGTTTACACTCCAAACTCCTGATGACACAAACATAAACACTGGGAGGAAAAAATACAGAAATTGGCAAGAGATGGGCAGGATCCCACTGATGACCCTTATAAGCAAGGAGACTGCAAATAAATACAAGGTATTTACACTTTCATGCTGTTAGAAAGGTCACCAGATTATCAACATTTGTTTTAGATAAAGACAGACTACTTCCCTTTCTAAATCTTTATTTTATTGTGCTTTCTGTTCCAGCTATAAAAGAAAAATTTGTGCCAAGTATGTACTTTGTCATGGAGTGAACATAAAACGAAACTAACTTGGCAGTTTTTATTATAAATACCGAGGAGAAAAGTTACAAAAAAGAAAAAAAGAAAAAAAGGCAGCAGGCAGATGCCACTTCTCAACTAAGAAAGTAGGAAATTTTAAAGTTCTTTAAAAAAAAACCTGGAGCCTTTACACAGCTTTAACCTAAAATCAAATGTGACAAGTGCTTCTGGATGTGCTGCAAGAGACTAATAGTAACAATTTTGTTAGGAATAAAAAGCTGGTTTGTCTCAGCAGCACAACTCTGCACATAGCCTGTATCTCCAAACACCTGAGCTGTGTATGAATACAAATTTCACCTTGTTATTTGTGGAGTTCTTTTTCCTCAAGATTCACTCTCCACAGATGTAGTGTCCTTGTCTTCCTCTGTGCAACAAAACAATGCTCACTGAGAATCTAAAGCTGCTTCATGCAGCATCAAAGTCCTACATCCATCTCTCTATACAGAAACTGGGATGGGCCGACACCCTCCTGCCTTTCAGGGAGAGCTTTCACCCTTTGATCTCCACCTGTCACAGAGCAGGAAATTGCCTCCACCACACAGATATGCATGGAGATGCACACAAATGCATACATGTACATATACTTATTTGAGTAAGGGTGGCTGATTTGTCAACAAATGAGGCATAGGGGCAAAGCATTTGTTCTAAGGGCATTTGTTTATACCATATTTGAGACAAATGCATTTCATAACAAGGGAGAAAAGTCCCTAAATGCTTTGCATTGGCAAAAGAAGCCTAAACATCAGCTCAGGATGCTGATGCATCAGCCATGGTGTAAACGGCAGAGCACAGCACACTGCACTGCCTTAGCTTCGGGCAGAGCTCGTATCGCCTCCTTGGCCATGGGAACCAAAACTGAACTTGACTTCAAGTAAGAAATGTTAAAGGAAACGTCAACCTGACCTTAGAGAACAAAATGTCAACTTGGGGAAAAGCTCCAGGTGCCTCTGTCTGCAATCAGTCACTACCAATCGCTAGTGAATATTTCAGGGTTTACAGCTGTGCCAAGAGTTTATAACTCAAAGGACAAATGCTGGAGCAAACAAGCCTTAAGGTGAAATCTTAACTCCTTCAAAGTAATTGGGAATTTTTCCACTAGCTTCAGAGGAGTTGAGAATCTGCTATGTATTGGATGCTACATATTAAAGGAGAGCAGACATTCTGATTTTATTGTAAGTGATCTTGAGAAGGTAGAAATTAGAAATATCAAGCACAATGTCCTTGAGCCCAGCTAACAGAAACATGAGCACCACGCACAGCTCCTGCACAGTGATGTGGATGAATCACACAATGTACCGACAACAGTACTTCACCTAAAGCCTGCGCTCCACTGCCTGTCTGCCCTTGATATTCCAACACACCACAAGCACAGATGTGCCCCCTAAGGCCAGAACGATACCCTGTGATACCTGTAACCAACTTCAGTTCCCCTAGAGACTGGAAATCTTCTTATTTAAGAGACTTCAACATCAGAAAATCCAGTTTTCCTAAGAAATTCCTTACACATTTAATTGCTTTTACTGTTAATAGAGTTTGTAGTATTTCAAGTAGTGTTTGCAACCTTGCCATTATGCCATACTGTATTCTGCCACCACTGCAGGGCACAAACTGCAGTGCTCTTTGAGAAGATGTTGATAAGCCCTCATTCATATTATTCAATATCTGAAAGGACTGTGAGTTCATATCAAACACAAAACATTTGCCAGGGTCCCTCGCTGCACAAATAAAAGCTACGTGCCAGAAACACATTTCCAGAGGCAATATGCTAAGCATCAGCTACAAAGACACTCTGCAGGGTATGCAAGTGCATAATGTGAATTTCTACAAGCACTTTCTTTTGCTATTGATCAAAGTTGGTCTATCTCCACAAAAAGGTGGCAAAACTGTTCCTCAAATGCTCAGAAACAAAAAATTATCTTTGTTCAGAAAAGGCATGGAAGAACAGAAGCAGTGATACACATCAGTGACAATAAAAAATGAAAGGGAGAACAGGAAAATCTGATCTTTAGAAAGAAGAAAGGTGTGAGCAGAGAGGGAGCACAGACATGGACATGAAAGCAAGTTTCCATGGCGTGCTGAGGGAGAATCCAAACAGAAAGTTCATCTGTGCCCCAGTGATGAGCTGTCCTGCAGGTGAGCCAGCCACGCTGTGTGGGATGAGGGGTGGCTGCAGCAGCCTGCAGCATTTCTGATAAACCCCACAAAGTGCGGGACAGCCTCGTGCCATGGGCCCTGGGAAGGAGCTGAGCCCCAGGGCAGAGCCTGAACACAGAGCTGAACGCTCCCATGTGCCACTGCCTGGGGCTGGCAGCAACTGCAGCAAGCTCAGCCCGATGGGGAATAAATGTTTTCAACAGAAAGGGATTCAAGGATATACACAGCAAGAGTTACCAAGAAGTTAAGGAGTCAGCAGCATAGTAACAGAAATCAGCAGCTCTAAAATAATTTAATCCTACACAAGTTGCTTCAAACTTCTCATGAACAAAAGGACTGAAGTTACCTTCCAGTAGCAACTGATACCTCTAAAAATTCAGGAAATGCGTAGTCTGAAATCATTATTAAAACATGAGTCCCTGCAAATATATGCCAAGTCTTTCTTTTTTATATTTTTTAAACACAAGAGCAGGTCCTGCAGAGATGGGCAGAGTCTAAGAGGTCAGACACCTCAAGCTTGTCCCAAAGCCTTAACACACTCCTGCTCTCCTCTACCAATCATGACCTCCTCTGTAGGCAAACTGTGAAACTGTAAGCTCAGGGCATCCTGCAAGCACCCTCTGCTCATCCACTGCTGTGGTGCAGCTTCTCTGAACATCTGGACATCGTTTCTGGCTCCCCCTGTACACCTACACTGTCAAACTCTGTGCTATAAACCTATATATCTTAGTCTCGCAAAAAATTGCCTAAACAAGGAAAATAATTGCAGAAGGAGTAAGCAGGGAGGCAACCTTACCAGAGTAAGAGCAAAGAGTTGCTTTGTCACTAAATACAGACTGCAACCAATTCAGTTACTCCTCTTTCATTGTGTGAAGAAAGTTTCTTACAAAATTGTTAAAACTACCATAACCTGAGTTTACCCAGAATTAAAACACCTGTAAAGAACTCCTGTACAGTACTGATTTTGATTCTGGTTTTGCTCAAATATGAGCCACATAACTGCCCCCCAGGACTGCAGGAAAATGTGTGTTCACGTGGTCATTCCTCCAGGGACAGGACTTGACCTCAGCAGCACATTGCAGCATCCTCACAGTATTTCCATGTGGCAGGAAATAAGCTTTTGGTGAATTTAAACACATCTGGGTAATTCATTATGTGGTTAATAAACTGTTAACACAAAAGGTATTACTCAGCAAGCCTGTTCAACTTCACAGGAAGTTTTCTTGGGCAGGACTGAATTGTCTGGTCCACAGATTTCTGCACACAAGTTTAAGTTGCAGCTGAGCAATGCCTTGAGTAGTATCTTCTTATGAACTGTATCACCAGTGAGGAAACATCTGTGTTCATTTTGTTTATTCAGCAGGCTTTAGAGCATTAGGGATAATAGAAAAGCTTCTTCTCAAGGACTTAATGCTCACAATCAGCAGCTGGAATGGCCAAAGGTTTGGGGGTTTGGGTTTTTTTTCCCCTTCACACACACACAGAAAGACTACTTAAGGAGATTGGTAATCTTACAAGAAATATTAGACTTGCAACTAAATATGTTCAGAAGATACTCTTATTTATGCTGATAGGTGCAAACCAAAGGACTTCATAAATATCTGTGTTAAATACTTAAAATGCATAGAATTGAAGCAGCATAAGCTGCTTCCACGACTGGCAAGTGAGCGCTCAGCTGTGGCAAATGTCACCTTTCACTGACTTCCCCCAGGCTGAGCACAGGTTTTGGGCCACAGATGTGTGCAGCTCACAGAAAAACTATCTCGATTACTGATGTAGCAGAAAGAAGGCAAAATAGGTTCCAACCACCAACTGCTCCAAAACAGACCCAGCTGCTGCCAAGTGAGCCAGGCAAAACACCAGCTCACAGCACTGGTGACAGAATCTAACCATGGCTGTCCAGTCCTGGACCATCCATCCCACCAAACCAGGGCCTATCAGGCAGCTGAAGCAGGAGGGTCTTGTCTCCTGAGCAGGGAAGGGGCCTGCACAGCCCACCTGGGTACCTGAAGAGTTGGCAACTATTTTGCCAACTGGCAGTTGTAGGTTTGGCTCAAACAAATTCAAGAGCTCACCTGTTTCTGGGAACCCTGCACGGGGTGATGCCAGGCACATGACTTACACTCAGAAGCTGTATAAAACAGCACTTTTTGCACTGGTATTGCAACAAGAATTTGTCACACCATCTCCTTAGTCACAGTAATCCCCAACAGATATTGTGGCCAAAAAAAAAAAAAAAAAAAACCAAAACAAAAAAAAACCCCTCATGCTTTTCTTCAAATACAGCTTCTCTTCTGCATTCCTCAGCGAGCCACTTGTCAAGTTATCAATGCCCTTTAAACCTTCACACTCCTCTGGTGACTGGTGTACCCAGGATAGTCACCCTGTCACTGAACAACCCCAAACAGACATGGATGCTTGGCAAGGTCACCTCTCAGTGCAGCTCCAGCCCAGTGTCTGCTGTCTGCCCGGCAGAGGGACTCTCCAACCACGTCCCTGTCCCCTGGCTCGGGGCTCTGTCGGACTGGAGGCACAGCCAGCCCCGTGCTCTCCTCCACGAGGCCACACAAGCAGCTCTCTGTAAAGCTGGGAGCTCAATCCACATCCACTTGCTGCCACACACACACAGCACCTTTCTTCTAGACCCTGAGGCTCTGTTTAATTTTTCATCAAAGTTAGACTCATACAATCAGAGCATCATTTAGATTGGAAAAGACCAGTAAGACCATGGAGTCCACCTGTTAAAGCACCAGCCACTGAAGCTGATGCACTGTAAAGCTGATCTGAATACAACAACATGAATGTTTGCACACACATAAACCTCAACATAAATGTTTGCAGTTTAACCTCACACTGGCTGATCCCTGGGCTGATCATCACTTATGGGTAATTTGGATATCTCCTTAGGTGGGGATCAATGCATTTAAATTCAATTTTAACACAGGTAATCCACTTGAATACAAAGCAGGCATTTTAAACTCATTCAGAAATCACACCCATTCCCTTCGAATCTGGCCCAAGGAAGTCAAACAGTTACACACTGAAGTACATGACCTCTGAAAAGCTGACTGAGAGAATCAGAGCAAAGCATAATGCAACAGAGATGGATTCAGCACACCTGCCATCAACATAATATTTCCATAATGCAAAACTCAGAGTGCACTCCTCCTGCATGAGCATCCTTAGTAATTCAGCACGGGATGAAATGATTAACATTGCACAACTTCCACTGAGACTAAATAAGGCCAGCAGAATATGAAGAACACTTGAAAAAAATCCTAACTTTTAAGTTTTTGCACTTGTAAAAACACTAACAATGGAGAGTGATTGTTAAATAATTCCACCACTACCAGCAGAAATATGCAGGAACTCAAGCTGTAGCTGTCTAGCCACATCAATCTCTCCTATCACAGGTAATTCCACAATTCCACTCAGAACGCAGAACAGGAATTAAAAGCTAAAAGAACATTATGTATTAGTTTTACAGAACCAATCTTTTAAAAACCCACTTAAAGAAGTATTGCTATCAAATACTTCTTTTTTTTTCTTTTTTTTTTATCGTAGAACACTTTAGGACAACAGAACAACCTTTATTTTAAGACCCTTTTCACTTCAACAATTTCAATGAAAATACAAAGGCTGTATGAAAAAACCACCCCAACACAATCATAGTCACAAGACTATTCTTGACTGATTTCACATCCATCTCTGTACTCCAGGTCCTAGTGAAGACACTCCATGGCTCTGAAGCAGCACAGGTTATTCTCAGTGCGCTGTTTTACTTGAGCTCTTACACACATGTATCTTCAGCCCACAGTAAACAACTGAGCGCACTGGAAAAGGTGAAATTCAGTTGACAAAGGTGTCTCAAAATCAGTCCTGTACAAAAATCTTGCACACATCATGCTTATACAGGATAATGATCAAAGGCAGACCTAACACAAAATGTGAAGATTTTCTAAAAAAATCTCCTACTAAAAGAGCACAAACTGGATGAAGCGATGACTTGCCACATCCTAGACTCTTTTAAACTGCATGCTGCAGAACAGTTGTAAGCAACAGCCAGTCTGGAAAATTCTAGCCTGAGCAACTCTTGCTTATATTTGACCACAAATATTTGACCACTATGGAATACAGGTATGCGTGCATGCCTCTGTTTGCACGAGAGCTGCAAAACTGAGCCCTGAACACATTTTACTCTCGTAAACAGGAAGGGGAGAAACACAGAAACCACCAAACCACCAACTCTCTACTACAGAGAGGATTGTAACACCTGTGGCATCTCTGTGTTGCTATGAAACTACCACCCTAACCTTAGCAACAATTCAAACATTTGAGGATACATTTTGCTCTCTGTAGGCAACATAGAACAGGCAAATGCATCAGAAGGGTTTATTTTAAGCCAACAGGAAACCGTATTTCAAACTGGACAACACAAGTTAGGAAGAAAGTAACTTACCAATGACAGCAAGCAAGGAAAACAAAACCACACCAATTTATTCAACAGTGAAACAGTCTGTCATAATGGAGTTACTATTCACAAGTGTGGAACAGAGATCTGAAGTACTTTCTTTGCCAGTTACCTTAATCCATACCTCCTCAATATAGAAATTACTGTAAATTTACACCAGTGCAATTAGAAGGGAAAAAAACCCTGAAGAACTTAAAGTACAGAATAAAGTACTCATAATATTCGGAGAGAACACGAGATCATTGTTCAGTCTGACAGACTGTTGATGGCACTAAAATGGACAAAGCCCAAACCACTTTAAATAACTGTATCAAATTTGTCTGAAATCTTTTTACTTCTATGTTTGGTTGTATAATGGCAAACAAACCCTGTAACAACTTTCACATAAAATACCTTTGGGTCAAATTCTACTGCGTGGAATATGTGCATAAACCCATGGATCCCACAGCACCTGTAGAATTAGAGTCCCAGGCTACACGAACCTACCCAAAATTCCGAATTAATCTGGTTCTTTCTCTGCATCAACTACCTCTTAAAATGGCCATTTGTTATGAGATTTGCTTCTGGAAAACACCTGTCCTCTGAAAGCACAATAAAGCATTTATATTTATCCAACTTTTAAACTGGTTGTGCCCTCAGAGGTCCCACAGAGCCTTACAGCTGACCTAACTTTTTGTTCTTCCCCACACAGAAGCCTGTCCTGCAGTACAAGCTTGTCCCCCTGCCCATTTCATGGGTGTTTCACTGATGCCCTCGCCAAGGGCCACAAGCACCCCAAAACTCACACTCTAGATGCCCACTAGCTTCACACAGAGGGGCAGGAACAGGCCAGTGCAGTCTGCTTTTCTCAGACATGCAGCGATGAAAAAAATCAATTTCAAATAAAATAAAGCAAAGAGAAAAAAATGCTGTATTTTTTAACTGGGGGCTGGGGGCAAGGAGCAGCAATCACTGCTTACACTGCCTGCAAAGGGAACAGGTTTGAGACATCTTCTCCTAACGAACAGCCATTAATCACCTGCAGTCACTCAGCACAGGAGGTCACAGCGGCAGCCTGGCCAGTGTCATGTTTAACACTGAATGGGATTAGGAAGGCTCTGGACAGTGTCATCGCAGCCACAGCACTACCTGCAGAACCTACCCAACCCTCCCCTGGTGCCAGTGGGGGCTCTGGGGAACGAGACGATGTGATCTTGCTGCGAAGGTGAGGCACAGCAAACGTCACAGAGCTAACTGCGGAGAGCCAGATGGCCGTGAGCTTATTGCACCATTTTATCACTGTACTGCTGTAAAACACTGTCACCTGCTCTGATCACATCTGTTACTAGAAACATGGACAAGGGGAGGATGAGCTGCCTTAAGGCAGACTGCACAGGCATCTCCAATTCTCTCCTGTGGGGACCCACCCAGCACAGGGGCACTGCCACGGACTGGCACATGACACACCAAAAATACAGACATAAACATCCTCATTTGTGTGCACAGAGCTGAAGAAGCAGGACTCAGATGGCTTTACAAGAATATTTCATAATCCTCCTCCCGCTGTCCTCTACTCAGTTAGCAGCTCAGTCAGAGCCAACTACAGTTATAATTATTGCCATAATTATTATTTTAATAAGAACCAATGACTTATCAAAATATTGCACTGAAGACTTGCACATCTTCTGCTGTAAGACTGCCAAAAAGGCAGTTCATACTGCTCCATGTACTTGCTAGCAGGCAGCACTTCCAAGTTTCTATTTATGCCACTGAGTGACTAAACTCAATTCAAGTGAATGCCAAAATGTAAGCAATTTGAGGCACAGTAGCTGTGCAAAGTATTATTATTCTCCTAGTGTATACACACTAACAGCTTTGTTTACTACATTCACTCCTCTTCTGCTTGTTTCCTTGGTTTTGCACACTGTAGGCCAGGTTGCTGAACTCAGAAGCCATGAGGTGGCCGTCTGAATTCTTGTTTACATATTTAAACAGCTGTGTCAGGCACCCACAGCAAGTTTTAAGTGCATAAGCAAGCCTGTAAGCACCTAAGTCAATATAGTTAGGTGCCTAGATTTATCTCCAGCGACCCAAACATGGATCTCTGCAGACACATTGCTATTTTTTGTGAGTACTTTTTTCTACAAGACAGTATTAGCTTGATAACAGTTTACTTTTTATTTTCATGCTTGTTTAAGATGACTCCAATGCAGATGTCTGTTACGCTCCGTTTCTGGACAGAGAAGTCCAGTTTACATTCTCATAATTAGCAGATGGCCATTTCTGTAGTTACAGCTCCAGGTACACTGCCACACCGAGAAAAAAGTTCTTTAGTTTAAATAACTACTGACACTGGCAACTGTGAGACTCCTCATCAAGGGTGGCCTCTTGTCACCCCGCTGAGCTCACAGGACATGTAGGACTCTACCTGCCTCTGTGACATGCAGTTGGGCAATTCTAAAGCACAAAAAAATTCCCACGGAAATATCATTTTTCAGGTTTGTTTATTCTTCTCCCAGGTAAGGGTCAACAGGCTGGATGTAGTTTCAGGGAGCTTGCTTCACTTTACAAACAGACATGACCCCAATACTTTTTCTTTCAAAGAAGACATTTTAACTGAACCATGTGTGCTCCTGAATCAGAAAAAGTGCAATTATAAAGAACAAAGATAACTAGAAATGGGTTGAGTTTTAAGAACAAAACAAGAGACCTCTCAGAAATTCAGAGAGCATGAAATCCAAAACTGACCATCACGAAATGTCAGTGAATAGCATCAACTTGAAGAAAAATACTCAGATTCCACCAATGTAACTGAACCAAAAAGTACATCTGAAGGGCAAGCAAAGGCTGCAGCATGAAGCAGAAATGAGTGTCCATGACTCATTCAACCAAATCCAAGTTAAACTGAAGTTTGCAGTGTCATTCAGCTTTGTAGAATTGTTTTAAATAAGCATCCCACTTACCCTCTAATAATAGAACAGCAACAGAACAGTAGCTTGAAAACAAAATATATGTGGGAAGCATTCACGATCTGACCTCAGAGTCAACCACACACTAGTGTGAAATCTTTTTTAGCTAACTTTTAAAATTAACTGGTATTCATTTATTGGTTTAATTTCATCACAAAAAAAAAAAAAAAGGCAGCAAATTATAGACATGTTATAAATAGTTTGTCCCTTGGAGGAATTCTCTAATCATCTCTAAAAATAAGTCATATTATTTCAGTGTCCTGTACTGACTCTTTCAGCACTCTGCAAGGTCACACTGTAGATATGTTTAGGTAATGCTCCATGTTGCTCAATTTCTATATCCATACAGGTATAAATGCCTGATCACTCCTAGGGCACACTCACACTCAGTAAAGCATTCAGTCCTGTAGCTGATGTAAAGCTTGGGAATAGCTCCATAGGAAGCACAGGCCCACAGGCAGCAATGCCATTTTGTGCTTTCGAGTGAAGCCTGGAAATATCCTTTACTTGCCCCAAACCACCCGGGCAGCCAATTTATCCTACTAGCCCATTGCTGTGCTCTTTCTTGATCCACCCACGCTAACCAATCCTTTAACTCATCCTACCCTTAGGCTGTACAGCGCTAGCCGCAGAGTGCAAATCACTGAAGAAGAGTTTGCAGAAGTCCTGTGCTGAACAGGTCCCTGATGGAGACACTGCAAAGTTCCATTTGTGGCTCTTGTTAACAAGTGCTAGCAGCTATGACTTGCTCTTCAGCCTGTAAACTCTCCAAGACAGCGACCTTTCCTCACATGTGTCTGTGAAGCTTCTAGTGCCCAGATGGTGCCATACAAATGAATAATAATTATATTTTCATGTAGACCATTATTGTGCATAATGTAAATTACTTTCACTGATCCAAGAGGAAATAACTTTCTCATTTCAAAATGAAATGAGAGAGTAAAAATAATGATTACTTGTTTGACGCTATTATTATAACAATAATGACATTTGTGGGTCCAGAATCCCCAGCTGGTCTGTACTGACTTTAACAGAGTTATACCAGCTCATGGCAGCTGGTCCTGGTCCTTGCTGAAGATCTCAACTACTCCACAAGAAGAGATTAGTTCAAACCCACACCGCTTCCAGAAGGATGGGACATTAGTTAAGCACACTCTGCAGACTGGGGAAGACAAACAGCACACCTGGCACCTGAAGGAAGGGATTCCTATAGACACAGCAAGGATCTGAGCGCCACTGCCATGGCCCTGCCTTGCTGGCACAGAGGGGGCTCTTCACAGATGCACAGCTCAAATGAGCTGAACTGCCTTCTGGAGACACCCCTCTCTGCTCACGAGAAGACCTCAGACCCCACGTCTGTGAGATTCACCCCAGGCCTAAGCACTCAAAAGGGGATAGCTGTAATCACCAAACGTGAAAGGCACGAATAAAGCTGGGACCTGCCAGAGCTTGGCTTCTCTGGAGAAAAGGGAGAAAAACCACAATTATCAGACCAAAGAGGACTAGTCTGGAGAATGAATAACTGAAAACCCAGAACTACCTGTCACCCTTAGCTATGTGGCTCTAAGCACTTTGCTAAAGATGTCAAGAGGTTACTGATAAGAGCAAGCACCGAGGACCTAAATTTTCCCTGTCCCACAGATCAGTCTTCCATTCAACAAGTGCTCTGTGGAACTGCATCAAAGGCCTACCATTACTTTAAAAAAATGAAGGACTGAGGTTTCAAGTCTAAAGATGAGACTTAAACACTTGAAACTGCTAGTCCTCAAACTGCAGTCGTACAAGCAGTTACACACACCAGAACCCATGTGCCCTCTGAGTATCCACACAGGGATGCTCCTGCATCTGCCCAGATCAGATATCCAACCAGCCTAAATCGAAAGAAAAAAAAATACAGGACATTGTATTCCAATTAAAGAATCACTGCAAAAGCTTCAGTGAAGTGCCAGATCTAATTTTAACACTGTAAAGAAAAATCAGGAAGTATTTGATTAAAATTAATCCTTGAGGTTATATAATTTGACTGTTCCTACAAATTAAGATCACTTAATGCTTTCATTGTACTCCTGGCCCTTCAGCAAGCACTAATAAGATGCTGTATCACAGATCACGGACTTCCAGTGCTGAAAGGAAGAAATATTTTGAAAAACGTTTCTGAATAGAGCCAAAACATGTGGCAGGTAATGAGGGTCTTTTACACCAAAAAGTACTCATTTTGCAATAGCTGACAGGAAGTAAATGGGATTTGTACGTCCCCTGTACAACAGCTGGTCTTCTCTTGCTAAAAAATTAAAACGCTTCTATTTCAAAGGGAACATCTGCAAAATCCCATCATACATGAACAAATAAAAACCAGATACAACAAAAAATACACCAGAGGCCTGAGAAAGGCTTCTGAACCATTTCATACAATACATTCCCACATTCCTGCAGTGAAGATGCTTAACAAGGAGACCATCAATCTGATCTGGTTCTAACACACCCCTTAAATGATGCATACATTAGTTCTCTTACTGCAAAGATTTGCTTGTTTTATTAACGTGTGCCTTGTTAAGTGCTAAGACTTTGTAAAAATCATTACGCAGCTTCCAGCTGCAATGTATTGTCTTCCCCATTACTAAATGATGAGTTATCTCCATTCCCCTTCTCAATTGTTATTAAAGCCATAGTGCAGCATGATTAAGCTCCTGGTAATAAGTAAAACTGTACTTAACAGTCAAGTCAGTACTATGGACCCATTTTCTAAGAAATAGATCATTTTTGGCCACATAATAGCTCAATGCTATTAATTTTATTCACAATGCAGGGTACCTTAACTAAGCTGTTTCACTGAGCCCGGTGAAATAAAACTAGAGAGACTCAGTTTCCAGAGACTGAGTCACTCTGGACTGAAGTTTAACACACAAATGATTAGCTCACATTAAGCTTCTTTGCACCTTTCAGGTCTGGAAATTTTCCTGAAAACCAGTTTTCGCTCGTTTCTTGTGTTCAGATTAAATTACTGAGGCCACAGGTCTACATCAACAAGCCACTTAGAGAGGAAGATATTTAAATAATTTTGGTTGTTTCTACATATATGGAACTTACACATTCACTGATTTAAGCAAAAAGGATAAATTAGGGGTGAAATAGTTCTTTTCTTGAAAACTCTTTTGTTTTATGGAGTTTAACAGCTTATTTTACACTGAAGAGCAACTCTGTAGCGTGAACTCCCAAGGACTACAGCGACTCTTCCAGCACTGTCCCAGGTCCCTTGCCCAGGGCAGATATTCCCTCCTTCAACACACACCTGCAGCCACCCAGAGCAGAGCTGTGCCTCAGTGCTGGTGCTGCACTGCAAGCTGTGCTCCCCCTGGAAGCTCCCCTGCCTGTACCTCCCACACCATAACGCTCCGATGCTCGGCACAGGGTAGGTCCAGGCTGGGAGTTTGTTTCTGGCTAAACAGTGCTGGAAATCCACCTGCAAATTCCAGGGGCAAACACACTCCAAAAGAAAACTCTCGTTCCCAAACCTGAAAGAATCCCAAGCTTTTATATGATACGCAAGGTGAATTCTGCACTGGTCTTAGTTTGGGGAAGCATTTGGAAAAGGCTGGGGGAAATAATTGATGGATGAACCTTAGAGAAAGCGGAGTAAAGCCTCCTGGGT
This sequence comes from Acanthiza pusilla, assembly GCA_036630365.1. Classification (NCBI taxonomy): domain Eukaryota; kingdom Metazoa; phylum Chordata; class Aves; order Passeriformes; family Acanthizidae; genus Acanthiza; species Acanthiza pusilla. The sequence continues at coordinate 327,254 of JAXCHO010000030.1, read as the reverse complement.
TTTCTTTGCTGTATGATTGCCCCAGTATTTTCCAGCATTAGAGTGGCTGCTACTTTGCTTTTAGCTGCAACAACTGATCACAGTTTTCACAACCTTTAGCACGGAGCAGAGCAACCCCCAGATGCGTTTCCTAGCCTAAGTACAAAACAGGGATTACAGAGTTTAGGCACACATTGTAATTCCTTTTTGCTTCTTGCACCTTTAACCTGGTGGAGCTCAGCATGCATCACCAGAAGGTGACAAGGAAGGTAAAAAGCAAGAAAAAACGGGCTTGAGCACGTTCAGCTGATTGACCCATGAAGGACCCCAGCCTCACTCTCCACATTGCCAGGAGAAGAAGAAATAACCACATTTCCCACGACAGATATAAAAATAAGGAGGAGAGGCACCACTGATCCCCAGGACTGTCCTCCCTAGTTTAACTTTTGCTTGGAATTAAAACTGCTCACTGACCCCAAAACGTGACACTTTCTTTTCATTCTGCAGTTCTGAACATTTTGAGCTATCGATACATTTGGTTCCTCCGACAGCTTCAAGCTGAAAGAAACATACCATTTGTTAAAAAGAATAAACAAAATTTCAGACTGAAGAAATGCTTTGATCCCACACAGGCAGGCAAGAGCTGCATTTCACTCCACGGACACAGTAACAGCGCACCAGCATTTCTGCTTTATGGCACAACAGGCAGCAGTGAAAAGCCAACGCTACCAGGAGGCACAAGGCAGCAGCACATGCCCACAGACAGAGCCTTCAACACCCAATTCCAAGGCAGGGCCACAGCTGGGCGGCACAAGGGCATCCCTGAGACACACGACTGCCTGTCAGTGCAGCACCACAGCAGCAGACGCTCTGCTGTCACATCCCCCTCGTCTCAGCAGCCCCAAAGCCGGGATTTGCAGCCCATTTTCTTCCCTTTGGGCTCCCAACACACAACATCCACAAGCCCTTCCATTGCTAGCAGGCTGCATTAAGGGAGCCCGACACCGAGCAGCACGCTTAGTATTTTCACAAAAAGCTAATGCATACTTTCCAAAGATAATGACCCTTACAGAAAAATCAACCCATTCTCAGAAGGCAGCTTAATTCCTCTGTGCTCTGACACTGGAGTTACTCTGCCTGAATAAAGCTTGAGCAAAGGGTGCAGCTGCAAGAACGGTTGCAAGTACCCACTGAAATCACTGCTAACGACACAGATCGTACTTCTTTAGAAGTATCTATAAGCTCATTTAATTAAATATGGAACAACTGCAGGAAACTGCTTATGACTAATGAAAGCTCCAGATGTAGCTGGTCAGGAGATCTAGCACAGTAAGTGTTTTCAGTTGCAAAATTGCTCAATTCAAAATTGCTTCTTCCTGCCAAGTTGGCAATTCCCATTCAATATCACACAGGTACAGTTGCAACTCTTTTACTATGGTACAATATTATTTTATCTACCAAATGATAGTGCTTATTACACATATCAGAAACATTTTTTAAAAATCTAAACATCTTTTAAACATCTGGTTCAAAGGATTATGTTCTTTTTCCTACAGTCACGAATTACCAAATTGTCACACTACTTATGTCCAACTCAGTAAGGTAAAACAGGTACACCCATTTCAGTCTTAAACACAGGGCTGAGACAAATTAAAACCAAGATAAATAAAAGCACTGTAGCCTCATACGGCCACTTTCAGACATAGGTATGAAAAGAGCTGTCTTCTGCCAAGTGTCCAAAATCTGGTTTGCATAACTCTTTAGTATAAAGGCTCTTATAAGGGTAGTTAGCAGGGCAAGTGAAAGAAGTGGAAAAACCATGATCAAGTACTACATCACAGACAAACATTTCGCAGGCTTCCAAAAATATACTCCTCAAAATGTATTAAAACACAGCACTCCATTCACAGACCAAAACACATTGAAATAATACTATTTTTTGGTTAAAATGCAAGACTGAGAAATCTTTGAAAAATCTTTGGAGGGCCCCTCAGATGCGCTTAACCCAAGTCATGTGAATGCAATGGAACTACTGTATGCACACCAGCCAGCCTCTCCAGCTGCTGCAAAACAATTTGACATCCACAAACGATGGGAAACTTGGATTGAGAAGGATACTCACTTTGCTTGGGTATTACATAAATTGCACTGTAATGCGGAAACAAAGCAAGAGGAAAAAAGTCTGCTTTCACATAGATAATATAAAATTCCATTTATCAGAGATTTTCCTCATGAACCGAGCCTGAAATCGCGACTGGTAACATAGCCAAGAGGTAACTTTTTCCTACGAATTTAAGATGGGTGCCAAGTTTTTAAGGCAAAACTCTGCACAAAACCAATTTCCCTATCACTTTTCCACCAAGCACACATTGCAATCAATAAACAGATACTTAAGTGTGAGGTTTTGTATTCTGACAAAGTAATTTTAAGGATGGCAGCCACTTCCCAGTGTGCAGGTTAAGCAAAGCCACAAGTACCATAAAGTCATCTTGAAGAAGCACAGCCAAATCACCTCTTGACAAAGCACTTCGTTAAGTACGCTGCTGCTTGGCTTGAGCATGGTTGCTTCTTTTTTTTAATATCAAAGTCAGACATTGTGGCACAGCCCAGTGTGATCCATACCAGTCATTTAGATAACGAGGGGAAAATAGGTGCACTCAGCATGTGTTTTAAAACATGTTTTCTATTCAGAACCCCAGTGCTCCATCTTTAGGTCTTTGATCAAAACTGTATGCAAAAGGCATGATTCATAACTGCCAGCATCAAAATACTCATATTCTGTGTCTGCGTGTCGCCAGCACGGAAACAATGAGCTCTTGGCCCTGAACCCGGTGCTTGTTCCAGCACACTGGGTGCAAACTGGACACGGTGCCAGGACATTTGTAGGACAACTGGGAAGAGCACATGCTCCAGCATTGCCCCGGAGCCCACAGATGAGGATAATTTCCTAGAAAGTCTGAGGAGCTGGGACGCAGGGCTAAAGTCCTAGGTGCAGCCTGCCCTCTCCCAGCCCCCTGCCTGCCCAGGTTCTAGCATCTGCCAACCTCAGCAACCACAGTGGAGAGATCAAGAAGGAAAAAAGCTGGAGAAGATTGAGAGATGACAGCATAAAAGACTAGATGGACAGGGAAAGTGGCAGAGGGGATAGTGCTGGAGGAAAAATAGTGAAGCCTAAATAATTACATTTATGAATACAGCAAATACCAAGATAAGACTATGTGTAGAGAGAAAAACAGAATTCAGTAAACCAGACATTTAATTTTCACATCTAGAAAGCAGAGCAGGATCTGCACACAGCGCATGGGTACGTACTACAGATTGTCCCAAATGTCAGTGACAGTACGTGTGCGCTGGGAGCACAGTTCTTTGCGGCCTTTGGAGGCCAAAGCACTCACAGTAACTCACAGGGGTAAGTCACCACTCACAGTACTTTACAAGGGAAAGTCACCTCTGAGCCCAAGTTCTGGCCTTCTCTCTCAAGGATGTAAACAAAAACACAGAAACTGAGAAAACTAAGCATGCACTTTGGGAGGCATCACTTACTTAATGTAAGCCTGCTGCTAGAAGAATAAAATGAAAACCAAAGGAAGCTTCTCTTGAGCTGAAGAATACTAGTACTGATGCTACATATCTCAGGTTTGCAAGAACACTTAATTTGCTTTTTCACATGCCTAATAAAAAATTCAAAAATAGAAAATTCAACTGGCAATAGAGCCAGATTTGCAACCCCTTGTGGTTCCAGGCCTGAGTCATTTCAATGACAACTGGGGAGTTTGTAAAATAACGTGGTAAGAGACAAGGTCCTCATCCAGTGTGGGCACAGCTTCAGTATTCCTGAGTTGTCAGCGGTTAATAAAATGACTGCATTACATTTCACTGCCCATCACCTCCTGGGCCTGCTAGAGCTGTGCAATAAAGAATAGCGCCCGTGCGCTTTCCAGGGTGTAAAAACCAACGAGGCACTAGAACAAACCCCTAGGACGGTGTGGGGCAGGCGGCTCTCCCGCGAAGTTCGGGGATGCTGGGATGCCCGCGGCAGGCAGCGCCGACAATGGGACGAGAGATCCCTCTCTCGGGGAAGGGAGAATCCCACGGATGCATTTTGTGGCTCGGCACCCCGGGCGCTCCCGCCGGAGCGGGGCAGGGCCGGAGCGGGGCAGGACCGGCCCCGCACCGCGGCACCTGCGGGAGGCGCCCCCGCCGAGTGCGGGAACGCGAGCCCCGGGGCGACCGCGCCTCGCTCGCCCGAGCTCCCCGCGCCGCAGCCGCGGCACAAGTGAGACAGACGCCGTGAGACACAGCCGCTCCCGCTCCCCCGCCTACCATCGCCTTGCCGTGCGGGGCGCCGGCTCCGCGCCGCTGCGGCTGCCCCCGCTGCTCCCCGCCGCGGTCTCGCTTCTCGCGGCCGCCGCGCTGCTCCTCGCCGGCGTCGAGGGAGGTGAAATTCCAGACGAGGAGGGTCTGCAGGAGCAGCACGGTGAGCGCCGCCACCAGCGCCGAGCGGGAGCGCCGCGCCAGCCGCCGGGCGCACGGAGCCGCCACCATCTTCGCTGCTGCTGCCGCCGCGCTGCCGAGAGCCGCCGCATCCGCCGCGGCACCGAGTTTTCAGCCGGGCAGGGCCAGACGTCAGCAGGAGGAGGGCGGAGGTGGGGAAGGAGGGAGGGGGGAAGAAGGAGGAGGTGTTCGCGGCGCGTGGGGATGGGGGAAGCCGGCGGGGAGCCCTGGCGGAGCGGCAGCCCGCGGCCGGGCCAGCCCGGGGCCAGGGGTGGGGTTGGCGGAGGAAGAGGAAGGAGGAGGAGGGTGGGCTGGAGGCGGAGGAGGAGCGGCTGCGGGGGCTGCTGCCGCCGGCGGCGGGCGGGCGAGCCCCGGCCCTGCTCAGGGGAAGGGGCCGGGGCGGGGCGGCTGGCGCTCCGGCGGGCGGCAGCGGGGAGGGGGCGCACGGCAGCCGGGAGAGGGCGGCTGGCGCTCCGGTGGGCGCACGGCGGCGGGGAGGGGGCGCACGGCGGCGGGGAGGGGGCGGCTGGCGCGGTGCGGGAGGCGACTGCCATCTCCTGAGGGAGCGCGAGCCCCTCGCCTCGCGCCCCTCGCCTCGCGCCCCTCGCCTCGCGCCCCTCGCCTCGCGCCCCTCGCCTCGCGCCCCTCGCCTCGCGCCCCTCGCCTCGCGCCCCTCGCCTCGCGCCCCTCGCCTCGCGCCCCTCGCCTCGCGCCCCTCGCCTCGCGCCCCTCGCCTCGCGCCCCTCGCCTCGCGCCCCTCGCCTCGCGCCCCTCGCACGCTTTTTTTTTTTTTTTTTTTTTTTTAGTGAGTGTTATTTTGGGCTTTTCCTTTTTTTCCCCTGAAGCCAAAGGGTCTCTGACAGCATTTGCCCTCGGCGCACTGAGAGCGAGGGCAAGGTGAGCACCTCCACAGCCCGGTGAGGTTTGCAGAGACCACGCACAAAGGCGACTGTAACGAAATGAGCAGCGTCTCAAAAAGTGAACATAATGGACGAGTTCAGTTGCCTTTTTCTCCCGTAGTGGTATTGGCTTTCTAATCTGAAAGATCTCATTATCTGATGATGGTACTGAAGTAGGCAGTTTTTTTAATCTGCCTGCACTGTGCCTCTTTTTCTAAGCCTAATTCCACTTTACAAACCCAATCCAAAGGTAAAAAACATTACCTTCTCGTAAGAACAGTTGCTTTTTAAAATGACAGCCAGGTAGGATTTACACAGACCATCGGGATTTTGTTTCCATTGGGAGTGCTTTAGTTTCTGATCTGAGGACAATGAAACAAGTAGAAAGATTCAGAAAGCATCCTTTATTAAGGAAATTTTCCTCATGATCCAGCAGGGCTACAAATAAAACTTTACAGGAGGTATCCTTCGTTGTAACATTTCTCAAGCAGAGGAAGTATGTGCCAGTTGCGAACAGTGCCCCACTGAGTATCACTGACTGCAAGGTGTCTCCAAACAGAGAGGTCAAAATGCATCGTTAGTAACTTCCAGGAAAGTGAGCCCAGAAAGGCTCCTGTCTGTGTGACAGCAGAGCATCGTCTGACTGACCTTCTGTTCGTGCACTGGAACAGTGTCCCGTTCTTGCCAGCTGGGGTGATGGCAGAGAGCCCGTGATAACAAATTTTGGCAGTGTTGGGCTTCCACACCAGTTGCACATGCATCAGATTTGCTGGTCCCACAGTACAGTGAAATGAGCTCTTACAACAAGAAAATGACTCTGCACAGTGCACGGATTTGTATTCCAAACTATCAAATAATTGGGCATTATAAACACAAGCAAATTTGCTGACAAATACAAGATAAAAGCATCTTCCACCCGGGATTAAATGCTTTTCAGAAGGAAGTTGTGGTCTTAGCAAGTGGCTGCTCCATGCGGCCTTCCCTTGGGCTTGTGGATTGCAGGAGGTGCTGAGGGTGCCAGAAATAAAACAGACACTGCGCAGGCCAAATGGCCAAGAGCTGTGAAGAGCCTCAGGACCTGATTCCGTCCTGTGCACCTCATTGGGAATGGGAGACACAATCCCACAGACACCCTAAAATGGCTAAAAGCCCTAACAGCAACATTCAGGGCAGGCAATACTTCAGCACAGGGCAACACTGCTTTCTGTGAAAGGAGCACAGCAGTAATTGTGATGAACTTCTGATCCAGGCTTCTTAAAATTTTTATGACCTATTGGAAAATTTCTTCCAGATTTTATTGAGTAATTTTCATGCTGGAAAATGTCTGTGGGTGTTCCTAATCTCTGTATATAATTACTGTGACTGATAAGGCAGTGAGGAGCAGTAGTGCATGCTCAGTCTCACACGTGTCCCACCGAACGCCAGTCTGGAGAGAAGATTTGTATCCAAACCACAACAATTTATGGGCCATAAAGATCTGAGTCTTCAGTGTGAAGGCAGCCCTGTCTAAGGGGTGGGAGCCTCATACATGAGGCACTTCTGCACTGACAGGAAAAGCAGAGCAGGGAGAGGAGGAGACTTCTTCAACCTCCTCCTTTTCCCATATTTAGACATGCAAAATCTGGAAAGGACAGTGCAGTAGGTATGGCATTCATTTTTTAAAATGTGGTATGACCAATAACAACCAACTGTTCAAAACATCCTTCTTCTGTGCTAAAGAAAACAGCCAAATAGAAGGAAGAGAATTTGACTAATAACTTTTTTTCTTGTGCTGATTCAGACTAACAAGTAGAAAGGGCAAGGCTGAGCATCTTGAGAATTTGAAGATGAAAAACCACAGAAACTGAAAAAATGAACTGTACCAATCCAAAGAACAAATTAAAATTGGAAACTGCATAAAAGTTAAATGTTATATGAATTTTGTTATTATAACATTTATGAATAAGGGCAGATTGATTGAGCTGTGTTGCATCAGAAAATACTTAATCGAGTTACATAGAAGACATTTGAGAGAGTTACCACTGAAAATTCCCCATATTGCCCATGTTAGGTGAGATAATTGGTATCTAGCCCAAAATATATAAGAGAAAAAAACAGATTTGATTCTTATGTAAGTATTATGTTGGTTGCATTTAAATGTCAAAGAGATGGTGCTTTAAGCAAGGGTAACGACTGTGACTTGGCTAATTTGCTCTAAAATCCCAAGAGATAATTGATTTAAATATTTTTTGCCACTGCACAGGTATGTATATCCAGTGTGGGTGTGTTTGAGAGATGGAAGGTATCAATCTTTCCTACTTACAATGATGTAAAAAAAGAACCATACTCAGTTCCATTTTAGTCTGATCTACTTTGCTAGATTTACCTATCCTGTTATAAAAAAAATTGTTTCCTCCTCCTAACAGTGTAAATACAGTCTAAAATTGCACCAAGTAACCAGACTTTGCACAAAGAAATAAGTGAAGTTGAGAGCAGTGTTAATAAGCAATATCCTTTGCTCTACTTTGCAGAGCTTATGGTCCATCTGGTGAACAAACACTGCAGGCTTATCTGAACTCCAACTCACAGCCTGACTCATAGGCGGTGTAGAAGCACATTCTGTAACCAGTGAAAGACTAAGTTATTTCAGAGTGAAGATTTGCATTTTTTTCTTAAAAACAGTCATGTCCTTATCACATCAAAATTTAGATTTCAGATGTGTGTTATCAGGTTGAAGGGGAAAAAGGTGAATGAACTGATTTGTCTAAGAACGGGTATCTCTAATATACTCAATCGTAAAAGAAAATCTGTGAAGAATACAGAACAAATAACAAATTTGTGTCTATTCCTATGATATAAAAAAAAATCATAGCACCTAAGGAATGTGCCTTAGGAATAGAAAAGATTTAAAGTAGGCCATGAGCAGTGTTCATTGAGTAATCTGCAGCAGCAGTAGCCATGTCTTCTGAAGTTTGGGCTTCTTCCCTGAGTGAAAAATTCTTTCTTTTCTTTTCCTTCCATCACCAGCCAGAACAACACACCACTCCTAATCGCTTTAGTGCATATGGAAGACACAGAAGAGACCTTTTCCCTGGGAGTCTGGCAGTCTCACTGGTCTGAGCATCAAATCTGAAAGAGCAAAACCAGGGTGGGGAATTACTCCTTGAGAATTTCACCCTCTCAGACTATGGGTCGCTCTCTGCTCTGCAACAAGTTCCCAAAACATTGCTTTTTGTTTTTAAACACTGGTATATTGCTAGACTTAAAAGGTAGCAGAAGTGTGTTTTTGTTTTTTTGGAACCACAGAACCATCGTTAACTTCATGTTCTGCAATTGAGTCATTTTTACGGTTTCTATGTGTGTTCTTCACCACTCAGGTATACTGTACCATGGATCTTCACTCTTCCATATTCTCTTTTCATAAGCAAAACCAAGATTCTTTGCCAGGTACTCATTTTACATCAGGCCACTCTCCAAGTGGGTTATAAAATTCAGGTTCTCTCTTATGTGCATGGGCAGAACTAAAGTCAATGGAGATATGAGCACTGCATGCAAGAAATGCCTTCCATTCTGGTGGTTTTGTAAAACTTGAGATTCCAACAAACCTTTCTTAATCCACTCTTGTTTCATTTTGCCACTTCATAAATGCCAGCTCTGGTGTCAATGAATATGCAAAAGCCAAATTTTTGACACCAAGATTTCATTCTGGTAACACTGTCTATAAATTATCAGCTGAACATAGTGTGTCAGGATTGTCAAAGACAATAAAAGCAGGTTCTGTGTTCAGTTTGTATGAAATACGTAATGTGTATGTGGAACGTATCTTACGTCCCCCTTCTGTGAGATAAATTTAGTTCAGGACCTTGGCATATGCTCCACTTCAGGAAGTGAAGGAAAATGGAAGAATTATTCCCTTCACCGTCACATTAAAGCGTCCCTTTTTCTTTATAATCTCTTAGCATATAAAACCTTTTACTATCAATGAGGGAATGGCTGTATATGTACTTTATATACAGCCTCAGTGTTGTGGCAGCTTTTTCTTTCAGCCAGTGGTCGAGGATAATCACGGAAGGATTACCCATCTGTTCTTGCCATGTGGCATTCTGTCTTCGGGAAGGAGATACTGCAGTTCACAGCTTCCTGCAGTTCCTTCTTTCTGATGTTCTCTCATTAACTAAAAATTGTTTTATTATCTGTCTGAGCTACTAAGTTGGAAAGTCTGGAAGGCTCATGAAGGTGACCTACCTTGGATTATCTAAATTAGAACCAGCCACTGCTGTTGCAAGTAGCACTTTGTTTAGATGCAGGAGGAACTGGTTTCTTTGGCTTGGGCTTTCATTCTAGATTTTGCCCTTTTTTTTCTGCCTGTCCGCTTGATGGAAAAAGACAAGTGGTACACAAAAAAGGGTAATCAAAGGAGAAGAGAGGGAAAAAAAAATACTTTTTCACTAAGAGTGACACTGTAGGTTGTGTTTGCATGATTAGCCAGTTTTTCAGAATATCCAACAGTTTTTTGACCACATTTATTCTGAGGACATACCCGTGCAAAGCATATGTAGAGGTTTATCCCAGCAGTCACCTGTAACATGGACTATGTGTCTAAACTTCTGTTGAGATATCACTATGACTTGCTGCAGAAACAATAACTAGAAAGGAAACAAGCTTTTGAAGGAAGATTTCAATAGTCCTTCATTTTGCCTAACACTGGAAAATACAGTATTTTAAAGCCAAAGTTTTATTCTTAAGCTCCTGATACAATGCACATTCACATATATGAAAGCTTGCTCTAAAAACATACCTGATGAAATAGAATGGCTGCTCTTCAAAAACAGAGCCATGTTGTAGTAATTGATTTAACACAAGCTTTTCTGTCAGGAAACCTCGTTTATGATGGTGTCAAACCCAGTATTGACAGCCGCAACAGATCATTTGCCTGCCACCGAAGCTCTCCTGTCCCTTGTCCTCACTGGGCAGTCCCACAGAGCACAGCGTGCCAGCTGGAGCTGGGGCTGTTTGCCAGTGGGTGACAGTGACATTTCCGTGAGCTTTTGCTTCAAGTCTCCAAACCTTTGGAGCAAGTTTCCCAGGGCAAGGACAATCATGCTGTTTTCCCCTAGCAGAGGGGGCCTGAACAGGTAGGCTGAGTTCCTGCTGCAGTTCCTAACAGCTGAGTTGGCAAAGGAACGTTTCAGCTTCCCTCTGACATTGGTCTGCCAACAGCATGGGCTGTGTAGGATATTGCAGAGCAAAGACAATTACACAAATTTGAGCAAACAAACTTGATCACCATCAGTAATCTTTCTGTATTTAGAAAGTCATTAGCAAAAGCGGGTGCAAAAACCTGTTTGGCTGTAATTTGGATGCTACAAGAAAAGGAAGTTTTCAGAGAAGATATTTGTTGTGTCTTAAAAGAAATAGAGTTTTTTGGAAAAGCAAGCCATTAGTCCATGGCAAAGAGGCTCTAGGTTCCTTCTCAATCAGTTACCTACACTGCTCTTACCTCCTCAAGCCTGATCCTCCAGATTTACACAACAGTTGATGACACTGTAGCTGCTCCTGTATGACACTGAAGCTTCTCAAATGGCCACGTCCTTGCCTGGAAACTGAACCAACAAATTTGGTCGCTCATTCTTCTAGATGAACTCCACTGAAACAGAGTCTTACCTCAGACTTAGATTTACCTGAGCACAGATGAAAAATGCAAAGAGGATCTGTACCATTTATTTTTAAGCCTCATGTAGTGAAGGAAAAGGCATATTATGCTTCTCATGCATTATTCTCTCCTTTGTGCTGTATATAATTGGCAGAGCTTTTCAGTGAGAAAAACTATCTGGCCGAGTTCTCAGAGCCTCATGCTCTGCAAAAATCTGTCTTAAGTTAATCTATACTAGGAGTAATATTCAAGTTGACTGCACTCATATGAAAAATGTATTTAAAAAGCTCTAGCAGATACAATCTGCTATTTCTTGCCCGACTTTTTTCCCTGCTGTTGTTGGTCTCTCATGGGATTTCTTGCAGAGTGGTTAAGTGATCTATACTGAGGTTTCAAAAGCAAAGATAATAGGAGTTCTATTCATGGGTTAAACACTTAGCTGCTTTAATACAAGATGTGTAGGAGCAGCCCCTAATGACATTCAAATCTTGTTATTGCTGTGCTTCGGTATAGGATATACTTGGTTTTGTGGCTGCAAGAAGCAATTGTCAGAGATGACTGTAAATCCTGAACAGCAAATAAATCCCAGCACATGGAAATGGTGCCTGATTTTGCTCTTACAGCAGCACATCCTTGGCCTTGGCCCTGCTGGCTCCTGACTTACAGAGTGCCCCAGTGCAGTCATGCTTGTCCCACGCCTCCCCTGGGTCTGGCTGCAGGGATCAGCTCTCAGCTTCACACTGGTGGGACATTTCTAGCCCTTCCTCTGCAAAACACTGCTGCCTCTCCTTAGTGTCTTGGCTTTTGGACATTCCCCTAAAAGCAGCATTGTGGCAAGCTCCGAGCCTTCAGTATTTCTGCATCTCATGTCCAACTTGTTTTTATTATGTCCTCCAGGGCTTGCTGGCACGTCCCTTGCCTTGCCCTGCTCTAAACTAGCACATTGCTAATACTGTGTAGAAATTCCAAGCTTTCTTCCAAAGCAATGAAGATTCTAGCTGAGTACATATTAAATAATTTCAATGCTCTCTGTTCCTCTGAAACCTTATCACCTGTCTTTGGTGGAGGGAAAAGTTGCAATAGACATAGGTCCAGAGGCATATCACAACAGGCTTGGTTGTGCTCATTAATCCATTGAAGATGTTTAGCACAAATACTAGGACCCTAAGCAAAGCATAAAGAAGTAGCTTCTTGAAAGCCAGGCTCATATTTGTAACACAAAAGTTTGGTAGATTAGTGGATTAAGAGTTCTATTGATATTAGTTCCATTTGTTTCACACACACACAGAGTAAGAGATTAGAAGAAAAAAATCAAGGCTAGGTGGAGAATCACTGGTTGATTAAATCATGTTGTAAGGTTTATTGCTAATTAAGGCCAAAGTATTTAAAGGTGCACAAGTATGCCCCTGAATTTCACAGGACATTGGATGCAATGGCCAGTGTAAGTCTCCTTGAGGTCGATGATGTAAATTTGCTGCATAAGCAATGCTAACATGGTATTCAAATGGAAACATGGGCACTTGTTAGCCAGACAGAGGAGTTTTGAGGCTCCAAATGTCCAAATAACCTGCTGAATGACCACAGCATTTTCTGGGTTTCTCAGTACCAAGTGCTCCAGGTGTCAGAATAACCCTCAGGAAGGTTATTCCACCCAATCCACAGCCATCAGGCACTGCTAAAGCAACCCCAAGTGCCACCTGATGTGATGACGAAATGAATCATTCTGCCACAGGAGTTCTGAAATGCAGAGGAAGCATTCCAAAGACACAAGCAAAAGATGCAATGGATACTTGCAGATCAAATATTTGTGTAATATTGCATTTCCATTCAATTTGTTATGTTTCTTTCAAATTTCCTTTGTCATAAACAGCTTGAATTATGATTTATCTATTTGGAATGGTTGTCATTATAAACAAAACATTTCACTACGAATTAAAGAAGATGAAACTAGACATTGTATGGATTTTAAATTTGCTATGGATCACAGTCAATACCATCAGCTCAGGAACAGGTCCTTAATCCATTTTTGCTGTGCCTAGTGTAGTCAAAAGAACAGTTTTAAGTGCTTCTTCCCTTCTCTTTCACACTTCCACTTTCCAAATTCAATGTTTTTGTTCAAATAGCAAAGTGATTTCCTTACAAACAGTAGATGGAGATTCATTTGGAAACAGTTATAGAGCCTTTAAATAACCTGGTATATTTAGTTTTTATTTTTATTACTTCATGACTGAGATGAAATCACCACAGTTATCATAGGCTAAGAGAACACCTAGGATAAATGAATGTAATTCATCTAATGCACAGTAAGTTTTAAGATGAAAGGAAAAGTTATTCTGGACTAAACTCAGGTGTAAATTCCCATTGCTATTTATAAGACTGTAATTCCTGGAGGGCTATCAGGGTCTTCTATTTAACTGAACTGAGAAAGTCGACAAGGACAGAGAGCATGTGACTGAGAAAACATTTATCCACAGAGCAAGATCCCTGAGAAGATGCAGAGGCACTTTCTGCTGGGCTGCAGACCCTGCAGCTCCCTGTGCAGCTGTCCTAGCAGGCACACCATCCCTGCCAGCCACTTGTCACCATGCCCTGCTGCAGAGAACCACTGAAAACGTTTGCAGGAACACCCTGCAGTTCCTCAAGCAAATTTGTCTGAAACAGCTCAGACTGCCCGTTTATAAACTTTAAACTTGCCCAGCTGGCTCTGTCAGAAGCCTCCTCAGTGGCACTCGCACGAACTGCTCTCTTTCAGAGCAGTCTTAGGACTGTTTGAGGATGGTGATCTTGTCCTCTGACACAGCTGGACTGAAGGAAGTGGAAAGGAGTGAAAAGAGCAAGCCCTTCCCGGGTTCTAAGTAATTGTGCAAAAGGGCTAAAAGAGCACTTAGTCTTGCTGTGGAGAAATAAAACAGACACCCTGAACAAGGAGGAGCACTGCTGGCTCTGCTGCTCTTTATTTCACAGCTTCTGGACTCATCTGCAAAATATTGCTTTTGGCCAAGCACAAGTGTCACAGGAACAATTAAAAAACCTCGTGGAGGAGAAAGTCCTGTGCTCTTTACCACCTCTTGCTAAAAGGCAATATGCAAATTCTTTATCCAAGTCCTTAACCCAGCATGGGGTAACATAAAATCTATGGCACAGCCTATCTGTGCTGTGCCTTAAGAAAAAAAGATAAAATATGTATTATATATCTTGGAAGAATATTAGTAGATATGCTCGTGGCCTTCAAAAATACATAAGACCATTGCAAAGGAAATAAATTATTCTGAGTTCAATTGCAACAAGAAAATATTTAGAAAGACATTAAGAAAACTTTCTAAGCACTGATAAGATCATTTGGGGAGGTTGTGAAGTCTCCAAAAACCAGGTTAGATGAATAAGCTGTCAGAATGGCTTCAGTGTTTCTGATTTTTCTTGAGGTCAAAATGAATGTTCAGCATCCCTTCCCTCCCAATATGCTGTGATTCTACTGGGCATGCCAGCAGGTAAACCAAAGGGGCAGAACTCTACACGGAAACACAGAGGAACTCAGTGTCTCCTATCTGCAAATTTAGGATGCTAGAAAAACAAATACAGCCATGTGTATTAATATATGGCATTATTTTACTGAAAGGACCCACAGAAACAATTGCAATGAGAGGGTCCAAGTCATGGCTTAGGGAGTGTCTGCAGAGAGCAGAAGCAGCAAAGATGAACGCAGTGTTTGGGAAGGGCTGCAGCCCCCAGCCTGCGAGGGCTGCGTTCCCACCCAGCAGGCAGGTCCTGCAGAGCTTCTGAGCTCCAGCAGAGCTGTGTGGGCAGCTCCCCCGAGCCCTTCATTTACAGTCTAATTCAGCTTTGAACTGCCTGTGCTCATCCCTGGCCGGCAGTGCAGTTTGGGTGAGGATCCCTGGCTGTCCTGCACACCCTGCAGCTCCAGGCTGAGAGAGCTCCTCTCCTTCAGAACCCACGGCGAGCACAGCCATCAGAGCAAACAGCTCCACACAGCTCCTGGCCGCCAAATTTCGGTTTCATTGCTGTCTGAACGTCACTTATCACGGCTGGGCTATAATTTTCAGGCTTGTAAAACCTCAATTGTCATGTTTGGATTTTCTTTAACACTTATTATAAATGCACGAATTTGATTTGTTTAGAATGGAATGAGTCTCAGTGGCTCAGGGATTTGGCAAAGAGCTTCGCATATTTCATCGAAATTCTGTTTGGCCTAGAGAGGCGTTACAATTCTAGATAAAAAATGTGCTTTTCAATACAGAAGTAATTTGTAATAGAATGTTCCAAAATAATTCCGTATAAAAGATGAACTGAAACAAAAGCAATGTGATCTTTGCCTCTCCACCATGGGGATTAATTCAGATTGAGAAAATGGAATTGGAAGAGTCTGATTTGACGCATTTTGCAAAACACCTTGTGGGTGAATGCAGCAAAAGTGAGCAATTCCATTACCTCGAGCAGAGGCCCAGAGGTGAGCACTGCAGTTCCCTGCAGTGATCCTCGGAGCCTTAGGTGGTCTCAGGAGCAACATTTGTGTAAATCATAACTAACAACAAAGCAAATTGCAGTAAGAGCTCTTTGATAAACAGCAGAAAGGGGAAGCCTGCCAAAATCTTCTTCCTTTTAGTAGGACAATTTGGGTTATTTAAAGGCAGCTGAACATGTGGAAAAATTTAGGAAGAATCTTAAAATGCCATATTTCTGAAACAAAAGATAAAGTTCTATCCTTTTGGTCATATAATTGGATCTGTATTGACACATGTTTGCACCCTTAGACTAAGCAAATACATATGTATGAGGTCTTATTTTTAAACTTAATTTTGGTGTTTTGGCAATTGCAAATGATGGAAGAAGTTGATATGAATAAATTGGCACCAGTTTAGAAGTCACCTCGTTGCGAAGTGAGAGATATTTGGGACTGTTCATCACCTTACTCCAGGGAAGGCTTCTGGTGCTAAGTCAGTCACATGTTATCTATCAGGAATGTTTCCAACTCTAGGCTGAGAAATTACAAGCTCTTGAAGAAGCCAAGAAACAAATGTAGTACTTGAGCATGTTTACTGTGAAATGAAGGGCTATTTTATCTCCGTCAAATAAACCAACAAGTGAACTTCAAATCTGATACTGAAATAAATCCAATTTACTCTTGTGTAATTGCTTATTTGATTCTCAAATATGACATGAAGTTAGAAAACAAATTGATATTCTGTCACTTCTGTTTCAGTAAACTTAACTCAAACAAGTTGCCCTTTAGGTGCATCTTGGATGGAATGGTATTTTATCTTCATCCCAAGGAAATCAGTGTATTAAATTTGTTTGAAAAATTATTATCCAAACCGTGACTCCTTTTCAGACAGTGTTTGAACTGCATACTAAAAAGGCCAAATTTCCCCCGAGAGCCAGCCCAAGCACAGAGAAGATAAGTGCTGTGGTGTATCCTCCCTCTGCAGGAAAATGCACCAGCAACAGACGTGCAATATAAGCTCAGACGAACTCAGGAGGCACAGAAACTGCAAAATCTTGTGGGCATGGGCATCTTCCTCTTTCCTCTTGGCCAAAAGACAACCCTGATGTGCCTCAGCATTTAAAGAAAAAGCTCTCCAGACTCTGTGCTGTCTCAGCCACTGTCAGAATGCAGAATGCAGCACCAGGTCCAGAGTGGTGAATGAACTGAATAGTGAATAATAATAAATAAACTGAACGGTGTTAAAACCAAAGGAGTAATGAAAGGGCAGGGGATAGGAGGAAGAGCCTTTCTGCTGGAAAGTTCTCGGGGTTGACAGTGTTTGTTAATTGCAAAGAGAATTAAGGTTCAGACCAAGAGACCGAGGCTACTTGTTTGGCACAGCAGAATTGGATTTCGGAATGAGGAGCTCCCCTGGGAGCAGCAGTTTGCTTTTGGGGCAGAGAGAAAAGAGGAATCATGGAGAAATGTGCTGGAGGGACTAACAATGTGCTGGAGGGACTGGGATTAGGAGATTCGGGGGCTGGGGTGAGTTTGGTGAAATGGCCACATTTTCTGTGTGTTTAACCAGGATTATTCTGTTTTGAACTCAACTGAAAAATCTAATGTTAGCATAATGCCAGCACAGAACAAACTCTTCAGTCCCAGTGTGTAGTTATGTTTTCCTGCTATTTCAAAACTGTGGAATAAATACCTGTCCTGATTTACATGTAATGCAGTGTATTAAATTTTTAATGTTTCTTCCATGCTCGGTACAGCTCTTTCATCCACACTATCATTATGTTAATGATGCAGTGAAATAACATTGATTTTAAAACTCTCATTTTCTGCCTTGTTTAAAAAAACAGAAAACAAACCCAAACAGATGAAAAGCCTACAATCTGATTTTTGCCCCAAAAGCAGAGTAATGTTGGCCTGCCCTCCAGCACCTGGACTAGGAACAAAGGTGAAGTCACAAACCTGAGTATCAGGAACTCCCTTGAAATGGGAGTGGAGAGACAGCACACAACCCACAAACAACAAAACATCTGAAGGAAGAAATGCAATAAAAATTGGGTGAAATTATCCCTTGAGTAATGCTGGATGAACTCCAGACTAAAATCACTGAACAGTGAAGCTATTCCAATTTATGCCACAGTAACATCAAAATACTTCCTTCTTCTCTATAAACATCCTTTAAATCTTTCTGGAAAATGGAAGAGCACCACATGTGACAAGTGTTCCCAAGCAGCATGCTGAGCACCAAATGTGAGGCATAATTCATAATTCATGCTCAATTAATCATAATGTATAAGGAATGGCTCTGTTAATGCTTCTGCTAACTACCTAACCTATTTTGAGAGATGCAGACAGAATTTCAGCTCTTGTGACTTGCTGCTGTGAGTGACAGACTATGATACCCTGGCAGCTGTCAAAGTCACCAGCCTTCCCTCAGTGAAGAGAAAAGCAATTCTCAGTATTGCAGGAGGCTAAGAAAAGCTCTGAAAAGCAGAAATGAAAGTATGTGAGGGTGGAGAACATTATCTTTTCTCATGTAAATCCCACTGAAAAGCAGCCTGTGTAATCCAAGCCTTTCATCAAATGAAGATTTGGAACAACCTTCACTTAGCAAACGATCAATTTCCAAGTGATGCAACTGAAAGAGGAGAGGTCTGGTGTCTCCAGATATTGTTCTGCAGTTATTTTTACATGGCAGCCAGGGAGCAAATCCTGATTTAGGGGAAGAAGCTTTACCTTCACGTGCTACTATTTTTGTAAATCAGAAGGAGGAGTTAAAAATGGACTGGCTCTTGCTCTGCTCAATTCAGATTCTGACAGAGGAAACTGATTGGAATCATTAACGCCACGCTCACAGCTGATGGACCTGGAATCGTCCCCTCTGTCCCAGGGTATGTTTGTGGATATTAGACAGCTGGACCTCCTGGTTTACCATTTCTGAGCTGCATAAGCTGGCGAGAAGAGTGGAAACTTAATGAATCCTTGAAATCCTCTGGCCTAATTTGTGTCAGGCACCCACCAAAGGTACACAGAGACTTTTTAGAATGTCCACAGCACACACAGAGAAGTGCTTATGTTAGAAAACTTATATCAAAATACCATGATGAGAGAAGAACTATATAAGGAACTCTCTGATGTGTCCTACCAATGAAATTTGGCTTTTTCACCCTGCCACTTAAAACTTCGGGACAATATAGAACATATTTTTCAAACTTCTTGCAATCACTCCAAGAATCTCCAGCAGCCCTCAGTATTCCAGGGCTTTCCAGCAAGGAGCAGCTCAGCTAATTGTATTCCAACCTGTCATCACTAGACTTTGGGGTGTTTTCTTTTTCCTCCCTCTCCACCTTCTCATTTTTAAGAATATTTTCCATCTCAAACCAGTAAAACCTGCCATGGAAAGCTGAGCTCAGCATTAGAGCACCGCTCTTGGAAAATCTCTCGGAAAATTATCAAAACACGTAGCACTCTTCTGTCTCGAATAGCAATTCCTGGCTGCTGTGAGTGCCAGGAGAGCACGGACAGGAGCGCAGGGGAGGATGTGCCCATGGAGGGGCAGCTGGTGCCCATCTGAGCTCACCTCAGCCCCCTGAGCTCACCTCAGCCCCCCAAGCTCACCTGAGCTCCTCTGTGCTCACCTGTGGTCACCTCAGCCCCTCTGTGCTCACCTGAGCCCCTCTGTGCTCACCTGTGGTCACCTCAGCCCCTCTGTGCTCACCTCAGCCCCTCTGTGCTCACCTGAGCCCCTCTGTGCTCACCTGTGGTCACCTCAGCCCCTCTGTGCTCACCTGAGCCCCTCTGTGCTCACCTGTGGTCACCTCAGCCCCTCTGTGCTCACCTGAGCCCACCTGAGCCCCTCTGTGCTCACCTGAGCCCCCCTGTGCTCACCTCAGCCCCCTCTGTGCTCACCTGTGCTCACCTGAGCCCCCGCGGGAGCGGCCGCGCTCTGCCCCTGCGCGCCGCCAGGTGGCGCCACAGCACCGACTCGGGGGACAGGGACCGGACCGGGATGGGGACAGGGATCACGATCGGGATGGGGACAGGGATGGTGACAGGGACAGGGATGGGGACAGGGATCACGATCGGGATGGGGACAGGGATGGGGATCAGGACAGAGACAGGGACAGGGATGGGGACAGGGATGGTGACCGGGTCCCCGCCCCGGGCCGGCAGCTCGCGCGCCCGTCAAGGAGCGCACTCTCCAGCCGTGCCAGCGCTGCAGCTTTAATTCCGAAATTATTCTCCTGCTGCTGTGGTTTCGGTGAGCGCCGTGACCGCAGTGCCAGCGCTGTCCCAGTCCAGGGCCATGGCACTCGGGACAGCACGCGGGTGCCGAGAGCACACGGCGGTGAGCAGAGCTGCACCGCAGGGTCACACATGGCCTCATCTACAGTCACTGTGAAATTCTCCTCTGTTCAAAACAGCCTGCTGCTGAGAAAACACCCACGCATGAATGAGTTTACTCAAATTCACAGTCCCACAGAATCCAATTAAACAACCCAGGAGCACAGAGTTACTCATGTATTCATGGATATGGATAGCTGGGTCCAACATTTATTTTGGTCTGGTGCCAGTTACGGTAACCATACCTTATCTGCATTTCATTTCTCAGCTCTACAATTTAAAGTTAAATTCAACCATCCTCCTCCCAGCGGGCCTTCAAGGATAAAACTTTTATAGCTCTTTAAATACATTATGTATCTGCTACTTGTGTTTGTTGTCCAGGAAATCTCCAATGGATTCTGTGGGGAGAGCACAAGACAATGTATTCAGGATTTTGTGCCGATCTCAGTAATTGTTACTGTGTTTGGAATAAAAGGAACAGAGCTGTTTGATAATTAATTACACTCTAATTGCATTCACCTGGGAAAAATAGATGGCACCAAGGGGCAACCAGGGGTCAATAATATTAGTATAGCTGATCACCAATCTTGCATATACAAGTAGCAATTAGTTAAGCAGAGTTAACAGAGTCAGTGATAATTTGCATGAGGAATTCTGAATGTAGAGATAAATTAAACACAGAGAAAGTAAGAGAAATGAAGCTACAACTTAATCTGAGCTAGCAATCCCCATTTTCCTTTTTTCAGGTTGCATTGAAGGGACTGCCATCAAGGGACGCCAGGCTGCATTTAAGGCTGCTCTGCACCCTGGAAGCTGAGCTCACATCCAGGGTATTTTCCTTTTCATGTAACAGAAGGCACACACGTGGTTCCAGAAGGGACATAAGCAGGAGATATCAATGGATCCAGTTAGGGGACCTGGCTCTGTGGGTGGCAGCTGTGCCACACCCCTCTGTCCATGCTGATGTTCCTGTACAAGTGCTGCAAAGGCTGAACAGATTTTTGAGTGCAGAAAGATGACCAGAGCATGCTGAGAATTAAACCCATGCAAAGCTTTTTATGGGATTGGAGCTTGAGGAGAGCAGAACGGAGGCTGTGGCACTTTGGTTTGGCACTCCTGTGCCACATCAGGCAGTGCAGAAAGCACAGGAGGTGTGACATGGACAAGGAGGGGCTCCTGTGCTGCTCGGGAACCTCTGAGCTGTGCTGCAGGAGGTTTGTGACTCTGCACACCCAGACACGAAGTGAGGGGCGAGCAGCCCACGGAAATGGCTCTGCTCGGTGATTTCCTGAAGCGCTGCTTGCTGCTCCACACAACAGAAACGAGGGAGGATTTGCTGTGGGGCTGTGGCTGCAGCTGCAGGTTAGCCCCTGGGAGCAGTGGCAGCGCTGATGTCACCTCCGCAGCTGAGCTGTGCACAGCCCACCTCTGCCAAGAGCTTCCCTGCACATTTCGGAGTCCAGCAGTGCTACAGTGATGTGTAGGAGATGGAAAAGCAGGGCTGCTGCTCTGTGTAATGACAAGCAGATGGTGCAGTGTGACTTGGCCCAGGCTGGAGCTGGCTCTGTGCTGGGGAAGGCACTTGGGCCATCCACAAGCAGAAGGAACTGCTGGTGAAACTTTATTACTCAAGGGTGGGGCCCTGGTCTTTCATGTCATAGACGGGAAGAAAGAGATGGAAACAAGCCTTGAGTGCCGCTGATTCATAGGATATTGCACCAAGCCGCAAAGAGAGGTACATTTTGGGCTGCTACTTTGAGAGGTCTTGCTAGTTTTTAGTGTAGCAGAGCTTTGAGGTTTGTGAGCCCTGAACAAACAGTTCCCAGGCTGAAACACCTATAGCTGTATGTTTGGATATCAAGTCCAAATGGCTGAGCATTCCTTAGGGAAAACAGCAGTTAGAGGCACTTCCAGGGCTGCTGAATTCGGAGCAGCTCAGCCCTGCCCTCAGCCTGAGCCAAGCTATCTTACAATCAGACATTCTCCTCAAGCACTGTCAGGGCAGGGGAGGAGACAAATCATCAAAAATGAGCCTTGCAGCATGCAGAGAGCACCGTGCTCAGCTATCGAAGTGCAGGGTCTGTTCTTGCACATTTATGTTGCCGTTTAGTCCTCACAGACTGATTCCTGCTCTCCTGGGACCTGCAGCTAGCTCAGCATTCCACTGTCTTTCCCTAGTCCTCACAGACTGATTCCGGCTCTCCTGGGACTCGCAGCTAGCTCAGCATTCCTCTGCCTTTCCCTAGTCCTTCCAGACCGATTCCTGCTCTCCTGGGACTCACAGCTAGCTCAGCATTCCTCTGCCTTTCCCTAGTCCTTCCAGACTGATTGCTGCTCTCCTGGGACCTGCAGCTCAGCATTCCACTGCCTTTCCCTAGTCCTCACAGACTGATTCCGGCTCTCCTGGGACTCACAGCTAGCTCAGCATTCCTCTGCCTTTCCCTTGGCTGGTAGGCAGTCGCTGTAAGTGCTGCCCATCCTTCTACATGGACTTCACACATGGCCAAGCAGTTCTGTACAATTTTGTTATTATTGTGCTAACCACTGTCCTTAGGACCGAAAAGCATTTGCCTCTCAGATGGAAGTGTGGAAACCAAACTTCCTGGCCAGGGTGAAGAACTATAATGTACTTACTATTCAAAGTGCAGTACTTTTAAAGCAAATTATGATGGAAAACACCAACTGTAAAAATATCTGTGAAGTTTCCAGGCCTCATAAGGACTGTGGGACTCCTGCATGGTTGTTTGATAAAAAAATAATGTGCAGGAAGTCTCAGTTATTTCACAAACAGCAACGAGGCCCCTGTTCTCTTTCATTATCACCATTGGTGAAAGGACAATTTCTCATCAGGCCCATGGAATGAAGAGCAGATTGCTCAGCACAAGGCTGGGACCAGGCCTGGCTCTTAATATCTGAAATTCAGCTGCTAATCCGAGAATGCCCTTGCTGGTGGGACCCATAATGGAATTGATTATGGACACAGCCCCAGCCACGCACATCCCAAGATCCTCGGGAGCGTTGTTCCCACACGATTGTTCTAACCTTGAGGATAACTTCGGCTCTCTCGTCAGCCATCTGCCTTACAATAAGTCAACATCCTTACGTATTCTCTCTGCCAAAAGGCAACTTTTAAAATGCTATTAAAAAAGCTGTGTACAAATTAAACAGTCAACACGTTTTATTGCTGCTCAGTAACTAAAATGCTTTCACTATGCTATGCAATCTATAACTGCTGAAATTACTTTCATGTGTGTTTATAAGTCTTCCTATATTTTCTCCTCATTACTCCAAATACATTCTAAAAGCTTGTTAAGATAGATTTGTTGGTGTTTGGTATCTAGCTGACTGTGCATGTTAAAGGCTTCAACTGTGACTTTCCTAACTTGGAACACACTATTCTCCATGCTGCTTGTTAAAACACATATCATTCCAACCATGTACATTAATTGGCTCGTCTGGGGAAACAGAACTCAGTTTATGAAGTCTGTCATCCTGCTTTGTAGCTTAATTATAAAATAAAATTATTTTCCTTCCCCCCAGCCAGACTATTTGCTCTGCTTTTTTTTTTTCTTCCTCGTGCTGCTGTTTAGATTCCAGGGCTGAGTGCCTGACCCGCTGGGTCCTGCTTCAGTGGCTGCTCCCAGGGCTGATGGTTAACACAGCGTTCCTCAGGGAACACAAACTCTGCCGTGGTCCTAAACTTGTAACCACCTGGGGCTGAGAGGTGCTGAAACACAATCACATCTAAGCTAAAGTCTGCCATTTCTAAAAGAGGCAAAGGACTAGAAACTTAACTCAGAGCCATGATAATTTGGGATAGAAATCAAAATTATTAAACTTCACAATACACATGTTATTGCAAGCTTTGCTTCTTATCACACAAAACCTAATTTTGCTTTAGAAAGGAATCTTGACCAGGACACGTCTTCCAGCAAGCAGCCCCTCTATAAAAATATTCAAGTAAAAATCCTTACTTCAAGAAAGGCACCAGGATCCTCAAAGTTCTCCCTTCTGGCTGCACCATCCCACTCCCTCCCACGATGGCAGGAAGGCCGTATGTGCCAAGAGTTATTGGCATCATCTGTAACTAGGCATTCTGCTAGTGATTGAGGAAATCTGTTAATGGGAAATTAATTGGAATCAGGATCAGCCAATTGCACAAATTTTCCCCTTGATTAACACACCCACTTGTCGACAGGATGAATTACAAGTCGTGCCATTCAGGGAACTCGCCAGTGCCCTTGCCGTGCGGTGGCACTCGGGGCTTGCAGAAATTGGTGATGCTGGGAGGGTCTGCCGGGCTGGAGGTGTCACAGCAGGAGCTGAGCAGGGACAGCAGAGCTCAGCCCCACGCAGCCCTGCCTGTGGCCTGAGCAAGGCAAGCGTGGAGTCAAGGCAGGCCAGCAGATGCCAGCAGAGCTGTGGGGCTGGGGGCACTCAGACCCCAGGAGCCCTCGGCCCCTGAGCTCTCTGCTCTGTCCCACTGTGTCCTGGAGCAGTGTCTGCAGACTGTGCCAGAAACCCCCACAGCAAACCCCAGTGGTGCATGGATGTTCATTCCTTCAGCGCCAAGAGTATCCCCAAATTGTTTCTGAATAAAAGCCTGACAGGGCTGCCACGAGCATTGAGGTTTGGCCGAATGCTGTCCCAGCACCACAGAAAGCATGCCTCGCTGTGACAGCTTTCAGTGGCCACGGGACTGGAGGCAGGCTGTTTCCTCGAGTTCAGAGCTTTGCAATTGCACAGTAAGTGCAGTGAATGCTAACGAGAGAGCCCTGGGGCTGCTCGGGTGCTCTGTGACACGGAATGGAGACCCAAGGAGAGCATCAGAGTCCCCTCTGGTGTGACAAGCCTGGCTCTGTGATCCTCTGCTCTCTGCCGCTTCCCCTGCTGCCTGGGGAGGAAGGACAGCTCCATGGCAGGGAAGGGGCGCTGGGCTGGAGAGGCTGGGGATCAGCTTTGCTTTCACGAGGAGGAGGATGAGCTGCAAATTATTTGCTGTCAGAAGAAGGCCAAAGCCACAGCAGAAGGCTGGGCAGGGTGCTGGGCTGGAAACAAGGTGTGTGTGAAAAGGGGAATGGAATGCTTGAAGGTACCGAGGGTTTTGAGGCAGAACACATTCTGCAGAGGACATGTCTGCGTAAGTAACATCTTTATAAATGGGGATATATGGAGATGAGAAATTGCTCCCAGAGCTCTGAGAAAATGAAGATTTACTGCTTTAAGTAAAACAGGAAAGGGAGATGCCAGGCTGTGTCCCTTCCTTGCAGGAAAAGCATTGCTGTCTGAGGTTTTGATGAATAGCTGTGGGGAAGGCTGAGTAGGCTCTGCTCACTCTCAAAGACAAATTGAACCTGAGCTCGCTCAGGGCACAGAATGATCAACCTCTGCCCCTGAGAGAGCCGTGCGGTCACTTTTCCTGCCCCAGGGCTCCCGTGCTGCCCGGGGTGTCCCTCACCAGTGTGTGCCGTTCGGCCCTGGGCTGGGCAGGATGGGAATCGCCAGCGCCCAGTCCCATGGCACTGGAAATTGGCTTGGCACAGGCCAGGGAAGCACTGAACCTGTTTGCTCGTGGGTGTGACAGGAGCTCCTGGAGCTGTGGGCAGAGCAGGACAGTGTCACAGCCCCAGGGACAGCAGCCAGGGACAGCAGGGTGTGCCCCAAGGGGAGCAGACCCCAACCCCAGCAGCACACGGCACCTCCTCCAGCCCTCACTCACTGCCTGCCACAAAGGCACACACAAATCATCAGCTCTGCCGTCAGTTGGTACTCAAAGGCCTGAAGATCTTTCTGCATTCAGAAATTTCTAAGAAATTAATCTCCAAACGAGTTGCTTTCAGTGTAGTGCCCCCCGAGGGTTTGGAGGGCGTTATCTGTATGGATTTTTTTGCTGACTGTTGTCAGGCTCATGCTGAATGCCGAGCTCCTGTTGATTCACCTGTGCGTTGAGGATGCTGCAAACACCAGAGAGGAGAGTTTTCCTTGCAGGAGCCTCCAGCCCAGGCAGCAATGGCAGACACTGCCCACACCATCCTGGAATGGCACAGTCTGCACGAGAGAGCACTGTGGGCACCTTGGTGATCAAACCATGGCAGCTGTGACAGAAGAAAAGTCTTTGAAGATTAAGCAGGGAAAAAAAAGAGACTTTGAAATAGATATTGAAAAGTTATGTTGTCATTTCACTTATCTCACTCTAAAGCTCCCAACAGAGGTCTTGCACGGCAGAACTGACCAGGGATTTCTTTATCATGCATGAAATGATTTTATTTCATTTCATCGTGGTGCAGGAAGTGACAGGAAAACCATGCAGAAAATAGTAAAGCTTTAAGTCTGACAGGAAAAAAAGGCAAATAGAATGACTTATGCTAAGCTCAGAAATAGTATCCCTGCTCACCCCCTGACCATCCCAAACCCTGTCTCTGTGTGGAGGCAAGAATTAAAAAATACATCAAACTCCATTCAATTTGCAGGTATCAGGGAGGTTTCAACTGGAAAAGATTAACTCATTCCTTCCTCTGAAACCACACACGCACAGAGTCCCAGCAGAAAATGAGATCTCACTTCATTGCCAGACAAAGTTGCACAGCTCTTCCTCAATCAAGCTGTTAGTAAGAACTAGGGGAATGGCAGCATTTTGTACACCTTAGAAAACTTCAGGAGTCATATTGCACAAGAGCTCAGTTCTCAATATTAACAAAAGTAAAAACTCACATCAACGAATTAGTTATTAATTTTTTTAGCAGAACAGCTTTTTAATACACAAATGAAAATATCTTCTGTGCTATCTTCCTTGGGAGAGGGCAGGGGCTGTGCTCTCAGCCAGAGGTGTGAGCTTATCTGCCTGAGCCCCACTCCTATCTCACCTTTCCCTCTCAGGGAGTGCTCCCACAGGAATTCACGTTGTATTTTCCCTGGTGCAGCTGCAGGCTTCTGCCAGAATCAGCAGCAAACATTCCCTGCTGCAGTCTGTGCCTGCTCCAGGCTCCTGTCCCCTTGCCCTGGGACAATCAGTGACTGGGCTGCTCAAAGGCAGCAGGCAGGCTATGGGATTTTGTGGGGTTTTTTAACTGAGATATTTTTCCATCAAATTTGGGCAAGCACCTCTGCAAGATCCAGTGCAAAAGGGAGAGCAGGAATACGAAACCAAGGTGGAGCTGGGAGCATTTCTGACAGCTGCTGCCATCAAATTGGTGTAACACCAGACTGCACCTTGTAGGGACTAGGGATGTTTGTTTATACAATCTGAGAGTCAGAGACAATCCTGAGCAAGAGAGTGAAAATTGGAGATAAGTAGGAAAAGGCATTCAAAATAGCAGAGAGATCCATTAATACACATAATTCCAGTAACAGATCTGATTTTCCTTTGGCACATTTCAAGCAAAATCCATCTGCCTCGCTCACATTGTTCTGAACGCAGTTAGGATTTGTTCAAAATCCCCCAGCCCACCCAAAAACTCCGCTGGGTCTCACTGATTTTTGAGCTTGGGTGAGATCAAACACACCCTTGCAAAATTCAAAAGGCAGATCACGTGCAAAGAAATTCCCAGACACTCTGTCTCCCATGGTGGCTGAGGTGAGCTCTTACAAAACTCTGTATTTAGCTATTTCCACCTTTGATGTTAGCAGATCTTAGGTGGCATTTCCCCTTTCCTTTAGACTTCCTTTGAGCAGCAGTGGCATTTTTTAACCAGAAACAGAAATCTCTTGGATTCTGACAGCTGCTTTCCACTGTCAGTCAGAGGATAACAGGCTCTAACTTCTAGTCTTGCTTTGTTCGTCTTTTAAACTAAAAACTGCCAAAACCATCTGTTAATGGAGGCAGAAACATTTGCATGCTAATTTGCTTCAGAATGATTTAAAAATTATATTACTGCCAGCCTGACGAAATAACTATTTAAGAAACCTATCCAATTTAATATTTTTATTATTGTTTGCTATTTATACAATAACACTGATGTCCCTGATGTTTCACAGGGACATTCATCACTTTACATTTTAAGGACACACAGCAACATTAACTGTCTAATTCCTGGCAAAATCTCTGTTTGGAAGACAAGTATTGTCATCTTTCTTCTGTGGATGAGGACATTTCAGTGCCACATTCTGCATCTTGCCCAAGAGCACAAGGCAAGAGGCAAGAAGTGCTGCCTCACTTCAGGGCAGAACGAGAAACAAATATTTGTTTATTTTCAGGCCTTAAGGTGGTGCCTCCTTCCCAGAACTGCTGCCTTGTCTGTTAAACCAACAGAAAATGGTTTCTCATTTCACAGAGACACATCTTGAATTTCCCAGCTGTCATCTGACAGATAGGAGCGTTGGGAGAGAAAAATAAAACAAGCATAGTCTATAAACAACCCTGGGGAATAAATTTTGCAGACTCTGAACATCAATGATGTGCAATTCTTTGTTTGCTGAAGAGAGCAAGTACACAGGGAGAACTGTACATAACAATTATATTAAAACACTGCTCAGGGTTTGAGCTTTGAATATCTCAGAGGAAGAAAACATAAATGCAGATATTTTCAGGTGTTTCTTTAAGAGGGAGAGGTGAAGGTCACACACAAGGTGTGAACAACCTTGGGTGATCTGAGAGCTTTTATAGTGGGAGAGCTGCAGCAATCCCTGGGCTGTGGCTGTGGATCTCAGCCAGAGACCCTGCAGGGATCAAATGCAAGTATTACTCCCAGAATTTCTGATTAAAAAGCTAAAAAAGAAGAAATTAATTAGTTACACTCCACCCAGCATTTCTATTAAAAACCAGTGGGTTTGGTGACACGAACAGAGGTGTCAGAGGTGACACACTCTCAGTGGCTGCCTCTGCAGGTGCCACGAGGTTTGCCCATGGGGAGAGCTCACATTTTGGAGATGGCTTTGGAGGGGCCACAAGCTCCATGGTGACAGCTCTGGAACTAAGCTTCCTCAGCAGGAGCTGTGCAGCCACAGCAGTGCAGGGCCTCAGGTGCATCCCTCTTCTCTTGGAGACAGAAAACCTTTGTGAAAACAGATCTCAACACCTGGTTGTCCTCGTTTGAGAAAAATGTCTTAGCAGCAGCAGCACCTAAATTCTCACCAGCATCCTCTGCTCCTTCAAATTTCTTCAAATCCTTTGACAGATGTACTCCTTAAACTTTATTTTGAATAATCTGCTGAATCAAAACTCCCCAATAATTCCAAAGATCTCAGTTCACTCTGCCACAGACCTTTTTCCCAACCACTTAGCCCTAGGTGGGAGCCGAAGAGTGAAGTACAAAGAGCTCAAGGAAAGCAACAAAGAAAGCTTTAAATAGCAGAAAAGTTCCAATAATTTCTCTAGTATAAATAATGTTTTCCAAACACACCTATTATTAACAATTTGCAGCTCCAAAGGAAGAGAAAATGCATTACCTCATAATGGCACCAGAGTGATTACATCGAGGGCTCATCCCAACAGGAGTGACAGAGATGTGACATTGACCCTCCCAGCAGGGACACCTCAGCTGCCCAGGCAGTGCCATGGGCGTCAGAAGAGCTGCACATCAGAGGCCAGCACTGCCCTTCAGCACCCCAGCCAGCTCTGGAAAGCAGATCCAGATCAGACCTGCTGGAGCTGCAGCTTGCCTCTAGCCTTTAGCAATTATTGATCTCAGGTCTCGCTGGTCCTGTGGCAGGTCTGTGACAGAACAAAACACTCAAAACAAATGAGCAAAACTCACAAAGCAAAATTAACAACCAGAAAAAAAAGCAGAAATCTGTTTATTCAAATGATATGAAGACTTCCATTCCATTAAGCCTGTTCCAATTCACATGTGGAAAGCATGAAATATTCTGCACTGCTTGCACCAATTAAATCCTTGGTGGCAGACAGAAAGGGCATATGGTTATTAACTAGAAAGAATAGACCAATATTTTTTAGACAAATTGAGGCAGTGAGGACTACAGAGCAATCAGATCTATTTAAGGATCAGCCTGGGAGTTCTTACAACTACAAACAGAAATAGAATTTTGCTGTGAGCATGCCATGAATGCAGAGCCACAGCAGACAGGGAGACAGTCTTCCAGCATTTATATAAACATCAAAGTGAGGAGGACAGAACTAAGCTTTAGTTCTCAAAAAATATTTTAAGTCATTAGGAAAAAACTTGTGAAGTTTCACAAACATTCTAAAGGTTTGGGATCTTCCCATTGGCTGTTAACAAGAGCAGTGCATTACCTGCACTAAGGCTAAAAAGTGTATTTCCTAAACAGAGTGGGATCTGTGTTTCCTTGGCAATCACCTGACACTGAGAAACCCTAAAGGCAAAGAAATTCACAGGGAAGGACACAACAAGGTGCATTTCCTCAAGCCCTGGGAGCAGATCAAGGATGTCAAAGAGCCCCCGTTGGTGGCTGGGTAAGGAGGGGCAGATGCAGCAAATCTGTTTCAGCCTTCACCAAGGTTTTTCTTCCTTCCTCTCTCTGCTCTTTGTCACTAAGTGTTTTCAATGTGATTTTAATGCAGTGTGTGTTGCATGAGTAAAACAGTGCAATGGGGCATGGGCTGAAATATTTCCAAATTTTCGGTGCATTAGGAAAGGACACTTTCTCAGTGGTTTGCAATGGGCAGAGTTTACACCTGCTGGTCTTTACAAGAGGATATTGTATTGATGCTCAGAGTTTGACAGCCAAGGAGAGCTGTCAAGAGCAAACAGCCTTTGGCCAAGATTTCCAGCTGCATCTCAGAGGGTACAAGGTGCCATGGCTGGGAGCGGCTGGGATCAGTGCTGGGTCAGAAATCTGTCCTGTGAGGGACAGCTGAAGCTCTGGTGACTGAAACCTGGGACGTGGTGTCACCTGGGGAGAGCTCCTGTGGCGCCAGACGGAGCTTTGCTGTGGGAGGCACAGCAGCTCCAGAGCAGCTTGCTGAGCTCCACACTCCCTGCTCCTGACTCACACCCTGCATGCTCTGATGCCTTTGCTGCCTCCTCCTCCTCCTCCTCCTCCTCCTCCCAAAGCTGGGACAGCATCCAGCAGGCTCCCAACTGTGCAGCTCACAGGAGTCCCCCCTGGTGACACAGCCCTCCTGGGTGGCTCTGGGGGTGGCGTGAGGCATTCCCCATCACACACCGGGACCCCTCGGGACCCCT
Organism: Acanthiza pusilla; assembly: GCA_036630365.1. Classification (NCBI taxonomy): domain Eukaryota; kingdom Metazoa; phylum Chordata; class Aves; order Passeriformes; family Acanthizidae; genus Acanthiza; species Acanthiza pusilla. The sequence goes on along the minus strand of JAXCHO010000030.1, from coordinate 296,348 downwards.
GGCTGCTGTCATCCTTGCAGGCTGTCAGTGAAACGCCCACGCCACGGCAGGGACAGCGAAGGGAGCACAGAGCTTTCACTCAGTCAGGTTGTGCTCATAAAAAGAAAGGCTGTTGTTCAACACTTACCAAGCTGGAGAGTATTTTTGGGAGAAGATCCCGCACTGAAGCCACCCTCAGCTGTGGGAGCAGAGATGAGGAGTTTGCCTGCAGCATCAATCAGCACTGTCTGCCCAGCCAAACCCTGTGCCCAGCTGGGGAAAGTCACAAGTGAACGGTGGGAGGATGTGATAGCTCTGAATGGAGGCAATACCAGTGCAACTTATTTAATATTTGTGTTAAGTTGCAGTCAGAAGCTCTGAAGAAAACAAGGGTGCTGTTATGCTAAAGAGCTGTGACAGAAAAACCCCACAGTTTCACCCTCATATGATCTTCTGTACTGAGAAGCTGAATAAGAAGTGTACACCATAAAATGCAAGCAGGAGAAAGGTGTGAAGTGTTCCTTACATTTGTGTTTTTCTCAGTTCACCTTTCCGCCACTGTGAATTTTACAGCTGAGCTCACTGCATGGCAGCTCTTCCAGAAACTCTGAGAAAAACCTACAGGTGCCATCAGTGGCCAAGCTGCAGGGGCTTCAGCAGATGTGAAATGGTGTCACAAAGCGGGGGTGGAGGAATGTGAGAAGACCAAAGTGATCCAGACCATAACTTGAGTAGCTTTCTCTCAAGAGCTACATGTAAGATAACTGCAAACCTGAAAATCAGGAGTGTGGGGATTTATTTACATTTTTAGAGAAGTTAACTTCCCTTTCCAAAATGTCCCAGATGTTTTCGTTAGAATTCACTTTGAACTTTGGACCACATGTGCAGATTTTTGGCTATTTCCCCCAAAGATATTTCCACAAACTTATCTACGCTGTTCCCTAGGAGAACAAGGGTTGGAGGTGTGACTGAGCCGCTCTGCATCTCGTGGATAAATCTGAAATGCTTCAGCCTCCGTCTGCCTGAGGTGCTGCGTCGGCACCGCAGACACGACCAAACAATCTGTGCATCTCAACCTTTGCTGCGGCAATTCTCTTCGAACAACTGAATCAAGAATCCGTGAGTCACTCAGGCATTTTTATCAGCCTGTAAGGATCAACAACACATCAGAGTTTGTTCTTTACACTTGAGTGGGACAAGGAGGACACGCACAGATATCCAGAGCTCTGCTGTGCCAGCACAGCTAAATCCTCTGAAGAGAAGGAACTCTGCCCAGCACATGGAAACACTTATTCCATAGCATCAGTGCTCTTTACTGTAATCCTGCTCTGATTCCAGTAGAGCTTGGACACAAAGGACACAGAAAACAAGTGCTGGAGAAGTGGCACGTCCAGGGAGATGTGCAGTGCCCGTGGAAGGACCGTGAGCTCTGCAGGTTCCTCTCAGGAAACCAAGCAGTCTCAGCAATCATCTCCACTGCATCTCAGAGGGTGAGGAAGGAATATCCCCACGGAGAGCTGAACTTTGTCAGTCACACAAATCCCTTTGTGGCTCTCTGTGGTGCTTTAGCATAAGAACAGACAGATCTCCTTGCAGCACCTCAGATTATTTTTTCCAGGGTGAATTTCTACTGTGTTTTGCACACTACGTCACTCTCTCAGACTCTTCAGCTACTCTCAGAAGCTGCTGAAGTTACTGATTCTCTCATTTTCACTTGTGAAGTGTAATCTGGAAAGCCCAACTTCCCTTCTTCCCCTCGCACACCTCAAAGTGAAGAGAATGCTGGGGCAGAGCAGAGCTGGGAACGGAGCAGATTCCCAGAGCTCAGTAAAGCTCCGTGGTGCTGCTTTGGTGCAAATTATTCTACCATTTTAACACAGATTTCCTGCTCTGGGAAAGCCAGGGCTTGCTGAGCCTTGCGTGGCAGCAGCTCCTTCCCAACAAGTGCTCCAGCAGCCCCTGCCCCAGCCAGGCTGCTCAGCGCAGAGCCACTGCCCTCCCTGCTCCCCCTCAGCCCCTGCCAGCCCAGCAGGAGCACCACCACATTCATCTTTTACAGCTGAGAACTCTGACAAACAGCAGCAGGCAGCAAAGGCCAGTCCATTTATATTTCTTACAGGATACATCCTCAAGAATGGCAATCACCATTATGGAAGCTATCAAAAAGCTAGCTCTGACCTTAAATAAGCTCCTGTGTCAGGCAATCCCAGCAAGGAGAATTTATGAGCCTGGATTCAGGGAAGGAAGAAGAGTTGGGTTTCTCTTTTCAGAGATGCAGCCCAGGATGGAGCTGCCAATATTTAGCTCAGTCCTTTGTGCTCCTTCAGGACAATTCGAGCTCCCTCCAGCTGTGGTCACACATCTGCTGTGTCCAGCACAGGAACTGCCAGGGGCTGCAGGTGACAAACCGAGCCTCACGCGTTTGCATCAACATTGCACAACAGTACAATTAGTTCTGTGAATTTATAGACAAGAAAGCTGCTGGAGGAGCAGTTCTGCAAGGTTGGCTACCTTTTGCATATGCTTTCCTCAATGAAAATTCTGCATCGTAACAGAAAATCTTTCATATCTCCTTTGACATTTCAGAGGATGAGAACATCAATTATTCATATTCCTTGACAAAGTACACCATTCTTTTGCAAAAATGGAATCCCAGTCAGAGCACAAGGTTGTCTTGTTTACACCTCTTCCTGCTTTGCAAAACATGCTTATTTATTTTTATGAAGCCAGCTGAAAATTATATTGCTCAAATTTATTTTATGTATTAATTTGGGAAAAAAAAAATCAATCATTTACTTGGCCCTCCCTTCAGCTCTATTACAATTATCATTTATTAAATGGACTTATTTTAAGTTCATTTGCAAGCAAAGTAGTGTTACCTTAAGACCCATTCATAATTTTTTCCATGAGAAAATACCAATGAGTGCCAACTAATTACAAAAGAAGGAATTAAAAAAGAAAAAAAAAAAAAAGAAAAAAAAAGAATTTACACTTTTAAAAAAAAGATACTTGGGAAAAAAAGATACTTTTCAGCCTGCTCCTCATCCTGGCTGTGACCTCTTGGGGCTTCAACCACACTCCCACAGCCCACCAGCAAGCTTCCTGATACTGGGCTTGTCCCGAGGGAAGCATTTCCACGTCACAGAATTCCAGAATCACAGAATCACAGACTCACAGAATCACAAAACCACAGAATCACAGACTCACAGAATCACAGAATGGGTTGGGTTGGAAGGAACCTTCAAGATCATTTTGTTCCACGCCCCTGCCCTGGGCAGGGATTCCTTTCACAGGACCAGATTGCTCAGAGCCCCATCCAACCTGGCCTCGAACACTCCCAGGGATGTACAGCTGTTTTCAGATTTTTATCCTAGAAAGGACTTCTTGAGAGGAAGAGGAATCAAGGAAAAATGAGTATTTTCCTTCATTTTGCACAGTTAATAGAAAGGAGAAAGATTAGAAAATGGCAAAGACAGAAGTAGCATCGGTTGTAGGAGGAAGGAGTGAAAGGGAAAGGGGCAATGTTTTTAATGTTTAAGTTTTAATTTTCCTCCCAGTTTGACTAACTTAAAAACAATTTAAGCGAAAGTTGGCTCTCTGCAGAGCACGGGCCCAGCAGCACCTCCTTCTCATCACTCCCCGTTCTCCACGGGGGAATCACTCCCTCCCTGCTCCTTGCCAGCCACCACTTCACTCTCCTTGTCTGCTCTCCCCACTTCTCTGTCTCCCCTCCTGGCTTTGTCTCTCCGTGAAGCATCCTGGAACCCAGCCCAGCTTGCTCAAGCTCCCAGCACATCCTGAATTTTAATTCGCTCTCATTTTAAGTCATCTCTCTCTGTTTTAAACCCAGACACAAACAGAACGAGACCATTTATTATCACTTAAAACCAAAACAAATCTGCAGGGAAAGCCTGGTCCTCTCTCAGCACAGCACAGTGTGTCCAGCTCGGTGCTGACACTGACTGAAGGCAAGAGGCACAAAATTCTGCACAGGGCCAGCCCAGTTTGGGAAGGTGCTCTGCACCGAGCAGCCAGGGCAGTGCAAAAGCTCATCCTTTAAGAGCAAAGATGACAACAAACGGTGTAAAAGCAGCACAGCCTGCTCTCAGGGCACATCACAGCCTTATCTGCACTCCAGGGCTGCCTGCCTGGTGAGCTTTCCTGGCAGCCAACATTGCATTTCATCCTAACTGGCATTCAGGACATTGTCATGAAAACCTTTACTCTATACCTCATAAAGAACAAGGAAAACAGAACTCATTTTTGTCAGTGAATGGAAAATTTACAACAATAATAAATGAGGCAGGGGAAAATGGGATTCTCTGCTGAACATAATGATAGTTCACAAATACTTTCCATTAAATAAAAAGACATTAGAGTACTGAAAAACAAGTAAAAAATTCCAAACAAAAACATGTGGAAGAAGGAAAAGGTGCAACAAAGACTTGCCAAGTAGTAATCTATAAAAGCACTTTAAATCACCAGTATCAATATTATTTTAGTGTTTTAGGCTTTCAATTCTTGTCATAACTCATTGATTAATCACCTGAATTGATGAGAAGACAATTGTTTAATCCTTCCCATTTTATTGCGATCCAGCAATCTTTGCCTCCTGCAATTCTCTGCCATCAATACAGAAACTGCAACTCCTCAGCTGCTGATTGCAGAGGCACATTTCACGCTCCCTTCCAGGGGAATGCATTTGCAGGGAGGCTAACAAAGCAGAGGATTATTTGTTGCATTTCTTTGATCTATAAATAGGACTTCTCCGTGGAGGATATTTTTACTGCATTTGGAGCAATCTCGATACACTCATTCTAAAGTGTAACCAAGTAATTTTCATCTCATTTTGAAGCTCTGTGCCTGCAAGAACTAACTGTGCCAGGCTGAAAAGTCAAAGGAGAAACCTGCAGGTCCAAGTGAGGCAGAGTTTGGGAACAGGACAGAGCTGCTTTGCTTTGCTCTGTTTTATTTACAGCTCTGACTAAAATCTCTTTCCCTTGTGCTTTTTGCAAGAAATGAGTTGACAGTGGCAAAATGTCTACTGAAAGCTTTTGAGCTCAAAGCCAGTCTGAGGTGAGGGGATGGCAGGAGAGCTGTGACCTGGGGCAGGATCGTCCCTGGCTCAGGGTGACTGCAGAGGGAAAATCTTTCTGCTTTGTGGCCTGGCCGTGCTGCTCCTGCTGCCTTCATCAAGCCGAGACCTTCAGCTTCAAATGAGCTCATTCACACCTCTTCTATATACAGAAATCTGTGTCACCAGCACATGTTGTTTTTTTAGATTTGCAAGTCCTATTCATAACTTGTCATTTCTATCTCTGGAAAACTCATTTGTTTGGACAATTTGGCATTAAAATACCCTAAAGGTTATAATTCCCAAAATAGTTCAGGAATGGCAGGTGTGCACAGTGCAACACATCACCCTGGCACTCAGTCCCAGGAAAAAGCACAACCATGACAAAAGCACACTCCTGCCAGCTTTTAAAATAAGGCTACACCAGAAGCCACCATTAAGTTTTGCTACCAAAAAAAAAAAAAAAAAAAAAGCCAAGAAAAACCTGTATAGTATGCAGAGGACAAGAGAGCAGCTCCTACATGTATTGGGTATTTATAGTTACAGCATTTGGGAATGCAAATTGAAATGAATCAATGCGAGCAGGGATGCCTAAAAGACATAAGTGAGAATTACAGCAATTAAGAATGTTGTCTCAAAGTAAATTAGCACAGTCCATTAATTATAATGCCTTCAAGGAAAATGTACCAAAAAATAAAGAAATAAATTAAAATATTAGGAAATTAGCAGAAAAAATGGGGTGCAGACAAGATAATGAGCACAGTAGGTATTTGCCATCCTTCTTTTTTACTAACAACAAGGAAACAAAACAAAGAAATGGTGCTAGGAACTGAAGCACCAGGAATAACAGAGCGATATATTCTGCCACAAGATCAATGGCCAGCTCACTCAAGGCTTTGCTGATCTAGGTCCAATTTGTCATTAAATTCTGTAGAAACTGGTTGCAGGGAAAAGAGTACAGAAAGAAAGTGCCAGGCTAATAGTACAGCAAAAGTTGTATTTATGGTACAGCACGGCTGGAGCATCAAAGGGCTTTGGGGAGCAAAATGTGTGTTTGACACTCCGAGGATAAGTGGATTTCAGTGCAGAGCAGCAGCTCTCTGGTGTCACCTGCTGCAGGTGAGAACAGGACAGGTTCAGTCCAGGGCCACACCTTCCCTGCCCATGCAGGTGAGGGTTGGTGCCATCCCTGCCGAGCCCTCGGAATGTCACCCTCACTGCTCAGACATGGCCCTGCACAGAGCTCAGAGACTCATCTTCCTTTGGATTCCTGACAGGACTGACACATTGCAAAACTCTGACAGACATCTGGAATGTCAAAACGCTGCAAACAATGAGAGTCAGTGCAGTGCCTCTGCCAGCGCTTCACCCACAGAAAGGGAAACCTCATGGCCTGTCTGGGTCTGTGTGGAACCGTGGACAAACCATGGTCAGCCATGGTTTGGGTCTGTATGGAACTCTGGATAAACAATACATGTCTGCTGCTCCTGTGCTTCTAATTCTCCTTTCTGGAGAGGTGTGTAACTGTGTGCCGCAGACCCTGCAGCCAGGAGGAACCTGAACACAGAAACCCCAGTGACAGGGTCTGAATGGAGAGAAGGAATTGCTTGAAAACACAGTCATTGATACTGTGATGCTGCTGATGGCATCACGCCTCCGTGCTGCTCTGTAGGTCCATGAAGAGCATCTGTGCAGCTCTGGAAAGGTGTTCCCAGTGTTCTGAGCTGCACTGGTTTGCCTCTCCTCCTCCAGGCTCAGCCAGATGGATCCTGATGATCTGCCTGGAGCCAACCCCTACTGGGTTTTAGCAGGAGGAAGTTCAGATGTGGGACCTACAGAAACTCATGACAAAAGGGAAAGAGCTCTCTCCATGCCAGGCTCCAGTTAGGATAAACTGCCTGGCCACCTTGGCTCTCCCAAAGAGCTGGGCCTGTGCCTTTGCTGTCTACTTTCTGTCTGCACTGAAAAATGTCTTCTCAAATAAATGAATTTTAGTGACATTTGAGGCATTCAATTATTCCTCTGAGTGCAAATTCTGCATTCCTTCATCTGTGAGCTCCCTGTATTTAGTGTGCATTGAATGGCACCTGCTGCCTGCATGAGTCATTTGCATCCAAGCCACAGAATGGGAACTCAAGGACCTCCAGTGCTGCTGCTGAAATTGGTGCTACTGACGCTGCCAATTCAGCTCCTGTTGCTGGTGCTAATCAACATCTCTTTAAAATGATTACAGCATTCAGACAGGGCCATAAAACTACCAGGTGCACCATATTTTGTACTTTTTCCTGGTTTTTTTACCTTCTTCCCTATGGGAAAGGATTTATTAGCCCCATCAATCCCCCTTACAGTCTTTAGCATGGGAAGGAGGTGTCACAGAGTTTTAATGTCTCATATATTTCCTCAATTACATGATCATTATAACCACTTTGGCACAAAATACTGTTTTCATCAAACTTGGAATTTAAAGCAAAAAGTAGCATTTGTTAACTTAGCTGCAGATTAATGTAAATTTATATGCATGGATGAAATAAAAGATATTTATTGTTTTTTTAAAGGTCTTCTAAACTGCATTTGCACGAGTACTTTATATAAAAACACACAACTTTTATCATGCCAGATTGTTCTCCAGCAAAAGCTGGCACAATGAATTCAAGTCAGTAAATCTGAACCTGCTGAATCCAGCTCCACTGCATGCCAGGGAGCTTTTAAAAAGTTTTCTTTTTTAAAGGAGAACTCATGTGAGCTAAAAAATGGCTCAGACCAAGAGAGTTCCTTGGGTCTGGGCATTTTCCAATCCTTGTGACAGTCCCATCAGAAATCCCTAAAATGTCTCTGGCATTCCTTAACACAGCCCCTGGGCTCAGAAGGGCACGAGGGTGTCCCAGGTTGTCAGCAGTCTGGTGACAGTCCCTGTGACACTCCAGTGGTGCATTCCTAGTGAGCAGCAGTCCTGGGCAGTCAGAGCAGGATCCAGCAGTGCCCACTGCCCTTCCAAACAAATGCTGTCTTATCCTTCTCTAGGTCTGTAGCTGACAGCAGAAAAATCAGCTCCATTAACACAAGGTTACTCTTTAGAAATTTTTTGTCTTGATTACTCCATTTATTTAATTTATTTTGGTCCTCTGATTCCTATTAGTGGGATCAATATTAATTTAAATCACAAGGCTGTGCATTTTCTCCTGCTCCATTCATGCAGATCAGGCACACTGCATTTCCCCTGCCTGTTCTGCTGACAAATTAACCTCAGCTGAGATTACCAAGACCAAGGGAGAAGAATGACTGCAAACAGCTTCTCCATCCTGCTTTAGGCAGGGATCAAATGGTTAGCTCAGTAATGTAAGCAATGAGTTAAACTCCCAATAAATCTGATAGAGGGTCACAGGCCAAGTGAGTGACATCTCCAGCAGCCATGGCAGGCAGAGCCTTGGGGACAAGAGCTCCAATTTCAGGAGTTAAGCTTTACTCGAAAACCTAGCAATGTGATTAGAAAAACTGGGTTTGATTTTGGTGGAATCTGAGTGGTTTAAGCTTTTAAATTCATATTTTAGCAACAGTTTTTTAAAAAGGCCTTATTTCAGACATATCAGATATTTGCTCAGCTTGTGTTCAACAGTCAGGACTAAGAGCCCTCTGAGCTCGGCCCACAGACAGTTTGGGTTATCCTCCCAGAAGGAAAGGTCAGGGCAGTAACACATCACAAACTCATGGCCTTATCCAGAGCTCAGTCAGCACAGACACAGAGCACAGAGCTGCAGCAGGCAGAATTCAGGTGGAAACGCCAATTCAAGGAAATGCCTCTCGGCAGAGCTCTCTCTGCAATACTTACAGTGCCCCTCTCTCTGCCAGAGCACACACACCTGCAAGCTCAGGAGCAGGGCTTGATCCCTCAAATTCAGATTTCGACAGAATCTAATGAGCTGACAGCTTCACTGACACTGACCAGTACTTAATTTTTTTTTTTTAATTTTTTGATTGTGAGCATCTGCAGGCAGCAATGTGCAGGATAATAAATGCAGCCAGAGAGCATGGCTTTCAGAAAGGAGAATGCTACAGCTCCCTCCTATGGCACTATTCAGATCCTTTTCCTGGTAATTTTTAACACTGCCCATCCTATTCTAATACTTCATTACCATTCTTTATTTAGCCAGTTAACCTGCAGTGGCAATCTCAGGGAAGCTGACTCTTTGTGCTGTGCCATTCTGCTTTCCCTTAAATTAGAGATGCCTGACCACGGGAATGCTGGGCATGATATAAATTGCATTAGGAAAATGGATAAAAGTCATCAATCAGGCAAAATAATTTATGACCTTTCCAAACAGGATAATCTATCTTGTAATAATTTGCTTCATGAAATGTCATCCAGGAGTTGGATGGGCCAGTTCAGGACCACTTTGGGAAGAGACCAAATGCAATAGACTGACAGTTTTGGCTTGTGGTCTTTGTCGATACAGAGATACTGAGGGACCTCTGACACTTCTTGCTTTCAGGGCCACCTTCCCCATACCTCTGCCCTCCTTGATCCCTTCTGTCCAACAGCTGCTGTGCTGTCCTTCAGAGCATCTGCTGGAATGGCAGCCTAGAAACATCAGTACAGGCAGTGAAGCTGATGCCATTATATGAAAAGGGCCATTAAATCACCATTTAAAAATAATTTTTAACCTACACTATTGGGGTCACTAATTAAAAATCAATTCCTTTCTGTGTTGCAATCTGACAGTAATTCTGCCTTCAATGGGTACAGCAAGATTAACAGCACATCAGGTAAGTGCAGCTGGGAAATGACATTTTCATTAGTGATTTATTGGGTGTGAAATTTCCACCATGGTGAAATATTCATGAACAAAGCAGGTTAGAGTGTCTCCATAAATATCCATGTTACTAATTACTGCTGAAGCCCACGCTGGATTAAATGTTCACAAAGCAAAGCATTCACGAGCCACAGGAGAATTCTCTAGGACAAGACTTTTAGGGAGAAACCAAAAATACACAGAACCCAATAAGCAGCAAATTAAGAGGTTTTCTACTAATCACAGCCTATCACTTCTCCCATGCCCAGAAAAACAAACAAGCCAAGCCCAAAACCCCAAGAAAGCAGAGCACAGCCATACAGGCTCTGTCAGCTGTCTGTCCTGCTAACCAGGGAGGGATGCTGAGGCCTGAAGTGGTGGAAAAGGCACCAAATATTCCATGTCCCCATCCCCTCAGGCTGGGGCAAAATGTGTCACCAGATTGGCAACATGGGGCCCCAGACATTAACACATTTTGCCTTAACATGAACATTTATGGGCAACAAGATGAACCTTCATTGTTGACTAATCAGTATTTCCCTTTTCTTCCCTTTTTTTACAAATCTTCCACATGATAAATTGCTCAAGCCAAGGTAACCTCTCTGTCAATTTTGGTACTTGGACACACCAAATACTCTCTCGTGTCTGACCCTTTCAGACTGGCATGGCTTCAGCAGGATTCATTTTCGGTGGAATGAGCTGCACTGTGCCACAAGGCCAAGGTTGGGGAATCAGTGGCCACAGTTAATAATCTCTTATGTCTTCTCTGGCTTTGAGAGCCCTGAATAACAACATGCAATATAAAGACATTTAGAGAGAAGTACAACCCTCAGAGTTTTGGAGATTGCAAGCTCCAAACTGTTAAAAATAGCTTTATGAAATCCAATTTTGCACAGTTTGGACTAAATAGAAGAAAGTGAAGAAGCTGATGGAAGTGCAAAAGCAGCAAGTTGAAGTGAACTGAGACTCAGAAGCTGTTGGAAGGTAATGGCTCCAGGACTCATCCATCCTGGTCACTGCCAGCTTTACACCACGGCTTCTGCAGCTCTTTTTGAGCTCCTTTTAAAAGCATCACTACATATTACCAACATTGTTGTTGCTGACTAAAATACTTAGTAATGACACCAACATCATTCAAAATCAAATTATCAGATGTACAGACAACACGCTCTACAATTTAATAGCATGTTAAATGATTGTGGGGAAATGTTCTGTGAAGTCAGTGAAGCAGCAGGAAAAACTAATTCAATTCTCAAATGAGTAAAAGTGAGAAATCATTCTTATAAAACCAATATTGTAAAAATACATGCTGGGACACACTGCTGACTTCTAGAGGAAGGAGAAGGAATTTCTTCCTCTAGCAAAAACCACCTAATTTTGGTGACTGATGTAGTTCAGCTTGAATCAACACTGCTCCCTGTGCCTGGAATAAGAGTGTCCAAAATAGTTCAATAAGAAATGTCGTATGTTCAAAATACCAGGCATGACTCAAAACTATCTATCATTGGTTATGATATGATGAACATATGATTCTCAAGTTAGATGAGATTCATCTCAGATTTCTGGAAACTGCTAAAGAGCAAGAGCAGAGTCTGTCTCTTCCCTTCTGGAGCAAACAGCACCCTGGCATGAAATTTGCATGGAACACGAAGGGTTTCACATTGCCCTGAATCAGTGAAATCACTGATCATCACAGCTTTGTCAGCCTTGTCCCGGCAGAGTGTCCTCGGAGAGCTGCCAGGCAGGAGAGAATCCTGCAGCCACTACCTGCTCACCCAAGCACACCAACAACAAAGAGATCTCATAATACATCACCTCTTGGGGATGGGTTATAATGGTGCTTAAGTCACATAGAATTGAGAAGAGAGAATAAAATTATGGAAGTTTTAATAAATTGATGAAATTTTTAATAAAATGCACATCAAAAAAATAAGAGCACAAATCTTGTTATAAACAAGAAAGCACAGTGTGTTTCAACTTTATGCCTCTTATAAGCTATTTTTTATTAATGTTTTCTTTACAAAGCTGAGCTTGTCCTTAAGGCATTGAGCAAGACACAGCATTCACAGTGGGCCCATATATTGGCTGAGAATGGCTGGTGAAGTGCTCCCTGTCTGTGAGAGAAATCGAGATTTATAAACAAATAAAGCAGGAAATAAACCCTATAAAGTTCAACAAATTCATGCAGAGCTTGGTTTTTGCAGTTGACGCAGAGTTGGTTGCTCTGAATGGGCACAGAGCACCAGGAAAGTCACTCCCTTTTATGTGTTCATCACAGATCTGATGCTCTGCACCGAGCTCAGCCCAGCTCAGCCTCAGTCCCTGCACCGAGTAAGAGCTGCAGCCCCCAGGAGCAGGACTGCTCCCTGACACTCAGGGATGTTGCACAGTCCCTAACCCTGTCCCATCTGATGCAGTATTGCAATATCTGCATCTATTTTGTGACCTGTGTTAAGAGCAGTGTCAAGGAGAGCACTGGAAGCTGCAGTCAGTGTGCTCAGAGAAGGATAACCTGCTGGCTTGTGTGAGTTAGGATTGTTTCAGTTTATAAAATCATCTTTTATAAAGACAGGAGGATGACTCCTGCAGCATTCATATTTTCCAGCACAGCCAGAATCTCTCAAAGCCCAGCGTGCTCAGAATGTGAGCCCAAGTTCCATGTATTACATTGATTTTATAATTGATTATCTTCCCGGGGTCAGTATCTGGAAACCTGTAAGACATAATTTTTTCTACTGATTTGTCTCCCTGGACAGCTGCTGCTTACAACCTCCAAGTTTCCAATAGATGATGACATCCCACTGAAAGATGGCTCAGGTGCTGTGATCATTCACTTCCACCCTGTGGGCTGCAATCCAAAACCTTCCTACACCTCATTTCTTTTCATGCACTAAATCATCATTGGGAAGAAAGTGTCCAGATTTCCACTAATGTGAGGGCATTTAATTCCTCACCAAAGTGCTGAGGGCTGATTCAAACACAGCTGGTGTGCAGCAATGTGCACACTCACACTGAAGTTCATCTGAAGACACATCCTCCATTTGCAGCTCAATACTTCGATACCTTGGTGGTTTAAAACCTGTCTTTCCAGGCCCTTGCTGCCTCGTAATTATAGAGCTAAGAATCCAAAGTCCACTAAAATCAATGAGAGTGTTCCACTGACCGTATGAGCTCAGATTTAACCCCAGAAAGATCTGGCAGCACCAGGCCTTCGTACAGAAGCACTGTCCCTGCCACCTGAGAGCAGTCCCTGCTCCCTGAGGTCCCTTCGTGGTCACAGACACCAGGGACAATGGGAGGCTGAGGATGTGGCACTGCTCCTCGCAGGAACACAACTCTGGGGTGCAGAAACATCCATCAGAGAGCAGGAGTGACCACCTGGGAGTGTCCCCTGCCCCTGCTCGTGCCTCCCACGACAATCCCCATGGCAGCTCCTGGGGAATTCAGCAGCACAGCCAGCAGGCACTGCCAGGCTGTGTGCAGGCAGGAGCAGCACCACTGCCCGGGCTGCAGGGAGGACAAAACACAGAGAAACCATCCACGGAACCCTGGGTAAAGCCAAGAATGCAAAGAGCAGCTCCTCTGGGTGGGGCTGTCAACAGCAGCATCCCCCCTGCCCTCCCAACACGCTTCCAGCACGCTGCAGAAGGAGCTGAGCTGGTTATTGCCCCTCTGGAGAGAGCACCCAGCTCGGGGAGTTTGGCTTGTCCAGGGCTCTGAGAGACCCTGTGCACGAGGAGTTCACTGCTGGGGCCTCCTGCCCTCCACGCACACCCTGGGGCAGGCAGGAGCCAGGCTGGGGTTCCCTTCCCTGCCCTGGCTCCCCTCCAGGGAGAGGATTTGTCTCTCCAAGTGCGAGGGATCACTTTGTGACTTTCAGTAAACACCACCACCCTGGCTGGCTTTAATTCCTGATTACTTCTTCAGAGTTACCGCTTCTCCTTAGCTGGCAATTACTTTGCTGTGATTAATTACTGGTTTCAAAAGTAACAACTTCATATTTACTGGGCTTTGTTATAAAGAGCTTTAAACCTCTAAACCTTTGCATTTTATTCACAGTAGGACAGAAGTCCAGTTCTGGTCCTCTAGTGCAAAATGCATTATACAGACCTACCAGAAACCAATTCCTGCTCCAAAGACTTTACAATTTAAAACTGTGATTGAACACTTGTTCACATCCTTATCTTGAAGGAGCTAGGTTGTTCCAAAGACTCCAAAGTGATTATTCATCCGATTCATTAATTCAAGAACATGCATATGCATTTGCACGACTGGAAAAGGCCACAAGAGTTGGAATAACAGCAGGAGGATATAAAGAGAGATAATTGTGACTAATGCAATAAGCAGTGGACAGAGCAGAGTAGCTGCCAAGCTGTTGCTGAATATCGGTTCTAGGGGCAAAAGTCAAGGAGAGATTTGAAAAAGGACAGTGAAGTATTTTGTTGGCTTTTAGGAGAGCTTTTCTTGTGCATTGTTATAGGAAAAAGCACAAAAAATGTCTGATGGAGATTGGATTAATGGCTTAATTTCTAGGGAGAATTAAATTACCTGGCATGTTGTAGAGACATTTCTATTTTATAAGTAAAATGACATTAGCAATTTACACGAAGCTTAGAGGAATATTCCAGACAAGAATTATTCTACTGAACTCCAAGGCTCACACTTGAGGAGAGTGTTTAACACCACATGCTGTAAGAGGATCCAGCACAGAGGAAGGCAGCAGTGCTCCTCCCTTCGCTGCTTCTGTCACAGCGACAGGAGTCAGTCGGAGCAGAGGTGCTGTGAAGGAACAGCCCAGGGGAGGAACTGTGCTGCTGCAGGTGAGGAATGCCCCTCCAGCCGCAGCACCTGTGCATTGTGCAGCACCAGGGGCTGGGCAGCATCCTGCACAGAGCATCCATCACCAAAATGCATTGCACAGATGGAAGCTAGAAAACAACATAAAAATCTCCTTCTTCTAAATGATGTTATGGATTGTGGGTTTCCTTCACATGTGTCAGCATTTTACTTTAGAGGGATGCTTCCCTGCTGTGGCTAAAATAAATGTTGCAAGCAATAAAAATAGTAAAGGCTACAAAGATCCATTCATCAGCTTGCAAAGGCCACATAGCTGAGATCTGCGGGCACAGGACAGGAATCATGGTTAGCTCAGAATCACCTCAGGCTCAGGGGTGGTGGTAGATTTTGCCATTCCCTTCTCTGCTGTATTGCCCATTGAACACTCAGATTTTAAAATTTACTTTGCTTCCCAGTTACTTAATTTCCAGCCCTCCCTATTGTTGGCTGTTATTTGAGATTCCCTCATTTTTCAGGCGATCAGGAGGTACAGAAAACATTGCCTGCCCTTCTAATACATATTCAGGGATTTGCAGCAGTGCATTTTGCCAGACAGTCTTTTTTTTGTCCAGGGATTGCTTTGGTCCTGACAGCCTCACAAACACCAGCAGAAACAATTCTGTGAAACTAAAGTTTTGCCTTCAACCTGCTTCAAAAAGTCATTTTCCAGCAAATGTGCTGCCTGAGCTCACAATATCACTTGTCACACTGGACAATACTGGTATTGACTTTTCCCCACTGCTCATTGTGACTATGAGGAAGATGTTACCTTGTCCCACTTAAGGTTTCTCCTGCTTGAAGAGAGCTGTGCATTAATATGTACTTTTTGTTAAATATATAAATCCATTTTGCAGGGAGACGAATGTGGACCACAGAAGGGATTATTATTACACTTACCATGAGTTAACTGAATCATCTGCTGAGACATTTGTATTTTCAACACTTCAGCAATTACATCTATATATAATTATTATGCAAAGCATACTCATATCCAAGCACTTAAAAAGATCTCGATGCACCCACTTGGGAATCTACTCCCAAATTCTGTGCCTGTGTGCGAGGGTAAATACGAAATCTCTCCTGGCAGAGTGTGTGCTTTGGGAGATCATTTTAGGGGCCAGCCAGGACATGAGGCTCCAGGAAATGCACTCCTGTGGCACTGCAGAGCTGACTCCAGAGAAGGACCAATTTAGGCTCAGCACTGCAAAACCCACAATGAAGTTTTTTCTCAAAGCACAACTCCTAAAGCCCCTGAAACTGCTCGGAGAAAACAACAGAGCAGTAACGGAAGAAATCAGAAAATAATGAAACCATGAGTATGATGCCTATTCACAGATGGCTGTAAAAATATCAAGCTATTATTACTGAATACATTTCTAACACAACAGCAGCATCTCTCTAGCACAACATTTCAGGATTTCAAAAAGGAGTAGAATAATATCATGTAAGTGCTTCTTGCAAACATGTAACTGCAAAAAGGTGATATTTCCTCTACAGACAGAGCGAGGTACCGACTACTGATGGGTGTCTGAACCCTCCTCCTCTGGGGTAAAGCTTTTTGGGGAAAGAAACTTCAATCTGACATGCAGCTAAACTGCTTTTCAATGGAGGAATGTACGAAATTGCTTTTTTTCTTTGATGCCAACTCTTTCTCTATGGCCATACCTACACAAGGGACACAGGATGCAGCAGAGAGTAGGAGAGATGTTCTAAAATGAGATGCTCTAAGTGGAAATTAAAAGAGTCTGAGGGTAAGGAACTGAAGTTAAGAGCTATAGCAAAGAAGATAAAATCTGATTTGGGTCTGAGTTTTGGTTAACCATGTAGGTACCGTGTAATGGGAAAGGATCCACCTCAACACACTGTCGTCAGCAGTTAGTGAGTCATAGATGATGGAATTTGATAAAATGAAGTTCCCAAAATACAAAGATTTCATTCAAAAAAACCCCAAGCACCTCATACTCGGTGCCACTAAAGGAAAGGTGACTCTCTCTGTGCATTAAGCTGTATCATTTTGGGAGGCTGGGAGGGAAGGAGTGTTTTAATAAACTAATGAAGAGATAAAGATGATTAGGCCAATAAGACTGGAAAGATGGAGTTTCATTATCCTGTCCTATCCTGCATATTGTGCACCCAAGTGTGCTACACGGAAACCTTCAGCTGTACGGTTTGGTTTCAGGATGTCAAAAACAACATAATAACAACATGCACTGGGGTGCTAATAATGCACCATAAACAGACATCCATTTTGGCAAGCACAGCTGTCATCAAATGCACAATAAAACCCCAGCTCAACAAAGTGGGAGCAAAAAGCAAATCAGAGCTGCCCTGCTGCTCTGCAGGCGTTGGCTGTGCCGACACAACTCAGAGGACAAATGCTCAGAGGTTTGTAATGGAATTCCCATGGGGCTGAACCAAAACACCAAAATACTCCATTTGGAATTATGCAGCTCAACGTGAGCATGCAGCAGTGCTGAGACCTTGCAGAACTGACTCCAAAGGTTTAAGGACACACAGGCTGAGGCCCCGGGCTGCTGCAGGGTCTGAGTTCCACACGGAAAGGACACTCTGCTGCTACTCTGCTTCCCAGGGCAAAGCCTCCCCTGGAAAATGCCTGAAGTGAGAGTCAGTACCTCGAGCTGCTCTCCAGACTGGCATTTAACAAGCTGTCAGGATGACTTAAAAATAGCACAGGATCTAGCTGCAAAACAGAGTTCTGCTTTGCTTGTTCTGCTTTCCCTGCTGTGATTTTATCAGGAATTGGCCAGCTTAATTCAGCTTTGCTACTTGCCAGAAAATGGCACAGTTTTGTTTTAATTTTGTTTCTTGGCTGGGTTTTCCAAACCAATCCCCACTGATTGCCCCTCGATGGCTGACCCCAGCAGTTTGCACAGAGCCTGGACCAGGAGCGCTGGGATGTTCTTCCTCCCCCTGCCAATGGCTGTGTGGCCACCAGGCATCACCTGAGGCCACCAGGCATCACCTGAGGCCACCAGACACCACCTGAGGCCACCAGGCATCACCTGCAGCCACCAAGCATCACCTGGAGCCACCAGGCATCACCTGTGTCCCCTCGTGCTTCCATGCCCACGTTCACAAGAGAAAGTCACAGTCACTGCCCGGCCTGGAGGGCTGACACTTATATAAATGCTCAAATGCCTCATCAAGGTGTCACTTTGGGAAGGTGTGAGCTTTGGGCTGCATTGGCAGGAGTGTGAAATAAAGCAATATAAAGCACCTGCACACTGACATCTTCCACCTGGCTGAGACTTTGCATTGCTTGCAAGACTGAGATCCTCCTCCAGCTCAAGCAAGAGCTATTTTCTCAGTTTGAAACTAATCCAGCCCAGGTAAAAATCAAGGTTTAACTAGCACAGATGAAATGAGAGCGATCATGCAGCTCTTCAAAGTGTAATCCATTACCTTGCTCAAAACTCAATATTCAGACAAGAACATGCTTTTGAACAGGATTTGAGATCACTAGAATAGAGAGGTCATTTGGAAAATGCCACAGCCATGGTAAGCAGATCCAGGGAAGGCTGAAAGCACCCAGGGGCATATTAAAAGATAAGTCTTCCATACTTGGAATTCATCAAAACATAGTATGAGGATCCACTGGATTTCTGGTTTATCTGTATCTTTCAGTTTGTCTTTTTGCTTTATGATATTTCAATGTCTTGAACTTGACTTCCTCCTTCAGATATAGATGAAAACGATCCCCACTTTACAAAATTACAGAATTTACAAAATTCTTCTCGTTAGGAAGTGATAACTCTACTATCTGCAGAAAGATCTCAACACAGCTAGACCCTGTGCAGCTTATCTTTTCACTTTCCTTTAGGTATTCTGTTAGAAAAATACTTTCCAATATTTTTGAGATCGAATTCTCTTCTAGCAATCCTATTTTTACTCTGCGTTTATGAGACCCTGAAGAACATTGCTTGGTCATCATCCAGAACTGTATTTCTTTTCATGTATCAAATTCCATCTGTGTCTGTTATCCAACTGCACTAAGACTATTCTTTAGCGAAGCAATCTAGAAATATTGCTTTTCCACCAATTTTCCTTTTCCAGTCTTTCCAGTTCTGCAAGGGCTCAGCTCCTGCTGGGGACACAGGACCTCCACAGCTCCGCTGGCCAGCGTGGCCACCAGCTGAGGGACTGGGCAGGTGAGGGACCCACACAGAACCACGTGGGCACAGAGACCACCCTTGAAAACAAGAAGTTAATGATTTGATGCTAGTCCTGCCTCGCTGCAATGAAGTAATCCCAGGCAATAAGGCAGCCTTTCATTGTTCCATCATTGTATTCTATTAACACACTCTGCCTTTTATTCTGCCTGACACAATATTGACTTATACCTTTCCTTAAGGGCAGTTTAAGATGCGAGTGAGCTACTATCTCTGCAGTATCTGAAACAGCAAACGTTTTCTCTCAAGGCTTCACCTCCTCCAGAACACACACCTCTGCTCGTGTGCACTCAGAGCTGTGCCTGGGAGGGATGTGCAGAGCCTGGTTCAGCTGGGGACTCAAGGGGAAGGAGGATCCAGGGCTGCCTGCCTGGCTGGGGCTCAGCAGGATCAGGGGCTGCCTGCTCAGCTGGGGCTCAGCAGGATCAGGGGCTGCCTGCCTGGCTGGGGCTCAGCAGGAGCCAGGGCTGCCTGGCTGGCTGGGGCTCAGCAGGATCAGGGGCTGCCTGCCTGGCTGGGGCTCAGCAGGATCAGGGGCTGCCTGCTCGGCTGGGGCTCAGCAGGAGCCAGGAGCCAGCGCCTGACATTTCTGAAAGCTGTGCTTGGTGACTGCAGAGACCAAGCACTCCTCACATCTTCCTGTAAGCCCAGCAGCAGAGAGCTGCCACAGAGGAAAGAATATTTGTTTCTTCTCAGTCTCCCTTTCCCTCCAGATCCATTCTCTCATTATCTTGTACTCTGTCCAGCGCAGCAGAACAAAATCTCCCAGGTTTAGGGTAGCCCTACAAGCACAGCTCCTACAAGAGCTACCCTCGGAGAATGAGCTTCCAGGAGAATTCCAAATGCTGTTAGCAGGGCTGTTCAACCCTTCTGAAAGGGCCAGAATGCTAATAAAGGAATCAAGAGAGAGGTGTGAGTCAGCCCAGCCTGAACAGAATATACACAATACTTTTGCAGAAAACAATGCAAAGGGGAAGCATTCTGCAGCTTGGTGTAACATTGTCAGCAGTGGTCACCATCACAGGACAGCGATCACCAGCAGGATCTGTACATTTGTCTATCTTTAGAATAAAGAGGCATTTCAAATATTACAGCTGTATATGCAAACACTGACTTTCAACAACACAAACTAGGTGTTTATTTTGCATCCCTATTTAATAAGCTCTGGTCCAAAATACAGTCAAAATTATCCCTTTACCTGAAGCCTAAAAATCCTTTATTGGTAGACTAACATCACTGCTGTTTCTGTAAACTGTGAATCAACTTCCCACACCTTAAACCAGCAAATTACTGTATTATTTCTCTTGTGCTTGTCATTCAGAGCACCTCACCTCCACAGGAAAGAAAGAATTTGTTTCTTTGACAGTGGCTGATAATGAGTATACTTGTACCAAAGCATTTTCTAAGGGTCAGCAGCCTGTTATAGAGGGATTCTTACACAGCCTTTCATCACAGAGCAAATAGAGAACATGTTTTTGCTACTATTAAATCATGTCCATTCCTGAAAATCACTGTGGCTCCTCTGTTTACAGTGTGATTGAGACAGACAAGGAAAAAGACATGGTCAGTGCTCACAGCATGACCAACAAAATCAGTGTTACAGCAATGCAGAAATGCTGAATATGACAAAGCATTAGACCACATTATGTTACCATGTACCTCCCATTATCACCTGCCATGCCAGACCACAGCAGCACTAAATAGATCAATCCATGAGGATGAGGCCATTGTGTTGTATTATTCCAGCTGTTATGGCTGCTATAGGTTGGTCATGACTTCATTTGAAAAGCAGGTACACATCTCCATAAAGGTAAGCAGGGATACTGGTCTTCTATTTCTTTCATATTAATTTCGTTTATAATATCCAATGTTTGTGGAATGTGTCTCATGAAACCATAATTCTGCATCAAAATTAGATCAGTAATTTTTCTACTCTGACTCTACAGGTTTTCCTACCAGTACTTCAACTTTCAGAACTGAATATCTGCTTCTGAACCACATTTCAGAAGAAGGCTATTTTTGCCAGCAATTTATATTGTATTATTCTTATGAAGAAATAGGCTTAAAAAGAGAGCAATATCAAAGACTTTTAGTTTTCAGAAGCTGATGGGAACAGAGGGAGCCCCATTTCTAACCCAGAACCACAAACCTAAACTACCACAGTGTGTTAGCAAAACAAAACAACTCAGAAGAACAGAAATTAGAGAACATAACAGACAGAAAGAATTTATTAATCCTATTGATTTAAATCAGCACTGTGTCCATTTAACACTGTCTAGAAACAAGACTCTCGCTAGTTTAGAATTTACATGTCTGATGGGAACACCATTACATTAAGGACAATGCACACTGGGAAACAGAGCCACCATCCCCATTTCCAAACAGTACAGAAAACTTCTCAACTTCAGACCTAAGACAGCTGAGACCACACACCTGAGCAGCTTTTCACGATATGTAATCTGATATCAGATGATCATCTGATCTTTAATCTTTTCCACGGGTCATCGCCTCCACAACACCTCTGAGACAGACACATCTCCAGGGCAACTTTCTGACTCTAGATAATAATCATTCTGTGTGTAGAAACAGTGGCCATTTAGTGCAGATAAGGACAGAACAAGCTCAGTGTTTGGTCCGAAGCTGCCAGGAAAAAAGGCATAATAGGATTCCAGGTGACTAAATCGATTTTAAACTTCTTTCACATTCAGATCACCATCCCATAGGCCCTTTCCTCAGCCACTGCAGCTCATGGCCTAGGATATTTAAACTGCCATTCACATTAAAATGTCAGATTGTGAATTGTGGGGGCAGGACAGAATCAGAGATTTGCCTCCAGCATCTCTGCTGCACAGGCTGTCACCTCTGGCAGCAGGGCAGAGCTGGAACCAGGAGCAGCAGAGGCTCAGTCACTGCTAACTGAGTCAAAAACTACCCAGAATCACAACTGGTGTAGTGCAAGGATCTTGAGGATAGAGATATCAGAATTTAAGCCAACAGGTATTTAAAGAAATAGAACTGAAACTGCAGCATCAATTCTTCACTAAACCTCTTGCTGTGAATAAAAATCAATGATAATCTTGTCTCTAACTTTTTAGGATGGGTTCTACAGATATATTGCAAAGACTCTGAAAGCTAATGGAGCCAAGAATATGAGTTTCATCCTTAAAACGATATGTAACGCAATTATGCATAATGTTCTTCTACTGTGTTACAAATTTACAGGAGAAATTTGAGTTCTGTATAATTGCTTATTTGACATTAGCGTCTGTGTAACTGAAATCACATTGAGCTTTCAGCTTGTCAAATATTTTGTGCTTTTCCACCTGTGAAACATTAGAATTAGCCTGACTTTTCCACTTTAATCTAGCCCAAGAGAAATGTCCCTTCTGATCTTCTTGGCTTTAGGAATTGTTTTCAGCTGCCCACAGCCACCAACATTGTCATCACGAGAAGTCAATGTCCTTCTCAATGACATGAGGCACAATTAGTACACCAAATCCAGAGACTGCAGAAACACATTTCTCATGTTTCTCAGCATTTCATGGTCAGTAGTAGAGGAAACCTCATTGCACAAGGGCAGTATTTACCCAATTCTAAGGTAAAATAAAAGTTGAATTCCCCATCCAGGATTTAAGGTCACCACTCACACGTGGCTGATCAGAATTCCATCCCAGTCTGCACAGGATTTCCTCTCCTACACGTTCTGCCCTCCTCACAGGGAGGATTATTTGGATCCAGCAGCAGACCCGTGCTGGGCAGGAGCTTGAAGCAAGCTAAAAGGGCACCTCAGCCAGCAATTAGCTCCTTCTCACCAAGGAATCTACTTTTAAAAGATAGTTAATAGTAAAAAAAGATAGTAAAATAAATCTGTCCCCACACAATCGAGCTGAAGATCAAACAGACTGGCAGGTTTACCTGAAGTCCCAGGTGAACACATCCTCAGCACTGCTACGACTTCCCCTCCCAGTGACAAGAATTGTAGCCAAGAGGCTCCAGGCATTGGTACGTGAGCACACTAGAACACCAAAATGACCAGGTTCAAATATTCTGAATTCTTACTTTAATGCCCTGCTGCATCGGTAAGGGATTTCTATTTTAAATTATCAACAAGGACAATATGAATAAAGATGATTTTGAATTCATAAAGATGAGTTTACTTGGATTAAAGGAACAGGCATGCAAACATCTGACACAGCTAAGCTTCAGTTATCTTGCAGCAAATCACTAAAAACTAGGTTAAAAAAGACAGTGTGGAGAGAAGATTGAAAAAGGTGAAAACCAACAGCAATGAAGGTTAAAACCCAATACACATGCTCTGCCTTTTCATACACATATCTATTGGAAAGAGAAAAATATTATCTCCCACCAACGGAATGGCTCATTGCCTCTAGGAAATGCAAAACAATTACTGTTACAGAATAAAAAAAGACCACAGGATAAGGAGAGGAACCCTGTCAAAAAAACCAAAAAACAAACCGCCCCCCCTCCAAAAAATAAAAAAGCCTCACTGTTTACAAATGAATGAAAACACAGCAAAATGATATATGACATCACAAAACCCAGAGTGAAGTGGTGTAATACAAAGACTTACAAACTGAGCTCTCCCAAGAATAATGGGAATATTCTTCTCTCCTTAAATTTTGCACACTCTTGGAAACAGCCCAGGCACAAAGCCAAGGAACATCACACGAAGCTGTACCTGTGCCTCACACAAAAGAAAATAATTTCATAATGCATGGCAACAAAGGAAAGGCTGATCCTGATTTTTCATTGTTATTATAAATTAGGAACTATTTCACAGCAGCCACTGAAATTACTGTACCAAGACAGAAACTCTGCAGATGGAAAATGAAGTTCAGGCTCAAGAGGAAACACTGAGTCCCTATTTTTTTTAATTCTCTTGCAGCAGAAGGTCTTTTGTTATTGACACAAGGAAGGAAAACACAAACAGCATTTCAATTTTGTCCACCTTTTCAGTTTACGATCAACATAAAACAATTGCCACTTTTTTTTTCTTTTTTTTTCCCCATCACTGTTTTGGTGCTTATAGCACTTCCATCTAACATCATGGAATGAATATTTTAAGGAAAAAACAACACAAGTGGCAGCACAAAATTTGTTTCTCGGGCAGGCAAGCTGCCATCCCTCAGAACACAGCTGAGTCACAGAATATACAAAAAACTCTGTCAGGAGAATAACTTAGTCTTGCTGTGAAACCTCACAGCAGAGGCAGAAGGGTGGGAGCACAGCAGTTGTTACCAGGGCTCCAGTGGTTCCCTCTCTCCCCACATCATCTGCAACAGCTTTTGCCTCTTCCCAGCAGCACCAAGGCTGACAGGACTGTCTTGTTCCCACGTGGAGGCATCAGCTTTTGTGACAATTCACAAACCCTAGCTGTGCTAGGAAGTTGACTAGGATGGTGACTTGAATCCTCAGCTATACCAATTTCTTATTTTTAGCTGGAATAAATGTGGAGATCAGCATAATTCACAGCCAAATATTATTGTATTTGATTTTCTTTTGACAGAGGCTACAGCTAACCTCAAGTCATCCATAACCCAATGCCCAGTCTCAAAACAAAACCTTTCTCTGGGTACTAAGACTTATTATTCTTTTTTCACCCACTCCTTTGTCTTCATCTATCTTCTCCATCTATGAAGCAGGCATTTCTCTATTTTCTACATTATTTTACATTCATTTTACATCCATGTAATTCACAACCTCAGGTAAGGATCAGAAAAATGATACTAAAGATCGCCACAGTGATGACATTTTCTTTCTGCTTGATTTCTATGGAATGAACAACTGAGCTTCTACCTGCTGTCATCAACAGACAGCAAAACATTTTTAGGCTTGAACTGAAAAGTTAGCTTGTCTCCTGTAGGTTAGGGGTAACTGGTGGCCTGGTGACAATCGGAATGCAGGAGTGGCAGGCTGTGCTGCCAAGGCTGCTCGCTGGCTGAGGGGCTGGGCAGCTCCTCTGCCACGCTGCATCCATCCCTGGGGAGGGCAGGATCCACTGCTGAAACCATCCCTGGGGAGGGCAGGATCCACTGCTGCATCCATCCCATGGGGAGGGCAGGATCCACTGCAGCATCCATCCCTGGGGAGGGCAGGATCCACTGCTGGATCCATCCCTGGGGAGGGCAGGATCCACTGCTGGATCCATCCCTGGGGAGGGCAGGATCCACTGCTGAAACCATCCCTGGGGAGGGCAGGATCCACTGCTGGATCCATCCCTGGGGAGGGCAGGATCCACTGCTGGATCCATCCCTGGGGAGGGCAGGATCCACTGCTCGATCCCTGGGGAGGGCAGGATCCACTGCTGCATCCCTGGGGAGGGCAGGATCCACTGCTGCATCCCTGGGGAGGGCAGGACGCTGGCAGCCCAGCGCTGCTTCATGTTTATCTCCCTTCCACAGATACCCAACGCCCGTGAATACAAATGAAGGGAGAGGTGACAATAAGTTTGTTTGTCACTGAGAGTCAGCTGTGAATGGCTATCAATGAACAGCCCAGCGGGTGTTTGATTTCATGGCCTGCATGTTGGGTTTTTGAAGACGAACCTCTCAAAGCATATTTTCATCCTCTGGGCTCCCTGTGAGAGGATAAACATTTCAAAGGCAGCACTGTCTTCTGCAGTGTTTGTTTGTACAGTGCCCTAGCACAATGGGGCTCTGTTCTCAAGAAGCTCTTAATGAGAGGTTCAACACCAGTTTCCTTTTATAATCACACAATAAACAGTTTGTGTTTAGTTTTCTACTTTCCTGGTAGGCAAAAGCTTTACTGATCAGGTCCCCTGTTAGTCACTTGTTCACCTCAGACAGAATCCTCTTGCTAGGTAAGAGAGAAGAAAGAAATTGTTTTCCTCAGCAGCCACATTCCTGCTTGTGTTCACTTCCACAAATAATGACAGCTAAAGACTACTCTCTTTTTTGCTCCAAGAGAGGCATTTGTTGAAATTCAGTCTGAGGGAGGAGTTGAGCACAAGTGAAATTCTTAGAGAGCACTTCAGCTGTGAATCCCTGTCTCTCTGCCTGGCACCTTTGAAGATATGTGTTCCTCAGCTCCCAGCGATGGAGATTCCAAACTGAGCACTCTCTGTTAGAGGTGAGATGTTGCTCCAAAGGGTGAGCACATCTGCAGCAGCTCACCTTTGTGTCTCTACACACGGAGCATTCTCAGGCAGGCTGACTCCAGATGCACCTGCTCTGTGCTTTGTCTCATCATGAAGCTTTTTGTTAACACAGTAAAAGTGACTCAAGCCCTGTTTCAGCTTCTAGGTTTGGAGAACTGTTTTGTGTCACAAAAAGCCCAGGAGCAGACCTGTCCACAGCAGCTCCACTGCACCAGCAAAGCCCAGAGAGCCGAGCTCCAGCAGTGCCTGCCTTCCCTTGTCACCAAGAGAAAAATCCAATTCTCCCCAGCCAGGGCAGCAAGAAGCTATGCCGTGTTTCCCAGGGCCACCTGCAAATCTGCCTCCTCTTCTGCTTTTTTTGCTCCTCTATCATTTTTTAACTGATAATTGGTGTGGCCACTTTCAATACATAGTTCTGCCTCATCGTGGTTTGGGGCTAATTGCTGTTGGAAGGCAGATTAAAATCTTTAGATACACTACCACCCTACTGTAAAACTGGGCAGTTATTTCTTAATAACAGAAATTATGTAAAGCAGTAGAGGAATCTCTGAGACTGAGACTTACAAACTCTGGGTTTGTACCCTTTTTTGGACATATTTCTGCTGGAAATCCTAATAATTGGGAAAGAAATTCCCAGCATTCATTGAGAAACATGCAAGTTGAGGAGCAAACCTGAGAAAATTAATTTTACAGGACACAATAAAGTTAACTGCCACCAGCATGAGAGGGTGGGGATGATGGGCTTCCAGAAATGTTGTCTGGCCACTTTTGCACGTTTGAGAGCTTGGAAAGATGAGTAAATACAACTTGGCTTACACAGCTGAAGGATTGATACAAGTGTCAATTGATAATTGGTTAAGGAGAAACAGTTGTTTTAAATGCAACAGAGGCTTTGGAAAAGGAAAAGGAGTTGAACAACATCTAAATAGCAAGGGAAAGGTGGGACACAAAAGGGCAAAGAAAAAAAAAGAGAGGACGCTCTCTATTTTGGTTTTACCTTACACTGACTGGAATGTTTTTCTTAAGCCAAACCACTTGTCAATCCACCTCAAGAGCAACCTGCACAAGGCTTTTGGAACAATGGCAGCTCATTGGAGTTGCACCTTTTACAGATGAGCATCCATGGAAATCCATCCTGGTGCCCCTGTCACCCTTCACACAGACCCTGTAGGACAGCACAGCCCCAGAAATGTCAGGGCACATTAGTTCATCAGTGGAGAGTGATGAGCACTGTGAAACCAACACAACCGAGACAGAAAGAGTCTCTTGATAAAGGCAATCTTCACTTCTCATCTGCCTAAGCCTCACTGCTGAGCTGGGACAGCTCACAGAAGGATCAGTTCGGAATCCCTGCAAGGGCAGTTTCCGTACAGTGGGCAGCTGCTCTGCTCTCAGTGAGCCTGAACACACCAATTTATGTCGTGCAGCAATCAAACATTAATGGCTTCTGATTTAACCTGTTCAGAGCAGAGATGGTGACTGAAAGAGATAAAATTGCATTCCATCCTGGGTCTGCAGAGCCAACGAGGTGCTTTCATCTTGCAGTCACTTTTTCCCTTTTGTGGAAAAAGGGAAGTTGGGATCTGTAAAAACTTCAAACACATTGCATTCTCCAAACAGGAACTTCCCTGTCAATTTATCATAGATTTCAGCCTCTTGATCTTTTGTGTCTCATGATAAGACCCAATGCCAAGAAAGACTTTTCTTAAGGGGCCAGCCTATAAAAATAAGCAAGGGGATTTTACTTCATACCTTAAGATTAGAAATGCATTATTGATAGGATCATTAATTATGTATTTTGGATTTATAACCAAGATTTGAAGAAAAGCACAATATTTGAACATATATAATTGCTATCACAGCCTACAATCACTTTTTTTATTAAGCACAGACCCCATTTCTTCCTTGTATGAATATTTTATTCTGAATACGTGTTCCAGTTATTTGGCAATATCTCCTTTTCCATTTCAGTCCTTATTTTGAAAGAAGGAAACTCAGATGTGAAGATTTCTGACTGATATAATCTAGTTGTACTTCTAAATCAAAATAAATTTGAAGTGCAATGTCTTAAAAAAACCCCAAATCCTCCCAGTCCATGGGGTGGGGGAACTGCGGGCACCTCGGTCCCGGGATGCACTTCCCAGCCTCCTGCGAGTCACAGGGTGGGACCTGCCTTGCCATGGTTTGCTGCCAGCCCAGAAATGCACATTGCTGAAGGTTTTTGCCTGGCTCTGAGTTAGCTGATCTGTAGCCCTGCAGAGCTCTTGCTGTGTTCGTGTGCATCCTTTTCTCTCAGAGCAGGAGCAGAGGAGGAAACTCTATCAAGTTTTCAGCCTCCCTGAAAACTTGGTGTTAATCAACTGCTAATTAAGTAACTGAGAACAAAGGACCTGATATTCTACTATTATTTTGCATTTAATTTCTCTAGGTATGACTACACTATTTAACAGAAAAGCCTTGAAGTTCCTGTGACTGAGGAAACAGGATCTTTGATATCTTTTATGCTTACATCGTTCATCGTGTAGATACTAAAACTCCTGCTCTGCTTCAGAGACTGAAGACTTCTCCATTACTAAATGGCTGTGCACCACGGCCCTTACAAATCTCTATTAAACTGAGGATTAGGCAAGAGCTGGAACAGATAGACACTATATTTTCATTCAATCACCTTTAAAATAATGATGCATGCAACTTCATGTCATTACTCTTTAATGGTCTTAAGCCTGTTTAATAGCACTGTAATATTCCAAAAAGGAAAAGGGAATTATTTCCACATTTAATTTTCATCGCAAAAGTGAATGTGGTTCTTTCCACGGCAGATAAGCAGCTAAAGCTGCTCGGTACCTTCACTGGGATATGACTGCATTAGCTCTGCTACATTTCAGCTGGGCTAATGAAACAAAGCAAAATTATTAGCTTCAGACTCCCTGGGGTGCCTGGAGGGAACATGTGGTTGCTCCTAGAGCTCCCCAGGGGCAGTGGAGTGTGCAGGTGATGCCCTGGCTGGGGCCAGCTTGGCCTGGGCAGCTGAGCTGGTCCCTGCACTGTCCTGCCCGGGCACAGGTCCTGGGGGGACTCATGGCCCTGGCACCTCTCGTGCCACAGGAGCTGAGCATTGCCAGGGCATGGTCACCCTCCCAAAGCTTTGTCCTGCCCTTACTTACACTGGTGCAACTCTGGGAGTGTTGTAGATTCATTCCTGCTGCACCTCTGCAGAAAGGAGTTGACACTTGGGCTTCCCAGTGCCTGCATCTCAAGTGGAAATAACTTGCTTTTTCTTCTTTTAAAAAATAAAAATCACAATTCACTAGTTGCTATTCTAGGAGAATCTCCTACTAGTTAATTTAACTTTCAAAAAAGTCAGATTCAGATGGAGGTTGTGCAATTCAGAGCACAAAGGGTATTGGAGTCAAGGTTCAGAATCTTTATTTCAATGCAATAATGGGATTGATTTTGCCCCTCCTGGGGGGTGTTTTTATATTCATATTTCAGCTTTAATTATCTTCTCCAGGACTGTTAGTGCTTCCACAAGATTCTTTCCTTTAAGCTCTAATTATACATACTGGATAGATTAGCCAGTGTTTGATAACCTTTTATAGCCAACTGACTTCATCTGCATGTGTACAAAAATCCGAGCTGCGGAAGGGAGAGAAGTTGTACCAAATTACTAAAATCTAGTGAAGCACAGCAGCTCTGCCCCTGTCCTGTGCTGGTACGTGAGCTCCACCAGAGAGAAAACTCACACCACTCTGCAGCAGCAAAGAGCCTGCTTGTAAACAGGATCCAAGAAATATTTAATATAAAGTTCTACTCTTTAACAGAAAAGTTGTGTGTGGACCAAAGACCAAGGGTTATTTGCACTTGAGTTATTAATCTAGGGTAAGTGGCACTGTAATCTAAAATATTTAAAGATTTTCCTTGCCAGGCTGCACTAGTCCTTAAAATCTAAGAGCATTTCATTGACATTTCCCAAGGATTTTTCCCAAGGATTTAAGAACACAAATTTCATTAATTTTTATCAGACATTTAATTTTCAACTGTCGAAATTCTAAAAAACACCATCTTTGAAGACATTATAAGAAAGATTGTAAATGTGTACAGGAACAGGTAAAACTAGTCAGGGAACTTCACTAGGTTAACACACTGTGACTGCTTTAATAAAACAAAACTTTGTTCCTCATGCAGGAATAAATATCTGTTGGGCTTTTTTTTTCCTTAACCATTAATTAATGAGGTTGCAACAGTATGAATGATTTACAGTGACATGCTCTGACAGGTTATACATGGTGAGTAATGCCTTGTCAGACACTTCATTATTTATATTGAGATGAATGGCACATAATGTGATGCACATGCTAACAATGAACATCAATATTTAGTACTCCAGCAAAGCCTACTGGTGTGATAAATTTGGCTGTAACTTCATATCTATCTGCAGACTTGCCTATCAGCTGTTTAGGTAAAGAAATATTTCCAGAGAGCCCTTACCAAGTGTGTGTACCTCACATACTACTCTCCTTGGAGCTGTGAGCTCCATGCACATCACTTACAAAATCCTGCAGTCCATTGGGGCCAGCCAGGCTCAGGGTCTGGAGAAAGCCCAGCACACACACACCATAGCCAGCAAGGCTCTGGGCAGACAGACACCTCTGCCTTTATAGACCTTGCTCTCCCAACAGCCTCCTCCACGGCAGAGAGCTTGGCGATCCTGAAAGATCCCTGCCAACCTCAGCCCTGCTGCGATTTCCCCCAGGAAAGGCAGGGAGACAGCAAATGCAGCTCTGCTAAAAGCCACAGAGAAGGCACTGTAACGCCAAGCACCATCCCACAAATCAACAGATGGAGCACAGTCAACAGCGACATCCCTCCCCCTGCTCTTCCTGCAGTTTTGTGGTTTATTCCCTGCCACCCAAGTCCCTTTCGTCCTGTGACACACTCACGATGGTGCTGTTCTCAGTGACTGGGCTCACAACCTTACTGCTTCGTATGGTCTGAATTGATCCTGCAAAGAATTCTTTGAAAACCAGTATTAGGATGATGTATGGCCTAATTTTGGTTGCTATAGTATTTGGAGTCAGATTTACGACCAGGGAAACAATCTCCCACTCACTTGAAATGCAGGAAAAGCTTTCAGTGCTGCAAGAAAAAGCTCTCTGGCTGAAAAGCCATATTTTAAAGTTTACAGCTCCTGCTTCTGGCTCAGTGCTGCCACAGCAGCAAGGAGGGGCAGCCTGGCAGGGCAGTGCAGGCTCTGGCTGAGGCTGCTCCAGAATTCTGCTGGAGCTGCTTTATGGGGTGAATGCAGCAGCACTTTATCACCAGAAGGACCAAGCTGCCATTTGAATTTTTCCACGGTTTTAAAAGCAGCACGTTTTTATTAAGATAGAAATGTCTGTGAGGAACCAAGTGTATTTTAACACAGGCAGTGAGATGAAATGCAGGAACATTGTGCAGGCCTTTATGGCTGGCAATAGGCACCACTGCTATCAACCTTTTCTGTTGCCTTCTATCAAGTTTAATGTGCATAACCTTGGCAGCACAGCCTCATCGCACACTCCCTGGCCTTGGGGCCACATAAACAAATAAATCAAACTAGAGCCAAATCCCAAAGCAGACAGGAAAACCTCCTTTTCTCTCTTCATTCTGCTTATATCTGCTCATATGACAGAGGCCCTCAAAGCACTACTGCATATATGCATTGTACTCTATGAAAAACAATACTCATTTTACAAATGAACATAGGACAGCGGAATTTAAAACCTTCCTCCAGTTCTGAATGCTTCAGCTCATACATTTTACAGGATTTTACAAGTGCTAAGCACCATTTTCAGAAGCAGTTTATACTTGCATCTAGCTTCACTGATGTTCCAACAGACCTTTAGAAGTCATGAGCTAGGTTCGCCAGAATTAGGAAATGGCTTTAAAACATGATTTTCAAGGCAGGCAAAAAGTCCTATTTTTACTAATGTACCTTAGACAAATCCAACCAAGCAAATCAGGATAACCTGTCCATCACTTGTATATGTGACAAATTCATTTACATGCAGCCACGACCCTTCAGACTGAGAGTGCACGTGCAAGTCATTTAGCTCAGCTTCACTTCCTTTCAGGTAACTTTTCCAGCTGGGGAGCAGAATCTGTTTTGAAGAGTGTATCTGCTTATGAAAGATACTGAGCTAGCTAATGTGCTTAGAGCTGCTTCTGCAGATTTTCACCATCCTGAAGCACGAGGTACCTGTGGCACACACACTGCACATGGCTGATGAATTTTAGTTAAAACTAAACTTAAAATTAAACTTAAACTTTAGTTTAGTAATCTCAGGCACTATTCTCATTCTCAGCAAATTTAGCAGCGCTCACTCCAATTATTACACTGAAAAGTCATTTCCTGATTGCAAAGCAGATGCTTGGATATTCCACAGAGAACAGAAGTGTCCTCCTCAGTGTGGTTCCAGGGCTGCTAACAAACTTTTAATTTCCTGCCACTGACAGTGTACCTTGCCTCTAAACCTCCAAACAGGCACAGCTCTGAGTTCTCACACAGCCCTTCCCCCAAGAGATTCATGCCACAGCACATTATCAAGAACAGCCTGTACAGACAGACTAGATGTTAAAGACCTCAGCCTTAAAGAGTTGGTTTTTGTTGTTGTTGTTTCTTCCTTGTTTTACTTCAAAGGTTTTCCCAGCAGCTCTAATCTGTAATAGAATATTAAGCTGTATCTCCTGTAGCTCTCTTGGTCACAGTTTCTGGTAAGATTTGATTCCCACTGTTCTAAAAGGCGAGGGACAGGCTTTGCTGGGGCGTGCGTGACCTTTCCAAAGCCTTGGCCTGGCAGGAATTGCTCGATTGCTCTAACCTGTCAATGAGCAAAGCTGCAGAGCCAGCAGGAGGACACGTCCTGATGCCTGTAGTCAAATAACAGCACCTCGGGAGAGCACATTTATGGAATATCTGAAGGGCTGAAAGGTCACTCAATGAGCAGGAGCTACATTGCCCAGAGGCTGCTCTGCTGGGCAGGCTGGACCACAGCAGCCTGGAGCTGAAGGGTCCAGGCCACTTTAGAAGAGAAAGTATTTTCATTGACAGGAGATTTTTCTCCAAATGTATCATACTGAAAGCAACACTAAACTTCTTGCAGAAATAAAGAAAAACCACAAGGGCTGGAGCTTAGGGCCCACCCACCTTTTCACACAGGTTCCCAGAGGTCTCCCACTCTCCTTCCCGGGGCCAAGGGTCTCCAAACACCACCCACAGCAATTAAAGACTTTATCCCCTCAAACATCCCACGCCTAGAGTTTGAAAACCTTCCAAAACTTATCACAACATGCCAGGAATCAGGGCACTCCTGCAAAGGTTTCACCAGGACAGCTCTGCACACCCACACAGCTCTGAGCCGAACCTGCAGCCCCAAGCTCCTGCCCCACTCCTGTCACTGCCAATTCCTGCAAATCCTTGGCGGATCCACGGGTGCTCCATGCAGGAGGTATCCCTTCATTGAGCAGAGCCTGACCCTCAAGAAAAATGTAGGAAAGCAGAAGTGCCCAGCTGGAGTCCTCTCTCATGCCCTGGGCGCTCCGAGCAGGGAGCAGAGCACAGCAATAAAATCGTCACACGTTTCTGAGGTGTCGCTCTGGAATTCCCACCTGTGGTTCCCACACAGGAGCCCTTCCTTGCTCTGAAATTGCTCTTACCTTCCCTGCTGCCAGCTCGATAGCTCTCCACACTAAGCCCACAGCAAGGTGCTCCTGCCTTCGCCTCTCGCTCTGTGCTCTGCCCTTGTTCCATGATGCTCTCCACCGCTCTGGTGTGCCTCCGTACCTGTTCCAATGACAGGTGAAAATTGAATTGATACTGTGCCTCCGTTTGGGCAGCCTCTGCTCTTTGGATACTTCAACTTTCTTTCAGAGAAGGTGCTTTTGGAGTTTCCTGTTCTTAGCTCAAGTGGAGGAAGCTGCTATGGGCATCAGTCTCTAAGTCTCGTGGGATGCTCTCTAAATTGTGCACATCCATCAGCACAACAATGGCACATCTAAAAGCCAAACAGTGTTTTTTTGTTGCCAGCTTAAAGAGCAAATGTCTCAGAAGTGGATCTTTAACTACAAACATCGTGAGCTTGAAGTAACTCAAATGTTTTACTTTTTAAATTTTTTTCATTTCCTAAAATCTGCCATCTCTTGACACCTTCCCTCCCTTGTTTAAAAGCTTTTCTAATCCAGAATGGCATAAGAAACAGAATTCTGTAAAGTGCATACAGCAAAGTCTGACTGGGTAATTTGGCAGTAGTTGTACAATAGCTGTTTTTCCAAACCCACTAGCACACTTTCTCAATGTTCCAGTTAGTATATAAAAAATAATGCTTAAACTGTACAACTTCTATAAAAACCTAGAGCAGGCAATGCACTCCTTGGCACAACCACACATTTCAAAAATGGGATTTTTATCACAGTATTTCATTTCCAGTCAATCGAGGCCTGCGTTCATAGATCATTTTGCACGTACATTACTCAGCAACTCCTTCTATCTCTAGTCTGGTAAATATTTTTGCCTTGTGCAGAGGATATATGGGCAGCACAGCCAAGATGAATTCTGGCATTAGTCTTGCAGCCCAGCTGACAGTGACATACAGCAAGGTATTAGAGCACTGTGGTATCAGAAATGTACAGTAAGCCTGAGTAAAGGATGTAGCCCAGAGTTTTACAGCCTAAGACCCAGGAAAACAAAGATAAAAGGTACACTTCCACTGTAACATACGGCCGAGTTTAGTCATTCAGAATAATACACCACATCAATTAAATTTAACCTATCAATTCATCATCCTCCTGGAGCCAGCCCAGGTGCTTCGAGGACAGCTTGGCCTATTCCATGCAGTGCAATAGAGATCAATAAGGTGCTGTGGGGTCAGAGATGGAGCCCATGTGTCTAGCTAAGGAAAAAAAAATACATAGCTTAGGGTTGTTAAACTGTTTTATTACTTCTAAATGGACATCAGTATTCTGTAACCTAATCCTGTAGTAAAGCATAGAGAAGTTTGGCTCTTGGAAGTGTTAAGAGGCTGCTGTGATTTTGCACAGGCAGCAGGATCTTGCTCCCAGCAAGGTCCCAGTTCCGGGGAGCAGGCTGGGCTCAGTTTTGTGGGCACACAGAGGCAGCTGCAGAGCAGTGCATAACCAGCCTGTCATGAGCAAAGGATGTTTTGTTTCTCTGTATTGGTGGGACATCTTAATTTCTCTTTGCAGGCATGAATCTCCTGAAATCAGGCATATTTAGAAGGCAGAGTTCAGGCTAAGCCATTCTCTCTACAGCCCACAGTGTTGCACACACAGCACTTGTGCCTCCAGCCTTATCAGCATTCAAAGCCACATCAGTTTAGCTAACAGAACTAAGATTTTCAAACAGCTAATGAATTCTGAGCATGGCCAGCACTACTTTAATTCAAATTTGCCTTATATTGAGTTCTCTCAGCTCAGCAAAAAAGGCAGTTTAATGTGCAATTAAGGCTCTCTCTGCTATGGAAGGTGTTTTTATGATATCAAAAATCATAAATGAGAAGAATTAACACATTGGAGAGTCTAAGGTGATGAAGAAGAGGAAGCTTATGCAAAATGTGGATTGTACCCAAGTTTCAGTCACCTTGAAGACCATGGAAACACCAAACACCAAATTTAACATCTTATTAGTCAATTTGCTAAAATTATACAGAAGGACTATGGCAAGCCATGGGGCTTTAGCAGAGTGACTACTGAAATCCCTTCCTAAGTGACCTGTACTATCCTGTTCTTATTTGTGAATTTACATGAGATGTTGTAAACACATATATAAATAACAAAGAAACAGTCTTGTGATGGTAGGTAATCCATACAAATTCTATCAGAGCAATAAACTCAGCATTTTGTCCTCAGGGTTCCAGATAACCTCAGCCAGCGAGGAACTCAATAACTCTGTCAGTCAAGAGCCAGCAAGGCGAGTGCTAACTGCGTTCGGAAGCAATGCTAATGAAACTCTACAGATGCAGCTCCTCAAACGGAATTAATTTGATGAGAATAGAACACAGAGAATCATTTCAGGCTCATTTTTTGACATCTTTCAAAGTTAAAATACTTCCAAATTTATATGCTTGAAACCCTAGCAACTGCCTCAATTTTCTAATGTAATGTCTTTGTGGGTAGAATCCTGGAAGACAAAAATTTATTAGCACATGGCAGTATTATTTAATCTAATTTGGTCTGCAGGCTCAAAACACTTAATCTAAATTCCTATGGAATTAACCATATTTAGTGTTACTATGACTGAATTTTAATAACCTGAAATTAAAGCTGGGCCAGTTGGAGGAGGGAGACATAAAAACTGAGCTACTCATTTTTTGCTTTCAAACACTAGCAAGTTCTTAATTTTTAACAACTGAAAGATCTCCATGCATGGCAGATATCACAGTCTAGTGGGTACTCTATAAAATGGGATGAACTTTAAAAATGAATACTTTTCTTTCTTCCAAATAACTTCCAATTAAAACACAAAAAAGAATTTTAAAAAGACGAAACAGATCATGGCATGAAGAAACAGCACTGATTTATGAAAGCTTAGTGGTTTAATGCAGTGTCCCAGATTTTTTCCCAGCAGAAATATTTTGAGGCATTTCAGTCCTGATGGTGTGATGGGCTCATGTGGAAGTGGCAACATGGAAAATTTTCAAATTGGAGGCTCAAAGTAACACACTGGGAAGATGGACTGGAGGGAAAAGCTGAACTGAGGGAAGGAATTATGACTTTGGCACGTGATACTAACAGTAAAGTGCCACAACATGGTTTATTGCTTTTCTTTAGAAAACTTATAGAATTACTTGTCTTAATGAAAT
Source organism: Acanthiza pusilla (assembly GCA_036630365.1). Classification (NCBI taxonomy): domain Eukaryota; kingdom Metazoa; phylum Chordata; class Aves; order Passeriformes; family Acanthizidae; genus Acanthiza; species Acanthiza pusilla. The sequence continues at coordinate 259,491 of JAXCHO010000030.1, read as the reverse complement.
TAAGGAAAAAAGTGTTCTAACTTCTTTTCAGTGATGGTAAAAATTATAAATGTTTTTTAATTGAATACTTTATAATAGCAGATTTGTCCAGCAATTGCCAAATTGTGGGAATTGCCCTGAGTCTGCAGGATCAGTTCCCTACAGGCACCCAGAACATGAACTTCAGGGCAGAAGTGAAACAGCCACAACTCTCTTTGTGAATGTGATGTGTTTAATCAATTCAGCCTCACACACAGAGCTGCAGAGCTGGGGCTGCTGCTGGGGACTCAGCCAAGCACTGCCTGCACCAAGCTCTGCAAGGACCAGAGGCATTTCCAAGCCCATCCTGCCCTGGGAGGGCCCAGGCAGCATCTTCCCAAAGGGCACTGGAGATCTCTGAAGGATCTCTGGGGAGAGGGCGAGACCTGAGCCAGCAAACCAGTGTCTTTACCAGCAGATTGCTCCTCCAACATCAGCAGAAAACAGCTTGGCAGAGGCAGGTCCAAGTGCCTCCAAGTGAGATTTCTAAGCCAGGCAGGAGTTTTCGAGGGAGTATTGCTGTACTGAGATGCAGAAACCAACAAAAGGTAACTCAGAGAAGCCACGTAACTCCAGGCATTTGTCTTTGACACAAACGGCCTGGGGGAAGCACATCTCTACTGATGTACACAGAAAACTCAGGGTTCCAAACCGGGAGGGTCTGAATCTCCACATCGACTCGTGCTGTCAAACACAACCACAATAAAAAGCTCCATCCTATTTGGATTTCATATTGATCCGTGTTCTACTATGAATGGCATTATTTTCTTCCTTGACCTCAGTTCAGGGAACAATTTAGAAGCTTTTCAAAATCTGCTTTTCTATTATTCAGAGAGAGATGTGAATTTATTGAACAAGAACTGTTTTTACAAATGCTTTTTTTTTTCTGGATTCTTTTTTCTTTCCATCGTGCTTTTCTGTTCTCTCCCTCCTGTCCCAAGGCAGATGTGAACCTCAGGCTGCCTGAGAAACTTTTAAACATTAAACAAAACACATCAGCTTGCCACGTCTGTCTCAGCAGAAAGTCAATATCCACTCCAGGAGCAATCAAGCACCCAAGAACAGAGGTTATAGTAAAAGGCTGTAAAAAATGTAGTAACAATGCCTGAAAGTGGTTTGAGTAAAGGCTTTCTTGTAAACCTGCAGCCGAAACTAACTTTATCTAAGAAATTACAAAGGCTTTGATCAATCTGAAATAAATTTTGATGTTGCAAACCCAATATGTGGCCAAGTGTAGTTTTGAGACAAGCAACGCACAAGGACCTTCTACCAAGTTTACTGAAATTCTTGTAATAAAGTTTTTGGGTAAATTTTGCAATTCTAAACCTTTGATGTGCTCAGAATTTTAGGTAACACACATCTCAAGATCCTTATTGCTTTGATAAATGCAAATAGTGAGAACAATATTGGTCTTGTAGCAGTACAGCCTTAAAAATCTTTACCTAATAAATAAACTCATTTCACATGTGTCACTGATCAAACACTGCATCACAAATGCTTTTTATCACTACCAATCTCAAGAAGAGATTCAATGAAGAAACATCTAAGTCAAGAGCAATACACACTGTAAATTATCTTTTATGTCCCAGAACAACTCAAAAATAATGTAGCTAATCTGGCAAATACTTCAACCATCATCCTATGAAAACAGAAGTGCTTTCTTTCTCGTGAAAAATCTTGTGAAAATAAATAAAATTTCTATAGATTCTATAGACTTAAAAAATAATTTGCTTATTATTAAATAGTCCAGATAACTGCTAAATCATTTCACCCTTAAATAAGTAATCTTGAGAAACATTTCTAAATCTGGGACTTGGGTGGTCACTGGCAAAGCTACATGCTGAGGTGCAGAATGGACAGGAAATTGTTCTGTGCTTGCCCAGTTCTTGCCACCGAAGGACACAAGCACCTGTGTTCTCAGGTGCATGCTGAGATACAAGGAAGTGATTTAATTTCTATTTAATAGCATTTTGTTTCTTCAAAGGACATGGCCAAACTAATTCTACTGTAATTTATCCAACAATTCAGACTGTTTGGAGTGATTTCTGTTCTCAGCCATGCAGTGCTCCTGGCAAAACGGTGGTGACAAGAAAAGAAGGAGCTCACAGAAAACCATGATGAAGAGCTAGGATTTCCTGCAATGGCTACAAAAGATTTTGTAACAAACCAGCACCTAACGAGGTCATAATTCCCACACATCTAACTTAGGGGCAGATCCCACCATGACTTCTGGGCATTCTCAGCACTCCCTGCAGCTGAAGCTCTGCTGGAGTCAGTGCAAGAAATTCGCACCATGAAACAAAACAAGTGCTCATGAGCTTGTGGAGTGAGAGGCTTATGAGATCAAATGGAAAGCTACTCAAATTAAAATGGTGTGAGAAGGGCACCTGACACGGGTAGGTAGGGCAGTGAACATAACTGGTTCTCATTTTCCTAGTAAAAACGAAATCTTGACATTAAAATGCAGCATTCAATAAAAGAGACATAGACTAATCCTGGGAAACAGGAGCGGGAGGTGAAAACAGGACTTCTACCTGGAATGCAATCACAGTATTTCCACAGTTTTCCACTCAAAATTTAGAAAATAGCTCCCCCTCAAATCTCTGAAGGTTTATTTTACCATCTGAAAAGAACACTCAACACCTAGCATTACCCTTGCTTTCAGAGAGCACTGTCTTGGCTTACAGCCTATCCAATAACAAAGAGAGGTAAAGGTTGGGATCTTCATTCTTGCAAGACGACACTGAAAATCCACCTTCATTCATTTTTAGGAAATGCCTTTTTTCTTTTTCCACCATTTATTCCATGTCTGCTCTTTGTACCGAAAATGGGGAGCATGGTTCAGTTTGGTCAGTGGAGTATCCACCCCAGCTCCGCTTCACAGAACCTGCCCCAGCTCTGAGCGCATGTGATCCAAAACAGGCAGAGCCAGGGCTCCATCAGGAGAGGTCTGGGTCTGACAGGTCCCCTGAATGTCACCTCTGATGGAACTGCGTCCCCAAGACTGACTGATGGGCAGATGTGATCATTTGAAATCAACATTTTAAAAGATGGCAGAATGAACTGAAGAGTCCTCACCCCCCATAAGCATCCCCAGCGCCGCAAAATATATTTTTACTTGATGATGTTAATATAAACATGCTCTTGAAGACTTTTCAAGCTCAAGATAATTGTGGAAAGTGCTGAAGGCCTCAGAAACACAAATCTCATTAAAATTGCAACTAGTTGTGAAGAAAGGTTCATTAATGAGAGTTAGGCTGTGAGTCAGCAATGCTGGCAGCCTTGCTAACACAACAAGGTGCTCTCAATGCACAAGAATCAAATGTGGGAGCAAACAGCACCAGCAGCACACTGGGTCGGGAGTGAAAACATTTATCTTCAAGAGAAACTGATACTCATCCAGACTTTAAATCTCCTTATTGTTTGTTGCATTTGGAAAAAAAAAAAAAAAATCTAAAATAATGGGTAACGTGTAAACTACAGAGTAGAAACATTCCAGACAAGGAAAGTCATATCAAGGAAACACCAATTCCCCATGCTTTCTGAATAGGCAAATATTTTACACTTAGAAAATATCTAGATGCTCATAATTGCAATGGGCAATTATACCCTGAGAGCTCAGCTGGTTCAGGAGCAGACATGTCATCAGTCACGCCTGTTCAAATGTAACTTTAAACAATTAGTGAGGGCCCTAGCTATCATGGAAACATTATTTTACCACAGGTATCCTGGAAACACTTATCACCCCCAAACAAAGCCACACCAAAAGAACAACTTCAGCATCTTAAATCAGGACTTACAAGGAATCACAGGCTCCAAATTATCTGCAAATTATGATTATCTGTGCCACAATTACACAGCCACCTTGCACGCAAGCATGTCTATTCCAGAACTCATGATTTTTTTTAAAGCCAAACATCTGTCTCAGCGGCAGAATTTAATCTCTTTTATTTATGGCTCTCCCAATTCCCCAAACAATTAGGTGGCAGCGGAAGGAGGGAGGCACCGACAGAGCTGATGTCTCTCCCCACACCACAGCACATCAGGCTCTCCTCCCTGGCACTCTGCAGTCAGGGTGGCATCGCAAGGTCGTGATGATTTGTGGCACCAGAGCATTGCAGAAGCCTCAGGCAAGTCTCAGAAGCCTTGGCTTCCCACTAGAGCTCACTGAATTATTTCCAAATTTACTGCTTACAGCAAGCAGCTGCCAAATAATCTCAGCGCCCACAGCCCAGCAAGGCAGAGAGGAGAGAATTAAGCTCAGAGGAGATGCAAAGTTTCTGTCGCCGCGAGATGTCACCGTCACATCCACAGCTTGATTTACTTTCTGGGGACCCAGCTGCACCCTCTCAGTGCCTGATCGTTCTGGGGCCATGAGAAAGATGACACTTCTCCAATAACACGTTAATGATAAACCTGTACAGCAGGGGACAGAATACTGCTGTTAGAGATCAAGATTCTCCCTAACACTTATTCAGAAGAAAAGAAAGAGTCTTTGTGAAGCTTTAGTTAGCAACTGCTAAATGATGCAAAGGCAAAGCCTGGGTCAGTGAGAGGAGCTGTGTGACAGAGCAGTTCCAGCTCACCTGGAACCACAAACATCAGGTGTGAGTTACACCTCCTCTGCCTCTGGCTCTGCTCACTCACCTGGAAATGCCCAACTGCAACTCCTACAAACTTAGCCAATACATTTAGAGAATTCTGATATTTGAGAGATATTACATGACACCACACGAGCTGTGGCTGTGACTGAGGAATAGTCTGCCAAGTTAGGGAGTGGATGTGTCACCAGTGAGCATCCAATGGAAGCCAAAATGACTTTCTGTCCTCACTCAGCTCAGTTCACTGCTGCTGTAAGAGCCTCTGGGCAGCGAACAGGGGACACAGTCCCACCACTGGAGCCTCTGGAACAGCCAGGACTGTGATGACCTCCAGGATTTCGGAGTCAGGAGTTTGGGAACCCAAGGCCACTAAGACCCCACTGAAAAAGATATTAGCAGCACATGACAGGGCTGGAGCTGCTTCAGGAGCAGTCAGGAGAGAAGCACAGCTCCTCTTGGCATCACAATGTTGAATTATTTCTTCCCAGCTCTAGTTTGTTTTTTCCCTTACCTGCTCCGTAGCATAGCATGCTCCCTTCATTACACCAAACTCCCTATCCTTTTTAAATAGTGATCTGCCAAAATTTTTAAAAGCATTTTATTTTGATTAGATATTTTTGACTGATTGTGAACAACAAAACCAAAAAAAGATAACTTGAGTAACAATATAAGTAATTTCAGTAATCTTCAGAAATGACAGAGAACTTGCTAAAAGCCATGTGCAACTCTAAAAATGTTCGTACTAGCATAAAAAAAAATGCAGAATGAAAAACATGTAATTACTGCTCCTTAAAATTGTGTATTTCTTAAAAATTACTCTGAATATTCATAGTTTTCTCACATTAAATCACTGTATTAATAACATATCAGTTTATATGTATTTATATGCAGCTCAATGACTAACATGCATATTAAAAAAAGAAAATGCTATTTGGTTTGGATAGGGCTTTTTAGAAAAGCTTTTTTTGCATTTGGCAAGCTAGATTAGCAGTCTTAGAGAGAACATAAGAGAGCAGATTTTTAATATGTGAAAGAAATTAACTACAATTTTTAAATGTTAAAATGACAAACTTACCCTAACCCTCACACCTCCACTACTGCATTTCCTCTTGCAGCCTCCCTTTTAAAATAACATTTTCTACTCTGAGATGGCCCTAATGAAAAAAGCACAAATATACTCAAGTCCCTTAAGCCAACCAAAGTTCACCGCAGCTAATTCTCTTCCAAACTTCTCATATTTACCAAATTCAGCAATGCTGTGTACAGTTCTGTGATAATAAAAATGTAATCTTGTGTGCTTTGCTGCTGGCACACCTGTCCCTTAGATATAACACATTCTCCCTGCCTACAATGCATTAAAAGTCTCTCCTCCTATTGCTATGTATTTTTCCTCTTAAATGAGGTGTGTGAAACAAAGGCCATCAGTGGCTGTTACCTGATATTTTTGCTTTCTCAGTTACGAGAGTTTTCCAATACAGCTGAAATCTCTGCTCTCAGAAAGCTCAGCTCCACAAGTTATGAAAGCCAAACTTGTCTGTCATCCATTGGTGCTGAGGATCATCCACAGCTGCCTGCAAACAGCTCCTTCTGCTCTTCCCTCACACCATTCTCTCTAGCAGTGTTTGCCTCTTCCCTTTTCTTGGTACTCATCTGAAGAAATTCATTCATTTTTAGTTCCACATAATTTCGAAAACCTTTTCATTTCTCACGCTCTGCCTGCAACGCTGTTTGTTCCTCCCTGGGAACAGCAGGGAGCTGCACAGACACTAATGCACAGGGGTTTTCAGCTTGGCTGTTTTCTCCCAATCTAAGGCAAAACTACCCAAATCCTTCACAAGCTCCATGTGCCTGGCCCACGTTTCTTCCTCAGTTCATTTCAGGTAGGAGAGTAATCTCCAAATGTATCTAGACATGAGAACATCTCTATCAGGCAAAACAGTCTGGGGGAGATTTTTTTAAAATTATGAACAAAAGACTGTGATTTCTTGCAAGCACTAAGGATGGCCTTGGACACTTCTGCCTTCAGAGAGAAGAACATTTAAATAGAGAAGGAGAGTAGGAGTCACATCCAGCAAACAAAAGTATCTGTGATGAATAGTCTGAACCAGAAGATGCAGAATTCCCATGCACAAAAGAGAACAGTTCTGGGTCAAATGACAACCTGTCAAAAAGGTGCTGGCCTCCTAAACATAGCAGAGAGATATTTAACATTAAAATTCTTGAATAAAAAACAGCCAAAAAGAGGAAAGGAGACTGCTGTGAGGGAACAAGCAAAGATCTTAAGGAACAGGCACCAGCAATTCCCATAGAGCAATGATATACTGAATTTAACAGCTACAGCAGAGCCACAGGACAGGCAAGGAGCCAGGTGTGAGAAAGAAGATACACGGAAAACTTCCCAGGTCTAGTGATCATGGTAGTGTTAACTTGTAAGTTTTCCTGAGGCTGCTATTTCAGAAAAAGCAATTCCAATGTATTAGGACTTTTTTAAAAATCCACACTTGAATACAAATACTGGAAAACTGATTGTAATCAACTGTTTTCTACAATAGTTGGGAAAGGACAACAAAAAAAGCATTTAACTCATGGTTAAAGACTGAGAAGTACAACTGGCCCACAAACCACACCTGAGTAATTTTAGAGGAGTTAAATCATGAAAACCTTAATCACAATTCATGCTGAAATTTCTGCGAGTTGAGTTTTGTAGCTGTCTCGATACACATCTAAAGCATCATAAAACCTATGAGAATCAGCAGTGAATAAATAAACATTTAAATAATTATTTGACAGAAAGGACCAAAATTCCTGACAAGCGTTTAGCCCTTAGATGGATGAGGCCAACATCTGATAAGATAGGAATACATAAAAGAAAAGCAGAATTCAACATCAAATTGCAGAACACTTATGGACAGTACTACCTCTGTCCTTCTAAGAGGTCTTGAAAAAGAGAAGGCTGTTCCCATCTTGGTTCTTTGGGCCTGGCTCACAACACCACCAACCTCTCTTACTGTGATCGGGTGGGTTTAGGACCTCAGCTGAAATCAGCCTTAATAAGGATCTCTGCTCTGTGCAATTTATCCATCCATGCTCTCAAATTCAAGTCATAATATTTAATACCTCATTCACACATAATATCTGTGAAAAGAGATTAAAATAAACATCACAGAAGTGGAAAGTCTTATTTCTATGGCAGCACTGACAGTAGCAGAAGCCTCAGAGGTAATGGGAGCATCGTTCTCCTCCGCAGGGCCACTCGCCAGGTTTTGTGCTGCTAGCAAGGACAAACAAATAAGGGAAACCAGAAGGACTCCAGTTCCTAAGCAACGCTGTGTTTCTGTACCCCACTCGGGCTCTGGCAGAGGTTTCTCTTGCTCCAGGCTCTGAAACAGCACACACAAGGTCTGTGGCACTGTCTGGGAAGCACAGTCCAGCTCCCAATGGCACCTTATTAAATCACGCTCTTCTTGGGCTGTTATTACTCGCCTGCATGATGAAAATCATTGCTTTGCCTTTTTTTAGGCCTTTGTGTTTCTCATCTATCTCAACAGAGCCATGAGGGCAGTGATCAGACCTTTCTGTGGCTGCACAATGCTGGGCAAAGGAAAGCCCTGAATCCAGAGGGAGGATCTCTGATGCAACCACAACACAAAACACAGCAGCAACAACGAGCCTGGACTCAAACCCACATTTTCCTCCTGCCAGTAGCTACATTTGGTGTTTGTGTCTCTGAACACTTCACCTGAGGAAAAGAGAACCTCTCTGGCAGCCACGAGGCTAAACTGCAGCCCCGGCACAGACCAGGAGCATGCACAGGGCCAGAGGTGAGGAGCCACAGGAGAGTCACCCAGCACACCCTGGCTGTGAACTCCTGGACGAGCTGGTGCCCCTCGTGCATGACGCTGAACCTGTGGAAACACGAATATCTGCCATCTGTTCAGGAAGACACGGCACAACTGAGAACATCAGGTAACGGAGAAAAACAAAACCACCTTTTCATAGTGTTCACTACAGTATTTCTTACACCACAAAGCAGTGGCACAGACCACCGGAACATCACTGCTACAGGACAATGAACCAAACAAAATATTGCTTTTCCCTAGCACACAAACACAGGCAAAATGCATCCTCTGATTGCATAAAGCTTCATGAGCAATTCTGTAGAAGGATTATTTTGTCTTCACGCAGTTGCCTAGTGATAGTATTTGTCCATCTGTTGTAAGGCACATTTCCATATCCAAAGGCACAGTAGACATTGCCATGTGCTGGAAGGGATGCAGGATTCTTGCCTTGCAAATCAGCCCATTGATCATAATGAAAAATGGCAAAATGCCAATGGTTCATGCACTGAGACATCTCAAGGATTCACAGCTGAATAGCTATTTAAATAATAAACTTGCTCTACTTCAAGTCATATTTAGAGCTAAGGATCAGCAGACTAACAACTTTTTCAGCAGTACAATGTTCTTTATAAGTAATAAGCAATGTAAATTTTTGCAAGCTGAAGCATAAAGCCGTAACTGTACAAATAATCACTACATATAAAAGTGGACCTTTTGACCTCAGTACAGTTTTTTCACTCCAAGGAATGCTTCTATTTATGAAGGGTTTACTTGTTCTGGCCCCATTTTTCCTAATGATGATCTTCTATAATCACAAATGGGTGGGGGGCTGATTTGAACAATTTCCTTTTCTCCTAAAATTGGTATTTACTTCTAAGCATCAGTACACGAAGCCTAAGTTGTTCCACCATAGGACTTCAACCACAAGGAAAAGAGAAAATGTTCTCCAAACAAAATTTCTCCTATATTTTTTATGTTTTAATGGCAGAACCACCCATTACTAAATGGAAATTATCACCTTGCTATTAATCTAACCATTCACCAATTACAGCAATTGAACAGATGTCATTAGTGAGCCTGGATCCACTCTGGTGAAAGCACACATGCTCCCTGAATCCTAGACAGATGAAATTTCAATTCTCACCCTGGTTTTTAGGATTCCCATGTACTCCTGCCTTTCTGAACTACATCAACAAAACCATAGCATTCAGTTACAAATTATTAGCACCAAAGAAACACAGGTTTAACCTTTACATAAATGTTTGCAGCACAGGCCAAGCACAGCACTCTCAGAGTTCACCACTAATGACTTTAACCCAGTCTGGATGAGCCAATCTTCCAAGTGGTTAAAGCTAATTTAGATTAGGTGCTAATTTAGGTCTGCGCCTCTCCTGTGAGCAGCTTGTGCCAGATTGAACACGGTGCTCTTGTGATATGGGATTACAGTCCAAAGAATTAGGAGCAGCTACCTAATTAATTTCAGTTAATAGCATTTAAACACATGCAGCTGTATGCAAACCAGCACCAAGGAATGCAATAATATTTCATTCCCAGAGCTACTGAGTGCCCATAACGTGGCCACGTTCCCAGGGAGGTGACTGGTGCCATGGCCCTGCGTTTGCCCATCTGAGCAGCACAGGCAGGACCCCTGCCCCTCTTTGGCACAGCACAAGAGCACATCCTGCTCCCTGCCCAGAGCCCTGCTGCGAGTCAGGAACGTAGGATGGGCAAGAAACAGCTGCAGTGAAATGCTAAAGGTGTGAAAAATGCAGTTTTCCAATTACTTAGTGTTTTCCTTCCAGCAGCTCTGCAGCCTCCCTGCCCCACACAGGTCTCTGGCACAGCCCGGGGTGGCTCTGCTGTCCCAAGGGACAACGTCCATGAGTGTCACTGGGCAGCCAGGAGCCAAATAATCCACTGCTAGAACAGCAGGGGTGCTGCTGCACACCCACTGATGGACTTTTTGCATGCTCAAATATCATTATGCAGCTGCTGCAGAGCGTTACCTGAACCTCTCGATTCCCCACGAGAATTTTGCTATAAGAAGCTTCTCCCTCATTTTTTTTAGAAGTCCTGCATTTAACTCAGTGGGGCTCCCAGGGGCTGTGGGACATCAGGGATGTGCTGCCAGCCCTGGGGACAGCCTCACAGTGAATTAACCTTGCTGGCAGGTGCTCTGGAGAAAGGGTCACTGGTTTGGTGTCACTGGGATGTGACACCAAACAAAAAGGATCCGTTCTCTGTGCTCAGCCTGGCAGCATTTCTGACCCATCAGTGAAGGACACTGAGAGCTGATGTGAGTGTTGTTAAAATCCTGTTCTGGGTCAAACACCAAGGCCATCAACCCAACCTAAATTCTGCTCCACTCTTTCCCTGACCTCTCCATTTGCAAGTCATAATTGTATCACCTTCTTTACTGCAGAGGAAATTAAAAGTACATAAAAATTATTACCTATGCCAGAAGTTTAACGTATATTAAAAAAAACATGTAAGATACTATAAAAATGTGCAAGGCTTTTACAGAGTGGAACACTGAAATCACAAGCAGGATCTCCACTGAAAATTGATACCAAGAGTTCACTGCATTTAAAAAAAATTTTGTCATCATGCTATCAATTCTTTTTTATTTTCCATAAAAATACCACTGCAGAAAGTCAGATTCTCCTCTACCCCCTCAGAGGTGGCAAAATGTAAATGTTCAGAGACGTCTGGATCGTTATTTTAAATGTCACCAAACCCAAACCTCAGCATTACAGGAGTTATTAGTTATATCCTTGTTCTGTTCATGCCAAAACGTTTTCTCTCTCATCAACTGTTCTTGTCTATTTTACTCTTAATTTACTAAGTTCTAAACTCACAGATGGCTGCAGTAAGTTTAGCTTACAGAGTAAGCAATCCAGGAGGAAAACTACAGTAATGAACAATGTCCTCAACAAGTCACACTTCAGTAGATCAATAACATCTAACTTTTGAAAGAATGCAGTAAATCCCTCTTGTCTGTCACATTCACACACTACAGATAATCATGGCAATCTGAGCTTATTTGAATAAACTGAAAACATAAAACTGATAATTTAAATCACTAAAGCATGTTCACTTTTGCTTTTACCAATTTAAAACAAAAACCTTTTGCCAATAATTTTTTCAGTGGAGTACAATAAACAAGCAGTAGGTTTCACAAGTCAGTATAAATTGAATTTAAGGTAGTACACTAACATTAGTATAACTACAATGTAAATCCCTGCAATGTTTTACAAAAAGAGATTATTTCATACATTTTTAATTACTTACTAAGAGAGCAACAAAACAACACCCAGTCAAATTTCTGTTTATCTAAACACTGCTTCAGCTTTTACCTTGGTAGAACTAGATCAGTATAAAAAGCAATTTCAGGTTAAAAATTCAGGTCATGCTACAGCCATTTTCTCATGCAAAAATTATACAAGAAAGGAGACCACAAAATTAAAGCTAAACCCATAAATGGGCATGTGTATATATCTGGAGCCATACATTTGCATTGTACAGAGTGGACAAAATCATGATGAAGAAATAACCACAGGAAACATGCCCTAGAAATCTCTAGAAATAAATTATTTTCCAACCATAAAACAGTCATAACATTGCTTTACAGTATATGCTAGAGTGTTAAAAAATCCTTACTGAGGAAGAAAAGCAACATGGATATTTCCGGAAATATTGATCTTCCCTCCCATTTTCCAGGCTTAGAAATTTTTCGCTTTCATTAAGTTTCGGTTAATCAAGCAGTGTCAGTGGTTAGCTCACCGTGTGTTACACCAGCAGCACCTGAATGCTAATAATGGAGGTTGGTGTTCCACTTGCCTGCAGAAGAGATGTCTTCATTTATGGATGGATTTAACAAGGAGCATGACCACACAGAGGAGAAACTCAATTCACCTAACTCACCTTCTAATTGGGGTGGGGAAGGAGGAGCAGGAGGAACTGTGAACACCAAAAAACGTGGCCTTATTGAAAACCTGCTCATCGATGACTCCACTAAAATGGAATTCGATAAAAACGGCAGTGGTGGTCTCTAATGCAGCTGTCCTAGCAGGTCACAGGCGTGCTGGGCTGGGCAACTCAGCCCCAGTGTCAATAATGCACTGAGTATCTTTTCCACAGGACCCAGCAGTCTCTCCCCTAGCTCTGGGTGAACACAAGGGTGAGGTTTGGAGCAGTTCCTTGCTCACACAGCATCCCAGGGATTTGGGAATAGCCTCCTGGGAGGGTGATAAGGTTATAGCTCTGCATTTCTGTTCTCCTCTTTCAGTTAAGGTTTTTAGTGTCACCTAAATGTGTTTTACGTAAATGCAAATCAAGGATTTGTTACTGAGCTGCATTTGGTATTTATAAACATCTGAGAGAGCAGGCACTGAGGCTCGTGGTTCATTGCTGCTTTAAGCCTATTGTAATCTACAGAATATGATCAGTTCTTGTGGCGGCTCCGAGTATTTAAGGTAAAATCCATTTTTCTTTGTCAACCACTTTATGTGATATGAGATGTTAGACACACAGACTGAGTCATTTTCTCATTAGCTCAGCCAAGCATATATGTCTTTCCCCATCCACTGCTTGAATTTATGTTATGAAAAGATACATATTTTGAAGCAAACCATTTTCTCTGCATGTTAAAAACAAAACGAAGGGGAGAAAGGGAACAGCTGAAAGTAATCTAAATCCCAGAATATATTTAGAGGGAAGAACAATGTATACTTCTACAGGGAGATAAGCCATATTGAGCTTATCAAAAAGAGAGCCCTTGGATGCCACAGTTTGCATGTGGCTTGAAGATAAAGAAACAATGCTGCTTTCTTCCGCTCTCTAATCCTTCAAATGTGCAGCTTCAAAATATCTCATAATTTGAGTATGGATTTATGATCAGAAATCAGGTACATTTCTTTTTTGCAGCTAATTACATTCAGAGTGATTAAGAAATCAGTATATTCCAGTGCTTTTGGAAAGTAAGCAGTGAAGTTCTAGGACTATTTCTGCAGTCCTGCTCACTGGGCTCATAGTCAGCATTACTGTACCCAGCACAGCTTTGCAAAATAGGGGTTTGCTGCATTCTGTTTATTCAAAATGAATATAGTTTTGATTTAATTAACTGCAAGAAATGGAGGTAATAAATCAGGAATTACATTTATAACATTCAAAGACAGAGAAACTAAGGGTCTCTCAAAAAAGCAAAAGGCTGAAATTCCAAGAATCGAATTTCCAGCCTCTCCAGCACCTGAGCAACTTAAATAAACTCATCCCACTAAAGCCACAAGACAGGCGCGTGCTTGGTTAGGACCACACACTTTTAGACAAATTGATTTGTGTGAACAGAGCTCACTCCTCTGACCACAGACAGGCTGGTGTGAGACTGAGGTGAGAATTTTTCCAACCTGAAACAGGACAAGCTGGAGCTACACCAGCAAGCTGCAAAGTGCTGCAGGGAGAGGGGTGCTCTGTAAAACTCTCCTGCACTATAACATTTAGTCTTTGCTGTTCCACTAGACACATCCCCGTCCAAAAATCACAGAATATTGCATTCAGATGTACTGCAAGTTGTGTTTCAGGGGAACAGTAGCTTGTTATTTTTGAACACGTCAGAACCACAGAGATTTCATAGCACGTGTATAAGCCACAAATATTAATGCCTGCTTAAGATGCTCTGTAATATTTTATCTGGAGATCTGCCAAATTCTTTGTCTGAAATTTGGCTAAAGTTTGATGATCACCAGTAGAATGGCTATTTTTGTATCAACATGCACCTTATCAGGAATAAAAAGACAAATTGTCAAGTGAATGGCACTGTTGTTACAAAGGTGGTATTTAAACAATTGGAGAACTTAGAAGTAAATAGAAGGCAACCAGCTAATTCCAGATTGCTTCAAAAAACAATTTTACAAAGCTCCATTTTCCAATTATTTCCCATAATGTGCTCTGCTCTGTGGGTTTGGATCTCCAGTGCAAGGCTGCAACATGAACTCTGCACAGAGTGCTAGGAAAAAAAGACCTCTTAGGCTATTTTGAAAAATACTTCTTTAAAAGCAACTAAAGCCAGAAGGAAACTTTTCATGCATAAACACAGTTTTCTGGCTGTTTATCACTGCTGTCAGGCAAACATTAGCTGTGCTCAGCATGGCATTTCCCCTCAGCTTTGTTTTGTAACTTCCATTGCATGCTGGAAATGGGACTCACCAAGAAGAGTGTTTTTAAAAGGCTTATTGCTAAGGATAAACTACTTCACGAAAATTCCATTCACACATTAAACATCCCACAACATTAAAACTATTACAATCTCACTTTCTATCCCATCTGCTTCTCGAAGTCTGCAAGTGCACATTCTCTCCACTTTTACATGACACTGCCAATACACACAGACTCCTGTCACATCCAATCCCCCAGGCACCCTGCATTTCCTTTTTTATATTGCAGTTAGCCCAGTATCTCATCTCTAAATGATCTTTTTAGACACCAGCTGTCTCTAGATGCCCTATGCCTCTTGTCCTTGCTCCTGTCCCCAGGTGGTAGCAAAGTATAACCTTCTCACAAAACAGACTCATTAGGATAAACTTCCTTTTTCTGGTTCCAACAGGAAAAAGAGTAATGGATCGAGTGATGATGACCTCCCCAGAATGATGAGCTCTTCTAAAGCCCTTTAAAACAAATTAAAATTCTCATGTTTCATTTTATTTATTAAATAGTACCTATGGCAATATATATTTTACTTTTGCCTACAGATGCCTGTTGTGGGGATCACCAAATATTGAGAAGTCTCACTGTTCACCTGTGGATATTTTCCCCTCTCGGAATGACCTAAAAGCTGCTGGAGGAGAGAAAAAACGAGTGGCTGAATTAGCAGAAAGATGGTGTCTCTCTTTGTTTCATTAGCCATGCAGACACACATTTTATTAACCAAAATAAATTGGTTTTAAATTTTGCTTGCTAAAACAGTGCTGCCACCTCCCCCACAGTCTCCCAGCCATCTCTGCCAGCGGCAGATGGATTCAGAAGAAACCTCTCCAGAGCAGCCATCAAGAGCATGTGCAAAGCTTCACTCCAGAGGAGCAGAAAGGGAAGGAGCTCTCTCAGCAGCAGCTGCTCCAGGAACAGCCTCGCCAGGTGACTGACAACAGCCTTATGGCATCCCAAACCTAGCCACCAGGAGTTATATTTTCTCTTTAACTTTCTGAAGGAAGATATACACTGATCATATCTTGTCTTTACCTGCTCACGCCTCAAACTCTATCTTTTAAAACTTAACACACACATCTCTAACAGGCACAGGCTCTTCTCATCAACCACAGACTGCCTGACATTTGCTGTGTGACATGTCCAACCTGAGCTCTTCCTGCAAATCCCAAACCCTGGTGTGCTGTGGTCAGAGCTTGTTCTGGTTTGCATCTCTCTGCCTTCAGGCATCCCACACTGTGTGCCACACCTTCACAGTCTGCAGACCAGGTGTAAATTGGAGACAAACCTCAGCACGCTCCTGCCAGAAGCACTGTGAGCTGGAATGATTGTTCTGCTTTCTGCCTGAGTATTTCCTGGGAGACTTTGCCCTCCTCCTGTGTGTGCACCATTGTCTCTTGCCTGGAGCACAGTGACTGAGCTCTGCCATTTCTAGGGAATGTTTGCTTCATGTCATGAAGACACTGGTTTAATAAACAATATCAAAGAGACTTGTGGTCCCAGACAGGTAAACTTCTGGCAGTTTAAAAATGTAACAAAACATTACATTTTCGCTATGGTAAGCTATTGTGAGGTACTTGCTGCAAACCAATTAAATTGACAGATACTAGAATCAGTATTGATAGCAACAGCTTGAAAGAGAAAAAAAATAAATAAAGGACAAAGAAAGAAAATCACCCAGAGATTTAGCTTCAAATGTTCCACAATTTGCAGACACAACCAGCTGCAGCAAATGGGATGTCCTGGTTGCTCCAGGCCAACACTGTGGCTACCCCAATTCAAACCGTGTTAAAATTCTTACATTTTAACACAGGTGCAATACTTCAAGTCCTTCCACACGGAGCTGTAACTGCCCTAAGAACACCCTTAAATAAGAATATTCGTTTACTGAGCCCAGGGAAAGCAAGCTGACCCTAAGCCCACGCAGGTGCCATCCACAAAGCTCACCATTCCTCGGCTCCATGGGCAATCCTCAGCTCTGAGCACCAAAGGGACAAGCTCACTGTAAAATTTAGTTATTCATCCAGCCTGAGAAAATGCCTGCAGGCCTCCCTTGCTCATCCCCAGAGAGCAGCCTGGTTTGCTGGTTGAGTGTATTTTCACTCTCTGAGATTATGATTATCGCTGCTGGAAGTGAGGATAACCTCCCAAGATATCATCGTGATTCAAAGCCTGCTTTGGCAAAGACATTTATTTGATTATCCAAGTGGCATTTAGGAAAATGTTTTTGTTATATGTATGTAAGCCCTAATGAATGAGCACTACACTGTGCTTATCCTTAAATCAATCAAGTTTGATTATGGAGGCGGCTGCCACATTCTCCCACAATTTTTAGAAATTAGGAAATGAGGAAAAGATTTTCTTTAAATCCTCTTCTTTTCCCACCATCACTTAGGCAGACGTCATTTCCATTATTCTGTAAATACCAGGTCTCCATCCTGTCTAATTGTTACTGTCAGAAGACCCATTTTAGACCCTCTACCTAAATATTACAGCAGAGAACCTATGAAAAAAAATAAATTGCAAAGCACCGAACTTATTTATTTGCTCGAGTACGAGGCTGCAGATGAATCAGAGCATAAAATAATCATTCTAATTGTATGGAATTAAAGATATCTAAAGACCAGACTCTATATTTAAAATAATAATTTATTATAGTGCCATAGACATATAGCCATACAGTATATTAAAATTAGTTCAGAAATATATTTAAAATATCTATTTTAAAAATACATCTCATTTCTCAAAGGGAACACGTCACAGCCTCCCTTGCTTGAATACAATGAAATTTATGAATGTGGATGAGGATTCTCAGCAGTAAAGGCTTTTTAACAGGATCAGGTTTTCACCTTCAAAAAACAAGAAACTCTTGTCTCCACTGCCTGTCCCACATTGCATGGGAGTTGTGCTGAATTCTTATGTCATCAGCCAATGCTTTGATTTATCCTTGTACATATACTGAAGAAAGAGCATCTCAAAATGTAATCACTGGAATATCATGACATACATGATAATTTAAGAGGTTCAAGCTTTCCATTTACTATCCTTTATTATAAAAGACATTTGTCCTTATCATTATTTAGCAGGGTGTAAAAAATTATAATATTTAATGCTGTACATTAACAGCATATTGCTACAACTTTGATTTTTAAACTTAAGTTTTTGCTATTTCATGCCTACTTCAAAACCAAAACCAAAACCAAAACCCAAATCCAGCCTTTTAGGCATTTTTTAGCACTGACTTGCTCTGAAGGTGCTAATTCACTGGGGAAACACATTCTTAGATTGTGGTAACTTTCTACCACATCCACTTGGAATGTACTTTACTTTGTCCCAGCTTTCTCCTACTACTTACAGATTGGCCTCAACTTTGTTTGTTTATATACCTTCAGAAATAGAAAATCACATATCTACACACCTATCTATACATCAAAAACTTGTTCCCAATCTTAATTATTTAGTTGAAAATCTTAAGGAGGCTGTAAAGGAATTATTTTCCTGCGTAACAGAAACACTGAAGGGATCCTGACCCCACAGGCACAGAATGTTGCATTCGAGTGCTCAGCCTACTCAGTAAGGCTTGAGTGACTCACACAAGGACATGGCTGCAGAATAAATGTTTTATTAATTATTTACCAATCGTCAGTGTCTCAATGCCATACTGAGTTAGCATTACTTTCTGAATAAATTATTCAGCTTTTCACAGTTCAACCCAAGCACAGCACAGCTCAAAAGATGACAAACCTGTGACACATAACACAGACCCACTAAACCCCTTCCCTCTCTGAGCTCTTGATATTTTAATCACATTTCTACCCAGGGATGCACTCCTTAGCATCAGGCAGTGTAAATCAGGAGATTACAGCCATAAATACTACAGAAACTCAGCGGTTGTCGGCACAGGAGCGCAACAAACGGAATGAACCCCTGGAAGGAGGAGGAGGTCACAGACCCAAGGTGCTCCAGCAGAAATTCCCCTGGCAGCCAGGCTGGCTCTGGATCCTGCCCTGCCCAGACCCTCTCTGGAGTCCCGCAGGACGAGGCAGAGCGGTCAGACACCCTTCCCACCGCAGGGAAATCCTCCCTCGCGAGCCACAGGGCACTGCTGTGACCTGAGGGTACAGCATTCTCATCATTTGCCCAATTCAAGTTTTCCACACTTGATCCTGCAGCTCTGAACGCTCTTGCTGCTGTAGAAAAGGCAAGTTCAAAATCCTGCCAAGCTTAGGGTCTAGGCACTGTTGTACAGCCATGAGCTCCAGAAGCTCACTGTCTATTGTGGTGCTTAAAAATAAAAGAGAGATAAAATGTCAATGGCTGAGTAAAAAATGACCCAAAATGCAAACTAGATGGGAAGGTTTTTGAGCATTTCCTTCTGCAGAGTTCCCCTCACTGGAGCAGCCTCTCCTGTCTGGGCATGGGGAGAGCAAACTGTGCCTGAATCATTGCCACGGCTCTGCAGGAATTACTATTTTATTATCTGACCTCACCCAGCCCCCCAAGCAGGGCAGCTCAGCACAGCTCCAGAGCGAGGGAAGCACGGCCCTGCACCCTGTGCTGGTGGATAAAGCACCTCCTGCCAAAATCAGTCAATCAATCAATCAATCAATCAATCCCTGGTTCAATTCAAGGCCCAGTCCCCAGGCACGGGGAGGATTTGGTTCACCATACAAACTGCTCCCCACAAAGGGACAAGAATGTCCTGCTCGAAGCAAGCGCCAGGCTGCACATTCCTGGGATGAGCTGCTGTCTTGGCCTCGTGGGATCTGAGATCCTCCAGAATGTCCTCCAGCCTGCGATTCCTGCTGTGCCCGAGGGGTCTCGTGCTTCAGGACCTTTACTCTCCTCAGCTCTTTCCTGTGCCACGGAGAACACAAACACCCAAACCAAGCTCCAGCCAATCTCCACTGGCACAGCAGAAAAGCCAAAGAGAGAAAGAGGCAACCAAAAAAACCCAAACCAACTGCCTAATGGATTATAAATTATAGAAAGAACATTCTTTGCTATGTAATTAATGGAAATTTACTATTTTTAAGCTTCCTGAGGGAAATTTTCCATGTCAAATCAATTTGTAGGTAGGACCCAAGAGGCAGAAAATCACAACTGCTTCAGTATGCTCCTTCATTACACTGTTGCTGGGGGTTTAATTTTCAGTCACATTCTTTGGTGACTTTGATCTTTCATGACAGTGTTAACTCTATTTGGTTCTCAGCGCTGCATTGATTTTAAAAAGCCTTTTGAGATACCCTCACTAATTATTTCAGTAGAAGTTTAATTAAATATTGTCACACAGGAATAAGCTGCTTCTTGGAAAAACTGCTAAACATTATACAGCATGTAACTGGAGAAAAAGGAAGATGGATAATTATAGCTGGCCAGACAAGCACATGAAGAAAAAGCAGAAAGCTATTTCTAAATATGAATTTAAGTGGAAGTGTCTGTGAACCTTCTCAGCCTCCTGAATGCATAGAAGTAGCAGGCTTCTTGCATTTGTTCTGTTTTTCATCTAGATATTTCTATATCAACACTTCCCCTCTCGCATCTCACCTGAATTTCTGGAACATAGGGAACTTTGTAAGATACAAATATGTCAGGATTCCTATTGGAAAGGAATTATTAACATTTAGTCAAGAATGCCTTAGGAGTGATTATCTTCCTTCAGACAACTGCTCATGTTTACTTTAACAAAACAGCCAAAGAAAAGTTGCAAGCATTTCTTTTTAATGAAATTCTTGTGCCCACAATTCCTCCCTGTTGATCTGTAATTGCCTTTTATTTTCCATATGGAGTCCCATAAAGTCATAAATAAAGGATATTAGATTTTAGCAGAGATTGAATTTATTCCTCAGCCAGACACACACGCACAAAAATGGGGCCTGTTATTTCTTTTTGTAAAATATTTCACTATCTTTCTATTTCCTTCTAATTCTTAGATTCTCTAGAGCAATGAATAAGTCTTTTACTACAGGTATTTCACCCGGCTCTAATGTTGAATGTCACATGTATATATTTCATACTGAGCCAGCAGCTAGTTAGTATGGTCCACTTGGAAAACTCAGCAAAAAAAGAAAAAAATCTATATGCCTTAGGTTAAGCACAATACTTTTTGCAAGGCAATATATTTTCATATTAACTGGTATAAATATGGCTTTCACACATAAATACCATACTTTTATGATGATGCCAATATTTCTTTTTGGGGAAAAAGAAAAGCTAACCTAATTTTGAACGAGGTTTAAGAGCAGAAGAACCTGTTTGGAAGGTGTATCATCCAGAACAAGACAGCAAAAAGTAAAATTAAAGCTTAACGAGAAATGAAATGAAACAGCAAAATATATTCATTTCTTAATCTGAATTTTAATACATGAACTGCAGAAGACTGTGGGATCAGACTTACAAGTTCCCTAGAGATTGAATAAAAGCCTCGAGAGGTTTGTAAGATAAACAAAAATGGTCAGATTGGACTGCACAGAAGGAAAGTAACACCATCTGCTTTGAGGGGGAGGGCAGCAGCAGAGCAGCGCCCACCAAAGAGAAGAGCTGCAAAGGAAAGGCAGGCCTCGGTCTACATTCTAACAGACCCTGAAGGGAAACTAAGGACTTGAACAAACCACTACTTTTAATCTCATTAATACATCTACAATATGGCTGGAACATTCCAGAACAAGAATTTGCTTTCCAGGCCTTGAACAAATGTGCGTGGCCATCTGGAGAGATTGTTCTCCTTCCAAATGGGCTGGAAAGCCTCTGAGAATAAACACTCCTTCTTGCAAATTAAGAATAAAACCACTGTCATTAGTGCTTCTTTGACACTATTCCCTGGTCTAGCAGAAGCTCTACAGGGCAGAAGTTTGTTCCTTGTTTAAAAAGAAGAGAAAAAAATAGCACTTCCTCATGTTACTTTTGAGGCATCCTAATAAATGTGATAGGACTTTTATCCCCTGTACAAAGATGTGGAGGCTCTCTAAATCCCCTCCCAGCAAGGGTTTAATTATCAAGTTCCACAGAACTACATCATTCTCTTCCTCATTAGGCTGCACAAGAGTTTCTCCATCTGTATATTAACTTCATTTTACTCCTATTAATTATCATCTTGTGTTCTTACTATAGGCCTCTCAACTCTGAAAAAAATTTAACAAATCCTGGAAAACTCATCACCTCTAAAGCAGTACCCAAGCTTTTCAGTCACTGCCACCCCACCTGAGAGAGCTCCCAGCAGGACATCCACCGTGGCTAAACTCAGTGACAAACCCTTCACACCACAACTCGTGTCTGATCACTCCCAGTGGAGTTTCACATCGCGATAACAGAATTCAGTTGGTTCACTTCAAAGTAAAGATCAGAGCACTGATCTCTGCTGTGACAGGTTCACCTTTCCCACAGGCTGTCTGCAAGTGCTGCCAGGCAGAGAGAGGCTGATCCTGCAGCTCCAGCCCAGCCCCTGCATGAGGACAAGTCCCACTGCCACCAGTGCCACAACGGGGATGCTGTTAGTGCAGTCATTGCTGGAGTTGGGGATGGCAGGGGATGGCACACTGATCATCTGCCCTTCTGCCACCAGGAACAGCGAGCACGCTGGAGTCACTGGTTCGGTCAGCACAACTGCACAGCTCCGGGCTGGGCACTCTCTGTGGGTTTGGAGCTTTATTCTCTGTGGGTTTGGAGCTTTATTCTCTGTGGGTTTGGAGCTTCCCACAGATTAATCTCTTCAGGCTGGGGCTGAAACATCCTCCAAACACATGCTGTAGCTGTACATAGGGGAGTTCTCTGGAATTGTTTTTTCCTAGTTCCGTTTACTTTCCAGCAACAGCCTGGCTGATACCAACAGATCTGTTTAACTAAGGAATAAATGAATCAGCGAATGCTATAAAACAACAACTGAAATCTGCCATACTGACAGTGGGACTGCAGGAAAGTCATTTATTGTGTCTCTGCCTAATCACAATTTTACAGAAACTGCCATCATGTTTTATGTACATGCTCAGCTCCTGAGGGCAGCAGTCCCACGCTGCATATTCCTGGGATAACACCGACACTTCCAGCTGTGGGCACTGGAATTTGAAGATGTTAGTAATTCTCTAAGGGAAACAGTCAAAATAACTGTATAGAAGGATAGGAAAGAGAAAATTGTTTTTATTTCTCTCAGCCATGTTTAACCAAAATAGCTTTGGGTGTTATCTTGTTTAAAAATTGGGGACAATTTGTACAAAAGACACCTGGTCCAACCATTTCAAAAGCAAATCTAGGCACAGAAGAGAAAGAAAAGTACCCAATTTTTGTGCAAAACTAGGGAACCAGATATCACTTCTGTTCTGACTTCTGAAATACATTGTAATTTATTTGTTTCTAACCTTTCTGAGACTGGCATTCCTTAACTGAAAAAAATAGAACAAAGCAAAAAAAACCCCACAAAAACAAAAGAAAAACAAAACCAACCAACCAAAAAAAAAAAAACCAAACAAAAAAACCCCCCAAAAAAACAACAAAAAAGTAAGAAAATCACCCAAAAAACCCCAAAACCAAACAAAACAAATAAACAACCAAAACCAAACAAACAAAAAAACCAACCAAAAAATGTAATGGGAAGATAAAAATACCCCAAAGTAAACAGTTCAACCAAATCAGATATGAAAGGGAAGAAAAGTCTGCAGACCTCTGTTATGGAGACTGATTATTAGCAAATAGATAAGCACTTAGAAAAGTCCTT
The DNA here is from genome assembly GCA_036630365.1 of Acanthiza pusilla. Lineage (NCBI taxonomy): Eukaryota > Metazoa > Chordata > Aves > Passeriformes > Acanthizidae > Acanthiza > Acanthiza pusilla. Next base: position 236,128 of record JAXCHO010000030.1, on the reverse strand, counting down.
CATCTTGATCAGAGCAGGAAACAACACAGGCTCTGCAGAAATAATGCCAGAAGGGATTTTCCTTCAGGGTTCTGTGGGAGCAGCAGGCAGTGACCCTTCACAAACTATTTATTCGACTTCACGTGTAGTGAAAAACAGCAGTCCCAGGCACATAATTTCTGATTTCTCTGCTAAACTGTTCGAGACCTCCAGAAGGACACTTAGCAATTCGTCCAGCTGAGCAGTAAACAACCTCTGCACACAGCAGGAACACGTGCAAAGCAAACTCCACCTGCATGCTCCTCTCCACATTGCCAGAGGCTGTTAGAACAACTGCATTTCATTTTTTAAAAGGAAAAAATCACCCAAACCTACACCACCACAGGAATATTGCATCACTTTCCAGAACATGTTGTTAAAGCTCCACATAAAGTACCATCTGATGTACTGTCAATAAATAAAATTAAACTCACATTTAACACAGCAATAACAAAGCAGGGAGCCAAGCCTCAGTTTATTCTTTGCAAATATTTTTAAGGTATAAGCTCATGCAGGTATTCCAGCCCCTGCTCCTGGCTATGCTATCCCTAAAAGTTCTGATTTGTCACTAATATGTCCCACCAGGAACAGCCACAGTCACGTCTGAAAATGTTTGATCAAGTGTCTGGGGAAGGATTAAGGAAAATGCATAGTGTGTAATTCACAAAAAAACTGGAAAAAAAATATAATTTTCTTAGCAAAGTGCTCATATTGAGGAATTCTGTTATATTCTAGAATTAAAAGACGAATTAATAGATTTCACACTGATCAGTTTAATTGTTCACAGAATTGCCCAAAGCTCCTTTGGAGCAGTGGGTAATAACTTAGTCTCCCTTTAAGGAAATTATTTCCTGATGCTTAAGGTGAGTTTTTTCAGGAGATGGCAAAAGAGTCTGACATAACCTCTGCAATCTGTGAGAGTGATACTATGCCATGGAAAACAAAACCAGTGATATATCAACCACCTACACCCAGGAGAGAGCTTCTTGATTTCTCTTAAATACTAGAAGAAATACACTCACAGAAATGCAGAGCCATGAAAGTACTTTAAAAAGTACTCAATCATTTGTTTTGTTACTTAAAACATCTAAGGGGAGTTGGAGAGAAGTTGATCCTTTTCTCCACCGCCCCAGCTCCCTCAGCCACTGCTCATCAGATTTGTGCTTCCATTTAAAATTATTTTATTGCCAATCTTTCTACACATTTGTGTCTACCACAACCGAAGCACAGCATGATACAACTCAAGAAAAAGCAAAACCCACAAATCTTTGTAACTGAGACGTTCTGTCAGAAACCAAAGATGCTTTGAGGGAAAAATATCTGAGGAATAGTTTCTGCCAGAACTCTTCTCAGGGCCATTCTCCTCCCAGGACATTGCAGCTCAGTTGCATCTAGACTCGTCTGTGATTAATGAACTAGAAATGCCTGAAATGTGTGGATTTACTGCTCATTAGCAGGGTGGTGTTTTGGTATTTGTTTTTTGTTTTGTTTTTCTAGAATGAATTTGGCCATAGCTTCCACGTTAACTGAAACATCAAATTAACGTGAAAAAAAACATAGCAGCACCTCACACAGTAAATTTCTTGGGAGAGTCCAATAGTTATTTGCCCAAACAGAATTAAGAAAGAATACACATCTCTTTTACAGAAGCAGCAAACATTAAAGAACCTGGTTTATAGCCATGTTCATTGTGCCTTAGTGTTAACCTCAGGGTGTGTTGAGCCGAGGGACACTTAGGTGAAATCAATGCCTGTTGTGTGTACACAGGTTTTTTTCAAACATTAGTGTACAGATTGACACGTGTTTTAATGGAAATGTCATTTACTGCATGTAGCCAGCCCCAGCACTACTGAAAGTTATGATTCCGTTTGCACTAACAGTGTTATGATGCTGCAGGGACAGGCAGGGACAAGCAGCAGCCTGTGGAATTCCATGTGGAATTCCATGTGGAATCACCAGGGACTGACACCAGGGACATCATGGAATGAGGGGCCTGACCCCTCCTGTGCTGCACCACTGGAGTGCAAATCCTCACTCACAGAGGCACTGCAGGAACAGAGTCCTGTGCAGAAACAATTCATTGTCACATTTGTTACTATTCCCCTTTATTCAGTGAATTGTTGGGCACACCTAAAGCCACTAAAGACGACAGAGAGAAAAACAATTGTTACCAGGCTAAATGCCAGCACCAAAGCTGTTCAAAACCTGTTCAAACCCAACCTACCCTCCCTCTCAGCTCCACAACCTGTTGCCCTTACCGATGGAAGGAAGGTTTGGGTGCTCAATGGCCTTCAGAAAGGATTTAGTGATGTGTAGGATGAGCTAACTAAACCCAATTAAGTACTGAAGAACAATCTTAAATCAGAAAAAAAGCTGAATGAGGTTAAGCACAAACTCAAAGGTCAGTATTTAGGCTCACAGATCCTGATGTTCAGTTGGGACATTAATTAATGCAACTTTTTTTTTTGCAGCCATAGAAGAAAAGACACATTTTTTTATAAAGAGACAGGGCTGGTCCTGGGTGGTGTTGGATATTCTCTGATGCCTGAAAAGGGTGATGTTAAAAAGAGATCTGTGATACACTTAAGAAAGCCTATTTTGCAAACCCTGAATTGCCCACAATAATCTTTTTAATGTGTACAAACCTCCACATATTTCTGTGTTAAATAACGCAGAGGATCAGTGCAGAACACAAAGATGTGCTTGTGCTGCTATTTCTCCATCTCATTTGCTTATTTGGGGCACACAGTCATAATTAAGCAATATTGATGGGATGTTTAAACAATTTCTGTATGTATTTGCCCACAGGGCTCCCAGCAAACCATTTTTTCCTATTCCAACAAGCAAAACAATTCAAGAGTTTTCACCAGACACACACATTTTAACTGTCTTTTAATGACAGAATAATGAATATTTCATGGCTGCAGCATCTGCCTTAAATGAGATCTTTTTATTGATGTTGGAATTTGTCCTGTAATGGTTTCATTTCAAAGCTGGTAGGGTTATAATTAGGTATTTTTCTAAATATTTGGTACTTTTTCTGATCATTCTGATAGGTACAATTTTCTCATAGCTGAATATGCCCATCATTAAAATGGCTCAGTTGTAAAGCAAATAGATCTGTTTGATCAAAAATGCAGTGTAACAAATTATGAGTCTTTTAAAAATTGTTTTTCAAATGTGTATTCACATCTTTGAACATCCTTTTAAAACATACATCACAACAGAACCAGCAAACTTTCACTTTGAATAACATGTCCAATTTTTCTTAGTTATGCTCATGAAAACTTAGTTTTATGCCACAGAGAAAAAACGAGAGAATTTTGTAATGTCAATGTACAGAAAAGATTCTGTATTGAACAACAGCAGAGCTGGCCATCTGGAAAGAAATGTACAATCTCTATAAATCTATTTAATTTGGGAAATGGGTGAGTTCTAAACACTGATTTTTTTTCCTCTTAAGAATATCATGTTCTAACAATTTTGCAAGTACACACAGACACATGTCTGTCAGGAATTAACAAGAAAGTAGATTGCAGCACTGAGATCATTGGTCAATGACCTCACTTGATGAAAATCCATAAATACCTCAGAGGACATAGTGGAATTTCTATTTGCAGTGTTAAGGTTTTATGAAAGCATTTTTTATTCAGGAGAGGAAGGTGCCTGTGGATAGTTCATTTATTTCTGGCCCAGGGTTTGCTCAGGGGAGGTTCCCATTGCCATTGTCACTGACACGGGAGAACAGTTAGGTCTTGTCTCCCTTTTTTGCCATGTCCCACTGTCTGTGATGCCTCCCCACGCCCTATTTCCCATCAGGACAGATAACCAGATCCTTTGGAAATGAAAAAACCCCAAACAACTCAGAATTATTTAGAGCCATTAAAAGGTAACAGCTTTTTCCCAAACAAGTGTTTTATGACAGTGAAACCATCAGAAAACCTGTGTAGCACACAAATCCTGAGAAAGGCAGCTGTCTGCTGGCCCTGACACTCAGCATGTCCTGATTCCTCAGTCTGAATACCTTCATCCCAAGGAACACCTTGGGAATATCTTTCATCTTATTTGGGAAAAAAATGCCTGGCCAGAGACCTTTGAGGTGCTTCAGAGTTGATCTTTATGTGCAAATAGTGAGTCAGGACCTCAGTGTTTAACAGTTCATCTTAAAGTCTCTTAAAAAAAAAAAAAAAAAAAAAAAAAAAGAAATTGATTAAGTGGTACAAACTGCAAACAGCCAATACCCAGCATCTAAATTATCTCTTAGTTTAATACCACTTCAGGGGGAAGAAAACTGGCCTGTGGCCCAAGGTCTTCATTTTAAAAGAGCTCTTTGTTATCTTTATCTGTGTCCATCCAGAACAATAATTGCGGAATTCCACACAATAATAATCCAGAACAGAAACTGCAGAATTTCACAAAATAAAAATAATAATAACAATAACAATCATAATAATCCTTTCTCAGTAATTGCCTACACACAGAGTCTGCAGGGCACTGAGTGGAGGTAGCTCTGCAGAATTCACTGCATCCTCAGGACTCAGACTTCCCTACCTCGGCTTGTGTGTCACTGCTGCTCACAGCTCAGGGAAGAGCAGCAGTGCAAAGGTTCTACAGTCCCCGGCTTTGATCAACCACACTGCAATTAGAGGCAAACAGAGTGAAGACAAGTTAAGTCTCAGTACAAGTACAATGTGCTCAGATGACTCAAGAAGAAGCCAAATACAATTATTAGTTGTGGTTTTCTCCAGGACCATGTTTCTCTGCTGCATTCCAAGCTTGTCCCAGAGCTGTGGATCACCACCATGCTCATCCCTGCGCTGGAATCATCTCTGGGAGCACTGGAGGCACTGCCTGCAGGACCTGACACCGTCAGCATCAACACCAGTGGCCAGGCTCTGCCCTGTTCTCCAGAAGGAGTGGAGATGATGGAGTAAAAATGCACAGACGCAGCTAAGGCTGGGCCTTGAGCAGCAGCACAGCACCCTCCTCTCTCAGGAGCCCCTGGGCTTGGTTCATTCTCCGTCCTCAAAAGCTGTTGCTGCTTTTGACTCCAAAGCAGAGCTCTCCACATGCCGTGCAGAGGTGACCAAGGCCTTCAGACTGTGCTGGGAGCATTGAGGCATCAGCAATCCCCAGGGCACTGATGCTGCTCAGCTGCTGTGCTACAGATCCCTACAGATCCCTACAGATCCCTACAGATCCCTACAGATCCCTACAGATCCTAGCTGCCATCCTAGAGATCCCAGAGAGAATGAACAATTTCTACCACACCTGATATCCAAAGGACCTTGTGAGAAGAAGATGTGTCACAGGAACGTGACACTAACAGATGAATTGTTATTCCCTGACCACCGAATTGGTGTGGGGAAGGGTCACGGGAAGGTTTGATCTCAGCACATCACTGTGGTTACTAAACTCCACTTACAGCAGCAGTTATTCCCTGGACAGCAGCAGAGCAATGTCAGCCTTATTAAGCCCACCCCATCAACTGGAAATCGCTACTATGGTTATGTGGTTAGGATTATTAGGATAATTAAAGTAAAACTAGTTATGAAAAGGTCCCATCAAGTTTGACCTTGAATAATTAGGTTTCTAATGCATAGTAAGGCCAGTAGTAACAAGCTACTGTGAAAACAGAAGTTCAGAAGTTTTTCTTGCAGGCAGAATTTAAAGGAAACATTTTGCTTTTCCAGTGTATTTAATTTTCAATATGGAGTCTGCAATGAGCTGCTAATAATCATGCACTATGCCATCAGGGTTTTGCACCTATTTACATATAAATAGTTCAGACCTGACTTGGCTACCAACAGTGCTTAATTTAATTTATTGTCCTTTGGCAAGTGAATAGTCATTGGTTTTCTAGCACTTTTAACCTTAGCAAACCCTTGGGAAATAAAAATTAGATTGAAAGAAAATTACTACTGGTGGAGAACAGCAAGCAAGTGACAGTAGCATATATAAACCTCAGGCAGCAGTGGAATAACGTGTCATATTATTGTGTGCTGTCTTCTAAAGTTCAGTATTGCTTTCTTGATTTACACTTCTGTAATTTTTTCCAAGTAACTCTTCTTGCTTTGGGGACTTTTGCATCTAACTTCATGTTTTTCAGCCAGAAAGAGGATTAACCTATTTACCATCAAAAGACACATCAGAACTAATAAGCATAAACCAGCAACATGCAACCAACACCTGAGCACTACTGACTGAACATCAGAACACCTCTAATTGATCATCTCTCCTGTGCCACTCGCAGGAGAACATCTCTGAAGGGCCACATTTCAGCCCCTGCAGTTAAATGAGAAAATACAACACGTACTGCACTCTTCCTACAACAAATAGTTTGGGAAAAAAACAACATTTTGGAATTCCTGACAGCTGATACGTACATGAAAATGCTGTACAATTCATTTTCCTGAATTAAAAGAGTGAATTATTTCAGACAGGAAAGAAGTTAGAGGTTTGTTTTGTGAAGTTCTGTTGTCAGAGCCAAACATATCTGAACTCCACAAACATGGCAGCAGGTTTAGAAAATGGGAAGTCCTGAAATGTGGAAAAAAATTAATACAATTTTTATGCCAATACGTTTTAAGCGAAGTATTTTTATGTCAATACATTTTAGGTGAAGTATTTTTATGCCACAAGTGTGTTACCAGCAACAGGGGATTTTTCATCCCACACGAGATTTTTGTTTAAAAAAAGAAAGTCAATAACCATTGTTCAAGGAAATAAATTCCGTTTTCAGCTTGGAAATTATTTCCTTTTCTGCACTTCTCCAAAATCATATTTTGCTTCACAGTCACCTTCAGAGAATAATTTCCGAAAATAAACTTTTCTATTCCTGATGTTTAAAGCACAAACATATTGTAAGTACTTGCTCAAATGAACCAGAATTGTGTGCCTTGACATGGTCCTTACTGGTTTGTTTCAGGTGCTGTCATCTATTTCAGCAGAGGATGAGTCACTGTGAAATGCAAATCCTGTTTCATTTCCCATCAGTCATCATTCACCCTGAAATTTATAAGATTTTAGCAAGTTGCTATGTTATGCATTAGGTACTTAGGCTATTTACTTCTATAATGCAGCATCACTTTATCCCTTAACTTTAAGTGATTAAAACCCTCTGAGAAGCAAGAAAACATTAACAACTCCCTTTCTGCTGGTGGGAGCTGTGTCAGAGAGCTCACACAAGAGATATTAGGGTAGGTGCAGGTGTTTCACCAGGAGGAGATGTGCCCCGGGACTTCCAGGGAAGCCAAATGCACCAAACGCCGAGGCTGCTCAGAGCTGCCTGAAGCAGCTCAGGGGTTTGGGTAATTTGCTCTTTTTCAAGTACAAGATGGATTGTGCCTGCACTGCTGAGTCGCTCCTCAGCACGGAGCAGTTTGCTTTGCTCCTCAGCAGGACTCCAGCCCTGTGCTGCTGCAGTTTACCCATGCCCTGCATCCCAAAAGCTCTGCTTTAGCGCCAGCTTGGCGATAGCCATGCTGGGCTCAGAGCATCGCTCTGGCTGCGGCACTGCCCTGTCTGAGCAGTAAAACTGCTCCGGTTCCTCTGCTGACATTCCAATGGCTTTTCACTAAAAACTTAATTTCCACTGGATCAGCAGCTTTTCAGAAAACAAGCATTTTGAACAGAAAGAAAATCTGGGTTTAGAAAATCAAATTAAGTAATTTCAGCTAAAGCTAACATGGTGGTGACCTATTGTTGAACTGAACTGATCTGTTCAGTTCAAGATCAGCATGTACAACAAACACGACCCTACATGAACATCGTGGAATTTGGCACTTCGGGCAACTGAATTTGTGTACTAAACTAACTAAAGAATAACTGTAATTTCATTTAATAAAAAAAAAAAATTGCTTGAATGGCAAACAGTGCCATTTCCTAACCTATTTTTAAATGTTTGTGTTCTATTGGGGGAAAAATCATTAATGTTCAATTTTTTTTAAACAATTTGGGCTGAAATTTTTCACAGAAAAGAAATTGTACCTGCCGGTAAACACTTTGAAAAGGAACTTGGGACTTCAATCCTACTGAAAGTAGCTGAGATAATGGCCTGTGTCACTTTTGAAAATGGAAGAAAGCTCCTGTCCATCCCAAAATGCATTTTCTGTGTGTTTACTGCTATTCTACACCATGTGTTATACATTAAAACCAGAGCAAAGCCAGCCACTGGAACCAGGTTTGGTGTTACACATCTGCTCTGAAATCTCTAATGACACTTTTTTGATCAGGATCATCCTCTCTGAAGGACTGCATGGGGCTGAGCTGCTGGTCATGATTTCAGCCCCTTTTTGCCGAAGAAGTCTTTACATAGAGAGGTTTGATTGCACAATTTTGCCAAAGATAGGAGCCCTGTCACCAGCCTGGCCTCGATGCAAATGTTATGAGCCACAGCAGCTTCCAAACGCAAGACTTCCCACAAACTAGGATCTGAATGGAATGAATCAAGAAGCAGACAGAGAGGATTATGAGTCTGTGACTACATTCTGACATATATTGGATTATTAGGATTTGCATTCATTAGGAAAGTTAGACTGGCATTTGCATGAGGCTGATATATTGTGCAGTTCATGGAAGTGCTAGAGGTAACAGGAGAGGGATAATTACACTGTGCTGCCTTTTTGTGACGAGCAGCTGTAGGTTTTGCACACTCTGACACTGCTGCTGGTTTGTTATGCCGAGCACAGCTCTGATCCTTCACACAGCCTCTGCTCCCACACGACTCTGATGAGGTTTGACTGATACAGGGAGCTCCCCGCACAGTACTTATTAAAAACTAACCCTGTGCTAACTACAAGTTTTCATTAAATATATTGAGGGTTAAATCAGAGCTTCAGCTAAAATCCTGTGTAAAATACAATTCATACTGAGGTGCACGGATTGCACCACAGTAATCACAGGCGAGGTTGTGAGGTGGACATGTGACCTGCACTCTGTTACAGGCAGTAAAATAAATCAGAGTCTATAGGAGAGAAGAGTCCTACCCTATATCTATTAATTTGCTTTCTGCATATTTGGATAGACCATGAAAGCTGCTTAAATGGCCCCTCTAGTCCTTGACTATGGGCATCTTTGAGTTTGATTTGCTTGTAACAGAATTCATCATCTTAACTCAAATACATTAGCTTCAAATTAAACCCTCATGACAATGATTTACAGCCTTGAAAATCCTTTCACCCTGCCCCGAGGGAGGCATGGCAGGCAGGTAGACTCAGAGTTCCTCAAAGAATCTTGAAGTTCTTCCTGAGGAGCAGCTGTGCTGTGTGTCCTGCCAGAGCCCTGGAGCTGGAGCAAGAGTGACGGCGTTGGAGCAACTGAGACAAAACCGCACAGTGCAGGGGCAAAGCAGAGAAAAGAGAACACTGGAACTAAGTTCTGAGGAGGATGAACACAGGATTATACTGCTAAATGTGTTTTCATGACAGGTGAATAATAAGCTCTTATTGGTGAAATGCTGCTCCTTTAGCCTTCAGTATTTAAAGTATTTATGAAGGTTTATTATTAGGGACTGCACTAATAGAATCCTCATGGGTCCACACTCCACCAGACCACCTTCTGGTGTGGACACGTTTATTTCCTTTGCTTTCAAAGTTAGTAAAAGAATAAAATAATAGAATCCCCATTTGCTTTACAGAGCTAAAGGAGCAATTAACTGTGGGAGCAAGAGGCACAAAGAAAGAGACCTCAAGCTTAAGCTCTTTGATTGCAGAAAGAAGCAGAACTATTATCAACATCAATATAGAGAGATCAGAAGCCTCAATACGAAGGTATTAAAAATGCACACAATATTGATCAACAGGTTTACCCTAATTATGTAGGAGAAGCTAATTCAGCCAACTGTGTTTTCAGACTTTCTGGGTGAGGTATCTCCCAGCTCATGAAATACAGACTGATGCTATGAATCCTGACTGACAGCTTCATTTGAGTAATTTGCCACAGCACACTGACATTTTATTAAAGCTCACTAGAAGACACATTGAAATTAGTGGGGGAGACTCTCTTGCTTTCAGCAGGCTTTGGGTGAAGTAATAAATGTTATTTTGGATAAGATGGTGGGAGAGCCTCTAAAATCCACAGCAGCAGCTTCCAAATTTCCAGTAAATGAAAATGAGTGGGAGTTGTGCACCTGAGTCTCCCTTTGTGCTTTTGAACACTCCTTTATTGCACAGAACATTTGTCAGCATAGAATGCCAAGAGAAAAGCATGCAAGCTGCTGCACCTCTGCTCAGATACATCTCCCCCAGGTAAGTTTGCTCTCTCTTGTTTCCTTCACTTTCCTACTCTAGTTTCCTTTTTCAGTCACCAATTTTCCCCAGTCCCTCCTCCCATCTTACCCTCTTCTGTAGAGCTATTCGCTGCTGCTTCCACCAGGCAGATCCAGGAGCTATTGCCCTGCCGAGCAAGATAAAGTTTCTCTCTCACTATCATTCTCACTTCTGAGACTCTCCTTCCCAGATTGTTCAGCTCTTAGGATGTGGTGTTGTCTGTTCTGATTTTGAGTCAGAAAGTGAATCCCTGAGAGCAAAGGAGACAGCAAAAGGAGCATCCCTAATAGCCTTCAGCCATTCAAGCCCACGTCCCAGAGCAAGGCAGCCAGAGAGCTCCAACGTGTGTCACCAGACCCTTTCAAGAACACCGAATATTACATTTTTATCTCCTGTTCAGTTCTTGTGTCTTAACAGCAGTGGCTAAAATAAAACAAAACAAAACAAAACAAAAAAACCCAGCCTGTATGGTTCCAGTATGCACAGTTCAACTGTCAGGAGAGGAACACTTGACAAGAGGAAACAGAACACACAGGGTGGGCTATGTACAAACCCAAGAATCTGTGATAGTTTTCCATTCCTATTTGGTTCACATTTCTATTTACAGGTATTGCAATTTTTTACGCTTTTTCTTTATGGAGTTATTGGCCAGATTCACCTTTTATTCCCTTTTATAAGGCAGAGATGTGTTCCTGAACTGTACATTCTCTACCTATTTGTGACTAACAGTGATACTGAAGTGCCATGGTTCTTTTAATTTCAAGCACAGTTGAGGCAGAACTTAATCCCTGAACCAGACCCAAAGGCCACTGAAATCAAAAGAAATTCTGATTAGTTCCAGTGAGATCTGAATCAGTCTAGAAAAGAACACTTGCCATAGAAGCTAGCATAGGATTGACTCCCTTATCAAAAAGTCACTCACTCCAAAGCACATTTGTTATTAATTCTGCTTCCTCCTTAATTCCACCCTAAATAGTTCCAGCTTCACTTCACTCTCTCCTTGAAAAGTTAAAACTTCCAGAGGTTTTAAAGACACTCTTTGTCAAAGGATCACTGGAGGGACCAGTGGAAATTTAGGCATCATTAATTAGACCACGAGAATTAATTTCTATAAAAATTGCCCATCTGTGAGTGCTAATTTAGCAGCAAGTAGTTATTTTTCTCTGCTGGAAAGGTAGATAGAAAGCAAGCTGAGAAAATAAAAGACAAAAGAAAATAAGACAGGAAAAACAGTATGAAGCTTATCAGTAGAAAAAGTTAATTACATTTTAAAGCCCTTAGTCACCTAAGCTTCTGTGTACAATAGAAACAGAACAAATTATCTCTGCATTTTTTAAAAAACTGTGATTACAGTTCTATTTGTTACTTTTCTCTCATTATCCTTAACTGAAGAAATATCAAGCACCTCTAATTTCTGGATAATGTTTTGTCCCTTTTTACCTGACTCCTTGTGTGTGCATTCTAACATCCAGAGATGTGTGCAGCCATGTGAAACATGGAACCAGATGGCTGCAAGGCACTGCGGGCTCGTCAGGACTGGCCAAAAGAGCTCCCACCAAAGTCCCAGGCTGCAGGACATCAGCAGTGAATCCTACACTCACACCTTCCCCAAGACACCACTGCAGACTCGCTCACAGCAGAGGCTAGTGAGGTGCACAGGGGCTGAGCCAAAATATCCTTCAGAGCACAGTGAACTTCTCTTCATTTTTGTTGGGGGTTTCATTGACAGACACAAACGCTGTATGCCCAGGAGAATAAAAAGAGGTCTCAGCATTGCCTCTCTCTCTGGTTTAATCAACTCATGTGGGAAGAGTTTCTGGACCTCTGAAAGCTAATACCCATTTGATGATCTGTGTGACAGCCTCAGAAATGGATGTTTCTGTGGCAGTGGACAGAGCACTGCATGTGTGCACTGAGTGAAACCCAGGGCCCTTCTGCCATAGGCTGCTGCAAGGATGTTGTAGGAAATATTAGAAAAGAAACCTTCCTGCCTGGAGTCCTTAGTGGGTCACCTCAGCCTTCAGCTCTCCTGGCAGCTCAGTCCTCTCCTTGGGATCTAATCAAATAAGAACAAAATGATATGAACCTGCTAACGGCCTCGCATTGCCCAAAAGGAAATCACTGAATTACCGTGGGATGCCTGCTCTGATCAGAAACAGCACTGCCTTGACTGAGGCTCTTCGTTTGGCAGAGGCCAGCAGGGGATAAGCACTGGAACTGAACAGCACTAAGGGGAAACCACCTCAGAATATGCTGCTGCAAAGAAGATCAGGGAAGGGTAAAAAGATCACAGACTACACCCACTCCTCCTGAAGCACCCACAGACAGTCTGATGGAGCTGGCTGCCTTTGGAGCTGAGCGCAGGCACCTGGCGGTGAATCCACAGGGCTCGGAGCACCAGCCCAGCTCTCAGGGCTGGAAACCATCATTTGTTCCATCCACACACATCTGTGGATTCCTTCTTTAGTCAAACTCTAAATATTTGAAAGTTAGCAGGAAAATCTCTCCTTGGGCAAGATTATTCAACCTCTGCCTGTCTGCAGCTTAGTCACAGGATCTCCATCCTCCTTGGGCCAAGCTTCACTGCTTTATTTCAGCTTCAAATCTCCATGGAAATTTCTATCAAGTATAGGCTACATGAAGCTGCACTTCACCCTGTACCTGCACAGGACTGTTTCTAGTCTCCAGCACGCGATCAGAGGTGTTTAGCATCAGCAGCAGCTCTCAGGAGCCCTGTGCTCCTGCAGTGCTGCTGACCCAGGACCACCACTGGTCCCAGTCCCAGCCAGATGGTTCCCTCCTTACATTTGTCATTCAGCTGTCTCCTTTCCTGACAGCCACAATTGTTTTTCTGGGCTGTTAATGGTGGAATTTGGTAATAAAGTGCATGTTATTTGATTCTGAACAGGCAATTAGACTTCTTCATTTCGTTTCTAGGGCTTTAACTGCCTGACTTGACACTAATGTGAGTCAACTAGCATCCCACTCTGCTATGCCACTACCATTAATGCCAGTGCAATGTGCACAATAATTTTGATATAATATATCACTGGCAGCTAATCTCCACATAATTCACCTCTTTTTTTTGCCCCAAATTGGTCTTATGGTAGGATCACACATTCCCTAATTAACACTTCTTTCCATGGTTACTAATGAGTGTGCTGATACCACTTCTTCAGGCTGCCTCGATCATAATAAAGTCTTGTGGGTATATCCAGCTCCAACTGTCTGCTTTAATTAAGACACAGATGTCACTGACTTTCACTTAACACTTAACAGACACATAGTCCCCTGGATGATAAGTGGGAATGAAAATGCTTTGTCTTCTGATTCTTTCTTCATTTTGCATGGCAGGACTCTGGGAAATGTCTTGGATAAGATACTGGGAAGTGAGACTGGTAACTATGAAAGCAGCACCTGGGAGGAGGCCAGCCCTGGACTTTTTTAAAGAAAAATTGAGCTAAGGCAGAACACAGTGAATTTCTGGAGTACAGAGGAAAAAATTATTTACAGAGGATTTAAACAAATTGCAGGAGAAAAGACTGACATTCAATCAGACTTGTCAGGTTCAACTATGGCACTTCCTGCAGCCTCACCAGAAATTAGAAACAGTCAGTTACATTAATTTCAGGTTTTGAGGACAATCTGATCCAAAACCTAATGAAGGAGGGGATCTCATTTAGCTTTTGTGGAGTCACAGAATGCTTTGAAATGGAAGAGACCTTCTAGATCACTTTGTCCCCCCCTGCCATAGCACTTTCACTAGACCAGGCTGCTCAGAGCTGTGCCCAGCCTGGCCTGGGACCCTTCCAGGGATGGGGCATCTCCCTCAGCCTGTGGCCACACTCCTTTCCATGCAGCCCAGGATGCAATTGCTTTTCCTGGCTGGAAGGACACATTGCCAGCTCATGTCCAGCCGCTCATCCACCTTCAAGTAATTTTTGGCAGAAATTCATCCATTCACCTGCCAGCCTGCATTGATATTGGGGCTGCCCACTCTCTATAGAAAGCTTTGTTGGACTTTGACAACACTGGATCACGGAAATGACAATTTTCTGTGAAGGATAGTCCATAAGAAAAGGCAGAACACAAAATGGAAATGCAATGTCTATTACAGAAAACTTTTCAGTAAATTACTACAGTATCTGTGCTATTCAAAGCCATCCTCAAGCTCATCCTTCAGGAGGCTAAGAAGATGGAAATCAGTATTTGACTGGACCCTTAACAATTTTTTAAACTTTTTTCTTCAGATCTTCAAAGGATGAAACGTACTGAATTCTCCATTGGCCTTATTTCCTCTCTTCCATTGCCTCCACCAGGGAGGAAAAAAAAAACAACAACCCAAAACACCAAAAACCTGCTCCACATTATCACAGCCCTTTGTGTCCATGCTACAGTCTCTCCATCAGACCAGCTGTCCCTTTGGTCACACACTTGCAGGAAATGACTCCTGGCAAAGGAAAGAAAAAGCTTCAGTTTCATAAATAATCCAATTTTAAGGGGCAGATCATCACATCTGGACTTAAGACAGTAAGTGACAGGGGCTATAAACAGGAAAATAAAAGATTTTGTGGCATTTGTATCCTGTAGGCAGGACAAATCCTTCCAATTACACAAGATCCTGGCTAAAGTCATTACTTGCTCTTCAGAAGTCTTATAGCATTTTTCATTCTTTGCCGAATTTATCACACTAAATCCCTTCCCTATGATCAAAGTCTTCTGGGATATAGAAACTGAAAGATATAAAAGTGCTTTGATCCAAGGGGACTCTGATGAAAATAGGCTTCAGTAGTACAACCTCTTAATTATTACCATAACTCAGCACGATGCTATCGCAATGTCATCAGCAGCAAAAGACTTCTCAGCAGTAAATACTGATTTGGGGATCCACCCATTATTTCATATGCATTCACAGGTGGTGCTGATAACCTTGTTCAGAAGTTCCTCAAAATAATTAATTTTTAAACTACTATGATTTTTTGAATACAGATTATTCTGTATTACACCTCACCCACCTTGACCAGAGAGTGAAAAACACCTGCATGGCAATACTTCACATTTTAAACAGTAAAGCTCACTTCCCAGCAGAGATCCTGCTCAAAAATCAATTATTTCAATGGAGGAGTTAATGTATTTTTTATTTTCCCTGGTGTCCTAGAAACATTCAAGGAATACAATGTCAGCAGAGGGGAGAGAGCAGCAATCAACAATAAAAAAATCAGCTTGTCAGTCTAAGAGATTTGTCAATCGATCACTTCCATAGCCAGACAATATATTCGATACCAAACTCAAAATACTAATTCAGATAGGCATTCCCCAGTTGTGCTATTGCTTTCCATTGCATTCCTCACATTTTTTAACAGATGTTTTAATTATCTAAATTTTGCAGGACTTTCTACATTTCTGTTTGTATTCTAAACAGGAGAGACAGAACCATACGGAAAAAAGGTTTCTTGGACTTGCTTCCCATCAACCCCAACCTCCTGCCTAAGCCAACGGAAGCCTCATGGAATTCTCCCTGCCTTTTTCACCTGCACCAGCAATTCCTCTGTGCTCAAGGTACCTTTTTTCTTTCTTTAAAAGCAGTATTGCTTTCTGATGGGAGCATGAGCCGATGGCACTCTCCGTGCCTGTGTCTCCTTCAGGTGCATGTACAGAATATCTCGTGCCAAACCAGCTAATTGCGTCACTGTTCCCTTGCTGTAGATAATGCCAAAGCTTCAGCTAAAGCTCAGCCCTTCCTCATGGTACTTTCAGTGTAATTTCTGAACAAGTGCATTAACCCAGTAAATGCCTGAGTTTGAGGAGACACAGGTGGGAATTTAAAAGCGATTTTTCCCCTCATCTCTGGGAAGAAGTGCACTGAGTACTGCGAACCAACATTTCCAACCTGGCTAGTGATTTTTGCAGTGCTGCTGTGTTTGCCATGCTCGAGAGCCCAGCTGGAGCTCACAGACTTCATCTAACACAAGCACCAATTACACACAAGTCCCACTGAATCATTAGGAGCTGAAGGTTATCAGCATTCCTAAAAAACATAATTAAAGAGGACAAAATGAATCTGCTGCGATAATTTGGGCAGGCAAAAATAACAGATTGCTTTGGAAAAAGCATGGCCCACCTCTCATCCAAGGTCACACAGCACATTTATTGCACAAGAGGGAACTGAGTCCAGGTCTTCCAACAGTGTAAGAAGGAATATATTTATATAGACATTTCTACAGGAGAACTGCATGGAACTAGGCTAATGATTCAGCCATGGGTTCTGCAGTACCATGTCTCTCATGCTTAATTTGAGTGACATTGATGAAGCATCGCCATCTCTTCATAATCATCCCTACCCTGCAGACTCTGGAGTACACCAGAGATACTTGTGAGGCCACTTAGGAAATACACATGGGCTCCTTGTCTGGGCAATGAAAAATCAAACTAACCAGGTACTGGCTTCTTTTTTTTTTTTAATGCTTTCTTTGAAGCATAAAAACATAAAAGGAGAAGGGACAAATCTTTAAAGTAGGACAAAAAGAGAAACAACAACATAATTTACATATACAGGTGTGGTTTTCTGGTAACTAGCAAAAAAATCTCAGACCCAAAGTGCAATAACTAGATTTCTTCCCTTTAGTGATATGTCAAATATACATAATATTATTTCCTGATGAGTCTCCTCCAGGTATAATTGTTTCTACATAAGCAGTGCTCCTGTGAAATAGGATTTGCCAATCAGAGCACTGATGAAAAGTAAAGCAAGCATTTACTGATTTTTTAAGTTCCTGAACCTGGCATTTTCAGAAAAATATCATGGAAATTTTGAATGTAGGAAAATTAATAGTAAAGGTCAGATGCAATGAAGAAACACTAGGAAAATGTCTGAAAATCTGAACATCAATGTTTAGACCCAAATAACCTTCCTCCAACCGATACTCAATGATACACAAATAGATTTAAAGAGACTCACTCATTTAGAAACATTGAGACTTGAATAAAAAGAGAAATGAATGGGTAAATTTTCATTTTATTTGCCCTTTTCTATTATCCACAGTTCCTTTGCATAAAGCTGTTTACATGTAAGCCCTTATAGATTTTATACTGTCCACCATTAGCATTAAAATTGAAATTAATTATAGGTCACATTCACATTGACATAAATTAGGGTAACTATTGAAATAAAAGATTCAGACAAAGTAGCACTGAACACTAGGGCAATAAGATGCTCTGTCTTTCTCTGCCTGACAAAACGCATGTTGGAAATTCTCTTTGAAAAAAAGAGTGAGAATATCTGTTGACCAAACAAGCTTTTTCTACTGAAAAAAGCATCACTTTCCTTCACCAAAATATATCCATTGAGACTAATCCTCACACAGCAAGAGAACAAATGCTACATAAAACGACACCTTAAACATTTGGTCAATTCACAAAAATGAGAACTTCTGACTGCACTGCTCCTGTGGTACAATGCATTTGCTGCAGCTGAAAATGAAACTGTGATATCTAAAGCTGATTCTTTTTTCTAATTTAGGATTAAATTTTGGCCCTGTGCCTTGTCAACACAGCAGAGACAACGCTGTTTGAAGCCTTGGGTCCAGAGACTCCAGTCCCAAGACTTTTCTCTGAATGTGCTTCCAAACCATACCAGTGAAGTCCAAGTTTCTCAGATATCCCAAAGAATATCAGATTGTCTGCAAATTACACAGGACAATCCCACTTTCTGTGTAACCACACACCATGCCCAGTCCTTACCCGTGTTGGACAGGTCCCAGTCGTGGAGGACTGCCAGCCCTGAGTGCAGACAGAGGCTGCCCCTCTAGCTTATTCCCTTTGTGCTCTTGCTACAGCACCAGCCTATGCTCTGCTTGGGGAAGTGGTGATTGATTGTATCGCTTTTTAAGAAGTTTCATCTATAATGGCAGCCAGCTGCTTTATCTAACATTATATCCTCTTGTTTCTCCCTCTATACATTGATAAATTTTACTCTTGACCCCAAGTTGGTCAACACTTGTGAGAAACATTCTTTGTGTCAGATCTCCCTCAAGTGCTTTTTTCACAAAGTCCAGCGCGGTGTGTGATGATCTAAGAGAAGAAAGAGCCAAGCCTCAGTAACAACCTGCTATTTGTGTTTTCATGCAATCACATCTGATTGCTGGTTGCTGCACCTCATTCTCCACGGCTGCAGAGCTGCAGCCTCTGAACTTGGGTATTTGTAAACAGCAATTTAAGCATCACCCAAAATGTGAGCCTCCCCTTGGCAATCTATTTCCGTGAGGCACAGCTGCACACGCAGGTGCTCCACGCAGACACATCCTCCAGCCTGGCCAGCTCTGCTCTCCTGCACTGCCCCTCGCCTGGATCTGAATGGCAGAGCAGACCTGACAGATGCACAAAGCCATGGGGTGGCCTTGGGTACTTGAAACCAGACCAGTCAGTCCACAGACTGCCAAACTCATGCCACTTGTGGACCAATTGAGCTTACAACATTTCGCTCCAGCTTGCCTCTGGTCACCCCCCTTGCTTTTTCAGCATGAGGTGTTTCTTTTCCCAGGCAGTTTCATGCACAGACCAAAACAAGGGTGGCTCTTGGTTATTGTTTTGGGGATTTTTTTACCTGAGGAAGAATATTAGAAAAAGTTCCAGCTATTAATTTGATTGAAGAGCTACTAGAAATTACAGCAAACAGCAGCATCAATCTATATAAAATTCTGCAGTGTTTTTATAGGAATTTTAAAGTAAGCAGTTATTATTCTAATAATAAACAGAATCTCCAAAAGGGAAGAAGAAATACTAATCTTTTGCTGAAATCCTTGAACATTTCTGTTAGGTCCAAAGAACTAAGGCCTTGGAAAGTTTTTGGTCCTGGTGTTGCTATAGGCAACATCTCTATAGAAACATCATGTAAGGATAAACATTCTGGTCAGTGAAACGTTCTGCTGATAGATCTGTCACCAAGAAACTCATCATTAAACGTGCAGATAAACTAGTTTTTAACAGCAAAAGGTCTCAAGCAATGCAGTTTCCAGCACCAAGGTGCATCTACACAGTGAGGCTGCACAGCCAAACAGCCTGGGACAGCAAAGCCACTCAGGCTGCAGCTCAGAGCAGCTGGGAGAGCACTGACCCCAAAGCAAACAAATGTGACATTTACCACTCTCCCTGCCAGCCCAAAAAGACGCTGTAACTAAACCAGGCGCACAGAAGGTGATATTGAGAAGCCTGCTTCTTTCAAGTCCTTCTATTTCCTGTATAAAGCTTTTTATTCAGGAGGCAATTAAAGTTTCATAAAAACAAAACTTCCCAAACATGAACTGCTCCCCATGCATAAAACACCTTACTCTTATTAGAAGTGTGGTGCCTTGCATCAATAAAAGAGTGAATTCTATTCCAGTTTAATAAATGTATTCTCCAGTATTAAAACCCTTTTCCTTTTTGTCATAAGTGCTCTTTTCCCACTTGCTGCTTTAATAAAACATGGCAAGAGGCACTCTGAACATGGAGCTGCAGTGCTGGGCTGGCTGCAGAAATGAACATTCCGTCAAGCCCTGCTCCCACGGGCAGGGAGGCAATGGGCTGGGATCGAAACTGGCCCTGGCTGGACCTGGCACAGGAGAGTTCCCCACACTCTGCTTCTCTGTGTCTCTGCTTGGCAGGCAGGGCACAGCCCAGCAGCCCTGGGCAGGTGACACAGCCCTAGGCAGGTGACACAGCCCTGGGCAGGTGACACAGCCCTGGGCAGGTGGCACAGCCCAGCAGCTCTGGGCAGGTGACACAGCCCTGGGCAGGTGACACAGCCCAGCAGCCCTGGGCAGGTGACACAGCCCTGGGCAGGTGGCACAGCCCTGGGCAGGTGGCACAGCCCAGCAGCCCTGGGCAGGCGCTCAGAGGACACAGGAGCCTCTGTGGGCACTGCTCAGACAGGTGAGGACAGATGAGTGTGAAGCTTTCACCACCACAGGTATGAGGGAGCCCCAGCTGTCCTGCAAGCCCAGCGCGCCCCTAAGGCCCCCAAAACTCCACCACAGCCCCACAGAAGAAGTTTAATATTCACAGGAGATTTTTCTGCTTACTGAAGAAATTGTGACAAATAAAAAAGGAGTTCCCAAACTTATCTCCTTAGAAGAAATTCTTTTCTGTGACTGTTGTCTAAAAAAATGTTTGAAATTTTGTAGCATAGTTTTGAGAGCTGGTTTCCAAGTTGACATAATTTAAAAAAATAAGTTTTAAATCCAGCATCCTTATCATTTGAAATGACAGTTTGCTAATTATATTGGCAGTGATACTTGTCAGTATTCAGTGGCACAGGTGGATAACTAAGAATACTTCCTATTTGCAGAGAAAGAGAGACATATCTGCTGTCACAAATTATTAACTGTGGTTAAAACCTCACATTTGTTTAAAGATCTTCATATTCTCTCCTTTTAATTGTTCTTCGACCTAAAATAAAGTTTGGTGCTTGAAAATGCCTCTGCATATGCTGAAACTAGTACAGCTCCAAGCAGGCCACCATTCCAGACTTCACCATATTGATTTCTGTCATTGCAATTCCTTTCCCAGAACATGTCATCTCAGTTATTTAAGTTTTACCTGGAGTCCTACAGTATCTGGGGCAGTTGTTGAAACTTTTTACTGAGACTGATGTAATGAGTTGAGAAATTCAGTTCCTTCCCTCCCAGTTTTTAGCCCTCAAGGATGCTGAGGAAAGGTTACAAATAAAACTTGCGTGCAAGCTGAAAGTTCAGAAGCAGAAAGGCTTATCAGAAGCAGGTGAGCATTAATCACTGCCTGTAATGGCCCATGGACTGCCCTGCACTTTCAAAATACAGATTTGCATCAGGGAGAGATGCAGAAACCAGAGATCCTTGATTATTGGAGAGGACAAGGAGTGCCAATGTCTATTTAGCAGAGAAGCTGATTGTAAGTGAGTCTCAGAACTTGCTGGGCTGGAGATTCAGCTGCCCCTTCACTTTCTTTTTGCCTTCAAAACTGACTCAAGGCTTTTTTTGATGTTTTGACAAAGGTTATTCCCTCTGGAAATCAACTGCTCTGCTGAAGCTGTCTGAACAATTGCTCTGGTCCTAGTAAGGACTGCTGGAAACTGCAGAGGCTACCTCTGGGATGGCTGCTGTGGTTTCCATCCCAAGCAATGCTCTCGTTCCCTTTTATGTGTTCTGTTTGCCTCCTCACCATTTACAGCCACTTTTCTTTAGCTGGCGAAGTTGGTTCATTTCCACCCCCAGTCCTCTGTCTGCTACAGCCTTGTGCTCACAGCTGTGCCTGGGAGAGCCTCCTGCTGCCCCAGAGGAGATGCTCTAAGAGTTATTCTGTTCAACTCTGAACTCACCTAAGTCAGGTCACCTATAACAAAGATCAACACATATTATTCTTAGAGTGAATTTCCGTAGCAGAAAAATCTCAGAGGCTTTCAGACTGTCTTTATTCTTCTGACCACCCAACCTTTTATATTTCATTATACTCTATTTGTCATCTCTCAACCAGAGACATCACTTTTCAGTCAATTCCTTGCAATACTCCAAAACCTGTAACAAAACATTGCAAATGATCCTTAAAACGACTGCCATGCTAACTAAAAAATGTTGTTATCCATGTCTGCGAGAGTGAATATGTGATCTTGGGAAATCACACATATAGAGCCATACTCCTCTATTAGTCAGAATAAAAGCTGAAATGGCAATAGAGTCTCAAAATTCCTTACCAATTAAAAAAAAAAAAAAAATCTACTTGCAGTTGCCTACATTCTATCTAATAAGCAAAATATGTTCAACCACTTTTTAACCAAGTTCTCAGACCAGTGACTGCTGAGAAATCTCTAGTTTTCACTGTACCATATATCCTAAATATGAGCCAAATGTAGCGAGGGCTGGAAGCATCACTGTTGCCATCCAGGCAGCACCCAGTACAGAATGAATGCTATTTCAGGAATGTGCTGCATTCTCCATGAGCTGGCATGCGTTTGAAAAAATGCTCCATAAAATGTAACCTTCAAATTCCACCAAGCGAAGGGTCTTGAGAAAGTGCCAGGTTTTCAGATCCCAAAAGTATCTTCTAATTGCACTGGGGTCCATTTCTCTGCCGCAAAGCCCAGGGGCCTGTGACTGTGCAATAACCTGAAGGCAGCAGATGCTGCTGTATCTTGCCAGGTAATTTTTTCCCTTTTACATTAAAAATAGAATATGATTTTTTTCTCTGACATATTCTGGTACTATTTCATCCAAATAATTCCTGCCATTTGGAATGCAGCCTCGTGTGACAGGCTCGTTAGCCTGACAGCAAAGCCAGCAAGTGCAGAACAGCACAGTGGAGCACGTGCTGCCTTCCTCTGCAGATGCTTCAGAAATAAGTGAGAAGAGCCCAAATCATGACCACACCATACAGCCAAAATTAACTGAAGAAATCTTTCCTGAAAACAGAAGCTCTTGTATAGACTCCATTCCAGGATTAGATCATAGCAGCAGATCAGAAATTTCCTCTCTTCTCATTCTTGGCTACAGAGGAGCCCCAACAAAGCCCAGCAAGAGCTCGGAGCACCTTTGCCCCTCAGCACCCACCTGTGGGGCTCTGTGCATCTCCCTCCTCCTGCCTCATGGCTCCCCAGCAGAAGGGCAGTTTTAAATTTAAATTGTGGCACACTTTGCCACTGAACTAGGGCTATGTTTATCTCCTGAAAAAGCTGCAGTGTGAATGGTTCCAGCTGTCAGATGATTTGGCTTGGTATCACAGAAAATACAAGATGTCTCAAAGACTGCGATAAAAAGGGATTAGGTAGTATCTTCATTAATTATAACAAAATTAGTTCAAGGAAGACTCTGTGTGTTGGTGGGTTTTGGCTCAGGTTTTTGGGGTACACTGGTCTAAAGTGACACCAGCACAAAAACAGTAGACAAAAAAACAAACCAAAAAAAAAAAAAAAAAAAGGCAAAACAAAACAAGAAAAAAACCCCAAACAAAACAGAACAAACCCCTCCCCAAAAAACCAATCAAACAAACAAACAAAATCTCACCTTTAGATAGAAGGAGAGTGCTCTGAAACAAGGACCATGTGGTGTGTATTCCAATGCAAAAATAATCCTTGTGATTTAACTTCTTTGCTCTCTACCCAGAGATCTATGGCTTCTTATCTATTATATCTTTAACATAAAACAAACTGTTTTCATTCTTACTGGATTCCTCCACAAGGCATTCTATTTATGAGGTGGTTTTAGACTCATAATTTAATCATATGAACAGATTTTGCCAATTTATGCTCAAGCCCCATGACAATATACTTTTAGATTGGAGCTTTAAAGAGCTCCAAGAAATGTTTATCCTGACAATGAAGAGTTTAAGCCATGCACAACTCATTTTTATCTTACTTGTGTAACAAGGGCAGGAAAAGGGGATGCAAATCATTTTCACATTAATTATAAATACTGCATTACACACACAAGGCTGCATCTTTAGCTTTCCAGGGTCCTGAGATCTTCCTATGTGCTTGTAACCCAGAAATTCTAGTTTGCTTTATGTTGCTTCAATCTTATGAAACTAACTTTGCTTCTTTGTTCTCATATATAGGCACCAATCACTTATGCAAAATTGTTTTCTTTTAGTTTATTCTTTGTCATTTACTATATTTTGATAAAGCCTATTGGGCTTAGGTTCTATAACTAGGATATATTATCT
This sequence comes from Acanthiza pusilla, assembly GCA_036630365.1. NCBI lineage: Eukaryota > Metazoa > Chordata > Aves > Passeriformes > Acanthizidae > Acanthiza > Acanthiza pusilla. The sequence goes on along the minus strand of JAXCHO010000030.1, from coordinate 212,174 downwards.
AACCCTACCTGGCCATTTTCCTCGAAGACTATTTCATATTGGAAATAAAAATTCTAGTTTAATTACTCATTTCAGGAAGCTTAAATATGGGTATATTACACAACAACAATAAAACAGATCTTAACAGTTTTATGTTGGACAAATACTCAAAGCATTTGTTCACTTTTGTTATAATCCTAGCAGTTTAGTATTTCTGATTGCACTGGCTTCTTTCAAACAGCCAAGACTGAAATGCAGCAGCATGACTAAGGAGAATTTATGGTGGGGACTGGTGGGACTTGAAAGGTACCACTTTCTTAAAGACAGAAATAGATATTCTAGATAGATAGAAAGAAAAAAAAAGATATATATTCTAGAAACAGACATCCTGCAATAATTTCTTTCAATGACAGGTATTTAATAAACAAAGAGGCTAAATTGTAGCAGTTTCATTAAAGAAAATACAAACCAACATATAAACGATGAGAATATACAGTCTGAGTACTGATTTATAGAAACTACATGATCTATGTGTGAAAACATGTTCAGTGGCCTTAATTTTAATTCTGATCACCTTAGAGAAAAAGCAGAGCAGATTTAAATCATCCAGCACAATCCTCTGCAAAAGCATTTGTACAGTTCAAAATGAGGGAGAAAAAAGGCTGGGTTTTTTTCCTTCTCTGGCAAAATCCCTGCTCTGTTTCTAAAGGGGAGGGCTGAACAAGTGGACCTTTCCAGGCACATGGTTCACGGCACAGTAATTTCTCCTTGTTAATATTCTATTCTCTTTTAGAAACCAGACAGGGTTTTAAAAAGTAATTGGTAGACCAACTTATAAATCCATACATTAAAGCAAATCTTATTCTTTGGCATATGGAGAATAAAAGCAGCTGGCTAAAATCAAAACCTTAATTTCATATGATTCCTCACCATACATTTACCCATTGTGCTATCCAGGCAATGCTTGTCTCCTTACAGGCCAGAATAAGCTCGAAATCGAGATGGGATCATCTGCGTGTGGCAGGAGAGCAGCTGCCACCTCAGCCAAAGGGTCCTTTCTGATGACACAGCAATTGAGCAGCTCTGGAAACTCCAGAGAAAATGTCAGCCAACCTTTAGTGATGAGTAACTCCTGCATTCTGACACCAGTGACATGAGCATGTGATAATGAACTAATTTATCTTAGATTCCATATAAAAGATCAAAAGTCCGTAGATTCTGGTATTATTTCATCAGTAAATCATTGTGACAGTGATACTAGGGAAAAAAAAAACCAAATTTGCTCACAGGATAAATAAAATGTATATCCTGAAATTACAGTTTCAGGAAAAAAATAAATACAAGCAGTAAAGGGGATCTGACCTAAAGACGTGTGACACTCAGTTTCTCTAACAAAGCCTTTGTTTTTCTCACTTAGCAGCACTGCATATGATTTCAGCTTCATTCTCCTTTTGAGATGAAGAGCAATGAATAATCACTGTGAGCAAAGAACAAATATATTCAGAGCCATTTCAGCCACTTAAAGCCCAGAATTTTGCTCCAGCTGTTTGCTTTCAGCAAATATTTATGAGCACTCTGTTTTGTTCAGACAACTGCCTGTTGAAAGCAAAGCCTGGGACTGTATCTGAGACTCATTTAAACAGCAAACTAAATTTGTTTGGGGAAATTTAGGCAGAAATAATTTACAAAATATATATTGCAAACAGGGCTGCAAAACAGTGGCATTAGTTAGCACATGCCCAGAGGCATAAGGAGCTTAAGGCCATCTGAAATTGAGAGTGATCTTGTGTAATAGGTGTTTGTAATCTCATTTTTGAGACAGAGCAAAACGTTCCACATTTACTAGAGCCAGCTCAAGAATTTGCAAAGCAAAAGCAAAACTTTGGAGATACTTTCCCCTTCTCCAGATAAGGGATTTAGCAGGACTATTGGTGGCAGGGAATTGCTCCCAGCCATGGGGCACAGCAGGGTGGGGATGCCTGGATCTGCTGCCCTCCTGCACCCCCCAGCAGCAGCAAGCACAGCAATGGCTTGCCAGGAGAAGAGAGGGGAGGTGGTCCTGTCTGCCCACCCGCAGGAAATTTGCTGCTCTAGGCAACAGCCTGCTGTGCTTAAAGCTAAAAATCATCCTGCAGGGGATAAACACTCACTGCAGAAGGCAGACAGGGTGAAATACCAGGTCAGCTACTTGCCACTCACCCTCATCTGCAGACAACACCCAGGTTTGCACACCTGAGTCACTGCACCCAAAAAACCTTCAAATCAGGCATCTTTGCCCAGACATTTGTATGTCACACACTGGACCGAGATTTAGGGATTTGTTTCCTCAAAACAGCCCCTCCTCTGGGCCGGCAGAAGGTCCCAGCCCTGCACACCAGGGCTGTGAGCAGTTCCCAGCCCCAGCCAAGCCCAGGGACAGCAGGCACTGCTCAGCCCCTGCCAGAGCCTGGGCAGAAGTGATGGAGGAGCAGAAAGGACCACTTTGGTGCTGCCAGAAGTGATGGAGGAGCTGAAAGGGCCACTTTGGTGCTGCCAGTCCCATTAATATCAAAAGCAGTGCCCACAGCAGCCGCAGGTCACGCCTCCACGAGGCTGCAGCTGCTCAGAAATACAGATCTGAACTGGCCCAGAGCGAGGGCCAAAAGGCTGAGCTGATGTGTGCTTTGGGTTTGCCACTCCTGATCCCTGCACAGCACACTGGAAAGCAGCAGGCAGGAGCAACTGCTCCCTCTCATCTAACAAAAGCCAAAGCTGCGCAGGGAGGAACACAAATGGTTTCCACCAGAGCCAGCTGTGCCAAAGCTTTGCTCCCTGGCACGGCTCTGAGCCCCACAAGCAGTGTCATTATCCCTGCACATGAGCTCTGCCTTGGCACCCTGACAGTTTTGAACACAATGCCCACGCTATCTTTTTAAATATTTTGCTGTGGATCAAGAGTGAAGGAGTTGTTCAATATCATCATTAACAAGTCATCGATCCAGTTATCTGCCTTTCTATTTCATCTCAAATTTACAGTCCTCTTTACTGCTTCTGTGACAGGAATAGACTTTCAGATGATTTCAGAAGTAGTTAGGATGACATTATGACTCAGTGCATGTGATCAAATGTCTCTCTGAATGAGTCTGTTGGATTAATGAAGCCGTTTGATGAATTAAATCATATTCCAGCAAAGAGCAGATGATGATATTTCAAAATGGCAAAGATTTTTTTCACACATTCTGGTGTTTTCAGTGTCATTCAGTATTAGGGACAAATTCCAATTATGAGAAGATTTGAACGCTCAAACACAAGGCTTCTCTGATCATTTGTGGGACTTGTACCTTGGGGCCACTTAACTCCATTCACAGCTGAGAAGACAACGATACAGGGCAGGTCAGCCAGCACAGCCTTAAGCCGCGTGTAAACCAGAGCCAATCCATGGAGAAAACGCAACTGCACCGAGGAGCAGGGGGAGCCAGGATACAACACTTCTGCCTTCTTTATACAGCACTATCCCCAAAACAGAATTTAGTCCTCAGCAAGGAAAACAGAAGTGAGGGATCTTAATATTTGGTTAAATAGGAAGAGGAAAATCCCCACATTTACCTAGATTAGTATTTTTGAATCTCCAAGCACACATTTTAAAGACCTGATCAACTTTACCCTAGTATTGAAAAAAATACCCCAAAACTCATAGTGATGCTTCAAGGCTGAATTCAGGAGAGACAGAACGATGAGAACAGACAGTTCCTTGAGTTTAAACTGTTTTTTGTAACCCAGAGCATGCAACACAGAGTAATCAAATGAGTTATTGACCTACGTGGTACATCTTGATGGAAAAATGTTTTGTAAGTTTGTATAGAAGCTCCTCACACAGAGTAATTCAGTTAGCCTTTAACTCTTCCTGAGACAATCTAAGAGAGTGAGGACTGTGATCTCCCGTCTTCCTGGGAGACAAGCTTTCCCATATACATTTTCCTCTAAGTTCTGTCTTCTTTGTAACACTGTCCAGAGAATATCAAGGAAGAGTTTCATTAATCAAATCACTGGAAACTTATGGTGAATTTTTTTCAAAACAAGCCACAAACTTTTGGAATTCAATACATTGATTCTGCTCTTTAACTTCCTTTTCTCCCTGTTTTAGCATTTGAAGCACTGTTTTCTTTTGTGTCCAGCTATGTTAGACTAATCAATAAGAAATTATACTTTTGCTTTTTTACATTCCAGCAGCATATTTCTCACTGATTCATATCGATTGCAAAGAAAACCAGAGCAAACTAATGGAAATTCCTTACAGTGTTCTTTAATGCTGCCATCTAGCACTGGAGAACTGCACTGTCAATGCTAACTCAATTTTCAGAGAGCATTACTTTTAAGTGACTATGTCTGGAGCTGTGTGAAGATTTTTGTTGTCGGCAAAATTATTTATCATATTATTAATTTTATTTGAAGATACTTTCTCAGTTAAGACTGAGAACCAGTGTGCTCTTTGATTACCCCAAGCTGTACCTGCTTATTGCTGCTTACCTAGGGGTGAGATGCATCTTATCTCCTTTTAAGTGACAAAAAAAATTCCCTTTAAATGGTGCTGAGCTGTTTGTCTTTTTCCTGCAACTATAGCACCTTTTACATGTGTAAAGACACCTATTCACTCCCAGTGAGGAACTGAACTCCTACCCCTGCAGGAGGCATGGCACTCTGCTTTGAAGGGAGCCTACAGCACCTGTGCTTAATATTTGCTAGGAAAAAAAACCTGCAGAGAAACACTGTCAAATACTTTCCATTTCTTCCCTTTCCTAGACTCCATTTCTTTCCAATCTACTTTTTGGGAAGGCACTTGCAAGTTAAGGAAAAGTTATGTCTAATTATGCAACCAAGATCCCAGCAGGCAACAAGAGCCTGCTAGATAAATATTGGCATTTCTGTTCAGAGTGTGAGCAGCATATTAATGGAAAACTGATTGTCATTGGAGAGTGGATGATGGGAGTGGGTGAAATGACAGCCAAAGCATATTTTTGGATGGTTTCCCCAGCAATTAATACACTTTCAAGTTGAGACTGTCCCTGAAATGCTGCACCAAGCTTGAGAGTTAAAATTTGAGTGGCTTCATTCACATTAATATTACAGAGCAGAATTCATCCAAGGAAAAGGAGAAAATAATGAAAGTGACTGGTCTTTTTCATCAGTATCACTTCAGGCTTTTTTATAAAAATAAATGTCTCAAAGATAAGTAGGAAAAAATAGCAACAGCAAATCTGCATCCCAGAGAAAAGTTAATGTTTCTACTTGGCTAATTCATCACTGAATAATGAAATGCCGACAACAGTGACAGAGCATTTTAAAAGTTAACTTGCAAATGCACCCACTCAGATTTCCAATAGAGCTGAGGATACCAAATGCTTTTGGAAATCCTTGTGCCCCTTGTTCAGTGCTAATTTGGAGCTCAGCTCTTGGAAATACAGATCTAGTTATGGACCAAAAGTCGGCAAAGTCCAACACCAATTTCTTTACCAAGCTTTTTATTACAAAATGAACAGAGACAAGAAAAATTGTATATAAGGGATTAGGAATTTCTCTTCTATAAATAATGCACTGGAGTAACAAATTCATCACCTTGTCACTTACGTTTCCTCCTATCAAATGTCTGCTACATACAACACAAAGGGAAAGTCACCTAACAAATACCAGGAAGGTTTAAATCAGTGCCGTGTGAGAAATATGAAAATCAGTATAACAGTCCATTGCCTATAAACAAGATATGCACAGCACAAAAGAATTTGAAATATGGTGAAAGTAACATAATCCCTAACTACTAATGCAGTTAGAGAAGTTTCTGTAAAATTCCACAGTCACCTGGGAAGAACATGACTACTATCAGTAAGTGAAAGTATACTTGGACAAAGCTTTCAAGCACAAAATAATGATTAAATCTTAGCAGGCAAAATTACAAGTTGCTTTGAAACAATTTTTACAAGAAGAGTAGGGAAAAGAATAATTTACAAATGAAGTGTATCCTTTGCTACTCTAGGAGGGAAGCAGTGAGAGCCTCCTCTAGGAAGAACCACACAGTTAAGACAAAGGTGCAGACAACCTGAGGGGTCAGACCTGTAAGGAGGCTATGACAATGATTACAAACCAATTGATATATCCTTTATTTTGCTTTTGTGTTCTGCCTTTGGTGGCCAGATTAAAAGTCACTTTGAGCTATCTGCAGATGCAGACATTGACATGCCACACCTGAGCAGGTGAGGCAGTGGCTCCCATCAGCTTGGTGGCCCCAAGCAGGCACCAGAGCTCTCACCAAGCCTGACCTCTCCTCTCTGCAAAGCTCAAATGCCACCGCAAAGTTTGGCAAAGTGTTGCCATCCATGCAGCAAGACAGACTTCCACACTTTTTCCTTCCCTGTTTATTGTAGTTTGGTGTTTGGGAGTCCTGTATGTCCCTCAGGCTGCTCAGGTTGCATTTGCGCGTATTTTTGCAACAGCAGCTTTTGCAAGTGTTGGTGAAGGTTTTCAATCCTTCTGTTCCACCTTGGGGCTGCCTGGCTAAAGTCAACTTCTTCCTTACAGCGCAGCAGGTCCAAAGCAATCTGTACTGCCTAGGAGGGACACAGAATGTTCCCCAGTGGCCTAAATCACTCTTAACCAGTGTTTCGCCTCTTTATTTACAGCTGTTCTTCTGCAATGAGCATGGCATAATTAATGATTAATTAATAATTAAAATATTATAATTAAATAATAATTGTGGCAAGATGTTGTAAAAAAATCTCCAGAGCTCACATCTGCCTCTGGAACTACCACATCATTCACCCCTGAGCAGTCCTGGGCAATGGTCAGCACAGAGCCACCTTTCTCTGCTGTGAGGAGGTCCCGACACCTCTCTCCCCCATCAGTCTCTGACAGTTGCTGAGAAGATTTTTTAAAATAGGTACAAATGGAGAAAATCTTCACTTGTGGAAAGTCTTTAAGAGATGATAGACAGGAAAAGTGGAGTTCCTGTTCTGAATATTCCACAACAACAATCAGAACAGCATGCAACCAGCTAAAAATACCTCACATAACTAGACAGCATGCACGTTTTTTATAGCTTACGGAAAAGAACAAATCTGAGGAAGCTGTCCTGCTCAACGAGCTCTGCAGTAATCAATTCTTTGCCATGGGAGAGCTGCCAGTAAGGTTTGTGCCCAGCCCAGTTTAGTGCATCAGGGTTTCTGCTTGAAACTTTTCTGTACTTGACCTGACTAAACACAGGAGGGTCTGACCCTTTTCCTTTAATATTAATTTACTGTACACATACTTTTATGCTTTTTCTGGTAAGACTTCTCCTAAGCAGAAAATTAAATTATTAGACCAATATACTAGCATGAACATAATTGCAGTCCATGTACAAGTGATTATAAATAAATCTGTAACCACAACTACTGTTGTTAAAATAATTGTATTTCATGAAAACCAGTAACAGATTACTAATGCTAAGGTCTTTTGCAGTGATTCAAACAAGGTGCATTTTTTAACTTAGCAAGTATTTTATATTTGGTATAAAGCTTTTATAACTCTGCAACGCTAAGAAACATGCAATATTTTTATTAACATTAACATATACTACAAGCATTTTACAATTACCACTGTTGCCTGAAAGTTTACCTGCTTTATCTGGTTGCATTGGTTGAACCAAAGCTATAACTTCGCTGGGTGAACATTATATTTTTTACAGCCTTAGAGCACTGTGCCTGCAATGCCATTGCTATTGATTTAAAACACTGCTATTACAGCCGTGAGCAGAATTCAACCCAGCCAGCATCCCATTGTGAATGATGCCATAAAAGCAGATAAAAAATTACATTCCCTTCTTCAATCTCTTTTTATGATTAAAAATGGGCTTTAGTTTGGACCACTGGATTTTGAAAACCACCCTGGACTGACAGAATAATTTTAAATAAGGCCTTGTCAACAGCTTCATTTCTTTCCAACCAGGTGTGCTAGAAGTTACACCATCTTGGGATAAACATTATGTCACCACTTGAGAAAAAATAAATTATCTTTCAGGCACTCTGCACCCAAACCATGTATGACTTGAAAACACAAAATCATTCCCTGAAGTTCTACTTGTTTCTTCCAATTCAGATTAAAAAGCACTTATGTAATATGTGAAGATAAGGAAATCATAGAAAAAAGTGTTCCACCATCTTCTGGAATGGCTGTCAGACAGAGTTTAGCGCAATGAGTGATTCAAAGGACAGTGAAGTCAAAGTGCCCATAAACTTTTACAAGAGTGGAATTAGAGCAGAATTTCTTGTTTCAGAAAATGTCACCCTGTCCACTTAATATGCTCTTGGGAGCAACACTCTAACAAAGGAAGCAGAAAATTTAGCATACATGGCAAGGTATTTACAGCAAGTCTATTACTTCCAAGGATCTCCTATCATATTATAAAGATATTTCAGTATCATTACCTTTGGTAATGGGGAGATTACTGGCAGTCCCAGAAAAGGCTGGAGACTGGCTGAAGGTCATACAAGAAGTCAGCAGCAACGTGGGGGCAGAGCACAAACCAAGTTCCCAGGCCAGCTGCTGAATGTGCTGATCCCTCCTGTTAAAGTGGCTGTAAATGGCATTATCACCATCACCGTGTTAGAGATAAACGAACCCTTGCAAGAATTAGAGCTGCTTAAATGGCCATACATCGTACAATAACAGACTTCTTCTCATCACTTTTACAGAGGTGGAATCTGATTGTGATGGAGAGAAATGTATTAAATTCTACACTGGGAAGTGGGAAGGCAAAGCTGAGTGCTTTTACATGCAAATATGAAGAAAACCTATAAGCTAGCATTTCCAAAGCTGTTGCTGCGTGTGCAAGAGCCATGATGATATTTTCAATTCTGTGTTACTCATCTCTCCCACCTTAATTCTAGGTTGTTAGAAACTTCACACAGGGGGAGGAGAGAGAAAGCTGCGAACACATACATTTTGCAAAATATCATCCCCAGGAAGAGAGAATGTTTTTCAAAATGTATCTGAGAATGAAATATGCCTTGCAATATCATAATCAATCACTGAAAGTACCTCATCTGAAAATCCAAGTGAATAGAACCATGCTGCAAAAACTTCCCACGAACAATGCCTGCAACAAACCAGCCCATGAAGATTTGTGAGTATGCAAAACAAGTCACAATATGTTTCTTCAATTCCTTCCATCCATCTTTTGGTGACATCTAACTCCAAGCAGAGGAGTCAGGTGTTGCACCACACGTCTGTCACGCCTGAGAACTGAGTGCAGTGCAGCAAGGAAACACACTGCACCAGCAGCCTTTATTCCCTTTTCCTGTACAAAACCTGAAATAAAACAAACAAACCAAAAAAAAAGGCTCCTCCCAGCACTGTGCTAGGAACACATCATTTCCACTCTCTGCAATATGAGACTGTACATCTTGCGTCCAACACAGTTACTAAAAGTCAATGGGCAGCCTCATATTGACTAAGCTGCATAGTTAGATCTGCAATTCACAATCTACTCTTATCAGTTGCCATCCCTTGAAACAGAACAGGATGTCTGGAGCTGCAATGGCAGGAGGCTCCAGAACCCTTGGAGAGTACCCTAGAGAGCAGGGGGAAGCAACACGTGAGCACACTCATTTCAAAGAACTGAATGGAAATGTGCCTCCAAAGCAAAATTCCAAAGGGAAGAGAGGAAAGTGATTGTAAGAGTATTTTCTGAAGTGCTCACTGTCCTGGTGACTCTGCCACACTGAACCCCTTTCCTGAGAAATTTCAAGAAACATCACAACTTGACACCATAGAGGCATCAGGATGGGTGGGGTTGCATATTTTGCCATGTCAGGTATGAGACCTTCGTGTTGGCTAAATCTGTATTATAGCCTTTTGGTCGTACATCATTAACCTAAATAACTTTTGAATTGGAGTCGACTTCCAGGGTAAATGAACCAAAACCTTCTCTTTTATTGCTTGTTAGAGCTCCTAGCAGATGAGAACTAAGATTTTTCTTTGCTGACAAGGTAGTACATCATTTCAACATGAAGTGTAACACTGAATAAACACCATTATTATTGACACTTTACAGCAATCTCTGTTTACGTATAATTTTTATTTCTTGATGTAATTTTACTTCAGCATTGAATTTTCATTTTGTTTTTCAAAGTTGGTTTTCCAGAGTAGGCATATTTTCTTAATTCCTTATGTGAAATTAGGGTATTTTTTAATACTTCAAATTAATGAAATGTGAACACTCCTCTGTAAAACTAAGACAAATAAAGTCACTAAACTATATGCCTTTGTCAGATTGATATGAATGTGTCCAAAATTACTCTGTTGAACTCACTGGAGGATGTCTGATTCTCTAAGTTACTAAAACCAAACACATGCTGCATTTATATTCTTCAGAAACTTCAACCTGTGATTCAATGAACACTTGATTAATAACAAAGATCCAACCAAAGTTGTGTTTGGTAGCACATTTATATTTAGTTATATTTACTGGTCCTTCATCACTTTCACTTCCTTCTTCACAAGGTCTAAGAAAAGACTTGAAAAGCATGAATCAGCCCTTCTGGATTACAAGAATAAATGCTGTAAATGATGTGAAGTGCCAGTACACTGTCACTCAGGCAGTCTGATGCAACAGTCTGATTAAAATACTATGAATGCACAGTTCTGCATTTCCAGTCCTGGCTGCACTGAAAGAGTGATGACTGCAGCTCCTGTGCTCAGTGCGGCGCTGTGGCACTCAGGGCACAAGAGACACAGGTTTGTGTTGAGCAACAGAATCAAATGCATCCATTAATGGATAATGAATTTGTTTCAGTAATCATCTACACTCTGAGGCAGATGGGAAAAGAAAACTTTCATAAATACTTGAGACATTGGATTTTAAATTCAAGGAACTGGTCCTGAACTGCGGCATGTGAAGAGCAAACCAGAAACATCTGTTCAGAAGCTAATAAGGATTAAACAACCAATTTCTATCAGTAAATGTAAATGCACCATTTGGTCTCTGTATGGTTTATCTATTGCTCAGTCCTCGATTAGGTCCTTCAGCAAAGTGTGGGAGGACTCTGCTAGAGCTGACAGAAGTGGTGTGACCACAAGCACTGATGGTTTTGACTCAGCACCAGCGAGTGTTCCTAGAGGAGCAGCTTGGCACACAGAGCAGCTCACTGCCCAGGACAGCTCCTGCAGATTCTTACTAGAGACTGCACTACTTTTCCAACGAGCTGCTTGGCTACTTCGCAAGCATTTAGAATCTAATGCTCTTTTTTTGTCCCCTTTCCAATAAAGATTGCCAAAAATAGGAAAATGCCTACCTTTGTCAGTGGTGCTCCCTATTAAGTACATAACTAAGCACCAGGTCCAATGGTGCCCTTTCAATCTCAGGCCAGCAGCTCTGCTGGGGGCGAAATGTGATTGCTTGTTAAGTTTAATTGATTTTTCTAAAGGTCTGAAGGTCTGTTGTTCCTTTAAATTATTGATGGGTGCACTTGGATTACTCTGTGTGCACTGCTGTCCTTGATAGAGGCTAGGCTGGAAAATAGGGCTGATTATCTCTGCATCTAAATGATTCTGCTTGATTAGGTCACTGGGCCCTGTTGGCACCTTGCAGGAGCTCTGGGTGGTCTCCCTGCTCCACCCTCCCAGCTTCAGCTTCACCAGTGATGTTCTGGTTTCACAAATTGTCCGCCAGTTTTCAACAGAGAAGATCTGACTGCAGCCTGACACAAAGGCTGATGCAAAGCGCTCAGAACCAGTCCCGTCTCACTCCAGAGGAACCCAAACAGGGAAAACAGTCCTGTGCAGCTCCAAGTGCACTTCAACTTAAATATTAAATATCAAACTATACTGGAATAAGTTTAGAGACAAAATCATAAAGCTTATTGCAGGAAGGCTGGTGGAACACAGACCTGGCCCCAGAACTTCCACCAGTGGAGATCTGTGTAAAGGAAGCCTGGTCAGTAGCTACAGTGTTAACCTGCTGTCAAGTCCTCCATTTCTCTTAATAAACACAAAAGCCTGTCATAATTTTCTTTTCACATGTTGGCATTTCAAATGTGTTGCTTACAAAGGTCATCTGTGTTTGGGGAAAATAATTTAATTGATTTTATTATTGCAGAAAAATAGAATAAGCAATTGCACCTTTGTTTGCAGATAAAAAACAAAATTAATGGTTGCATACAGCTGATTTAAGCACTTAAAGTTCAGTCTCTACAAAATGCCGACAGTGTAAGCTTAGATCAATACCAAAAAACAATTTACACTTCAGGAGCACTGGCTCTGGCTATTAACTAGTAATTATGCCAAGTTTGCTGTTAAATTGCTTTAACTGTTTCCAAGGTGTAACTGAATTAAGGTAAAACTTGTTAACACTGCCAGAGTGGGAGCTCCCAGCACAGTCCCAAGCACAGAACACCTTCCCCAGTTCCAGCTTTGGCTGATCACAGCTGCTCAGTCCATTCAAACCTCCACTCGCCTGACCTACTGCCTAAGTGCAAACCTCCTACAGTTCCAATTCTGCGTCCTCTGCACACTGCAAGTTGTTCAGCAGGGTGAGGAAACTTCTCCTGGGTAAGGAACTGCAGCCAGCACGAGCCCCTGCTCAGCCCCATACTGGTTCTGAAACAGCACAGGAACTGCTAACGCTTTTCCAGTATTTTCACAATTTGTAGGGAATGGCAACTAAACCTTGGACTTTGCCTCCACACTAGAATCACTATCCTTTCCAGAAAACAAAGTCTAGAGCTTGGCTTTGGCCCACTGCAGGAAAAAAATGTTTTCCGCAGTTAGTCAATGAAGGTCCCAAACAATAACGTGAAGATACAAACATTGCAAGTTGACTTACAAGCAAAAGCAAAGTTTAAAACCCCTTCACATTAAGTTCCCTTTGTATCCTTCATTTATCCTGCAACAGCTGCTGAAATTAATCTCCTCTGTCATGGAAGGACCAGTTCCTCCATCACATTACTCAAGTGATGATGAAAAAAGCAAAAACAAGTTATGCCAAAGACATAAAGCAGAGCAATGTGTGCAGAAATCTATTGTTAATCAAGCTGGACCAGAAAGACCTGGAAAAGGAGAACTAATTGCCAACCCCAGAACACTCTCTCTGTCCCTTGTGCCTGGCTTTAACAAAAATACATTGTCACACTAATCCTGAAGGGAACTCTGGAGTTTGTTTAATAATGCATAAATCAATGTGTACCAAAGACTCACCTGAGTGTACCAGAGCATGTTCACACTATCATCTCCTCTAATTAATGACTCCTGCTGTGAGCTTCACCTCCTCTGCTTTCCACAATCCTGCAAACCAAAAGGCAGCCAATGCTTTATCTATAGAGCATGCACATACAAAAGTCGAAAAACATGTTAGTCTCACACTTGCTGATAGTCTCTGCAGCTATATATTTGGCTTTCTTGTATAAAAAAAGAAGAACGGATGAGAAGAAACAGCCCCAACACTTTATAGACACCAGGTCCCTCACCCACATCTTCCTCAGTTGATGAGTTAACATTATCCACCACTTCATTGCTGACCTTTTATTTTTGGAACTGACAGTGATGAAATCACTTTTGTGTGGCTGCAAATCTCTCCACAAAGAGCATATAATAGGTGCATTTTCTTGTTTTGCTCGACAAAACTTTCTCCTGGCTGGAGAAAGTGTATTTGCCTAGGTCAGTGCTGTTCTCCTGCTCTTTCCTACTCTTTCTTCACATTATTTTCCTTCCAGCTTACCAGAACTAGACAGAGGCAGTCCCATGTCTGCATATAATTGCCACATCTCTTTGCACATCAAGGGAAAATCATCCCTAGACAGAGATGCTCCATAAGGGCCCAGCATGAGTAAGTCTCCATGATGGGCAGATATTTTTAGGTGACATTTAGGACCTTGCCTGCATGCTGCAGCTTTACAAAATCAGCCAGGCAAGCTCAGGAGAAGGAAGATTGTGCCTGGATCCCCCAGAGGGAAAAATCTTGTGGAGGCAGAATAATTCATTCACACCTCTTTCTCACTCCCTACCATTGACGACTTGCCAAAGTCACAAATCCCAGGGAGCTGCTGCCAAGTTGCTCTTTCTTGGGAGCAATTTTCATGGTGGCTGTGGGACCAGCAGCTCTCCTTCCCAGCCCACCCAGCTGCTTGGAGAGAGCGCAGTCTGACCAGCCCGAGCAGGGGCCACAGAAACGCGTGTGACATCACTTCTGTGAGGAAGCATGACCGCAAAGGTGTCTGTGAGGGACAGACACTGCGAATGCCAAGAGCTCCTGTGCTTGAGCTGCACTGGAGAGCACCTCTCCCTCCTGGACAGGAGTCAGCACGAACAGCAGGAATAAACTGGAGCGCTTAGAGGGCTGGCAGTGGTCAGTTTGGCCTCTCACAGATGGCACATAATAAATGAACTTAATGAGTGATAAAATGCTCCCAAAGTATTACAACTTACCCTCAAAGGTGAGGGTGACTGTGCTGAGCTGATCATCTACACCTATGTGCATTAACTATACATTAACTACATAACTTAGGAAGTCACACTTGTGACCAACTCAGTACTTAGAAAACCTTCTCAAAAAAAAAAAAAAAAAAAAAATCCTGTGCCACACATATATTTCTCTGCTGCTTTTCCTCTGTGCTAATAGATAGGGATTGAGTTTGTGAAATTGCTGCAGCAAGCTGAGAATAATGCATGAAGTGAGAAATTCTGCCCAATGCACAGAGAATATGGATGTGTTGTGTTATTTGCTGTGTATTGCACAGATACACAATATTCATCTCAGTCAGAGCAGCAGCCAGGAAAACCTTCAAAGCCCAAACAGTTGTGCACATCTGATGCATAAGCCCAGTGAAGCTGATGGCTCACTCCTCATGGAGCCCTGCAGCTCCTGACAGCAAAAGGAGGAGGTGGACAAATGCACACAGATAAACAGGAGGGGAGGAGAGCAAAGGGCAGCAGGGGGAACACAAAAACAGCATCAAGGTAGAAGCAGCTCTGCCAGGATCAAGTCTCATCATCACGAGCACAATACAATACACACGTGGAGATTCACAGAAGGGACTAAGCTCCACAGGAGCACACAGAGCTGTGTGGGGGGAATGGAGATCTGAGCAGAGCCAGGGCAGGAAGGCTGTGTCTGTGGCAGGGCCATGGGGCCACACCACCCCAAAGGGCATGAAGGCACATTTGCAGTGACTTTAAAGTATACCTAATTCTGTGATTTCCCCCCCAAGCCACTAAGTTGCTACTTGCGGCTCTTAGCTGCCCACCATATATCCGGCAGCATACAAGAAAGAAGAGCAAAGACAGGAGGTGGGTAACATCTGCATCCCATGCTTCAGCAAACAGCTAATCCATTTTCCCAGTGCTCCTAACTGTGTAGGCATCTGAAAAGAACCACAACCACCTTGGTGGGAACAACTTCCTCTTCCAAACAAGTGCTGCTGCAGGGAGCCTCTTTCTCTACTCTCCACATTTCTCTTTTCTGCCACAAGAGCACTGAGCTGCCGAGCCAGCAAATCTCCCTTTTCCCACCAGCTCCATCTGCCCAGGAGTGCAGCCTGGGGCATCCCTAGCTGGCTTCTCCATCTGACCTACATCTCTTTTTTAAGGAGTTATTCAGCTTTTTGTGAAAACAGGAGGATTTCTGCCAGAGAGGGGATTCTGTCTCCATCCATACTGGGACTTTTAAAGTGCATCTGCACAGGAGCTCAAAGACACCATTACCTCTTTTAAGGATGATGCAGCTGCCCCTCTCTTGGGCCCATTGCTCCCCTGTAGCACCCCACGTCTTCTTTGATCACTCCTTGTCCCACACCCTGCTGAGGTTTTCAGTCTCCAAAGACCAGACCAGTTTATTTTGCATTAGGAGTATAAACTGTGAATGCATAGATCTGCTGCATGGGTAAAACAGCTTTGTATGGGAATGGAGGTGTGAAAGAACAGCACTGAATAATAACAGCCTACAACAAAGTCCATGCTGACCTACAGCTGACCTTCCTGCTCTCAGTCACAGAAATGAGTCCCTTTGCAAATCCATGCTGAAATAGCTCCTTTCTCAAGACCCAAAGAAAATATCAAATGTATAAAAAGCAGAATCACATCCTTCCTTTTTTTGTTCCTCCATATGTAGGACATGCCCTTTGTGCCTTTGTGAGAGTGTGTAGAGGAATCTCCGTGTGATCCTGGGAGCTTGCTGCCCACATCAGTGATTCTGTGCTTGGTGCCACAGGCTACCTGACCTGCATTTCAAAGGAACACAACAGTTTTGTTATTCCAGAAACTCAGCTTATTACAGAGCACTGCACTCGCAGCAATCTGTGAGCAGCTCAGCTCCCAGGGCAGATGGGAAGTCAGTGGTGCTGTACAGCTGATATGCTGCTTGCTGGGGATGCTAAAATTCTTGTGGAAAACTAAATAGCCAGACATGCTCAGCAGCAAAAAGAACAAAACAATCCAACCTGATGAAAATTCTGGGTCTCTACTCTAAATAATGATAAAAAGAATTAAAAGCTAACAGTATGGTCTTGTTTCTTTTTTTTTTTTTTTTAATTGTCATTTTGCTAACAAATTACACTGGGAATTCTCCCTCCCATAAACTATCTACACCACCCTTCATGTCTGATAAGGATTCTCAGTCCACCATCCCTTTTCGCCTTTGGCCCCACCAGGTGCAGTTAAGACACTGACTAAAAATTCATCCCACATTGCTTGGCTTTCAGAGAACAATTGGGATTTGGTTTTTTTAAAACTTAAGGAATCATGCAAAGGAATCCTGTAATATTAACAGGATAAAAGGAGTGTAAGTTAAAATCCATTTTCTTTGTTTCCATTTTTGCATCCTGCACATTCTCATGGTCTTTATGACTTTTGTATAGAAGTTGTCACAAACTTCTCTGAAGGAATGGCACAGCTAAGGGAGTTCCTTGGGTGAAGATTTAGCATTCATTTTGCAGACATGTTCATTCTAGGATTTGAAGACAGGCTTAAAAATCTCTGGTCCACAAGCAAAGGTAAAGCTAGGCATTTAAAATATGAATGCTGGCATTAGGCAATTACTTTTCCTTCAGTTTTCAAAATGCTGCATAAATTGCTAATAACCCCACGCTGAGGAAATAACTTCATCATATATGATTAGCTCTTTTCTGAAGGAAATAGCAGAGTGAAAAGCACAAATTGACAGAATTCTACTACTTTTCCTCTTTAGAGTTGCAGATCAACATATTCATCTCATCTTCTTCCCTCTCTAATTATCATGCAATGGGATGTCTCGAAGAAGAGAAATGGTATGTGTATTTCTGTGACAAGTAAAGCAATTCTCTGACATGCAACTACAAAATACTTGGAAATCCATAAAGGACGAAAAAATACCCAATAAAAAATTTAGATAGCACCAGTTCTTCATGCTGACAGAGCCTAAAATTAAAAACTGAAAGTCTAGAATAACTGCACAGAACCTACACATAGAAATGAAAAGCTGAAGGGAGCACAGCTTCATCTTGTTTTATATTACACTGACAGCCATCCAGCAGCACCTGTGATAGCCAGAGCCACAAGTTCTTAGACAGAAGTTACTAATTTTGGAATTGTCTCATTTTCCTTACAGGGCTCAGAGGAAGAAGAGTAATTCAACAGTTTACAGCAAACTGGCCACATCGTGAACAAAAGCATGTAAACACCATCTTAATTAACACCACACTTGGTTACCTCTGCTCATCCAACTTCCCAGAGCCTGATACCAGCCTTGACAGGTTTTCATAACAATAAAATGCAATAAATGAATTTATGTCCTGAAGGACTCTAAGCCGCAATGCCACAAAGCCATGAAAGATAAATGATGCCTTAACTAATTTTCCAATTTATTATTCCCACCAACTTCACTCATTTTATGACGGTAAGAACTCATTTTTCTATTTGACAGATAATACTTATGTCTACCCCGTTAATAGCTACTATTGCCATCACATGAACATGTTTGTGAAAACAAGTGTAGCTTCATTCTGACACTGACCTCACAGCACTTCAGTTTCATTACAAGCACAAGATCTGTCAGTAACAAAAATTGATGCACTTATCCAGAGATTCTGCTTGTCGGCCACTAGCATTTTATTCATTTTTCTTTTGCAGAAGTTCATCTTTAAGCAAGGGCAGATTCATGGTTTAAATTGCTGTCCTGACACTTCATCTGTTGCTTTGTAAACTTATACAAAGAACGTAATTTCCACAGTCTTTAGGAGATAAAGGACTACTGTTAACCATCGCTGTGGGCATTGTACTGATCTAAATTTAACATCAACTGTGTAAACCTAAACGGACTTAAAACTGGCTATTTTAAAGATCTCCTCATCAAACATTCGTACTGAGAATAGTCTGAATTGAGTAACCCTATTCAATGCTAATAAGATGCTTTTAGATGTCAGGACTCAACAGATGAATTTTAGAGAGACTTTCCAACCTCAGCTGTCTGAAATTGAGGACTTTTTAGCATTGAATAGGAGTCTGTTTATGCCAGAGGTTAGGAAAACACTGAAATTCTATCCACTCTGCCACTTGAAGTGCCTACTTTTAACTGTATTATTTCTGACTAAGATTCTAATTCTGGATGCCATTGATTTGGTGCTCCTAATACATATAAATACATATATAATTAAACACAGACATCCCTTCAAGAATTTTGTACCTGCTTGATACCTCTCAACGAGCTTCTCACATCCTCAAATGCAATTATTTGTGGGTGATCTTGGTGATCATTCTTCTTGCCAAGATAGTTGCTTCTTGAAGAAGCCAACAGAACTGAAGTCAAGCAGACACTTCTGAACTTGGGGTTGGTTCTAGCAGGTTTGACATCTCCATCCCTGTATCACCACTTAGCCTGGACTGAGCAGTGCATCTGTTCTGTTCTCCTCTTGTAAAAGATCTTTTGCTGTCTTGCACAGCAGAGATCATGTTAAGCCGAGACTGACTTTTATTGCAACTTCATCTTGCTGGATGAAAAGTCCTCTATCATGTATTGTATTAAAGAGAGTATTAACATCCCTGGCAGAACCACAGCGCTGAGTGACACCTGTGTGAGGTTGATTCATGCTTGTGCTAAGCCTGGGTCTGGTCCAGCTGACACAGTCAGCTGAGTTACTGCACTGCCAGTTTAATATTTTGCCATCTGCTAACTGAGAGCTCTGCTGCCTGCTGGGTCCCATAAAGACTTTTATTTATTACATTACACATGGCAACATCTGCCACAGGATTTAGCTCCGCTCAGCTTTCTAATTAAACAAACAAACATTACATCTCCCATACATAATTGGGTCTAACTATTATTTATAAAATCTGAGATAGGTATTTAAAAGATATACATTGTTTGTTCCAGATGAATAAATACCCTTCCCACCATTTGGGGTGGCAGGGAGGGATTCTTAGAATAAGCTTAAGGTTCTCAAATACTCCATTTTACTGAAGAAAGCAACCAGAAGTTATTGGATTTGTTGTTCTTTTGCTCTCATTTTATTCCTTAAATTATTCAATTTTACACTAATTGAAAAATCTGATTATTTCAGATTCCTGTCTGCTCCTCTCCTGAGTACTGTCTGTCTGTAAAAGCAGCAGAGAATACAACAGACTCCCCCCATGTTTGATTTTAGAGAAGAGAGAGCCCTGGCCTGAGCACCATTGCACTGTTTAGCCACCACAAAAGGCATCAGGAATGCCCTGCCCAAGTCCATTTCAAACTGAATTGCGATGGCAGCAGTCACTGAACAGCTATCACTGGCTGTGCACCGACATCAAAGCTCTCCCATCTGCTCCAGTCACCTGCAGTTAAATCAAACTGGGGGGAAACCTGGCTGAAACCCAGGCCTGGTGGATTCAGTAGGAATGTCACAAGTTCTTAACGATTTTTAAAATCACTCCTAAACAGAAACTTGAATTTTATTTAAACTTTAACCTTTCTTTGACTGATCTCTAATCTTTTAACAAATCTCTTATTTTAAAGATTAAAGGAAGAGCATCTACAATTCCAAATAGGCCAGCTCTTAAAAAAAAAAAAAAAAATCCCAGGTTTAACTTTCAAAAAATCAAACGGACTATAGGGCAGAACTAGAATTACATTTTCCAGTCTTCAGCTCTTTCATGTGAGTTCTTGTTCACTGTGCTCAGTTGCAGAAACTATTCAGGAGTGACTCAACAGACTCCCCACCCACCTTAATCTTCCAGCATTAGAGAAACTCCTCACCTAACAATATAAAGCTCTATTCATTTGCCACAACACAAACAAGACAAGACAAGATCATAATAAACAACTTATCAGCTCCATGATCCATAGCACCTCTGTATGTAACATTTATAAAAATCTTTTTATTTCGAAGTCTGGAAAAACTGGCAGCTCTATATATTGAGATTAAACAAGATGTGCTACAGGGCACGTTTGACATAACTGCTTTTATTTAATTTTTGACCATAACGTTTGGATATTTACAGGCTTGAGGAAATTATGAATCTTTTTCTATATCACTGGTACCCACACAATGAATTATTTATGATTCGATCATCGCAAACAGATGCCCCCAATAAAATGTGATCTTTATTATCTCTCTTCTCTAGTTTAAATATTAAGTCTGGCATTGCTTTTCTGAAGACCCTGTGTTCTTTTGGCACAGAAAGAGATGGTGATAAAGAGGCAGAAGCTTAATTACTTGCCCATAAAAAGATGAACACATCTGCCAGGTACGGTCAGCACCAACAAAGATCAGGCTCAAACAGTAAGGAATTGCCCCTTGAGATAACAATTCCCATGTGCCCAAGGAGCCTAGGGGCACACTGGATACCTTCCTAGGTGGCCTTTTTAATTTAAAATAGCACTTTCCTGCTTATCCTCTCTTGTTCGGGCCTTAGCCCTGGTTTTGAGGGAATTCCAGGAGCTCATGGCGTTGGGTGCCAGTGAGACCTTCCTGCCCTGCTCCTCATGCCTTGCACAGCAGCTGCCAGGGCAGAGCCCTCAGCTCACTCCAGGAGCTTTCCTGGCAGCAAACGACGCTCTGGAAAAGGGGAGAGGACAGGAGAGATCCCTGCTGAGACTTTTACCCTGTCCAGGTGAATGTGTCTGGGGGTTCTGTGCTCTGAGCCAGCTGAGTTGATGCTGGAGGAACAAACGCCTGTTCACTGCCTCTGAACACCTCACACATTGTGGATGAGCACGGAATTCCAAATACTTACAGAGATGCTAATGGAATTTGACAGTTCGCATCATCAAAACATCATCCAGCCCTCAGAAGAATCCCGAGAAGAGGCTGCGGCCGCTCGCACTGTGCCCACAGAGAACCCCAGCCAGCAGGGAATTTATCTCGAGGCCTTGCCAATCAGACATGCCCTTCACCATGGGAATTACTGCTCCTGGGTGACAGGAGCTGTACAGCAGCATTTGTCAAACTGACAGGCCTCCTCTCAGATGGAACTGCTTTTCCTGAGCTCATTCCTGCTGTGGCTCCTGCAGCCACCGAGCTCAGCCGAGCGGAATCCCAGCCTTGTGCGAGAATCAGGCGATTTTCCCACTGACACAGCGAATCCTGCTTCGTGCCACATCATTCCTTGGGCTCCTGGGTCAGTTCCCAATTCAATCAGGAGCATATCCCTGATGTCTCCTAACTCTGCTCAAGGGAACAGCTCATTGCTGTTCAGAACTCTTGTCTAAACTCCTCACAGCTGCTCCCTCACTCTCCCACCATGGGATGGGGTGAGAGTTGAAGAATTAAAGTGAGAAAACTCATGGGTTGAGGTAAAGACAGCTTAACAGGTAAAGCAAGAGCTGCACTCACACAAAACAGAAAAGGAGTTCATTCACCACTGGCCATGGACAGGTGCTCAGGAGAGCAGGGCTCCATCATTCCTAAAGATGTCTTGGGAAGAGAAATGCCACCCATTTAACAGATTTCTACTTTGGCAAGGGGAGACAGTTAAACTCAAGAGTTTTTTTCACAGAAATTCCCTCAGCTGTAGTTCTACTGAATTCCTTTTGGCTCAAACGAAACAACTCAATTCCCAAACTGATCTCTGACCCAAGGAGCCCTAAATCTGTATGTATCACTCTGCACTTTTCATCCACAGATTTCCTTGAAAGCACTAACCTAGTTTTTTCTTGCCAAAATACTAAATAACTGTGAATATAAAAGGAACAATCTTAGCAAAAAACACACTGAAAGTAACTGCTGGGACTTTCACTTTTGAAGTCACACAGAATGTGACTCCAAAAATGAGGAGTGAAACTTCAGTCTAATTGAAGAGGAAATTGGCAAGAATAACAAAGTTCTCCCTGAAATGGCTGATTCAGTATGCATGGAAAAGCCAGACAAACATCACATGATCTCCCTGGACCCTCTAGACATAAACAATGCAATTAAAAGGAAACATCTACTTCCACTCTTGATGGTATTACCTGAGGGACAGCAGATGCCAGATAGTTCAGTGTTTATTAGAAGCAAGTTGCAAGTTTGGCAACTGGAACTGGCTCAACCCTCTCTCATATTTTTGTAATTTTATAATACCATATGGTCACTACAGATCTCTCTGACAGTCTCTTAGTTTAAGTTCAGCTGTTTCGTAGAACATTTAAACTGAAGTTGAGCATATTGGAGATATAACAGTAAACAACAAAGGTATTTCAGAGAGGGCTGAAAAAATCACTGAGAAATGCAGATTGCTATTTGAATGAGTTAATATTTGTTAATAAAAAGCATAGTACCTTTGGACTTTGGGGTCTGACAACCAGATTTGGTGCACACTGGACCTCAACCTCACAAGACCACAACAAGGCTGCTGGGCTGAAGAAAAGGACGACCCCGAGGTCCTGCTGAACCCCCAAAACATGGTTACACACCAGCTTCGAAGACGAGCACTTAGGCGCAACATATTTCAAGCTTTATAAAACTGAACAGCATCCTGTGCTGAATTCAGAAGTAACAGCAGTCAGCCCAGGCCCTGCAGTCAGCCCTCCTTGGCTGAGACAACAGAGGAATGAGAATTGGAACACAGAATGAGTATTGGAACATGGAATGGCTGCTGGTTTGGGGTTTGGGGGTTTTTTTTTTTTTTGGCAACTCAAGTGTAACTGTGTCTTCCCCTCCTCTTTTTGTTTTATACAAATTTCCATACTGATTTTATGGCCTCGGTCTGGGTTTCTGTTTCTCCTTAAGAGCTATTCCTTCTAACCTCTCCTCTGCCCCTGTAAACAAGCACTTCTTTGCCCCAGGGAAAGCCATCAGTCTAAAGCTGCAGCCTTTGCAAGTACTTAAACAAATATCCAAGAATTCAGAACTCAGCTTCTAGCTTCAGTAAATGGCCTCAGCCCCACAGTGACAGAATTCAGCCTGACCTCCACTGACAGCGTTTACATTCAGTATTCCAGCTCCTGCTTCAGGGAAATTACCAGGTGCTGAGATTTAAAGAGATTGGTCTGCTTCGAGGGCAGCCCTGCTCCTGAAACGAAATTGAGCACTGATGCTGGCAGGAGCACAGGCAGCTCCAGTCACGGGCCATTGGCATATCAGGTGCCAATCAAATGCCACTGACTTCCCAGGGAATTGAGGGCAACTAGAGCTCCAGCTAATGAAGTCCTACATTTACTGGATCATCAACAAAATGTATTTTCTAAAAGTGCATCACTATGACACAGCTATTGGTTTTGATAACAACTTATTTAACTGTATAATTTATTGATGATATCTACAGCAAGGAAAAATATTCACAAGTTCTTGCTCCTTCATGGCCAAGAGCAAAAATATATAAATCATATAAAATGGAAAAACTCAAGAGAGTATTTAAAGCCTGCTCTTATTTTAGCTCCACACACTTAAACAGCTTGACACCATGGCAATGGAATGGGTCTGGGCCTCATTAATTTTTAATCAACCTTTATCCACCATAGCTTTTGAAACGAACTGTTACTAATGACTAGTCATATGTCAGTCTAATGAATGGGATGCAAACTCCCATTAAAATAATGAAATTAGCTTGTTTGACTTTTGGTACAGTTCCATGGCACATAGCCCCAGGTAATTACAGTTAGCACTACTTGCCCACATTAAAGTCTGCTTATTTATTTAAGGTCTTTAGGTGGGACATCCCAATTTAGCTCATGTCAGCTGTTTTTTATGAGTCTAAGAGTATTTGTCTTATTAACAAAGAGATAAATACATGCAGGCAGTGCAAAGTGCTAAAACATCAATTATGTACACAGGGAACACTGGAAAAACAGAATAAGCACACAGTCCCCAGTGATATAAACACATCTCAGTGTTTCCCTGTGACAGCAGCAATTACTTTTAGAAAACAGAACAAGGTCTGAAAGGGATCTTTGCTGAATATAATTTGGCCTCTTCCAGCAACCTTTGCCCTTTAGGATCTCACGTATAGCTTAAAAAAAAAAAAAAAAACCCTAACAAACTAAATTTTCAAATATTATTGTGCTCTAGAGTGCACAGGTCATGACACACTGCAGTGACCTTAGTTTTAAAAGTGTATCACTCTGGCTCCAGAGCTTGCCCCCGAGGAATGGAGGCCTCTCAGACTAAAGTGCAATGAAAAGCTGTTTTCAATATGATATTACATAAAAATATGTCACAGCACCAATAACGTTGTGAGCAGATCATATCCCAACTTCACAACAGCTTCTTCAGCAAGCCCCTACTTCCCATAATCACAAATAGCACCTGACAGTGATGTTGATCAGCAAGCAAACACAAAAATCCATCATTATTTGTACAGAAACTCCCACTTTCTGAGTTCAGTCTCAAATTGAACACAATATGAGTATCTGTGGAATAGAAACACTTTTTTTTTTCGTTTCCTCAGACACATCTAGCCATCCCATAAACAGACAGATGTAGAACAAATACAAGCCAGGAGAGAGCTTGTGATTTAATGGGATTTAACAGGAAGGACTGAATTACTCCAGCTGACAGCTGTAGAAAAAAGTGACCAAAGCAATGTAGGTGAGTGCTATGCCCAGTGACAGTCACCAGGCAGAGCTGACAGCAAACGCTGGATTCTCCCAGCTTGGAGCCTGGCACAGCTGAGTGACAGTACAAATCCAGCTTCAAAACCTATGAAAGCCTCCACTGAAGGGACATCCTGTGCTCACCGAGGACTGACTGCCTCATGCAGGACAGAGCAGGGAGCTGCCTTCCTCTCCTGTTCAAAGCACGGCAGACTTGATGACCATTTGATGAATTAAAGTCACCATTGATGAAGTTGAGAGGTTTTTTACCTGAACCTCCAGAGAACATGAGCATTAAAATCGCATTTGTAAAAAGATAGAACAAAGGGAAAATTATATCAGGTCTGCTTTCCTCTCTATTGTTACCTTCCTCCTGAAAAATAAAAGCACTGACTTTACCAGATACTCTTCCCGGGAGAGCCAGGCACAAAAATAAGCAAGCTCAGGTTTCAGGGTTGTCCCTCTCACCACAAGCCAGAGGACACATTGATCTCAGCTAACTTGATTTAAGCTCAATCTGCAGTCTTTCTTCTTTTCTATCACATTAGGCCCTGATCCATCATTGAAATTACCTTGGGCAATTAACTGAGGTGGCTAATTCATGAGCTTAATTGCTCTTTGTTACTCATGCAATCAATACAGACCAACCTGTGCATTCGCACACCAGGTAACTCTGGTGGAACAGCTCCAACTTTCGGGGTTCGACTCGAGCCCTAGAGCCCAGCAGCTCCTACCAGAAATAGGTCCAGGTGACTTTCCCATATTAATGCAAGAAAAGCTCAGCACAGCAAAGAACCAAGCTCAAATACCCAGGGATCTACTCCATCACTTCTACCAAAAATTGCTTCCCCTTTCACCAGGGCCCTTCACAGGTCACACTAGTGATTCCTGAGAGAATTCCTGTACCTCAGCATGTCAGACAGGGTGTTCCTGTGGCTGAACTCTTACCTGATGCTTCAGGGAGAATTTAGAAACAGATACTCGGGTATACAAGAGGTCACTTCCCAGCTCTCATTAGGTCAAAGAGAGCTTGAACTCTGAAGCACAAAGGAGTTTTTTTATTTTTTTCCAAAGATTGGTAGATTGAATAGTTGTGTTACTTGTGTAGATTACTATTTCTACCCCGAATTTTTGGATTCCAGTTAACCCTCATGGCAATGAGCCCTGTGCTGTGGGTGAGAATTAATTCCTTTTGCCATGTCAAAATTTCTTTAGCACCTGGAAAAAGGTATCCAATAATATTTAAAGGTAAAAAGTAAAATCAAAGGTTTTAATTAAAAAAACACCCCAAATAAATTATCAATGACCTCTTCAATTGCCCGAAAGGAATCAGCTTTTTGCTGAAAGGAATCATCATTTGTTGCATTTCTCATGCATGGAAAAATTGCACTTTTTTATTGCAGCTGCACATGGAGTACCCCACAGTGACACCTCAGTTTCAGACCTGGACAGAAATTTAATTCGCAATGTGGTGCACTGCACAATTTAATTTTTTCCTCTGGTATCAGCTGGCAACAGCTGCACTTAGCAAAATCTTACACTTTTCACTGCTACAAGTCCCTCTTGCTGAAATCCTCTATTCAAATTAGATCTCAAAAAATTAATGAGTTGCATTTGCAAGAATTGGTGTATTCTTAAAATAACATAAAACTTGTAAAGAATGACTGCAGAAACAAATAGCTAAAATGAGATATTTAGGAAATGTATTTGTAAAGTTCTGTGAGATCTTCTGTAGAATATGCTAGCAGTTAGAATTATAAAAGCTAGGATGAAAGAGGAAAAATATTTCCTTTCTTCTGGCAATGTATAAATTGCCTCTATTTAGAATTGCTGCCATAAATTTTCAGCACTGTCAAACAAGCTTGCACTGTTAACAGCATTCAGTGATTACTGGGAAGAGTAAGACTCATTTATAACATACCATAAATACATGAGGAAAATGAAATCTTAAACATCATTAAGCTGTATTCCACAGCTATCTAAAAAAACTAAACAAACAAATCAAACATACTTTTCCTTGAAAGCTATTTATAACATTTGCATAACAGGGAAATCGGGAAAATCCACAGCACTGACCTGAGCTGGCATGGGCCTGCCCTGGGATTTCTGCCTCCCCTTCCTTGCCAACTAACTCCCAAAATGCCAACCATAAATTTACTTAACAGGTTGCAAGTGCCATGCCCATATTTGCTCCGTCTTCCAGAAGTTCCTGGGAATGCAGACAGCATTCTTTTTATTGCTGCAACAAACAACAGTGAATTTTCACTGTTCCAAGATTCTGGCTGCAGCTGCTCCAGCCAGGCAGGTGTGTGGTCCACAGGCAGCCATCCTAACGCTCCCTGCTTTCTCCAGCTGCTGTCACAGCCCAGCCAGTAATTTCCAAAGGATATTAGAATATTCATAGCCACTTCCAAGCAGATTAGGCATAGGCACTAAATCATATGAAATTAACTTGGCAAAACATTTTTATCCTTTCATGTACAGCTGTTCAAATTTCTGTAGCAAAGGAAATTGTTTCCTTCAGTTCTAATATTTGGATTTACCTTTGCAGCACAGAGGTGTGGAAGGTATGAGGAGAGATCAAGAAACGCAAGTTTTACCCAGTATGCAAAACAGCGCTTTTAAAAAAAAAAAAAAACCCTAAAGCACACAGACATACCTGCATTATAAACATCCTACCTGAAAAGGCAATGGGAAACTCCAGGATAAGAACAAATCAATAACACAAGGTTAACTGCAAGACGCAGAAGGGAGAGGAAAAAAGAAAAAAAAAAAGTGCCTTTCTTTTTTTTTTAACCTACATCAATAAAAAATGAAAAGGCATATGATAAGCAGGAATGGACTTCACCTGTCACACAGATACCAAACAGCAAATAGCAAGCACTCTTAAAACTTGGATTCCTCAGCTATTTCTTCACATGAGTTTAAATGAATTAAATTCAACTCAGATTCAAATTTTCATGGCCCTATTTTTTCTTCATTGAATTAGGAATTCAATCTTCCAGCTGTTTTTAAATTTAAATACAATCTTCTGTGGACATGTGATGCCAACTGCAGCTGTACTGACTTGCCCTGGTGTGCTCTCACACAACACAAGCCAATGAATACCTTATTAGACATCAACAGAAAGACAGAGAAATTTTGCTCATTGGCCATCCTATGCTTCCCATTGCACCCCACATAATGTGGACATGAATCTCTGATAAGACACCTCCTGACTGAGATTAACCAAATAAAATTCACTCTGCTCTGACCATGAACTTTGATCAGGCTCCGTTCCACAGCATTTCCATGTGCTGGCAAAAGGTGCTCACTGCCAATCTTCTGCTTTATGAAAGTACTTGCACAAGGCTAAACCCAATCTTCATGAGAGTTTACCAGGGTAATTCCTGCCCTTTTCACATTTAGTGGGAAAGGAGTAATGAAGAGACATGAAGGCAGCACAAGACCAGATACCATTTCACTTAAATAGCACAAAATATACTTTCAGATTGCACAGTGCCATGCTATACTTTCAGTTTAGCCACCTCAGTTCTCCTCAAACTTCCTGTATGGGTGCATTAAGCAGTCTCTGTTTGAAGGACATGTTCCAGTGTTTATTTCAGGATACTCAGATACATTAAAGTAAACACAGACTAACCATACTCCTGAAGAACCCTATTGTTTCACGGTAACATATGAAATCATCATCCTAAAGGCCATTGACACTTCAGTAAGAGCTTTCTCCATTGACTTAAAATATACTTTGGGACAAGCCCAACAGGTGAATAGCAATTACCAAGATTTCACTAAAATAAAAACATTCCTTATTCTCCCATCTCCCTCCAGGTTCTCTTCCTTCTACTCCCTGCTGTCCTGCAGCTATCAGGACTGAAATGTGGTAGCAAACACTTCCTCCTTGACACAGCCAAACTCATAAAATGAGTGCTTAAATGGTAAAACAAAGTTGTATTATGATAAATTTTTAGAAGCAAGATATTGTATTCAAGGTGCAGAAGTGAGCACAAAGGCTAGAAAGCTGCTGGTTTTTCTCTACAGAAAAAACAAGCTCATCATTTGCTGAGGCACTTTTTAGGGCAGAGAAACCAATACTCTTGAGCTCCTGGTTTGCTTCCTCAAATGCAATTACCCAGCTTTGTGAGCACAAACAAGATTTGTGTCAGTGAACAGAACAGCTCCTGAAGCTTCTCTGACTCAGGAGCCAAAGACTAATAGGATTAATGAACTTGAACGTTGAGTCCAGCCAACAAAAAATACAAAAGAAAAGCAACCTGTCTTGCAATGCCCCTGTCCAAACAAACTAACACTGTCCTTGTCACACAGTCCATCAGCCCAAGGCCACCTGTGTGGCTCTCCTGGGAGAGGCTGAGCAGGCAGACCCAGCCCCGGGCAGAGCTTTGGGCACACCTGGCTGCTGAGTCAGGGAGAGCCTGCGTGCAAGTCCTGGGCTCAGTCTTTGTTAGCCTGCCAACTGAATTTATTCAGGGAAAAGGAGCTGCTTCCACTTCGTTTCCATGACAACAGCCTTGAGAATTTTGTCTTCATATAAGTGAGTTATTGCTTTTTGTGCTTCCATATTCTAGGCAGGAAAGTTAACATAACATAGTCTCAAGAAAGACAATCAAATCCTCCTATCCTCCCAACACTCCTACAGGCAGCAAATTCTTAGATTTCATTACCAGACAGATAAATGGGTTGAAAAACAATCCTCATTGTCTATTATGGAGAGATTTAATTTCAACTGAAACCTTCAATTAAAGAAGATTCTTTTGATGAGCATGTTTGTGTACACATTAGCAGAAGAGAACAGCCTAGTGTATTATTGCTTATCTATCGTCTTTTGAAAGCAGCTTTGGGATACTTATCCATAAATGTTGGCTACTACTCCTCTCCATAAATTATTTCAACTCTTATTTACTGGTGATGTATTCAAAGTATTTTCAATGCCACAAAAACAAGTAAATTTTTCTGGAATGCAAAAATCAAAATCTATACAAGACAGACGCTTGAAACATAAAAACACTGATGCATATCTTTGAATTACTCAGGCTAAAACTGTAGTGCATGCACCAAAAGCCCACAGAGTAAGTACAAGGGTACAAGTATCATTTCCATTGAAACAGCAGTGAAACGACTCTCCTGTGAAAATTGGATGTGATCTGAAAGATCCTCATCACAAAAGGAGGACACTTCAGAAGAGTCTTGAATTGAACAAATTGGTGACTGACTTTGTTGAGAAAATATTTAAGGATATCTGTGAGAAATTCTAATCATTCCCACCACCGAGAAGCTGAATGTGTTCACCTTGTTTCTCATCATTCAGCCCACAGTTGAATACTTAAAAGAAATAGAAAACAGCTTTTCAAGGGAGGGAGAAAAAAAGAGCATTCTCTTTCCAGTCTTGTCTCCTGAATCACAAGAACCAGCAGATCCCCACGTCCACAGTGCTCCTATAGATCATACCATGAATCGAACCAGCACTGCAGCAATTTCACGGCACAGCACAACTGGGACACTTACGTCAAAAACGAGTGACATGGTGAGACAGATCTCATTGTGGGGTACAAATTGTTGCAATTCTACTACCTTCACTGGAAGGCTTATTACATCAGCTGAAAATTTGGACCCAGCACCAGACATTTTTATGATAGTGACTATCCTGGAGTTGACTCACAAGGAGCAGCTCTGATGGATTCTGGGTTCCTTTCAGCACTTGAAGATAGATGGGCTCATGAGCATGGCATTTTTGCTGTTTTCAGGCATCTAAGTGAGCACGCTAAATCAGACACAGAACAATGCATGTTTGAAGGTCAGCTGAGCAGGAGAATCCAGGTCTGTAAACAATAATGGCACAAAGGTTTTTCTTCAATGAGGAAAGAGGGGAGGAAAAAAAATCAGCTGTTAACTAAAATATGGTCAAAATATTGAAGACCCAGGAGAAGACACAAATGGAGGGAAGCTGTGCCAGGTACAGTGCTGACAGTAACTGCTCTGTAAAGCACATACCTCCTGGCACTGCTGGGCTGGCAGCCAGGAGCTGCTCTGGGGCTAACCCCAAACCTGAATGACCCATGAGGTTATCAGGATTATCAGAGCAAGGACACAGCTTAGAGGAACCTCCAAGCCTGACCCTTATTCTTACAGGTGAGGGGCATAAGGGTCTCCGAGGCTGCTGAGCAAGTCCGACCCAATTTGTAAGGCTCCACTTTCAAACCCAATGTCTGAGTAATCCTGGTTAGCATGGGGAGAAAGATCGTTTCCATTGAACCCCCAAGCATGTAGAGTTCAGCCCAGTCTAACTTTAGAACACTGATAAATTCTGAATGATACCAATAAATTCAAAAGACAGTGTTCTTAAAAGGAATAGGGGAATACCAGGGGTAATAGGGGAATAATAAATGCAAAAGTCAAACAAGATCTTCATTAAGAATCATTCTAGTTAGAAATGTAAGTGAACAAAGCCGTGCAAACTATCACTCTGAAGAGTGAGAACTGATGTCTGTGGCAATAAAAAAGATGATTAGGAAACCATGAAGTGGCAGGAACAGATGGGCTTTTTCAAACTGAAGTTCACTTAGTTCTAATCTCTCTAACTCCCATTAGTACTTTGAGGCAGAAAAAGGTTTCATCTTCCAAACATAATTGCCTTGCTATTTTCTGTGGTATTGCAAGTTTCACTTTGTATCCTCCATATATTATTTTTGCTTCTACATTATTTTATTTTTTTTAATAATTTACCAGGGCTGATTCTTCTTTCTAATCTCTTTGCAGTCTCCTATTTCACTGCTAAACTGTTGCCTTGAGATGACTGATAACGTTTGACATTTACATTTTATTGGAACGAATATAGATTGCATCTTTCTTATCTGTTCCTAAAACATTTCCTCCATTCTCTCACAACACATTTTTGAGGACAATAGTTGCATCCCCATCAATTTTCTTCAATTCATTACATATTTCTTTGAACACTGACATTTCAAAGTTTAATATTTGTGTGCCATTACTCTTTGCACATGTTGTAGCCTCACAAATATTTCAAATCCAATAGCAGTATGATCACTCAACCTTATAAAAGCTCACCAGCATCTATCTTATTTACCATACAGGTCCTGCTTCGATTCCTGGGATTATGTTCAAAATATCCTCAGAGATTGTTTTCTCTTATAATTTGTGTAAGCAAGTGAAAAAACTTTACGCTAACACATGTAGCTTTTCTCAAGCATTAAGAAGGTATTATTCCAGTCAAACTTGAAGTAACTGAAATCCCCTGTGATCAGTGCTCCATCCTTTTAATGAGTCTCCACAAGTATTCCTTGTCTTTCCTACTCAGGTTCATGCCTTTAACCACTTCTGGACTGTATTTTAACTCCAGCATCTCAGGTTTTTGCAATATTGATGGTGGATGCCATACTTGTTTTGCAAAGCTTTATTTCCTTTGCAGCCTTTAAAATTTGAACACAACTAATTTCCTTTGAATACTGCAAGTGTGTTTCATTGAATAGCTGGATCCTAACAGATTGAAAAAATACCTACTTAGAAACAACTTGCCTGCACACAGGATTCAGCCCCCTAACCCTCAGCCAATCCACACCAGAACAGGGCTGAAGGCACAGACACAAAGAGGGTCTGGGGCAGGGCGTGAGCAATGGATCAGGCCCTGTGTGTCCATCCCCAAATCACCCACACTGAGTCTAGGACATGTGATAATTAATCAGAGTCCCCTGCCTGTCAGGGCTGAGCTCCAGCACGTGGCTGGAGGTCAGAGACAGGGCTGGGAATTGATGACAACACCAGGCAGTCGGGATCAGGATTTATTTCCTTTGCTGCCAAGCACTACCTATTCCTTCTGCTGAAGAAAATAGTCAGCAATGGAAATCCTGCCACCGCCTCAATTGTGACATCTTCAGCTTGGTGCCAGATTAATGAGTAGCTGTGGAATAACATGTTTAAAGTTTGACTAATGACGATGTAGGTAATGACTGAAGCATGAAGGTATCTGCACCCAGAAATGCTCTGGGTTTGGACAAATTGTCCCATTACATCTGACAATGACAAAAAAACCCAACAATTGTGATTGGGGAGCTGGGAAACTGATTTAAGGCATTTAATTTCCTTATGATGATCAGATATGGGAAACCACCAACATTTTAAAGATAATATTTTTAACCAGAAAAATGCTAAATATCACATCTTACTAAGGAAATGCAAACAGAAGACACCAATAACCATACATAAATGTTCTGTATTTCTGTGCAAAAAGTGAAATAAGGAGGAAGCTTCTGACACTACATTACAATTCTATTTCACTTATTTTTTTACATCAGCACCAGCTCCCACCAAAAAATGAAAACTGAATGGGGAAAAAAGGCTTCTGCAGTAAAATGAAGATACACACACATCTCTGAAGTAAAAACCAGAGAAAAATGACATTAAAAAGCTTTCCCATGTTCAAGGGACAAGTCCAGCAAAACTAAGGAAGATTAACTACTCCAAATACATCCATGGTCAAGAACGAGGAAAGGAAATAAACAAATGCTTCCAGCTCATCTCCATGCATCATAAAACAAATTAAATTAGGTTTTTGTTCACTGTGTTGTGCAAAAATTAATTTTATCAAGAGTCACTGTGATAAAGTCAGGCTGCTTCTAAATCACTGCACAAATAACTTTTTTCCTCAAAGGTTATCTTCCAAGGGCATTTAAAATTCAAATATAGTACATGACGTTTATGCCTTTCATACCTAGCATGTTTACTTTAAATGTGTGCTGGGATACTAAATCTACCAATATTGTTGATATTGTTCTGGTTTATACATTTAATTAAAACCAACGCTGCAGGAATTCTCACTGGCATAAGACAAGGAAGAGTACACCTTTTATGACTACCTACTGACAGGATTAAAAGACATCTTGAAAAACAACCAATAAAGCTACAAATAGGAACTTTGTGTATTAGCCCAGAGTTTCATAAATATAATAGAAGAGGTGATACCAAGGTGATATTTATTCCTCTTCAAAAAAGCCAGAAAGCCAGAGGTAGAGGTTCTCTGACAGTGCTTAAAAACTTCAGTTACAAGTTTTGCCATAGTAATAGACTCCTTACGAACCAGTTCCATGTTCATGTAAAAAAGATGCAGAGTTTTGCCTTTTCTCCAGAGAAAAACATTTTCAAATGTTCGCTTTATTCTCTGTGTAGATACATTTCATATTTATAAAGTCCACACCTTACCCTGACAAGTCTTAAGTGCTTTTTAAGGTGTAGCAAGCAGGCGAAATAGTTGCCACGTTTTCAAACGAAATGCAACAGTAGGTGCAGAAATACAGGACCAATTTTCGACCTGAAAGCTATGCTGCTAGAAATGAGTTGGCAATATATATATATACGTGTATATATATATATACATATGACTGCAGACAAGTAAGATTGATAGAGCTATATTAAACCTTTGCATTTTGACAGTAGGATAGAAATATGCCACATGATTTAGAGATTATTGGAAAAACGTGTTTGCAAGAGAAGCTTGCAATAAAAATTTCTCTCCAAGAGAAAATCCTACCAAGCAAAGCTGTCTGGGAAAATTTTCAATTACCAAGTAGAGGTGGGGGGAAAAGAACTTAAAAAATATTGAAGTGATTCACTGACTTCAGTGCAGGCAATTAATTAACAGAAAGCAAACTTTCCACCTAAATCAAGCTTCACTTTTGAAAGAATATATAGCCCTATGGCGAATATTTATTTAACTGAAGTTGTTGCTGTGTTAACAATAGAGGTTCTTTAAGATGCTGAATGTTAACTCTGTACTTTACATTAATAGCTGTTTTGAACAATGCAGTTGGAAAGTCAGGGCATGCACATGGGATAAAAGAGCAGCTGGACACTCTCCACCTGACAGAAATAAAGGTCAGCAATCCCACCAAGGATTCATGCCCAGGGGATGACAGGAAGGACAAGAGGAGTGGGTGCCTGCATGGTATTTTTCATCTGGGGTTAAACCACAACAATATCAATTCCTGAAAAATTTTCAAATAAAAGGTGCACTTTTTGAAACTTTTCTTCTGGGTGGATGGATGGCACAGATTTAGCCAGATAGAATGAAGACCTAATAAATAGATAAAATTAACATTATGCAATTACAAAAACCATTTCTATGTAACTATAATATTGAAATTATCACTGGGATACCATGGAGATAACATCTGGAGAACATAACAGGTTTGCCTTAGTGAGACAAAAATGGACCAATGCACATTTACATCAGCTAGAGTTGCCTTTGCTTTAGCTTGTGTGAGTCAGCACAGCTCAGCTCTCTCCCTTCTGTGCACACCCTGGCTACAGCTCCCCTCTT
This sequence comes from Acanthiza pusilla, assembly GCA_036630365.1. Classification (NCBI taxonomy): domain Eukaryota; kingdom Metazoa; phylum Chordata; class Aves; order Passeriformes; family Acanthizidae; genus Acanthiza; species Acanthiza pusilla. Next base: position 176,892 of record JAXCHO010000030.1, on the reverse strand, counting down.
TCAGATGGACCCTGAGTGAAGACAAAGCTTCCTCGACTTTCAGAGAAATTCCAGAATTTCACAGGTTCCCATTTCCAAGGCCTGCACACACCTTATACTTCTGCTCTCTGCCTCTGCATCCTCTCATGGCACAAACATATCTTTCTCCTCAAACCCAAGTTTGGTGGGCGAGGTTTAGCTTCCATGGGAACACTCCAAACGCAGTATCACACAAATCTCAGCATGTGTATATTTCAGCACCACTAATGCCTAGTCTTGCTACAGGACAGACAAAACAGTAAGTTAAAAATCACTCAGTTGTAGAACAACAACAAAAAATAACCCCATAACCTTTAAAGCCTAAAGATTCATCGCTTAAAAGTGAGGATTTCAAAGCACAGGCAGTAATCACACAGTGTCTCAGGGAAATGTGATATACCTCTCTTCTTCTCGTGCACACAAAGTGAGAGCTCTACCTCCAGTGCCAAAGCATTTCTGTGATAGCTGAAGCTGCTGAATCCTTTGCGTGACACCTGGCCTGACTGAAACTGAGTGTCACAGGCTTTGACCTTCAGCAATGTCTCTTCTCCAAGAAAGCATGGTGCTGGGAAATGGAAAGAATAGTTTTATTTGCAAGAAAAAGACAATTCTGGCTGTCTTTCCTGAAAGAGGAGTATTTTTGCACATCTCTACATCTGTCAGAATAAGCTGAACAAAGAGCAGTGTTTGTAAGATAATTGATATTTATGGTTATAAGCAGAGACAGAAAAAAGTTAAAGATGTAATTTTAACATTACGTTGTACTTCACATAAAAACCAAGTGTGACACCCTGTCATCTGTTCACAGCAATCTCTGTCTCCTCCCAGACTGAGCAAACAACCAAACCCTGGAAATGTATTGCTGCTAAAAACACAGCAGAGAACTACAGCAGCACAGTATTTCCATCCGTTAATCACACATGTGCTCTGTGGTGACCCACCTTCAAATCACGTTGGGATATGCAAGAAAGGATTTTAGTTATAGGGTGGTAACAAATGAAAAAAAAGAAAGGTTAAATGAAAATTTGAGCCCTGTTTTTGTTTGTGCGAAACAAAATTGAAGGGTCAAATACAAAATTATCAAGCACTAGTTATGGGTTCACTTATAACTAATGAAAAAGGTCTAACATTACTTGGAAGCTTTAGTCTTGATTCCACTTAAAATTTGAGGATAATGCCTTTTAAATTGTTGCAGAACTATTACGGCTTTGTGTGTTCAGCCAATGCTGGAATTCACCAGATGATGGGAGAGCAGTCTAGGTTTTCCCAGCTAAGCACATGTGAGAGCTAGAAAAATTCAAAGATTGAAGAGAATTATTTCAACAGTCATGGTATTTAAATCACTATCAGATGAAAAAAGTCCAGCAATCAGGTACCAAGACTGAGAACTCCTCCTCATGATCTTTTTTCTTCCCTTGCTTCTCCCTTGTCTCACAGTATCACAATAAACAGAGAGAATGTGCCCTTCACCTGCAATGAGAATAACTTGTTTAACACTAGAGGCAGAACAGGATACAGGTTTAGATTAGATACAAAACTATTTAAAGGTACAGTCTAAGCCGTGGCAAAAATCAGTAACCCTGTGAACAAAATGTTCAATTAACATTAAAAACAATGCACATGTTAAGAGATGGAGCTAAATCAGTCACTTCTTCCATTTCAAATCTGCATTTACTTGTGTAAACAGTGCATCACTCACAGATTTATCTGAAATAAAATGAGAAAATGGGCAATTTCCTTCTACAGGGGCAGATGTTCCAGTTGTTCTTGCAATTTTTCACAGATGTTCCCCTCCCAGTATATTTAAAATGAGATTTCTATCTCAGTTCTGAAAATCCACGTTCTCATGGCAAAATGCAGGCAGCTGGTATAGGCTATGTGCACATTTTGTGATACCTGCACAAACAGCCAGCGCCTGACAGGAAAGCCCTTGTGCACCCACAGCAGGTTCCAGTGTGCTGCAGGGTGGGACATGGCCCCACCTTGGCTTCCACAGCTTTTCTGTGCTGAGGAGATGATTAACTGATCATTGCCATAAAGACTGAAAACTGTGGAATTTATTACAAATACTAGAGATGCCATGAGGTCTCAGAGTGCAGGGTCTCCTTGCTCTGAGCATTGCACAGAGCTCAACCAGGAGCTGGAACCTCTGCCTCAGGAGTTCAGGATAAAAAGATAACGCTGAAGGCTGGCAGTGTCCCTGCTGGCATTCCCATAGTGGCAAAGGGCAAAAAGGACACATCCTTGGAGGTTTCAGATTGCTAACAAACATGCTTAATGCCATTACCAGAGCCATTGCTAATTAGCAACCCTTACTGCTCTTGCACCCTAAAGGAGAAAATTACATTTTGCAATATGACAGAAAAGACAAACTTCTTCCTGAGAGTCCAGAATCAACGACAGAGGTTGAAGGGAGAATGTAAAAACCTCTCCAAACCTTCTCCTTTAAAAGAAAAAAAAATTTTACACACATATATATATATAAAGAAAAAAAAAAAGAAAAAAAGAAAAAAAATAAAAAGAAAAAAAAAAGAGCAGCCTCATGTGTTTTCTTTAAATCAGCTTCTTCACAGACTGGGGGCAAGATCAGAGAGGGGCCACACTCCTCCAGTGTCCCGTTTAACCTGCAGGGCACCTGTCAGTCTTCCTGAAACCACAGAGTGAAAGCAAGCAGCTGGAGTATCCTAAGCAACACAAACCACACCTCAAAACAGCTGCTTCACTGCAGTTTTAGGAACTGATTCACCTGCAGTGATATTAGTAGGAAATACTATTTTTTAAAGTTAATTTCAGAGAACAGGCAGCACAGCTTGCCAGGAAGGGAGCCCAAAAGATCATTTTCTTGGCTTGTCTTTGCCTTTCCAGCTCCCAAGCTTCACAGGAGTCAGAAGAGGAGCTCAGTAAGACATCAAGACAGAAACATGGGCAGTAAAAGCTGCTACAAATCTGAGAGAAATAAGAATGTGCACTTCCTAAGGGGAAGTTCAGGAATGAAAAATGGGTGTCTGCTGTAGTACATTTCAGACTGTCTGTAACCTCCTGTGCAGGCAGAATCCAAGCAGCCTGGACCAGACTGCACCATTGGATCTCCTGCAGGTGTCTGCAGCTGAGGGACTGAAGTGTCACTGAAAACAGATTGGGGAAATGCACCCTAGAGAATGTCACCACTCCTGTCCCTGTCAGCTTGGCACGAGCAAGTGACGCAAGAAAGCAATAGCACTTGAAGGAAGCAGGAAAAGGAGAGCAGCTTTCCTGCAGCCCAGGCTCTTGCCTACAGAATTCTAGGCTCTGGCACTGTGGGACCAACTTTGAAATGCTGCCATCCTGGTTTTCCTGGGTTCAGGTGCTCATGAGAAGGACAAGCAGGGGGGGCAGGTGCTCAGGAGCAGAGCTGAGGGCCCTCGGGCAGCCCTGGGCCAGGTCTCTCCTCTGCAGTCTGTGCAGAGAAATACATGAGAACCAAGGCTGCAGGAGTTCCTTCTCCAGTTTTACAAAAAATAATTCAGTTGTAATTGGGGGAAACTGGGACTCATGGAACATTTTCCTTTCCAGCAGGCAGATGAATCCATGATTTGTATTCTCTGATTTTAAATGAGATTCTCACCCATCTTCAGTGGACTTGATTGATACAGCACATGAGGCCACTCAGTAAAATGACACAGTGTAGATCAAAGCATGAAAAATAATTTTTCCTGAAATGTATGTAGCTAAGGGTAAGTTATGACTCTTTGTTTCACAGTTTATGGAACACAATTTCATTTAAAGCCTAAATCTGTCATTTCAGCATTGTTTATCAAAATGCATCCAATACCCTCTCCCCCAGAAGAACAGTGTCAAGTTAAAGGCAGAAAATCAAACCCGTACAAAGACATTATTTCAAATATCTAACCATAAAATAAACTAGCTTGTGATTTGCATAAATATTATCCACATATGATGCATTTGATGCAAGCAAAAGTAATTCATCTGCAAGTTAAATATCCAGAGTGGCAAAAGGTGCTGTAAAATTTATGACAGAAAGACTGCCTCATGTTACCCAAAGATGCTACAAACTGTCTTCACCTGCTCGTGTATCTATATTTCATCACTTTGGGTTTTGTCATGCAGGAGCCCAACAGTGCTCATTTTTAATCTTCTTTCTTCATTACCTGTTTTTTTGACTCACTGGCACTCTGAGAATAGATTTTTCCCCAAAATATTTCACTGCCAAATTACTATGTGCAACATAATTAAAACCATTCCATTTTGGATTTGTTTGTTTGTTGTTGTTTTTTCATTACAGAAACATGAGGCTAGTTGGTTCAAAAATAACCATGCAAACAACTCTGGCACTTCCTTTCCCCCCAGTAAAGCTGCATCACCCTTTTGAGTAAATGTTTACAAACTTAATAGGCTAAATTGAATAACTGAATTTAGGAGAAATTCAGAACAGTCATACAAAAATATATATGACAACACAATGACAACATAATATCAAAGATATGGTGGTATGATCTGACCCTGCCCTGCCAACCATTCAAAAAAAAAAAATCTTATTGGATCAGTCAACTCCAAGAGACAGCAGCTAAGGGAGTAAGGGAGCAGGATCCAGCAGCCTCTCCCTCCATGGGTAAATTTGTGCTTTCACAATCCAGCTACACTCACAAACATATTCTGTTAAAGCACAGTCAAACATACTCATCTTAAAACATTTCATATTCAGTTCAAGCACTCGCTCATGGCTTCAAACTCGAGACCTAAACATTGAAGGCGACACTAAGCAATTAAGTTATCATGCAGAAGGCTGCATTCAGGATACAATGGGACAGAGGACAGATGCTGTAAAAAAAGTGCTAAACACAGCTCAGTGCACTCATATGGTTAGGGCTCACAGAAATTCAAGGAGCATACAACACATTCCTGACACAAACGTTTGACTGCCAGCCTTGGGGGAATGGCAGGCAAAGGCTCCCAGGGCTCTGAACCAAGTCCTTCCTCCTCCTCAAGCAGAGGCTGCCCAGACCTGGGAGCTGGAGGAGAGCCAAGGGGCTTCTCTCACATCATCACCTCCACCGCTGCTCCCATTCCTCCTAAAGACTTTCCGTGAGGCTTCCACGAGGAAGGAGCTCTTCAGAAGGTTCAGGCTGAGGCCCCTGAGGGGATGGAGTGCAGAGAGCAGCTCTGCCTGCCCTTCATCTCTTCCCAGCAATGGGCATGGGTTCTGGAAGAGCTTTGGGTGAGGGATGCACTGAGGTCCTTGTGCAACAGCTGCCAATGAGCCCTGGCACTGTACAGCTGAATTCTTTGCACTTAACACTAGGACCCAGACAAGGACAGGCTGCGCTGGGCTCACAAGGAAGTCCAGACACAGATAGCAGAATTTGTGTGCCAGTCACATAGTAACACTGCCCTTAGCTGGGACACGTGGTGTTTCATTTAATTAAGCTCCAGGAAGAGCATAAATAAAGAGAGGAACTCAGTCACCAGCCTGGGTCATTTCCCACTGCTTCAGCACCAGGGTCTTTCTCCTTTCTATAAAAAAAATAAGCTGTTCCCTGGCTGAAGCATGAAAAGGCTGAACAAACCCCCCAGAGAGCCACACAAGAAATACACTGCCTTAGCAAGAAACTTCTGAGGGGGACAAAAAAAAAGGAAAAGAACTTTAGATTTACTAAAATACTGTGATTAGTCTATTTGCAGACTCTCTTGCCCTACAAAGCAGCCTGCAGGGCAGTCAGCCAGGCAAGGTATTTAGGCAAGATATACCAGAAAACAGGATTTTTCTTCTAATATAATTTGTCAATGAAAACAAATTCATGTTATTACCAAGCATAAAACCCTGCACAAAGCTATAAAAGCAGGGCTTTTGTTCTGCTGCACAGGAGGAGGAGAACCAGGGTTGCTTATTACCCTGTGAGAAATGCCTAGAGGAATCCTGCAGGAGGTTTTATTAACAATACACTACTTTAACTGTCCGCAGAAAGACTTCATTTTAAATTTCTACTTAATAGGTTTGTCAGATTTTATAATCAGCTAAAAAAAGTCATAAATGGCCACAGCTCAGCTACTTAAACTGGACAGAAAATTTCCCCTTATTGTAGTTTAATAGCAACACATAAATAATTAAATCTAATCCAAAACAAAATTAAAGCAAGATTACAGATGCACAGATTTTCACCCTTCTGCCCTATGTCTGTTGATGGAAACATTACAAGGGATTCCCTTCTGTGGACAGAAAAGTCAGCCATACTTCCATCACTTATTTTTGGTGTGGAGCCACATCAGTTTGAAGTCTGAAATGTTGGATTGTATTTGACAGAGTCCCTCCCCCATGATTTCAGCCAAATCTTCATTGCTTAGTTATGTGCAACTCCTCACCTGCACATGCAAGAGTGGTGGGATCAAGGAGCTGCCCAGAAACACAAAATCTCGGCAAAGCCCTTGAGAAAATGCCTGGTAGGATGTGCTCCTCCACTCCCGCAATGAAACAAACCTCCCTCACAGCTCTGGCATTGTTAATGCAGCTCCAATCCCCCACATCATCTGAAGTCTACCTGCTAATTTAAATTATTTATTTTAACCTCAAAATGTTTCTCCTTTCTCCCTTCCCTCAAATATGTCAAAAAAAGGTGGAAGCTCTTTGGGGTCTATAAAAAGACTTGGAAAAAGTCCTCTTTTAGAGCTGGAAAATTGTTATGAATGCTTTTGGTTCCTAACCATTTCAAATCTCAGATTATCCCTATCTACTGAAATGATCATTCCAGTGCTAAGAAGTCAAAATAGCCCAACTCAGTGTTTATTCAACATATGGCAGAGGTTTGGGTCCAAGCTATCTTGCACAAAGGCTAATATTGTTCAGCTGGAGATCCCACATATATTTGGTCCAAAATCCCTGCTCTATTTCACATATTACACCACACAAATGGACATCTGCATGGCAAGCATCAATCCATAAAGCCTTTATTACCTGTCACACACTATCCTGTGCTTAGAGATGTTCAAGCAAAGCCATTTACCTTTCTTCTCACAACAGCAGCCTGTACGTGCCAGCAGGAGCATCTACATCACACCTGACAACAAATGGGAGCCCTCCTGGGAAATCCAATGAGCTAACTGAAACAAGGAGGCGGTCTGGAAAAGCATTTATTATTGATTGTGGCTCCATTAATACTGTATGGCACAGAAGTGATCATACTGAAAAGGTTACTGTCAGATGAGGAAGGAATCTCTTTGGCACTACAGGAAGGTCAACATCTAAGACTAGCACTGAGGCAGATAGTCAGTAATTTATTACCCATTTATACCCAGCACGATGAAAAATGACATAGCTGGAGACAGACGCACCACCAGAGCTTCATTTTGAATTATTCAGTAATCCTTTTGTTCTTCACCATGGAACCTGACAATAGTTCGCATATTTTTAAATTGCCCTGATAAGGCCATGAGAAATGTTCTACTGATAAAAGTCCAGAATACAAATTGGAGCTGGATTTACTTAACTACCCACAATAGATCATCCTGACATACTTTTCCCCTTAAGCAACAACATGGAGGAAAAAAAAAAGCAAGCAGTGTTCCACTTCCAAGTGTGTATCAGACAAATGTTTCTATTTCAAGATAAAACATAAGAGAGAAGAGGAGGGCCCTGGCAGGAAACATTTTTCATATGTGCAAAGGTATGTATAAAAATAAAAATTAAAAAATCACCAAAGTAATTCCATTTCTTACATTAATTCCTGCAGTAGTAAGAGATGACAACACACCCTAATGAATGGTGGATGCAACTGTTTAAGATGGGGAGATAAGAATCTGGATGGTGGGTACTTATACTTTCCTTCCCCCAAACTCCATCTGGATCCAAATGAATTTTGAGGTCCCCACAGAAAACGCTTCTTTCCAGACAGGGCATGGTAGAGGCAGTGGAGGAGCTTTCCTAGAAACATTCCAGTTCACACTCATGTCCAATATCCAGGATTACTGCAGGAGGAAGCCAACATAACTTGCAGGGGGTGAGTTTTCAGCATGATGATGTTCCCTCCGTCTCTGGCCTCTCTCCCCCACGTTCCAGTTTCCCAAAGCCATTCCCAGGTGTGCAGACTGCATCCCCTGCATGAACTGCACAAGGCATCTCCAAGCTGGGAATTCACTGTTTCCACCCTTACCAAACTTGTGAAAATGTTGTCAGTGGAGCATTCCCTTTAATTTCCAGGAAACATCAATTTCCTCAGATTAACCTGTGAAAGCAGGGAGTGGAGGGAAGGGAAACCTAATATCTTTGAAAGGGATAACACCTAATCGACTAACTTTCTGATAATTAATTAAAACATTACCAGTTCTCTAATTGAAAAATGTTGAACATATTCCCTAGAACCTTCCATTATTTTTTTCCATTACATTAATCACTAAAGGACACCTATTACAGATTACCCCTTTCAAGCACAATCTTCCTGCTAAAGAAAGTCAGGAATGCTGGCAAGGTCAAATGCCAAGCTAAACCCCAATGGGAGCAGGCAACCAGCGATTACAGTGCTTGGTAAGATTTAGAAAATGTCAAACTGATAAATGATGGCTTTCCAGATTTAAGGCAGGACACAAGCAGTGTAGTACACAAGTCAATACCACCCTATGAATAATGTATTTGCCTTGGGAGGGAGGTGGTCCACATGCAGCCTATTAGTTCTCCACCACCTCAAAGGAATTAAGTTAAGCAAACAAGCTTTAGGTAGGATCTATTTATACAAAATACAGAAGGAAGGGGTTTTATCTTCTTTAGGTAATAGATGCTCCATAACACCTCAATCCTCTCCTTTTTTTTTTTTTTTTGTGGGTTATAAAGATCTTACTGCTTGTTATTAACAATGGCTTTAAATATCCACTTAATATCAGTGCACTTCCACTCCTTCTCATATGCATAGAATTCATCACAACATGAATTCATAATCACCAGAATAGTGAATAAATATTTTTAATGGGTGTAAGTTATTTCTGTAGATGGTGCAGTACAGGAGTTGCCTGTGAATTGTCTTTTTGGAGATCAGGGAGAGGGGAAGAGACTGAAGTGTGTTCCATCACACCCAGGAGACAGCCACTGATCTCTCTTTCCTTTTTCCTACATGCTTCATCATTTTGTCTAATCAATATGAATGGCCACACACTGACAGCACTGTAGGTATGAGGCATTTCACTCACCCTGATACAGAGGAGCCTTTGCAGAGGCAGAACGAGGCTACAGCCACAACTTAGAACTATCAGCACATGGGAGGGGTGCTCAGGACGGAGCACCCACAGGTAGAGATGCAGCCAGCATGGCATGGAAAATGAGATCTAAGGGAGGAGTACTTGGGGGACTGGAGCCCTGGATGAGCCAGAGATTGAGGTTACCCTTTGTAAAGAAAATTAGGCAGACTGTTAATGAGAAGGTGCCTGCTGCAAAATGACATTAAACACTAATATTTTCCTAGGCAGAGCTTTGTGGGGAGAACGATAATTAATATCACCGTATGCACAAAAGCAAATGAAGAGCACAGGACTCAGAGCCTGATGGCAAGCCTGCTCCTTGAGACAGAGGCTGTCCAGGGCAGAACTCTGAGTTCACCTGAGAGCTCTTATGTGGTCAAGCCAATCATGAACTTCAGCATCTTGTTACGGCAGAGACTCATTATTCTTTGTCTGGCATCCCCTGCTTGGATGAACATAACTAGGCTGTGTGATCCAAGCAAATTATTGCCCATCTTCATTGTTTTAAAATAATCCTTACCCACAGAGAGATTATTTCAATGAGTCAGAAATTAATAAACAGAAAGAAGTGACAAGCTGTGTTTGCTAATGGCACACCTCCAGTCACAACAGAGACTCAACCCTTGCTGGCACCTTCAGCTGTTCAACCATATCTATTAAAGAAAAACACAACTAAAAATCAGAAAACCAGACAAGGATTCATGCTGACTAAACAAATTACACTACCTATAAATTTTCTCCAAAAGGGGTAATATTTCAGCTATAAGGTGCACAGGAATGGAAAATATTTCCTCAACCAACATGCCATTTTGAAGATACAACAAAACAGAATACAGATATACGTTTACATCACCAGGCTCACCCCGTTGACAGCCTGTCTGGATGTTGGGCAGCTGCTTTGACTCTAGCATTTTGGCCCCCTCTAAATCCACCTGAACATGAGACAGTGGAAACAGCAGCTTGGGGACCCCAACCTGGGTGCTGGGGATGGAAGGATAAGCACCAGCAACTTGATTTCCATGAGTAGTTCCAAAGGAGTTCAGGTTTTCAGTTCACTGCTACTCCAAAATAAAACATCAAACATGCTACTTCAAGGAACAGTATTGAGTAAACGAAAAAGAAAAAGCCAAACAAAAAAACCTCCACAGTTATTTGTTTCCTTCACTAAACTTTAAGGAAATTGGTCTTACAGCTGTGCTTTGTGTACTGAACATGCTTGTTCAGCACTGGTTTAATGGGGAAATCTGTACAAACTTTTGAACTGTGATGATAGTGGTGCATTAAGGTTTTCAGTCACTGGTGAAGTTTATGGTCCCTGCACATGTCACATAAAATATGGCTTGTCTTACACACACAAAGCACACACCCAAACTGCAAACACTTGCCCGTGGGACAGACTGCTTTATGGCTTAATATGCTTATGGTTGTAATAAAATTTATTTTAGGAGAAAGCAGTAAAACAAAATTTAGAGAGTAGAATAATGGGATAATTATGCTCCAAAACCAAATGGGCTTTCTTTATGTCACCATTTCATAAAGCCAAAACAATTTATTATAGCAGTACCTCAACAACCTCACTACCTATTGGTCAGTTGCCACTTCCACTATAAATTCTGCTTTTCAAGACCTTCATAGAGCACAGAAATTCCAGCTTGTATTAAACTGAAACTTGCCATATTGACAAGTTATCAGCACAAATGCAGTTCTCCACACCTTAAATGGCTAAAATCCATTTTTAGGATTAGGATACATTTGCGGGAGAGGGAGTCAGGGGTAGAAAGTTTGCTTCCAGGAACACAACTGAACAATAAGACAGTATCAGCTATAGAAATATCATAGCCTTTTCTAAGGTTCTCAGTGGTTCTGGCATTGCAAGGATAAGGAACAGAGCCGTTCCTTAGGCTGGTTAAAATAAAGCCCATGGAGCCAAAAGTAGGGGCAGGGGGGAGGAGAGAGGAAGCCCAGTTATTTATGTACTAGGAATAACACAGTGCCATGTATTTTACAGCTTGGACAGGGGGGCCATGCCCTGAATTTCTTGTACATGCAAAATTTTTATTCATTAGAAGTTGAGGAATCAAGAGCAGTCTCTTAAGTGAAAGAGGAGACAAATGAGGCAGAAAAAAAAATTTTAAAGTACCAATAGGCTCTCAGCTCTATATCAGTATCCTCATATAAACAGCAGTCTCTTAAAAATTAATAGGAGACATTTTTGAAGAGAGAGTTAGGAGCATTCTGTAACACTTCACATGCAAATGAGACAGTAGTGACACATGCATTCAGGCTGAGCACTTGGTAAGTTCCAAGTATTTTAAAAGAGTCATACAGAAACAGATCCTGTCATTTCTCATTCCTCCAATTGTTTCTTGCTCCTCCTTTTAGAAGCAGCTAGAGGTTCCAAGTTGGCTCTGGGATGCCTCCCTCAGCACAATCTGTTTCCCTTTCCTGCAGAAGCAGCCCAGCTCCGGGCCAGCCACAGCTAATCAGCCTTAGGATGGCAAAATCCAAATTCTGCCCCACTGCTAGGAAGCCCCGTGCTGGCCCTGGGGCAGGGGGGGAGGATGCTCCTGGTAATTTCAGAGTCCAGCCACCAACTGAGCTGTGCCACCCAGAGCCAGAAGCGATCCCACAGGCAGGGAGAGAATCCCTTTCCAGGACTCAGCAACAAAGCAAATCTTTCAGGCAAGAGGAGAGGTTATGATTCCATTTTAGCAAAATAATTTGCAAATCTATTGCACACATTATCTGTAACCTTGTGCACACTTGTTTTGTGTCTGGCTCTTAAAATGGAGCTGGCACTCAGCATCTCCAGTGCTAATCAGAAATCAGTAACCTTGTCCTGCCAGAGACATTCCACAGCAGAAAGGCACTACAGGGTCATCTAGAAAATCACTACTTCCTTCTGCATACTGGGGCAAGACTGAAGGGAAGTCCACACAGTCTAAACTTCCATATTAATTCTGCAGCTTTCCAATTTACCACTTCTTCACATCAAATATAGATTAGTTTCTTTAATTGCCCTGTATAAATTCATAGCTGAAATGTTTGACTTGCCCAGAACGAATTGTCTGTCAGGATGATGTTTTGCAACCAAGCAGACAGCTTAATTGGATATTTAACTTAACTGCAGGCTTTGTTTCTTCATATTTCAAGTCTTGCTCCTTAGTGTTTGCTGAATTATGCATTCTGAACACATCTTTAGATTGTCTGACTTTAAATGAGTGTTCTGTTATTCTTTGAAAATAAATATGTTGCACTATTAGCTTCTAGCTCCCTGCCATTCCTACATGATTTTCCCATATTCCAAAAAAACCATGACAGACAGGTCCCTTCAGGACACAAACACAAAGCAACTCTGCTGTCTCCAGTAAGCATCTGGGGAATGGTAATCTAGAAATATCTATTTGCAGATGAGAAATGTCCCCAGCACTGAAGCAAGGCACATCTGGATAGAGCACAGACCTGCAGAGGTTCAGCAAGTGCAGGCTAACCCAGCTGACAGAGCAGGACATGACCTAAATCTTCTGCTCCTTACCTGATTGCAGACTTCCTGTGTCAAGAACATTTATTTATGGCCACAAACTCTACTCTAGAGCTCACTGGGTTCATCAGCTCTGCCACCTCCCCAGCACAGGCAGGGCTACAGGACCAGTGCTCACTCTCACACAAAGATAACCTCTGGGAAAAACAGTGCAAGCCAATATTTCACCTTGTGTCTCTGACTTCCCCCAGAGCTCCCACCACGAAAAGGGAATTGTCATTTCAAATTCTGGCCTCCTTTTCCCTTTCCTACTATCAGGGTCTAGAGGGTGCAGTTCATTGGCAAGTTATCGACCATTCACAGTCCATACAACACTACCAACCTAAGCTACCAAACTCAGATTCAATGGTCCATGTTTATAACCAAAGGAGGAACCTCTGGAATGCCCTTGCTCTCACCAGATCCTTAACATTCTCCTGATGAAGTTGTTAATATTTTTGTGTAGTGATAAGCGCATAAGAGAAAACAGAAGATATACTCAAAATTTACATCCCATAGCATATGGCAAATTGGATCAAGAGCTTAGTAAAGTGAATAAATTACATCAATGGGGATGCTTCTGATTTTATTACCAACTTTGTCTTTGGGCATCTGTTCTCTTTGAAAGCAGCACCACTTTTGCTGAAAATGGCCTTCCCTCATCCTGCTTAGCATAGTGTATGATCCCATTGGCTGAGTGGATGCTTGCTAATAATTTTTTGACATCACTTATTCAGACTTTATTGATTTTCAATTGCGTCTAATTACGTGATTATCAGAACTCATACGTAAGAACCTTTATGTTCGGTGAGATTAGGTCAAAATAATAATGTTAGAAGTCCAGCAAGAGTCAAAACCCCACTTCCATAAGACTTATATGCACTTGTAAGTACCTAATATTTGTAGTGTCCCGAGTAAAGCAAAGTAGCTCACAAAGTTCTCTGAATGACATCCCTGCGTTAGATCTCAGACCTAGGCTAACAGTCAAAAGAACACTGGTTCTGCCTAGGACAGTATACCCAAAAATCATCTGAGAGCTGAAAGCCATTTGTTGTGCTGGTTTTTTCATTTTTATACCTTGTTAGTAGCAATGACAGGATGACCTTCCTGACTATTTCATCATTTGCTTTTAAACAAGTTCTACTTAATATTTTTCTTTTACTTTGTTACACGAGAGAACTTGGCCTTTTTGAAGAAGTTCATTGCAGCACAATTTCTAATCCCTTCTTCAGGGCTCGGAATACAGATTTCTGAGAACACAAATCAGTGTGGAATGAAACAAATCTCCTGTACAGAGCAGGAAGCACAAAATGAGCTGAATGTTCAGTTTAACTACGAAGGCAACTTTAATTTAGCTGTAAAGCTACATTGTATCCTGCTTTGATAAAAGTCATGCATTGCACATAATACATCACTTGAAATGGCCCTATAGTTAAAAGAGGAGCAGCAATGGTCTTATCAGTTCAAAAGCATCTGATGAAGGGAACCACAGTCTTTTGACTAAGCTAGGATAAAAATTAATAATGAACACCTACTGAAACCAAGACAGAGAACATTATATAAAGTAGATGGTGAATGACACTATATATACACACACATAGAGCTGAGATGTTGCTTTTCAGAAAATAGTTAATGAATAATTAATGGTGCACTTGATGAAATGAATTTGCTTATTTTCATAATTTCCATACTGTCAAACCCTTTGCACCTACATCAAAAAAAGGGACAGGAGAAGGGGAAGAAAACAGCAATTTGTTTGAAAGCCTGCTTCATTAATATTCAAGATCATCCGTTTTAAAGCAGCCATTTACAAATCAAACAGTCAGTGTGTGCCATTTTGCATACCAACGATATTATAATATGAACATCAAATTTCAATTACAAGCACATGAAGCCAAAATCAGCTCCCAGGCAGAAGTAGGATATATGAACAGAAACGCTCTAAATTTATAGTGTGGGACTTGATAGAACTTTTGAGGCTTCTCTCTGCTCGAAGCAAATTTTTTCATTGTTCCACAGGCCCAGATGAAGAATGTATTTGGTTTCCCTAGATGAACCTGGTTCTTTTCCACTTTACACCACTTCCATATCAAATGAAAGGAATCAAACTAATAGAAAACGAGCTCAGCACATTCACAACCCTCAACCAAGCAGGACAAGGCTGCAGTCAGATGAATCTGAAGAATCAGGAGTTCTGGATACAGCAGTAAGTTTAGTGCCTGTAAATGTTCACAGAAGAGGATGGATTAAAACATGCACACTGTTGGTAGGGGGCAAAAGGAATCTCAGTGGCCTTTGTGGCACAAAAGTGTATCTGGGATGTGTGTTTGTGTGTAGGTCTCAGCAGCTCCTGAAGGGTTTGGTGTGGCCAAGAGGCTTTGGAATAATGATGACGCACAGAAGAATTGACTCACACAGTATTTACAGGCTGGGAACAGCAGGACAGAAAAGGTAGCAGGTAGATCAGAGGGTAATTAGGAGGAGGAAAAAACAAAAAACAAAACAGCATTATAAAATACCTTCTGACCCGAACACTTCATTGCTGGTAGGAGGGAGATGTCTGGATATCACAACAAAGGACTCTGCTGTAGATGCCCAGCAAAGCTATCCACAGAGGCAACTGAGCTGGGCAAACTGATGAGCTGGAAGAGCAAAAGGGCAAAACAGTGAAGATCTGAGCTACAGAGCCCAGGCACCCAGCAGGGAAGGCTCAGGGATCAAAGGTGCAATTAAAAATCTGCAGACAGGAATAGAAATATTGACCAGCAAAGTTACAGAGCTTCAAATGCAGAATCAGCAGGTAACTCCACAGAGGGTGGGAGATGCATTAGGGTCAACCCAGGCAGGATTTCAATCAAGAGGAGCAAGGTAACACCTGGTCAGAGGCTAAGAGGGCATGAAAATTAATCTCTGAATGCTGCAGAGGATCTAAGCAGCGGAAAGAGGAAAAGTCTGGTCCAAACTGAACAAGTATAACAGAGCAGACTAGCAGGTACTGTAGATGTTCTGTACCAATAGACTTGGCTAACCCTGGCTAAATAGTTTTATTAGATCAACACCTGATTGCTGTTTACTACTTCAGATAAAAACCAGAATATTATGAGACCAGTAAAGACAGTTTTATTCACTCAGCAAGTACTGCTGACCTGGAGAGCACATGGCCATCTCACTTCCATACCTGAGTCTGGTGTGGGTTAGCTCTCATTCCATTTAAAAAAGAGCTGCCACTTGAATTTTACCATTAGCAGAACTCATGTTTTATTAAAATCTCTCCCAGAAAAGTTATTTAGTCCTCTTTTAGCAATACAAGTGAAAAAATATAGTAGTGCCCTGTTTTCTTCTTCTGTGATAGCTCTTTCATTGATACAAATGTGTTTTCCTTTCCATCTAATGTGGAGTTCCTTGACTCTAGTTTCAGCTCCCTGTCTACACTCAGTCATAAATTTTCTGTAACTCTGCACTAATTTCCAGACCTCTTTAACCCCCATTTTATCCCCATCAATGCCTTCTAATCAAGCAACTTTTCATTCTTCTTTATCATGCACTAAGTGGATTGACTTCATATGTTTTTCACTTGAAGACACACTCTGAAAACTCAGACGCATCTTTGATGATATTTTCCAAACCCTAGAATTTTGGAACTTCCATATTAAAAGTCCCCAGGACTATCTGCAACAGAGATGTTTGCCTCTGTTCCCCCAAATTCCCGCTCATCATCACCCAGAGTGCCACACGTAGGGTACCACACTTCTCTTGATTCTCCAGGGTATTCCCCATCCAAGATTCCTTACTGAATTTTTTTCCCCCCACAATATACATTTCATTCAACATCTATCACAGTTCTGCACTGCATTTAACAAAAATCAAGCTGTCTTTAGCGCTCCCCCAACTCACCTGTCACATCCCAAAAAAATTAAGCTTTTGTGTTACTTTTTAAGCACTGAATAAACATCAATCATCAGGTCCTAGAATGTGCCCCACAGAACTCTAGGCCAAGCAAATGACATCCTATTGGCATCTACTTTTGAGATTAGTCAGTTTGCCCATTCCTAATCCATAAGCTTCAGAATCAAAACACTGTGGATTTCTAAATCAAGTATCTTTAAAGAGTTTAGGGAAGTTGAATTAATGCAATTATATCCAAACTTACAATCTCAGGAGAAAGCTCTAGGCTTGCCTAGGGTTATTTTCAACAAAGCCACATAGATGGACTTTAATTAAATTCTTCTACTTATAGAACTGATATTTCCCAGGAGCTTTTTGGTTTTATGCCTGCTTATTAAAAGTTACACACATTTCAGAAATTATGCTTACAACTGTTCCTTTCCTAGAAACAAAAATCATTGCATTTACCACCCACCACTCAAGGACTCTCCCCTTTTGCTTCTATTTTCCCTTCCATGTCCTCCCTTAAATATTTTTAACAGGCTTTTTTAACCTTTAATTTACATTTATGAGCTTGAATCTAACTGCTGTACCTCCGGTTATCTGTAGTTTCAATTACAAATATTGAGAGTGGACCCATAAAAACAGATTTTTCTGGAAGAGCAGGAATTTCCTCTTTGAAAAAAGTTCACTTACAACAATTTCTTCTTTGGTCATGCAAGCCCTTTCTAGGGTATCATTCTCCACAGGCTGAAACATGAGGAGTTTTTCTTGCTGCATGAGTCACTTCCCCACACCAGCAGAAAAACCTCTGATGTTACTCAGGATGTTCCTTATAATTATCTGGAGATGCAGACCTGCATGAATTATATATATATTGGGTATATATATATTTGGTAACAGAACAAAAATATACATTAGAAGTTCATTTGACTCATGCAAAAAGTAGAATGTTAAGGCTTTTTGAAGGAGGACAAATGTAAATTTCCCTTTTCAGATCAACCTCGGAAGGATTTTCGAGGACCAGAAGTGCATGAATGGCCTAATTGCAAATACCCATCTCAAAGGTTTAACAACCAACGTTCCTGACAAGTTTTCTGCCACTTTTGGAGTACTGGATTATGTCTGAAAAGGATGCAACCCAAGTTGAAGAGATTTGTCTCCTCAAAAAGTACAGCAAATGTTTCCTCCAGAAAAAAAATCCCACAGTCCTAATTGCACATAGACCCACTTGAGTCCCTGCTTTTAAATTTTGGTGCACAGACAAAACATGGAATAGCTGTGTAGACTCCCAGGCTGGCAGGAGCTGCTAATGGGATGTGTGACCTTGAGCACGACTCCTGCTGTGGGATAGATGGGAAGAAGTGACTGAACCCTTCCTAAGCACCAGCCTGGAAAAATCCTGCAGCCATACAGCAGGCCTGGAAGTTCTCATACTTTTCATAAAGTAAGATAAAGCTGAATCAATGCCAGATTAGGCTGTTTACACAGGGCATTAAAATAATTTCCAGTCGTACAGGGACACTCAATAAAACTGTGCCTGTGCACCCACATGACAGAGCTCCTTGTTATTGCACAGCTTCATCTAACCCCACAGAAATCTGGTTATCAGCAGAGTCTTCACTGGTACCCTGTTTCAGACTATACGACTTTAATTTTGGATACTGGGATTTTCTAAGGTGTCTGTTAATAAAAGTACCTAAGACAACAATTAGCTTTCAAAGCACATTTAACTAGACAGGGTAGATGCACTTGCTGCCCGTCCACGTTCCGAAAGAATTCAGTATCCAGGAGTAAAAGGACAGTTCAAGTGCCATAAATAGAGGAACACGTTTTTCACAAATAGGAGGGAACTATGAAAATGCACTACTTTAGGTCACCAATTGTATTTCAGGAGTAAGACCTGAAACTCTGCCTCCTTCTGCAGTTTCATCATTAGTGTTCCAAAACTGTCAATCAAATGGTCTTGATACTCTTTTTGCATCTAAAATGTATTTTTATCTATAAATAATATAAATTACAGTAAAATTTAAAAGATGCAGTTCATTACACAGGAGTATTGTTAAATTCGACTGGACTCCTAAGAGCTTCATAGGAGCCATGATAAAATCTTCACAGTATAAAAATAAATAATATAAAATAAATGGCTGAGCAAATTAGATTTCCTGGTGTTTTATCTAATTAATCCACCTCTTAACTCAAAGTGCTTGGTTTTTTAAATTACCAGTTAACCTCATCCATACAATTAGGGGCTTTTCTGCTCATACCTTTTCCTTTAAGTTGACCATGATTTCAGTGGGGTGTTGTTCCAGGGGTGGATATGTCTCAAAGAGAGAAATTTTGATGTATATAAAGGGCTTATGCCTTCATATAAAAGAAAGTGAATTTTCTTTAGTTCTGCAGTCATTACTGAAACATGTTGTCCTCTTGTTTAAATTCTGCCCTGAGAGTGACTTTAGGAAAAACCTCCCAAATTTCTGGATCTACAGTGCAAGCTAAACTCTCCCTGCTTAAAGGTATTGCTTTCTAGGAACACCTAGATCAGGCTACATTTCTAATGCCTTGTCCCTGGTAGACAAGAACAGCATAGAAATCTTTCAGGTTAGCTATTAACCAACTTTATTAAGAATCCTCTGCATTATAGCAAACCTTTTGTTGCATGAATTTACAGAACATCCTAGTTTGATATTACACAAGGAATTTTAAAAGCAACCACAGCAACATTTTTTGCTTACTTCCAATATTTAAGCCAGAGATTCAAAGTACTGTATTTAAAGTGACCAAAATTTAATCTTAAAAAAAACCCAAAAAACAAAAACAACCCCACCAAACTGTTTGAATGTGATCTACACCAGCTACCTCTAAACACTCAAATGCAGCTCAGATTCCAAAACTTTGGTCTGTTGGATTGATACCTTGCCAATACAAACCACAACACTGTTTTAGGTTATATATGAAATAATGAGGAGTGCAAAGCCAGTACTTTTAGCAGCCTTCATTCATTTTAAGTGTCTCACTCTTGCAAGGAAATTGCATTTTGTCACCAGAAACATAATTCACAATGTTGCTCTCCAAACCAGCTGCCACCTTATTTGGTTTACAACCCTCCAACCAAAAGCTAAAAAACATAACTCCAAAACTGAAAATTAAATAGTACAGGGGTTTTCTTGGTAAGCCAAGAATGTGTCCTGATATGAATTCCTCAGTATTTACACATCCATATTTCCTGCAAGTAGAGTTTATACCTCTCTTACAGTATAGAGCCATATCTGGCAAAGTGCATCAAACACAGAACCATACTTCTTGAGCTTTCCTAACCACACAGCCATAAATCACAAATTCTGCAGACAAATGACATTTTTAAACACTTTATGCTGCTCTCAAGGAGCTCCCTGTACGACCACCCCTATCCTACATGGCTGCAGGTAGAGAAGCAGAGGATATTAACTGCTATCAGTACAGCACCTTTATTGGGTAACCCAAACATCACACATTTTTTTTATTTGGAGGGAAAAAAAGTGTTAAACTGGTTTCACACCAAAAGAAAGCAATCATAGATAAATGGGAAAACAAGGTAGTTGCTTGATGTATTTAAGTACCATTGCATTCTGTCATTTGATGGCTGACAGCTCACGGGGTGACACTGCACAGACGGCTCAGCACATCCTGCTCCTCTCAGCCAGCTGAAACGTGCCATGGGAATACTGAGCATTTGACTTTTCTGGACTGCCTGTCTCAATCCAGACTGCACCCAGCGCAAGGCTGGGGTTTTACACTTGGGAAGGGGCAGCAGGGGCTGGTGCAAGGGGAACATTGATTTCAAGTTCTTTAATCTCCATCCAGGAAAGTAATAAGGCAGCACGAGAGGCCTAAGCAGTATTTATTCTAAACATCTCATGGCAAGAGACAAGCACAGCCTTTGAAGTGTAATTTAAAAATTTTAAATTAAAAAAAAAAAAAAAAAGAAAAAAGCATGATTTAATATAATCTCAAGATTTCTCATAGCAGCAAAAACTGAGAAGGAGGCATCATTTATCACAGTCTAGAGGCTGGGAAACTTCACTGCAGGTGCATTTATCCTGGCAGCATCTCCGATATCTTACAATTCACCTCTTGAAGGGCTAGAGTTATTTTATACACATCAGCACTCGCCAGTAAGATCTGACATCAAAATTTAAATGCAGTTGTGTAAATGTAAACAGCATCTCAGAGTCAAAAACCAGACAGGGTAGATGTCAGCTCAAGAGCTATATAAAAAGACAAGGACAGCTTAAATAGGGAGAGACTGACATCGAAAAATCACTTTTACTGCCTTCCTACTTTACCTTAGGAGGCATTTTGAGGATTATGTAAAACATAATTAGGAGGATTATGGAAAACAATCAAGTTTTCCTGGGAAACCATCCCAGCAGATCACAGCAATATGCTCAATCTGATCTCTTCACCTTTTCTGGGCATTTATGGGTCAATGTCCAGAGAGCCAGGAGGTGACAGGAAGATAGATACAGACATTTCATATATTTTCGTAAATTTTTTGTAGGCAAAGATTAATCCAATTATATACAAAACTCTTAACATAAGGACAAAAATGCCACAAAACTTCATGCTTGAGTTATGCACATTGAAATCACTGAATGTTGGCTGTGCCTCAGTCATAAAAATCCTGGAAAAGGAGAATAATTATTTGGTGTGCATTCAGTATGATCCACCTGTGCTTAGATTGCTCAAACAGAAATATCTTCATTCTGAAACTCTCATATATGAGATTTGCCATCAGGCCCCTCCAACTTTCAAATACTCAGCCAGTCCCTTTGCAGCACTTGTCTCACTAGAATTACACAGAATTTTGTAGCATCTCTGCAGAAGAGGAATAACATTTGTGTTCATACTTTGCAATATTTCATTTGTCATAAAAATCAATAGAAATTTTCAGAAAGGGCATTTTGTGCTCTGAATGTGCTAATGTGACATTCAGCAGGCCAAATTAATTCTCCAAGCAACAACTGGCTTCCTGGAGTTTGGATTCAAAACAAGAGCCCATTCTATTTTTTTCCCCTTCACTGTCTGCAACAAGGGAAATCCCACCTTGGGTGATGTGCAGAAAGCAGCAAAGAGGTTATGACAGCTTCACTTTGGATTTGTCACCTTGGTTTCTGTCAGTCATTCCCAGCCCCTGAGGAAGATCCACAAGTTTGTTTCCTGGGATTCACTCCACACCATCCTCTCTCCTAGGCTGGCACTGCAGCTCACAGCTCCCAGTGGGAGTCTCACACCCTTAGGCTTTTGTGTCTACAATCTCATCCAATTTCCACACTGGAAACTCCATCCTGGACAAAACCTCAGCCGTTCATGAGGGGTTTCCAGCAGTCCCATCCATTGGTGGGATTTAAGAGGAGAAAAAGGACCTTTGATTTGGTGAATGCAAACTGGTAAGAGACTGAGTTTATCACAAACCCAATTGCCCCAGATGTTCAGGAGAAAAATCTTGGCCACCAGAGCCGTGCTGGGACACTGAGGACACCAGGTCCTGCAAGGGAGAGGAAGCAGCCCAAAACCAGAGCTCAAGGAACAAGAACAGCTCACTCCATCCCTCCAAAAGGCTTCTGTCATCCTTGTGCCTTCCTGTTGACCATGGTTTACTGAAAAATGCAAGGATTTTGATCTCATGCTACATCATTGTTAGAAAAACTCAAGGGCTTTGGTTTAGTGTTGAAAAGCTCTTAAAGACCAAATATATAATTCATCTAAACAGTATATGCTCCATCAGACACAAATTCTGGACAGGTTAATGCCAGCCTGTCACGCTTTTCAAAGAGCCGCATGCTTATCTTGCCCATAAAATTCAAATACTGTACATAAAAGGTGGTGAGGGAAAACCTTGGAAGATGGGAGAATGTTAAAATAAAATAGAATTAAAATGCTTTTCCAATCAGGAATGCAAGTGCTCAAAAAATGGCCCCCTACTCCACAGCAAAGCTGTACAAGCAAATTGATTATTTTGGTTCAGTGACAGAACAACAAAAAGATAGCTTTTGCTAACAGCAGAGGGTGAATTTACCACTCTCAAAATGAGGGCAGACCCAACCCCAGTGCACATCCACATGTGTCTGTTGCTGTTCCACAGCTGCAGGAGCTCATGGAGGAACACAAGAAACACACCTCAGACACAATTTACTGCATCTGTATATACAGATTAAGAACAAAGTACATCCATACTTTTCAGGGTTCTTCAAGAGATCTAAGGCTTAGAAATACATTTTCTTTAAAATGTCTTTATTTAAGGTAAAGAAAATTCTGCTGTCAGATGACGGGGGGGGGGGAAGCAAATTTAACAATAAAGTCCAGATGTCAAAGCTTATCTGTTATTCTAAATTTTAAATGTGACATTTTGGAAATTACTAACATCAAGCAGATATTATTTAATTTCAACATCAGTTTGGAGGTTTTATCTTCCGTAACTTTGCAACGGTACTGCAGAACAGCTATTTCACACAGAATCCACTCTGCATCCTTCCTAAGCTTCTATAAATAAAACACTCCAAAAAAAACTCTACTCCAGTGATTCTCTCTTTTCCATCACAATTTGCCTGCAGTGTTATATATATTAAAAAAAAAAAAAATCCAACACACAACAAAACCGACGTGGAGCTCGTGTGTTCAATCAGCACTCCCACCTCCCAGGAACAAATTCTATTTTCAATAACATTAATAACTTGTCTTAACAGTCCTCATCCTCTGCATTC
Source organism: Acanthiza pusilla (assembly GCA_036630365.1). Taxonomy (NCBI): domain Eukaryota; kingdom Metazoa; phylum Chordata; class Aves; order Passeriformes; family Acanthizidae; genus Acanthiza; species Acanthiza pusilla. Next base: position 153,510 of record JAXCHO010000030.1, on the reverse strand, counting down.
ACAGCTCCCAATTTAAGCCATCGTATAAACTTCTGCCAGGATAACCCCTGTTTGAGACACACTAACACAAAAAAAGTATTTAAAATTGATTGGTTTATGATTTATGAAGGATCAGAGCATTGCTAGCAGTCAATAAATGCCTGCTATTTAGGAAGCAATGTAATTATTTGGTATGTTTCCAGTTAAACTGTTAATAGTCCACGTTCATACAGTGCTTTGGGATGCTTCTTCCTCAGTAAAACGCTCAGATTTGTTAATGGGGGCGAAGAATCTTAAATATTTCTTCCCACTGTAATATTCAAATTGCTCTTTTCCTTCACTCCAATTTCACATGAATCCAATGCAATCAGGGATTTCAATCAGGGATTTCAGGATACAGAACCACTAAATCTTTCAGGCACAATGGTGACAGGTGGCAAGAATGGGGAGAGATTGATCCAGTAAATATCATGTGTCTTTTAAGCAGCCAGCAGGGGTTTTTTGTTTTTCAACTCTACCAATAACTACTCTAAAAAGAAATCATGCCCCTTTTTTACTTGATAATCCCTCGTGCTGAGACTAACACTACAACCGTCAATTAATTAGGAAGATCTTATCTCTCTCTGGCTTTACACACTGAATAGTTACTAACGACTTCCCTTCATTCTCATAGCAGACTTAACTGGGAACGGTGAATAGTTATTCCATACCTTTTAAAGTCCCCCATAAAAATTACAATGCAATCCACAGGGACTATTTATATGCTAAGAGAAGAGTCTGCCATCTAAATGCAGTAATGATGAGAAAAGAGGATATTAATGCTTATTTTACAAGTGCCAAGTTATTTCTCTAGCTTTTAGAATAAAGAAAAAATTGGTAGATCTGAAGACTGAGCCAACCTGGTCTATTTATTTAATTGGAAGAACATCCTTTCTGTATCCAACTTGTGCACAGAAACAACATTTTTTTGGAAAATTAGCTTACTAGCTACAGACAACTACCCAGGTGAAACATCCTCCCCATCACAGCAAGCAACTAAAAGGGTAACTAAACAGAATTACAAGCCATCGGCAAAGCTCTTTTCTCTTCACATAATTCCGTGTCCAGACACACTCAACACATTTTGTTTGGTTTCCTGTTGCACCTTCCCACAGGCAGCAGCAGGCCATGGATTTCTGGTTGCGCAGTAAGGAAAGGGTGCATTATACTCCTCATCATATCTCATTATATCACACCTTTTGCTTTTATTGAAAAACGTAGGTGCCTTACTCCATTTTGTGATCAATATAATTTCCAGCTGAAGACAGCAAAAAAGCTGGAGTTTTTAATAAAAACCCCCAGATATTAGGTATTGATGTACACTTCTAACTCTGCAATTCAGTAGACTTAACATGGGTGGTATTCTCATTTCCATATGCACTCTCCATAATGTGTTCCAAGTACAATTATACAAACTGCTCAATATTTCTGAATTAAGTAAAAAGAGCCTCTTGTGGCTAGAGATATTTATTATTCTAAGTATTTTAGGTTGTTAGGCTAATTTCATTTAGATTACTATCCTCTGCTTGACGCCCTCAATATTCTTCATTGACATGCCAACACTTCGTGTATCAGCCAAGGAGTTCCTGCAATCACTGTTTTGCTGGGAGCCCCTGCACAACAGAAGTCAACTCCTTTAACTTTTGTGCTACATGCTTGACAGTATTTGAGGTAATAAACATTTGTCACTAAAAAGGTGACTGGGGAAATCACGCCTTATTAGCAAAGCAAGCTTCTTGCTCTGCACTCAAAAAAGCATCATGTCTAATTATGATTTTTACAGGAACTGTATGATACAGTAATTGGGATGAATTAGAAGTGCCTTCAGGAAGCTACATTTAAAGATAATTGAGATAGTCAAAAGTAATATTCATTATATTTAGCCATTAGTAAATATTCTCAACTAATACAGTAATGGGAAAAGAAATTCCTAGAAGAAACACTTCCATGTTTCCTGTAATTACTGAAAATCAAAATATATTTGGTAGCAAGCAAAGTAATTATTTGCTTGCACTGATAGACTTTGCAGCTATGCAGGGTTAGGTTTTTCCCCAGTTAATGAAACATTGCTTCACCAACCAAACTCATTGCTCATTTCTTAGCATTTCTTAGCTTCATAGTAAAATGAATTCCCACAAGCTCTTTTGATTTGGATTTTTTTAAATTGTCATGTCTAGCCTGTATATTAGATGCGAGTAGCTACAGCATCTTGTGATGACATCGCATACAACAAACAGTGTCATCATAAGCCTGAGCATTTCTTTCTCTCTGATATGATTTGTACATTTTGTCCTTGCAAGTGTAAATTACCTTCTTTGCCCCTTTGTTTTTTCTTTGAAACTTTTATCACTGGAAGGTCATCACATTTTTATCATCCTCCATTCAGAGAATGCCGGGTTGCTGATAAGGCACTCAGTGATGCCTTCCATCTCTCCATCTAAGGACTGGGGGGGGAAGAGGGGGGCTGGAAAGGAAATTGTGCCATTTGAAAACGTAATTCAGTGGCAAACTGGCTACCACAGCGTCTCCAACTTGTAGCTCAGGGGTTTGCTGCACCATGACTGCAGCCTGACACACAGCCACAGTTTTCATCAGGTCCTAGGAATCCTTTCATTCCATCATGCAAATTCTAATCAAGCATGTTGCGGGAACACCAAATCTGGCTAAAGACAATCAGAGGCAGATTCCTCAGATGGGATTTCAAGGGCTCCAAGGAGTCAGACACACCTTCACACAGGATTTGGTTTTATTAGAAAAAAACTGGCCTCCCTCCCCAGCTCCATACCTGCACTCAAAAGATCCCTGCTGATGGTTTCCATGCTGCCATTCCTTCACAGCAGCTCCTTCTAAGTGAAGTGCTTCCAGGCTTAGCTAGAGCCTGGAAAACTGGAGCTCAGCTTTTTTCCTGGGGTTTAGCTTATCTCTATTGTAAAGGAAATGACGGAGCCTGAGAGTGCTAAGTGTGCTAGGAAAACATGTACCCAAATAATTACAATATGTCATTAATAAGGATTAAACATTAATAAAATTACTTGCAGAGGGTGCAGTCAATTGCTGGTATCTTTCATGTTAATTAATACTTGGCACTGTATAAATACTCAGAACATACTTTATTACATTTGTACAAGACAGTTTCCAGAGCAATTTTAGATACCTGCTAATGAGAAATAACGGTTTTCTGAGGAAAGCATTGGACTGAGCTGAAATACAAAGCTTTGTTCCAGAATTCAAGCGATACCCATGATTCCCAAGAGTCTTTCACTCCCACACTTTTGATTCCAATCCATACTTAGTGCAGATAGTCAAGCTTCTCCAGATACAAGGGCTCTGTCATACGCATCTTTTTTTAGGACAATATCCTGCACTGGGAATAGCCCCAGAAAAATATCAGTGCTGTGTGTATGAAGATATAAATCTCTTTGGTGCACCTTTCCCACTAAGCAGGAAAAGACAGATTTCATTGATTTTTCAAAATCTAAATACAAATTTGTGCCTTCTCTCCAGACTAAATGCCGAAATGAGTTTGTCTGGCATCTTCATCTCTCAATGACCACCACAGCAGTCCTCATTTCAGCACAAATCCTTTCCAGAAGGGACACCTGGGGCCCATTCCGCTTCAGTCTGGCTGTGTAGAATAATTAACCCGGACAGCGAATAATGCTACTCTCTAAAACACCAGCCAAACACTACCAGAGGCAGGAGAAAAGGCCTTCAGCCCAGGCTAAAGCACTGGCTTCTTCACTGCTGTACTCTTCAGATGCTCATTGAAATACCATTTTAATACAATCAGTGCTATCAATGTGCCTGGGTGGCTGCAGGATTACCTGACCTGGCAGTAGTTGTCCCTGCTGACCCTCGATCTTTAGAACTCCAGACCTCCCTATCCCTTGGGAACACTGCCTGCTTCTGTACAATGAAATAATGCACTGGCAGTTAGTATTACGCCTGTTCTTTTCCCAGTTACACTGCAGATCGCCCACTCACTTTACCAAAGTAAAACAAACTGCCAAAGTCACACAACAAACAGGAAAGGGGCAACACCCACTCCTTCCTCTTAAAGGGATAAGTTATTCGCTGTAGCAATAAGATTTCTGAAAGAAACTTGATGCTCAAACTGATTCTTATTTTCCCACTAAAAATGTAACTGTAAAACTTAGGTCAGGTTGGCCTTAGAGGACAGTCAAGACGCTCCAGCTTTATTTCTGCAAATGCTAAAACAATCCTTCATGCTGTAAGGAAACAGCTGTTCTTAGTTAAAGTAGAAAAAGTTCACAGCTTTTGCCTATCTTCCCTAGCTCATCAGGATTTTTTCTGGTCCTGCTGAGCTCAAATGATGACAGTACTAGACAGGTTATCATCACACTGTCAGAGATCCTTCAAGCTGCCAGCTGCTGCTACTTCGGCCTATTTTTCAACAACCACAGCTCACCCTGCTGCCTGCCAAAGCCTCCCATTGCTGGGACAGCCACTGCCAGCTGGCAGGAGTGCTTCAGGGAGGAGAAGGGCTTTGTAAACGTCTGCTTCCCCCCTCCCCAAGAGAAAGTGTCACTTAGTGACAGGGCGCTGTCAGCCAGGAATGACTGGCAGGTTACTTGCATTCCTCTTGAGAACACATCTTGTTAATATGTGCTTCAAACTTAGCAAAGCCCACAGGTCAAAACAGCTTAACAGTAGTTCTGCAAGAAAAAGGACGACTTAAGGTCAACCGGTTCCTCAATGTGCAACAGTAAAATGGATTTACATAGATAAAGTCCTTTGATTTTAAGTAGCACTTTCTCCTAAGAACTCTACCACAGAGGAGACACGACCTTGTTCAAGAACCCTTTGAACCAACAGCATAGGAAATCTTTCAGGTACAAGTTTTCCAGATTCAGCTCACTGAAGGAACTTTCCCCCTGCCACAGGGAGGAATATCAAGCGTTTTTTACAGGGTTTCACTCAATAATGAATACGTTTGGTGAGCCAGCACAGAAAACTTGGCTGGGGCTAGACTGCACTGGTACAACCCACAAGGAAAGGAATGGAAGGGACACCACCACAAACATGCAGCAAGCAGGACAGACCATCTTAAACAAAAATCCATGAGATAGAAACACTTGCAAGGATGTGGTTTGCCCACTAATACCAATATATGAGGTCAATCTTTGCAGTCTGGCAGGACACACTGGATGCTGCAGAACAAATGTCAGGATAAAACAAGAATCCCCAACCAATTTAAATATTCCTAGCAATAAAAACATAGTACTAGGAATAGGTTAAGGAAAATATCACACAATAGCCCTGTTTGCAAAGCCTGAAGGGTTACCAAATGTCTTCACAGGTGTGTACACGGTACAGAGGGCTGGCAGCAGCCAGCACCTGGTGGTCTAGTGAGAGATCTCACCTCTCACTACAAACCGCACTTGGCTACTTTGTGGGCTGGATCTTGGACAGACAAAAACCAAACCAAGTCTGTCATTCTGATCTGTGGGTCCCAGACAAACCCCACCCTGCTGCCACCCTCCTCCAGCACTGGTGTCCTTACCCAGTGTGGGACACTGGGACATTCACAAAGCACCTTATAAGTGCTTTAGATTAAACCATTAATTGTTATAGTCATTAAGGGCCTACTTCAAGATTTATCTTCTTCCCATGTCCCCATTAAAAACATTGGGTGTTAGTTTCCAGTTATTAATTTTGCAGAAGAAAATCCATCAGTGAACTAACACAGTAATTTTACACATTAACTCCCCTTCTCTCCTGCAAGACAGATTATTTTTTTTCCAACTTTCACAAAGAGGTGCTGCTCAGCCGTGCAGAGGCACTGCTGCCCAGACACTGGCATGGAAAGCAGACCCAGCGCAGGAGCAGATCTTGTACCACACCAGAATACACCTCACCAGCCAGCCAAAAATAAAAAAAAGACCTAGAGCCACTTTTAGGAATTGACTCTTTGTTCAAAAGCAGGGACCTCTGAGGGAGTTTTCTCACACCCTGAAGCAGAGGAGAACATATCTTAGAAAAAACTGATCCACACAGGAGATGGAAGGTGCACTCCATCTTCAAATGCTTCAAACAATTTCCAGTGGAGGATGAAGACCACGATTGGTGGGGGAGTGGAGTGGACATCCAAACTTCCATCTGAGGTTTCTCATCAATTTTCTATACAATTAATAATTTTCTTTTCTTTTAATAAACTGAAGGTATCTTTTTTTATGCTTTTGATGAAAGACTACAATATTCAAATGCCCCAGTGCACTAAAAAAAAAAAAAAAAAATGCAAAAGGAACATTAATCCAACACAGTGAGACAAAACTCAGGGAAGGGAAAGCACAGCCAGTGGCTTCCCAAGCCTGGCAAGTCAGTGCTCCTCCTGAGCTGATGCACACTGATGTGATACTCACTATTCTTCAACAGAAAGAGAATTGCATATCCATTAGGATGAATTTTCAGACTAAAGGATGTGTCTAATTTTAATTTGCTACATGCAGATAATTGACTTTATACTGAAATTGCTGTCATTTAATGTTTATCGTATTCTGATCTGATGAGCAACTTGAGGAGCAGGAATTACTCTTCTCAGGGTTGATTATTTATGATATCTTTTCTTCTTACTACAAAGGAAAGAGAAAAATCTTTGGCCCATTCTCAGGACACACACTGAGTCTGTTTTATGTGTGACATACCAGGAAGTCACATGTCTGTACATCCCATTTTCAATGCTATCTGCAGAGATATTACATTACTGCTGCAATGGATACTTTAAACAGGAATTTAGTGATGCAGGTTTGTTTTGTTTTGCCTCCAAATTAATCCATTCTTTGGCTCTTCACTGCAGCTCATTACACTGATCTACTGCTCTCCATCTTTCTGCTCTGCACACATTAACACTGAGTTGTTGGAAGTCAGCACAGTACCAACCTGTGCTGAAGTATGGTCGTACCCAAATATCCCACAGCTCCTCCTCCTGCGTCAGGAAAGGTCAGATGTGTTTGGATACTTCAGTTTGCATTGGATGAGCAAGAGTTTGCTCTCCTTCCTTGAAACCATCCAACCCCAAACACCCTGCCTGGCTCACAGCCACAGCTTCTCACCCTGAGAGGGAGCGTCTACACACCAGGGATTACCCAAAGCAACAGAGAGCAGTTGCTCTAGATCACATGTGACACACAGGAGGTGATCTTTCCTTTAGATCGCAGCAGGTCAAGATGAAATATTAACTTCTTTTGAAGTTCCATGTTAAATCTTGTGTGCTGCCTGGGATTCATCCAGAATTATTAAGAGTCCTCCCTACTATCAAGCAGACCTAGTTTTCTGTTTGGGGGCATGTTTATTGTGTGCCCATTAAAACAGCTCTTCTACTTTGAGACCAAAAGAAGGAGGTAGGAGGCAGAACATCTGAGAGATGCCACTAAAAATCCTCAAGTTTCTGCACAGCAATGTTGAATAGCAATATTTACAAAGGTCTAGGGAGTACCAGGTTATTCCTACTGCAGAAAACATACAGAGTTTTGGGTATAGCAATATGGCTCAGTGCAAATTGAGAGCCACTTGTTAGTACTTCCTGCTGGAGGGCATATGTCATCACCACATGGCAACTCATGGAAGTGTGAAATAGGATCATTATCTACTCCTGCCCCCCATTCTGAAATAATGATAATGAAAACAATCTATTCCTCAGTCCTCCCAGGAACAGAGACTTGGAGAGGAACAAGAAAATTAAAACAAAAAATACCAGGGGAGAAAAGTGATTTTTCAAAGTTAGCTCCAAAGCGGTCTATAAGCTCAAGCACTTCCCTTGCAAGTGCATTTTCAGTTTGGTCATAATTAGATCCCCAGTCAAAAGAAGTAGTAGTCAGAATAGCACTCATTTACAGCAACTGCAGCACAGTGCAAAACAGCACCTGAAGAGCCCAGACTGGGCAGAGCTCAGAGCTGAGCAGACACCTCAGAACACACCTGCAATGAGCAAGCTCTCCTAGTCTTAAAAAGCTCAGGAGTTTGCTACAGGCTCTTCCTGGCCTTCCAATTCATCTCCAAACAGACCCAGCAGACTCCTGGCACAGGGCCATAGCTGGGTCCTTCCACTGCTGTAGACCCCAGCCACACTTCTCATCAGTCCTTCCCCCTCGAGGCTTCTCTCCCCAGCTAAGCCTAATCCTGGCCTCACCCTCTCTCTGGGCTAGGCCTTTTATCCCAGCCCCAGCACATCATCTCCCTAATGAGCTGGGCTTTCACCTGGAGCCTCCTGCTGTGGGCCACCCCCCCGGGCTGTAAAGCCATGCAAAACAGGTTATTTTAGAAGTGAGGAAGAGGAGAGTACACGTGCTGCTTCTCTGAGATGTTAATCAGTAATCAGGGAAACCTTCCCGAAGGAGGGGAGGTATATTGTCCTTGCGATGCTGCCCCTGGCAGACAGATCTCGCCTGCACTGCACACACCCTGTCACAGTTTCTCGGGAGCTAAAAGCTCCCACGCTCTCAGGAACAGCCTGCCTGTTTCTGACATGTTCAGAGCTGTCATAAATCTATCTGGCTACTTATTTCTTTGCCTGGTTAAGACATCCTTGTGGCTCCTGCTGGTTGGGCTGTTCAGAGACTTGGGTTGTGTTGGTGCTAGTCCTGGTTGCAAATCCTGCCCGGGATTATTGCTTGCAGCTGCAGTAAATATTATTGTTGTCAGCTGAGGAGATGCTCACAGCCACCTGACTGCAGTGTGCCTGAACTCCCTAAAACTACTTCCCTTCAGTGCTGGGAGCTTCTTAACAGTGTGCTGTGAGCCTCCCATGCCCAGTTTATTTATTCAGGTTTTTCTGTGCTGGGTTAAACACGTCAGCAGCTGATTCATAGCCCAGATCACTGTGCCTCCTATCTTTATGTTTAAAACACCTTTTTGAGATGATGAGATCCCCTTCGCCCAGACTAGCAGTGTGCAGTGACTGGAATCTGAACGATGTCCTACTCCACAAATGAGTGCTTCAAGTGACAAAGGTGGGACTGAATGTATAGGAGTGGAAAAGATTTCAGGGGGGAAATTGAGAAAGGCCTCGTTTATGTCCTAGCCTGGAAATGGAAGAAAAAAAAAATTCCAAGCTTCAAACCACATCAGGAATCTAGAAAATTCTTTCATGCTCAGAACCAATTGACCTGTTAGATTTCCCCTAAGGAGGGTGAAGGATGAGGAAACAAATTTCTACAGAGAGAGAGCATTGTTTCCCACAGTGGCAAGGACACAGATGAAGGAGCCTGGTGCCTGTCAGGAATGCCAGGTGTTTCACAGGCCCAGCTGAATTTCTCAGATTAGACACCTGTCCTGTGTAAAAGGGAGCTTTCAAGAGAAGGCTTGGCCCACTGAAAAACATTCTGGGTCCTCTGGCTGGAGCCGCTTAAATATCACAGCAGCAGAGAATGGATTGGGTTGGAAGGGACCTTAAAGCTCATGTTATTCCACCCCCTGCCATGGGCAGGGACACCTTCCACTAGAACAGGTTGCTCACAGCCCCATCCTGTATGTTTCTTTATTTCTAATATTTTAATTTTTTTTATTGCAATCAACACGTCTTTATTAATTTAATCAATCACCATTTTTTAAGATTCTTATTCCCAGTGCTAACCAGAGTACTCAGCTTCTGTAGGAAAAAATGCAATTACATGCTATAAAGTCACCAAGTATTTTCATCTGGAATATAAATGGAAGTAACCTTTCCAAACAGAATATATTAATATATGCCAGAGAATCCACTGGTTGTTCTGAGACCTCTTTCTTTCAGTCTTTAATCACTTATGCTATAATTTTTAAGTCAGTTTTACAAATGACAAAAGGACCAATAGCTCTATTGACAATGCAGGATTTTTCTCAATCCAGATGAGGTTTCACAAGTGTGTTATGTTCCAATAATTAATTTTTAAGCAGAAATTTTGTCCCATTCCCTAAAATGATAAACAAAGCTGATTCTTCAGAATTCTATTAAACTCCTTGCAAATGAAATAATCGTCATCTGAGAAGTACAAATATCCAGATGGCCTTTTACATTTTATTCTTTCAAGCAGAAAGAAATTAGAAGGAACCAGAAACTAACAAATATCCCCAGGCAAGATTTGCAAGGCCCTGAAAAAAATGGACCTGTTGCTCTTCATCTCTAGTGGTATAGAGAATAAAACCGATACAATGCACCTAAAAAGGGGTCACGAGAGGAGAAAGGAAATACTTATAAGCAAGTTGTCAGGTGCTCAGGAGCTGTGTTGTCACATTGTTTTGAAGACCAAATCTCCGATCCATCTTAAATCAATAAAGTTTGTGCTCCTGCCTTTAGGAAAAGATGCAAAGCTAAGGATTTCAGTGGCTATATATGGTTTCTTTCAGACCCTTTTTCCAAGATCCCAGAAGCACCATGCTGTCTCCTTGGAGGTGCCAAGAGCCTTTGTACACAGGTCCAAATGTGAGCCTGGACCTACACAACAAACATTTTCTGAAGCATAGTTTGTCTTCTGGAGGGATTATGCTTTCCAGCCCAGTAATAGGGGTTTGAGTAGCCACTGCCCCTGTGGCAGTGGATGCAGAAAAAGCAACAGCTCATTTATGAAAGTCATCTATTCCATGTACTTAAGAGACAGCAGGGAGAGCTGGCACCAGGAACAGAAGCAGAGATTTCCATCTTATAATGTTATATATTCTAACATCTCACAAATGGCCTATGTTCTAATAATTAATTTTTAACCAGAAATGTCCCATTGCCTACAATGATAAACAAAGCTGATTCTTCAGAATTATTAAGTAGTAGATTTAGTTAAATTTACTGGATATTCACATGTAATGAAGTACAGGATAAATCTGTTTTGAGTTTTTATTTAGAGTTTTGTGATGTACATGCAAATCAGATTCCTTACAGAGCTAACACTTCATAGTTAAATCAGGTCTTGCCTTCCCTTATGCCAGAGAGAGAGAGAGTTGCTTGTACTTGTACTCTGCAATCCCACTGAGCCTCCCCAAGGATCACAGCACATACAGCTGGAGTGTGGAACAGAAGGGAAACTCCATTTCTGATTTTAAATGCATAAGAAAATTTGCATCCAATTTCCATGTTTATTATAACACAGTAATTTTTTCTCTCTGCAAATAAAGGGCTTCAGTCCTCTAGCGACAGAGAGAGCTGGTTTGGATTGGCTAGGAATGGCAGGTGCTGGTTAAACTTTGTCAGGCCTGTCTGTGGAGCAGAAAACAATACACCCAGGCCCCTTACGCACTTAATGAACTCTGGAGTTTGTCTGCAAAGAGAAATTGTCCACCTCTGTCACACATCACACTGAGAAAAAGGGAGAGGAGGGCCTGGGCAGCATCCCACCCTCTCTTTTTGCAGGGAGCAGGGTCTCTGGTAGGCAATGGAGCACATGAGCATTCAGGAAGGCTTGGAGTGGAAATTGTTATGTTCTACCACAAGCCTATGCTCAAAAAAAGTAGCTGGAGTCGCTGTGGTGAGAGAGCTGTGAAGACACTGGTATTCGTGATGGGGATTTAATTATTCTGGTATCGACAAAAATGAGAATTAAAGGAGGAATCAACCTGCGACTTCCACGGGCAGTAACAAACAAGTTTATCTTTCACTGTGTATTGAGCTCATAGCTATGATAAATTCAATAATATTCCAGTGGGTGTTTAGTGCTTTATGATAACATATCATTTGGCTTCAAGCAATCATGGTCCTAGGTTATGAAGCTAACGAATAAGACTTCAGACAGCATCATGTTGCTGAGCTCAAATATTCCCAGAAAGGTAGTGGGAGAGGAGGGGGGGAGAACAAGGAAAAAGTGATATTTAAAGCAAACAGAGTAAATAATGCAATCAGGTTGATCCCAGCAACAGCAAAGCTAAAAGTGATAATGGAAGTTACTGGAGTAAAATAACAACATATCAAATATAGACAGAAAGCAATTACAAAATGTATAATAGAAAATTGAAAGGACAAGCTAACTGATGTAAAAAGCTCACAAAAGCTCTGTAAATATTCAAAGGGGAAAAGTTGCTAATAATAATCCATGCAGGCTCAGGGAATGCTAATCAGCCTTGTGCTGTTCTTCACTTGTACAAAGATGTATGGGCCCGTTCCAGGTTTAAATAAATGACAGAATGACAGAGATTAAACTCATTGATGTTCTTTTAAAAGTAAAAAAAAAAAAAAAAAAAAAAAAAAAAAATCAGTCAATAATGCACCAGAAATAGATTTACTGGACTTTCAGGGATTTTCTAAAGCCACTAATCTATCTGCACGGAAAACATGGCTTACCACACATAAAGTGAACCCACCACTGGGTGTGATGTGGGCCAATGCTCTCGTGATCAGCTCAGGAAATTTGCTGCCTTTCAGGCCTTTTCTACATCACTCATTTCATTGCATTTACCTTTGTAAGAAGCCCAATTTAAATGACTTTCAGAGTGGACAAAAATAGAAATACAGATGCTGTACAAAGCAAGAAATACTGAATAGCAGGAAAATTAGACACCAGTCATCTCTGGGTTCAATTCCACATTCAGCCTCAGCTTTCCTGGACAAGTCAGTTACTTGGATGTCTGGCAGGATTTTTAAAAAGCTTCACAAACCTCGCTTTTCAAAAGCCTCACTGCTTAGTCCATGTTTCCTCAGCACAGGGCTCAGAGGGGTACTCACTATTTATTAGAATTGCTAATTCTGCAGTTACACTTTCAGTATCTGAGGAACAAAACTCACCTGAAGAAGAACAGCAGCAGGAATTAAATTGCTGCCTCAGATGGGCTATGCTGAAGGCCCACAGCTTTGCCTATTTATTTTCCCAGTACAGACATTTGCTGATACAAAGGAAAATATATAAGGATAACACCCACAGCAGTGAAGTGCCATGTCAGAGGATGGCCTGTTTGTTGTCAGCCTTGACTGACTAAAATTTCATCTCTTTCTTTCCTTGGTGGCTCAGAGAAGTTGGCAAGGTTCATATTCTGCTGAGTAAAAAGTAACCTGGTAGGAAGTGGGGAGCCTCGGTCACTTTATCAGCACATGAAGAAGCAACACAGATTTTAGCCACTAAAATCCTACCCTCAGTAGGAAGGGAAGCACTGAGCTATCTGTTTTAAGTATTTGTTTTCTTGTTTTTAAAGCACATTTGTTTTTTTAAATTACTGTATCTTTTTCACTGTTGCTTATGCTCATCAAAAATGCTTCTTCTTGGAGTGTGGCAGCCATCTAATAAAAAAAATTAGTAATTAGGCTGAACCATCTATAAAGAAATTGTAAAACTCAGTATTAATGATCCATTTCAATCTTAAACAAGTTTTGTGCATCACTGATGAATCAGCCAAATATATGCAATATTGCTATTTTTGACAGAAAAAATAAGTAACATGCAACGCTATCTTTATCCAGACAGTCTTACTCTCTTTTCCCACAGAATTCAGCCATTTGCCCATCTTTAGTTCGCCGAGCAAATGAATTAATAATTTTTTCACTTTTGTGTCTGCAAAAAAGAACAACGAGTCTTGAAAGATTTCTAGTAAGTCAACATATTATGTTAGTCCCAACCTGCATTTATTCTCTGCATTAACATAAATTAATGAAAGATGCAACCAGCAACTTTAACTAATATTTTCAATAATATAGAAAGGGCGAGTCCAACCAGTATTGAAGTTTTAGTTTCAAGAGCACCAACTCAAACCTTAGGTATGCAGAGTAAGTGATACCTAAGTGTTCAGCCCAGGTGAGAACAGAAGGCAGCCCTAATCTGAATGCAGCGTTTCTGCTGTAAAAAGGAGATCCTGTCCATCCTCTAGAGCTCTGGTGCAGCAGCAGAGCAGAGCCACCTCCCCCAGGGCTGTGCTGTAGGGCTGGGAGCACTGCAGAGGGGCCAGGTAGAGCCCCTGCACCCCCAACACCTGTACCCACCCTCCAGGTAGCACCCTCAGACACACACCTGTCTGCCTGTCGTGCTTCATGCTCCTGGCTCTGGGCATTGCAGGGACCACACTCATTTTGCTGCTTGGGCCCGTGTATCTGATTATTGGTTTCTGTAAATTATTGGAGAGACTGATTTCTTGGCATTTAGTTCTGCTTTAGAAAATTATCTCATGCTTTAGTTTTCCCTGTTTTCTCAAAGAGCACCACAACTTCTCTGCGAAGTGAGAAACTTCAAGCTATGATTTTTATTAGGAATTAACACTTCTAAAGCAGAATAAACCTCAAGACATGGGATTCAAAGTCAGTCACAAGTGTGCTAGAGGAGGCAAAGAAAAGACAATTTTGAGAAGAGACACTGGGCAAATCCTAGATTTAGAAGCAGACATTAAATTAGCAAGAATTAACATTTTTCTTTTTTTCTTTTTATTAACAGCAGTTCCAATGCTTAAGTTCAATCATCAGTCAGTCACACAGTTCAGAGATCAGAATATCAGTAACTCCTTCGAAGCACCTGGATATGTGCATTTCTTCCTCATACATTCTCCAAAGTAGCAATAACTTTCTTAACATTCACCAGCTTAAAATAAAACTGTACTGAAAACATACAATTTATTATAAGTCTTAGAACACCTTGTCTTTTCCCCCGATATTTCATCACGGCAGTATAAAATTCAAAGTCATTAAGTAGAGAGCATGATAATTTATTAGAGCTTCATCTCAAGCTCTATACATAATGTTTTCTCAATATTCTACATTCTTATTATGGTCTTGACAAAATTTCCCTCTGAGACATTAGAATTATCACTGAATGAAATTATAATTATTTAGGCCAAAACTCATAGAGGATGAAACAAAAACAGCATAAAACCTTCAGCAATTCCTAAGAATGGTAGGGTTTGTAAGCTTAAACATTTAAACGTAAGGGTTCTTTATTTCAAGTATTGTAAAAGAGAAACATTGCCACTTGCTGGCAGTACCAATGTCTTTGCAATATTTGTAAGCATTTATGTGCATCTTCAAATGCTCTGTTAACCTTTATAGTATTTGTCAATAAAAAGCCCCATTAACATTTAAACTGTGTATGTCCAACTACCTACTTCAAGGAAGAACCAAAAGACAGCCTGTAAGAAACAGTTATTTATTACTGGCTATGTTATTGGGACTGTACACATTGGAGATTTCAAAAAGCTCACATTCCTTATAGCCGAAAAAACCCAAAAGGTTAAAAAAAAAAAAAAAATCAATCATTAATTGGGAAAAAGGCTGTGTATGGCCTGAGCAGGAGATGTGACCACCATGGGTGAACGGGTAACACCAAGAACACAGTACAACTTTGGAAAGAATAGTGCAGCCAGCTGGAGCCACTTCCAAAAAAAAAGAAGATACCTGGTAAAATGAAGCTTTTCAAATCTAGCTTTCTTCAAGCATTCCTAGCCAAATTACTTTCCTTAAAGCCTTTAGCTGCCTGTTTCATTTGCAGTGCTTGGTTATTTCGGGTTCTATCTTGACTTCTAGACTTTTTATTACCAAATTTTGTGCTGATTCTTTTCCTAGATGTCCCAAAAGTCTCTGAAAAGATCCTAAATACCAAAACTATGCAGTTTTTATTCATACCTCTGAGTTTTGTCACTCTATTTATTCTGGAACTGCAAGCTTTCTTCAAGGTATATGATTTTCATTAAGTTCCCTTGATCTTTATGGCCTGAAGAGGGTAAATCAAGAGTCATTATATCCCTTTTCCTTCCTGCTTCTGCTGCACAGACTCAGTCATTTCCAAAAGCTCTTTTGACAATCTCAGAGCATGACATGTTCCTTAGCTGATGATTGTTAATGACCCACTATACAGTCCTTAAGGAGACCAAAGTACCTTTGGGACTCCCAAATTCAGCTAAAGCTCAAGGATGATAGTCTCTTGGAGATAAAGAAATTGAAACCCATGGAAATTTTTGAAGTTTCATGTGGACACATTGAAAGTGCAAGTACACAGCAATACATGAAGGTAGTTAAACTGATGTCAGTGTTAAGCTACTTGTCACATACCCGGCAGAAGTCAGTAGGTAAAATACCAATATAGGCAAACTAAACTGACTCAAATTCCTTTGAGACCAAACTGTAGAGAGAAGAATGTGTTTTGAGAACCTTGGTCCAACCTCTGCAATTTTTTATGCTGGCAGGGCATATGTAAATTTCCTACATTTTTCTTTTTTGCCTTGACATACATTATTATGCTCCATATACACATCATTCTTAGAGAAACAGAATACATGGCGTCCATATGATAAAATATTTTTACAGGATAGACTCTAATAATGGGACAAGGATGTTTGGCAGAATTTCTCAGTTAAAATGCAATGAAACTAGAACTCTTTAAAACACTCTCAAAAACAGTGGTTTAGATCAAGTAAGCTGATAAACAAATGCTTAAATAGCTCAGTGCATATAATGAGTAATAGACCAGTACATTAAGTTTGTGGCATATTCTTAAGAAACTTATAAGACTGTGCTTCAAGTTAAAAACATTAAATGCATGCACAGGTGGCAGACAAATAATTGCATGAGAAGTCAGAAATCATGACAAGTGGGCTCCTTGTGCAATCTTTCTAACGTAAGTGTGGGGGTTTCATCTAACCAGTGTCATAGAGACAGAACACAGATAAACTGTCCTTTTTTTTTTGAAGTGTTGTTTTCTCACTTTAGGGCAAAAAGCTTCACCTGCTTTAACATTCCCATGCCAGCTGCTTTCTTTCAGCCACGCTATAGTTTGTACAATGGGAATTCTAAGGTAAGAAATAAATTTTATTTCTATTTTATGACCCTCAGTTCATGGCAGGAGGATTTTTTTTCTGGGATTAATCATTCTAGCTCCTGAGCAGAATTACTGACACATGGTTCTGATCTTCCTGAGAGTTTATAGTTTCTCAGTTTCCTGCTTCCATGTACTAGCTAACCACCAGAGCTTCTGTCTAGCTTCTTGCTCCTTAGAAGTGGATCTCCTCCAGTGACTCCCAACTCAGACTGAATGCAAAAAGTGCACACTTTCAAAACCAATGCAATACAGTACCTTGCATTATATTCTTCTGGTGTAGTCTTGTAAAAATTCTTGTAAAATGTTGTGAAATTAGCAGCTAGGTTTTTTATCCTATTACTCTAACTTTGCCTATTGGATTTGCACTAAACATCTCGGTTATTGCACCAAAGCCATAAAGAAAAACTTGTTTAGGAATAACTATGCAAAATGACCCCAACTTACTGATGCTTTCATTAGGACTGGGTTGGACCAAATGAGGCTTGTAGCCAACTTGAAAGAGAAGAGGCCAGCAACTCAAGCAAAGTGAAGGCAGATAGAATTTCTGACATAAACACCCAAGAACTGATTTCCCAGATCTCCTTGAAACCTACAGAAAGCACAGATCTGGTTACTGCAGAAGAAAACTTTGTATTTCCCTCAGGTCCAATGCAGTGATATGTCCCCAGCAGGTACATAAGAGCAGAAGAGACAGAGGTGAGGCTGGGACTATCGTTTGCACCAAACCGTGCTGATGATACTGTTGGCCAGAAAATCTCTGAAATAATTAAAGACAACCTTGAGAGCCCTAGTGTTGGAAGGAATTATCCCTCTCACCCACAGCATGGAAAGGGTGACTTTCTTATGCTTCAACAATCTTTGGAGATAGAAGATGTGTCCTTCAGTGGTAGTGGTTATTGTACTTTGTGTGACAATGATACCACAGGAGGTTTGATTTCTGATGAACTACTGAAGATTTCTAATGGCAAGTTGTGTTAAACATCAGAAGGATCAGTAACCTTCCCTGAGGAATACTGCCTACAAAGTTCCTTGTGCTCTCCTGTCACCTCCCAACACTGTCCTCCTAAGTGCCTTAAATGGTGACAGTGCAGACAGTTTCAAACATGTATAATTTTAAAATAAATCCTCAACTTCTGTACTTCAGAAGACTGTGACCAAGTCCTCTGTATAGCAAATACTACCCCTACAGGCATGGCAAAGCCTAACTCCGGCAACATCTGCTATCTCAGAGACACATAACCACACCCTTCCCTAAATTAAACTCCTGGCTGCAAGGTCCTGTAACTCTCTTGTCTAATGAGGCAGCAGCAGACCTGCTGTTTTCCTCAGGAAGAACTAGTAGAATTGTGTGCCTCTTGGAAGCAGCAATATTTGCAATGTGATGAACCTTGATTTAAACTCCATCATTTTGTAAAAACTATGCATGATTTTTCATAAAATCATGAGAAACTATTTTTGCTTAAAAAGGTAATTGTGCTTCTTAATATAATATTGATGACTTCAAGTGGTTCCTGATTTGATCAGAATTTGTAATTGCTCTATTTAAAGATAATCAGACAGTAGGCCTTGTTCTTTATTATCTTGAATGGCTGTAACTTTTTATTTTGCGACAACTAAGCCTCATGTACTGCTTTGCTTTTATCAAAAATGTATTTCAAGGTTAAGTGGCTGGGCTGATCTAATGGAGGAAAGTGAAAAACCGGAACAGCACAAATGACATTTACTTAATCACGGAACAAGCCAGACCCACTGCCTCTCCAGGGCTTCTGTTATTTCTTCAGAATTGATGAGTCCTTTGCCTATCTCCACAACAGGTACAGACTTTCTGAGCTGAATCTCTGTAGGTACTTTCTGCCTTAGACACAGAAAATCCTACACATGATTAATTACCTACCAAGCAGATTTCTGGAGTCTTAGTTGCATCTCTTAGATTTAATGGGCCCAACAGTTTTAGCAAGCGTACTGAGATATCTACACATGCATCTGAACTAGCTGACATGTATATACACAGTCACATACATTCATTCCCTCCTCTTTGGAGTGCTTCCCTTGTCTCTCTGGTGACAGCACAGATTAGTTCTGACAACGCAAAGAGAGATTTAATTTAGAAGAAACAAAGTAGGTCAATATATCCTTCCCAAAAAGTGTACTAAGCCAGAGAACTACTGTGAGGAGTCTTCACCTGTGAGAAAAACAGGAACAGAATGCAGCGTTGGTTCAAGCCCAGAGAGTTTCTTCCCCCCTGAGGAACCTCTGGAGACCTAGAGAATAGAAACTCCCCTGGAGCAGAGTCGAAGGTGGATTGCCCCAGAGAGGGGTCAAGGTTCCCCCGCTGTCCCTCAGTTCATAATGGTATTCGTATCTCCCTCTCTCCTCCCTTCCTCCTTCCCGATTGGTCCCAGTCCCTTTGTCCCTCCCTGGTTCCTCCCCTGCGCGGGTCCATTATTGGTTGTTACCCTCTGAATAAAAGTCTGATGCCCGGCTGGGTCGGGGTCTCCAGCCCCAGACTCCAGCCGCTGACCATCGCGGGACTCCGTGTCTGCTTTCGAGTCCGGGCGGGAGAACCCTCTCTCTCAGCAGCACTCCGGCTGAGACGCGGCGTGGCTGCTTCTGGGAAGGCACGGCTCGCGGCCAGGAGATCTATCTCTGACTGCCGCGAACTTGGACCCCAAGAACGCGAGCAGACACCGCTGCCGGGCTGTGACCGATCCCAGGTGGCCAGCGAGACCAGCGCGCTCTCGCTGTGCCAACAGAAGGAGGAGTTAACATAGTATTTGTGTGACAGCCACAGGAGGTGACAGCAATGATTTGGTTTCAGTGTTGCAAGCAAAGGGCTTTTCTGATACCTGAAAAAATATCCAATTTCTGGCCCTTGGTTCTTTCTAACTTGCAAAAACTATATTCAAGGGTGCTTCTTTTACTCTGTCACAATCTAATGGGAATAGAAGAACATGCTGTTGCTGTCATTAAAAGGTGCTGTAATTTCCCCAGGATGAGAAAATCAGTAAAATAATGCCACATGCTTGGAGGATTTTGGTAATCCCAAACTTTAAGACCCCATAGTGTGGTTTGATGTACTGTCCCAAATTTCAGATCTTCAGAATCTGAGGGATGCTTTCTGAAATTGTCTTATCAATTGTATGTTAAATTCATCATATCTTGACAGCCCTTACTTACGAACATGCCTGCACAGAAATGGAACCATTCTCATAAAATCTTGTTCTGTTAATAAGGTATTCTGTACCAGGTATATTAGCAAAATGAGAGTGGGAAGAATTATATTCAGATATGAGTAAGGAGAAGCAGGTCAGGCTACGGAAAGGAGAGTGCAAAACTTCATTAGTAGAGAAGCAAAAGAAAACCGAGAGATTGAATGTAGTCAGAAATTACTTGAGAGAAATGCAAAGTCAAAGATGCTGCTGCCTGTGTCCATTAGGGCAAGACAGGAAAACTATCAGAACTGAATCTGCAGGTGATGACAGGCTGATGGTTAAAAGGCTGAAATGATACTCCAGCATCAGCAGTTCTTCAGGTGAAACTCTTAAAAAACTTTCAGCTGCTTCTGCTTTTATGGAGTTACTTAAAAATATTAGTTGTTGTAGCTAAAACCAAAATGCCTCTGCTTTACAATTAGATCTTCGGAACAATCAAAGCCTCATTTTTATTCAGCCACTGAAATACTACAAATTTTATGAAAAAGCAGGCTATAAACCCCCATTTTTTTCCTGTCCTTTTGCTTTGTGTTTTTAAGTTTTTTCTGTTCTTGTTTTTTTTGCATGTGTGCGTGTGATGTTTGAGACTGATATTAAGTTCAAACCATGGTTTTTCACAGCTTCTTCCAGAATCTCTGAACTATTCTAAGGTTGACTTTTGCCTTTAGAGTGAGTAGCACATGCTGTGTGTATCACTTGCAACCAGAACAAAGTAGACAGCATTTTTCCCTTTTTCTTCTCTTGAGTTTTGCCAAAAGAAAAAGTTTTGGAAGATATCTAAGTAGTGCTTGTAAGCCACTCATGAGTTGAAAATGTTCTGTGACAAAGATTTTGGTTTAGCTGTCAATTTGGTTTTTGGTGGGGTTTTGGTTTTTTTGGGGGGGAGAGGGGTTGTTTGTTTGTTTTCTGGGCTTTTTTGTCTCGCCTGGGACTTCTACTCACCTATACTGCACAGGGCATGGCAGCTCTACTTAGCTTCCACCTAGGTCTGAGGCACACAGCTTTATGTCGCTTCCCATATGGCCTCTGGGCCCGGGCTTCAGGTAGGTTATATTGGGATAGTCCCCTTGGGAGGATGTGCCCCACTCGCCCAGGCACTGTCCCCGCTCCCCCGGCAGTGTCCTTCCCCTCTGGAGCAGTGTCCTTCCCCTCTGGGGCAGTGTCCTTCCCCTCTGGGGCAGTGTCCCCGCTCTGCGGCAGTGTCCATCCCCTCTGGGGCAGTGTCCTTCCCCTCTGGAGCAGTGTCCTTCCCCTCTGGGGCAGTGTCCTCACCTCTGGGGCAGTGTCCCCACTCTGGAGCAGTGTCCTTCCCCTCTGGAGCAGTGTCCTTCCCCTATGGGGGAGTGTCCTTCCCCTATGGGGCAGTGTCCCCACTCTGGGGCAGTGTCCTTCCCCTCTGGGGCAGTGTCCCCCCTATGGGGCAGTGTCCCCACTCTGGGGCAGTGTCCTTCCCCTCTGGAGCAGTGTCCTTCCCCTATGGGGCAGTGTCCTTCCCCTATGGGGCAGTGTCCCCACTCTGGGGCAGTGTCCCCACTCTGGGGCAGTGTCCTTCCCCTCTGGGGCAGTGTCCCCACTCTGGGGCAGTGTCCCCACTCTGGGGCAGTGTCCCCGCTCCCCGGAGGAGCACAATGCCCCTCAGCGCGTGGCCCCCGCTGCTGGTGGATGTCGCCCGCTGGACGCCACGGCGCTTTCTCTCAGGTCCCCTACCACAGGCAGCGTTTGCTTTCCCCAGTTCTCTCCAACTGATTCACATCATCCTGAAGGCATCATGCGTACACTTGGATATACTATTCAACTGCATTCTCATTTGTTACATGAAGAATTAAATAAGTACCAGCTGCTGTTCTCAGATTCTGTATGTCAGTATGTGCTAAAGCAGTATTTATTTGCAGTAACATTTCACAATTAATTATTTAAATTCTGGTATCCTGTAGCTCTCACATTCTGCTTCAATATAACGCTAAAAACCTACTATTTCAGAGTTTATATTAATACATTTGTTTTCTTTTTTGAAGTGCAATACTTTGCACTTTATGTAATTTCATATTACTTAGAGTGTATTTAAAATACGTCAAAATTTTTTTTCTCTTCATTTTTGTCTCCCCAAGGGACTAAAATCTTCCCCAGGACAATATCACAAATCTTGCATAGATACTTTCTATTTCATTACCAAAAGTGATGAAAATATTGAATCAGACCAAGTTTGAGCCTGGAATGCCCTTTGAAATGCCATTTCAATTTAACAGGGAACTGCTAATGATTAGACCCAAATGCGTTGCCAAAAAATTTGATAACTCATTAACAAGACTAGGTGTTAGCATTTAGGTCAACTAGCTTCTTTAGTATTCCTTTAAAGTTGAACTATGTCAAAAATCCTAGCAAAGTCAAATTACATACTATTTACCCCGCTAGCAGCAAGTAAACTTTCTTGTCAAAGATGGAAGTTGATGAATCAATTTATATTGTTTCTCTGTTTAATCATCCACTTGGTTTAGCATTATTTCAGGCCTTACTTTTCCTACATTTGAAGATGAGACTCACTATCATTCTGAAGTCCTCTACATTTCTTGAATGGCTTCTCAGAAATAACTTTCAACATTGCAGAGACCGCTTCGGTTATTTATGGGTTTGTTTGTTTGTGTTTTTAATTTAGTTCCATTTACAAAAAAAAAACCAAACTTTAGGGCAGATTTCATCTGTCCCTGCAGAATTTAACATGCTTGCTAAGGACTTTAACTCAATTTGTGTGCTATTATTATCCTATTAAAATGAATACTATTGATTACCTTCATTGTAAACTAGATTGTTCTACTGAAAGAAAAAGGGGTTGCTCTACTCTTCAATCCATTACACATCATCTATTATTCACTCCCTTTCCTGTACAATGATAGTCCTTTACTCTCTCTTTTTCCTAAGACTGATGACAAACTTGTAGATTTTGTGGTTGTCCCTTTTTCTAATTAATTTTAATTTCTCAGTTTGTTTTCAATTGAACAGGAGATAAAAATTGCTACTGTCCAAGTTTTCCAGCAGGTTTGGTACCCTAAACTCTGCCATATGAAGCCATTGGACTCTACAGCATTGTCATCTTGAAGCATTATATATGATATACTGATATTTAATGAAATGGCTTTAAATGCTACTGTGTGCTTTATTACCTCTAATGTTCTAATGGCACCATTTGCTTTTCTTGAATGGAAAATGTTACAGTTTGCTGATATTAAGTAGCAGAACCTAGCAAATTGCCTATAGTGCTGCTGTTGCCTGATTTGTGTTTGCCTTGGCTCACACCCTCTAGAATACACAAAAAATCTGTACAGCTGGTATCTACCCCAGGGAAGCTGAATCAGAGTATCACATGGGCCCACAAAAGCCCTACTGGACCAGGACGTGAGTCTGCACACAAGACTCTTGGTACACACAGCTTAACTGAGTAGTCACATAATACTATTACAAGTCTGTCCTTTTTGGTTCCTTCCTTTTCTTTGTGTTCACAACTCTTGTTTGTATAATGTTTGAAATAGCTGTAAACTTGCTGCGTGTGATCCATAAATTTTACTAGATCTGTGATGAGCCTAGTACTTTTTGAGCCTTATAGAAGTATCCAAGGTCGTAAACTTAAATCCGACTGGTCAAGCAGCTGTGTGGACCATTATGATACTGTCTAGTTAGATCCAAAACTGCAAACTGAGGAGAGAAAATTCTTACCAGATCACACGGAAAAGAATGTGCCTTTTCACCAGGACAATCTCTTTGAATTCACATATGTGAAAACCATCACGGTGACAATCAGTAGCCACAAACACAGTTACAGCAATACTCCCCTAACTTGCACAAAAGCTTTTTGCTACTTGGCAGTTTCACTGAGAGGCCTAGAATATGGATACAGTCGGAAGAGTGAAGGTAGGCTTGCAACAAAAAAAACACACCCACCACTGTCCACTGACCCACGTGTCCAACCTACCACAAGATTATGATCAATTGCAGAAGGATGAGAAAATTATCATACAGGAAAGCTGATTTAGGCTGGCTATTCTAAAATCTTTCTGAAAAAGTGGATCAATCCTGGGACAGTACAGTTGCCCTAGTCCTCCAGGCCACCCCCATTTGGAGTTAAATATCTGTATCTTGTGGATTCTGATGCAGTTCAGTAAACTAGATGGTCTTTTCCTGCCTCACCCTTTTGAGCAATCCGTCACAATTCTAGGCATTCCTTGACAAATTCAAATTGTTCGCTGCAGTGTCGTGCACTGCTGGTCCAACCCTCCTGGCGTCTGCGGCCGGCGCGCTCGCACACGGACTGTCAGGACGCCGTGAACGTGCACCGCCGGCTCGTACAGACCGCAGGGAAAAACGGCCTGTCAGAACCGGCGAGGGAGCGCGGCTGCTACACAGACGAGGCAGGTTCTCAGGAGCGAACACCTACACTGGAATTGCATTTATGACGCACTTGAGTTCCGAGCAGCGCGGAGGGCGCAGCGCTCGCGACGGTCCCGCCCGCCGCAGTGACACCGCCGCCGTCGTGGCCCGAACCCGGATGTGAGTGTGTGTCCAGGGAGGTGCTGCCCCGCAGCCCCGCCCTTTTCCGCCCTCACCATTCGCCGCTTCCTGAGGGCGTCATCCCTACAACTGCGCATCCTCTTCTCCGCCGGGCCGCTGAGGCTGACGGGGGACGCTCTGTCCAGGCTCGCGTGTGAGTAATGGTTACCGCCGCCAATGAGCGAGCGCAGTGTGCGGAAGACCCGCCTAGGACGGGGGGATTGTTGTGGTGACGTCAGGGGCGGGGGACGCGGGCGCCCTATTGGCTCCGGCTGGGCCGAGCGTCTGGCGCGGAACGGGCGGGGAGCGGCCCCGGTCCGGGCGGGCCATGGCCAGCACCGGCAGCCCCCTGGTGAGTCCGGGCGCGGGGGGCGGCCCGCGGGCCAGGCGGGCCATGGCCAGCACCGGCAGCCCCCTGGTGAGTCCGCCCGGGCCCGCGGGGTGCTGGGGGAATCAGTAGGCCCAGGCGTCGGGGCCGGCCCGTGAGAGGTGGCCGCCCGTGCCCAGAGCTCTGCCGGCGGCAGGGTCGCGGTGGGCTTTCGCGGACGGTTCCGCCGCCTGCGTCTCCGCGAACGGGGCGGGTGAGTGGGCGCTGCCGTCCGTGGGGCCAGTCTTGTAGCTCCTGCTCGCGGTCCTTTTTGGGCCCCCAGCTTCTGGGTCGCCGCGGGCCTCGCGGGAGGGTCCCGTTCTTCTCCAAGCGTGGCTCGTTCGCGGGAGGAGGTGAGGCCGATGGTGAAGGGGCCGCATCGCGGCCTCTCGGGGACCTCCGTTTTCGGTTCCGGGTACGGGGCGTTGGCGTGGCTATGCCCGGCCTTCTCCCGCCGGGAAAACAGGCGTTGTTGCCCTGGGGGAGCTACCTGTCACCGTGTAATCGATTTCTTTTGTAGTAAGAGCAAACACGTGAGGAAGATCGTGAGGGTCACAGTGGAACGCCGTTTCAAACGCAGTTGTTTACGTTAGTCTGGCAGCGTAAAACTCGCTTTGTGTGCGCTGAGTTGTAGCTGGTATGCAGACGTGGTAAGGGTAAATCTTCGTTTGTGTTGTAAGTTATACAGCTTGGTTAGTGTAGCTATTCCCTTATGAAAAGAAAAATAATCACCAGCTTTCACTCATGTTGGCAAAACTACCTGGCAGTGATATGTTCCTTATCCTCGTGTGCATGCTGCTGTGCTTTTGGGTCTTGTGTTCTGTCAGTTGCAAGCTGCCAAGCTTCACTCTGCAGCACTTAAAAGCTTTTTGTCAGTTGGAATTGGCTAAGGAGGGTTTTCTGTGGAGACTGGCGCAGCCAAGTTGGTTCTTGACATCCTGTTTCAGTGTGCTCTCCTACTCATGGTCAATGATTTTTTTCATCAGAGTCTTACACATAATCATATTCGTTGACCGAAGATGAGAAGTACTGCGTGGAATAGCCCTATGGAGCACATGAAATGCTACATCAAGGACTATGAAATAAGCCAATTTTTGATTATTAAAGGAATTAGTTTTGCTTTCTTGCTAGTTGATATAGCTCTATAAAGCTGCTTCTTAGCATCAGAGATGACTTTACTTAGACACTTAGAGATTATGCTTCCCTTTGTGCTTCTGCTCTTGCTTATCGCCCATCTTTTCAGGTTTTTCTCTCCAAAATACTTCCATTTCCATTGCTTTTCTATATACAATTTCGGTCCTTGCCCATAAAACTGACAACCATTTTTGTAAAAAGTAAGATATTTTGTCAGGGGAATTTTTTTTATTCCTTCTCTTCCATTCTATTTAATGTTTCCCTGGTCAGGTGAGTGTACTGACAGGCAGCGCCCAATTGAGCTAACCATTTTGTAGTTCAGATGACATCAAATATGGGAAATCCAGTATTTCTGAGACTGAGCAAGTTACTGTTAATGTTTATGTGATGGAGTTAATGACATAATGAGTTCTGTGATTAATGAATTGTAAATGCGTAATATGGGATTGGGGAGGGGATGTGTGAATAGAGCACAGCTTTAAAAAGAATGTTCTAGCAATTCTCTGCCAAAACAGTTAATTTCTGTATTTTTGTATGCAGGGACCATTCCTAAAATGTTCCATTATTTTCTGAAGGCGTGGCATAAAGAGGGAGCGCCTTCTTTACTTCTTAGAAGGGAACTATTTTAGTTCAGCTTTAGTTGCAGATGTCAGTGTGGTCTTAGTTATTTGCTGTCAATGCTGTTGTGATTAAATTTGGTCTCAAATCAAGAAGTGCCCTCCTCTCAAAATCAGGAGTGTGGAAGTGTGGTAATTAACATCTTCATTTGCAGCAACATCTTCACTGGAATGTTTAGCTGCACTAGCAATTGCTTGATTCTA
The DNA here is from genome assembly GCA_036630365.1 of Acanthiza pusilla. Taxonomy (NCBI): domain Eukaryota; kingdom Metazoa; phylum Chordata; class Aves; order Passeriformes; family Acanthizidae; genus Acanthiza; species Acanthiza pusilla. Next base: position 126,716 of record JAXCHO010000030.1, on the reverse strand, counting down.
CCAGTATTTCTGACCTCATAAAACCTGTAGTGTAGTCATGTATCTGGCTGAAGAAAACTGCTAGCTTCTTTTTTTTCCCCCAGTGGAACTAATATGAACTACACTTTTCAAAGAACTGGGCTCTTAATAGAGTAAGTTTTGCATCTATGTTAAGAATTAAATTGAGCTATGTTAAGAGTTCTGTTTGTAGTTATTTGTAGGTGTAAAAATTCCAGATATGTATGTAGGGAAAAACCTTCAAGCCTCTCTATTTAATATTCTCTGCTCTTGGGTTTGCAGCATAAAGTTATGACTTTATATATATAGTCTTTATAATTCATGTGTAGGCTTTTAACTGGGATAAGTTTTCAGTAAATCCCCAAAGTAGGCCACAGGAATAGAAAATAGTAGAAGACACAGATGTTGAAGAGGTGCTCAAACGTGGAAAAACTCGAAGCAGTTTTAAGAGGAGCAATTTTATATGCCTTCATATTTCTAACATTAAAAGTGCTTAGGGCTGGTGGAAAGGACATGATCCACAGAATAATCTGAGTATAATAATGATGTTGAACTAAACAATGATTCCACTGTGTGGGTAGGCTCTTTTTTTTAAACAAATTGTTCTTTGGGTTATTGATCTATTACAGTGCCAGAAGTAAAGTCTGTTTCATTTAGCTCTTGAAACTCTACAAGTAGATGACTGTAGCTGGATATTGTAAGACACCCTGCAGGCTCTGGCTCATTGCACTTTCCTAAAGCAGATCAATTGGAAGGCAGCATTGCAAAAAAAACTTGGAAGGGGATGCTGACTACTGAAGTACTTGCAGGAATTTTTGTACAGAAGGAATGAAACCAGGGGCACAATCACTTTGTTCGACTGAAAAATGTAGTAAACTAACAAAGTAATAAAAACAACTTTCATCTATGAAGATACGAAATATTTCAGTAATACTTATTTTTTTAAAAGTAAACTTGTTTTATATGTATATATTTGTCTAGAAAAGCTATATGGATTGCTGCAGAGCTAGCACACTTATGGCCTTCAGAAAATATGCAAGTGACCTTAATTTAGAGAACACTATGTTTGAAAGATAAAATCTTTTCCCAAGTTCCTCATATTTGAGCTTTCCAAAGAATCTGTATGATGCCAAGGAATTATTTTTTCTGGTATTTCAAAAGGAAAAAACTTTCTTTGCCAGTGGCCAAGTTAGATTATATATATATTAAAGAAGGAAAAAAGGGGAAGAAGCAGATTTTGCTCGCTTCCCACTTCCCTTTCTGACATCTTACTTGCTGGAAAGCTTGTGGAAACTTACTGCAGTCTAAAGTGTCTGAAAGGACTGGAGACAAAATGCACAATGCTAGCTGTTTGGTCTAGAACTTTATTTTTCACACCATATGAATTCTACTCAAAAGTGCTGTAGGAAATAAGTGGTTTGCGATGTGAATAAATATTGAACTTGAGGGTTGTTTTCTGCTTTAAAAGACAAGCTGTAAATACTTGACCAGCAAATATTTTATAATTCTTTATGGTGAAAAATTGTACGGATTAACTTGCTTAGCACATTCTTCTGAAAATACTAAATTCAATGTTTGGTTCTTTAGTAATCCTGCAGGAATTTACAGTTTTTGACTGTGCCGTGAACCCTTTGTACACACACTCCATCTATATATTACCACCTCGGTGTGTCTGCTTCTCTGTTCTTCACCCCAATCTGTTCTCTTTGCCTCCTAGAGCTGCTAGCAAGGAGCCTGGCATAGGAAGTCCTTCTGTGTTTGTTAGCCTGAATCCCAATCTATGCTGTGCAGCACCTGATTATCAGTGTGCCTTGTGAGGTAGCTGATGGTTTATAGTAGTGTAGTGGGATCCAGACTGTTGGGATCACAGATGGCTTTTGTTTTCTTGTGAGGTAGCCTAGATCTGTTTATGTTAAACAAATTCTCAATGGCTTGTTTACATTATAGTTGTTTGGGCCATAGGCTGACTTTAAGTTCTTGGAGATTTGTGTGGTTTCCTGTTTCTGATTTGTTTTGAAGCACCAGGCAGTGGAAGGAGGCCTTAAATAGTCTCTGCCTCTGAGGGTGCTTGGAACTGGAGTGCTTCACTCAGCAGTAGAAGAGGTTAGAGGGTAACTAGCTGATATGCAGGTTCTTACAAATCCTTTCATTAGCTTTAATCTCTACCTGCTTTTGGAATTAGAATCCTGGAAATTAGTGGCAAGAAATACCATTGGATGTGAAGTGCTCAAATTTAGAGAAAGGCATTTGCATAAACTAGAATTTTGGATCAGCATTGCTGGTATGGGAAAAATTAATTTCTCTAAAAATGAAAACAGTCTTTTGGATAGAATACCTTTATTCCCTAAAGGTTGAAACAATCAAAGAATGGAGAGGTGTTCTGTGTGCTTCCAAAGCCTTGAGCCTCATGGCTATATTTTTGCTGATAAAATATGAAGGTGATATCCTCATTGCTCACTTATGGATAAACTATGTTATGGATTTACTGCACAAAGCAAGGAATGTCAGTAGACAGACAGTATTTCTATCTCCCACTACTGCAGAGGTGCCAGCCATTTGAGGTAAAATAGTGTGTTTGAATAGTGTCTTTCAAGCTTTCCCTTTCCATTAATTTATACAGTCTTTAATCTTCAAATATGTTACCAGGACATGATTTTTAAGGATCTTTTGTTGTCTTTTAAATTATGGTTATTTGTATCAAGATATTTTGTTAGATTTTTTTTTTTTGGGGGGGGGGAACAGTTTTATGCAGTGCTTGAATGAATGCTTACGTTTCAGCGTTTGAGGGATTTCAAATGACACTGGGCATGAAGGTGAGCATAATTGTTTTGGTGTGTTTGAGCCCAGACTGCTTTAATCAGTTAGCATAGCAGTCTGTTTAGACAACAACAAAAAAAATTCTCCTTTTATGAAGCCAAATGCTTTTGAAATTCAATGGTTAATTCATAAATATGGTCTTTAAACAACAGTTTTTTCATGTGACAACTTCTGAGATCAAAAAACTTCACCCTAGATAGATGTATGATTTCAGATTCTTTTGCAAAACAAATCTGTGTTAAAATAGTTTTTATAATTGAACTATGAGATTTTAGTATGTTCATTTAAATGTAGTAGTTGGTAACCATTTATGAACCTTGATCAAAGCATAGATTTTGACAAATTGTTTGGTTTCAGACTGTTTTACTGACTTGAGGGTCAGTTTCTTCAAGATATGTGGTGTTAAAGGGGCAGTTTGTTGGCTTATGAGCTAAATTTTAAGTTCTTGTTGAGGTTTGACAAAAACTGGGCCAAGTAAAACCAACAGAGTTCTATACAATAATCTTTTGCATACCATTTGATGCTGAGGTTTGAAAGAGTGCTGAAGCAGCTCTATGCAACAGCAATGCAAACTGCTGCTACACAAGATAGCAAGATTAATGTTTGATGTTAGTACTTTTTAAATATCTATAAATAACTAATACTTGGGGTACGGTTTGTTTGCTGCAGTTTGAAGAACATGGCTTACTATGATCTTCCAAGAACTCTGTGGAAAACAGCATCCTGTTGTTTTGGGAAGAGTGCTCTTAGAAATCATGTTGAATTTCTGTCAAGCCGAAAGTGTGAGCTCAATTACTATGATGTTTTAAGTTTGCATTTTTTTTTTTAATATGGCCGTATGTATTTTAGTGTTGAAATTAACCTGTTAGATGGGTGAACAGTTAACTAGCTGTGTGGTGCATTCAAATGTACTTCTGAGGCTTGGCTTGACTGTGAGTTTTGTCAAGCATTACATGCTTGATTTTATGTTATAGTCAGAAGACAGTTTGATAGCATGTAGTGACCTTTTTTAATGAATGTTTTTTCTCTTTAGACAAGTATTTTAATTACTTGAAGGTAATAATAATGTTGGCAGATAGATGTATTGTTAAATTCTTGAAATGAGCTGACAAACTTCTAAGCATATTCTAAGCATCTATAAATAGAAACTGGCATGCAATGGAGTTTGAATAATCAGTATGTTGTTTCTCACTATACAGACACATGTACAATTGGTTAATAGAAAGAGGATGCTGTGGGTCACTTAGCAGAAAGTCTGACAATCCATTTTTAGACAGAAGTCCAGAGCATAAATAGACATGAGCATATAAGGCCTGAGAATTGATGTTTACTGCAGTTTGTGAAAACACACCATCTTACTGTTATTGTTCTGTGTTGTCTTTGTTCAGGGTGCTTCACTCTGGTGCAGCAATGGTCAGAGTTTTTGAAAGGAAAACTCTGTTAAATATTGATAGGGATCACACAGTAAGCATTACACTTCCTGTAAACAGCACCTGTATGGGATTGGTATTTATTGGTAAGTGCAAACTGTACTGTGCTCTCTGCACTGAAAGGTGAGGTCTTTAGTTAGATTTCGTTACTCTGAATCAGTGGGTTTTTATCTTCTGTTTCTTGTACCTGAGCTTCGCTGCTTTTGCCTGCATTCTCATTTTAGGTACTATGCGGCATAGTTTGAGGACATGTATTCAGGCCCATCTAAGTATCTGAGCTGATCAGTTGCTTTTTACTTTTGGAACACGCTGGAACTCTCTGTGTGTGTTACACTATAACCTTTGAAGTGGAGACTGTCACAACTAGGTATTGGGGAACATAGAGAGGGTTAACATTTTAATTGTGGGATATGAGGAGGCAGGAGGCCAGCAGAAAAGCTGTGTGTAGTATCTGTTAATTACCCCTTCTGATGCTCTTTTTCAGATACAGGATGTGTGTCAGATGGAGTTGGCGCATCTTAGTCAACCTTCAGAAATGCCAGTGTGCCATGAAAAGAGTATATTAAATATAACTGCCTATCTTCTAATTTTTTTCACTTTTAAAACTCCAGGCTGTCAGTGTTTAAATTGTAAGCAATACAAAATAAATTTCAATTTCAGAACTTTTGGCTTATATGATGATGTTAAAACAGTTTACAAAACAGCTCAGGCCAAACCTGTCTAACTTAAACTGCCTTTAGCAGAATCTTGGGTTATGCCAATCTTCTAGTTTATAGTCTAATTAGCATTATTTATAATCAAAACAAATGTATCAGTTGAGGTTTAGAGGTCATGTTGCTTTGTGTGAAAAATACTTTCAGTTAGCAAAGTCTGCTTCCAGGAAAATTAGCCTTATAGGTAGTTAGATGGAAGAGCTTTTGTGATCATGTCTGCCCTATGTCTTAATGCAGCTTGAGATTCAGTAATAGTCAGCAGTCAGACTTAGTGTTATCAGACAGCTGAGAGGTCAGGACCCTGTTCATACTGATTTTCTTTGTAATAGATCTTACTAGTGGAATTTCAGCAGTAGCAAAGATATTCTTAGTCATCTTCAGGGTTCAGCATCCTGTCAGTACAGAGGTAAAGGATACTGGAAGTTTTAGAAGCCCAGTCTCTAAAAGTGTTTTTTGCTGTTGTCAGTGTTGATAGAGCTGTCTCAGCAAAGTAGTGTTGCAGATTTTGTGGTGGGGAAAAAGCTAATGGAAATGCAGTTGTTGTGGTTGTACTTGCGTTAGAGAACTGTGGTGTGTGCTTGATGCATATAAACACATTAAAAATTGTAGTGATACTGCAATTGTCAAAATGCTGACCTGCGAAAGGGAAAAGGTATGAGCCTTTTTAGGTGGCAGGGTGGAAAGAAAAAACGTAGTGCTGTCTAGTGGGATTTTTCCATTGATTCCAGTTTACTTAAAGTTAATTTCTACTGTTTGCAGAGAAGTGGGGAAAATAACAATATTAGTACTTACTTCACATATAAAATAAAAGGAAGCCTGTTTCTAGTGGTTTAGTGAATATTGCTTAATGAAGATTTTGAAATGACTGTTGATCTGTAATGCCAGCAGATTTGTTATTTTCTTCTTCAAAAAGTTTTTGAACTTAGAGTATGTTGCACTAAGAATGAAACTATTTCTGTATGAAAGTAAATGAAAAAGAGAACCCTTAAGGGTATGGGAAAGTAGTGTTAGAGACTAGTTTTTAAAGAGATTGAATTACTAGATCAGTGGTTATCAGTGTGGTCCATGGTGATCCATGACATGCATTGGTAAGTCTGTTGTTGCTATGTGAGGGTCTGTGCTTTCACTGCCTTCCCAGCTGAGAAATGTTGATAATTGCTAGAAGGAGAGCATCATCAAGCTTCCGAGAATTGCAGATGCAGTTTAGAACATTTTAAAATTCTGCTGTAATTGACTTCGTATCTCACTTAAAAATGTCTGCATCTAGCAGAAGAAGGATCTTAAGTCTGATTTTTACGAAAGAGTGATGGTACAGGGTTCAGGTCAGATAAGCTGGCCTGTATTGTATCTCTGGCATATGTGAAAACGTCATATATGTAGAGACTTTTATGGTTTCTGCAGACATGTTTTTTGGAGCCTTTCAAAATAAAACTAAGGTAAATAATACAGGACAAAATACTGAAGAAGAATATATGGAGTGTGGAAAGCGAGTGTAGGAATTATCTTTTTCTATCAATGTTGAGGTGCAACATAACAGACCTAAGTTGCATAGTTCTGTCATTTCTTAGGTAACTGATGCTTTTAAATCTACTGCATGTTCCTCTGTCCTCCTTGTTCCTAATATTGACTTTCCTTTGAGAAAGTCAGGGGACTAATTGGTGTTACACCCTTGCTGAAAATAACCTTCTCTTCCTACAAAGTCCTTTACTCCTGTCTCTTCCCTTAGGATTTTTCTATACTTATATTCATGGTGACTTAGTTTCAGATACTGTATAATGAAATACACTGCATCCAACACCTTTCCCCCCTTTCTCTCAGTGCTCTCTGATGCATTTCTGGTGGATTTTTTTCTTGCTTGCTTGCTTTCTTAAGGTGATCTTGCTACCTGCAGAATCCAATCAGATCCCCCCTGCAATGCTACTGCTTTATTTAACTGTAAAACCTCATTTGTGACTGGAGCCAGTTCATCATTTAGATCTTGATACTTAGTCCTTTGTGTATGTGTGTTATATTTACTGTATTTCAATTAGTGGCATGTTTTTTATGCTGGCATCACTTCAGCTGCTGAGCACTCATGCTTGTGTCAGTCCTGCCGCAGTCTTGATGGAAAAGGGTACTATCTGTTTTTAATTCCAGCTAGTGTGTATCTTTATACAGGCTGCTGTTTGACTAGCTGTCTGAAGGGAGAGATGATTCATCTGGGGTATGAAAATGTTGGGGACAATAGTTAGTCCATGGAAGGTATCAGCTAAAATATATGTGTATAAGGCATAAAAGGAACTGTAACATACAGCACATATACTTTAATGTGTATATGCTGTTTTCATAATAACAGTATCCATTTTAGCAGTAAATAAAGGTAGCATTTCCCTATTGCACAGAGCACAGCCAAGTGAAGAATTGCTTATTTGGGAGATAGGTTCTTTAAGATCATATGCGTGATTGAGTGCCAGTCCAATTCCCTCCTAAGGTGGTTTCTGACAAAAATGCAGAAAATTGTTTCAAATTGAAATTCATGAGGTTAAAAAAAAAAAATCTTTTTGTCAGAAATAATTTTTAATTTAGTAACATGATGTATGTTACAGACTTTCTGACATGGTTGTAGAATACATCTGTTTTGAGATAGGAGATTTTCATTAAGTTGCAGTTTCATTCTGCTGGATGTATGTTAGAATACAGACATTAAAAGATTAAAAATAATGTTCAGCTATGGTGTTAACTTTCTTAAATATTTCCTCTGTTTACATACACCTTTTTTTTTGTTTCTTTTTCTCATGTCAGCAGTAGTCTAGCAGAACTCTTGTAATTGTTTGTATTTTCTGGCCAGTTTCAAGTAAAACGTTGGAAGCAGGCCCTGACACACTAATTGTTCCTTGGTCTTATGTATGGAAAATTGATAAAAGGGTTCTAAATGACAATTTAGTTTGTATATTGCATTAATCAGTTTTAGGAGTGAATCTTCTTGTAGTTGCTGTTTTCTGGGCTATATCTGTGCTTTTTGTTTTGCAGTTGGGTTGTCTTTATATGGCCATATGTACAGTTTAAATAGTGCAATCTCCTCCCTTGTTTTAAAACGCCATGAACCAAAGCATTCTTCAAAAAAAAGATATTGCTGATTATTAAACCTTCCAGCTCATTTGTCTTTTTTATGTTATCTCTTTTCTTCCTGTCCTTCCCCAGTGTGTATTGAAGAGAAATACTACCAGAGAAAGTGAAATTCCAAGTAAAAAATTATTAATGTTTCCTTTGCCTCTGTTAAATTTTTCATGTGTTCATTTAGAGTTCATTGTTACTTGGATCTCTGAATTAATGTTACTGGTAAATACAGGTGTTCACTGTATAACTAGAAATCTAAGGTCATGTTATTTGTAGGAGAAGATACTGTGAAATTTGATAACTTGGTGTTAGGAGCATTTTTTTGAGTTTAGAAAAAGCACTCTTGAATTAAAGTGTTCAGACATTTGACCTATGGCTGTATGACAGCATGACCTAAATAGCGTTACTTATCAATTTGAAGCTACCATTTCCAAAATAGATACTAATATTCTCTCCTAAAGAGATTTTTAATGATAACACTTTCAAAGAAGAATTTATATGATTCTTGTATGGAAGTAAAGTGCAGTTGTGCATGGTAATTTTGTCAGGTATGGGAATAATAGTTTCATTTCTCTTTTCAGTATGATGCTGTTCCAATCCAGTCAAGCGTGGTGTTATGCTCCTGTTCATCCCCATCAATGGTGAGGAACCAAGCAGATTCCAGCACTCCATCTGTCATTTCCACTTGTGGCAGCAGACAGGGATCTACCATGGAGGGCACGGCACCTGAATCAAGATCTAATTCAAACTCCTTGCAGCAACATACAGGACAGCAGCCTCCACAGCCTCGAAAGAAACGACCTGATGACTTCAAATTTGGGAAAATTCTGGGTGAAGGATCTTTCTCAACGGTAACTTTACTTTTTATAAGTGCCAGATATCTTAGATAAACTTGAAAATTTGTTGAGTAAGATTGCTGAGATTGAAATGTGGAGAGAACAGCTTGAAGAGTAAATGAATGGGACATAGTGGGTTTAAGCTTAACAATTAAATGTTGCCCTAAATATGTGTGGTGATTTTTTTTTTTAAGCTCCTTTTTAATTGATCAAAAGTTCTGTTGCATCCTAATTACTCAATGCTTGCATGTTCAGTCAATGTTGCTTTCTAATGTAAGGGTGATAGCCATAATAGGTTACGTGGAAAGTTTGATACAAAGGATTCGAACTGGTCTAGGAGCTTGTGGTAAGAACTATTGCATAGTTTGCCTAGTTGCCTGTCTATGGCAGGAGATACTGCCAGATGCTTTCAAGAGAAAAAAATAATATAGTGATAACATCTCCAGTATTCTTTCTCAGCCTCTAGTGTCATGGTCCTTGAGTACTTCATGAGTCACAGTTAGTGTATTTGTGTTCAGTAGCCTTAAATGGTTTGTTTCTCGCATCCACGGCATTGCACAAAAATGAATTAAGACTTAAGTGTTACCTTAATGAATCCATGAAGCAATTAATACCTTCATTTAATGGTTTTGTAGTTGCCCAGTTAGTTGTAAGACAATAATATTTCTGTGTCTTTTTCATATGATATTTTTTGAATACAATTTTTGGTTGTAGGTCTCTAAATGTGGGGTTTTTCTGGTTCTTCTAATACAGCCTACTACAGTGTTTAGGATGCAGGCCTCTAGTACTGATCAAGAGTAACTTGCACTTAAACACACAATTTGCATAATTTGCAGGTTCCCCTAAAGAATCCAGGAGAGTTGTTGTGGCTTGGGTATACCTGAACACTTTGCTTCAGTAATACGCTTTTCATTTCTGCTTTTGGTCTCTGAAAGTTAATGCTGTGTTCCATGTAGATAGAGGAATCCATAGGGCTTAGCCCAGACTCTGAGTAAACTTTTGTTCAGCACTCTGCTACCTATCTCGCTGGATGGCAGCACAAGCCTCTGATGCATCAACTTCAGAGCACTTGATCTGTGGGGCATGTATCTTTATGTTCTTATCAAAGCATTTTGTTAAAAAGCATATGATTTATTCTTATCAAACATGGTTGTAGACTCAGAGATCTGACTGTACTCCCAAAATCCTCACCAATATCCTGATTGAAAAGTGTTTACCTCAAAAAGCAGAGGCCTTCATATTACCATATATCCAATGATAGCTCCAGTTTAAAAGAATATATTATTCAAGGTCATAATGAATATATTCCATTTTCTTGGACTTCTGGTAAGATACCACAAACTCTTAGCTAGTGCCAGTGCTGCATTTTAAATTCAATGAAGATGCACGTGATGTGGCTTCAGGGTTTTTCTTCAGAGCACTCTGCAATTCTGTTGCCAATGTTGGCAATTATTTCCGCTTTGTAGCCTCTGAGGGTTCTCTCCTCTACCTATATCCCCTTCCTTTGATTTGGGATGTTTAACTACATTTCTTGCCTTGCTGTTGTCTGAATTTACAACTTACACATTTACATGTTCCATGAATGCTTTTGTTTTTCTGTTAGTTTTATGGCTTTTTTTTTTAAGGTATCCAGCTAATGTCTAATTTCTTCCTATAGAATTTACATTCTCTATTGATACTACTTCTTCCCATAGGATGGGTAAGATTCAGGCCCCTGATAACAGAGACATTGTATTAACATGTATTTCGAGTTTTTCTTTCCTTTTTTTTTTTCTTTTTTTTCTTTTTTTTTCTTTTTTTTCCTTTTATTTTGGTACATGTCTACTGGGATTTTCTGGATTGTTAGTTAAGAGGAAATTAAGATATATAGTATGCTCAGATTTGTTTGGTGAGGAGGGAACTTGAGCTCACCACGTTATCCCTGCTCCCAGGTAAGTGCTTAGTTGTGTGTACTTAGAACACAGCTATTCAATATCAGTGTAAGTATGTGGGTAATACCTGTGAAATACAGTGGTAAAAAACTGGATACAGTGCAGGACTGGGAGAGAGTCAGTCTATAGCTTAATTTGCCAAGATATATTTTCATTTGTGTCAGCTGATCACTTCTGCCATCTGAGTACGGTCTCTGTGTATGTGAGGTTTATTTAATTGCTGACTTTTAAAGTGACCTGCTTTCAGAAGCTTTCATGGTTGATATCGCTGATGAAACCTATCTACAAAAATTAGAAAAGTTAAGAACATTCTCATTTCACTGCATGTCTTAATTAGTGTTACGTGTGTACACAGAAGGATCTCAAAAATTCCTTATGCATAGATACAGATTGTAACAGACTGGTTGTTTCTAATAGAAATTTTCATTGAACAAATACTGTAAATTTCAATGTGTTTGTAAGAGATGAACTTTTAAAGAAAATTAAGGGTGCCTATTACTGTGAAGTACTCTGTTATAAATGATTTTGCAAGGGGTTAAAATATAATGAGAAATGGATTAGAAGCAAGCCTGGTGTAGTGATCAGAAAAAAAACAGTATAGAGTTGAGATTCCGGCAAGGTGTTGAAATGGATATAAACTTGCAATGAGAAAAACAGAAAACTGTAGTCCGTTCTTGGTACAAGGTTATTGCTTGCATTCATGCAAGAGGAATGTTCAGATTGTCTCTAAAGCTTATGAAGGCCTTTTATAAAGCTTTATGAAGGCCTTGTGTTCCTCCAACGCTTTTCTCTTTAAGAATGTAAACCTGCTTGTGTGAAATTTTGTCCCTTGCTTCTACTAATTGGAAATCTTCTGGTCCCTTTATTTAAATCTTAACAAATTGTAAATAGTTGAAAGTTCTGTCTCACTTTTTACTTTTGTTCACTCAGATAAAATTTATCTTTCAATCTTTGCCATCTATGTTAAGGAAAGTACTGTGACAATTATTTCTATGAGTATTCCTCAGCATACTTTTTGCTTTTTGTTCCCCCCTTTAAGAAGATTTGGCAATTTACACTGACTTACATTATAATCTTCAGATTTCTTCTGGAAAAAAAATAAAGTAAATCAGTATTTACACCCTCACATGTGTACGTCTTGGCAAAACAGGCATTGGTCTGCTGGATTGAATTTCTGCAGAAGTCTTGCTGAAGCCAGCATAATATGAACATATGCTTAAATATTTTGCTGTATTCCAGATACCTGCTGGAAGATCAATATCAATGTACGTGTTTAGTAGCCATTTACAATATGCTTTCTTTCCTTTGGCAACAGGTTGTCTTGGCTCGAGAGTTGGCAAGTTCTAGAGAATATGCCAGTAAGTATTTACTCCTTTAACATGAACTTTTTGAAAATACAGTATCAATGTAATCCAGTTACCAAACACCTGTTGAACAAACAAAATCAGTGGTTTTATGTAAATTTTATGTAACCAAAAAACTCCAAAACAAGATGGGCTCCATTTAATTGTACCTTTTGTGTTTTTTACTCTCTTTTTTCATTAAGTTAAAATTCTAGAAAAACGTCATATCATAAAAGAAAACAAGGTACCGTATGTGACGCGAGAGAGAGATGTAATGTCCCGTCTGGATCACCCTTTTTTTGTGAAACTCTACTTCACCTTTCAGGATGATGAAAAGCTGTGTATCCTTTGCATATTAAAACTTGCTGTAACACTTTCTTAAAAGTAACAATGCCCAGTTTAGTTCCTTTGAAACATGGTCTGACAGAAATGATGAAAATAACTTGAGGTATGTAAAATATCCTAATGTATGTGATGCACTTTTTGCAGTCACGCTTTTAACAGAAATTAAGCAGATCAAATGAGTGGGTCCTCTCAAAGAGAAAAGTAGGTGCTCTGTGGGATGGGGGGAGCAATTAAACAAATTGTCCATGTAGTAAATGTTACGGGGTGACTTGTAGCAATCCAAGTTTAAAATAATTTAAAAATTCTAAATTGGGGGGTATGTATGAGAAGTGTTTTAGAAATGTTTTATTCCTGACATATATATATGTGTGTATATCTCTGTATGTAGTAAAACACCATAATTCCTGCATTTAGAGTAGCGGTAGCCAGCTGTATTTCCTATTAGTTTGATTTCTACAATTACAGCTAGTATTAGAATTTTTCTTATGTAAAGGTGCTTATAGAAAATCTGAATCCTCTGCTTGGGCTACTGTTTCCCAAGTTTTTTCCAGTAGTAATTGCAAAGTGCAGTTTTATCCTGGAAGCTCACTGGTTGGCAGTTGGGGTTTCGTTTGTTTTGGTTTTGGGGGCTTTTGTTTGGGGTTTTTGGGGGTTTTTTTGTGCTTTTTCTTTTGTTTGTTTGTTTTTTGTTTGTTTGGGGTTTTTTTTTGTTTTTTTTGTTTTTTTTGTTGGTTTGGGTTTTTTTTGTTTTGGTTTTGGGTGTGGGGAGTTTTGGTGGTTTGTTCAGTTTTTTTGTTTTATTTGTGGGGTTTTTGTTTGGTTGTTGGGCTTGGTTTTGGTTTGTTTGAAGGGGTTTTTTTTTGTTTTGGGGTGTTTTGTGGGGTTTTTTTTGTGGGTTAGATTTTTTTGGGGGTTTGTTGGTTTTTGTTTTTGTTTTTAAACTTCGATCTGTTATTACTGTAAATAACTCTCTTTGAGGGCAATTATGGATGTAATTTAAATTAATTATTCAAGTCACTCTCTGGAAAACTACAGAGTTAATCCTTTATGGAGTTTTTGCTATGCTAAGAAATTTGGACCCATGTCCTAGGTTGTTAATATATTTAAGAAATTATTTGGGGTTGCTACTTGTGAAGTTTCAAATTAACCAACTTCTTCCCTGTTGTTCATGTATTTTGAGTAGTATTCTTGTCTTTGGAATAAGATGTGGGTGGGGGTTTTTGTTTTAGAATGGCTTAGAGATAAACCTTAACTAAGTTGCATTCAGATTTTGGGCTTAGCTATGCCAAAAATGGAGAGCTGCTAAAGTATATACGCAAAATTGGCTCGTTTGATGAGACCTGTACAAGGTTTTATACTGCTGAAATTGTATCAGCCCTGGAGTATTTGCATGGGAAAGGAATCATTCACAGGTAATACAAAGCTGAGACAGACATGCAGTTGATCATGCATGAGGTGTTTTTTTCCTAGAAACATTCTTTGTGAAGTTAAAAGCAAAGGTGGATTTCGTGGAAAGCTAGAGAGAACATAATATTGTATCTGATCATAACAACATAATATAGTATTTGATCAGCATTAGTATATAGTTAGCGTCAGTAGCTAAACCTAGCAGACTTGAGGAGGAGAGCCAATTGCTGTTATACCGACTGTTTGAGCAGGAAAAAGTAAGAAAACCTTTTGGCCTAGAATTAACATTACCAAAAGCTTGTCTTTCAAGCTTCATCTGTTGGCCTAAAGACCAGAAACTGACTTTTTATTTGACTACACTTTTTTTCCTGTGCTGTTATATAGAAAAAGCAACTAGAATTCTTTTTGTGTGACAATGTGTACTGTATAATCAAGTAAAATTAATCTGTATCAGTTTTCCCTGAGTGAACAATTTCCACAAAGCTGCACAATAACTGGGTAAGTGGTGAAATTAGTGAAGTTTTGAATAGTACTTTTGAAGTTGTTCTTGATGTATTGTTTGGATAATTGTGTTTTGTCATTCATGTTTATTAAATAAAGCTTTAAGTGCTAGACATCTGAGCTGCAGAACTTTTTGCATAAGAAATCTATTGTGTCTGTAGGTTACCAAGCAGTTGTCATGGGAGACTGGATGCTAGTTGGCAAAAAGCTGACTGATCATAATTCTGATAGCATTATTTCTTTAAGTTATTTTAAAAACCCACTTTTTCCTTTTAAATATAAGTTTTTGTGGAATAATTTGAAATAGAATCCAAGGGGGATGGATGTGGAAAGTACTGAAAGCATCAGATTTTCTACAGGATCAGGGAGGAAGTTAAGAGCTTCCAGCTTCACTTTGATTTTACAGTCCGTGTGTTTAGGCTGAGAGAATCTTTTTATAAAATTAATGTAGCATGGTTGTTAGTGTTACTAATTGGGAACCTTAAATTGTAGAAGGGCTGCTTTATACTTGTCTTTATATGAAGGACCCTACAAGGAGCTCAAAAGAAAACAGTGAAATTGTGCAGTTAGAGAACTTAGTATGAGGTCGAGGCCACAGCTCTAGCAATTTCTGAAAGCTCTCAGGATTTGCTGCTCCTTAAAGAAATAGGGCATGAGATTGAGCCACTTTAAGATGTTAGGCTACCCTGGAAAATTTACTACAGATAACTCTCTACGTATCTAGACATATAGCTATAGATCCATAATACACTATTAATGTAGGCATAGGATATGTTACATAAACAGTATAAATAAGTGTGTATAGAGTACAATGTATCTACATACATATGTATATTAAAAAAGCCCTACACAGAGCTGTTAAAAGGGTCCATTCCATTCATGTACTTTCTACTTCTCTCTTAGAATAGGCACAGGAAAATTGACAGGATTTCTGTGGCTTCTGTGTCATAATTACTTCATTCCAGTTGCTCTCTGTGCTAGTCTCCAGACTTCAAACTGTACGGCTCATGCTTTTCCATAGTAGGGGGCTTTAATCTGAAGAAAATAATGCTGCACAGTGACAGAAACAGCTGTCAGTTTTCACTGGTTTTGTTTTACCAATCAAACAAAACAACTCCCATGCTCCTGGATTTCTTGATGAGCCTTCAAAGATACTGCTTAGGAGGGAAGTATGAATTTTTTTTCATCAGCTGAGGATACTTGGTATAAAGGAATATCATATCAGTGTAACTGAATGCTCTTAAGTTGTTGCTAACGTACCTGTTCACATCTAACTGTATTGCTGTCTGTTGTGATTGTGAGAGGTCTGGTTTTATTCAGAATCAGAGGTGATGTCTATGCAAATAGTAGGTATACATTTGAAATGCCGATTATACATAGAGGTGATCTCTGGTTCTTACCTGGTCAGGACATTTAAGTGGGGCTGGGTTTTCCCAGTGTTTGACTAACTGGAGTTTTTCACTGAGGAAACAGACCTAGACGATTTTAATGTCATGTCAGTCTGTCAGATGTTATTTAAATTAAGGCTTTGGAGTGAAGGGGCTTGGGCTTTTGTGTGAGTTTTTGTGGGGTGGGGTTTTTGCTGGGATTTGTTTGGGTTGTTTGTCTGTTTGGTTTTTTTAAATTTTTGAACATGTGACATGCACAGTAGCGTAGTTTTGAGATGATTATTTACTTGATGTTTTAAAAAAATGTTAATTAATGGACTTAACAAAATCTGTAAGTCTGCAGGTTGACAGCTACAAGTTAGAGAAATTGTTGTAACAATGTTTATAGAATGTCTGTTTCATTTATTATAGCATTATATACCTAAGTCACTAGATAGTTTTGCATCTTTATTTTGTATGCTGTTTGAATATAAAAAAATCTGTCTTTTCCAGGGACCTTAAGCCAGAGAACATCTTATTAAATGAAGATATGCACATTCAAATAACAGACTTTGGAACAGCAAAAGTATTATCTGCAGATAGCAGACAAGGTTTGCCATTATTCATTATGTGACACCAATAATTATAGCAAGTGATCCTTTGAAAATGTACATATGTTGTATTTACCAAACTGTAACCTTCAAATATCATTACCTCACCTAAATCAGTGAAAGATCGTGAAACAGTTTTGACTGTCAGTACTTAGATTACATCAGAAGTAGTAATATTTGGTATATGGTATACCAGCTAGATTACCAAATATAGTGGGGAGTTGAACTACTTCAGATTACTCAGTTTTCATTTGCAAGACAAGAATACAAATAGGTACCATGGCTCACCTGATACAGTAAGTTTTACTCTGCTTATGTCTTTAACTCCAGTGGCTGTCAGAATTGCATAAATGTGAAGGTTGTAGAATTCATGTGTCTTTCGTTGTTAGTAATTGCCTGTAAATAGATGCTGCAAACAATGCCTGAAAAAAGCACTAGGCTGAACTGAATTCAATTGACTTTTTTTTCTTGACTGTAGCAAGCTTGTGTTGGTTGATTTTATAACTGACTAAGTAGCTAAATGCCTACCTTCTTGAATCAAATAGGTGTCATTGAGATTGATTTGTTTCTTCCAAGCAGGTTTTGTGGATAGGTACAGAGAAATTAAATTTTCATGGGTTCTTTGCAGCATTATGTAACTTGCAACGGATTGCCTTTTGGGTTTTGGGGTTTTTTAACTGGGTTGGGACAGGGAAAGAAGGGAAAGATTGGCTTATCCATAAGTATGTGTTTACTTACTTCTTTCTATTTCCTTAACAGCACGTGCAAACTCATTTGTAGGGACAGCACAGTATGTTTCTCCAGAACTGCTGACAGAGAAATCTGCCTGTAAAAGGTGAGGACTCTATATTCCAGAACTTTACTGACTCTGTCAGGAAACTGTCAAATAGGGAGGAGTGGATAATTCAAGCAAGCAAGCTTAGTATTTTAAAGAAACAAGTTGCTTGAGTGTAAAGGCTTCTTAAAAGAGTGTGAAAGTTTTTTCTTATCAAGTATTGCTTCTTGTCTGAGGGCTGGTTTCCTCAGTTCATCTACTTTTTGGAGTTCTACAAACAGGATTAAGTGTTGTTGGAAAAGGAGATATTGTGTAAGGTGAAGTTGGATTTCTTATCCATAAATACATCAGGAAAACCTTTTTCTGGTATCCAAATAATATAATTATTTTAATTCGTTTTAGGTAAGATTGCTCAAATACGGTATTTTCTGCTGTAGTAACTACAGAATGTCACATGCTGTTCAGCTAGGGAGAAGGCTGCACCTTTCTTTGAGTTGCATTTAGATCAACTTGCAGTTGTCTTTCCTAAGCTGTACTTGGGATTTGCAACATTTTGAAGCTCATGTCTGTGGCTGGTATGAATGATGCCCTTAAGAAATTTCTTAACTCATTAAAATTGCTTATTGATGGTAACCTACTGAATGTGTCTATTTTATTGCAATGATGGAAGAGTAAGCTAGTCTCTGACAAATCACAGATAAAAAAGATAATTTTTATTAATAGGTGTGGTAGTTTGTGCTAGCATTTCTTTAAGTGATAGAAATACCATGAGGTTTTTCACATTTGCTTTTAGTGAAGAGCTTTTGATTGTTTTGGCTAATGGAAAGACTTAATTAGAATGTCATCTCCTTTTAGAAGTTGCATAATGCTTCACCTGTACGGAAAGCTCTTAATTTGAGTAGTTTTAAGTCTTTGTTAGTATTTTAATATTCCATGAGGCTTTTGAAGCTTTAATCAAATCTATGGATAGCTTACCTTGAGGTAAAGTAAATTAAAAGTGCTCTTTCAGGCCAACATGCTAAAATTTAACTTTCCTTTACTCACCACACTAAAACTTAACTTTCCCTCACATACTGTTATAGCCTGCCTTTTTGTTTGTGTCTTAAGAAAAGCCCTAGGTGGAAAAGGTAAAAAGCTGTGTTGTAATTTTTTTCTTTTTTTCAACAAATATTTAGAGGAAAGTATTTTAATTCTGAAGGGGCATATCTTGAATTAAGTTGGGTGCATCTTTGAATCATCATGTGGGTCATCAGTATTCTTTTCAGAGTCATTACATAGCCATTATTTTGAGAATTCAGCTGTCTTCTGCTTGTGCTCGTAGTCAGTTATTGTGGGATTGTTACTCTATGGTTTTTTCTTGAAAGTTGTGTTGCTAGCCTACTCTTCTGTCAAGGGCTGAAGTGAAAATAGTGTGGAAATTATACAAAGCAGGTTTGTCCACTGGGTTCATGCTATGTTCTAAGGAGCAGAAGGTTAAGAATTTTTTCTTTTAAAACTACATTTTAAAGACTTATTTTGCAAAAAGATGCTATGTTTTTTCCTCTTTGTTTTGAAGCTCTGACCTCTGGGCTCTGGGATGCATAATATATCAACTTGTAGCTGGATTGCCTCCGTTTAGAGCTGGGTAAGAGATTTGAGCTAATTATTTACATGTGGATCATAAATATATTGTCTCCGAGTTGACTTTTACCTTAGTACCAGTTCTGAAGTATTTTCATGTTGCAGAGTGGGTGTTAATGTCATGCCTGCTTTTATTTGTCCTTTTTGATGTCATGAAGTTGCTTAGACAGCTATTACTAGAGTTCCTGAGAGATAGATTCCTTAAACTATCCTAGAATTTCACATAGGTGAAATCACATTCATATAGGTAACTATATAACTATATGTGACGGGGTTTATAAGGCGTATCATCAACTCTCTGTTGAATCATTCGAACTTCTCTTGCTATTGCTCAAGTATCTGGTGCTTACAGGGTCACAGTACCCCTTCACCCTAGGAAGGAATGGGAATGTGACTTGACTTGTAGATTTCTTGTTTAATATTTCTCTGGGTTATTCAGGTTAAGGTGAAAGAACCATGGAGAACTAATAACAAGAGTTAATGTTTTTCTCTTTTGCAGAAATGAATATCTTATATTTCAGAAGATAATAAAGTTGGAATATGACTTTCCAGAAAAATTTTTTCCCAAGGCAAAAGACCTTGTGGAAAAGCTATTGGTAAATATTTGCCTTTTTTTTTTTTTTTCTCTTGAATGCAGTAAGTATCTTGTGTTGGTAGATTTTATAAATGACCAAGTACCTAAATGCCTAACTTCTTGAACCAAAAAGGTATCACTGAAATTGATTTGTCATTAAATGTTTTGATAACATTGAAAACATTCAGCTTATGTAGTTCTCTTTTCTGAAAGTTTCTGTGCACTCTTGCAAATCTTATAATATGAACGTCTGTGAGCATTATTGACTGTGTAGGGGAATGTCTTGAAAATCAACATCTGTTATTAAACAGTACTTCGATTATTACTTTTTCAAATCTGAATTCTCAAGTGTGGACAAGGAATGTCTTTCTGTGAAATGGAAGCAAACAATTCTAGACACTGTGCATTTACAAACAGAAGTTAAGATTCAAATACTTAGGCTTACATAGTTCTCAGATTGTTTTTTAGTTGTACAATGGATCATTTAGTTGTAAACAGCATTCTATACATCAGAAGCAGATACATTCATTGCAATATAAATCCAGCTGCCTTGCATTTTAGCATACATTTACCTTGCACTTGACAGGTCTCAATAGTATCAGCCTAAGAGTTACTGTGCCTGTGAAAGTTTGACATGTAGGAAGAAAAAGTAGGTCTGTTCCATCAGTGAGATTATAGCCATGAAACTCACGTGAATATGCCGAGAACATTTTAGGTGCTGTAAGCTTTTTTAAGCTCAATAGTCTATCATAGGTGAGGAGGAAACACTTACCTTTGTGGATGATGATAAATACAACCTAAAAGGCTTAGCAGTGGGTTCCTGTGTCCAAGGTCTACGGCCAAGCCAGTGCCTCCTGAATGGTGAAGTGCAGGTTGTATTAACATCCTGAGAACTGTGTCATTTTAAGGTGCTTGAGAGGTTGATGTTTGACACCAATTAGAGTTTCCACAGCGTCTTGCATCACTAGAATGTGATGATGGACTAAACTTAAGTGAGGCGTGCTTCATCAGGCCTTCTCTGTATGTTTGCTTCAGTCTTTATGAAGAAGCAAAGCCAAAAAATTGTCTGGACCTAAAGAAGTTCCTCTGTCCTTAGATCTGTGAGCTGATCTAATACAAAGTGTTGTTGACAAGACATACTGACAGATAATATCTTTTATTATAAACAGCCTCCTTATAGATATGTATGATTAGGGCAATGGGATAAACTGGTTTTATGATTTCACCTGCTGCTGTGCAAATGTGAATAATGCTTGCCATTTTCCATTATTTTATGCAGCTTAACTTAATTTTAATTTTCTTAGGTTCTAGATGCTACCAACAGATTAGGTTGTGAAGAAATGGGAGGATATGGACCTCTTAAGGCTCACCCCTTCTTTGAATCCATTGTGTGGGAGAACCTACATCTTCAGACACCCCCTAAACTTACAGCGTATTTGCCTGCTATGTCAGAGGATGATGAAGACTGTTATGGAAATGTATGTTTCTCTATTGCTATATTCAGCTCTGATGCTGCCTGAGACTTTTATTGTAGCATAATTATTGAATATTAATATACATCAAATAAATATTAATATGAATATTTTTAGTGACACTACTGACTGCTTAGTTATATTTTAATGAAGACTTTAATTATTAAGAATCTAATAAAAATTGCTGGTTAAAATGTTACTTAAATCAGCATTTGTTTTTTGATAAAGCGAGTGTTTTGAAAACATACTGGCTGGCTTGCTTTTGATCAGTCATGGTTTTTTGCATAAAAGCCTGCTTATCTGTAGGGAATAGGCTGGGTTTTTTTGCCCAAAAGCAAAATAAACAAAACCTGCTTAAATTAAAAGCCAAAGTTTAGTGCAAAATAAGCTTTTTAATAAAAGACATTTAATTACTTCGTTTTGTTTCCTCCTTTAGTATGACAATCTCCTGAGTCAGTTCGGTTGCATGCAAGTTTCTAGTTCTGCCTCTTCCCATTCACTGTCTGCCGCGGAGACAAGTACACCACAGACATCAGGAGGAAATATTGAACAGTATATTCATGATCTTGACAACAATTCCTTTGAGCTGGATTTACAGTTTTCTGAAGATGAAAAGAGGTTACTTCTGGCAAAACAAGCTGGTGGAAATCCTTGGTAGGATCTTCGAATGCAGCTAACTAACTTGCACAGCAATAAAGAATCCTGAAAAATAAGTGATTTTGATTCAAATTAATATTTTTCAATCTTAGTATTTTCAAGTAAATAATTAGCAACTGGATTTTTCTTGGCTTCTATTTTTGAAGCAATAGCAGCAAAACCCTAATATTATATTTCTAAAATTTACAAGATCTAGAAGATGATGTGGAGTGTGTTTATAAGATAGGCAGAATGATGCTATCCAGTGCTGAGGAGTCTTCACTCTACAGACCTAGAACTAGAAAAGGTTCCTCCTTTTTTACAGATGCCATAAGTTGTTGGGATTTTTTGCATGATAATATTCTGTGGATATCTAACCAAAATACCTCCAGACTACATAACAGCATTTCTTTTCACTCTTCAGAGAAGTCTGTCATGTGTGAATTTTTGTTGTTGTTGTTTGTTTGTTGGGGGAGGGGTTGGTGTGTTTAGGGATTTTTTTTTTAATTGGGTTTTTTTGGGGGAGGTTTTTTTTTGTTTTTTTGGTTTTTGTTGGTTGGTTGGTTTGGGGATTTCTGTTGTTTGTTTTTTTGTTTGGTTTGTTTTTGTTAATTTTTTTTGTTGTTTGCTTTGTTTGGTTGGTTTGGTTTGGTTTGGCGGTTTTGTTTGGTTTTGGTTGGGTTTTTTTTACCCTCTGTCAAATTTTAGAAAAAACTCTCTGGTCTGGGCTGAGGAAGAGTCCAAAACTCATGTACTAAAGTTGTTCAGGACTCTCGTGGAAAAGAACATGCTAGGGAGTGACATGAAGAACTGCTTGATAATAACAGCTGTTTCTGTGAAAGAATTACTTCTGGAGTAATAGTTATTTTTCTTTTTCTAAGGCATCAGTTTGTAGAGAATAACTTAATCCTAAAAATGGGTCCAGTGGACAAAAGAAAGGTAAGGGCTTTTCTTAATTTCCTGTAACAAGATTCAGCTCTCAAATTTTTGCACAGTTGCAGCATAGATAAGCAACCTGTTTTAAAGATTCCTTGTTTAAGCAATTTGTCACCTATAAACAAGTAACTTTTAAAAATGCAGTGATTTTGTGTGAATAGATTGTTTTTCTCTTGATTTAGTTATGTGCTCTTGATTTCTTGGAAAAGCTAGAAGTAAATCTGCTATTGGTGCTTTCATTTTGAGATTGTAGTGAATGAGTGTTTGCTCCCCCTCTTCCTCCCAATCTGATACAGTCCACTAAACACTCTTTCTTGATGCATGTCTGAATGTGGTTTGAACCAAAAATACAAAATGTTAAATACAAGCCCATATTGTTCTCAACTGTGGTGTTTTTCCTGGATCCGACTTCGTGCCTTTATCCTGAAAGAGGCAGAGGTGGCATTAGAACAGCTTTTAGTGTTAACTTTAGCAATGTACAGATGAGCGAGGATAATTTGCATCAGCTTTACAGGAAAGAAGGTTCTCTTTCATCTGAGTTACTACTTGTTTGCTTGTAGTCTTTTCTTCAAGATCATGGCTATTGATTTCTATGCTGGAATCTCTGAGAAATAGATTCTGCTTCACTCTGTACAGCAAGGTGTTTTATGTTTTGCTACAACTTGAAGATACTTTCCTGAAATAATACTTATGTTTTGCTATGTAGTAGAAATGCACTGCAACACCCTAAAAAAGGGGTGAGGTCAAATAGGTAAAGTAAAATTAAAGACCTCCAAATCCAAACATACCATCCTATCACTGAGCTGGTTTTATTCTGCCTCTGTTGTTCAGTTCAGAGATCTGTAAATTTACATTTTTAATTCCCTTATGCGTTCTTTTCTTGCATTGCTGCTTCTGCTTTTCTTTTTAGGGATTGTTTGCACGTCGGCGCCAATTGCTGCTCACGGAAGGGCCCCATCTGTACTATGTGGATCCTGTCAACAAAGTTCTAAAAGGGGAAATTCCATGGTCTTTAGAGTTGCGTCCAGAAGCCAAGAATTTTAAGACATTTTTTGTTCATACGGTAAGTTTCTTTTTTTAATTTCTTTGTAAATTACTCTAAGGTCCTTGGGCAATTTTTGTAAGTTGTTATTAAAAAGATTTTTATGGAGAAAGTATAATTGCTTAGATACAAAAGTTCATAGTCTAAATTTAAAACAAAACAAAAACCTGAACAAAGTCAACCAACCAAAAAAAGCTCAAAACCCACCTACCAAACAAAATCAAATAATAATGAAACAAAAATCACACAAAAACTCACCCTGATATGCACATTTATCACAAAAATGCAACTGTATTATTATTATTAGTGTTTGCTATAAACTATGAGTGGATTTTGGGATTTGAAGTGAGTTCTTAAGGACTTTTAAAATTTAGCCCTCTTTGTACGTAGTGAATCATGAGAGGTGTACCGATAATATATTGTCAGTTGACTGCTTAACAATATTCAGTGCCAGATGTATGGTTAATCAGTAATATATAATGTTATATAGTTGTAATTGAATTTAACTTTCAGAAAGTTAATGAATTAATTCTGAATGATTATTTTATTGGTAGGTGCAGAATTACTACTGCTTTTTGGTTAAACTGTGTTTGGAGTAATCATTAAAATGTTGTTCACTTATAGCCAAACAGGACATATTACCTGATGGACCCAAGTGGGAATGCTCATAAATGGTGCAAAAAGATACATGAAGTTTGGCGGCACAGATACCATCAGAATGCTGCAAAATAGTAAAGCTCATCCAAAATTTCCCAGTTTTCCTACTTGCTGCTAGAACTCCGTGTGCAGCCGATCAGAGGAATCTTTTCAACCCACGTATTACCATCTCAAGGGGAAGCATACGTCTGAAATGTTCGTGGTTTTTTGGATTTTTTTTTTGGGGGGGGTTGGGGTTTTTGGTTTTTTTTGTTTTTTGGTTTTTTTTGTTTATTTTTCGTTTTTTGGGGGGGGTTTGTTTTTTGGTTGTTTGTTTGTTTTGGGGTTTGTTTTGTTTTGGGTTTTTTTTTTTTAAAGAAGGAAAAAAAAAGAAGAAAAGCAAAAACCTAATGGAATTCAGGGTTGCTTTGCTTGCTCTTTGTGCTTCTGTTGAGGCTTCCACATGCATATCATTGCAGTGAAGATCTTGCTTTTGTGCACTTCAGTTCAGTTTCTGCTGCAGACTAGTGGATAGACCTTGCATTACCAGCTTCACTTAAGATAAGTTAAAACCAATCCACACGCACACATGCCGAATCATGTACCAGCCTTGCATTTTATGGGGCTGGAGTTTTCCATGACTTTCAGATTATCATTAAACTGTGTTTCATCAGGGAGCTTTTATATGCCTCTCCTAAGTACCACCTCTTTGTTTTCTTCCTTTCCTCACAGTCCCCCAGCTTATTGGTATATGGCATTTGTAGCCAGGTCAGTTGCACCCTTGTGTAATTCCTAATATAGTTCCGGTTGCAGGATTTATGTGGTACTTTAGTAATTATGTGAATGAATCAGATGTATTTGTCTGGCAGACAGGCGCCAGTGATAAAGGTTTTGAGAGAGTAAAATGCTGAACGTGGCACTGAAATTTCTAAAATTGAAATGTTGGCTTCTGAAGCATTTTAAACATTAAGTTTAAATTTTAATATAAGTCATATGTGTGTTTAATCAAGGGATGATAAACTTACCAGCATGCTTTTAACTAATGCTAACTAAAAGAGAAACTAGTTAGTATGGGGAAGAAAAGGTTACTATTGAAATAGTAAGTAGTTTTTTACCTTTTCAGCAGATGAGGGCTAGAAGCTTTCTTTCCAGGGTGTGCATGTGTTACGCATTTTAGTGGGGCCAGCCTATTTACCTGGGTAGAGAAGGAAGTGTAAAAACTGTACAATTGATTACTTGACTTTTTTTTTGTCTCATTGTATAATGAGATGTCAATTCTATTATTGGTCCTTGGCCAAACATGCAGGAACTCTGGAAAAAAATGTAAGCAATTGAAATACAGATAATAAAGTAATCTGGTTAGAAAATCAAAGGCAAATATTGATACAAAGGGGAAAATATATGGTACTTAAAGCATATCTATAAAGTGAAAATATATTTCATATCGAACTCCTTTGTCCTTTTCAAATTATGGCTATTTTTTGTGGTCAAACATTTCTTGTAGTGTTACAAAGACACAGCTTCCTGTGTGCTAAAAAAAACTTCCTCAATGTTATTTTCAACATGCCCGTGTTCCTAAACCTTGCAGAGAGGAATGACCTAGGTCTGTATAAAGGCATTTGTTCCTTGTTTTAAAAGCAGTATAAACATCACACCTATTTATTTTCACTCACTACACGTACCATCACTTTGCATTTTGAGTTGTTGTATTATGATGTGCTTTTCCTTCCACCAAAGAAAGGTTTCACTACACTGTTGGAAGAACTCATAGGCTACTGTTTTCTAGAAGCAGTATTTTAAAAACAATGGCTTATTGGATTTCTCAGAAAACACATGGATGTCGAATATTTTCTTGTGCAGGGTGACGGAGATTTATTATTATCTTTTAAAAACTGAGTTACGTGGTTGAACTTGATGGCAGTTCAGCTTTTCCAGTCTCTAAAAGAGACAGTGCAGTTTCCTTTTCTTTCGGAGCAATTACATTCTTTTAGTCTTCTGTATCCCACCACATACCAAAACCTGAGAGAAGCAAATCCCTGGCTTACAGTGTCTGGTGTTAAGGGAGAGAAGGTGTCCTGTAAATGGCTGAGATGCGAAAGACAGAAAAGTGTTCCCTTTGCATCGTGAGAAATTTCGTCACATACAAAGTACACTCCTTGTCACTCAAATTTGAATAGCAGAGTGCATCTTTGGTCTGTGTCTGTAGTAAGCTATATGTGGCATTCTAACCAAGATGGCATGTATTTTAAGGTTGTTGCAGTGCTGTCCATTTGTTCTCTACCTGTCAAATTCCAGCCATCTGTTGTGTCCATTGGAGGCAACCCTACCACTTCCGGATTTAGCCTCTGGTACAGAGATGTAGACATACACCTGACTTTATACAGGAGAGTTTTGCAGAGAAGGAGATTCACGGTGCCACTGCTGTTCAGTGTGACAAAAGTTGGCCTCACATAAAAAGTCTGGCAAAATGACCTCTATTGGCATCTTAACTAGGTGGAAATCTAGCTGTGCTTAAACATGTTTTCTGTAATATTTAGACTTGTAGTCATTTTGCCATAACAAATTAATTGCTATGTTTTTTCACACCGTGAAAATCTTCTCTCAGTAGACTTCCATCCTGCCCACCAAAAGCTTTTAGCCAGCCAGATCTTGGTAGCAGTAAGCTGTCAATAAGGTATCTGGAAGGCTAATGTCTGCATTCTAGAATTCCTTTTTTTATTTTTTTAAATTGACAATGCTATTATGAGAAAACTGTGAGCATCTCTTACAGGCATCACTCCACTTAGAACTTCAGTGTTCCCAATCCAGTCTTACTTAGCTACTGCTTTTTTGGGAAGGAACTAGAACTTTCCTGGGAGACGTATTTCTAATTCTTGGACTATATGTAAAATCTGTGGTTTTGAAAGGTGGCAGGAGTATAGACTGAGGCATCACAAAGCAACTGTGGATTCAAGTACGTTTTACCAGTTTGTCCACTTAAATGTGTGTTGACAGGTGCTGCATACTATGAAGGGCTGGTACCCATTTTAAATGCTTATACCTGATGTGGGGTAGATTCATATCTTTGTCCCGAAGATCACTCCTGTGGTTCAGGGGAGTTCATGGAATGAGATGTACAAGGGGGGTTCTTCAGAGCTGCACATAAGCCAGGTGATTTTTCTGCTCATAATCCAAGGTTTTCAAAGCATAAAAAAAGTTGTTAAGTACTTGAAGACTCTTCTTAAGAATCCTCCTCACTGCAGACCTACTGAAAACCCAGTCTATTGGTTCACTCCATCTCTTGTAATTTGAACAATTGCCAAATCATTTATGAAGAAGCTGGTTAATTATGTTGTAGTTTTGCTTTGCATGGTATTTGAACTTCTGAAAGGTGTTTATTCCATCCTTTTCTGTGGTGTGGAGTTTAAGAAAGGATGAAGTACTACTGCCCAGTCACAAGAAGTTTAGAAGTACTTTGATAAACTGGAGAAATTAGTTTGTTACCATTCGCCTTAAAGTCCAGTTTTGTAAAGGTTTTGTATTAAGGAAGAGTTTCTTCAGATGTGATGTTGAGACATTGTGAGCAAACTGATATTACCTATCACGATTCCATTTGCTAAGCATTTAGATGAAAAAAATGAAACTCAGTACTGTGCTCTACTTTTCTCCTTCTGACATGACTTTGTGACGTATCTGCTATATATGAGTCTGGAAGGAACTGTGGATTGAAACAAAGATGTGATGATTCTAATCAGTTTTCGTAGTTCAAGATGCTTAATTTAATGTGCTTGATATCATTATATTTTGTGCTGGGAATTTTGAAGAATTATGAGAGTTTCCCACATGTACATTTTCTTTTTAATGATTTAGTAAAGTCAAAACAATTACTTCATTTGGCCTGTGGACAAAATGCTTTATTTCAACACCTTGCTGAGGAGAGAACTTGTGGATTAATAGTTGCCTAAAGGTGTGGCCTCTGGATTCTGATCATTCTTTTTACTAGTAAATTGCACAAATAGGTGTGGTATTTATAGCTGAAATTTTGCTGAATACTTTGAATACTTTATGGAAATATTTCCATAACCGAATGGAAATGCTCCTGCAAAGCCTCGTGATGCAGATTGTCCATCAGTTGGTCAAGGGAGCTTACAGACCAGTAGCTCTGTGACCCAAAATGGCATATTTTCATTTATGACTGAAAATTTCTGAATGTTTCCTCTTTCATTGAAGAAATTACTGTTATGCAACAAACAGTTGGAGAGGTTCTTAAGCACCTAATAGCCTGGTTTTAGAATAAATAGAATATACTGAGTTGGGAAAGACCCATCAGGGTCATCAAGTCCAACTCCTGGCCCTGTGCAGGACTCCCTAACAGTCCCACCGTGTGCTAGACACCTTCTTGAACTCGGGCAGGCTTGGTACTGTGACCAGTTCTGGGGGATTCTGTTCCAGAGTTCAGCTACCCTCTGGGTGAAAAACCTTTTCCTGATACCTAACTTAAACCTCCAGTGACTCAGCTTCATGCCATTTCCTTGAGTCCTGTCCCTGGTTAAGAAAGAAGTTTGTCTGTCAGCAGGACCATGAACATAGATGGTTGCCATTTCACAAAGCTTCCTATGGCCATGTACTAACTCTGATTTGATGTGGCGAATGTTCAAAATGGTAGCAGAACTTAAAACTACTGTATCTGACAAAAGAAAAAATAGGAACCAGAAACCATATAAGTTTTGATAGTTGTATGCTGTTTTCAGATTGGTGGCAGTCAGTTACATGTGTAATACGCTCTACCTGGGTTTGTAGCTGTAACTGTGATGTACAGGGAAAAAAAAAAAAACAACAAAAAAAGCCCACCCCAAACAAACAAAACCCCCGATCCCCCTCAAGCACCCACAAAACAATCTCCCCTCCAAGAACTCGTGAAAACAGAAGCAAATAATGCAATGATATAAGATACACACTTTTGTATTTTTATTCTTATAAGGTTATTTGCTGGCTCTTATTGGCCTCTAGTTCAGTCTGTGTTATTTAAATTCTAATATATGAATTATTTGGATTGAATTCATGTTCGGGGCCATGGTGTTGTATGTATTGATGTACAGCCTTGAATGTGAATAATTATTGTAAACTATATTTTACACCTTTTTTCTGGCTTTATTATATAAATTTTCTATTGGTCGATGATTTAATCATATCTCATAATTTAATGACTGTTTATTCTCCTCTCGACAGATCTCTGTGCTGTAGATGTGTAGTTAGTGACTGGATGACGGATTTCACTTATGCTTGGTAGTCTGTAATAAAGGCATGTAGGGTCCTGCGCGGCCTCCGCCTCTTCCTTCCGCCGTGGGGCGGGCGGCATGGGGCACACGAGACAGGCCGGCGGCCTCCGGCCCAGCGGCGGCCCTGCGGCAGGCGAGAGCGCTGCTCCCGGGGCCCTGGGCCGGAGCCGCTCAGGCGCCGGGCGAGAAGGGGGCAGGGAGCTGTTCCCGCCGACGCTTCCGGTGGGCGGTGCGCCCGGGGCCCGGCAGCCGGGGCGGCCCCTTCCGGCGGTGGCGAGGATGGCGGCGGAGAACCACTGTGAGTTCCCGGTGTCCCCAGCTGGCGGCCTCGGCGCGGGCGGGCCCTGCCGTCGGTGCAGCTCGGCGCCGCTGCCTGGCGCGGGGCTCGGCAAGTGGGTCCGGCTGAATGTGGGGGGCACCTGCTTCCTGACCACTCGACAGACGCTCTGCAGGGACCCCAAGTCCTTCCTCTTCCGCCTCTGCCAGGCCGACCCCGACCTGGACTCGGACAAGGTGAGCGCGGGCCCCGCCGCGCCCGCTCCCCGCTCCGGGCCCGCTCCCCTGTCCCCGCTCCCCGCCCGCCGCGCTGAGGTTGCGCCGCGGCTGGTGCCCGGTCCCGCTGTGACGCCTGCCCAGGCGGCCGCCGGTGTGAA
Source organism: Acanthiza pusilla (assembly GCA_036630365.1). Classification (NCBI taxonomy): domain Eukaryota; kingdom Metazoa; phylum Chordata; class Aves; order Passeriformes; family Acanthizidae; genus Acanthiza; species Acanthiza pusilla. The sequence goes on along the minus strand of JAXCHO010000030.1, from coordinate 96,720 downwards.
GGGAGCGCGGGGCCCGGCGCCGCGGTGAGGGGTGGCAGGAACGACTCTGCTGCCGTGGAGGGAGTCTTTCTGAAGACTGTTGCTTAATGAGTCCGTGAGCTTCAGGGGATTTGAGGTGGGAAGGTGGACTGATGCCGTGCGAAGCAGTTGGGCTCGTGAATAACAAAACTGCGCATAAATACAACAGAGAGCACAGTATCGTTTGTACGGTTGTGTAATTTTTTTATGTTGTCTGACGGGGTTTAGTTTTAGCGTTTTAATGGAATATCTGCATGCACTGACATTGTGTTATTTCTGCACTGTCACTATTCTCTTGTTCAATTACAGGAACCAGAGCAAAGTACTTTTGATAATAATCTCTCACTTAGATGTAGCATTCTGTCTTTTCAGCAATTGTTGGAGAGAAATGTTACATATTCTGCATAGATTGCAAATGGTGGGTGAATATTTTGGTATTCACTCTGACTCATTTTTAGTAGGGGAAAAAAGTTATTAAGATTTTATATGTGGTGTGGTATGTAGCAATGGATATAAAGTATTTGTATATAGTGCTGGCTCTGAAAGACGTTTTGGAGCATCATGGACAAAAAACCATTTTCCACTATAGTACAGTTAGGGAAAAGAAAGGAACCGCTTATAACCCTTGAATGTGTAACCAACAGGTTGAAAATAGAGTTGCTTGTTACATATAAACGTTTAATTTTTTTTCAATGAGGTTAGTAGTAGGTTTCATCATTTTTTCAGGCATAACTTCCAGAAAGGATATTTGAACACTTAAGGAACAGAACCTAATGTTCCTGAATTAGAGAAAAAAAACTTAAAGTGTGGTGGTGTGGGGATTGTTTTGTTGCTGTCTCTCATTTTGGTTGAGATTTTTTTGGAGAGCTTAAGTTAGCCTTTAAAAGGAAATTTAAAAATATAGGTGGCTTGCTGATAGGGCAGCTGTCTTTGAAAGAGTAGGAAGGCATTCTTCTAAGGTTTCTTAATTAAAAGATAAAGCAGTGCCATATGCCCCAGCAGATGGGAGGGCCAACTGTGTCCTGGGGTTCCTCAGGCCCAGCATTACCAGTCTGGTGGGAGAGGGGGATTTTCCCCCTCTGTTCTGTTCTGGGGTGTGGCCTCACTTTGAGTCCTGTGGGCAGCTTTGGGCACCAGAATATCAGAAGGATCTAAAGCTCTTAGAGAGCAACTGAAGGAGGGATGCAAATTTTGAAGGGGAAGCCATATCAGAAATGGCTGAGGTCACTTGGCTTCTTCAGCTGGAGGAGGCCAAGGGAAGGCTCACTGCTCTATGCGTCTTCCTCCTGAGCGGCAGTACTGATCTCCATTCTGTGTGACCAGTGACGGGGACCCAAGGGAACAGCATGGAGCTGTGTCAGGGAAGTTTTAAGTTGGATATCAGGAAAAGGTTCTTTCCACAGAGGTTGGTTGAACATTGGAACAGGTTTCCCAGGGAATGGTCATGGCCCCAAGCCATGAGCTTGAGAGAGCTCAGGCCCATCGTGGGATTCTTGGGGCTGTGCTGTGCAGGCCAGGAGTTGGACTCAATGATCCTTGTGGGTGCCTTCAAACTGAGGATACTCTGTGGTTCTGTGACTAACTTAATGCTTGCTACTGTAAAGAACTCAGGCTTCAGGAGAGGTAGCATGTTGGCCTGTAAACTGCCTTCAGGTACTAATGGTGAATAGGGGTGGGCCAGCCTGTCTTTTGCTGTCAGGTATGTTTCCACTTGCAGTGGAAGAAAGATTAACCTTGGCACACCCTGTGGCAAAACTAGTGTTTAATGGAATAAGATGGTGACACTGATTCTCTGAATTTAGTATGTTTCACGATGTCACGTACAACTTTGTATTTAAGACTGTTTGAGAATCATTTCAGCAAATGAATGAGCGGTAGTGATCATTCTTACTGTTCACAATAGGATTTGTTTTCCATAGTATTTAAGTCTTGGTTTAGAGATGAATATGTGAAAATAGACAAGCAGAGTCTTGCTTGCCTTTACATAATTGTTTAACTTATTTAATGCTTTTACTGTACTACTGTTAATAATTTACATGTATTTCCCTGTTTCAGCATCGTCCTGTTTTACCTATATTCCAGTTTTTCTTTTACAGACTGTACTAGCATTCTTTTAACTTTCCCCTTAGTAAGGAGATTGTCAAACTTTCTTAATACCGTTTTGGCAGTAGTATTCATGCTTGATTTCTAATGCCTTTCTAAAGCTGAGGTAGAATCTGTCAAAGAAGGAAGCAAGCAAGCACTAAATGTTTTAGCAAAATCAAAGTCTTCCTGGTAGCACAACCTTGACTGTCAGCATTAAGAAATATCTAAACTGTAGTCATTTTTCTAAGAAGTAACAGATACACTTCATTTGTCCATGAGATTTCTGACTTGTCAGGTGGGTTGTGTTACTGATGTAGTTTTGATAAGTATTCTAGTCTGCGGACACTCAAAGTTTGTGAAAGATGTCTTCCGGGCATTTGGTTCAATATTTAAAGAGCACAGAGGATGGGGAAGACAATTATTTATAAATCCAGATTTAGTACCAAATATTACTGTATTTCTCTGCATATTGTTGCCTTTAGCAGAACTTCTGCTTGCTCAGTATGCGTAAATGATGTCATTTAAAAAATACTCATGTTAGAGCATACAACTTTGAGCCAAGAGCTTTGTGGTGTGAATTCTGAGTGTATCCAAATCCAGTACTGATCACAATGAAGATAATTAATTGGAAATAAATTTATGACATTTCAACTAGTGTTTTAATGCAATTCTTGGGGAGGTTGTTAAATGGAATTAGGGAGGCGTATGTATTCAGTCCACCTTTTGAGTACTGCTGGAATCCTGTGCTGGATTCTGGTATCCACAATTCAAGGTCACAGCAGGGCAGTGACTAGTCACAAGACGGAATATGATTTGGTGAAAAGTTATAAAGAACAAACCTTTTTTTGGCAAGAAATTTATGGACTGACTTCTCGGTCTAGAAGTACACACATGGAGACAAGAAATCTAATAGCGAAGCCTGTTTGGTCTAGCAAAAGCATTGTGAAATCCAGCTAGCCAAGTGTCAGACTATAGATGTCCTTGCTAGAAAGTACATACATAATGTTAGCAGTGACAGTAATTATTTATTGTAATGGTTGGGTTTCACCACTACTGTCTAAAGGTTAGATTTCACTGTAAATAAATTGAGTTCTATGTGCGTTTTAAACTAAGATCAGGGTAAGTGTTCATTATGATTCCTTTGATCCTCAGTCTCTATAAAGATTGAAGTGAAAACATTTGCTACTGGAAGACGTGATCATTTAATTGCTTTGGTTAGTATTTTTCAAAGGAATGTGATTGTGAACTACAGTGAGTTTTCATTGATACGCTGAAGCAGGTGATTGAAAATTTAAGAGCAAGTTACTAGGTTTCCTCTAAAATTCCGTGATGTTTGTAACTTGAACTAAACATTAGTGTGGGAGAGTGGTAATAAACAAATGCAGTCTTCACTGTCCCTGGGCAATGCTGTCTTCTAAATGGTGTCCTCATAAACATGTATGAAAAAGGCCTAGATCTTACAGACAATTACATTCTTCTCTTGAGAGAAGAATGTAATGCAAAAATAGAGCTGGGTAAAGATATGTGATTAACTAGGCGTTTAGGGTTGGATGCACAAAGACAACTGGTGCATTTGTTTTGAGTTTTCTTATGAAGAATGTCAACATTTGCATGCAACACCTCTAGGTGTGGGGTAATATAACTATATTGAATAGAGAGTTTCAGCTGCTGTTCCGGTAAACATTAACACCTGTTTGTATAAAATACATCTAAAAGAGAACCTTGAAACCTTATTAGAATATAGGTTTGTCTGACATTTGTGGTATTCACCTGAAGTTTGGGAAATAGCTTCAAAGTGCCTACACTAGTTGTGTCAGAAAAGATTCAGACTTGCTCAAAGCTTGTAGAAAAACAGTTTAGCAGAGGAAATTGCATAGCTGGGACATCAAAGTCTATTAATACTTAAGCTAGCAAGCCTAAAGCTAGTTATGTCTGTACAAACTAGCTGCCTCTTTAAATTGTCCAGATCACATTGGATCATGTTTGCAAGTTATTATTCTTACCTTACAATAAAACTGTTTATATTAGAAAGTGTCAAAATGCTAATTACATGTGATAATACAGTGTGTTTTCATGTACATGTGGATGAAACCAGTCCTGATAATATTCTGAAAGACTTACGGTTGGTATTTTGAGAGTTCTTGGTAGAGCAGATGACTACACTTCTGTGTCAGCTTGTATTGGATTTATGTTTACATAAATATGCTTAAAGATCTAGTGTAATCAGCTTTTCTTAGTGATTTCAACATGAAGTTCTTAGCACATATTGAAGGATATTTAGACAGCTCCCTCAAAAAGAGGAGTGATAGTTTTCTATAGGATGATGCTGAGGAAGTAAATTTTTTGCCTCACTTGCCTGGGCATTATTTGCATATGGTTACAATAGTCTTTATTGATTGGTTCATCATTTGGGTCTTGACTCCCCGGTGCTAGTCTGTAGCATATCTGAGTTGTAACGTCAATGTTCAAGACACACATCCTCCTCTTAATGTTAATTAATCCATGTTTTCTATAGCTGTAATCTGGGTAAGCAACTTTTGCATGGAATTTACATGCTAAAGTGAATCCTGTTGACAGAATTTGGGTTGCACACTGTTAGAATTTACCTGGAGTTCTTTAACTGTTGATATTTACTAATGTAAAAAAACCCACAAAACTATTACAGCAAAAATTATAGGACTTTTGTGTGCCTTATTTTTTATTATTTTTCAAGACACTTGTTGTCTGAAAGGCTTCATAGAGTAAACTATGATACTACTGAGAAGGTATTTTTTTAATTTATGATCTCTGATAAGGTAGAATTTGAAAGAGAAGGCCTGACATAGCTTCTTCTCTTTGTGGTTTTGTTGGAAGCTTGGTTAAAATATAGAAATCAACTCAGAAAAAAATAATTTCAGATAATGTAGCCCTTTAAAAAAAAAAGTTGAGGCCTTTTCTGTAAGGAGTGAAGTAGCCATTGTTACTTAAGATTTCATTTAGAGCTTTTAATTACTTTGCTTCTGTGAACCACCTCTCTATCTCTGTGGTGGTGTAGAGCTGATGGCTGGTATTGCTTCAAAAGGTGATGTGAGAAAACACTGCAGTGTATAAAATTACTATAATCTTAATCAAGAAGATTATTTCTAGAGGTTTTTCTTAATTGGGAAGAATTCCAGTTTTGTAAGCTCCATGTTTCTTAATGCAGTTCAAATGATGACCAAGTAGTCGGTTTTTTTCTTTAAAATGGTGTTTCTTTTTATCTGTTTTAGATCTTCCTTTCCAACCTCACTGGTTTCTGTTCCTTTGCTAAATAATACTTTTCAGCTTATCATTCATACAGTTGTTAGCTATTCTAATTTCTTTGTGTTGTATCTGTAGATTGTTCGTTCTTGAAGTATTTTGGTAATGTAAATATATTTATAGATGAGATATTAAAACTATACCACTTTGTCTCTATCTACTAGTTCTGGTGTGTAGTCTCACTTTTGTGAGACCATGAGCTTAGATCAGAAGAAATTATGATTAGAAGTCATCAAGCCTTGTCTGGTCTGAGTGTAGGTTAACTGACAGCACATTTCAGTACATATGTTTTCTTGAGCAGTTAATTTTATACAAAATTATACACCCTATCACTTATTCTAAAATGACTGGTGTGTCTAGGTATGTAAAGCACTTAATTGTAATTTTAAAAATGTGTTTATGGCTTTTGTAGTTCAGGCCATGGTCTTTCTACATTCTGTCAATCCTGGTTAGACAAGTGCAGTTATTCAAAAACTAAATCCATGTACCTGAAAATACGTCTGCCATCTTTTTTTTCTAATGAAACATTTTAGGAACTCTAGGTACCGTTAAGTAGAGAGAGTTTTCAAGTATCACAGTTCAGTAATCATATCTTTACATATAAGCATTGGTGTTCAAATGCAGAGCATTGAGTCAGTAGAATTTATTTCATACGGACGAGCAAGTATCACTATATATATGGTTTTGAGGGAGTATGATCCAAATTTAGCTAGGATTATTGGTAATGATGATTTTTTTAGTGTCTGCATAAACTACTAGAATATTAAAAATAAGTAAAAAAGTATTTGGGGTGCTGCCACATCCCTCCAGTATGTATCTGTAGGATATCTATTGCACCAAAACCTTATGTACTAAAGGATTAATACAGTCAGTGATCCACTTGGTAGTAGAAAGGAGCAGTGGATCTGTTAGAAACCTTTCTATGAATCTTCCTCCGACCTCTGGCCAGCATAAAGTGTGTCAGTAGTGTCTTGATTGCAAGGGCTCACACATAGATTCTAAATAACATAGGAAATACCAATTTTGCTTCTTTATCTCTTTGTCAAGAGTATCAGCTCTGCAGGTGAATTTCTTGAACTGTTTTGCAGTTCACAAAATGTTGTAGTCTGTTTGGTAAACTGGGCATTAGTTAGTTTGATCTATTCATCTATTCTTTCATTGTCTTCTTGAGGTAGGTAGGAACTGCATCTTCAGTGTATGGGGTTTTTTATAAGATGCATGTACAACCCTTCCTTGGTATACAGCAGTTCTCAGTACCCTGTGTGTATTTGTACATCTGAACTAAGACAAAACCAAATGTTTTTAGAGCAGATTGTTGAGGTTAAAAATAATTAGGTTTGTTTGCCTTTAATTAAAAAAAAAAAAAGAAAGGAAAGGAAAAAGAAAAATCTGGTATTTGGAGCTTGCTAGAATGTAGCCTTTGTTCTGACTCTTCAGGTTCCCAAACAAAATTTCCTCCTTCTAAGTGCTATTTTTAACCATAATTTTCAGTGTTCTCACTTACCGCTTAGGTCTTTCATGCTAACAATGTTGTTAGTCATTGATAAGGGGTTGGAGGGATTGATCAGGTAAGAGAAGTTGTGTATTACATAATTTGAGTGATCAGTCTGCTATAATTACAGTTATATTGTTTAATTCCTTTTATTGTCTTTAATAAATTTGGCTTTCAGAGATGTGGCTACATCTGAATACCTGCTTGCTGCGAGATGGATATTAGCTTGCAGTTCACACTTGGATGTTCAAATCATTGTGGGTTTTTTGGTTTGAGTTTTGGTGTTCTTTTGCTTTGTTTTGGGTTGTTTGTTTGGTTTGTGTTTGTTTGTTTTTCTAATCTAGGATGAAACAGGTGCCTATTTAATAGACAGAGACCCAACCTACTTTGGGCCAGTGCTGAACTATCTCAGACATGGGAAGCTGGTTATTAACAAGGACCTAGCTGAGGAAGGTAAGATATTTCTAAATATCCTGCTTGCTTGCCACTTGCTTATTATTTTCACTTCTTTTGAGTCACCAAAACTAAGTTAACAAGATGGCAAACCTTAATCCGTGTAGCATTTCAATCTGTTTCAAGCAAAACTGTTAAGGTACCATGCAGTTATAATCTATGGGGTTATTTGAGCATTTTGAGTATGATTCCTGATTTCACAACCCCCATTCTCAGTTGAAACATAAGCATTCAAACAAGAGGGGAGATGCCTTTTATTATGTAATCTTGTATCTTTCTGATATGAGTGTTTGAAATATTTGGGTTTAGTCCTCTTTAAGCAAAAGAATGCGGCCTAGGAAACAAGCTTTAGAAGATGTAAAGCAAACTAAAAGTGAAGTTCTGGGGTGTTCAGATGTGTGGAATATGCTTTTAAATACTAAATTCTGTCCCCAGCTTCTCCCTCCTTGTTCCCACTTGGTATCAATTTTAACCTGATGGAGGATGGTTGTTTTAAAACATAGAGTAATAAAACTGTATTGATAGCATGTTGAAGAAATATATCAAAGAAAGAAATTTATCATAGTAATTTAGAAATTTTACATAGAAATTTAGAAGTTTATTTAAAGAAATTTGTCATAGTAATTTAACAGTACTAGGAGGAAATAGTATGAAATACAATTTCCATGTGCATTGTTAAGCATACCGTGTGTGGAGATCAGGTAAGCCTTGAACATGTGAGTAGAAGCAGTATCTTTAACCTTTTGTTTCAGAGTCTAAGATCTCAAATGACAGGAAGAAAAATTCTCTGCTTGCTAGCAGCTGCAGAGATTTTCAGTAGGATTGTTTAAATTTCTCTTTTGTTTTCTAGCCTGAGACAGGGCCTGAGGTATCGTGGTCTGTCAGTCTGCTATGGAGCAGTATCTGTGCGCATTTTTTTGTGTCCTGCCTCATTTTGTATGTGAAATGGCATCCGTTTTTTGGGGGCTATTTTTAGGACAATTTTTTTGAATGAGCTAAACATTCAATTACATGTACATGAAAGAAGCCAGAATTACTAGGTTGGTAAATTATCATAAGGAAAAATAAATAGTTTTCTCTAGCTGTTGAAAGGATAATCGTATGAACCAGTTGGTGATTTTGGCCTGGAATCTTTGGTTACACTGTCTTTCCAAAAAATGTGTTCCTACTAGGTGTACTGGAAGAGGCTGAATTCTACAATATCACATCTCTAATAAAACTGGTAAAGGACAAAATAAGAGAAAGAGACAGCAAAATCTCACAGGTGAGTCTATTTTCTAGTGTGCTTTTGATTATTTGTTCTATGACAATCAGTGAGTAGGTTCCATTTGTTGTTTTATGTACCTGCTGATTTCCCCAGTAAGATACTGAATGGCTGCCCCTGTCACCGGATGATCTGGAATCACTAGTATACAAAGATTAATATTCTTAATTGCCGGCTTCTGCCAATCTGCTTACAAAGTTCACGGATCTTGCTCAAAAACAGAGAACATATACGTAATTGTTTCAAAATGTCGGGTAATAGTAGAATTTGTTGTAATATAATTTCTGGAAATAGTTATTTTAGAAAACAGCTTTTGTAGAACGTATATGTCTCATTTATGTTTAAATACTCCAAATATGATGAGGTTGCCTAAGTATGTTTATGCAGCATACTTACAGATGCTGTTTAGCTCCTGTCATATGTTTTTGTAGCAAAGTTACTTTCTTTTTTTGTAATGCTCTGCGATTGAGAAGGTTGCCTCTTCTCATAGCAGCTCATATTCTCCATGAAAGCGAATGTGCTAAAGTTTGTTCTTTAACTCTGCTACTCAGGCTTCCTTGGTAACTGGGTCTTCGTGGAGATATTACAAACTCAGGTTGCCAAATTTCTCTTGAATCCGGGTTGTGGGGTCACAGGGTTGCTCTGATAGCATTTACTGTATGTCTCAGCTAAAATGGTCCTAATTATTCATTGCTTTGGGTGGGTTCAAAGTGGTGTTGCTTACCATTACTACAGAGTAAGGGCAACTTCAGACAAGTCACAAACATAGTGAATTCCATGCCCTATTGAGCATCTTATATTTCTTCTTGAAGGTGCCAGTCAAACATGTATACAGAGTGCTGCAGTGTCAGGAAGAGGAACTCACTCAAATGGTTTCCACAATGTCTGATGGCTGGAAATTTGAACAGGTAAAAAAATCCGTATGAGATATAGTTACAAAGTCTTCTTAAAAATCAGTTTTGTGAAAGAGGAATATAAATTAAATTCCATGCATCTTTTTCAATTCAGTCATTTTCAGAATTTGGATAAACATACACAGCTAGGTTAAAATGTGGTATTTGTGTTTGCCTTTATCATAGAGCAAAAAAAAAAAGTAGCTTTCTAGGAGGGAAATTTTGCTGACTTTCTATAAAAACATCTGCAACATGTCTCAAATGTAATTCTTCTGTGTCTACACATGAGCAGTTGAAGGATGAATCAACCAAAGTGAACTAATAAAAGTTTGTATGAATGGTAGGATAGATATGAAGAGCTCTGGGGAAAAGAGATCATCTTGGGAGATAAATGTTTGTCAGGCCCAAAGAGTGGTTCTTCAGACAAAAAACTGATACACAAAGGAGGATGAACTTTAACTGTGTGGATGTGAAGCTGGATAGCTGTGAGCTATGTGAATGTTTTTGTTCTTTGCAGTGCATAAAAATAGCTTTGTGTGTCCATTCAAGAACACTCTGTAAAATCACAAGATCTATCTGTTACCTTTGATAGTCTCTGTAAGTAAGAAATTAACTGTACAGCTTCTTCATCCTTCACATTCCTAATGTAGCAGAATATTTAAACTGCATTGGAGCAATGAATCTGCTAACTCTGAAACACAAGTGTTCATCTGCTAGCACCTTTTTCAGTGTCTGATGTCTACCATGGGAGAAATTGAAATAAGCACAAGCCCATTATCCTGTGCAATCGCACTCTTATAACACAAAAAAGCAGCATCTAGAAAATGTTCATGACACTAAGGTAAAAGAGAACATTTTGTTTATATTTGAGAGAATGCGTAAGGTGCTAGTGACATGGTGACAGCCATAAGCAAATAGACTAAACCGGCACAGAGAAAGTTTTTTATGCTTTGGTACTCTGCCTCAAGTATTACCAGGTCTGTTTGCCATGCCAGAAGCTAAATGTTGTTTAAGTCCCTGAAAAAAACTCTCAGTTAATGCACATGACTGTTTTTGGCCAGTGTATTGAAAAAGGTTTTTCAACATTCTTCTTTGTCATGAGAAACTAGCTTTCATTACGAATAGAGCTCCTTTACTTTTTAGCAGATTAAATGACACCATGTCTTTTACCTATCCTAAATGCTCTGGGGATACTGTGTTTGGGAGTAATACTGCTTTGGCAGTGCAACTGCTGAAAGATCTATTATAATCTCTTTTAGAACTGGAAGAATCCAGAGGTTTTCTTGAACATTGCATCCTTGTTTCATCCAGCTTTCTCCCTACTTCCTCCCTCTCCCATGTTGCACACTTTTAGATACATAGTTTGAAGTAGATAAACACAACAGCTGTATGATGTCATAATACTTAGCATCTCATTACCTCACACTAGGCCATTCCCTCCTTTGTACAGCAGACCTGCTTGCAGCAGACGTCATTCACTTGAAACAGGATTAGAATATTGTGCATAAACAGTTTTACTGTTAATATCTTCAAACACTGTAGCATTTCTGAAATACTTTTTTCTAAGCCCATGTTGTTCAACAGCACACTTTCTTTCAGAAGCAGTTTTTGGGGTGGTACCCACCGTGCTCTGCATGTGAAAAAAGATGGAATCTTGAGCATTTTCAGAGGAGTGATATTCTTATAGATTGAGAGTCCTTGTTCTCTGAGCCACGTATAGCATGTTTAAGTGGTTGGTTTTGATAAAAGGTATTTTTTTACCCTTAGCATTTCAAAATTTTATTGTTAAATATGATTGGATATGGTTATTAAGTAGGAGTGGAAGGTGCTGAACTTTTGGTGCACTTATGCAGATGTATCAGTGCCCTTTTCCAAAGAACACACGTGAAAGCTGTGCTAGAACAATGCAATTATGTATTAGTCTCAGTCCAGAATCTATTACCAAAAATTATGCTGCCCCACTTTTGTGATTTTAGTGGGTTATTTTGTAGAGGACTTCTAGCTTCAATTGTTACCTCTCCAGGCAATCGGAAAAAAACCAGTATTTTGGCAATACAGCACAATCAAAAAACTGTGGGCTATACAAAATGGCTAAATACAAAGGCTTTCAACAGTAGCGGTGTTGGTCATGAAAATTTTAATGATTAATGTAACCTGAGTCACCGTAGTTCAGTCTTAAGTATGTTCACTCTATGAAGAGGATGGTATTTAACTGCTGTCTTCAAAATTTTTCACACACAATAGCAGGACATATATATAAATTTACTGTTCATGGACCTTCTCATCTGTCGTAATCTCCAGTTTACTCTGATCTGCAATTTTTGTCTAACTCTTCACACGTAATTCAAAGTTCCAATCTCTCTCAAGTGCACTGACAGGCTATGCTTTAATTTAAATGGGCTAGGAATTGCCATGTGTTATTAAGGTAAAATATTTTCTGTAATAAGAGGTTTAAAAATCTAGCTGAGGTTGAACTTTAAATTATTAGATGTGTAGCCAGTGTTCTTGGTAGTGATTTTTATGGGAGCAAGACAATTTTTTACACTCCAATTATTTTCTTGGATCTTCTGTAAATTGCTCCTTCTAAAACCAATTTAGAGCACTCAACTTTTTTTTCCCTCTAGTTGACTTCTTATGTTTCCTTAGTTGTGTTGTATCAGTATTTGGAACAAGATGAAGCTCTTTAATACCCAAGCTTGATATATTGCTTTGCATAAAACCTTCCAGTTTTATATCCATGTTACCTTCTCCACTTGTCAAGTATGACAGGAAAATAATGCTCATAATGCACCAAACATTGTTTGTTTTTCAGAGTAGTTAGCTACAGCACAGTGATATGCGGAGTTTTCTGTCTTCTTCTCAGTAACTCTTAACTTCCCTTTAAATTACAAAGGGCTTTGCAACTGCCTCAGTAAATTTTACATTGAAATGAAAGTTGTAGCTTGATAGCAACCTGTTCTAGTGGCAAGTAAATGTTACCTGAACGTTTGAGCTCATCTGTTACTTGTACGATTTGGATAACGGTATGTGCTTCAGCTTTACAAAGGTTTCTTTTTGTGTTTTGCTTTGATTGGTTATTTCAGCTTGTCAGTATAGGTTCCCAGTACAGCTGTGGCCGGGCTCAGCAGTCAGAGTTTCTGCTGATAGTGTCACGGGAGGTGAAAGGGGAAGAGAGATGCTTCCAGAAATGCTGCAGTGAGGTGTGTCACACCATTCTTTTTGCCCTCACACTGATATGCTTGGCCTCCTTGCGTTTCTGCTGCTTTCAAATCATTCCACCTTTTTTCTGGATGTACAGCACATAGTAATTTGTGTGTATTTGTGACTGGCTTTTATTTATATTCAGCATACTTCATTACACATTATGAATGTCCACATTGTAAAAATAATAGAAAAACAACCGAACAAAAATCCCTTAGTTATTTAGTTAAAGGTTTTTCCTAAGAAGAGTTCTTACCTCCTGTGTAGATAACTTCTTTTCCTTAAACTTTCCTCCAAAGTTAACAGCCTTTGATCCGTACTCGTTAAGTAAGAGGTACCATTCAAACCTAAGGAGCCCTATAAATACGACTTTGAGTTCACTGGGTTCAGAAGGGAACATTACTGTAGTAAACTGGGACAACGATTATTTCATTCATCAAAGTTAAGTTCTGAGTTCAAACCCTTTATTTCTGGTAACTCAGAACTTAACTGTTTTTTAGGTGGATGCAATATGTTCAAACTGGAATAACAAATAACAGGATTTTTTTATAAGTAAAATATGAAGGAGTAAGAGGAGAACAAAATGAACAGTTTGACATCTTGTCTCAAGTTGAAAAAACATCCTGGGTGTTTCCTTGGCTTTATTGTTTTGTTGTTTTGAAGTTTTTTTTCCATCTTTGGAAATTTTCTTGAAATCCAGATGGAGAATCCTAGCTTCATTCATTTGCTTTTTTTTTCCCCCATCCTTCCTTCTCCCCTTGTTCTGCTTTTTTGATTGCTGTGTTACTTCCAAATATTCATGAATTTGGGAAGGATTTTTTGCTTTCAGTAACTTTGGAGGCAGTGTCCGGTTCTTTACATATCTGTGCTGCGTTTTGAAGTGTTGTATGTGAATTGATTTGGGAACCTGGGGCTCTGTAGTTTTTTTCATCAATAAAGTACTTGGAGTACTTGTTCATTTTCTTGCTATATGTGTGGTTATTTAGTCTAAAAGATGAGTATAACATCGTGAAAATAACATGATAGTGAAATGGCTTAATAAAAGCGAAGCTTTGCCTATGACTTTTTATGGGCACTTAATTATGCAATTCTGGATTTGAAACCTGGACTGTTACCCAGCTTTATTCCAGGATCTGCTTTCCATGTACCAAGCACTGTCTGTTTCTCGCAGTTGTATAGGTAACATTTGGAATGTGTAATGTGGGTTTTTCGGACTTCTGGCAACAGAGAAAGAATTGTGGCTTGTTAGTTATGTGTAAGGTACGGGCAGCTTGATGTTATTTATGCATTCATGTCCTAGATAGCTCAAAGTAAAAGTCAGCATTATAAAATGGAAGATGGGGAAGGCAGTGAAGAAATTAATGCAGGTATAAAATTAAAAATTATAATTTTAAAAAATGAAGCATTGAAGTCTGACTATTGCATCAAGAGACCTGAAATAAATACTATTTCAGGCCCAGTGTCAGTCATCAGTGCTGAGTTTTAAGAGCTGATGTGTGTGTGTCTTCATAACCTTTTGCAAATCCTTTCGGAAGGCAGAACAAATGCATTATATGTCTAAAAGGCATAGAGTCCATTCTTAGATTCATTAACTTGATTCTGTAAAAACAGTTGAGTGGAGGATTTTCTTTAATTCTGTTAGCTGGTAGTATGGGGTTGGTTTTTTTTTAAAGGACAGGATTTTCAAGCTTTGTCATGTGCAAGGAGTGTGCCATATCTGAAGTAGAAGCAGTAATATTCAAAAGTACAAGAATATTTAAAACAGAATTTGAGAATAATTGTTACAAAATTTACTTGGTTTTGAGAATCGGACCATCACAAAGTAGAGAAGGATATTAGTAGTGGCGAAGGAGAAGAGTTAGTTAATGTCAGTAACTCCAGTGGGAGGCGGAGGAAGAAGAAGACAAAGAAGAAGATGACAAAGATGAAGACGACTGAACTGATGTTTGTGCAAGCTGGAGTGGTTATCTGAGATGGTAATACTATTGCTGATTTGTCTGGTAAATATACTGTATAGATTTTAAATCAATATTGTTAAATCAGTATAGCAAATATGTATAGGTGTGTTACTGAAATGTGTCTGATTTTGAGATCTGTCTCAGTTCAGTTTGGCATGAGATTAGTTCACTTGAAAAATAAGGTTCCTTATTATGAGACAGGAACTTCCTTGTTGTGATTTCTTTGTCTTTTCAGGAAAATCGTGACCTCTATTGACCCATCAAGCAATAACTGTATTTCTGTTGATTTAATAATAATAAAAGTAATGCTGCTTTCCATTCCTGCCATTTTTAGTTGTAGCTGACAGCCTACTAGTATCATTGCCCTTATTCCATGCAAACGGTAATTGATCCTTATCTAAAGAATTTTCTGTAATAAGTAGCATTGGTGTTTTCCTGTGCTCAGTTCCCTGTTGTTCCCTGAGTTGGGGCTCTCAGGGATGCTTAAACAGGATCACACTGCTGTAGTACGGAGTATAACGAAACAAGTCATGGGAGGCATAAATCAATGCAGAGAAACAGATACATGCATGTGTGCTTGCATGTATATATATGTAAAAGCATACAAATCTATGTAATTTACAGTTTGAAAATGTTCTTTTATCCTTAAGTTCTTGGTCATTTAAGCCCCATGAAGGAAAAACAGTTTGCCCTTTCAGAAAGCCTGAGAAGCAGTAATCTGAATAATCTGAAATCCGTTGACCTGTTTTTTGTACCTCAGATTGCTCTGGTCTGCTGTGGGTTCTTTTGGGGGAGGGATAGGGTTGGTGGTGTTGGGGCAGACTGCTGTCAACCTTATTGTTGTTGATGCATTTCAGAAAGCTACAATGAAATTTCTATCATGCAATTGCTACTATGCAAATTATACATTTTTAGCTGCGAACATATAAAACTGCTTATGAGAGTATCATGAGTTGGAGTTTTGAGGAACGTGGGTCTAATGCTGCAAAAGTGACTTTATCAACTGATCGGTAGTGGCAAAAGTCATTAGATGTTTTGCAGTCAGCTAAATCGATAGTCCTATCCAACTGGCTAGAAGTATTCCGCCTGCCCTGTCTCCTAAAAAGACTGCAAAAGGTTAACTTAATGTGGTTGGATTATGAAGCATTCATAAGTAGCTATCGACTCAGAGCCTGTCAACCTGGTTGAACCAGGATTGATGATTTGCCTGATGTTTGGGTCTTGTATGGTATCTGCTTTCAGAGAGGTAATTTACTTCTTTAGAGTGTCAATAAGAAGTATTTTTCCTTCTGATAGTTATCATAGCTTATCTGATACCGAGTTGTTGCCATTTTGCAAGAAGAAAAGTCAACTGTATACTAACTAAATTGTATGCTCGAATTTTATTTTTCAAACTTCTCTTCAGAGGAGGTGAATTTTACTTGGCTTTATTTAAATACATATCCAAACTTTCTGCACATTTTCGGGCCTTTAAGTGGGTTAAAAATACTGTTTTATGTCCTACCTTTTACCTTAATAATTGAAGCAGTTACTGTATTTATACTAAATGGTTTGTAATTGCTATATAATATGTAAACTGTATACCACTTTGTTGGGTTTAAAGCCAACTTAACTGCTGGTTTTTTCTGAAAATTTGTGCATGTTTTTGTTGATAGGAAAGACAATCAACAAATCATTTCAATATATGAAGTGAATTGGGGTTGATTTTCCAGCTTTTCAGTAGACTTTCTTAGTCCATTTTGTGCAACTGAGAAACTAGTTACTCTCTGGGTTTTGTGATTCTGTCTTACACAAATACATTATGGTGCAGACTACAGAGTATTCATTGTGAAAGATTAGCTGACTTAACATCTCAAGGTAGATGGTACCTTTATATGCATTGGTGCTTCTAAAAAACCAGAGGGCTTGTAACTTCATTATGCACTTTTGGTTGAAAAAAAGTCTTTAACTCGTTAATTTGTGATCTGCCTGTGTTCCTTACTGACTGTGTGTATATTTTGCAGAGCTAGAGTGATGTTAGATGAGGAGGAGGGAGGGAAGGTTTCTGGTCATCACACGCAGTGTAGTTAAAGTATGTAATTTGAGAGTGATGAATTTTTATAGCCAGTACTGCTCATGGGAGGCTGAGCCTTGTATGCTGTAGTATCATCAGGGTCCAAAAACTTTGACATTGCTTAGGCCTGGCTTCAAGTTGATTCATAATGCAGACACACTGCTCTTTCTAGACAATGGCTCTGTCCATCTGTGGAAGTGCTTGCTTGGCTGTCTCGCTGTGGTGCGGGAATATCTGAACATCTCTCTCCTCTCCTTAGAAAGTACAGTGAAGCTTTGTTTCCTTCTGACAGTGCTGTTATAGAAGCTGCTTTTAACCTTTGTCTAACTTCAGTTTTTCTTGGAGGAATAATTTTATCTCTTAAGTACAAACTCGGGATCAGGATTCCGTCTTGACTTCATCTTTCATGCTTTAACAAAGCTTTTACTCTCCTTGGTGTTCTGCTAGACTAATGGTAGTACACTGTTTGTCTTTACAGAGATAACTACAGTGTTTTAAGTGCTGTTGCCCTAAAAAACAAGTTAGGCCTTTTCTATGTGGCCATTTCTAGAGAACTTCAACGGTATAGTAGAGATTGAGGAATAGGACAGTCTTATTGTATGTGTGTGGTGATTTGGTAGATAGAGTCAGTGTAGTTTGGGTAATGACAAATTGATACAGTGTGTCTGTGCGACAGGTTGATTTTTAGGACTTTGATCTGTGTCAGTAGATCTGACATCTTGTAGATCACATATTATCTTGTTGTGCTTTTGAAAAGAAACTTTAAAATAAATGAACCAGCTACATCTGAATTGAATCTGGCTTGGAAAGGCAGGCTATGTAAAGCTTCTAGCATTAGGTAAGTGTATTGTGTGTAAGGTAAGACAATTTGTGCCATTTGATAAACATGCTGCATAAGAAGTAGTACTGATGTTGAGCATATTCTTCTTTCTGAGTAAATGGTCATTTATCATTCAATATAGAGACTGTAGAAATTTGTAAATATGTCACATTTCATTATACATGGCTTCCGCTTCTAACGCTTCCTTAATTAGCTTCCTTGTAGCAGTATGTATGAATTTCAGATGTTAATCTTGGTGTCCCACCATACTGTCTCTTGCTGTTTTCCAATCAGATGCAAATGTTGTGTGTGTTCATTCAAAATATGTTTTAATAGAAATACAGTTATTCTCTAAGTAGTGATGGTTATCCCTTCAGGCTAAAGAGGTTCCTGCATGCAGCCATTTACATGTTAAATCATGCCACGTTAAGATACCACATACAAACTTTAAAAATTAACTTTGGAGGATATGAAGGTTTCCAGTAAATAATAGAAACAGGCTACTTCTCCACTGGCCTGCCTCCATAGCCATTTCTTTCACTGGATATTTACACCTGTAAATTGTTAATTCCGTAACTGTTTAAAAAGAAAAGCTATGTTTATCTTATCATCCGAATGTGTATTGTCAATGTATTTGTCAGCATCAAAACGTATTTGCATTGAAGTGGAGAATCATGCTTCAGGCACAACCTACAGTCTGAAGAGTGAAGATTGTTTGTACTAATCATGAGACTTTATGGAATTTGTTCTATGTGGAAATACAATTGACTTTGTTTTTTCATCTTTCAGCTGGTCAGCATTGGTTCTTCCTATAACTATGGCAATGAAGATCAGGCTGAATTTCTGTGTGTTGTCTCGAAGGAATTGCATAACACTCCTTATGGCACAACCAGTGAACCCAGTGAAAAAGCAAAGGTGAGTTACTAGTCATTGGACTAAAGAAATAGTGTCGAGTTGGGTGGGCTTAACAAGTTATGCTAGAGCTACCTCTGTTCTGGACCATTATTTAATTGCCCTTTTTCCCCCTCATTCAAGACTAAAAATGATTCCCTGTCCCTTGTATGAGGGATTGTGAATGGTACAGTCAGCATGGGTTTGTCATGCATGCCTGAATTATTTAAGTACACAATACTCAGTACTATTTCAGTACCTGTTTTTTTCAGGTATTGGCAGATACATGCCCTTTTAAAGTTGAGAATGTAGGTTTTGTTTCTTAAACACTGGAATGACACTGATTTGGTTAAAATCTGTTTTTCTTGCTTAACTTCAGCTGCAGAAATCTTACTGTCAAGAATGGAACTTTTAAGATGCTATCTCTGTAAAACAGTCACGTGCAATATATTATAAAATGAAGGTACTTGTTAATGTTTTCAGGGTTCTACTGAGTTTACTTTCTGTAACCAGCTTTACAAAAAGATTGTAATGGGCCCAGTATCTTGGCATTTTACTCGGTTGTATTTCAGAATTTGTACAAAGGAAAACAGAAAGCCACAGCTGATTAGTCACAAGGCAGAGCAGTTCTGTAATGTAAGTGTATTCAGTGTCATGCTTAGTAAACAGCTTTTATCGTTGTATTGCTGCTTTATATGAGGACATGACTACAAACAAACTGGATACGCTTGTAGTTGGTTTAAAAGCTTTTCAATTCCCCTATGTAGATGGAAGACAATTGGTAAAATAGCAAAGCTTGCTTTTTCATGAATCACCTTCGAAGAAACTGATTTTGAAATAATGCGAAGAATGGATCTGAGTCTTGGCACCAAAGGCCTCAAATGGATAAACTTCATTACTTTCTATGCTTTGTAACATGCTTACGCAGCTACACATATGAAGTAATTTTTATAATTTGCACTATAAAAACACTCCAGGCTGTATGTTTCATTCCTAGTGAAATGAGTAATTTATGTTCATCACTGTTGAGATAAAACTTCCACATAGTTGTAAAGAATTAATGTAGTCAGGGGTAGACAGTGAAACTGGGTAAGCCATGTCTCACTCTTCCAAAATCTTAGTTCAGGTCTGCTTTTGCCAGGATGCTTGAGGAAGACTTCGAAAGTTGGCATGTTAGAGGTGCATGGTAATAATTTAGGGCTGAGATACCTACCTGAAATAAAATGGGGAATTCTAGAGCCTAATAAACATCTTCATAAGGAATGCTAGCGCATCTTCAGGTAATTTTAGAAGTTGCCAGAGTTACATTGCATCCTTTAATGTAAAAAGAAATATGGATCAAAAGCAAGTGTTAAAAATGAAAAACAAAAGCTAGTTTACACTTCATTACAGCTGTGTAGATTGAGTAGCACTGAGAGAAGCTGTCTTACACATCTCCATTGATGTGCTGCTTGGTCATTGTTTCATAGATGGGAGCAGAGCATCATTTGACCAGCATGATGGATAGTAATTACTGTTGATTTCGGTTGGAGATAGAAACATTCACTCCTTTTGTCCTGGAAGTGTTAAGCTGTTGCTAGCAATTAATAGGCAATACTCAAAGAATAATTCTTTTATATATTACGTTTCTAAAAGAGCATATTTTTTTATATAGGTATATGTCGTGACTGGGAAAAAAAGGAAAAAGGATTTTTTTTTTTTCCGTCGGAGGTTTCTGACAGCTGTGTTCAGGAATCTTGAGTTTGGGAGCTGTTATCTCCACAGTTCCCTCTTAGCAAGCATTATCCTCTAGTGTCAATAGTGTCTGAGTTGGTCTTCATGGCGTTCATATGATTGAAATTCTGGTATCCGCTGTTGTACACAGAATACTATGTTCACATATTGGGACCGACTTTTAGATGCCATAAGAAAGTCTTCCTATTACTTTTACAGCAGACTGAGTTAGAGGAAAAAAACCTGCCAGTATGTAATTTCTATTGACAAGCACTTCAGTTTCAATTAATAGTCCTGGATTTTAAGAATAGGAGAAAGTGTTTTCTGATAGCCATCTAATCAAGCTTCACCTTCGTTCCTTCTTAGGGGCTTTTTTCTTGTGTTTTCTTTTTTTAGTTAACAGTCAGCATAGTAAATTAGTAGTTGACTTCTGTGTAACTTTCTAATACGCCTAAGCAAAGGAAAATAATCTTAGATGTTTCCAGTAGCTTTTACTGGTAGCCGTGGCACAACCGAAAGATAGCCTGTACTCCCACAAGCATTCTTCTCTTTCATACCACTTTATTGACCTGACTATTGGCTTCTATCTGCTGACTTCGGGACATTTGGAAGAGGAAATTGTCATGAAATCTGTTACGTTCCTTCTTGAAATGGTCAGCTGTCATATTTTTTTATACAAAGAGTGGAGGTCCCAGGTAAAAGAGAATAAATGTCATTGCCAGATGCTTCAGGTGTAAGTGGATTGTACTTTGTTGCAGCTCTGACTCACTTGCAATCTCTTCTTTTCCCTTCCTTCTTCTATACTTGCTGCATGCTGCATGACACTCAGAGTGAGGATGAAGAAACGGATTACGATATGAATGACTCAGATTAAGTGTAAATGTCATGGTGAGCACTAGCTGCCCTAGGATTTTAATCAGATGCTTTTCTGCCCCATCCAATTCCCACCCCCACTAGCGCTGTCCTTCGGCTAGTCCCGGTGGTGTGTGTGTGTGTTTTTGTGATTATAGTTGTGGCATGGTTAGCAAAGATAGAATTCCTGTTCCAGATATTGCTTCTTTGACAGAATAACTAGTGTTGCTTTTATAAACTGTATTGTGAGTAATTCCTTCAAAGCTTTGCTGAGAAGGAAAGTTCTTCATGTAGATTCTAGGGCCAGAATTGCTTTTCTTTCTTATTTTATGTGCACCAGCTTTTCTGTCAAATGGGGTTTTTTACATGTAGAGGCATCCGATACAAACTTACAGTATACATATTCAGTAAATGTCTGATTTGGCAATAATTTAACAAACTTGACTGAAGTGCAACATTGTCTTATCTGATAATTTTCAAACTACGGATTTTTTTTTAATAAAGATGTGGCTAATATAAGTAAATAGTGTGATCTTGGTGCTACAGTTGTATTTATCACAGGAAACAGCTCTGGGGTGGAATCCTTTCCACTGTAGTTTGACATCTGATTGAAGATCAAGTTCCATTAAAAGTCACAAGTGGAAGAACACAAACAAAGCTGCATCTGAAAAAACAACTTAGGCACTTTTCCTAATGTGTCTTTAAGTACTGCTCATTCCACTCTCTAGTTTCTAGAAGATAACATACCATTCAATGTTCAGTGGTATGGTGTGAGTGGTCATTTGAGCCTGTATAAATTGAAGATATTTATCATTGCATGAAATTGGACTTCAGCTTCTCACCTGTACTCCTGAAATTTTTAGCTGTAAAGCAGCCTTACACATATCTCTGAAGTTTGGAGAATGCTCTCAGGTACATGGTGTGATTCTTGAGATTGTCCGGAACCAGGCCAGGATCATAGCTTGTTGATCCTTGTGGGTCACTTCTAGCTCAGGATATGTTGTGATTCTATGAAGTTGCTGCACCTGGCTCCAGAAGAGCCAAGAACCGACATTACTTTCTTAAATGATGCTTACAGAAGCTACTGCTAGGGTAGAGTAAGGCCTTTTGCCAGATCTTCAGGAATGGCTGAAGGGAGCTCATTGATGGATTTACTGCAGAATTGCAGAAGACTTGGGGATACTGGTGGGTGAGAACCTGAATATGAGCCAGCAATAGTTCAAAGTCTACTACTCTTGCAAGTACTCTTCTAGGAAAGAATGAACTCAAATGCTTCATAGTAAGTCAGAAACATTAATAAAATTAAGATCCAATATTATTTTCCAGTTGTACAGGTATTTGTTTCAGCCATGCTTTTGTCTTTGTTGGATATGGTTTCACTGACTGACTCCATTTGCTAGGTGAGACTGTTATCCTCTGTTGTGGGCATCTACTCCAGTTGTTCTCTACTCTGACCAGCAGAAAATACTTGGGGAAGAAGTTTAAGCATTTATGATGTCTACTCCTGATATATTTCCCCACCTTCCAGTAAAATTCAGTTTAGGAATTTTGGCTTCAAGCCTTCATCCAGATCATTGTATGGAATGGCTACATTGTATGGAAGCTACAATGATACTATACTATGATGAGCTGGTATCAGTGGCACTATCTTCTGTGAGTTTATCTAGTCCCTTTTGCATGTAGTACACAAGCAGTTGCTGAGTAACTAACTTACAGAGCCTGGTTTTTTCCCACGGAATTCACTAATATCTTTCCTACAGTTTCATATGAAATGCTTTTTGATTAGTATACGCAGTAGATGATCTTCATGCAATAGGTAGTGTTTTTGTCTAAAAGATATCCTAAAGCCCATCGTGGCCTGTGGAAAACATCTTCCTGTATTTTGGAAAGTTTTCAAAATAGCTGCACTGACATCTGACTTCATATCTTCAAAGCCATAATGCTGAATTTGAAATGAAAAATAACTTTGTATGCAAAAGGTAGATCCAGATGTAGGAGGAAGTATAGGGAGCCAGTGATAAAGTGGATTTTTTTTTTTTTTTGAGCTAACACCGCACTACCCCTGAACTGTCCCTGAACTACACAAATGGTAATGGGTTCTTTATGAACTTCAGGCCTTAAAAAATCCCGTGGAATTGTGCAAAGCAGGTGAGACCTTGCTTGATTTCATTCACTATGGAAGACATAGTAGCCATTTTAACAATATTAAAAGGAAACCAAATACCTAGACTTTTAAAATTTAAAACCATACATGAAACTGTTGTGCTGTATTAAGTGATTGCCAGCCTTTACCCTACAAGCACAGAGATTGAAGTGTTTGTGTGTGCTGGCAAATTCTGTGGGATGTGCTACTGAGTGTTTGTTGTAATACCAGGCTACACAAAGATCATCATAGAAGGAAATTCCATCTTGAAGGCTGCTCTGCCGTTGTCCAGGGATTGTGCCTTTGCTTTCTTTCAACTTTTGAAATCAAGAGCCCTTCCCAATATTAAGAAAACTATCAAGAAGCAAAAGAAAATGAAGTATCATAAGACTCTTACTTACAGATTAACATTCTTGTGCTCAATATGTTTGAAGCTTTGCTTAATGCTTTGTTTGCTTTTTGTTGTGATTGGTTCTACAGCCTGCTGACACAGTTCTAGAGTACTACACAGCCTGAGAGTTGACCTCATTATTGCTGGTTGCAATTTTTGTTGCTTGAACAGTCAGTCCTAAGACTTGGATCCTTTCCTCTCTGGAGGAGCCAAACAAAACTGAAACAGAAAAGGAGAAGAAATAGTCAAACAGCAAGTAGAATGGGTGTTGTTGATTTAAATCATGCCAGGTTGTACTTGGCATTTAAAAATTTATTGCATCATCACACCCAGTGTGCCATTTTTGGACATTTTGATTAACTAGGTCATGTTTTCAGTACTAATTTATGGAACGCAATTTGCATCTGAAACTTCAGAAAGTTAAGGACATTTTACTGAAACAGGAAAAATGAAGATTAAATTCAGTTTCTAGTAAAGTATCCAGGTTAATTTACCGCATAGGACCTCAGGATCTTCCGAACCAGGTTGAGGTGCAATGGCTTACTTTTTACAATTGCCAACTCTTAAGTCTTACTAATACATTAATTATTTATATTAATAATACTCAGTTCCTGGTAGTGTTTTACATCTGGTTTTATGGTATTTGATAGTAGACATTGTACATGTCTATCTGTCTTTTTTCAGCTTTAAAGCCCAGACCCCAGGAATGTCCTCAAACCAGGTCTCTGACATATTATCAGTTATTTAAAATAGTGATTACATTGCTCTTTGATTTCCATGCTTTAGAAATGATATTGAGCTAATTTTCATTTATAGAATTTTTATTGATCTATTTCAGATTTTGCAAGAACGAGGTTCCAGGATGTGAAGACAGTATTGAACGGTGACAATTTTTTTTCTTTTACTCGAAGATGCAGTGAATTGTCATACTGAAGAGGCTCGGCTGCAAAAGAAAAAATCTGTTTTAGACAATTTTCTGTTGATCTGGGTTCAACCATATTTGCCTATAAGCTGATGTCAGCTTCTGGAAGCATTGCAAGATTACATAATGGGAATAGACAGTGTGGGAGTGTGTGTTAAGTTTTGGATGTAGTGCATGGTTGTACTCTCTTGTTGGCTGATTGACACTGGTCATTTGAAAAGAAATGACCATGCACTCGTATTTTCCTCGGAGACATGTAGCACTTAATGTCTGGTGCTGGATGACCCAGTGTTGATCGGTTTGGAGACGTTTTCCTGCTAATCATTGTAAACCTTAAAAGGACAATGTAACTGGTGCTACACACACACACACTCTCATAGACACGTACACACACACACACACACACACACACACAC
Organism: Acanthiza pusilla; assembly: GCA_036630365.1. Classification (NCBI taxonomy): domain Eukaryota; kingdom Metazoa; phylum Chordata; class Aves; order Passeriformes; family Acanthizidae; genus Acanthiza; species Acanthiza pusilla. The sequence goes on along the minus strand of JAXCHO010000030.1, from coordinate 71,876 downwards.
ACGTTACAGCCCACAAATGCAAGTATTTGGGCTTACATTGTTTCAGAATCAGTGTCAGCCCCAGTTGACTGTATTATACTGCACATTCCTTATGGCTCTGTGACATAATCTATTATGTAATAACAGCCTAGGAGATCAACTGAAACTAGCACGTGTAAAAGTTACACAACAGAGAAAAGGTTTCTCTGAAGGGTGTATATATTGACTGGATGTATAGCTTATTTTAATACCCAAAGGGAAGACTAAGCTCAGAGAAAATGGCCTTCTTCTGAGTTATTCTTGGTGTTCCTTCTGTTAAAACAGTCTCCGGCAAAAGTTATGCTCCAGTCCTGGTTAGATGCTTGAAAGGGGAATCAAAATTCACTTAAAATGACCAACCGAACATTCTGTTTCTTTGGAGATGTTTGTACTCATATGTGTGTTTGTGCTTTTATAAAATGCCTATAAGCATTGAACTGTGTGGATTAGGTTAGAATTTTTTCTAGAGCTGAAGGTTTTACAGAAATACAGCTGACTAGTCCTACGTCCCTGTCTCTACGACTGGGATTAAAATCAACCTTAGTGTGAACATAAACTCATCCAGTTGAAAAACCCGATTACTTTGGACATTCAGGATACCTGTAACCAACCTTTCTCTTTCTATACAGTTTCAACTATGCAGTTAAGAACAGTGTTTGAAAGGAATGTGGTGCAGCTTTATTAGTTTGTCCTTGATGAAGGCTAATACGCAAGACCGGAGCTCTCTAATACACTATGTTTTGAGCAAAATCTTCAGCACATCTTTAAAACACTTAATGAAATGGATAGTATAAAACTTGGCTTCACTGACTTATGGAACCAGTGGAAGGGAGTTTCAAAAAGCTACAAGAAGGTTTTAAATTCTAAAGACATTACAGATTTTGTTTGTAGTAATTTGAAAATTTATGCATATACTGTAGGTAATCCTTTACACAAAAGCCTGATTTTCAAATACCCAGAGTCTGCTTTTTTTTTTTTAAAGGACTTACACATTGGTAAAAGTTTGGGAAAACAATTTGTAAAAACCATTTCTACTAAGCAGGTTAAGCAATGGGCTAAATGTTTTGTCCATGTGCCTAATGCTTGAAAGGATTTGTAATGCATTTTGCAACTTGGATGCGGTCTGCACGGAAGCTGCTGGCCCTTCCACAACACATAAAATTTTTGTCTTTTTTTAAGAAGTTAAAACTGAATTTAATTTACTAAAACTGTAATTGTGTAGGGGGAAATGTTTATACTTTTATACTTTTTTAGACACCCATATTTTATCAGCTTAAATTGAGCACACAGATTTCCCCTAAATAGTGACAGAATATCTCATGTATCTGAAAATAAGCATAACAATTGTCTGTGTTAACTGCATATTAAAACATTTCCTCTGCTGCAGTAGTCACTGTGTTTTCAAGCAGTATGACTCCACCAAATTCTCTGAGCTTCCCAGCTCACGGAATTGCAGCCAGCCGTGTTACTTGTTGTTTTCTTGATGCGCTCTACAGAGTAATTCAGCATTGGTCTAAGTGGATTTTAATGCCTAAAATACCTGTTTTGCAGTGATCCCTCTGAATTGGCATTTCTGTTGTCTCTTATTTGACCCAAAAAGGACAGACTATTTTATTTAATAAAGTGAAATTTTCCTGAATGATATCAACAAAGCATGAGTAACAAACTGAGCAAACTGAACAAATTTAGAATATGTAAAAGAGTGGGTTTTTCTAAGTATTTTTTTTCCCCGCTGGAATATTTTCAGTTTTAAAACCTGCTTTTATGATGAGATTACCTGCATTCTAGTTTACATTGTATCCCTGCCATAGCTAATTTTAGGGAAATGAGTGTTTAATAATTTTTTGCACGTTGTTTCCAATACCTCACAAGGATTTTAAGAAGGAAAGAAAAAAGACAACTGCAGTAGGCAGGTACCTTGTAAATTATTTTAAATATGCTGTTATTTGAGACCACCGATTAACTACTTTCATGTTCTTTCTGATGTCATTATCGCTTTAATTTTTGTGAACACGTGAGGCTTTCAGATAGATGGAAATGCTATCATCAGCTTTTTTCAAGGCATTAAGAATTTATCCCTCAATAAGTTTGGGTTCTTTTTGTTTGACTCCTGCAGTTTCAAATAAAGTTAGTGAAAGTAACAAGGTAATTGGATTAGAGTCCAATCTGCTTCACCAGGTTTTGCAAACATTGCTTCTTCTGTTAAGATCTTGCAGGGTGAAGTAATGTACCTGTACCATTTAAACTGGAATCCTTTGTTGCTTCTCTTCCATTTGGAGAATACCTACGTGAGAACTGCCTGTGACTGGAGACCTGAGGGGTTGGCTGTCAGGCTGAAGCTGCAAAGCTGTACTGCAAACCCCTTTGACGTACCTCTGGATTTACACAGCTCCTCTATTCTTAAATCAGAACAGTATTCCAAGTTAGAACTTTAGATACTGAGCTCGAAGAAGTCATAGCAGAAGGAATAAAGCAGGAACGGAGAGATACTAAATTCCTCAAAGGCATTTACGTGACAAACTTCTTGCAAAACTTGTTGAAAAACAGAAGTTCAAATTTGCTATAGCAATTTCATGCTTTGAATCAGGAAACAGTATATTGTTGGCCTTAAGTTTTCTCACAGGCTATTTTCTTTTATTGGAGATGACATTTTTATATTACATGCTTTTGACTTCTTCAGGCGGCAGCTGAATACGTTTATCTGCAATGAACAAGCGATTCGGAGGCCTCAAAGACATGAATGTCACATGGTCCGTAATAACTGTCCAAATGTATGCTCTGACTCAGCAGCTCCCAGCCCAAAGGTTACCTGGGATTTTGTCCTACTTACTGTGGGATTTCCATGGATTACAGTTAATTGCAATTTCTTTATCTCACAGTAATTTGTGTGTCAAAGACTTGATTGAATTTAGAAGCTTATCTTGATTCTTTACTAAAGTTGTAGTCCTCTGACTCATATACTCATAAAATTTGGAAAACATACTATGTTTTTTTCAAATTCAGGTTTCTTGTAATGATAAAAGTTCCTTTCATCTTGCTTTGTGACATCAGGAAAATATGTTTCTTAAAAAATGAAGCTTGATGAATCCATCTGACTTCCGTGTTTGGATTTTCTCTAGACAATAGTCGCGCAGGTCCATTTCTGGCAATGCGAATGCACAGTTACGATTGATTAGAAGCAGGACTATTTCCTGCAGCTTCCAAAATTGAATCAGTCTCCTCTTTTTCTGAGAGTTGTGGTTTATTGGGGCTTTTTTCAGGAGAAAAATGAAAACTTTTTTCAGATTAAACAAAAGATAATTTGGTTGCAGGCATGCAACCAAGGGAACAAGGCTGCTGGGTAGGATGATAATGTAATCAGAAAAGGACTTCTCAGAACACTATTCTGTGAATGTCTACTGAGATTGTTGAGAGTTGTCAGTCTCTTTTTGAGCTGTAGAGAGCTATCACCAGCAAACTAACACACATTAATTACAAATTACTGCTTTTATTAATATTACCAAAATGAACTTGGAATGCAAAAATGCAATAGTATCTGGTTCAATGGAATTAAATAGAATCTGGATTATAATTATTCAGGTATACTGGAATCCATTCCTTGGGAAGTACTGGGAGAAGAGTGAAGTTGTCCTGGGCTTTTTGAGGAATATCGAAGTCAAAGGAAAGAGAGCCTGGAGGTGAAGCCGGGGATTTTGTTCACTTGAGATGTGATAAAATCAGAGTGCCATTCTGCTATTTTAATCTCTCTCTCACCACATCAAAAGTTTCAAGTTTTTCAGATTAACTTTTTCAATCAGCCCTTGAACTGTGGGGCTCTTTAAAAGGGATGAAATTTTGTTACACCTTTAGCAGTGTCTGTTATCTTAAAATGGTAAGATTAAAACCTGAGTGGTCATTGGAGAACTGTCTTTTCTAACAACAGTTTTGAAACACTTAAGTGTGAGGGTGCTGCCCATTACTTCATGATATTTTAGACTGCAGTTATCTCCAGTTTTAAGGACAATCTTGGCATCTTACCCGGGTTTTTGCATAGAATTGTTGATTCTTTAAATAGCATGAATATTCAGTTTATAAAAAAAAAGTGGAAGGCTCTCTGAACTCAGTGTCATACAAGTTTTCTTTTGTCTCATGAAATCAGGAGCTGTCTTTAATGGCTTCTTAATGAACAGAGGCTTTAAAGGGCTAAATCTTACTGTTCAGTTTGCCTAAACGACTGTCAGAAGGAACTTCTTCCATCTTCAGAGCAGACGTGCTAAGGGCTAAAATGCTTTCCAGGGCTAATTTGAGGTTCCAGAGACGTACATTTGAAAAACAACTAGTCTGTTTTCTTTCAACTCATGGACTCTAAAATAATTTTTACAAATGTCTGAACCAAATGCAGATATAAGTGTTCGTATATGGCTTGGATTTTCAGTATCCAGATTGGATAAGAGCACACTAGAGAAGGCAGTATGCTCACCCACCACTATATTATTGCCTTTGCTGAAATCTTACAACTTCTGTGAACAGTGCTGGCAATAGAGAGGCTTTGAAGAAGATTCTGCCCCAGGAAATTGTCACAGAATATTTCTTTACAACTTAGTTGACCTTTACTTTAGCAAGGTCTACAGAGGCATAAACTTCTCAAAAGTTCAGTGAATAGATATTGCTGAAAGATACTGCTTTCTGGGCCCATCAAAGGGTTCTCTTCAGGATGTTGCATGTTACTAACTACTATAATGAGGGAAACTTTAAAAAAAGTGGTTTTGCTACTTTGGGGATGCTCTCCTTCCCTTAGGAAAGCTGAGCCTAAATTTTGACCTGAGACATGTTGTGATTTTGAGGCCTCGTAATCTGAAATGTAAATGTATTTATTATGTACGTGATTCTTGCTACTTTTAAAGATTTTCCAAAAGCTTATGCACAACTTTACTCACATTATTTTGGCTCACGTGTACTTGCTAGAATGAAGCAAGTGCCAAGGCACTCTTAAAAGGAATGTTGCTGACCTCTCTACCTGGAGCTGAAACAAGATCACCAAACTCAAGAAGTATCAAATGGCAGCTTTTTCCACCTGCTTCTGTCCTTATCCTCACCTCAACCTAGCTATGAAAAATCTACTTCCTATGCACTCCCTAGGCCCACCTACCCAACTCAACAATTGTTCTTTTTTTTTCCCTTTTCCTCCGAATCACTGGTCTCAAAATTAGTTGTGCGTTAGCTGTTTGTGCTTATACTCAAGTGGCCATACTTGCAACATGTTATTTCCTGGATAGTGGATTAGCAATAACACTTTATTTTGTGCCAATTCATTATCTCTGAAGTGTTCTTACTGCAGCAAAATTTGAGGTTTTATTTGGTTTTAATGCATTTGCATTAATCAGAACTCATAGCACAGACACAGACAAGAAACTGAATTCAGGGAAATTTCCCTGGAAAAAAATCTACTAGGGCTTCCCAACTAATTTGAAGGTGGTTACAATCAACCATCACTTTAAAAATAAACGTACAAATAAAATGTGTGTGGGAATTTTTTTAACTTTTCATAACACTAGTGTATTGTAAACTGCATGGAATAAACCCTGTTTTTCCCTTTTAAAGTGTGATGTCTTATATCTGTCTTTTTTAAATGCAGCAATTGATATTAATAGTGTAGTATCACCAATGATTCCTAGTTTAGCGCTTCCGATTTAAAATGTAGTTGCATATTTGTGCAGTGATTCAAGGCATTAACACTTTATCCTTTGTGCTGCCCCAAAGACTTTGTCACAAAAAAGTTACATTTATTCAGATATGTATCAGTTGGGAAATTATTTTCCTTTGCGGTTGCTACTACTTGCTGATCATTATAGGAGGAAACAGTTGTCTCTCGTATGGCTATATAATGACATGAAAAAGTTTTAACTAATAGCTTTGCATGCCTTTTCTTTCGCACAACTCAAAAATCACCCTGCCTAACATCAAAGATTCTAGAATCCATTACTTTGCTTTTTAATATAAATACTTCCATTGTTTGAAAAACTTAAGCTGTTGGAAATTGATGCTTTTTAATAAGGCAAACATATAGTATATAATATGTTTCAAGGATAGAAATGGCTGAAGGAAGTAAATTATTTAAGTACGAGGTACAGTTTGCTGAGATTATGCAGGAAGTTTGGCAGCTGTGTCCTCTACAAGTATAAAAAAGTTCATAATTATTAGTATTGAGAAGACCACTGGACAGCTCTTATTTTCCAAACTGCTAGGAAGAATTTGAGAAGCTAAGACCCATGATTTTTAAAATCTCCAAGGCTGTATAGTTACATATGAGGTGCATTTCATCTTAACTATTTAATCAGTTTTAAGTGCAAAGAGTCAACCGGCAAGACTTTCAATCCGAATTCTTACTCCGCGCAGCTGTTGCTTCGAGTGTTTTCACCAGTTAGAAAGAGTGAGAGCATAAAAGGGATGTGACTACCCTCGACTAGAAACCAGGTTATAAAGGGCACATAAAGGAGTCAGTCATTAGCAACCTGTTTGGATCTTTTATAACATTTAGAGTTCACTTGGCACTTTGCTTTCAGCGGGAAGTTTCACTTCAGAAAGATGAAAATGATCCTGCAAGTACACCTTTTAGTTTGCTGTTCATTTTCAGTGTGCTGAGGTCTTGCCTGGTGGTCATAAACACATAGTCCATATGTATGTGACATTCTCGGAGGCTGTAAGGTGTACCATCTCATGAGAGAGATCCTGTAAGCTATTAACAGTTTTCACTGCTTTTTAAAATTGTGCGGGAAGTTACACCAGGGAGTATGTGTTTGTCCTGGTCTACCGAGGGTATTTGCTAGCGGTGAAAGGTTTCTTAGCTAGAGGGATCTTCAGCATATATTTTGATTAGGGCTGACTCAAATCTTCTAGGTGATTATTTACTGAAATAGTAAATTCTAGAGTTCCCAAGAAACCATTTTGAACTTTAATACTACACAGAACTTAGTTCAAGTAACGTTGACACTGACCAGCACAAGGCATAGCTAGACAGAGGTTTCAGGACTAAAAAATCTTCTGTTTTATTAAGAAAAATATGTCCAAGGTGAGAATAGAACGTGATTCATACTCTACTTGCCACTAAAAATGCATTCTTAGAAACCGAAGCCAAACGACACCCCTCTTCCCCCCCAAGAAAAAAAATACCAGACTAAACCAACCAACCAACCAACCAACAAAAAAAACCAATGGGAAACAAGAAGCAGGCCATAAATGCCGTAAAGGTCAGTGAAACCAGCGCGGGCGGGAGCCAAACTGCAGACCGCCCTTCGCCCCGCCCCCAGCTCTCTGATAGGCTCTTCCGCTTGCCCATCAGCTGCGAAAGCCGCGCCAGAGCAGGCGGCCCATCCTCCAATCAGGCTCGGCTGGGCACAGTGGGCGGGGTTAGGCCCGGCTCGAGCGCGACCCGCCAGACCCGCGCGCGCCCGCCGACGGATCAGGCGTTCTTTAGTCGCAGGCGGCTCTCGCAGCGCCGGAGGTAAAAATTGATTCAGCTTTCCGCCGGAGCTGGTGGAAGCGAGAGGCACGAGGAAGTGATCGGTTTGGAATAGTCCCGCGTGGATGTTTTCCGGTGCTTCGTACAGCAGGCATTGTTGCGGACACCTCTGGGTCCTGTGTCACGAGGATGCATAAAGCGTGACGATCGGATCACGGACGGGTCGGGCCGAGGGACAGAATAGCACTGTCGCGCTCCGCGTCGAGGCGAGAGGGAGGGAAACTCCGGAGTGGAGACAAAGCAGGGGGAGCGGGAACATCCGGGTCACTCGCGCGGCCTCGATCCGGGACACGCGCGGCGGCGGCGGCTCTCGGTGAGGCCCGGCCGGGAGTGGGGCCGGGGTGGCCCCGGGGTCGGGGAGCGGAGCGGGGCTGGGCCGGGCCGCGCTGGCGCCTCTCGCCTGCGACGGGACGGGACGGGACTGGCAGCCACGGGCGTGCGGGCCCGGCGGCTCCTGCCTTGTCGCCGGGCCGGTCAGCGTAGCGCTGAGCGCCCCGCCGCTCTCGGTGGTGGCGGGCGGAGGTCGCCGAGCGGCGCATGGAACCGCTTAGCGTGCGCGAGCCGGTCCCACCCCGCCGGGTATCTGCCCGGGAACGGCGGGCGGGCCCCGGTGCCCCGTGCAGGCCTTGGGCGCTGCCCCGGCCCCTCGCGGGGCCGATGGGACCAGCGGCCCTCGGCGGTGGCGGGCGGTGCTCGGGCCTGTCCGGTTACTTGGCCGTCGAGCGCCGAGCCCATCGCCGCGCGGCATCTTCTGTTGTTTACGGTGCGACTGTGGTCGCCGCTCGGCCTCTTCTACCTTTCTCTTGCCGCAGGCAGAGGAGACTTCCTATCCTAGTCCAGAGTTAGCGTGCTGTGATTAAAGCTCGGACCGTGGTTTTCTCCACCCTTCTGAAAAATAAAGTTTGTATAGTTCGGGGGCAAACTAGTCCGATAATAATTTTTTCCTATGTCAGTATTTAACTTGCTTAGTAAAAATGCGAGGCTAACAATCTTAACGTTTTGGGGTTTTTTTTCCTTGCTACTTTGTATTAGTAAGACTTACTGAAAGTTCTTGAACCTCAAAGAGCATATTGTTGATGTATGTAGAGTCTTGTCCGTGGCACGGGGTCGATTCTTTGCGAGACAGGCATTTTGTGTGTGGAAGTAGGTTGTTCCCCCCCACCAGAGGGTGTAAATGGGTAAGATATTCTGTAAAGGGGCACAAAAGTTTGGATCTATGATGAGCGTGATGGTTTTATTTTGTCCTTTTTCTGAAGTAGGCAGTAACAGCAGCAAAGGCTACTGAGTAAATTTGGAAGTTTGTGTTAACTTTCTGAGTTGATGGCGGTAAAAGGGACATTGCTACCTCTTAATGTCGGGGGTAAATTTGGGGGATTAAATCCAAAACAAAACGTGAAGACCGGTCTTTTTGACTTTTGTGGCATATGCGAGGTAGGATTGAATAGAATTCCTCTGCTTCAACATTCTTTCTGGTGATGTAGCACATAAATAGATTGGGATAGAGAGTATATATTGGCAGTTTGTTGGCAAGGTTGCTTTTAAGGGGATGTATAATGGGATCTTCGTTTTTGAAATGGGTTTTCAGTCTTCTTTGTCTAATTTTTATTTTCTAGTAGACAGATGAGGTTTTAGATGCGTGTCTGCTCTTGTCAGTGTAACTGAAGTCTGTGGAAACCATATATATGAAGCCTGTTATTTCTCATATACACTGAAACTTTGGATGTGGCCTGTCAGTGCTTAACAAGTAAAACGCCTCAAGATTTGGAAAGCTATTTGTAGAACATCAGAAAATCTTCAATGTACTAGTGTACAGCATAGTGTGTGACAAAAGCAAGTCGACTGCATGGCCTGAAAACTCAGGTTTTTTTCAATTACTTGAAAAGTTTCTTGATTAGCCATGTTCTGCAGGAGATGCACTGTTTATTTACCCAGTGAGAAACTGGCATTTCCCTTGAGGCGCATCTCGTAATTAATTGGCTGTTAGCCACAGGCAATGGAATTCATGTATTTGAAGGCATCCTGTAATGTGTCTTTTGGCAGAAAAGGTAACTGAATTTAGTGAACTAAGAATATTTGGATGGTTTATAAGCACAAATAGTTTTCTCAAACTATGATGGGAAGGTTAGTATTAGTACAGTGGACCACCAGGTACCAAAAGCACAACTGAAATTCTGCCGTATGTTCTGTTCATTTACAGCTCTTGCAGGGGCATGGGCTCACAACATATTTACAATTGCTCCCTGTATAATCGGGTTAAAGGAGAGGTGTTTTGGTTGTGTTAGGTTTTTTGGGTTTGGTGGTTTTTTTCGGTTTTTTCTTTCTTTTTTTTTTTTTTTTTTTTTTTTTTTTTTTTTTTTTTTTTTGTTCCACAGGTATCTTTTTCAATGGTTCTGCATCTCCTGCATGTGAACAGACTAAAATCTGAAGTCATGTGTACACATTCACTAAAGTCCTGCAAGTCTTCTAACATGATTAAGATAATTAAGGTGTACATGTTGGGAATACTAGAGGAAAATTGGACTGAATATAGGAATATTTTTGTGTGTGTGCATATTCACTGAGTGTTAATGGTCCCTTTTAAAAAGCTTTCTCTGACATAAATTTAGTTGCTGTTTGGAGGGTGAATTAGGGAATATGGCCATCCATGCAATATTGGCTTAAAAAAAAAAGTTGAACGCATTTAAAATATGTGTTGTCCTAGGAACTGCATAAATTGCTCAATCTGGTGTTTTTAAAGAGCTTCAATGCATACGCTTATAGTGGTAGTAGACTGCAATACTTCTTACAAGTAATCAACATATTGAGAGGTTGTGAAATTTTGCTTAATTCTTAACCAGTGTATAAGTGTTTGTTTTAATAGAGTGGTGACACTGGTCTCACTAATTCTGTGAGCTTGTTAAGTGGAAGTTAACATTCTACTCTTTTGGCTGTCAAAAAGGCTTGTTAGCTACAATGTGGAGTTGAGAACGAATTGGTCTGACTTCTCCCACTGCCAGTTACCGGCTCTTACTTCAAATGCGTAGAAGTGCAGTTACAAGGAGGATTAAAAACCTTCATTGGAATTTGACCACGTGGCTAATGAAACTGTGAGTTTAGATACAGTTTGACAATGAAAAATAAACTCTCACTTTGAGTACCATTCTGGTCGAATGGAGAATCCTCTCCTGAATTTGAAAGCACCACTCGTGCAATCAGTATGTCTAGAACCGTTCTGTGTCACGCAGTAGTGAATGACCTGTGCTCTGCGTATTTTTTCTATAGTTGTGGTCACCACGCTTGACTGTTACTAAGGCAGTGAAGGCACAGAAATACTCCTTATTTTATACTGGAAATGAAAATCTGACTTGTGGAATGAGCCACTGGCTCTTCCTTAGCTCAGTTCCATGTTGCTGGCTGTTCCTGCTGTTGTCTAGATGTTTTATAGTGGCATCACTGCAAAACTGAGATGACTTTGTTAAATTCTGTGCCCGTGTTGCTTTTGTGTGGAATGCTGGCTTCCAGTGGGAACTTACCCTAAAAGTAACATTTCTTATTCTCATTTGCCAGAAATGGGAGCAGTGCAGGTGTTTGCCTACAGGAGAAAGCCATACCTGATCTGGTGTAGGAAGGAGATAAACAGAATGTATATTAGTTGAACAAATAGGAAGTCTGAGCACTTTTTCCATTACTAATAGTCCTTCTGTTGTCAAGCTACTGTCAAAGTTGCTTCTAAGATGGGGTTCAAATATAAAGCAATAAGGTAAGGATAGGATTTTGTAGGTCCAGTCCAGTAACTAAGAGCTTGATGACATGGGTAAACTTGATGTTATTCCTGATGTTAAATTCTGCAGGTTGTGCAAAAACGTGTGTCTTGGTTATTGAAGTGAAAATCAGAGGTCAAAATAATTCTTGAGTGAGTATGGCTTATAAACACATAATATAATGTGTTGTTTACACTACGAGTAAAAGTACATACTAACAGCAATTAATTTTGTTTCAGAGGGACTCTTGAATATGTCTGGCATAGCTCTTAGCAGACTTGCACAGGAGAGAAAAGCCTGGAGAAAAGATCATCCATTTGTAAGTATAAAAACCACCAAATTTCTGACTCTTCATTTTTTTCAGTGTTCTGGTACTGATTTTTTCTTTACCCTGGTAGGATTTTTTTAAAAATTACAATTAATTTTTAAAAATTTTTTAAAAGCCATTTAAAACTATGTAGTGTTTAAAACTATGTAGCACAAAAAGAAGTAACTTTCCGTAAAGATAAATATATCATGAAGTATTTTACGTACATCTTCTAAAATCCTCACCCTTCGTCTTTTTGCCTTGGTCCAGGGATTTGTAGCAGTACCTACAAAAAATCCGGATGGCACAATGAATCTAATGAACTGGGAGTGTGCTATTCCAGGAAAGAAAGGGGTAAGACTTACTGTTCTCCTGCCTTCTCATTTATGGTGAAAAGTAACATAAGTTCTTTATGCATTACACTGACAATTGAAAATAGAATATAACTTACGTGTAGTTTAATGACAAGGTTTGTATCCTGCTGCTACTTTAGGATTAAAAGTGCTGTGGACTAGGAATATTGGGCAAAGCACGCCATAGGCTTGTTCGACTGTTGGCACTTAGCAGCTTAAGAATACAAGTTTTCAGAGGAGTGTTTTAAGAGTCTTGCACTGAACAAAGTGGAGTTTGTCTTCATGTTAGGATTTATTGTGACTTCTTTTTTTTACTAAATGCTGTTTTAAGCCCTAAAGCTTGAAAATAATTACTACCAAAACATTGCTTTTACTGGGTTAACTGCCTGTACAGTTGGGTTTTTTTTGTCCAAACAATAGTGAGATCCTTCAGCCCTACAGAAGTGCCATAGCACCATTTTTGTATTTTGGATGTCATGGAAAATAATTTATGTTATCAATTTGGAATCTCATTGCCTTCCATTTTATGGGGCTTTCTCTTTTTGTTTTGGGAAAAGGAGAATCATATTGTTTCATTTTACCGGATTTCACTTGTGCTTTTGTGTCACTTTTCTTGGAACAACAAGGAAAAGGTCTGTAGAGACCAGAGTTGCTAATTTTTATCAACTTGATCTGGTTCTAGAGGATAAGACAAGTGATCACGTTTAAGTGAAAATAACCATTAATGCATGAAATTTCTTTGATTTTGTAAACTGTCATTATAACATCTCATTCTGAGCAGAATCTTTGTTCAGTTTTTCAAGATGTAACTTAGCCTGTGCATATTATTCTTGAATTCAGTGGATGCAATTGCTTCTTTTGAAATACTGCTACCAATTACGCATTGGTTTTAATTCTTTTGGGTCTTCAGTGTTTCGCATTGGGCGTGGGACTTTTTTGCATTGTCTTTTCTACTGTCTTTTGCTAATTTGCTAAATTCCCTTATGATCTTGTTTCTTAGATTCTGAGAAGACTCTCTGTAGGCGAAACCTGCAGGTTCTCTACTGCTGCTTTAGTTGAATGCTGAACCTAGCATTGCTGTTAACAGTTACAACTTAGTTTTGGTAGTTGCCTGCACAGCTTAAGTTAGTTCTTAGAGAAACACCAACAAATAATTAAACGGCGTAAGGAAAAACTCATCCTCTTGTGTTCTGCCAAAGCAAGATTATCCCCCCTAAAGGTTTACATACCTTATCAAGATGTCACCTTTAAATACTTAGGTAAAATTTTTATGCCATACAAAATCTTCATGCTACTGCTTTGAAGTTTTGTAGACCATAAAATGGAGCAAACTGGGCCTTAAAGCCAGCCTCATGTCTCCTAGAAAATGTGTCACACCAGGAGAAGATCAGTTATGCTGATGTGATTCCCGCTAATGAAAAAAAATTATTTTTAACAAGAAACAGCGTGACTTGCTCATCTCTACCAGACCGAGCAGTTGCTCTCCATTGCCTTTGTGTTTTGAGGCATTCTGTACTGTAGCTGCTTCCCCTGAGACGAGTAGTTGAAACCACCAAAACGCTTGTCAGCCAGATGAAAAATAGAAATGGTGTTAGTCCTGGGTTGGAAACTCTGTTCACTCTTTTGACAGCAAATCACTTGTTAACTACCTAAAATTTGACTCAAAAAACATCTGCAACTAGTCCCACAATGCAGTATGGTCTTGACGATACTACTGTCATACTGTTAGCCTTAGTAAGGTTTTTGAATGTCTGCTATCTTTCACCCGTAAGGTATGTTGCTCTATCAGAGACATGATAAAAACTTCACCAACAGTTCTGTTCTTCTGCTTAAATTATTAAAAGCTATTTGTCTTCCCCTGTGGCTGAAAGCAAACAAAATAGGTAAAGTTTATTCTGTCAAAAAGCTCCTATTTTCTAAAAGAGAACTCCTCTGAGAAGGTATAGAGAATAGATTTTTCTAGTTGTTGACAACTGACTACAGCGATTTAGAAAAAGTTCTTTAAATACACTATAGCAGATATAATCAAACTCATTCATTTCTGGAAATGTGTTATCTTATTAATTCCTAGCATGGTTTTCTTCCTGTTCCAGCTTGAGACTTTGCGTAATGCATGCCAATGACAATGGAGCGATTTTCTCTTTTCACGTGGGTTTTTTGGGTGTTTTGGTTTTTGTTCAGTTAAAAATTACATAATTCAGATAGGAAACAATTAAGGTTTGTTTCTCAGGTGGTCTTCAAACGTATCTGTCTCTCTGTGAGGATGAGATTTGATCAGTTTTGCACTTAAGATGTGAGACCATCTCTTCTCCAGTTGTTTTAAAGAATCAATCCAACATTTACTTTCATTGCAGTGTTTCCGTAGCAAGGGCAAGATACAGAGAAGCGGTCTGAATTTTACAGCTGTAAAAATCTTTTCTGTATTTCTACACCTCTTAGCAGAACTCAGTTTGTCAAAAGATGGGCTTTTTCCTTTGTTTACATGTTTTGTATGTGTGAGACAGTCTTTTTCTCTGTTGCTGTATGTTTTTTCTTGTTCATGTGACCCTTTTGAGTAGCGCTGTCTTACTCGGTCTGCTCTGTGTCATGGGAACTGCTCCTATCGGTGCTCTTCCCAGTTTTGGATTAGGATAAAGAGCTTCTTAGAATTTCTTGTTATACAGAAAAGATGGAATCCATGAGATTACATTCTACCAAATGCAGACAGGGTTAGTATAGACTAGTGAATCTCATTAACTGTAGCAGTACTGGAGTGCTGTCCACATTTTTAGTTTATTTGTGGTTTTATTAGCCGTTCTTATAAGGCACAATAGAAGCCGTTTACATCCATGTGCTTAAGGCATGTGCCAGTATCCTATCTTCTCAAACTTAAGTGGGAGTACAACAGACTCTTCCTCATTGTATGTGTCTCATGTAAAACTTCAGAAGTGTTCTGTTCTTATGTAGTGTGAAAATTTTGCTTTTATATGGAATTATTTGTGATGATCCTGACTGTGTCGATGACTCGGTGTCACTTACTAGTTGTAATGAAGAAAGAAACCCCTTCCTTTCCACTTCAACTCATTATATAGGTAGGATAGCTTACCTTGGTCTAGACAGTGTGCTACAGTGCCGGACAGCTATTTTCTGCTGTGTAGCTGAAGAATGTCTTGTGCTTTGCCTGAGAAACTGTATTCTTGGTAAGATTTTCTCCACAATTTTGACTTATCCTTGCTGTAACTGAAGCTCTGCCGTAACTTTTTATAGACACCATGGGAAGGAGGCTTATTTAAACTACGGATGCTTTTCAAGGATGATTACCCTTCTTCACCCCCAAAATGTAAGTAAAATTATTGAAAAACACAAGTTTATTAGAACAGTGTTGAATTAGCCCATGAGGTTCTACAAACGGTAATTACTTTCTTACAGTTTTGGTTGATCTTGGTTTTTTTTTTTTAAAGGCACATTGCTTTTTCTTTTTTCCCACCCCCTCTGCGTTCAGAGAGTTGTGATGAAATCCACTAAGTGCTCAGTATAACAAAATTGGGAGGGGAGGGAGATTGCTGTGTGGGTTCCCTCAGTTTGAGAAAAGCATTGCTTAAAGTGTTCACTACATTATCAGCACTCCTTGGAAACTCATACGTGGGCATGCTTAGAGTAAATCCTTACTCATGTCCTTACCATTAAGTTGGTCTTCTAAGCTAGGAACTCAGGAGACAAGAACTTAGGGGAAAAAAGGGTTCTATAACTTAAACCTTTTAATCGACTTGCTCTAAAGCATTAATCTGTTCTCTTTCTGCTGCTGTGTATAACAGATCTTCAGATACCTAGTTTTCTTATTAAGTTTTTGAGCTGAATTTTCCTTACACCGTCTCAAACTTACCTGTTACAGAAACCTGAAAACTTCTGTTGCTTTGCACAGTTTCTTGGTGCTTGAATTGGCTACCATCTCAAATCAATGACAGTAATTACAAATCACTCTTTTGACAGTGATTCATCTCTCATCACATTAGTGCATTTCAGCTCTATCAACTCTTGGCTACTCCTTTTGTTTGTTACCACCTAAATACATGTAACACAGGGGGAAACATCTAACTGAAAAAAATCATTTCACATTGCATTCTCGAGAAATACCGGTTATCACATCCTGGCAGCGTTAAAGGAGTTGTCACGCCTTAAGATAAGGTGTATGTGTGACTGGTAAGATTCCCTACCGCTGCAGCCTCTGAAGTAGTACTGAACTTCTTTGGGCCGCCAGACTGTTACGTCTTTCGAACACCCGCAATGTCAGATGGATTGAAAATTGCGGTAATATCTAGGTATCTCATGTATTGCAAAAGGAACGTTCATTACTCTACTCAAGACTCTGGCTGTTGCATTTAAGTCCTGTAGAGATTTTAAAAAATGCCGGACTATAGATCGAGTGGTGGAAGGAAAGGTGCACAATGCTTTAGTTAGTCTTGTAATTCAAACTTGATTCCTTTTGTTCAATTTGTCTTGATTATACATAGGAAAAGATGAAACTGAAAAAAATGCTAGGAACTTAAGTCTTCCTTGTATGAAACTTTCATTATTTTAAAGTGAGGAGAGAAAAGATGAGTGAAGGGCACTATTTTTCCTTTACATAGGTAGTATGTGAGGCTAAAAAGCTAGACATGTTTTTGAAAGGTCTTTATCACAAAGGTACTAGAAATTACTTCATCATTTTCCACTCCTAAAGCAAAAGATTACCAGTCAAAAAGATGATGTTAGATTGTCCGGATTAATATAGCAGATCACAGATGTGATGGAGTTCCTGCTTTAAGTGTGGGCTGAGACAAGAAGAAAACTGATATTAATAGCTCCAGAAATCTGTGGGGTTTTATTTGGGGGTTGGGGGTGTCTTTTCCCAGTGTCGGTTTGGGGATTTTTGGGTTTTGTTTTCCCCTACTGATCTAACCCAACTGTCTGATCTTCCTCTTAGCGCTGTATACAAGTAATTTTCTCTTCTTTATCAGGTAAATTTGAACCACCGTTATTCCACCCAAACGTGTATCCTTCAGGCACCGTGTGTCTCTCCATCTTAGAGGAGGATAAGGACTGGCGGCCAGCAATCACAATTAAACAGGTCATTAGTTGTACTTAGGCATATTCTTAAACCCTTTTGCTTTGCTTACTTACCTAATGCAAATATAAGATGTTCACTGTGTGTTCCTACAACTGGTTTTTAAGGGTTTTTCACTGAATGTCTTTTAGTAATATCGATAATATATGCCTCTGTTACTTCTATTCCTTTTTTCCGTAGATCTTGTTAGGAATACAGGAACTTCTAAATGAACCAAATATTCAAGACCCCGCTCAAGCAGAGGCTTACACAATTTACTGGTAAGTGTCTTTGCATATCGGCTTGAAAGCTGTCATATGGCCTACAGTTCCCTGTTGCTTGTAGTATAACATGCATATGTTTTTAAGAACGACCAGGGGAATTTTCTTACCTTCGTGACGGTATCCTGTGGAGATTGTGCTAAACTTGAACAAAATGATAACTTCATGGCTATTAGGCTACTGGAGCTTTTAATAGCAAAGCAATAGCAATAAAGTGTGAAGACTCCTTAGATCATGATTTTCATCCTGGTTCTAGCCCAACACAGAATCCTTTCCCCTAAAGGCTGAATAGTAGCAGCGAGGCATAATGGTGTCATGAGACCAGGAGGAGACTGAATTAGGCAACAAGTCACGTTCATCAGTATGGGAGTAATTTACTTCTGCCCACTAGTGGGTACCTGTAAGCACTTGTGGCCGAAGGATAAAGGAGAGCTGTGGTCACTGTAGGAAACATGGGATTTTGGGAGAACTGCATCTTCCAAAAGAACAGGTTGAAAAGTACAGAATGCCTGTCATTTTAGGAGAATGACATTTAGGAGAATGCATTGCTTAGGAAGGGGGATAATTTGTGAGCTAAAGAGACTTTTTTGTTTTGGGGGGTTTTTTTAGGCTTACTTTTAAAAGTTTGCCCACCACTGAAAATGGATGTCTGTTCTATAATCTTGAGGGAAGCAAAACGCTTTAAACAAATGCTTTTGGCACTGGCAGCTATTGAAATAATAACCGAGATGGAAATGTGGAGTTACCGTTGTGGACAGAAGAGACCTCCAGAAGAGTGCCAAGTTTGAAAAATAACGTTTTATGTGACTGCACGTGCAAGCTGTGCAAGAAGTGTTTGTTTTTTTTTTTTAATAGGATCCTAGTGAAAAGGAAACACAGGGATGGGTAGAGTGGCTTGCACGTAATTAATGGCCTCACTCCGTGTTCTTTCTTAAAAGTACTTACCGAAGGCTCGATGGAGCTGAGTGCATACAGAAGATGGTTAAGTGGCCACAGTTGTAGGAGCCAGGAATAATGAGGCAGGCCTCAATAATATACTTCTATACATGCATAGATAGTCTGTGTTTTATTTATTTTAATCACCTCCTGCACACATGTATATACAGAACCAGTCTTGGCTAGTCTTGTTCCTGCTTTAAATGCTTCTGGGGGTGGGGGGAATATCTATTGAGCTTAAAGTATTACATGATTTTTGTTACTTCAAGTATATATAGGCTCCCGCTTATCCTCTTCATGTCTCTTGGACATGCAGAGTATTTCAGATGGGTTACTGTTTTTCTGCAGTCTGAGAGTGTGTCTCTCTCGCTACTTAGTGAATATCTGATAGAAATTAAACAGAGCAGGATTGTGCATGCATCTGTAATGTTGGCAGTTGATAAAGACGGCAGAAGATGCAGCATTGTTTACATAGGTGTCTTTCAGTCAAGTTGTTAAACTTTCGAGAATAAACGTATTCAAAATGAGAGGTATTCTCGGGATTCCTTTGGTAGCGTTGTTCAGTAGTTTTAATGCTCTTAATGTGCTATACTGCTTCCTCTTCACTGCAGACATTCGGGGTCTGCTGCGGTAGGCGTTCTTCTGTGCGGATTCTGCGGGTGCGAGACTTAACAGCTAGACTGTGTTCTCGTGTGACAACGTAGTATAACTTACAGAAGAAAAGTATTATAAAGTTTATAAATACGTTCCTGAGAAGAGAGTCCCTTCAGTCTCTTTGCTGGGAATTGCTCACTGCTTGTGGCCAAAATTGGTTTCATTTCTTCTTCCCCCCCAGTCTGTCAAGTTCTGAAGATATAATTTGCTGCCTTTTTTTTTTCACTGCAGCAAGCCTTCACAGATGAAAATAAGTTAAATTTACTGCAAAGCTGTCTGTAAAATCTAGTCATTCTAAACTACCTTTGGCAGAAGAGGAATGGTTACAAATTTTTGTTTTGCTCAGCTGGCATTTCTGACAGCTAATACAAAATGGAAAACGGAATGTAAATGGATGCTTTACCATGCTACTACTATCCATTGTTGGCAGAATGGAAAACAAAGAACTTGCCGTTTTACATCTTGAGTCCGAGGCTTAGTGATTGGATGTAGTTCTCTCAAGTAGTACTCGCTGGTTTAATCAATCTGTAGCAAGTATGCTACACTTAGCTATGTAGAGCTAGCTTTTTTTTTCCCAACTGAAGAGTTGGATAAACCTAAATCTGTGAGTCAAGATCTGTAGAGATAAAGGCTAAAATGACCACACCATTATTTTCCTGTTCCATAGGAGTGTTTCCGTTCTCTCTCCGAATCACTAAAGATGGTAATTTAAAATCGTATGAAGTACACTGGCTTTTAGTGAACTGCTCTCCTCACTTTGTGCTGTTAGGATATTGGAATTTGTTGTTAATGACCTCAGGTCTTAATGGGAGTGGGGAGTAGAAAACCTCAGATGAATGAGAGAATGTTTGCACTTGAGGGTACAGTTGGCCTTGAGAAGAGCAGGTGCAAACCTGTTTGAAGAGACTGGTACAGTAGGAAGTCAGTGCAATCATTTGACAACAGGCGATGGTTGGGAAGTAACTAGTTGAACGGTACCGTACTTCCGTCCAAAGGAAATTATCGGAATAATGGTCCAGAAAATACTTCAATTTATTGTAGTGTTCAGTGAATTCTTATCAAATGGGTTTGCCTTCGGCAATGACTTACTCTTCTATTTCTCTTCATTATGAAACTAACTCTGTAATACAGCCTCTGATTTCTCAACTATAATTACCCTTTCTCTTTTCAGCCAAAACAGAGTGGAATATGAAAAGAGGGTTCGAGCACAAGCCAAGAAGTTTGCACCATCATAAGCATTTGTCATGCGGCATCTTAAAAAGGAAGGGATTGGTTTGGCAAGAACTTGTTTACAAAACTTTTGCAAAATCTAATGTTGCTATGTACAATTAATATCCACTTAAGGGGAGGGGGTTGTATGTGTGCCATTTTCCATATTCGCCAGTTGTATACAGTTCTAAATTTGCTGAATTGCCCCCAGTTTTTTCATACAGGGTCTCTTCCTTCAGTCTTTTGTATTTTTGATTGTTATGTAAAACTTGCTTTTATTTTAATATTGATGTCAGTATTTCAACTGCTGTAAAATTATAAACTTTTATACTTCTATAAATTCACTAGTATCTCTAGTTACTTTGCTATCTGATGCAGGCATGCTTTAAAATGTTAGAACTATATTTAGCCTCTAGCTGGCTGTATGAAAAAAATCATGCCCTCCACCCCCTTCCCTCCCTGAATTTGTTTTTTCTATCTTTCAGAAACTAGGTTGTTATTGCTTAAGAGCCTCTGAGATCCAAAGTTAGCCAGCATCTTTATTCTGCATCACTTTCTTTGTGTTTATATGGCATTCTGTCTGTGTTGCTGTTTAGAGTAAATAAACTGTTTATATAAAGGGCTTTGTTTCATTTATCCTCATTAAGATTATTAAAAGACTGCCATTTAAATGGCTCTGAACACAATTCAGTGCAAGTCCTGTTTTTAAGGCCTGAGATGCTGCATTTGCCTTTTGGTTAGATGTTGCCTCCATTTGTTTTGCCTGTCCTGACCTGGAGCACGAATGCGGCCCTTCCTCGGGCCATGCATGGTAACTGCAGCAAGTCAATCTTGATCGGTTCCTTAAGCAGCGTATGGAATTCTGACTCGCTAGAGACCAATTGCTAACTGCGCATAAGGGGATCGGCATACCGGCGTGACAATGTTAATATAAAATAACACGAGCACGAGGCTCACATGAACAACAGAAGCTACCCAAGGAATGCTGAGGATTTTTAATGGTACGTGTTTATCAGAAATAATTCTGCGCCTTCTTCCATCTGTTAATGCATATAGCTTTTAGGAAAAGGACATGCTCTATGCAATTACAATTTCCTTCTGTAAAGGAAATGTTAAATTATATACGTTATTTTCATGTATGTCAAGCTCATATGCCCTCTATTAAACTTCCACTGCTTTTTTTAATTGTATTTTTTTAGTCAAAATCATTCTACAAAACAAAAAAATGTGAAAAGCTTTGTTTCATCTGAGCTTAGCTTCTTCAGTTCTTGTTACTAAAAAATTGGCTACTGCTTGACGCTTAAGCGATACAGCTCTGTTTTCAGGTCTGTTTTGCTTGTCTGCATTTGATTAGCTTTATAATATAAAAGCATTCCCCTAAATTAGAATAGCTAACAGCCTCACATCATTGTCAGTCCTTTAAAAATTGTGTTGGATTGCTTTCTTGTCACTATCTAGAAATTCTTGCTGAAACATCACATTTGGGAAAGATTTCATGGGTGGGAAAGTTATTGAGAAACTGAATCAACGGGAAAGTTTCCTCGTATAATTAATTTACTTGCGCTTCTTTGTTTTTAAAACGGAAATTGCGTATTTGTACCACTCAAACTGCTGCTGTTACTCCCAGCTCTAGCTCTAGTAGGGCTAGCATTTAATCCCTCTAGTAGTAGAGGGTCAAGAGGAGAAAATCCGGTGACTTGAAGAATTTTCATTTGTGAAAGTGAGTCTACAAACTGTCCTTAGTATCTCCAATTCTACTGAAGGGCTGCTAAAGTTTATGTTTCAGTCGGGTGCTTGAAACTCCAAAGAGTATTCTATTTAAATATACAGAAAACAACAGCTGACAGCTCATTTTCACTATATGAACTGGCAGGTGTATGGAAAAGCAACCTGAGATACTAGTGCTGGTATGAGTCTGACACAAACCTTTAAGAGCCAGACACTGTGTATTTCTGACTTGGTACAGTGCCACTTCGAGTGATAAGAATACGCCAAGATAGCACTGATGAACCTGTGACCTGAAATTTCACAGTACAGTTCTGAATATAAAGTGCCAAAGCACTGTGTGTTGCTTAGGACTGTATCAGAGTAAATAAAACGAGCAATTAAAGTTCCTGAAAAGACATACTGAGATGTTACAGCAATTCCAGGAAGCATTTTTTTCCCTTTTAAGCTTAAGTAATCCGTTTATCGTAAATAGGTGAAGTAGTTGAAATACATATGGCAAGGTTCAAGCCTGCAAAAAGTCAGAGACTGCTTATGTGGCAGGTACCGTGAAGAAGGCAAGAGCTTAGTCACGTTTTCCTGTTGAAATACAGACCA
The DNA here is from genome assembly GCA_036630365.1 of Acanthiza pusilla. Lineage (NCBI taxonomy): Eukaryota > Metazoa > Chordata > Aves > Passeriformes > Acanthizidae > Acanthiza > Acanthiza pusilla. Next base: position 49,496 of record JAXCHO010000030.1, on the reverse strand, counting down.
GAAGTTAAGAAAGTTTACCTAATATACTATTGGTTTAAAATAATCCCGGTAAACCACTTTCCAGATGCTCTGATTAGAATATAGGGTTGTTTATTTTTTAACTTGCAACTAAGATTCAAGCTCCTTGCAAAATAATTTAACATTCCATACTTACCTAAAAATTACATAACCTAGAGCCCTCGTGCATGAAAAGACTTACAAACCTGCATAGAGACTGAGGTTTGCTAAGCACCGAGCTACAGGTGAACAAGACACACTCAAGTGTTCACAAGAAAATTTCTTTATAATAAAGATGTTACAACTCTTCGGGATTATTTGGGATTTTTATTCCTTGTGGTATTTTTATTTCTTCTGGACCACTCTCATCATTGCTTTCGCTGCTTTCAGTGACATCATCTCGATTGCTCACAGTGTCCTCCTCAGAGTCTTCCTTACTCTGTGTTAGACTAGAAACATTTTTCAGGATTATAAAAGCAAAATAAATTACAGTATTAAAAACTAATATTTAAATTAAATTTCATTACCCTGAGGAATTGACTGGCCTGTTGGGATTAGAAAATTCTTTTTCTAAGTCAACAGCAAATGGATCTGGAAAAAGAAGGAAAAATTGCAGGTGATGAAAAAAGCATCTTTTTAACCATTTGCCTTCAGTTTCATAGATTGGCAGGGAGGGGAAGGCACAAAAAGACTGGTTCAGATTTATCGTAAGTTTATCACAGTTGTTGATGAGAAACTAGGGGAGGTGAGAAAATAACCCAAATCCTGCCTGTCCATTCTAGGCTTTTCACTGTTTTCCCTCACCCCCCTGTAAGGGGTTCAATAGCTCTTTAGAGTTTAGAATCTCTAACTAGGTTTCTAAGGCTTTTGGTAAGAAAACACGGATGGTCTCTGAATGATTAAGTTCCAAAAGGGCTATCTAGTTAGCTGATGTCCACTGAGAAGTGAATTACACCCATCCAGGTTTAGCTCTTGCTGAGTAAGGGTAGGGCTGGGCTTACTTTGGTTGAGGTAGCTGGGAAGAACCGCTGCCTCAGGAAAGTAAAAAATGGCACGATAGTGTTGGTTCTGCAGTTCAACCAGAAAATACATACAATCGTAGGTGGAACTATGCTTTACCTGGCATAGTTGTGTTACCCCTTAAGAGCTGTCTGTAACCAGTTAGGCTTCTACCAAGCAAGAGGATGGTTTAATTCAGTATCATGGCAAAGAGATCAAAGTTTAAAGCAACTAAAAGCTATTGGCCATCTTACAGTATGAGCCCCTGGCTTATTTTACAGGGATTAATCATTGTGAAAGGAAAATGTTAATTAGGATAATCTCTTTTCATATGCTCTCGATTATTTGCCTGCCTTTGTGCTGTCTTGAATGAGACCAAGCACTCAGCTGCAAATACAGCCTGGGATTCCAATACCGCAATCCAGTAAATTAGTGGAAGACTTTGGGAATAAACTACTTGTACTTATTGCAAATTATTTTAATTATCTTTAGAGGTCTGACTTCAAGCATCTTGATTGGGGACTATATAAATATGTCTATTCAAGGTCCTTCTTAGATTTATGTAGAACTAACTTGCTGTCTGACTGCATGCCTTTATTTCTCTCCTAGTTCCTTCTCAACTACTAGTCTTTTTACTCTGCTTTTAATATCTGTCTATAAAACAAGGAAGCATCATATTTTCTTCCTAAGTTTTCTAATTTGGTTAGCTGAATAAGGCCAGCTGCCTCACAGTTCAGCTGTGAATGCACTACTCTATGCATTAAATTGCTTTAGTAATTTTCACCTATTTTAATTGGAAAAAAAGTGGGCAAATGGGTACACTTTCTCAGCACAGTAAAAAGACAGAATGACACATATCAACAAGGCACTTACCTTTCACCTTGCTAATATTTTCATGAGACGTGAGGAAAAGACTTAAAGAAACTAGTCAGAAAAAGGACATGTAGTGTCTGTGCGATTTTCTCTTACCTACTTCTTCGTCTTTTGTTTCTTGGACACTGGCTAAAAAGTCCTTCTCAATGCTTAGCACGTCATCCTGGCAATGACAGGCTGCGTATTTTTCCAAGAGATTTTTGTTCAGGTCAATAAATGCCTTACCCCATTTAAATTTCGTTAGAAGAATGGTGGCTAGATCTGGGAATCCTAAAACAAAAAATAAATTATCAGTTTTCTTCTTTAGCGTGGGATTTCACTCGGCTTACGCGTTTCTAGTTCAGTACATGCCTACGTATCACTACAACAGAGAGGTGTTTGCCAGTATTTTTTTCAGTGTTTGGCGATTAAAACTTTTGGAAAGACTACAAGTACTTCCAAATTTCAGTTTAACTTGAAACATGGGACTGAATCCCAGAATAGGTCATAGCCTTTGAGTGAGTCTTACATAAAAATATCATATATACAGGTAATGAGTGATTCAACCTTTAGGTCCCACAGTCCTTCAGTACAAGACTAATTGTAGATGCAGCATTTTCAGAAAGTAACATTTGTCTGCAGTATGGTAGAGCATTTCTCTTCTGTTGTCAAAGTTCCATAATGAGTCTGCAAAACATCACGAGAGGGGGCAATTTCTTTTGTTTTTACCCAGACCTCGCCCTATTAACAGCCAGCTGCTACTTCTCATTAAGGCAAAGGTGCCTAAGGATTTGTGTTCGGTCTTCTCTGTCTTTCTTTAATGGTTTTTCTAACATTACACACCATCCAGACAAAACGAAGATTATCGGTTTGTGTCCTGTTTAGTAGCTGACACGAATACTCACAGATACCTCAGTGCCACCGATACAAGCACTTGGAAAAAAACTAGATGATCTGATCCCAAACTCAACAAAGTGATCACCAGTGTGACAGCATTACAGTTTATTTTGTCACAGACCATCTTTTCTGATTTATTGAGGATGTAAGAATTGCTAGCAACATACTTCATGTCAGACAAATTGAGCCTACCGACAATGCAAAACGCTGCAGCAAAAGCTTCCACGCAGGACAGCTTGCACGGCCGACCATAGTTTACAGGATTTGCAGCCACCAAGTAAGGCAGCAACCGCAGATGACTCCCTCTCATTCTCTTAAAGGGAGTTTCTTCTAATTTGGCCCATGAGCAGTCTATGACTGCAATTCCACTCTGAGCAATGACATGCCTGGGAAAAAAAAAAGGCCACCATATTTGAAAAACCATCACCATTATACTGATGAAGTGAGAATTCCAATTACTGCTATATACTGGCAACAAACTTGCATACGACCCCTGCTTTTGTCAATCAAAACCCATATGCTTTACAATAACCTAAAACAGAGATGCAACGAGAAAGAACAGTAGCATGGTTTTCCTTCAAACATGCAAATGGCAAAAAAAAAGGTTTATTTGTATGTTTCTAAAGGAAACATGAATAATTCTAGGTTTAAAAACATGACAGAGAAGTTGTGGTTAATAATAATGGTCACATTCTTAAAAGTACACCAAAGTTCAGATTTAGGTTCTCTGCTAGCTTCTGAAGACAAATCTCTCCTCTGAGTAAGTGCATAAAGAATTCTGCAGGCACATTTGAAGAAAATTCTCATTTCCCGCAAAAAGTTTTTCTAGTTAGAAGATTGTGTTGCCTAACCGAAGAACTTAAATACGGCATACTAAAAGATACAGTAGCTATAAGCCCGTGCTCTGAACAAATTAACATACAAGACGCACCCCTTGATTTTTCAACAGGATCTACAACTGCTTTTCTCATCTGATACCAGCTGCGTAAAAATGTTAAGCTGATTTGATAAAACGGCTCTATTTCTCATGTTCACGCACTGGTGTAATGTAATAAGAAGGTAAATTTTATTCCGTGTCAGAGTTCTGGCCATGAATCAGTGGTTAAAATGCTCTCCCTAATACAGCATCAGGACGGTATTTGAACCAATTGCTCTCCCTCACAGTCTGCGGCCCGACCCGAATTTTGCCAACAGGCACCGAGCCCCCACCTGTCAGCTGGAGAGACATACTCCGTGGCCAGCGGACTGAGGACGACGCCCGGGAATCTCTGGCGGAGGCGCAGGGTTCGCAGCAATCCTTTCCGGGCCAGTTTTCTCCCGGTGCATTTCTTGGGATCGCAGTGTCCGAGCTCCCACATGGCAAGGGGGCAGGGGAACTTGGCCTCCCGAGCGCCCCCATCCGCGGCCCCCTCGCCCTCCAGGCAAGCTGAAAACAGCAGGTGTACATCAGTGCCCGGCGGCGACGCGGCACAGCCCGGCAGGACCCACCTGCCCAGGCCCGCGTCCCGCGGCGCCTCACGCACCTCTCAGCGCGGCCTCCGCTTCCGCCGCGAAAGCCTCGAGGCTGCGAGCGCCGCGCCGGCCGCCGCGCCGGCTCCCACGCCGGCCGCGCTCCATGGCCACGCTCGGCGGAGACACCGCCCCGGCGGCGTCGCGCACTTCCGCTTCCCGCGGAAGAGGTGATGGCGGCCCGGCTGCTGCTGGCGGCGCTGAGCGCGGCGCTGGGTGAGTGCGGGACGAGCGAGCGCGCCGGCGGCTTGGTCTGTGCCCCGCGGCCAACTGCTCTCTCCTCGCAGGTCTCTTCGTCTCGGCGGGGAAGATGAAGATCGTGGAGGAGCCGAATACGTTCGGGTACGTGGCCGCCCGCTCGCCATGTCCCGCGATCCACCCGCACTCGGCGGGCTCGGGTCTGTCTGCCGCTGTGCCCGCTCCAGCTCGTTTCTTCCTCCGGGGATGGGGCGCCGGGCCGGGGCGCTGCTGCAGACCCCGGGGTTGGCCCGCGGGCTGCGGCCGCCGATGTTGGGACACACAGGTAGGGGAGGATGTATCCACGACCAGATGCGTAACAGCCTTAAACGTTTAACTTTCCTTCTTTTGAAAGGTTGAATAACCCATTCTTGCCTCAAACAAATAGGCTGCAGCCAAAGATGTCCCCGTCTGCAGTATCAGGTATATGCAAGCTTACTTTCTTTTTGTACACTTTTCATCACTTAGCAACAGTTGTTTGCCAAGCACATAGTCTACTTTGACTTTTTGCGTGCGATTTTATAAGCATCATGGAAAATAAGCATGGGCAAATATACTTTACTGTGCTCCTGAAGGGTTAAAACCTAGAATAATTTCACTGGTGGTTCCAGGTCCCAGTGCTGTTTATACTGTTTTTGTGACAGTAATATCCTTATGTTTTATTCTGTGTTTTTTAGCCTGTCACAGATCCTTTTGACCCACAGTAAATACTTTTTTCTTCTTGACATATAAAAGTCATCCCATCATCTAATAGTACTTAATACCCAAAACCAGTTTTTTAAAAAAGTCCTAAGAGTAGCCTTGGAACCAGTCCGAGGGGCTTCATTTCACACACAGCCTAGGTGTTGCAACATAAATACACCACTTAAGCAAAATAAACAGGATGGTAAAAAAATTCTAGGCCATCTATGGAGGAGAGCAGATAAACGCTGAAGGCAAAGACTAAGGAAAAGGGAGTAACTTGTCTTTCTGCTGACCTTAGGCACAGACTTAACCTTGTTCAGACTCAAGAAACACATTTTGGTACGGTGACACTGAATGATTACGCCTAATGGTTTTTGTTATGTTTTATAAACTCAAATAAAGTGTATAATTCTGTATGTACTGCATGCGAAAACTGAAATAGTTAGAAATGAGATTAGTAATAGAATGCTGAATGGGAAGATGCCAAAAGTAGCAGGAAAAAAGGACAGCATGCCAGAAATCCTTCCTTGTTTGTCATGGGATCTTACCCGTAGCCAAAAATTGGGAGTGTATATGGAACACCAATCTAGGGCATGGAACCCTGCCTTGCACAATTATTTCTTTAGCGTGGAAACTGTACTTGTTCTTTTCTTCTACAAGACAGATGGGGTAACAGTTCTGTTAATTTCTCTTCTAGAGCATCTGCCCAGGAAAGGGAGGCACGAGTTTAATGCATTCCTTACAGACATTCGCATTTGCTTTTTTTCATCTGCGGGGAGAGCATCCTAATCAATAGGGCACAGATTTCATGTAGTAGAGGAGCAAACCCTTTGGCCAAGCCTGTCTCTAGAATGAAACGCAAGATCATAAAGTCAGAAAAAATGCTTGGGAAAGAGAACCTGCCTGTATCCCAGTTAAGGCATTCTGGAGGGCATGATTCTGGTGGCCTGACTTTTGTTTGTAGGATTGCTTGTCTGGATACTTGGAAAAAGTACCCACGCAATCCTGACAGCAGGGAGTCAGAATCCAGGATGGGGTTTTAATTTACATGTTTCGTAATCTCTTTTCTTCTTTCCTCATAAGTAATTCCAAGGAAAATTTCCTTATACAAGGGATATTGAAATACTCCTCTAGCACGTAGTTCAGAACTTTTGGCCCTCTTTTTAAAAAGATAAGTTACCTGTCTTGGATTCCTTTGACAGCAAAGCCTGGAATAGTCAATACTACAAGAGCAGAACTGCAATTGCTGACCTGTAAAAGGTTTATCTTGTTGAATACTACCTGGATCAGACCGTGAAGACAAACGGTGAAAAAGAATATCCGGTTTGAGAATCTCAGCAAGACTTAAATATGCAGCGCTGTCAACATTCTGAACAAATGGGCTTTACAAGGATAAACTTGCAGAGTTTAGATGACTTTGGAGACAGACAGCTACCAAGCAAGAGTTTCGATGATTTCAACGGTAGATTTTGGCAGGATCTGCACCGATGATTCCTTTTATGGACTCAGCCTCCAAATATTTATTTTTACACAGGTTTCTTATTTTTGTTGTAGACAGAGGCTTATCTATTTCATTGGGTAGTGAGGATGAAAAAGTGTTAAAGATCATGATGCAAACCAGTATAGTGCTAGTGAGAACTTAAAATAATCCATATGGAAGGTAGAAGTTTCCTTATGTAAGCAGAAAACTAAATTCGTCACATACTCCTTGCACTTTTGTCACCACGGTAGCTTGCTTAAATTTAACCAAAACATTATTTTTTCCTTTATGTCATGTTGTGATGTTTTTAGGCCCTGCACATCTCTTTAGGCTTGCTGGCAAGTGTTTCAGTTTTGTGGAATCCACGTGAGTAATGGATTTGGATATTTGTTTCTATATACTTACTAGGAATTAAATAGTTTGCATTCCAGTCTGAAACATTTCTTATTTTCTTTTTCTTTTCCCTCCTTTTAAGGTACAAGTATGAGTTTTGTCCTTTCCATAATGTGACTCAGCATGAGCAGACTTTTCGATGGAATGCCTATAGTGGGATTTTAGGGTGAGGCACTTAGACCCTTTAAGTTTTAGCTATGTTGTTAGCAGGCTGTTTTATAGATTGTAAAAAGGAGGCAGTTTTAAAATTAAGATTCTTCTGTTGGTCAGCTTACGCGATGGAAGTTCCCAAGGCATTATACATTAAGAATACCCTGTCTTGAAGAACTCAAGGTTGTTTGGTTTTTTTTTGATAAATACTAACTTGCTGTTTTAGCTGGAGACCGATTAATAAACAATGCCAACTGCAAATGTTGTTGCATGCAAGATATGTTCATGTGAGAAATTCAATAATATCAAACTACAGCTTATATTAGCACAGATTTCACGTCTGTTAACTATTTTCAGTTTGAGTTAAATACAAAAATTACAAAATGAAAAGAGTGCTTTATGCCTAATGGTTGTTAAACATTTTAAAAAGTTATCACACCCTCAATGTAGACCCCCCGAAAAAGTATCCTGAAGTATTTAAAGACCCTGGATCATAATACCCCCAAATCATAATACCTAAAATAAATCTAAGTATAAACTGGAACATTGCCATTCTAAATATTTTGTATATAGATGTCTCTTTTTTTCCTGTGTGCAAAATGGTAAGCCAGTATGTGAGGAAACTGGTACATCACCATGCAAAGGGTACCATTTGCATTAGGACTAGCAGAAGTAGACTAGTTTTTGTCAGTGCTCTCACCAGCACTAAAAATCTTGCAGACAGAGTTGCAAAGGGTACTCAGCCTCCTGGAATTTGTTGTGGGATTGATCTATAAGCTACGGGCTTGATCTGTAAGATGTATTTTACTGGACTTAAACACAGATTTCTAAGTGCAAATGGTTTGCAAACTGAAATTTGATCCAAAACTGCTCTCAAAAACTGATATCGACGTGCCCGGTATAGCTACCCAGATAACAAACTACACTGCTTCCAAGGCGTTGGCTGTAGGAAATGGAAATACTAATACAACAAAAATGAAGTATATACACACTTAAATTGAAGACAGTATAAGGGTATTCTTGGTTCTCTTCCTGAGGGTTCATCTTTTTAAGTAACTTGAAACAAAATAGTGCCCTCTTTTTCAGAATCTGGCACGAATGGGAAATTGACAACAACACATTTATTGGAATGTGGATGAGGGAAGGAGACTCCTGTGAAACTAAGAGCAGACAGACAAAGGTATAGTAACTTAGACTATGTTAATTCAGACAGCGTGACTCTCCACATGCTTGTGAGACTACAAACTGAAACATTCCTACCCTGAAGAAGTCATCATTTAAGCTGTGATAGGAAACATAAAGACGAATTCCCGTAGGAACTACATGAATTAACGGAGGAACAAAGTTAAAATCAGGATAAAATTTTGAAGATGTTTACTTATGTTTTCTCATGGGTTACTTACAACTCTTTTTTTCCTTGATAGAGTGGTGTACTTACTACTGTAGAAATATACAGTGGTTTGTAATTTGTGTCAGGGAAAAAAAGAAAAAGAGCTCTTTGTTGAATTCAAGATGCCAGCCTATTAAGAACCTCCAGGAAAAAGGAGGGAAAAAAATTAGGCAGTTAACAATAGCATACGGAGAAGCTAAGTATGTTGTCAGAACAAGCACTAGAGGCATTTCAAGAAAGACAGTGAGGTGAGGGAGCATGTCCAGAGAAAGGCAGTGGAGCTGTGGAAGGTTCTGGAGCAGAAGCCTGATGAGCAGCACCTGTCAACCAGCATCCCCAGGTCTTTTTCCACCAGACAGCTTTCCAGCTATTCTTGCCCAAGCCCGGAGCGGTGCACGGGTTTGTTGTGACCCAGGTGCAGTACCCGGGACTTTGCCGTGTCGAATCTCTTGTGATTAGCTGCCAACTTGGCTGCCATATCCTGGGCCTAAGTGGAAATGTTGTACTATAATGGAGGTGCCTGGTTAATGTCTTTAATTCCCACAGAAGCTGCAGAAAGAATTCATATTCTTGTATGACCTTTGATATTGTGATTGAAATCTTGCACTGGCATTTCAGTTTGGAGACAGAAAATACTGGTGCTGCAAACATGAAGATGGTAACAATTTTCTGCAGTCTGGATGTGTCTTGTATTCTTTAATTAGCACATAGGTCAGAAGTAAAATTTAAGAAAATTGTGCTTTTGTTAGATGAGGTTCTAAAGGGTCTCCCTATCCACCCTCCTTTTTACTCTACTTCTTGCTGGAAATACGGTGCTTAGAAAGGCAAGGAACAACGGTAGATGGGAAGAAAAATTTTCCATTAGAGAAAACGATTTTCACATTTGATAAAATAATTGGACAGTGCGCTTGCTGTGATTCTTTTCCAGTGGGGGGGAAAAAAAGGCACTGGAAACTTCGACGTGACAGCATGTACGGAAATGCATCTACCAGCATTGGAACACAGTGAATTGATCATCATTGTTGGTTTTCTTTCATGTAGACCTTTTTTGCTCATCTTTGTTTTTATTGATGTTTAGGTTCATCTTGTTTGTGGAAAGAGCAATAAATTGGCTTATGTCTCTGAGCCAAGTACTTGTGTTTACTCTCTGACATTTGAGACTCCTCTTGTGTGCCATCCCCACTCACTTTTAGGTAAGATTTAGAAAATATTTTGTGGAACAGCTGGCATATTACACTATCGTCAGAGCGTAGAGTTTTAGGTTGAGTTGGTACCTTGATATAAATTAGTATTAAATGTAACATATCATATGAAGTGTATTTTAAATCCCAGTCATTATAACACGTAGTTATTTCTCAAATAAATTGTCATTACTAGTGCAGACCCAGTGAATGATTTTTTTCCTTTTTTTTCCTGGACTGTACAAATAAGCCCTGCAGTATTTGCCCATTTACTTACATTACAAAAAAGCTCAGTTAGAATTACACTGAGCAAAGGAATATGAGGCCTTGTAGCTGGAAATCAGAAAAATTTCTGGTCCTTCTCCAGAAACTTTAAATGCGTGAAGCGCAATGTAAGCGTAACCCCAGCTCTTGAAAGCCGTAGAGACTATATACTGTACAGAAACATGGAGTTCTTAAAACAAATATGCGTGCATGATACTAGAGGAGGAATTAACTAATGCAGGACAGTACTGTTGGTTTTTACATGGTTTACCTTCCATTTTTTAGTTTATCCGACTCTGACTGAAGCACTGCAAAGGAAGTGGGATGAAGCAGAGCAGCTTCTGTATGATGAACTAATAACTGACCAGGTTTATTACTTTTTTCCAACTCTATTTGGTAAAAAAACAATTACTGTCAAATAGCCTGGCTTCGGTAGATTCTCCTTTTGGAGTAGATGTATTTATTCTGCAGTTGGCAAATAGTAATTTTTGTTTTCTGTAACTGCTATATGAACTGGTAATGACGCTTGAGGACTTGGAATGGCCAGTGCAAATTACAAGCAGAGATGTGAGTTGAATAGCTTGATCTGTCACCTTTTGGAAACTTTCTTTTTTAGGGATACAAAAAAATACTGAAGCAGATTTTTGAGGAAGCGGGACTTTTAAAAGCAACAGAGGAAAAGGAAGGTGAAAAACAGAGTGAGATAATAGCTCTGGAATTTGAAACAGTGGAAAAGTGCAGTAAGGTATGAAGCATAATATATACAATGTGGAATTAAATTGCCAACATTTTACTGTAAGATGGTATCGGTGGGAGAGTATTACATAAACACCCTTGGTATTCAGTTGAATCTGTTCGAGCGGTTATCTTTTCTGGTTTCAATATGTAACAGCCTGCATACAGTGTGATTTGGTATCTTTATTCTAGCCCCTAAGTCAAAAACAAACCAGCAAAAATGAATGCCCAGCAAGAAGATGGGGGGTATGAAGGAATTAGTGTATGCACCTGGATTATGAACATCTCATAGGTACTCTTTCTGGGGAATATCAGTCTGGGGACAGGAGAGAATTACTAGTTAAGATAAATGTTTAAACAAACTTGACAATGTTGACGCTTCTCTCTGTATAATTACCCAGACTTAAGTAAGAAGGCATTGGCTGTAGCACAAGCATAAGGCAGAATAGCTGTGTTCATTTCTGAATGACCTTTGTGTATGTGAACAGTTCTTCTGCAACGGAACTGGAATGGGGAAAGTAGAGGTAGAAGGTGTGTTCGGCCTAAAAGAGTACAACCTGAACATCAGAAAAAGAGCATGGAAGGGAATTCATTCATTATAATTCAGAGAAGAGGTTGCTGTTGTCTTTTTATTTGAAAAACATAGCAAAGACAAAATGCCATGTAGTAATTCATTAATATAACCAAATAAAATAATGGTTAAGGTGAATATACATTAATACAAAGATCACCATTTTGATCTGATAGGAGCTGGAATAGTCACGTAAATTTTTTTTTCACTCAATAACAGTACAGTACTTAATAATTTGTACTTCTTTTTCTGGCTCCATCATAGTTTAATTTACATAAATTGGCTGTTTTGGTAACCACAGAATCTTAAATAGTTATACATCTGGTCTATCTATATTCATGCAAACAATAAAACATAACAAAAAAATGGGGGCTTCTCTGAGATTTCAGGTGTATGGTTTGTGTCTCAAAAGTACTAAGCAATCTGCCTCTCTGACAGTTAACAGAAACTGCTGAGAGCAAGAACATGAAGTTACTAGGTCAAGAGTTGAGGAGGTGACAAATTTCCAGACTACAGCATTATGATAATAATAAAATAAGGGTATTCCTGAAGCTAACTTAGGATTTTGTTCTATGATAAAATGCTAGTTAGAGGACAGATTTGAAATAGTTACAGAAAGCATTCCTAATTTTTACTCTTGGGCTTGAGAAAAGCTGGCTCCTCTTTTGGCAACATAGACATGTACGTTTTTCTGAAATTTGCAGCGTTCTCGGAACAAGCAGTTTATCTGTAAGATATTTAAAGCCAAAAGGTGTAAGCTCTGTGCAGAAGCATTTTTTTCTTAGGAACTCTCAATTTAGGTATGCATTTCAAAAGTGGGAGAACTATTTTAAATATATTTTCTTTCTTAGGAATACAAGCAACTTTCTGAAGAAATAAAAAAACTTAGAGCTTTATTAGGTCAGCGTCGTATTGCATACAAAGGAAATTCTGGTGAGTTTTTTTGGCATCATTCTTTTCATTGCTGTCTGCTCAGAATGTGGATACCCCAATGCTGTTTTCGGTTATAGCGACAATTAAATAATCTGGCATATATGGAGGTAAAATTCAGTAGACAAGGTTTTTAGTAAGTACTAAGGTTTTGATTCCTGTGCACAAAGACTTACTTTGTCCTCAAAAAATCTGTTGATGACTTGAATTCTAGCTTCATAGAAAAATTTTGACTGCTGCTGTAATTGAAGTTTGTCTCCAGTCCTTAAGGTTGCAGTTTAAAAGGAAATCGTTATTACATCATTGATAGCACAAATGTATTGTTTAAGTAACTCCACCTTCTGTATATTAACCACAAGGCCTGATTTCTTTCATCACACTTGAAGTTTTCTCTATATTTTTGAACTGGTTTTTTCCCTTTTCGAAGTCGCCTGTTTCTTTATTCCCTCTCTTTGATTTCTGTTAGGTAAGTACCATATCATATGCAGTTTTCAGAAGGAAAGACTGGTGCTGGCTGTGAAGAAGCACAGCTTATCTGGATTAATTCCTGACAAGTTTGTGTGGGTTTTTTTTTATTTTGGAGGGGATTGTGGTTTGGTTTTTGAGTGGTTTTCTGTTTGTTTGTTTGTTTTCCCTCATTCCTTCCAGACCATCATGCCCTTTATTACATGAACTGTTTGTCACAGGAGAATGTCATTTCCTGGAATACGTGTATATACATAAATATATACATTTTCTTTTACAGATTTTATGTTCAGCATTGGCACTTCAACAAAACAAAGAACTTTTGAGCTAATTAAATTAGCTTAAAATTAGTGACATACTTTATATTTTCTTTTTGCTTTGCTTTTTCTAGGAAAAATATAATATAAAAAATTTTGTAGAACACGTTATCTGCACATTTAAACTATGAACTACATAATCTGCACACGATTTCTGCCTGTTTGGTAGTTATTATTGCACTAGTTCTTTTAATTACTGCAGATTACCACTGTATAATCAAAAGCAGAATTCAGTTTACTCTAGATGACTGATTTCAAAACTATTTAGTGAACTCTGTGACAAAAATGTTTTGATGTTTAAAAGCAAAAATAACTGATGTCTTATTAAAAAACCTAAATTTTACAGCTGGAAATACCAGCGTTGAGTATGTAAGTCACCAACTGGCAACTGCAGCGGCATCAGTTCTTCATGGGTCAAAGGATGATGAGCACCTGCATGGCGATACAGGAATTTGGAATTACACTGTATGAAGAAACTTGGGTGGCACAGAATGTAAATTAAATATGTATTATGCCACAAAGATGATTTACCTTCTTGTGAGTATTCTTGATTTTTTGAATTTCTGCCCTAAAGCAAACGGAATGTAGTAGAGCGAGGGCACACCATTACGAGAATAGTTAGCTAGTTTCTGAGAATATTTGTAACACTTCTTTCCAGTATTTGGCACAAATTTACAGACTCTGTGTGTCTAGTCCCAGCTTTTGTTATTTCTGTTGATCAAGTGTGGTAACAGTTGGAGTAAATACAAAACAGCTCAAGAGCAGTGTTGTAAGACGTTGTAAGAAACGTACTAAATACAATATTAAGAACATGTTATTTCATCTATATGCTGAAAAGTTTTCTGCGCACACTTCAGCAGAAAGAGAAACGTTTTCTGCCACAGCAGTGCAGAACGCACCGCTCCACCCACCTGTATTCAGAGGTCTCTGGCCGTCAGGTTAAATGAAAGTTGTTCGGGATCTCACGGAAAGGTGCAATGAAATCACTGAATTGTTACAAAACCATAGTTGCGTTAAGGGAATGCCTGTAGCAATTCTCTGTCCGTAATACGGAATAAAATGGACTCTTCCAACACAAGCTGTGGAAACATCCCTGCAGCAGTCGGTGAACGAGAGAATGCCATCTGCGCTCACCGTGCCATCTCCTGTTGTGCCGTTCGCGACCCTCCTACTCCGGCGTCCTTTCGGCCTCGCCCTCGCGGCGGCAGCGGCGGCCCGGCCCGCTCGAGCCCTCCCACTTCCGTTTCCGCTCGCGCGATGATCTGGGCGCTCGGCCGCTGGCGGTGAGGAGAGGGGCGGAGCGGGGCCGCGCCGGGGCCGCTGGCGGTGAGGACGGGGGTCGGGACGGCGCGTACGGCCCTCGCGCCGCTCATGCGCGTGTCTTTGCAGGGCGCCGCGGGCCCCGCGTCTGCCCGGGCCCCGCCGCGGGCTGGCGCGACGGCGGGCCCCGGAGGGTGCGGCGGGCGCGGATCCGGAGGGCGGGAGACCCATTCCCTTCTCCGGCAGCAAGGCCAGTCCGCGTTTCTGGACCGTTAGCCGGTCGATGGGGAGCGACCACGAGAGGCCATTGGTGAAGGTGCTGCCTCTTAGCGTGCTGTGCACGGGGCTGTTGCTATGGTGTGTGTTCAGGGAGAAAACGGAGGTCGACGAGCGACTGGAAGGCGTTCTCTCCGGCCAGATCGTGGACTCTTTAGATACGGCCCAACAGAGCAGTGGGCCCGTGCAGCTGCAGAAGGAGAACTGAGGACGGGAGTGCGGAAGGAGCTGCCAAAAGTTCGCGGGCATTCACCTGGTTAAAAGCTGTACTGACACTTCAGTGGAAAAAACTTTTTTTCTTGTTTTTCAGCAGCCTTATCTTGCAAGCCGGATTGCTTCATGCTGCTTTCTGCACTGGTCTTAATGTAGTAATTTACACTGGTAGGAGAAGGCATAGTTTCTGCATTGCGCAAGTAGAGGACCAGCGGGATGTATTGAAAATCAACTCGAAGTTTTATACGACCTACCATTTTTCCACAGATCATGTGTATTAGCTTCTCTTCCTATTAAAAAATACCAAATCTGAATGTCTGTGAAATTGCTGCTTAGGGTGACTTTTATGTGGCATTTTAGTGTTATAGAGTATGTTCAGCTTATATTAAAGACAACTCTAAATGAATGAGTAATTCATATGCAATTGTGTTCTGCTTTTTTTCTTTTTGTGTGCAATTCTGCTCATTAATATAGAAATTACCTTCAAGGGTGCATGCTTTCTGGACTAGAACTTTCTAGGCATGGGTGACTGAGGTGATCGTTACTGGCAGGAGAGTATTTTTGTTTGGCTTGCATTATGTTGGGGAGGAAATGCCTGGTTTCATTGAACAGTGCAGTACCTAGGCTTTTCGTGCAGATTCATAGATATTCAAACTTGCACACTCTGGAGACTTTTCTTTGACTGGTGGAATGTCACATACTAATACGACTTAGTTCCTGTCAAAATCAGAAGCTTTTTAAAACGTTTTTAAATGTAAAAATGGAAAATCAGGTTTGTGCAATTAAAATCCCTGTTTAAAACCCCACAACTCAAAAAACCAACGGAGTTGCAGAGCAAGAGGCCACCAATATCCCATGAGAAACCGAAAATCCAGATGCTGAAAAGTATTGATCAGCACAGGATTTGAAGCAGATAAGCAGGCTTCTTTTTCTCCCCTGGGAAGAATAAGCAAGCTGTCAAGCCTGACAAGATGTATTGAAGGACTGTGAAAGGATGAGAAAACAACGAAGAGAACTTCCCATGCTGAAAGGTATATGTACTGTTTGGGTTTGTAATAAAAGCAATTAATGTCACATACAGCTAGTGATTCTCATTCCATACGCTACAGCATATAACAGCTGCTTTGTTTTTTATTGCACCAGGAAGGATCACGGGACTCCTTATTTCCCTGTCCTAATTATTATCAGGCTTTTCAGTATGCACAAATATCAGCACGGAAAGAAAAAAAAGCTGCACTGTCAGCATGGGATCTAAGAAAAGTAATGTTTCTGTAATTCATTGCTTGCTTTAGGCATCCCACATAATCCCCATTATATCCTATAGCTAGTACCTTATCCATTAAATCTGTTCTGCAGCAAAATGGACACAAAAGGAGACAAAAGTAATTATGCATTAGATAAAAGCAGGTAAATGTAGATCCGAGATCAAAGATAAATGTGTCCGAGATCCTGAGGACACAATTACAGAAGTAGTCACTGAAAAAGTGATGATGTGCTGAGGTTCCAGGAAACATCCAGCAATATTGGCACAATTGCTATTATACAATGAAGCAGGAATATATGTCTGCGGGGTTCAGAACTACACAAATACCTCTACACTTTTTAATACTGAAATCTAACCATAAGGTACTTCGTAAGAGTTAACTACAGGAAGTTCTTATGAGGTGCACGGGGGAGAATTAAAAAGAAGCAGACACACACCATCCCCACCCCCAATTCCAGCAGTCCAAGCAATAGATACTGTATTCATCCTAGATTCTGTCAGGAAAAGTAATCTCCCCCCACAACATCCTTCATCGCCAAAAACACTCTTACTGTGAGTTTTGTGTCACTTTTAGACAGCGTATCTGCGACCAAGTGGACTTTTTCCAGTTGTTCTTACAACCTGACACAGAAGTTTTGATTAGGAACGATAACATAGAAGAAGAAATTACAAATAACAAGAGTATCTTAGCTGCTTATTAGACAGAAGATCATATAAGTACAGGACATCATAATTATATGTACTATTCTACATTAAATTTGACCCACAGAAAAAAAAAACATAACAATAATACTGGAGAAAAGCTAATAAAATTACAGTTGTGCAACATAAAAACGACTTCCACCGATACCGCCACGTGAGATTGCCTTTAGCTGGAAATGGCAAATCTAATTCAGCTTTTAAAGAATAACTCTACAGAAGCAACACAAGAAAAAAACCACCGTTATTAATACTGCTTCAGAGTTAGTCCCAAAATATTACAATAGCAGCAGGACAGTTTCTTATCATCTAAATGATTATGGCTACATAAAGAGATATTCGGTCTACCTTTAATCCAGCTAGATTTACAGTCCGGCTACTCCGGGGACTACCCGAGTCCCGCTACTCCCGCGACTGCCCGAGTTCGGCTATTCCCGCGACTACCCGAGTCCCGCTACTCCCGGAACTACCCGAGTCCGGCTACTTCCGCGACTACCCGAGTCCGGCTACTCCCGCGACTACCCGAGTCCGGCTACTCCCGCGACTACCCCAGTCCGGCTACTCTCGGGACTACCCGAGTCGGGCTATTCTCGGGACTACCCGAGTCCGGCTACTCTCGGGACTACCCGAGTCGGGCTATTCTCGGGACTACCCGAGTCGGGCTATTCTCGGGACTACCCGAGTCCGGCTACTCTCGGGACTACCCGAGTCCGGCTACTCCCGGGACTACCCGAGTCGGGCTGCTCCAGGGACTACCCCAGTCGGGCTACTCCGGGGACTACCCGAGTCCCGCCGCTTCCGGGACGGCCCGAGTCCTGCCGCTCCCGGGACTCCCCGAGTCCCGCCGATCCCGGGACCGCCCGAGTCCGGCTACTCCGGGGACATCCCGAGCCTCGCCCCTCCCAGGACGGCCCGATTGCCTCCGCTCCCGGGACCGCCCGAGTCCGGCTACTCCGGGGACATCCCGAGCCTCGCCCCACCCAGGACGGCCCGATTGCCTCCGCTCCCGGGACCGCCCGAGTCCCGCCGCTCCCGGGACCGTCCCAAGTCCGGCGCTCCCGGGACTCACCGAGTCTCGCCGATCCCGGGACGGCCCAAGTCCCGCCGCTTCCGGGACTCCCCGAGTCCCGCCGATCCGGGGACGGCCAGAGTCCCGCCGCTCCCGGGACCGCCCGACTCCTGCCGCTCCCGGGACCGCTCCAAGTCCGCCGCTCCCGGGACTCACCGAGTCTCGCCGATCCCGGGTCGGCCAGAGTGACGCCGCTCCCGGGACTCCCCGAGTTCGGCTACTCCCGGGACTGCCCGAGCCCCGCCCCTCCCGGGAATGCCGGAGTCCCGCCGCTCCCGGGACCGCCTGAGTCCCGCCGCTCCCGGGAACCCCTGAGTCTCCCCGCTTCCAGGACCGCCCGACGTCCACCGCTCCCGCGAATCACCGAGTCTCGGCACTCCCGGGACTCCCCTAGTCCCGCCGATCCCACGACGGCCGGAGTGACGCCGCTCCCGGGACCGCCCAACTCGCGCCGATCCCGGGACTCCCCGAGTCCGGCTACTCCCGGGACTGCCCGAGCCTCGCCCCTCCCGGGAATGCCGGAGTCCCGCCGCTCCCGGGACCGCCCGAGTCCCCCCGCTCCCGGGACCGCCCGACTCCCGCCGCTCTCGGCACCGCCCGAGTCCCGCCGCAGCCGGGACCGCCCGAGTCCCGCCGCTCTCGGGACGGCCCGAGTCCCGCCGATCCCGGGAATGCTCGAGTCCCGCTGCTCCCGGGACCGCCCGAGTACCGCCGCTCCCGGGACCGCCCGAGTCCCGCCGCTTCCAGGACCGCCCGGGTCCCGCCGCAGCCGGGACCGCCCAACTCCCGCCGCTCCCGGGACTCCCCGAATCCGGCTACTCCCGGGACTGCCCGAGCCTCGCCCCTCGCGGGAATGCCGGAGTCCCGCCGCTCCCGGGACTGCCCGAGTCCCGCCGCTCCCGGGAATGCTCGAGTCCCGCTACTCCCGCGACTACCCGTGTCTCGGTCCTCCTGGGACAACCCCTGAAAAAGCTGTCCGACGCTACTCGAGACTCACCTCTTCACCGCTACACGAGGCGTCGCTGCCCGCTGCCGCCCGAGTCGCCGCTGACCGTCGCCGCCTGAGACACAGCTCTCCGCCGCCGCCCGAAGCGCCGCTGCCCGCCGCCCTCGAGGGGTCGCTGCCCGCCGCCACCCGAGGGGCGCTGCCCGTCGGCTCCAAGCCGCCGCTGCCCGCCGCCCCCGAGCCGCCGCTGCACGCCACCGACCGTGCGGCCGATGCCCGCCACCCCCGAGGCGCCGCCCGAAGGGCCGCTGTCCGCCGCTGCCCGAGACACACATCTTCGCGGCCACCTGAGGCGCTGCTGGCCGCCGCCGCCCGAGGGGTTGCTGCCCACCGCCGCCTGAGGCGCCGCTTCCCGCCGCCGCTGCCCGCCATCCCCCGAGGCCCCGCTGATCGCCGCCGCCCGAGGCGCCGCGCACTTGACATCGGAGTTATTCCCCCCTGCAGCCATTCCAGCTGTTGTCTTGCCATCACAGGGAGCAAGGTTCGAAATGCTTCCGGCCTCGAGCCATTCCCCATTGCACTGGTCCCCGGCACGGCACAGGTCTCCCGGCTGTTGGTTCCCTCCCTGCAGGCCACCGAGCACTGCAAGACGCAGAGTACAGCTTAGGACATTCCAGCACCGGGCACAGATCCCCGCGTCCCAGCCAGCCCCGACTTGGCTTTCGGGAGAGGCCAGTGCCGCTCCTGATCACTGCTTCTCACTCGGGATCCGGGTCCCAGGGCATTGCATGGTGCCCAGCCGTGGGACCGTCATCTCTCGGGGAGATCCCCTCTCCGGAACATGGCACGGACAGAGCAGTCGATGCTGTTGGGATGACACAGGATACGGCACAGTGTATGAAGCCAGCTGCCAGAATTACCAGAGGTTTTTTTGCGGCATTCCTGCTCATCTGCTGCCCAGCTGGGAACTGAAATGGAGTCAGATACCATCAACTGTTACATAAAAATAAATGTGCATGTATATGTACATGTATATAAATACATATACATGCATACATATATTTACAGATGTAGACATATACATCTATACATGTATATATCTATATATCTCTATATATTTCTAGATATGTAGACATATATAGATATATAGAGATATAGGTATAATGTGTGTGTATAAATGTGTGTGTATGTAAATACACACATATATGTAGACATACATGTATATATGTAAATACATATACATACAAGTATACATATAACTAAGTACATATACATATATGTATATGTATAAATGCATATACATGCATATGTATATGTACATATATATGTGTATATATACACACATATGTGTATATATATACTGCATGCATATATATATGTACGTATATACGTGTATATAAATAAATACATATACACACATACATATGTGTATGTATACATATATATGTATAGATGTGTATCTATGTATGTATGTGTATATATATGTGTATATCTCTATATATATATCTACATCTACATATATATGTATATATATGTAGATGTATATACATGTGCATATATCTGTATATATATATACACACGTATGTGTACACACATGAATGTATATGTACATACACATATATATACGCATATATACGTATACATATGTATGTGCATTTATATATATATCTACATATATATATGTGTATGAAAACCTATATACATATATCTATATGTACCTATGTACATATATCTATGTGTATCTCTCTGTCTCTCTGTCTATGTATTTCTATGTCTATATGTGTTGTGGTTTGAGCCTGGCTAAATGGTAGGCACCTCTACTGTCTGGTCTCTGTACTCTCTCCTGCTGCAGCTGTGCAGAGGAGAACAAAAAAAAACTAAAACAAACACACTGTATTCATGAGTTGAGGTAAGCCCCTGGTGGGGGGATGTGCAGAAGAAAAGGGCAAAACAGGCTTCAAACTTAAAGTTGCAAAGTAATTTATTAAGCTAACAGAGTTGGAGGATAAATCAGAGGTAGAAATAAGCTCTTAAGACAGTGTTTCCTCACTCACCCCCCTTCCCCTCTTAAGGCACAGTTTTTCTGCTCACCCCCCTTCCCTCCTTCCAACCAACAGCTCTGGGGCAGGGTATGGGTTTTTTTCTTAGTCAGTCCATCACCAGAATTCTTCTGCTACAAACACTGTTTCTCTACTGCCCCGTCTCCCTGTTTAGACTCCATTTCTCAGCTCACCCATGTCCTTCCTTCCAACCAACAGCTCTTGGGTTGGGGGGGGGTCGGCAGGGTATGGGGGTTTCCTCTGGTCAGTGTGTCAGGGAGAATAGTCCTCTACTGAACCATGAGGTCCCTCCCATGAGAGACAGTCCTCTGTGAACTTCTTTGGTGTGGGTCCCATCTCAGGAGCAGCAGCCTGCCTCAACCTGCTGCAATGCAAGTTGTTGTCCATAGGGTGCAGACTTCCAAGCAGAGGCCAGACTGTTTCTGTGATAAATGAGTGAATGATCAGTGCTGGCTTTTGCATATATGCATTTAACATTTACAAGTGATGTGTACTGTATAAAAAAATAGTGTTAAGATGAAATATAATTAAGAAGAAAAAAGGTTAGGGTCAATTGTAACTTTGAAATAGTTGTGGTATGTTAGAAAATGCAGTAATGAATACATGGTAATAAATGCCTTCTGAGTTGATAAATCACAGACCCAGGGATCAAGACATCTTAAAGAAACTAAGAAGATAACTGCCAGCATTCCAGGAAGTCTGTTATCTCGACTCACACCTCCCAAAAGGAACTGTCACCTACAAATTAAGTTGGAACTGAGGAAACATAGACGGGAGGATTTTGGCCTTCAGCCCTGAGGCAATCCAGAGGGTCTGAGACTCCAAGACATGCTGGCATAAAGGGGCAAGGATCAGAGGGGGGGGAGTTGAGTGAAGTGCAAATTATTTTCTATGCTTAATGAATATGTAACAGTTAAAGAAAGTACTTAAGTTCACAGTACAATGAAGGGCTGTGACTCTGGCAAAACTGCTAAGTACCCAGCGCTATCTTTGCCTTTGCTCTATTAATAAATACTCAATATCACGCAGTTAAAATTTCAGCTTGTGAACTCATTTATATAATTTCCATCCCGGGAGGAAGGCCTTTCTCTCTCTTGCAAGGCCTTTGTAACTTTCAGTCTGTTCCGGGATTCCCACTGGATCATAGCTTCCTGCAGGCATCCACCTGCTCCTCTGGCGTGGGCACCATCCCACGGGCTGTGGGTGGTTCTCTGCACACCTATGGACTCCATGGGCCGCAGGGGGAGCCCCTGTTCCCACCATGGTCTTCATCACAGCCGGCAGAGGATTTTCATGCTCTGGTGCCTCGGGCACCTCCTCTCCCACCTTCTCCACTCACCTAGGATTCTGCAAGTTGTTTTCCCTGACATATTTTCACCTCCTCCTCTGGCTAAAAACAAGTGCGTGCTCACACTGTTTCAATTTCTTCTTAAATATGTTTTCACAGAGGCGTAACTAACATCCCTAATTGGCTCAGGCTTGGCAGCAACATGTCCATCATCTTCAGTGCCATCAGAGATTGCCTCTGCTGGACAGTGCCATCAGAGATTGCCTCTGCTGGACATGGTGAAAAACCTTGAGAACTTTCAAAGAGGATGTGCAGGAGCCATCTTTGTACCCCACTGTACTTGCTAGCAAAACTGGGCCAAGTGAAACCAACACAATCTGTGTATATGTGTGTGTATATGCATATGTATGTGTATCTATGTGGATGTGGATGTATATGTACGTATATGTATATACATAGTTGTATATATATCCGTATATATGTGTGTATATGTGCGTGTATGTACATGTGCGTGTGTTTTTATATATATATGTATATATATATATGTGTATGTAATCAGTCTTACTTTATATTATATATGACAATCAAACATTGTCAAAGGTATGACTATAATGAACCAGATCCACACAGGGCGTACCAATGTGTGTAATGTCTTGATGGCAGTGGGTGAGTACCCAAAATATATCTGTATATACATAATATAGTTGGTAAAACCAGACTGATTGGTACAATCAGTGTGCCACCTTGGGGGGGGGGGGGGGCGCCCAAGAACGTGTCCAAACCTGATCTGGCTTCTGTGGGCTGTGATCTTGCCCACCCTGATGCACTGCCCCGATAACCCGAGTCCGGCTACTCCCGGGACTACCCGAGTCCGGCTACTCCCGGGACTACCCGAGTCTGGCTACTCCCGCGACTACCCGAATCCTGCTACTCCCGGGACTACCCGAGGAAAAGCTGCTGGGTGCTACTCGAGACGCATGTCTTCGCCGGCGCCCGAGGTGCCGCTGGCCGCCGCCGCCCGAAGTGCCTCTGCGTGCCACTGCTTGAGGCGCCGCTGCGCGCAGCCGCCAGAGGTGCCGCGCACTTGACGTCGGAGCTATTCCCCCTTCAGCCATTCCAGCTGTTGTCTTGCCATCACAGGGAGCAAGGTTCGAAATGCTCCCGGCCTCGAGCCATTCCCCATTGCACCAGTCCCCCACATGGCACAGGTCTCCCGGCTGTCGGTCCACTCCCCGCAGGCCACTGAGCACTGCAAGACCCAGAGTACAGCTTAGGACATTCCAACACTGGGCACAGATCCCCACGTCCCAGCCAGCCCCGGCTTGGCTTTCGGGACAGGCCAGTTCTGCTCCTGATCACTGCTGCTCACTCGGGATCCGGGTCTAAATGTGCTTCCTCTATTTTCTCTGAGTCTAACTCTGCTGCCTCTATTGTCTGTAAGTCTAACCTTGCCTCCTCAATTTTCTGTGAGACTAACTCTCTGTCTTCTATTTTCTGTAAGTCTAACTCTGCTGCCTCTATTTTCTCTGAGTCTAACTCTACTTCCTCTATTTTCACTGAGTCTAGCTCAGCTGCTTCTATTTTTTCTGAGTCTAACTCTGCTGCCTCTATTCTCTGTAAATCCAACTCTGCTTCTTCTATTTTCTCTGAGTCTAACTCTGGTGCTTCTATTTTCTCTGAGTCTAACTCTGCATCCTCTGTTTTCTGTGAGTCGAATTCTGCTGCATCTATTTTCTCTGAGTCTGACTCTGCTTCCTCTCTTTTCTTTGAGTCTAAATCTGTTTCCTCTAATTTTTTTGATTCTAACTGTGCTTCCTCAATTTTCTCTAAGTCTAACTCTGCTTCCTCAATTTTCTATGAGTCTAACTCTGCTTCCTCTGCGATCTCGGAGCTTAATTTTGCCTCCTGAATTTTCTGTGAGACTAACTCTGCTTCCTCTACTTTCTCTGAGTTTAACTTTCCGTCCGGCATTTTCTGTGAGTCTAACTCTGCTTCCTCTATTTTCCTCTAGTATAATTAAAAAACTCTGAGAGTCTTGAAGACTCTGAGACTGAAAAAAAAAAACAAACCCTAACCCTAACCCTAACCCTAACCCTAACCCTAACCCTAACCCTAACCCTAACCCTAATGCAACCCTAACCCTAACCCTAACCCTAACCCTAACCCTAACCCTAACCCTAACCCTAATGCAACCCTAACCCTAACCCTAACCCTAACCCTAACCCTAACCCTTACCCTAACCCTAACCCTAACCCTAACGCAACCCTAACCCTAACCCTAACCCTAACCCTAACCCTAACGCAACCCAAACCCTAACCCTAACCCTAACCCTAACGCAACCCTAACCCTAACCCTAACCCTAACCCTAAC